>CM038670.1:84415925-85836390 GCA_021605145.1 Aegilops bicornis
TCTTCTTGTTACTTTAACTCTTCAGTACGTACATACTAGTATTTCTTACATTTCATCTTTTAGTTGGTACAGTACTACCACTCGTTTCTTCACATTATATACGTACAATATATATGGCCAACATCATATAGCCAGCAGTTTAGTAGTCAAAGAATTTCAGGGTGCTTAGTTTTATTTGAGGGGTGGGTTGTGCTGGACACCATTATTGTGACTAGCCTTTTTAATAGTACTATATGCATAATTTGGCGACCAGCGCTCTCTATATGTACCGCCTTTTTTTTAATTTCAAGTTTTGCTCCATGGCGCAATCCATCGATACTACTGCTGTACTAAAGTATAGATTTTTTAAAAGGCTAGAGGGCGGGACAGTCTAGCTTGGTCGGTTTCATGAGAGGCGAGGGCCTTTGTGATTTGATGGCTCATTACTGCTGGAAGGCGGGGCCTTGTGATTTGACTGCTCGTATAAATGCACCGACGACCTGATCGAGGAGGAGCAAAGAACCGTGCGGTATACTCAAGTTTTCCACTGGAGTAGTACTGCGACGGAGGAGCATGAAACACGGCAGCTCAGTGCCATATGGCGATAAAAAATGATCTAATTTGCTAGCCATCTCATTGTTAGCATTGTTCTATTCATTCCCTAAAAAAACCATTTTACTATTCATGCCTCGCAGAGAACGTGACACGTGCGACGAAACACCCGAAGCAAAAGATGAAACACAACAGCAAAAGAAGAAGGAAGATTATCACCCCAAATGATCTAATTCACCGCGGAGTCGAAACTGCTTCTTCATCGCCTCCACGACCTCCATCTCCTTGCACGTCTCCTCCGCCATCTTCTTCATTCTGTCCATGGCGCGGGATTTCTCGACGCGAGCCTTCGTCATCTGTTCCACGGCTGCAATACGTACCTTGACAGCAGCCGGGTGCTCCATGCGGAGCTTCGCCAACTCCTCCTTCTATTCCATGACGAGGGCTTGCAACATCTTCATCGAGTAACTACTATTCTCATGCAACTTCTTCCAGCCGGTGTTCTTCTCCTTCAACAGGTCGATCTCGTGGCAGAGCTTCGCCTTGTCCTCCTGAAGTCGCAGGATTTCGCCGGTCGCCTTCTTCTCCGAGGCAATGCTCTTCTTCAGCAGCATCACCAAGCCGGCGGTCAACTCCCCCTGCTGATTGAGCTCAGTGGGCATGTCGTCGAGGCTCTCCTTCAGCAACTCCATCAAGCCTTGGATGAACTCCTTCTACTTATTGAGGTGCTTATTGAGCTGATCGGGCATGCCGTCGAGGGATAACGACTCTAGCTCCGCCGGCTCGGCATGTTCGCCTCCGCGGCTAGGGCGCTCCTGGGAGCCATCGCCTGCCCGTGAGAGATCTTTCGAGGTCTCTGCATGGCGGCGAGCCCTCTCCTTTTTTTCCGCAGCCTTGGTTGCCGCTCCCTTGTTACAAGTAGTTCTTTACCTAGAGCTCTGCTCACCGGCCATGGCAACGACGGACGAAGAAGAAGCACTTATGAGGAGGAAAGGTAGAGTAATTTTCGGTTAGGTAGTTCCCCTTTTTATAACCTAAGTACTAGCACTAGTACTAATACCTGCATAGTGGGAACATGTTCAGGTTGGGTACGTACTAGTAGGTGTGAGCAGGCTTTCGAATGTGATGGAAACAAGGTAAAGATTAATTGATGGTTTTGGTTTCGAGGCCCGAAAAGGCTCCCGATGAGTTTAGTGGAACATAAATTTCAAGTACTACACTGCTCAAATGCGTAAATATTATGTTACTCTCAAAAATTGGCACAAATACGAAGGAGACCAATGGAAGTACTACTTAGCAACCCACGATTTAACTACTCGCATGCGCCTTTGGAGTAATAATGTCTTTCTTCCACCCTCACGTCCACTCAATTTGCATGCGCTGTATTAATTGACCATCAATGAAGTGAAGGACTTTACACGCGTCAAATCATCATATGGGGTGGATCTTGGTACAAAATTGCATCTGCCTGTGTACCCGCGTGTGCGTGCGAGGGAATGAGTGCGTGCGTGGCGTGCGTGCACATCTTTGCTTCGTGCATGTACCGCCAGTATGGCTCAGGGGGGACGAGTACATTCTTCTGGAACCAAAGAAGACGTCATCGCGTGATCAATCCACGCAAGGAGGTCGCGACAACGCCTCCACATGTGCCGCGTGGCTTCATGAACTGTAAGAGAGACACTGTGTAGCGTGCCATTGGTATTCTAATTTATGTGCTTTGCACATACTCGAAGTACTAGTAAGGTACACATGCATTGCACGCATCAGATTTTGCAACCAAATTATGAATAAATACCATACTATAGCATGTAAGCTCTGAGTCATATATGCCTGATGTAGCCCTTCATTTAATTCTTATAGTTCATCTCATTGAAAATCAATTAGAGGGTGCTTGGATACGTTTTAGTCCCATGACTAAAAGTAGTGAGACTAAAACATGCTAGCCTCATCTATGCTTGGATCCAAATACTAAGGAGACTAAAATCAAGTTAATGAGCATTTATTATCCTCCAAACCCTCCAATCCAGAACTCGCCCGTGTTAAAGGAGAGGAGTTAAATGAGGAGAGAGAGGACTAATCCACATTTTAGTAGGGTGTCGTGGAATTAACACGTCAGATGTCCTCATGAAAGGACTTAGTCATGGAGCCATCGCAACGGGTTAGCTTGAAGGGGTTAAACCGGAGAAGGGACACGAGAGTTTATACTAGTTCGGCCCCTTCGATGAAGGTAAAAGCCTACGTCTAGTTGTGATGGGATTGATTGGGTTTCGATGACCAGGGAGCGAAATACGCTTGCCTGAGTCTCGAGTTGTTGTTTGTTGTCCCTGAACCGCCGCCGGGTCGTCCCCTTATATACATGGGTTGACGCCCGGCCGGTCTACAGAGTCCCGAGGCCGACTCATACAAGTGTTCGGCTCGGTCTCTCCTTTCCTTATCTTACAAGACAAGTTACACGACTATGGCGGTTTACCACTACGGGCCCTAATCCGCCTTTGGGCCCCGGGCCTCTAAGCTTCTTAGTAAAACGCCATCTTCTGAGTCTTGTGGGCTTCAATATAGTTGAGGGTGAACCGGCCCCTCCTGGGCGGTTTACACTCAGTAGTTATATCCCCAACATTAGGCCCCAAATTGATTTGAACCTGTTCATGTCAATCTTCAACACTTAAAAAAATCATGTAAATGTCTTCCTTCCCTTCTCATAAACAGCCATGATATCTTCCCTTTATAAATCTTGGTAAACCGCCGTGACGTCATCCTATGGACACAGCAACGGATTATCATGACGTCATCTCTGTAAAAAACGAATAATAAGATTCCCTTCATTTAATGTCATCTCGGAAATCGAGGCGACAGCTACGCCACTTGCCGCTTTTGTCTCCTTGATGCTCGCGCCTGTCACTTATCCTCTGCCTTATTATAAATAAGCCTGACTGGCCTTTTCATCTTTCTCCCGTTTATTCTCATCTTCCTCCTCGCGACCGGAAGGACCTCCGCGCCGCCGCCGCCGCCGTCGCTCTTTGGATCTGCACCGACCAAGGCCGCTGCATCAACCTGTTTGTTCCAGAGACCTTGCCGCGCTCCTCCGTCGCCGAGTGGCCCTGGTAAGTTCATGTCTCGTAACCCTAGATCTTCATTAAAGTTTTTCGAGTTCATCCATGTCCGCCGCTGTTCATCAGTTCTTCTGTGTTCCTCCTTCTAGTCTTTGTAATAAGGGTAGATAGATGTGCCTGATAGGTTTGAACTGCAGCTAGATCTATTCGTTAGTTCACTGTACTGTAGCATCTTACTGCTTCTGAATAAACTCCGCCTGGTTCGTCTCTGCTCCTCTTTAGCGCCATTGTAGGGCTCGAAACATTTTCTTGATTATCCACGGTAGATCTGAAATTACCTTTGTCATCTTGTGAAACTTGTTTTTGCAACACTTAGTAGAAATTATGAATCTTAGCCCTTACGCCTGCAGGCGGTTTAACTTTGATAGCCAATCCGCCATATATCATTAGCCCTCTCTTAAACCACCAATTGAACCTTACATAGTATTTTTCTCCAGTTTAACACTGAATGGTACACCTTAAACCGTAAATTCTTAAACCGGCACTTGTTTTTCCTTTCAGTTCCCCCTTCCGGAATGACGAAACAATTCCATGCTTGCAATTGGGTTCCATCCCGGGTCACGGAAACACAAATCAACGGTTATGTCACCACTGGTGTTTTAGCCTCAAAAAGTGTTCTCCACTGGCGAGTTCCGAAATCGGAATGTCCACCTGAACCTCAAGAAGGAGAGGTGATTGTTTTTATGCAACACTTAGACCGGGGATTCAGTCTGCCCGGATCAAAAAATTTCCGGGATGTCCTCGCAAGCTTCCAACTCCATCCACAAGATATTGGTCCGAATTCTGTGTCCAATATATGCAACTTCCAAGTATCCTGTGAAGTCTATCTTCAAGAAGAGCCAACCATGGAGCTATTTCGGGACTTCTTTCATTTGAACCGCCGTATGGAATTCTCAGATGGTCCCAACATAGAGCTTGGTGGCGTTTCAATTCAGAAAAGGAAAGAATCTGACTTCCCTCATGCAAAACATCACAGCCATCCCAAAGATTGGAATCAAACCTGGTTTTACTGCCGGAATACTGCCCCTGATGGAGAAAATCCTTTGCCGGGTTATCGCCCTCACTGGCTTAGCAACGGCCACCCACTACCTTTACGCTTGACCGCCGCAGAACGGAAGAATTTTGCACCTCAACTCACCAAGCTCCGGGCTTTGATGGCCAACGGTTTAACTGGCATTGATCTTGTCCGCTGCTGGGTTTCTTGGGCCATTTTACCTTTAAGCCGCCGCCCCGGATTGATGCATAAATATACTGGTGATGTCAAAGACCCTCAATGATATCACGACATAGTAATAACCGAGCTTGAAGTTACTGAATTGGTGAAGAAAATGCTTGATGAACCGATCTCTACATGTAGCCAAACCGGGTTGGCTCCGTTTTGCGTCTCCAATAAACCACCAGTGGTAAAGTTCATCTAAATACTTTACTGATTTGCTTCCGTATTGACTGTGTACTAACCTTTCCTTGTCTTAATTTCAGGCTAACAGCTCCTTTTGGAAACGGACTAAACCGGCCCGGGCTCCTCGTGCAAAGACCAAGGCCACCAAGAAAGCTGGCAAGAAGAAAACCGCCGAGTCTTCTGATCCGCCAGAAGAGGAAGAATCCGACGCTGAGGTAGAACTCGACTCACTTGGTTCCTTTTTTATCCATCTTATTGATAATTACTATTCCCAGGATGATGCTGAGGCCAGCCGTGCAGAACATGTTGAGGTAATTCTTCTTTCTTCCGATTCAGATCTTGTACCGGTTCAAAGAATTCGCCGCATACCCGTAAAGTAAAACAATCTCACCCCTTGCTCATTTGGATCCAAAATTTTCTTTGGAGACTCAGCAAGCTGAAGAACGTCGCACAACCCGGCATAGTGGTCAACAAATCACATCGTCCGGTTTAGCTGATACGCCAACCCGGAAACGTCGTCCAGAGGTGACTTGTTCTCCTGAAAAGCCTTAACCTTTGTAAGGTTTCTTCTGATGCCCTCTCAATCCGTCTGAACCGAATTACCAGGCTTCTTCCAACTCGTCTGGCGGTTCATCAACCACTCAGCTGCCTCCTCTCAAACTCGTCGCTGGGTAAGTATATTACTCCTTACTTTGTTTCTTTTATTTGTCGGTTTACCATGTTCTAACTTTTGATGTTGTAGTGCCAAGGCTCGATTAAGTAAGAAAGCCAAGACCAGCGACCCTATTGTTGATGTTGATCCAGAGAAGACTCCAGAGCATCATGGAAAAGACCCGGAAGTTGCTATAGATAGCTCTGCTGGGAAAGACCAAGATGCTAATGCTAACCCGCCAGAGATTGAACCGAATGTGGAGGTTAATACTTCACATCCTCCTGCTCCTCCAAGTCTAATAGTGGAACAACGGGGCTCAACTGCCGATCCGCCAAACCCTGCTACCAAAGCGCCAAGCCCTGTTAAGAATGTCAATTCATCCAGTCCAGACAAAGATGATGACGTTGTTATTCTTTGATGCTGCGTATACCGCCCACAGTAATCCGGTTATTCTATCAAAGCACACTGCCAAGGATGAATTTTCTGCTATGAGCAAGGGGAAGGAGAAAACTGATTGGTCAGCTTATGTCGATCTTTCTGCTCAAGAGCTTCACTCCGGCCTCTTGAACCGGCTTTACACAAGCCGTGATTATGAAGCCGGTTTAGTAAATCTGATGAAGGAGCGTTATGAGGTAAACAATTTTGCTCTTTGCTCTGTACCTTCATTGCATTGTAGCCCCCAAGGGCCGGTTTGTCTTTAGAAAGTCAAACCGGGACTTTGTATATTCCATATCGTACTTTATGAGATTTCCTTGTGTATTTCTGATCAAACACACATTAGCCCCCAAGTGCCATGATTAAAACTTGTAGTAATCCTTGGGACTTCAATAATCAGCATAAAAATGATCCGCATTAGCCCCCAAGTGCCAAGTGTATAATTGGTTAGATGCTTGGGACTTTGAAAGATATTAACATGCTCTCTTACTGTTGCAGAGTGAGATAAACCAACAAGTCTCACAAATTGCTGACCTTCAAGAAAATCTGAAATCCCAACAAGAAGAAACCACCAAGGCCAAGGATGAATTGAAAACCACCTTAACCACCATGGAGCAGCTCAAGGAATGGTACAAGTCTGAACAGGCCAACTGGGATACTGAAAAGGCTGGATTGCTGAAGCGGGCGGAAGACGCTGAATCAGCTCTAAAACCGGTGACGGAAGAGCTTACTGGATTAAAGCGCCAAGTCCAAGCCATGACCTCAGCAATATTTGGTAAGCACTGTTTACCAAGGCTTTATGAATATTCCGCTTTGAAATTTTCTCCGGTTTAACATGAACTTCTTGAACCGCTATAGGCAGGCGCATTGCTCATCTGGGTTCTGATATACGGAAGAAACTCAAGGCCGCGTATACACTGATTGAACAGTTATATACCGGCGTACAACGGGTTATCTGCGCCACTTCGTATGACAACATGGCTCCAACACTGATCAAGCACACGCTGGACCGGCTATCTATGACGCTAGCGCAGATAGAAGAGTTGAAGCGATCCGCTGCCCGGGCTGGCGCTTTACTAGCACTGACTCGAGCCAAGGCATGGATAGCTGATCTTGATCCTACCGATATAGCCAAGGGCTTCCCAAAGGCACAGGAAAACGACGAAGTATTTGACAACGACGCCCTCAAACAGGTAACAAGGGAGATGCGTCCTCTGGCGAGTCAGTTGGCAGAAGAGGCTAACCTGACGGTTCACCGGTCTTTCTACGACGCAAACAACAAACGGGTTGAAGCTACTATTCCTGAAGTGCAGAACTTGGTTCCACCAATCCGTAAGCACACTTACGCCCCTGACGTTGATCCGGCTGAGCTTATAAATGAAGAGGTTGTCTTTCAGGCTTTAACCCAGATTGACTGGACCACCAATAACTTTCGGCCATTGGATGGGGAAGAGGAGGCTGAACCGACGCCAGATGACCCATCTACTTCACATCAACCCGGCGATGAAGCTTAATCCGTCAAGTTGGTTGATACATCAGAAACTGTCCGTTGTGAAACAATTCCATATTTTGGGCCTCTTAATGCTTTGTAATAGGATAGCAAAAACTATTTTGATCTGCTGCCATCGTGCAGAAGGAGATACTTTATGTGATCCGCCATGTCAATGCCAAGTTTGGGTCAGATATGCTGCCACCATAATATGCAACTCCTGTGTGCGCATAAAAAGAAAACAGGGTCTGGCGGTTTATCACGGACGGGTCATAATGCCCAAGAAAAGGGCTGATTGATAATCAAACCGTAAAAATATGAAATGATTCATACCTGTGATGCAATATCCCTGTTTAGTTGGCTGGTTAACTTTGATTGTAGTAAGGGTGAAAACCCGAATCTGAAATTCTTTGTACAACCCCATCATGTATTGATGTTGTATAGTAAGTCATACTGGGTGATGATACACACCAGATGATCAAAGCTGATGACTGGTAGTCAACGCTAGGACGGGTTAACAAACTCCGGTTTAAGAATATGGTCTGTCAATGTGTAGTCGCAAACCAAGCCGGTTTAATGAATACCGGGCTAATAAAATAACTGACCAGGCCAAGAAAATCGGTTTAACATTAAATTCAGCAACACGCAAATAAAACCGTGTAGTCAAGGCTTTTTGAGGGCTGCCAGGCCCAAATTTGAGGCTTTTTGTGGGCTTCCAGGCCGCTGAGTTGAACCATTTAACAAAGCCTTTTAAGATGGACCTCCAACTAACCAATCACCTTTTTAACTTTGACGAGTTCAGGGTCTCAATGAGAGTAACTGTCAAACGTTCGGAGGTTCGTGCCAGGATGACCTGGATAGGAGTGTCTTACTTGATGAAGGCAGGTTAACCCGAGGTTTTAGGTAAATATACCAGGCTTCCAAGCCGTGGGTCGATACCCAGCTACAAGGGTCCATTCAAACTCCTTTGTATTTTGACACAAGAAGCCCCCAAGTAATGTGATGAGCTGTGCTCATTGGGTGCCTATGTTTGAGTTGTGCATAGCATCCAGACTCTCTTTGGCCCCTTGGGTGTGAAGCTCCCAAGCTTTGTGGCTTGATAGCCGGTTTAACAGGTAGTACTCCGCTTTGTCAGCTGAAGCCCCCATGTAACTCAAAGGATATTTGAGAAAAAATAGCAGAAGCCCCGCTTAGAGCAAGGATGCTAATTTATTTATTGATCATAATATATACATTATCAAAATATATACATAAGAGGAGCCTATGGCTCAAGTGTAATAAGGCCGGAGGAGAGCTATGTTCCACGGCCACCGGGTCTCCTCCTCAGAGTTGCGTGAGTTGTCTCGAACGTCAATGAGGTAGTATGATCCGTTGTGCAGATTCTTGCTGACCACAAAGGGTCCTTCCCAAGGCGGGGATAACTTGTGCATGTCGGTCTGATCCTGGATGAGCCGGAGCACCAAGTCACCTTCTTGAAAGGTTCTTGTCCTAACCCGGTGGCTGTGATAACGTCGTAGATCTTGTTGATAAACCGCCGATCGACACAGAGCCATATCCCGTTTTTCATCTAACAGGTCCAGTGCCTCTTGGCGAGCTTTCTCATTGTCCGCTTCAACATAATTAGCAACCTGGGGCGAGTCATGACGTATATCACTTGGGAGAACCGCCTCTGCCCCGTATACCATAAACAAAGGCGTGTAACCTGTTGATCGATTGAGGGTGGTGTTGATACTCCACAACACAGAAGGTAATTCTTCCACCCAACAACCCGGCGTCCGCTGCAAGGGAATCATGAGCCGGGGTTTAAGACCTTTTAGAATTTCTTGATTAGCTCGCTCCGCTTGACCATTGGATTGAGGGTGTGCCACAGATGCTAGGTCAAGCCGGATATGCTCTCTCTGACAGAAATCCTCCATCTCACCTTTGGAAAGGTTGGTACCATTATCCGTGATGATACTGTGTGGAAAGCCAAAATGGAAGATAATCTTTTTGAGGAATTGAACCGTCGTAGCTGCATCACACTTGCTAACAGGCTCCGCTTCAACCCACTTGGTGAATTTATCAATTGCCACCAACAGGTGGCTCTTCTTGTCCTGGGAACGTTTAAAGGGTCCCACCATATCAAGCCCCCAAGTAGCAAAAGGCCAAGTAATGGGAATCATCCGTAGTTCCTGCGCCGGAATATGAGCTCTGCGTGAAAACTTTTGGCAAGCATCACATCGCTTTACCAGATCCTCCGCATCAGCATGAGCTGTCAACCAGTAAAACCCATGACGAAAAGCTTTTGCAACCAGGGACTTTGAACCGACATGATGACCACAATCCCCTTCATGAATTTCCCGTAGGATCTCTTGGCCTTCTGCGGAGAAACACAACGCTGAAATACGCCCGAAAAGCTACAGCGGTGTAACTCGCCATTGTGAATAACCATTGACTTGGACCATCGGACTATCTGTCGAGCCAGGACTTTATCATTTGGTAACTCGCCCGGCTCATATACGCCAGATATGGAACCGTCCAATCTGGTATAACTTGTAAGGCGGCCACCAACTGAGCCTCCGGATCCGGGACAGCCAAATCTTCTTCTGTAGGCACCTTAACAGACGGGTTATGCAAGATATCTAAAAAGGTGTTAGGAGGTACCGGTTTACGCTGAGATCCAAGCCGGCTCAAAGCGTCTGCTGCTTCGTTTTTGCGCCGATCGATATGCTCAACCTGATACCCTTTGAAATGTCCCGCCACAATATCCACCTCACGCCTGTAAGCTGCCATGAGTGGATCCTTAGAATCCCAAGTACCAGAAACTTGCTGAGCCACCAGATCAGAATCTCCGAAACAACGAACTCGACTTAAGTTCATCTCTTTGGCCACACGGAGACCATGGAGTAAAGCTTCGTACTCAGCTGCATTGTTAGTACAAGGAAACATCAAGCGGAGGACATAGCAAATTTTATCCCCTCGAGGGGAAGTAAGAACAACTCCAGCCCCCAAGCCTTCCAACTGCCTGGATCCGTCAAAATGAATGGTCCAGTACGTATTATCCGGTTTATCTTCCGGTGCTTGCAGCTCAGTCCAGTCATTGATAAAATCCACAAGAGCCTGAGACTTGATGGTTGTTTGAGGTACATACTGTAAACCGTATGGTCCAAGCTTGATTGCCCACTTTGCAACCCGGCCAGTTGCTTCCCTGTTTTGAATTATATCGACTAAAGGAGCAGAACTAACCACTGTGATAGGATGGCCTTGAAAATATTGCTTGAGTTTTCGACTGGCCATAAAAACCCCGTACACCAACTTCTGCCAATGTGGATAGCGTTGTTTTGATTCGATCAGGACATCACTGATGTAGTATACAGGTCATTGAACCGGATATTCCTTCCCAGCTTCTTTACGCTCAACCACAATTGCCACACTGACCGCTCGGGCATTGGCAGCCACGTATAATAGTAAAGGCTCATGATCAACTGGGGCTGCAAGAACCGGCGGTTCAACCAACTGCCGCTTTAGCTCTTCGAAGGCCGCATTGGCTGCGTCACTCCTGACGAAATCATCCGTCTTTTTCAACATCTGATACAAAGGAATTTCCTTCTCTCCCAAACGACTGATAAACCGGCTAAGGGCTGCAATCCGACCTGCGAGACGTTGAACATCATTGATACACTTCGGTTTAGCCAGGGATGTGATTGCCTTAATTTTTTTCTGGGTTGGCCTCAATGCCCCTGTTGGATACCAAAAACCCGAGAAGCTTGCCTGCCGGAACACCAAAAACACATTTATCCAGATTAAGCATCATCTTGTAAACCCAAAGATTGTCAAACGTCTCCTTGAGGTCATCGATCAGTGTTTCCTTCTTCCTGGACTTTACCACAATGTCATCCACATAAGCATGAACATTACGCCCAATCTGCGTGTGAAGACAATTTTGCACGCAATGCTGATAAGTTGCCTGAGCACTTTTGAGCCCAAAGGGCATAGAAACATAGCAGAAGGCTCCAAAAGGAGTGATGAAGGATGTCTTCTCCTGGTCCTTAACTGCCATCTTGATCTGATGATATCCTGAATAAGCATCCAAAAAACTCAGGTGCTCACAACCCGCCGTCGCATCAATGATCTGATCAATACGCGGGAGAGCGAAGGGATCAGCCGGGCAAGCCTTATTCAAGTCCATGTAGTCCACACACATACGCCAAGTGCCGTTTTATTAAGAACCAGCACCGGATTAACCAATCATTCAGGATGAAACACTTCGACGATAAAACCAGCAGCCAATAGCCGGGCTACCTCTTCACCAATTGCCTTGCGTCTTTCTTCATTAAAACGACGAAGAAATTGCTTTACTGGTTTGAACTTCGGATCAATATTAATGTTGTGCTCAGCGAGTTCCCTCGGTACACCTGGCATGTCAGAAGGCTTCCATGCAAAAATGTCCCGGTTCTCACGGATGAACTCGATGAGCGTGCTTTCCTATTTTGGATCCAGATTGGTGCTGATGCTGAACTGCTTGGACAAATCGCCAGGCACGAAGTCAACAAGCTTAGTCTCGTCAGCCGGTTTGAAATGCAGGGTTGGGTCATGCTCAGTGGTGGGCTTCTTCAGAGGGGTCATATCTGCCAGATCAACATTCTCCTTATAAAACTTTAGCTCTTCTGTAGCAGAAACTGCCTCAGCATAAGCTACATCACCCTCCTCACAATCCAACGCGATTTTTCGACTTCCATGAACCATGATAGTCCCTTTATGACATGGCATCTTGAGCTGCAAATAAATATAACAAGGCCTTGCCATGAATTTTGCATAAGCCGGCCGCCCAAACAGCGCATGATACGGGCTCTGGATTCTTACTACCACAAAGGTCAATGTCTCAGACCTAGAGTCATGCTCATCACCAAACAAAACTTCCAAAGCGACCTTACCTACAGGATACGCCGATTTACCTGGTACCACACCATGAAAAACAGTGTTGGACGGTTTAAGATTCTTATCTGTCAACCCCATGCGACGGAATGTCTCATAATACAGAATATTGATACTTCTTCCTCCATCCATGAGCACTTTGGTGAACTTATAACCTCCCACCTGAGGTGCCACCACTAGAGCTAGTTGACCCGGATTGTCAACCCGGGGCGGATGATCCTCCCTGCTCCACACAATAGGTTGTTCCGACCACCGCAGATAACGTGGAACGGCCGGTTCACCAGCATTGACTGCCCTCTTGTGAAGCTTCTGATCACGCTTGCACAGACTAGTGGTGAACACTTGATATTTCCCACCATTCAACTGCTTTGGGTGACTCTGGTAACCCGACTGCTGCTGATTCCCTTGATTATTCTGCTAGTTATTTCCACCTTGGTTGCTCTGGTTGCCATAATTACTCTGAAACCTAGTGTTTGAACCGCCGCCACCATGGAAACATGGACCTGAACCCCCGGACGGACCCTGATCATACCGGAAAAGATCAGAGTTCTTGAACTCCTTCATAATATGACAATCCTTCTAGAGATGCGTTGCAGGAGCCTCCTTGGTCCCATGCTTCGGACAGGGCTGATTCAACAAACGCTCTAGATTCATCGCCCCACCGCACTGGGGCGGTTTACCTTTTCGGCGCTGCACATTAGCGTTAGCCACAAAACCTGAATCCGCTTTACGCTAACCATTATTCCCATGGCCTCCTTGGTTGTGCTGCTGTCCCTTCGCACCGCCATTCTTCTTTCCCTTCTCCGGTTTCTCATTTTCAGAATCGGGATCCTTGGTATTATCAGAATCGGCATACTTTACCAAGGCTGACATGAGGGTTCCCATGTTGCTGTAGTGGCACTTGAGCCGTCCCAACTTCATCTTCAGCGATTTAAACCGGCCATTGCGCTCTAGTGTGATAATCGCCTGACCAGCGTTAATCCGGTCGGACGAGTGTAAAACTTCTGAAACCCGGCGTACCCAATGGGTTGTGGACTCGTTCTCTCCTTGAACACAAGCATCCAGATCCACAATGGACATGGGCTGCTTGCACGTGACTTTGAAATTGGCTATAAACCGGGCCTTCAACTGATCCATGACTCGATGGAATTAGCTGGCAGATTTTTCAACCAAGTACGGGTTGTTCCCTCCAACATCATTGTGAAGTACTTTGCACAATCTGCTTCATCTACATCTAGCATATCCATTGCCATCTCATAACTCTTGACCCACGCCTCAGGTGGCTGATCCGCCGTGTAGTTAGGCACTTTGCGTGGACCCTTGAAATCTTTGGGCAGACGCACATTACGGAGAGCCGGAATGAGGCACGACACTCCCTAGGAAGTGAAGGCAAGCCCGGTGCCTCGTTCAACTGATGCTGCTGGCTGAACCTGGGCGGGTTGATAACGACCCAAAGCGGCATCCCTTCGTGCCCTGCCATGATCCACCACATCTTGAGCATTGTGATGCCGCGCGTTGCTAGACACCTCTGGTTCATCCATACGCCTGCTATAACTTGGGCTCGGACGAGGGGTTGAATGAATTCTATCCCGACTATATGAATAAGCCTGCTGCTATACCACGGTGGTTTGGAGAAGATCCCTCGCCCGCCGCGTCTCAACTGCTGCCATTGAATCACCTTCCATCGGAATGGCCGCCAGGCGTGAAGCTGCGGCAATCATGTTATCCAGAGGGCTCGAGAAGTGACCCGGTGGTGTAGACACGTATTGCGGCGGGTTATCTGTTCGTCGGGGTGGCTCCGTTATCCGTAGTTGATCCGGAACTGTCCTAGGCGCCTCCGTCCGGTTTGCAGCTACCGGATTGCTCGGCCCAGCGCCTGGCGTCTGAAAGAGATTTAACCCTTCGTAAACCGGCAGCAGGCGTGACCGGTACTTCCTTCGCATTACATCCTCTGATGCGGTCCGATCCAGCACGAGCTGGTAATTCTGTGCCTGCATCCGCTATGATTGAGCATCCAAAGCGGCCCGCTCTTGACCATCCTAACATCCTCGGCTGCCGGCTCCTCCTTAGCTTTGTGCTATTTGGTCCTTCAGTTTCGCAACGTCCGCATTGTGCTGATCCCGCGTCTCCGGGGTGACTGTTGCGGTCAATAGGGTCGCCCAGGCGTCCATTAAACCAGAGAGGACTTGCGCCGGACGGTGCGCCGGGACTCCTGCCGCGGCTGTTGATCCGGTGTTCTTCGCTGCGGTGGATGAAGACTGCAACGTGGGCTGTGTTCCGGCCATGTAAACAGCAACCCGACTTGGCAGTTCAAGTAGGTCCGGAATATTGTTGCCATCGGAATATCCTTCGAACACACCGCTATGAACCTGGTACAAGGACTCAGTTTCGCTAGTGGATGACTCGCCGTCGGAGTATACGGCCGTCTTGCCTTCAGACACCGGTTCAGATTCGATCCCATGGACACATCCTACGAACGCACGCTTCATGGCGGGCTTAACCCGGGCTGAACTCGCACGCTGAGCCGTCTCGACGAGGTCGGTGCAGACGCCCGGCTCAGGGCCCGGTTCGCCGATCTTGCCAATGAAGACATGAATTCCGCCGAAGGGGACCCGGTACCCGTACTCGATCGAGCCGGCCTCGGGGCCCCATCCTTCGTCGTCGATGTAGAGCTTGCCGCGACGACTTTTGGTCATCCGGCCGATTGCGTACCCCTTAAGTCCTTCAGAGCAGCCCTTCAAGAACTCGACACCATCGTGCGATAGCCCCACGGTGGGCGCCAACTGTCGTGGAATTAACACGTCAGATGTCCTCATGAAAGGACTTAGTCGTGGAGTCATCGCAACGGGTTAGCTTGAAGGGGTTAAATCGGACAAGGGACACGGGAGTTTATACTAGTTCGGCCCCTTCTATGAAGGTAAAAGCCTACGTCTAGTTGTGATGGGATTGATTGGGTTTCGATGACCAGGGAGCGAAATACGGTTTCATGAGTATCGAGTTGTTGTTTGTTGTCCCTGAACCGCCGTCGGGTCGTCCCCTTATATACATGGGTTGACGCCCGACCGGTCTAAAGAGTCTTGAGGCCGACTCATACAAGTGTTCGGCTCGGTCTCTCCTTTCCTTATCTTACAACACAAGTTATACGACTAAGGCGGTTTACCACTACGGGCCCTAATCCGCCTTTGGGCTCCGGGCCTCTAAGCTTCATAGTTAAAGGCCATCTTCTGAGTCTTGTGGGCTTCAATATAGTTGAGGGTGAACCGACCCCTCCTGGGCGGTTTACACTCAGTAGTTATATCCCCAACATAGGGGTACCCCTAACTAAAAAAATTTAGTCTCAACACTAGTTTTAGCCCCTATTTAGTTAGGGGTGCTTGGAACTTTAGTCTCTTAAAGAGACTATTTTTAGTCAGACTAAAATAAGTCCCCTGGATGCAAGCACCCTCTTAGTTTTTATAATAAAAGCTAAGAACGCGGGAACAGGACAAACGTGGGATTATAGTGGAATGTCGTCTTGAGTCCTACAGGATTGTATGAGTGTTTGATTGTGCATGGAAAAACCGCAGAATTCTTTCAAAGAGGTTTGAGTGGATGGACTGTTTCCTATGAAATCTAGTGCAAATGAATCATATGGAAAAATTCCTATGGTTTACAATCCTACGAATCAAACAACCAAGATAGGAAAAATTCCTAATGATTAGAATCCTCCAAAATTCCGTTGAGAATCCTTTGAATCAAAGAAGCCCTTAATCTATTTTATGATTCATGGAATTGTGCGTTGTAAACCATAAAGTAAAAACTAATAATGGCAATTTAACTAGAAAAAAAGTTTGGGCAGTTATAATACGGAAGATTCTAGAACAAAAGAGAACCACTGTTGTTTTGAGGTTTGTGCATTATGCTTAAGTTCAACCATGGAGTTTGCTAGATTGTACATGTGGCAAAATCCGGTGGGGGGCTAGAAGATGGTGCGAGGGGCCGAGTGGAGGGAGACTATGAAGGAATGCACAAGTGCGAGATCGATATTTAGAGAGAGGGGGCGAACACATGCGCTGTTGCACGCAGTGGCGGAGCCATGAAAAATAAATGAGCTAGGGGGCCAAGCATTGCTAATCCTTTACGAGGAGGGTCAATTCATGAAATTAAACCTTTTTTAGCAGCAATTGTCTAATGATCACATTCATATTAGCCTCGATATATAGTGATGCTAGGGGGGGGCAGGCCCTTTATCGCCTTGTCTTACATCATTATGCGTCTGAGAGATGAAGCGGAAGGCATGGATGATGAGAGGGGGACGTTGGATATATAATTAATGTGGGTGTATTAGCTATATATGTTAATCCTATATAGAGAGGTATAGATTGATCGATGTGGATGTGGGAAAGAGGGTGAGACCCCGCTGGATATGTCGATTGATCGGTTTGTGTGGAAAACTATGAAAGACCTAGCTATATACACACATACATAGAGGAACATCGATCGTTGCGCATGCACGCGTGAGAGATAAAGAATGCCCGATATGATGGAGAGGGGATGTGCGTGGGTGTGTGCCTTCATGGGAGACCGACCTGAAGAAAAAGATTGCATGCGTCACGATGGATAATGCCGATTTGGTAGTGTGTGTGCATGCATGCACGAGAGAAAGTTAGTGGTACAATTATAAAGAGAAGACTACTGTGTGGGTGTAAAAGAATAGGTGAGGTCATAATCAATGTAAAGTTGAATTCAAATATTTGAATAAAATATCCTGATGTTTGAAACCCATGCATGCGTGAATATAACGGAGATCTGCGCGGTATGGTTTGGAAACGAGCATGTTGTATTGTATACACATTGAACAAGGTCAGACTGAGTTGAATTTGAGATACCGATGGCAGACATCATTTGGCCACGTCGCATCCGTGCATGGACACGCTATTCTAACTGGAGATGATGGGAGGCTTCGCATCACATATCTATATCTATACCCCTATATATATTATATTTTATATTTTTTTATATTGTGTGCAGGTAACTTTAACTTTGAAAGATGGTCGTTGGATGAGGCGAATCCGATGGTCCAAAGATGGCAAATTTGAGCACTATTGGCCATTGGATATCATCTAGATTCCACCAGATTTTGCCACATGTATAATCTAGAAGACTCCATGGTTGAACTTAAGCATAATGCACAAACATCAAAACACAAGCACTTATTATTTGTTCTAGAATCTTCCGTATCAGAATTGCCCAAATGTTTTCTACATGATTTGCCATTATTTGTTTTTACTTTTTGTCTTACGACGCACAATTCCATGAATCTTAAAATAGATTAGCTTTCTTATAAAAACTAGATGATTTTGAATGAAATGAACTATAAGAACTAAACGAACATCTACATCATGCATATATGACTCAAAGCTTGCATGCTATAATGTGGTATTTATTCATAATTTGGTTGCCAAATCTCATGCGTGCAATGCACGTGTACCTTACTCTAGTCTAAATGGTGTTTGTGTGTGTGTGTTGTGCGTGTTGAGGCGCAAATTGTCTTTTTTGGTACACGTTAAGCTTGTTCTTCCGAAATTTCAAGCCGCCTTGTTATGCCGAAAATTCAAGCTAGCGTCTCATCTATCGTCTTTGAAACTCCCGCCTCTTCAACCCGTGCCTTGTTTGCCCGAAATATTTAAGATATATCTTTGTCTCGTTGTGCTCCGACAACTCCCTCCATCTCAACCCGCGCCTTGCTATTCCGAAATTACAACGCGCGCGAAAACTCCCACCTCCTGTGAAATCCCGACACGCGAAATTCCCGTGGTACCCCTGAACTGAAAGAACCGCCTCAAATCGGTGGGAGGTACTTTCGTAACTTACCCCACATTTCGGACAAGCGCGTCTCCAAGCCATGGTTCCCCACTACCATCCCATCTGCCCACCCATTCATACACCGAGGCCACGAAAACCTGTGATGAAACCCCACACCCTGCTCCGTCCGCCACCCAGCCAGAGCCTCTTCCCCGTCGACGTCGTCCACAGCAACACCTCGACGTCCCTCATCCACCGTACCGGATGAGGATCCGTCGTTGATCTCATCGTCCCGCTGGTTCAGCTACCCCCGTCCTCCACGTCCAAGGAGCTGCCCCGATGTTCCCCTCGTCTTTCACGCCACCTCCATTCCCACACCGCCATCTTCACCTCCACCACCAGAAGAGCATCATCATCACCGTTTCCTCGGATGAAGCTGCGGCCTAATCGGCGCCACCAAAGAGGTTGTACACTAATCACCGCATTTTCTTCTTGATTCGATCTCACAGTGCTGCCTGCGCTCAGTCCCGAGCCGACACGGTGCGACTCCATTCACGGCGGCGTCGCCGGCCACTTCCTCCATGGCGTCGCTCCCTCGGCGGCGACGTCCACATCAGTAGGAGTTGCTGCTGCTTTAGCTCTCGCTCGCGCTGCTGCTCTGCTCTTGCTCTCTATCCCTTCCTGGTCTGCTCTTGCTCGCGCTGCTGCTCTCGCTCTTGCTCTTGCTCTTGCTTGCGATGCTGCTTCGATTTAGCTACACTTCAATCGATTGAATTGACTTTTGGGTCAGTAGATTTTCAGGGGGTGGGGTGGGGGGGCTCGCCGGAGTGAAGGAAGAACCAGCCGTAGCGGGGAGGGGGGCTCGACGGAGAGGTATCCCACTATCTATCTTAGGGTTCAGGATGGGGTGGTGAGTGCTGGCCGGTGGCGGGCGGTGGCTTGGGGATCGCTGGAGAAAAAAGCTTCGGCACGTGGGGGCCCTCTGAGGGATGGCAGGCGGCGGACCGGCTGTGGGGAGTGTTTTGAAGGCGGGCGGGCGCACCGCCTGCTCATGGCGGCGGGAGGCTGTCTTTTGGCCTGTGGTGGAAGGCGGCTCAGGGGGTGGAGGTTGAAGATGAACCGCAGGCCCTTGATTTCATATCCAACGGTTGCAAAATCGACTAACCAGAGATGAAAAAGTCAGTCGACCGACGTGTAGCCTCACCTTGCTAGTGCGTTCAGTTTCGATAGCAAAATTCAGTTTCGATAGCAAAATTCAGTTTCTACAGTTAAGTTCAGTTTCGACAGTTAAGTTCAGTTTCGACAGTTAAGTTCAGTTTCGACAGTTAAGTTCAGTTTCGACAATTAAGTTCAGAGATGAGCGGCTGATGTATTTTACATCTAGCACTTTGTTGTTATGTATTTTACGTCATGTATTGGAGATGCTATTATAATTCCACTCAGGTTAACGTTGTTCGTTGTCTCTCTTGTCCTGCTTCAGCCTCGGTGTCGTCCAACTCACTGGAGCTGCTCCAACGACGAAACCCTGCATCACAGTGGAGCAGTACCTCGGGCTCCATCTCCAGACGCCTAAGATCTTCTTCCCCTCCTCCGACAGCAAAGTCAGCTGGAGCATCCTCACCGGCGAACCCAATCATGCTGAGATTGACATGGCGTCACCAAAGAGGTTGTACACTTGTTGCATCTCTTTTTTACTCTACATGTTATATATATTGTCCACTGAGCACTCATAGTAACGGGAAATACAATTATTTTATCCTAATATATGACAAGTAGTGAGGTACCAGGCAACTTAGCTATCCATGATGGACTCTCTTGAACTCCATCATTATTTATCTCTGCGCGTTTGAGCTGTGCATTTTTCGATGGGCCTGGGAGTTGAGCTAGTATGGCAGTGGCCTGGGTCCAAAGTAATAGAAGTAGCACAAAAACATTTTTTTAGTGTAGGATTTTCCTTGCTCAAGCCTGCCTACTAGAATCGTTAGTGCTTGAAAGGAAAAGTGAATGAAAAACATAGGAATTGGAAAGTTTCCTATGGTACTACTTTTCATGAATTTGGTGCAAAGGAATGGAGCAAAGGAAAAATGTAGGATTTGTTCCTTTAGTGTCTCCATGAAAGAAAAACGATAGGAATTCTAATTTCCACTTCTCCTCCTTTTCATGTTCCTATTCATCGAGCACAAGACTAAGAAATAGTAGCATAATAGCATTATAACCGTACATTTTCTTGTGGTTTGACTTAATCTCACTATGCTTTTTTGCATTGTGTGATCTTCCAATTGTTGTGAATCAAACACCCAGATCGGCAGAAATCCTGTGTTTTTAAATTCTCTGTTTTGCACGTGCATTCCTATCCTATTCCTGTCTATTTCCTATCCCTGCATTGTTAGAATCCTCAAATTAAACAAGCCCTTACTCAATTACTTTTGTTACTGATATCTGTCAAAGAAAACCTTGTGTGGTTTGTCCTGCTCCTGCGGCGCTATGTTCCACCCCAGCTCAGCTGCTCCAATGACGGAAGGGTTCACCACAGGAGGGATCTTCTCTCTAGACTGTCTTTCACCGCCTCAGATCTTCTTCCCCGCTGCCGGCAGCCACGACAACTGCATTACCATCATCAACTGAGCAGATGACCTTGAGGACTACACGGGTCCGCAAGAGAGGTCGCACTCTTCCGTGTCTGCTTACGTTATGCGTCGCTTAATATGATGACATGCTACATTATCGCCGTGTTCACCTATTAGAATTCGAGTCAGGTCCAAGCTAATTCTGAAACTTGAGTTTTTAAATGGTTGTGGGGTACATATTGGGGCAGCAATCAGTACTATCTGTATACTATCTGGTTAATCTCCGGTGTCTACTATGAGTTTCATGTTGGGTGCAAACAAACATTAAAGGAGCCATTATCTGTATTTTTTAACTAAAGCTACTATCTGCCTGCTATCATTGGTTTTGGGTCTATCCATAGTTTACTACCATCACTCTAGATTTGTGCATGCACTCCTTACATAATCTCACTATTATTTATTCCTATGCATGCCAGTTATTGTACACAATGGAACTGATCTTGTAGAGAAAAAGAGACGAGCCTTGTGTGGCAATAAATTTCATGCAGACGTCGTTCCATGGTGGGCGCAAAGGCAGCCCCCCCTCCACCCATTTCGGATCGTAATCAAGAGGAAGATGTCTGTTCTGAGGGGGATTCAGAAGGAGAAGACCACTCCTATTTACCCCATGAGGTCTTCGCTTTAACTTGGCATGCTGATTTTGGTAATATCATGCATATGGTGCCTTGCATTGCTTACTGTATACATTAAAGATGTTATCTGCTTAGTTTAGACATGATTTGTGTCAATGCCATCCGTTTAGTTTCTTTATCATATATGTGAATCATGCAATGCCATCTTGTCTAGCCAGGCATCATATATGTGAATTTTGCAATGCCACCACAGTTAGCGGTCATCTTATATGTGAATTATATCATGCCATCATTTTTTTATTACGTGTTAAATTTGTCAACAATTTTAGTACATTCAATTACTCTTCCTGTGCATCAGTCATTCGACACGGTCATGGAAAAATCTTGAGTGGAAACAAGGTCTTCAGAGCAGACAATGCTATCTGACGAAGCGCATGTCTTGCTGGTTACCGATACCTCCTCAGAGGAGGACTCAGAGACAGATGACCAGTCATAATTCCCCCCCGAGGTGCATGCCCTAACTTGGCAGGGTTATGTTGCTCATATCATGCGTATGGTATCTTGCATTGCTATGTCATTTGCTTAGTTTAGACATGCTTTGTGTGAATGCCACCTGTTTAGTGTCTAATTACCATATATGTTAATTATGTAATGCCATCTTGTTGCAAGACATTATATATGTGAATTATGCAATGTTATCTTGTTGCAAGGCATTATGTATGTGAATTATGTAATGCCATGCTATTTAGGCAAGCGTCATATATGTGAATTATATCATGCCGTCCTTTTTTTGTATTTCTCATTGCTTTTGTCGACAATGTTTGTATATTCAATTGCTCTTCCTGTGCATCAGCCATTTGAATTGGTGATGGAGAAATCTGGAGTGAAAACAAGGTCTTCAGAGCAGACAATGCTACCTGCTGAAGCAGATATCTTGCTGGTTACAGATAGCTCTTCAGAGGAGGATTCAGATGTATGACCAGTCCTATGATCCCCGAGGTGTATGCTCAAACTTGGCAGGTTATATTACTCATATAATGCATATGTTGTATTGCAATGCTTAGTTTTTACATCATATACACAATATTGAATGCCATCTCCTTAGTTGACACATCATATATGCGATTGCCCTCTACTCACTTCCTTAGTATATAAGTCATATATTTGAATTATGTCATGCCATGATGTTTACATAGACAACATATATCTGAATTATGGCATGCCAACCCATTTTCTAAAGACATAATATAGTTATATCATCTCATCATGTTTATATAGTCATCATATTTTGAATTATGTCATTCTATCCGTGAATTATATCATGCCATCATGTTTCCATTGACGGCATGTTTGTGATTTATGGCATGCCAACCACTTTAATAGACATATCGTATAGTTATATCTTGTCATCATGTTTACATAGTCATCATATTTTGAAGTATGTCATTCTATCCTGTTTAGTTAGCCATCATACATGTGAAATTGTGTCATGCTATCCTGTTTAATTAGCCATCTTATATGTGAAATTATGTCCTGATATTCTGTTTGCTTAGACAACATAAATGTGAATTATTTCATGCCCTGTTTTCTTCCCTACTATCCATTGCACCTGTCTATCTTACAATGTCTGTACATTCAATTACTTTTCGTGTTTATCAGCCATTTCAATTGGAGGGAGTGATGGCAGTATCTGTGGGAGTAAAAACACGGTCTTCAGAAAAGATCGTGCTACCTGTTGATGCAGATAGAACCACGGTTGTACTTGCCCAAGAACCAGCCCCACCACACATAACCCACACTCATGCAGATTGTACCCCTACCAAGTTGGACAGAGAACCAGCTACACCCCTTCTAACCCCAACCCCAGCAGATAGACACCCAGTTCCCGTTGACACAGCACCGTCTCCACCATAGAGCACCCAAACACGAGCAGTTAGTAAGGCAACTGCAGTGCCCAAATCACGAGGACCACCACTCCGAACCCGAAGTCAACGCTTAAAGCAGAAGAAGAATTGTTCTCAGGTCAGGTTCCGTAGCTATGGTTCATACTACTTTGCTCTTGCATCATCAGTATTTCTTGATACCAACCAATTTCAAATTTGAAGGATGCAATTGAAACTCCAATGGCGCAATGTATGTTTTAAACCTGTTTCTTCAACGTGTTTGGCTGTTTGCTATTGTAACTTGCTCTATGTTGATTTCAGTTTCAATTGAATAAACAGTTATGTTCTCATGCCATGCACATTACAAGTGTTGTTATTGTTGTGTAATTTCCCACACTTATATTCTGTATGCTGCTTTGTCTTAAATAGATATGATTCAAACTGTATCTATCTTGATTTGGCAACATAAACTAGAATGATATAGACCATACAGTGACCGTACTACATAGATATATGTTTGTTTCATGCTGTTATCCTGTCCACCTTACTCTCGAACTGGTTTACCAAAATGAGTTTCATATACTACATTGTAAACCTGAGATGTGTTTGTTTGTATCTCTTTTAGAACGCGGATAAAATATTGGAGAAGAGTACCCTGTTATGCAATGGTAAAGGAAGTAATGCAGATAAGGTTCAAGATAGTGAGACATCCCTGTTGGTCTCTAAGAAAGCCGATAAATACTATATTGAAGACATTGAGACAACCCCAAAGTCCTGTCTTGATGTAGTGTTCGAAAGCATCGGGCTACCATTGGCACCAAATTTCTTGAACTCGCTGTTCTGAATCGGTTCGACATCTCGAGTCTCAACTTCAAGTTGAAAGACAGCGATCCAGATGTTATGTGGCAGGAAGCCGAAGGGTGAGGAAGTCCTGCAGAATTCAGATGCATACTTTACGGTGCAACGACAAGTTACTGGAGGACTTAAGCGCCGAACAAGAGAAAGTTAATAAGCTTGCTAAGCATCTTGCCGACATTATGGGTACCCAGGATATTGTTTCTTGAGCTCTTCAAGTGGTTTGACCTGGACTTGTTTTGCTTCTTGGCGTTTATATCTTGTTGTGTTCCCTATATTTGCCTTTGGTGGCGAACTTTGATGCCCAGTGTATGTAATATGTGTAATAGCCGTGATAGCCTAGTGTAAGTTGCTTGCTTGTTTATTTCCTTGTTGTCTTGTTTATTTGTTTGCTTGTAGTCAGTGCAGTTTTTTTCTGCGGTTTGCTAATGGCTGCAATAACCTATTTTTTAAAACTAGGCCACAATAAACACCACAGTAGTGACACTGGGCCTACGGGCCGTAGAAACAGTGGGCCTTCTACGGGCCGTAGAAACAGCGGGCCTTCTACTGGCCGTAGAAACAATGGGCCTTCTACGGGCCATAGAAACAATGGGCCTTCTACGGTCCGTAGAAATAATGGGCCTTCTACGGGCCGTAGACACAATGGGCCTTCTACGGGCCGTATCATCAATGGGCCTTATACGGGCAGTATGATCGATTGGCCAAACATGGGCCAAACAGAGATTCGGCGGCAGAACGGGCTAGAGTTGGAATCGTCCGTTCATGGGCCGACCATAACGGGCCATCATTAATAGGCCGTGTTGATGACGCTATGAAAACAGCCCAACGTATTACGGACCACAAACGGGTCATTGTCACCACAGCTGAATTTGGCCCACAAGTAGAAAATGACAAGAACGGGCCGTAAGTAAACGAATCCGGAAATGAGCCCAAGAATAAATGGGCTCACGAGATGGCGAAAAGATAACATGGGCTGGAAGCGGTCCAACGGAATAACGAATTCGTTAATGGGTATAAAGTGATACCTTTGTTCTATACGGGCCAGTTTCACCACGGGCCGTTAATGGGTGTAAAGTGATACACTGTTCATTACGGGCCAGTTTCACGACGGGCCATTAATAGGCCAAGAGTTACAAAGGGCCTCATATGGGCCGAAATACGTCATGGGCCATACATGGGCCAGAAGTGAAATTTTGGAATCATATTGGATGGCCCAGATGACGCCATCGGGCCTAATTGAATAGGGCGAACGGGCCTTGGGTTAGCGGGCTGTAAATGGGCTATATGCGAACATGCCGTTAACGAGCTTTCCATGGGCCGGCCCGCCACCTTTTGACCAAGTCAAACGGGCCAGCCTTTTCACAGGAATGGGCCTCTGTTGGGCCGTGCCACATGTCGACGTATCATAGGCGCCTTCTGTCCAATGAGTGGATGACATCTGTACCAGCGGTGAGCCGACACGTGTTTCCTCCAGCCAATGATGATTTTACACGTGGAAAATCCCCATTGGTCGGGGCTGTTAACGGGTTATCGGATCCAAAACCTGACCCGATAGCTTAACGGCGTTCCGTTACGGTGGATGCCACGTGTCGGTCACCCTTGACGAAAGCACTTCTGTGACGCGCGATTTATCATCATGGAAGTGGACACTTCCGTGATGATAATTTTCGTAATGTCATGGAACACTTCTACGACAGCACAGGTATGACTATCTTGATTCTTTCATAAATTTGTCATGGATGTACATGCATGACAAAAAACGCGACCTACTGCGAAAAACACGTACCATCAAGGAAGTGTATTTTTTTTGTAGTGCGTGGATGCTCTCAAGCAATGTCTTGAGGACACGAAAGTGCTCATCGCCGCTCGCCGCGAGAACTAGTCTCTGCGGCCTGCAGCAACGCATCAAGAAAGTAGAGATCAGCAAGCCATATCGTTGTTTGCATCTTCCTTCTTCTTTTGCCCAAGTGTATTTCAAGCATTGCTGCATGTGGCTTTTATAATTATCTTCCTAAATATGTAAGACAATTATTATCCACTCTCATCGTCCTTATATTCATATTTTTAGGAAACGTCGTCCTTATATTCATCAGTCTTGCTATAACTCGCAGTCGATGCTATATAGGTCTGTCGGATCTTACATCAAGATCCGTGCAAAGCTTTCTTTTCAGATTTTCTTTTTCTCTCTTAAATCTCAGTCGAGTGAGACATAGCCACGCCATTAAACAGGGGCTCGGGCGCCATTAATGGAGACATAGGGAGAGAGGTGGGCAGTGGATAGAGGTCAAAGGGCTCTCCTCCCGATGAGCATGCGTAGGGGTCTGATCGCACGCCTCCCGTACTCAAATAGCTACCCCGCACGGCACCTCCTAGCCAATAAAAAAAGGGGACGCGTGGCGGCACGTAAATGGTAAGTAGAACGCCCACGGTTTCAATAATACTTGTGTTTCCGATTGTAACGTGACAACACTTGTTCCAAAATGACTTTGTTGATTGTTAATGTGTGCGCCTATGCAAATCGGACAAAAAATTACCACAACATGTTGGTGCCATGTCATGACACCATGCCAAATTTCATGGTTTTTAGGCGAGTTTTGGATTTACGATAATTTTAAAACCAAATTTCTCGACGTTTTCGACCAAGCCAAGACGCCTAGATATTTGAATTCCATTCCAATTTCTTGCATGGGACCTAGAAATTTGCCCAAGTACACATAAATGATTTTTCAACTAACTTTGGCGCACTGGAGCATGTAATTTCTTGCATGAGAGAAGCTCCAATTTGCAAGAAGCTTATACCAAAACTTGTCCCAATTCGGCCAATTTTTTTACCAAAACATGTTGGTGCCATGAAATGACACCATGCCAAGTTTCAGGATTTTCAGGCGAGTTTGGGATTTACAAGAACTTAAAAACCAAGTTTCTCAATGTTTCCGGCCGAGCCACAACGCCGAGATGTTTGAATTTCATTCCCATTTCTTGCATGGGGCCTAGAAATTCACCCAAGGACACACATGTGATTTTTCAATGAACCTTGGTGCACTGGAGCATGTGCTTGTAGTTCAAATTTTAATTATGCACATTAAATGCCTAGGAACTCAATTAATGCATAAAAATGCCAAACGAACCCGGAATAATTCCAAATTTTAAGACGACACTCATATAGTTGCATGTTCACTGTAGATAAATGTTCTAGCAATTCAAACACCACCCTTTCCCCCCGTAACACCATTTTGTCTTTCAAATCAGAATGAAAAAATCAGGTATATCACAAACAATTTATTAGGAAGAATCATGTGGGATGCGATATAAAATTTCTTGGCGCACCGTCTTGTCTAGCTTACGCAGGATGCTTTGCCATCTATAGTCCACTTCCCGTGCCTGAACCACACTTGCGCGCCAGTTTCTCGCGGCACCGAGCGAAATTTTTCTGCCACCGCGGAAATATCTATATCCCCCACCCACACCAAAAGCCAAATTTCCACTGTTCCTCCTGCTTTCCAAGTTCAAACCTCCAATGTTGCTTACTGGAAGGGCCGCCTCCTCACCGGCGACCCTTCTTCTTGTAGTGTCGCCTCCTCGCCGGCGACCCTTCTTCTTGCAGTGCCGCCTCCTCGCCAGCGACCCTTCTTCTTGTTGCACGGCCTCATCGATATGGTCAGGTAATCCACACCCCACCCACACCATCCTGCTCCTTCCCCGTCCCACATGCCCCGACCAACGGCGCGACACCTTCCACCGAAATCACTGGCCCCGTCCTCCAATTAAGCGCTGCCCACAGCCATTTAGCATGCAGTATAACGTGGAGCTCATTAGCATATGACAGCGAAGAAGCAAATCGCGGCCGCACGCGCGGACGAGGTTGTTATGGCTGCCATGCGTGCCGACCGCCAGATCTTGGAGGAGCACGTCGTCTTCGAGGCCACCGTCGACATCGCCACGCGGTTGTCTACTTTAAAATACAGTTCATGTTGTTTTCTCGAGGCCACCGCCAGTGCCTTCTAGTGATTTGTCCTCTGTAATGTTAATATGCAATCTGATATTGTGAAATATAATGTTCAGTTAACAATTTGGTCCAACAATTGCAACATTTCGTAGTACTGTTCTCAAGCATTCTTGGTTTCGGTAACTGTCTCATCTTCTAGTATATGTTCTATTCTGCAATGTCGTGCTCAGTTAACTGTTTTGGTTCATTTGGTCTGTTGTCCAGTTAACTGTTTGGTTCAATTCTACAATTTGATTTTCATTTGTTGTGGGTACAACTTCGTATTGTCATGCATGTGAGAAATAAATTGAATTTGGCTGTATTCAATACATATTCTACCGATAGTATGGCAACTCTCAGTTAACCTGATCAAGATCTTCCTTGTATGTGTTGCAGGGAAACAATGGGAGACACTACGGCTTACCTTCGAGGTTTGCTCATGCATTGTCCTTTCGCTAATAGCACATTATTTTGCAGTTGTAGGAATCATTCTAATATTTAGGTTTCTTACAATTTGGTCTTGCACATGTAGGTCCTGCTGTCAGAGGCTTAGACCCATTGTTCAACCATTTTGCATATGGGGAAATGAGATGTCCATGAATATCAGCCATGTCAAGAAACTCAGAAAGATTGTTAGAATGAAGAAACTTGCGACGAATAGAAGCAAGATCTTTGTTTGCACAATGAAGAAGACATCAATCAACATAGGATGGTACTTACTCTTTTACCTTGTTTTTACCCCTTGCGCCACTTCAAAATTTATAACAGCAATTTATGCATATCTTTGTTTTCGGTACTTTTCAAAGCAGTTCACCGATGATTGCCTCTCAAAGCACCTGCATGGTCAAGAGGCGAGGAAGGTATTAATTCAACACCCATGGTACAATATTGAAGTCTTCCCTAAGAGGACGAAGGTTGGGCGGGCAATTATCCATAGCCACTGGCCTAAAGTTGCAGGGACATTCAACATCACTGAATGCTAAATATTCGCCTTCCACTTCTGTAGTTTCCCGGATGAGATTCATCTGTCTAATTCTCATGTATGATGCTACTTTTCCAGAGGTTTTCGATGTTACATGTGAAACTTGGTGCTCTTGTGTAATGGGATAGCTAGCTATATCCCTCTTAGGTGTAACCGAGTGCTGAAGCTATCTGATGTAATTCGATTATGAAATTCTGGTTGCTGTTATAAAGATGTGAAATATCCGGTGTGTTCTATAAGAAATGTCAATTTGATTAGTGCATGGATTATCAATAATAGGCTAATTACTCTGCTTATTGGGGTTTCCTATTGCAAATGGTTACTCGGGCAACACCGTGGGCGATGAACTCAAACAACCCACACGCTTTCTAGAAAGTAGGCGTGTTGGATCAACTAACAATCACACATGGTTTCTAGTAGAGAACTGTTTGCGTTAGACCACCTTGCACAAACGTTTCCACAAAAAAACTGTGTGTGATATACATACGAATGGAAACGTTTTTCTAGGATTCACTGTGTGGGATGTACATACGAATGGAAATGATTGGGCTTCGATGCCTCGCCAGATCGCACACGAGCTCATGTTTGCCGAGCGTCTGTGCCAGGAGGGCCTATCCCCGACGGTTTCTGGGTCGTGTGGGAAGGACCCCCCTATGGCACTCACTCACTTGGTGAAGGTTCAGAATGCCATTGCGGAAACGGGTTAAAACCGTTTGTATACCACATCTCTGCACCAGTCGTCATATGACGATGTGATGTAAACCAAAGCTAACAATAATATTTGGATCATTGCAGTTGGTTTCTACTTTGTTTAATCAACAACCTAGATGATATGGTATGGTGCCATACCAACACATGACAGTCGATGCTTCTGGTGAAAGCCTAAGGCCAACTTGGTCAGCAGCGATGTTGTCCATGCCTTTAGGCATACATTACCTTTTTGAAGGCACCGGGGTGAAGCTTTCGTAGCAAATTATTGATGTGCTCCGGGAAAAAGCATTGAGCACTATTGAGAAATATATAGCATTTTTCCTTGCCCCGAACCATGTAAAATGGATAAGGACTATCAGCTCTGAGGATAATTACAATCAACACAACACTGATGAGAAATTCAATTATGTTTACTCCAACAATGGCTCCTCAGAGCCAGCTTTCCTTGCAGCTTGTTCTGTCATTGAGTTAATTTAGTATTTTTCCTACACTTGATATATGCATTTCGTTGTGTTATACAAAAGCTCTAGTACAATTGATATCAAGTGCTTAAAAATGTCTTGGTTGCAATAAGGATGCTGAGAAGGTTGCGGATGGTGAGCTGAGCTGCTATTGCTTTAGTCAGGCTGCCATGTTGAACATAGTGAGTCAGCTGGATTTTGTATTTTCAATAATGTGGCTATTGCAGCTAATTATCTCTTAAATCATAGGAAATCAATCATGATTTTGTACATTGCCATGACATGAGTATCCATCTCGATGGCTCCAGAAATAGTATTAAAATAAAGTCGGCACAAACATTCTTATAAACAAACTACAGTCAACAATATTTGTATACAAATAATTGCTAAGTGGTATAATAAATTAATATATTGAGGATTCACTCATTGTTGTTCACAAGTTTAAGTTCATATGTAATCCACACTTTTATTGCAGGGAATATGTAATCCACACACTGAAGGCCCAAACTGACAAAATTGGTAGGCTAGATCCAATCCCATTGATAAATTACCGTAAATGAGGCTTACGTAACATCTTGGAAGAATTCACTTGCGGCTGTCCATCCTTATGCGACAACATTGACTTTCATCCAGTGATGTAATGTAAACCAAAGCTAACAGACAATATTTGCATCACTTATGTTAGTTTCTACATGTTTTAATCATCAACCAGGATGAGATGGTATGGTGTCGTACCACACCACATTAGTCGGTGCTTCATATGAAAGCCTAATGTTGACTTGGTTGGCATCGATGATGGTAACACCTTTGGGCATCAATTAGCTTCTTGAAGACATCACTATGAAGCTTTTGTAGCTCGTTCTTCATATGCATCGAGCGAAAGCCTTAAACACTACTAAGAAGTATATAGTGTTTATGCATGCACCTAAACATGTAGATCTAATAGGGGATATCAGCTTTAAGGATAATTACTACCGAAACGACACTCCTAAGAAATACAATTATGTTAACTTCAACAATGGCTCCTCAAAGTCTGCTTTCCTTGAAACTGGTTCTGTCATCAAGGTAATTTAGTGTGCATGTTTCATACACTTCATATGTGCATGCCCTTGTGTTATACAACAATTCATGTTACATTGATTCCGAGTTCTCAAAATTGACTCATTATGAAATTAGGTTGTTGGGAAGGATGCGGCTGGTGAATTGAGTTTTTCTATTGCACAGGCTTTCGGGCCACCAAGGCAAATGTAATGAGCCAACTGGATTTGGTCTCTTTAACAATGTGGTTATTGCAGCTAATTATATCGTAAATCGTAGGATTTCTATCATGATTTGTGAACATTTCCACGACATTAGTATCCATCACAACGACTCCAAAAATAGTATGAAAATAAAATCGGGAGGTAGTTGCTAAAGAAAGAACATCAGTAGAGAAAACCTCTATTGTAATAGTAGCCAAGTGGTATAATACATTAATATAATGAGAATTCACTCATTGTGGTTCATAAACTGAAGTTCATACGTAATCAACACTTTTATTGCAGGGTATATGTAATCCACACACTGAAGACCCGAATTGAGAAAATTGGTAGGCTAGCTCCAATCCCATTGATAGATTACCCTAGAAGTGTGTTTGGCAATATTTGGGAAGGGGGTTGGGGTTTATAGTGGGCAGTTGTATTGAGATTAGACATGGGATGAGTTGTTTTATTCCCATTCCCCTATTTGGCACATGATGGGAATTATGTGTGAGAGTTTGAGGAGAAAGTGTATTCCCTTGTTTGGTTTGTCAGAGTTAACGAGGGACTGGACAAGGGAAATTAACGTAAGTTATGATGAATGGTTAAGATTGACTCACTAAAACCATTCCCTTCCAACTCCCACCCCCTCCCCTGTTAATAAAAGGGTGGGAGTTGGAGTCTCAAATCCCATGACTATTCCCTTATGAACTCCCAGTCCCCCTAACCAGACAATAGATTTGAAGTCTCATACCCCTTCAATTCCCATTCCCTAGCTCTAGTTACCCCCAATATAACATGTTGTAAATGAAGTTTAGCATGAAACATCTTTTAAGAATTCACTTGGCGGCCTCCATCCTTATGCAACCGTATTGATTGTCATGGGGTGTTGTGATGTACACCAAAGCTAACAACAATACTTGCATCACTGCGGTCAGTTTCTACTTCTTGTAATCATCAACCTAGATAATATGGATGGTACCATACCACATCATGATAGTCAAAGCTTCCTTCAGAAACCTAATGCCGAATTGGTCGGCATTGATGGTGACACCTTTTGGGTGTAAATTACCATCTTGAAGGCGTCATTGTGAAGCTTTGGTAGCTCATTCTAAATGTTCTCTAGGCGAAAACCTGAGCACGACTGAGAAATATATAGCCTCTATGCATGCCCCAAGCCATGTAAATCTAACTAGGAATGTTAACTCGAAGGATAATTACCATCAAAACAACACCGAGATTCAATTATGTTTACTTAAACAAGGCTCCTGAGTGTCTACTATCATTGCACCTAGTTTTGTCATCAAAGTAATTTAGTGTGTACTTTGCCTACACTACATATCTACATTCATAGTGTTATACAATAGTTCTGGTTCCGTTACTCCTTAGTGCCGAAAAAGTGACTCATTTGGAAATTTGGTCTCTGTGGAGGTTGCGCCTGGTGAGTTGAGCTGCTATTGCTCTAGTTAGGCATCCAAGCCACCAAGCCAACATAGTGAACAATTTGGATTTTTTACCACTACAATAGTGTGGTTATTGCAGCTAATTATCTCTTAAATCATAAGATTCCAATCATGATTTTGAACATTGCCATGACATTAGTATCGATCTCAACTCCTCGAGAAATAGTATGAAAATAAAATCGGTAATAGTTGCTTAGGAAACAACTACAATCGAGAATATTTGTACTCAATCACAGCCAAGAAGCAGAATAAAAAATTAAGCGTTCACTCATTTTTGAAAATGAATTGAAGCTCATATGTAATCCACATTTTTATTGAAGGGAATATGTAATGCAGACGCTGAAGGCCCGAATAGACAAAATTGGTAGGACAACTCCAATCCAATTGATAGATTACCCTGAATGAAGCTTACCATGCAACATCTTGAAAGAATTCGCTTGTTAGTTCTCCATCTTTATGCAATTGTATTGATTGTCATATGGCGTTGTGATGTAAGCCAAAGCTAACAATGATATTTAGATCATTGCAGTTGGTTTGTACTTCTTTTAATCAACAACCTGTAAGAGATTGTATGGTACAGTACCACCACATGAAAGTCGATGCTTCTAGGGAAAACCTAATACCGACTTGGTAGGCAGTGATGATGCTGACACCTTCGCGCAAGTTACCTTTTTGAAGGCATCATTGTGAATATTCTGTATCTTGTTCTTGATGTGCTCCGGGCAAAAGCCTTGAGCACTGCTGAGAAATATATAGCAAGTATGCATGCAATGAACCATGTAAATCTGATAAATAATATCAGCTCAAAGGACAATTACTATCAAAAACACACTATGAGAAAGTCCACTACGTTTACTTCAACAAAGGTTGCTCAGAGTCTGCTTTCCTTGCAGCTGGTTTTGTCATTTAGGTAATTTGGTGTGTAATTTTCCTATGATTCATGTATGTTTTTCCTGGTGTTATACAATAGTTCTGTTCCATTAATCCCAAGTGCTAAAATAATGACTCATTATACCATTAGGTTGCTGCTAAGGTTGCGGCTCATGAGTTCAGTTCTGCTATTGCTTTAGTCACGCCTCCAGTCCACCATGCAGAACATAGGCAGCCAACTGGATTTTGTTTCTTCAACAATGTGTCTATTGCAGTTACTTATCTCTTAAACCATAGGATTTCCATGATGATTTTTGAACATTGGCATGAGATTAGTATCCATCTCAACGGATGCAGAAATAGTACGAAAATATAATTAGCACCAAGTTTCTTAGGAAAGAACTACAGTCAAGGAAAATTTATTCAAATCATAGCCAAGTGGTGTAATCCATTAATATATTAAGCATTCATTGTTGTTCATAAACTGAACTTCATATATAATCCACGCTTTTATTGCAAGGAATATGTAATCCGCACACTTAAGGTCCAAATTGACATAACGGGCATGCTATCTCTAGTTCCAATTATAGAATACCCTAAATGAAGCTTACCCTGCAACATTTTGTAAGAAGTCACTTGGCACAAAATTATGCAACATAATTGATTGTTGTGGAGTGATGTGATGTAAACAAAGCTAACGACAATATTTGGAACACTACGGTAGGTTTGTACTTATTTTATTGAACAACCTAGATGAGATGGTATGGCCGTATCACATCAGAAAGTCAATGCTTCCCTCGAAAGCCAAATGCTAACTTGATTAGTAGGGACGATGTTGACACGATTGGGCATCAGTTACCTTCTTGAAGGTAGCATTGTGAAGGTATTGTAACTCGCTCTTGTGCTCCGGTTGAAACCCTTGAGCACTGCTGAGAATATATCATCTTTGCATGCCACGATCCATGTAAATCTGACAAGGAATATCAGTTTCGAGGAAAATAAACATCGAAACAACACTGCTGAGAAATCGATTATGTTTACTTCAACAAAGGCTTCTCAGAGTATGTAGTCCTTGCAGCTAGTTTTGTCATCAAGGTAATTTGGTGTGTACTTCTCCTACATTGCACACCTACATTCCCTCGTCTTACAAAATAGTGTTGGTTCCATTATTCCTGAGTGCTGAAAAAATGACTCATTCGGCAATTCGGCTGCTGAGTAGATTGCGCTTGTTGAGTTGAGTTACGCTATTACTCCAGTCAGGCCTCCAAGCCACCATGAAAATATAGTGATCCAATTGGATTTTGCTAGTACAACAATGTGCCTATTGCATCTAATTATGTCTTAATCGTAGGACTCCCATCATGATTTTTGAACATTGGCATGACATTAGTATCAATATCAACTGCTCGAGAAATAGTATGAAAATTAAATCATTACCAAGTTACTTAGGAAAGAACTACAATTGAGCTATGTACTCAAATCATAGCCAATAAGTATTATAAATTAATATATTGATCATTTACTCATTGTTGTTCATAAATTGAAGTTCATATGTAATCCAGTCTTTTATTGGAGGGAATATGTAATCCACACACCAAAGGACCAAATAGACAAAATTGGTAGGCCGGCTCCAAACCTATTGATGCATTACCCTAAATGATGCTTACCATGCAACATCTTATAAGAATTCACTTGCCTATCCTCCATTTTTTATGCAATAGTATTGATTGTCATTGGGTGATATGATGTAAACCAAAGCTAATAGTAATATTTGGATCACTGCAGTTGGTTTCTACATCTTATAATTAATAACCTGGATGATTTGGTATGGTACCATACCACCTCACGTCAGGCAGCCTAATGTAGACTTGGCTTAGATCGATGTTGGTGACACCTTAGATCGCACATTACCTTCTTGTAGGCATCATTGTGAAGATTTTGTAGCTATTTCTTAATGTACTCTAGGTGAAAGCTTTGAGCACTTCTCAGAATCATATACTATACATGCATCCAATTAAGCATGTAAATCAATTAAGTAATATCAGCTCGAAGGACAATTACTATCAAAGAGATACTACTCAGAAATTCAATTATGTTTACGTCAACAAAGGCTCCTTAGAGTCTCCTTTCCTTGCAGCTGGTTCTATCATCAAGGTAATTTAGTGTGTACTTTTCCTACACTTAACATATGCATTGCATTGTGCTATAAAATAGTTCTGGTTCTGTTGATCCGCAGTGCTGCAAAAATGACTCATTTTACAACTCGGATGTTGAGAAGGTTGCAGCTCGTGAGTTGAGTTCAGCTATTCCTATAGTCAGGCCTCCAGGCCACCATGCCGAACATAGTGATCCTATTGGAATTTATCTCTTCAACAATGTGGTTATTGTAGCTACATCCGGTCGGGCCTGTGGACGCCTGGTAGGTCCCTGTCGCTACGTCCGGTCGGCTTCGCATAGCGGTGGAGGCTGTCCCCTCCTGTCGGCTGTGTTGTAGTTGCCCCCGAGCCCGATGTCTCCTCGTCCTCCCTCCAGGTCTTGTGTTGGTGGGTCAGTGAGACAACGAAGTGGGTGCGGTGACTGTGGTGGCACAGGCTGGTGGGCGGCATGTTCGATAGTGCACTTCCAATTGTCCGGGGTTGGGGTGGTTGTTTCGGGGCGGGAGAAATCCTTGGTGGCTCGTCCGCCAGTGGTGCGGCTATGCTCGCGGGCGCTGCCGGACACTGCTGAGGGGCATCAGTGACACCCATTCCACACTGCCATCCACGTACCAGGGGAAACCCTAGGACTTGTCCGGTCAGCAGCGGCGTCGTCATCGCATTCCTTCCTGAAGGTGTTGCTTGGTACACAAGGCTTCAGAGTGCTGGGAGTGCGGTGGAACTTCTCCGGATTGTGCAGCGGGTGTCTGCCATTGTTGCTTAGTTGAGATGTTGGCGTCAGCATTTGTTTCTCTTTCTTTCTCTCATTTTTTTCTTTTGGTCTTGTTTGTGCTCCGACCCCAGCGAGCTTGTTGTATCAGATGGTTGCTTTATAATATAAAGCGGGGGAAACCCTTTATCGTCAATCTATTGCATCTAATTACCTCTTAAATCATAGGATTTCATCATGATTTTTGAACATTGTTGTGACATTAGTATCCATCTCAACGACTCCAGAAATAGTCTAAAAATAAAATCAACACCAAGTTGCTTAGGAAATAACTCCAGGCAAGGAAATCTGTATTCACATCATAGCCAAGTGTTATAATCCATTAATATATTGATCATTCATTCATTATTGTTCATAAACTTCAGTTTACATCTAATCCACACTTTTACTAATTGCAGGGAATGTAATCCACACACTCAAGGCCCAAATTAAAAAAATTGGTAGCCTAGCTCTCTTCCCAATCATAGAATACCCAGCTTACCATGTAAATTTTGTAACAAATCACTTGGCGGATATCCATCCCTATGCAATACTATTGATTGTCACGGGGTGACGTTATGTAAAACAAAGCTAACATCCATTTTTTATCACTACAGTTAGTTTCTACCTATTTTACCAACAACATGGATGCAATGGTATTGTACCATACCACATCACGATTGTCATTGAGTGATGTGATGTAAACCAAAGCTAACAGTAATAGTTGGATCACTTCAATTGGTTTCTACTTATTTTAATCAACAACCTGGATGAGATGGTATGGTACCATACCACCTCACAACATTCAATGCTTCTAGGGTAAGCCTAATGCCAACTTGGTCGATAGCGATGACGGTGATGCCTACGGACATATGCTCCACCTTCTTGAAGGAGTCGTTGTGAAAATCTTATAGCTCATTCTTAATGTGCTCCATGTGAAAGGCTTGAGGACTGCTGAGAAATATGTATCATTTACGCATGCACCGAACCATGTAAATCTAATAAGGAATACAGCTCACAGGATATATTTACTATCGAAATGACACTGTTGAGAAATTCAACTATGTTTACTTTTACAAAGGCTCCTCAAAGTATGCTTTCCTTGTAGTCTCTGTTGGAAAAGGTGGTGCCTAGATGATGCTTAGGCACGCTTAGGCGCTAGGCGATGGCCAAACGCCTCGCCTAAGGCATAAATGGAAGTCTAGGCAGCAAGCAAGGAATTGTCTACCCAAGCGAGGAATCATGCCATTTTGCACTGATATGTCAAATGGGTCATATTCCAATGGTAGTAGTTTTCAATGAACTTATTTATATGTCCTAAATTAATATCGACATGCATATAATACCCACAAATACACCCTTGTAGTAAAACTATATTACCGCCTAGGCCACGCCTAGGGCCCTTAAGCACCGCCAAGGCACTAGGCGAAGGCCAACCGCCGCACCTAGTTGTAGTTGGTTCTATCATCGAGGTGATTTAGTGTGTACTTTTCCTACAATTGATAGATTCATTCTCTTGTGTTATACAACAGTTCTAGTTCCTTTCATCCCAAGTGCCAAAAAAGTACTCATTTTACAATTAGGTTATCGAGAAGGTTGCGGCTGGTGAGTAGAGTTCTACTATTGTTTTAGTCAGGCCTCTAGTCCACCATGCCAAACATAGTGAGCCAATTGGATTTTGTCTCTTCAACAATGTGGCTATTGCAGCTAATTATCTCTAAAATCATAGTATTTCCACCAAGTTTTTTTAACATTTCCATGACATTAGTATCCACCTCAATGGCTCGAGAAATAGTATGAAAATAAAATTAGCACCAAGTTGCTTAGGAAAGAACACCAGTCGAGGAAATTTGTATTCAAATCATATCCATGTGGTATAATCCATTAAGTATATTGAGAATTCACTCATTGTGGTTCATAAACTACAGTTCAAATGTCATCCGCAATCTTATTACAGGGAATATGTAATCCACACACTGAAAGCCCAAATTGACAAAATTGGTAGGCTAGGTCCAAACCATATTATATATTGCGCTAAGTGAAATTTACCATATGCAACATTTGGTAAGAATTCACTTGGTGGTTATCCATCCTTATGCACCATATTGAACAAAGTGACCCAATTGGATTCACTCTCTACAACAATGTCGCTATGCAACTAATTATCTCTTAATTCATAGGATGCCCATCATGATTTTTGAACATTGCCATGATAATAGTATCCATCTCAACTACTCGATATAGTATGAAAATAAAATCGGTACAAGTTGCTTAGGAAACTACAAACAACAAAATTTGTACTCAAATCATAGCTAGGAAGTATAATACGTTAATATATTGAGTATTCACTCATTGTTGTTCATAAATTGAATTTCATATGTAATCCACACTTTTATCTCAGGGAATATGTAATCCACACACCGAAGGCCAAATTTGAAAAATTTGGTAGGCTAGCTTGAATCCCAATTATAGATTACTCTCAATCTAGTTTACCATGGAACGTCTTTTAAGAATTCACTTGGCGGTTCTCAATCTTTATGAAGTAGTATTGATTGTCATATGACGATGTGATGTAAACCAAAGCTAACAATAATAGTTGGATCATTGCAGTTGGTTTCTACATTGTTTAATCAACAACCTAGATGAGATGGTACGGTACCATACCAACACATCACAGTCGATGCTTCTAATGAAATCCTAAGGCCAACTTTTTCAGCAGCGATGATGTTCATGCCTTTAGGAATACGTTACATTCTATAAGGCATCACCGTGAAGCTTTCCTAGCTCATTACTGATGTGCTCCGGGCAAAAGCATTGAGCAATGTTAAGAAATATATACCATTTTTCCATGCACCAAACCATGTAAATTGATAAGGAATATTAGCTCGGAGGATAATTACAATCAACACAGCACTAGTGAGAAATTAAATTATGTATACATCAACAAAGGCTCCTTAGAGCCAGCTTTCCTTGTAGCTCGTTCTGTCAATGAGGTAATTTAGTATTTTTCCTACACTACATATATGCATTCCGTTGTGTTATACAAAAGCTCTGGTACCATTGATGTCAAGTGCTAAAAAATGTCTCATTTGTAATAACGTTGTTGAGAAGGTGGAGGATGGTGAGGTGAGTTCTGCTATTGCTTTATTCAGGCCACCATGTTGAACATAGTGAGGCAGCTGGATTTTGTCTCTTCAATAATATGGCTATTGCAACTAATTATCTCTTAAATCATAGGAAATCAATCATGATTTTTGTACATTTCCATGACATTAGTATCCGTCTCGATGGCTCCAGAAATAGTATTAAAAGAAAGTCGGCACCAGCATTTTAGAAAGGAACTATACTCGACGATATTTGTATTCAAATAATTGCTAAGTGGTATAATACATTAATATATTGAGGATTTACTCATTGTTGTTCATAAGTTTAAGTTCATATGTAATCCATACGTTTATTGCAGGGAATATGTATTCCACACGCTAAAGGCCCAAACTGAAAAAATTGGTAGGCTAGATCCAATCCCATTGATAGATTACCCTAAATGAAGCTTACCATGTAACATCTTGTAACAATTAACTTGGTGGATCTCCATCCTTATGCGACAACATTGACTTTCATCGAGTGATGTGATGTAACCAAAGCTAACAACAATATTTGCATCACTTCAATTAGTTTCTACTTCTTTTAATCACCAACCAGGATGAGATGGTATGATGTCGTACCACATCACGTTAGTTGGTGCTTCCGGTGAAAGTCTAATGCGGACTTGGTCGGCATCGATGATGGTGACACCTTTGTGCATTCGCTTAGCTTCTTGAAGACATCACTATGAAGCTTTTGTAGCTCGTTCTTGATGTGCATCGAGCAAAAGTCTTAAACACTACTAAGAAATATATGTTGTGATTATGCATGCAGCTAAACATGTAGACATGATAAGGAATATCAGCTTGAAGGATAATTACTACCGAAACAACACTCCTAAGAAATACAATTATGTTTACTTCAACAATGGCTCCTCAAAGTCTGCTTTCCTTGAAACTGATTCTGTCATCGAAGTAATTTAGTGTGTATGTTTCCTACACTTTATATATGCATTCCCTTGTGTTATACAACAGTTCTCATTACATTGATCCCGAGTTCTAAAAAATGACTCATTATGTAAATAGGTTGTTGAGAAGGTTGCGGATGGTGAGTTGAGTTTTTTTATTGCTTTGGTCAGGCTTCCGGGCCACCATAGCAAACATAATGAGCCAATTAGATTTTGTCTCTTCAACAATGTTGTTATTACAGCTAATTATATCTTAAATCATAGGATTTCTATCATGATTTTTGAACATCTCCATGACATTAGTATCCATCTCAACGGCTCCAGAAGTAGTATGAAAATAAAATCGGGAGCTAGTTGCTAAAGAAAGAACAACAATAGAGTAAACTTCTATTCAAATAGTAGCCAAGTGGTATAATACATTAATATAATAAGAATTCACTCATTGTTGTTCATAAACTGAAGTTCATACATAATCAACACTTTTATTGCAGGCAATATGCGATCCACACATTGAAGACACGAATTGAGAAAATTGGTAGGCTAGCTCCAATCCCATTGATAGATTACCCTAACAGCGTGTTTGGCAATATTTGGGAAGGGGCGTGGGAGTTTACAGTAGGGAGTTGTGTTGAGATTAGACATGGAATGAGTTGTTTTTTCCCATTCCTCTGTTTGGCGCATGATGGGAATTATGTGTGAGAGTTTGAGGAGAAACTATATTCCCTTGTTTGGTTTGTCGGAATTGACAAGGGACTGGACATGGGAAATTAACATAAGTTATGATGAAGGGTTAAGATTAACTCACTAAAACAACTCCCTTCCAACTCTCACCCCATCCCCCTATTAATAAAATGGTGGGAGTTGGAGTCTCTAGTCCCATGACTATTCCGTTATGAACTCCCAATCCCCCTAACCAAACAATAGATTTGAAGTCTCATACCTCCTCAATTCCCATTCCCTAGCTCTAGTTACCCCCAATCAAACATGTTGTAAATGAAGCTTAGCATGCAACATCTTGTAAGAATTAACTTGGCGGCTCTCCATCCTTATGCAACAGTATTGATTGTCATGGGGTGGTGTGATGTAAACCAAAGCTACCAGCAATATTTGTATCACTGCGGTTAGTTTCTAGTTATTTTAATCATCAACCTAGATTACATAGACAGTACCATACCACATCATGATAGTCGAAGCTTCAGTCGAAAACCTAATCCTGAATTGGTCGGCATTGATGGTGACACCTTTTGGGTGTAAATTACCTTCTTGAAGGCGTCATTGTGAAGCTTTGGTAGCTCATTATAAATGTGCTCTAGGTGAAAACAATGAGCACGGCTGAGAAATATATAGCCTCTATGCATGCCCCAAGCCATGTAAATCTAAGAAGGAATATCAGCTCGAAGGATAATTACCAACGAAACAACACCGCTGAGAGATACAATTTTGTTTACTTCAACAAAGGCTCCTGAGTGTCTACTGTCATTGCAGCTAGTTCTGTCATCAAAGTAATTTACTTTGTAGTTTTTCTACACTACATATTTACATTCCCTAGTGTTATACAATAGTTCTGGTTCCATTATTCCTTAGTGCTGAAAAAATGACTCATTTGCAAATTTGGTCTCTTAGAAGGTTGCGCTTGGTGAGTTGTGTTCTACTATTGCTCTAGTTCGGCATCCAGGGCACCATGCCAACATAGTGAACAATTTGGAATTTTTACCACTACAACAGTGTGGTTATTGCAGCTAATTATCTCTTAAATCATAGGATTCCGATCATGATTTTGAACATTGCCATGACATTAGTATCAATCCCAACTCCTCAAAAAATAGTATGAAAATAAAATCAGTACATAGTTTCTTAGGAAAGAACTACAATCGAGAATATTTATACTCAATCATAGCCAAGAAGTAGAATAAAAAAATAAGCATTTACTCATTGTTGTTCATGAATTGAAGCTCATATGTAATCTACACTTTTATTGAAGGGAATATGCAATGCACACACTGAAGGCCCAAATAGACAAAAAATTTAGGCCAGATCCAATCCCATTGATAGATTGCCCAGAATGAAGCTTACCATACAACATCCTCTAAGAATTCGCTTGGTGGTTCTCCATCTCTATGCAATTGTATTGATTGTCATATGGCGCTGTCATGTAAGCCAAAGCTAACAGTAATATTTAGATCATTGCAGTTGGTTTGTGCTTATTTTAGTCAACAACCTGTAAGAGATGGTATGGTACCATACCACCGCATGAAAGTCATCTCTTCCGAGGAAAACCTAATACCGACTTGGTAGACAGTGATGATGGTGATACCTTCGTGCAAGTTACCTTTTTGAAGGTATCATTGTGAATATTATGTAACTTGTTCTTGATGTGCTCCAGGCGAAAGCCTTGAGCACTCCTGAGAAATAATAGCGTTTATGCATGCAACGAACCATGTAAATATGATAAATTATATCAGCTCGAAGGACAGTTACTATCAAATTCACACTGCTGAGAAATTCCATTACGTTTACTTCAACAAAGGTTGCTCGGAGTCTTCTTTCCTTGCAGTTGGTTTTGTCATTGAGGTAATTTAGTGTGTAATTTTCCTACACGTCATGTTTGCATTCTTGGTGTTATGCAATAGTTTTGTTCTATTGATCCCGAGTGCTAAGATAATGACTCATTATACAATTAGGTTGCTGAGAAGGTCGCGGCTCATGAGTTCAGTCCTGCAATTGCTTTAGTCAGGCCTCCAGTCCACCATGCAAAAGATAGGCAGCCAATTGGATTTTATTTCTTCAATAATGTGGCTATTGCAACTAATTATCTCTTAAATCATAGGATTTCCATCATGATTTTTAAACATTGCCATGAGAATAGTATCCATCTCAACGGCTGTAGAAATAGTATGGAAATATAATCAACACCAATTTGCTTAGGAAAGAATTGTTGTCAAGGAAATTTGTATTCAAATCATAGCCAAGAGATATAATCCATTAATATGTTGAGCATTCACTCATTGTTGTTCATAAACTATAGTTCATATGTAATCCACGCTTTTATTGGAGGGAATTTGTAATCCGCACACTTAAGGACCAGATTGAAAAAACTGGTATGCTAGCTCTTATCCCAATATAGATTACCCTAAATGAAGCTTACTATGCAACATTTTGTAAGAAGTCACTTGGCGGCTCTCTATAATTATGCAACATAATTGATTGTCATGGAGCGATGTGATGTAAACCAAAGCTAACAACAATATTTGGATCACTACGGTAGGTTTCTACTTATTTTATTCAACAACCTGGATGACATGGTATGGTACCATACCACATCATAAAATTCAACGCTTCCCTCGAAAGCCAAATGCTGACTTGGTTAGTAGAGACAATGGTGACGCGATCGGGCATCAATTACCTTCTTAAAGGCATCATTATGAAGGTATTATAGCTCATCCTTGACGTGCTTCGGTTGAAAGCCTTGAGCACTGTTGAGAATATAGCCTCTTTGCATGCCTCGATCCATGCAAATCTGACAAGGAATATTAGCTTCAAGGATAATTATACCATCGAAACAACACTATCGAGAAACCGATTACGTTTATTTCAACAAAGGCTTCCCAGAGTTTGTTGTCCTTGCAACTAGTTATGACAGCAAGGTAATTTAGTGTGCACTTCTCCTACATTCCATATCTACATTCCCTAGTCTTATAAAATAGTGTTGGTTCTGTTATTCCTGAGTGCTGAAAAAATGACTCATTTGGCAATTCGGTTGTTGAGAAGGTTGCGCTTGGTGAGTTGAGTTATGCTGTCGCTCTAGTCAGGCATCCAAGCCACCATGCGAACATAGTGAGCCAATTGGATTTTGTCAGTACAACAATGTGCCTATTGCATCTAATTATGTCTTAAATCATAGGTCTCCCATCATGATTTTTGAACATTGGCATGACATTAGTATCAATATCAACTGCTCGAGAAATAGTATGAAAATAAAATCAGTACCAAGTTGCTTAAGAAAGAATTGCAATTGAGAAAATATGTACTCAAATCATAGCCAAGAAGTTAAATACGTTAATATATTGAACATTTACTAATTGTTGTTCATAAATTGAAGTTCATATGTAATCCAGTTTTTTATTGGAGGGAATATGTGATACACACACCGAAGGACCAAATAGACAAAATTGGTAGGCTGGCTCCAATTCCATTTACAGATTACCCTAAATGAAGCTTACCATGCAACATCTTGTAAGAATTCACTTGTCAATTCTCCATCTATATGCAATAGTGTTGATTGTCATTGGGTGATATGATGTAAACCAAACCTAACAGTAATATTTGGATCACTGCAGTTGGTTTCTTCTTCTTTTAATTAATAACTTGCTGAGTTGGTATGGTAACGTGGCACCTCACAATAGTCGATGCTTCCAAGGAAAGCATAATGTAGACTTGGTCGACATCGATGCTGGTGACGCCTTCGGGTATACATTACCTTCTTGTAGGCATCATTGTGAAGAATTTGTAGCTAGTTCTTGATGTGCTCTAGGTGAAAGCTTTGAGCACTTCTAAGAATCATATATTGTCCATGCATCCACCGAACCATGTAAATCAAATAAGGAATATCAGCTCGAAGGACAATTACTATCGAAATGATACTACTCGAAATTCAATTACGTTTACTTCAACAATGGCTCCTTGGAGACTGCTTTCTTTGCAATTGGTTCTGTCATCAAGGTAATTTAGTGTGTACTTCTCCTACACATAACATAACAACAGTTTTGGTTCCATTGACCCCAAGTACTGCAAAAATGACTCATTTTACAACTAGGATGTTGAGAAGGTTGCGGCTGGAGAGTGGAGTTCTGTTATTCCTTTAGTCAGGCCTCCATGCCACCATGCCGAACATAGTGAGCCAATTTAAATTTGTATCTTAAACAATGTGGCTATTGCAACTAATTACCTCTTAAATCATAAGTTTCTCATCATGATATTTGAACATTGCCATGACATTAGGCTAAAAATAAAATCGACACCAAGTTGCTTCGGAAAGAGTTACAGTCGAGGGAATTTGTATTCACATCATAGCCAGGTGTTATAATCCATTAATATATTGAGCATTCCTTCATTCTTGTTGATAACCTTTAGTTTATATGTAATCCATTAATTGGAGGGAATGTATTTGACACACTTAAGGCCCAAATTTAAAAAATTGGTAGGCTAGCTATCTTACCAATTATAGATTACCCAACTTACCATGCTAATTTTGTAACAAATGATCGAGCGCTCTACGCGATGGATACTGCAAGGTTACAGGTGGCACTACAACTAAGAAGTCTCACACTTTGAAGAAGCGCAAGACCAAGATGTCACAGTCTGAAGATACCCCTACTGTGCCTCCTCCAACAGCTATAGCTGACCTGCAGCGCACTGGTGCTCGTCTTAGCATTGCGCCTGAGAAGATTACTACGGATAAGCTTATTGCTGATCCTGGCAAGTCCAACAACAACATGAGTTCTGATGATTAACTACATCATGCAGGGTTTAGGTCCATGGCGTACCGTAATCGCCATTTATCGTTCTTTCTCTGTTTGGAACTATGCGATGCTTGTCTGCTTAGTGGGTCAATGTAGGTCATTGCGTGGCCTACTTTTTATGCTTTTACTTTTGGTTTGTAATGAATCAGACAAGGTTTAAGGATTGGAAAGTTCTATGTTGGAACGTGCGAGGCCTCAATTCTGAAGCACGTTAGCTTGCGGTTAGGCAAAAGATCGATGAAAGTGGTTGTTCTGTCATTTGTCTTCAGGAAACTAAATGCATGCATATTGGTCAACGTTAATTAGGAAATTCTGCCGGAGGCATTTTGATAATTTTGTTTACGTGCCCTCGGCTGGTGCGTCTGCTAGGATGGTGGTTATTTGGAACTCATCTTTTTTCATAGGTAACCTAATTGAGGCAAAAACCTATGGGATTATTGTGGAGTTTAAGTCTAAGCACACATCTGAAACTTGGTCTCTAGTCTCAATTTATGGCCCGTGTCAAGGTTCTTCCCGTGATGAATTTGTGCAGTGGTTATATAATCTTGATATTCAGTTTGGTGAGAATTGGTTGCTTTTGGGTGATTTCAATTTTATGCGATCGCTTGAGAACCGTAATTGTCGGGGCAGGCTGATCTGTCCCACGAACACCTATGGGACCGGCGGACCGAGCCCCTTTCGGTTCGGCGGGTGACAGAGGTCGCACGAAGAGATAACACTCCTACTGCTGCATGTCTGGGTGTATTGAGTTCTTTCTCAGGAGCGCTGAGTGCTACAGTACACACAAGCTGCTAACGAGACCGAGCGTGTCTGGCTTCGAACCTCCCGAACCTCCTCTACGTTGCGCATGGGCCTCCTTTTATATGCTGAAGGGGTCTCCGACAGGTGGCAACGTAGACAAGGGTAAAAGTGGAAAAGGAGTGGTTGGTACAGCTACTTGTACGATGTATGATGTATCATACCTAACCACGGCGGGGGGACAAAGGCATTAAATGCCCGTCTCGCCGCCCTAACAAAGTGCAAACAGGGACCGTCGTGGCGCCACCACTTGCCACGATGGCAATCTTGTCGGCCGCTTGCCATGTCGCACCGCTGGCTGCCTGACCTCTCGCTGCGATGCACGGAAAGGTCCCAGGGCGACACGTTAGTGGATGTGTTGGAGTGCAGGTACAGAGTGGTGGTCTGCTGCGGCAAGCGCCTTGCCGCGGTTGTTGTCTTGTCGAGTCCGGAAGCTTGTCGCTCACCGGGCCTTCCCGGCAAGCTCCTCTTTCCGGGGCCTTGTCTCCTAGGTGCCTTGGGTGGCCTTCCCGGCAAGCTCCTCTTGCCGGGGCCTTGCCTCCCAGGCTTGAATACTTTGTTCTTGAATGGCTCCAAAGGAACCACGGAGGACCTTGGCGGTCACCCGGTAAGCCTTGCCGCGGAGGGCTGCAACTGCCCGTGCATAAGTTCGGGATACTAGGGTACCCCTACTCTAGTACACCGACAGTAATCTTCTGGGTGGTGATTTCAATGATATTTTCTTGTTTAATGAAATAATTGATCATTTGGGTCTTGTCGAGCTGCCAATCAAGGGTCGTCAATATACCTGGTCCAGTATGCAAACTTCACCGCTTCTCGAGCAGATTGACTGGTTTTTCACATCGATTGCTTGGACATCTGATCACCCCAACACAATGGTTATTCCTCTGGCACGCACTGCCTCTGACCACATCCCGTTTTTGGTCTCTATTGCCGCATGTATACCCAAGGCAAAAGTTTTTCGCTTGAGAATTATTGGGTTGATTTGCCTGGCTTTGCTGATTGTCTTTCTCAGGTTTGGAATAGGCCAGTGGGCAAATCTTCTATTGCCTTAACCATCTTTGCTAAGTTTAAATCCCTCTGATATGCTCTCAAGAAATGGCATCTCAACCTGTCCACAGTCAAAGCTCTCATTGCTGATTGCAATAAAGTGATTATTTTTCTTGATGATATTGAGGAAATTAGGCCCTTGAGTTGGACGGAGTTCAATGTTCGCAGAATTGTTAAATTGCATCTTGAGGATATCTTACATTGGCAGTTTATCTATTGGAAACAACGTTGCACGATCAGAAACATCAAAGTTGGCGAGGAAAATTCAAAAAAAAATCCATTCTATGGCAACGGAAAGGTATCGGAGGAACACCATTTCCTCGATCAAGTCAGTTGACGGTGATGTGATCACTGACCATCAGCAGTTGGCTGGGATGTTTTGGACTGACTTCAATCAATGAATGGGCCAATCAAAAGGCATTCAAATGGGTTTTGATCGAGCACATTAATTTCTCGGGTTGATGGTCTAGAGGAGTTATCTTTACCGTTCACGGACTCCGAGGTGGATGCGTTAATTAAGAACATGCCTACTGATTGTGCTCCCGGACCGGACAGGTTTACTGGCCTACTTTTAAAGAAATGTTGGTCTATTTTGAAGGAGGATTCTATAAATCTTGTCCAAGAATTTTATGATGGGAAGTTCAATTTGGAGTGTCTCAATACATCTCTTATCACCCTCATTCCCAAGAAGTTGAGCCCTGAATATGTTGGTGATTTCTGGCCCATATCATTGACAAATACTTGCTTGAAGTTTTTAACTAACCTTTTGGCTAATCGTCTCCAGGGTGTGATTTTGAAATGTATTCACCGCAACCAGTACGGCTTTCTTCGGTGTCGATCCATTCAGGATTTCCTGGCGTGGTGTTTTGAATACATTCACCAATGCAAAGCTTCCAAGAGGCCTATCATTCTTCTTAAGCTTGATTTTACGAAGGCGTTTGATACCATCGAGCATGAACTGATTCTCAGGATCTTGAAATGTAAGGGTTTTGACAATCGTTGGACAAGTTGGATTGAGAGCATTTTGTCCACGGGCTCCTCTTCGGTCCTCTTAAATGGAGTGCCTGGTAATCATTTCATCTGTCGATCGGGTGTTCGTCAAGGAGATCCACTATCTCCTTTGCTCTTTGCGATTGCTGTTGATTTACTTCAATCGGTCGTAAATGAAATGTGCTCAAGGAACATTCTCACCTTACCTATCCCAACATCTTCGATGGATTATCCAATTGTTCAGTACGCGGACGATACACTCATTGTTCTTCCTGCTATTGACAGCCAGCTCATTGCTTTCAAGGAAATGCTTGAGGTCTTTGCTAAATCAACCGGATTGAGGGTCAATTTCAGTAAGTCCTCTTTGATACCAATCAATATGAGCGATGATGAGGGAAAGTGTGTTGCTAGTTTGCTTGGATGTGATGTTGGTTCCATGTCGTTCACTTACCTTGGATTGCCCATGGGTACCTCTCGGCCAACAATTTTTGATATGTTGCCTTTCGTGGATCGTATTGAGAGACGATTATCTGCGTCTTCTTGCCTATTGAATCAAGGGAGCCGGCTACAACTCTTGCAATCTGTTCTTAGTTCTATGCCAATATACTTCTTGTGCACTCTTTCGCTGCCATAGGGCATTTTGAAGCAGATTGAACGAATCATGCGGCAGTGCTTGTGGAGAGGGAACACAGATACGCCACGGCAATCATTGGCGGCTTGGGATTTGGTCTGTCAGCCTAAGAACCTGGGAGGTCTTGGTGTTCTTGACCTGAGTATACAGAACGATGCCTTGTTGATCAAGCATCTTTTCAAGTTCTTTAATAAGATGGATGTGCCCTGGGTATCTCTCATTTGGGACACATATTATGCCGCAGCGCCACCCCAAGTCACTCAAAGCTGCGGTTCTTTCTGGTGGAGGGATGTGCTGAAGCTGTATGATAGGTTTTGCAAGTTGGCGGCCCCACACGTGTGTGCGGGGGATACGGTGACTTTCTGGCTGGATCGATGGCAGCTTGGTAACAATGCGGTTCTCATGCAACACCGATTTCCGAGGCTTCACTCTTTTGTGATTGATGACACTCTCACCATTAAGGATATGATGGAATTGACGGACCCAACCGACAATTTTCATCTACCACTGTCTGCTGAGGCCTTTGAGGAATTTAATCAGCTTCAGGCTTTGTTGCCTTTGGTTAACCTTCAGGAGGGGGAAAAGGATGTTTGGAAATGGCCATCCAAGTCTGGAGATTACCAGTCAAGGATTTATTACATGTCTTGCTTTTCGGACATTATGGTTGATCCCATATTCAGGTGGATCTGGAAAAGTTCTTGCACCCTCAAGTTTAAGGTGTTTGGTTGGCTCCTCTTGATGGATCGCCTTAACACTAGGGACATGCTGCAGCGGCGGCATTGGATTATCCAGGATGACACTTGTGTTCTGTGTCACTCTGCCTCTCATGAGGACAGAGCGCATCTTTTCTTCACTTGCAACTTCAGTCAACAGGTCTGGAATTACCTGGGCATTTCATGGATTATTCAACCTAACCAGAATACTTATGAGATGGCTTCAACTGCTAGGAAGGATTTTGGTTTCCCATCTTTTTTAGAGGTAGTCTTTGCTGCTACTTGGAATATTTGGACACAAAGAAATGGGAAGATTTTCATAAATGAGTTGCCTTCTTTCAGATCCTGGAGGAGAAATTTTCTTCATGACATTTCTCTTTTAGCTCATAGAATCAAATGTAAATATAGGAATAGCCTAACTTCTTGGATAGCTGCCTTACCTTAAACTCTCTTTGTAAGTAATCTCTCCTCTCTTTCCTTGCCTTTAACTTCTAACTTTGTAAACTCTCTGGTTCATTGTTTTAATAAAGGACTGTGAGGTTGTTGCCTTGCAGTATATAGTCAAAAAAACAAATGATCGAGCGGATCTCCATCCCTGTGCAACGGTATTGATTTGCATGGGGTGATGTGATGTAAACTAAAGCTAACATCATTTTTCTGATCACTACAATTAGTTTCTACCTATTTTATAAACAACGTAGATGCGATGGTATGGTACCATACCACATCACGAATGTCGATAACTCCTGCCAAATGATAATGCCGACTTAGTAGGACAGCTCCAATCCCTTTGATAGATTACCCAAATGAAGCTTACCATGCAAGATCTTGTAAGAATTCACTTGAAGGCTCTACATCCATAGGCAAAAGTATTGATTGTAATGGGGTGATGTGATGTAAACCAAGGGTAATAGTAATATTTGAATCATTGTAGTTAGTTTCTACTACGTTTAATCAAGAACATTGATGACATGGTATGGTCCCGTACCACCTTATGATAGTTGATGCTTCTGGCGAAACCGTAATGCTGACTTGGTCGGCAACGATGATGGTGAAACCGTCGGGCATCAATTACATTCTTGAAAGCATCATTGTGTAACTTTTGTAGCTCGCCCTTGATGTGCTCCGTGGAAAGCATTAAGCACTACTACAAAATACATAGCCTCTACGCATGCCGTGAACCTTATAAACTTTATAAGGAATGTGAGCTCGAAGGATAAATACCATCGAAACAACAATACTGAGAAATTTAATTATGTTTACTTCAACAAAGTCTCTAGAGAGTATGTTTTCCTTGCAGTTGGTTTTTTCATCGAGGTAGTTTAGTGTGTACTTTTGTACACTACATATGTACATATCGTAGTGTTATACAACAGTTTTGCTTCGATTATTCTTGAGTGCTGAAAAAATGACCCATTTGGCAATTCGGTTGGTGAGAAGGTTGCGCTTGGTGAATTGAGTTAGGGTACTAGTCAGCCTCCAAGCCACGATGTCGAATGAACATAGTGAGCCTATTGGATTTTGTCTCTACAACGATGTGGCTATTGCAGCTAATTATCTTTTCAATCATGGGATTCCCATCATGATTTTTCAACACTGCCATGACATTAGTATCCATCTCAACTCCTCGGGAAATAGTATGAAAATAAAATCAATACGAAGTTTCTTAGGAAAGAACTAGAGTCGAGAAAATTTGCAATAAAATCATAGCCCAGAAGTGAAATACATTTGATCATTCACTCATGTTGTTCATAAATTGAAGTTCATATGTAATCCACACTTCTATTGTTTAGAATAAGTAATCCACACAATGAATGCCCAAATAGACAAAATTGGTAGGCTAGCTCCAATCTCATTGATAGATTACCCAAAAGTAAGCTTACCATGCAACATCTTGTAAGAGTTCACTTGGCAGTTCTTCATCTTTATGCATAGTGTTGATTTTCATATGGCGATGTGATGTAAACCAAAGCTAATAGTAATTTTTTAATCACTGAAGTTAGTTTGTACTCCTTTCGATCCGAAATAAGTGTCATAGTTTTGAACTAAGGTTAGTTCAACCTTAGTTCAAAGTTGCGACACTTATTATGGATCGAAGGGAGTAGTTCTTTTAATCAACAACCTGGATAAGATGGTATGGAACTATACCACCTCACGAGAGTCGATGCTTCCGGTGAAAGCCTAATGCTAACTTGGTCGGCAGTAATGATGTTGACTCCTTCGGGCATACGTTGCCTTCTTAAAGGCATCATTGTGAAGCTTGTGTTGCTCGTTCTTGATATGCTCTTAGCAAAAGCCTTGAGCACTGCTGAGAAATATATAGCCTTTCCCCATGCCCAGAACCTTGTAAATTTTATAAGGAATATCGGTTGGTAAGCAGGAATTAAGCTTGGGGATGCTGCTACGTCTCCGACGTATCTATAATTTTTTTTATTTTTTCATATTATTATCTTATCAATCTTATATACTTTATATGCCATTCTATATCAGTTTTTGGGAACTAACCTATTAACCTAGTGCCTAGTGCCGCTTGCTATTTTCTGTATGTTTTTAGTTTTATAGGAAATCCCTACCAAATGGAGTCCAAACACTTCAAGACTTTTTGATGATTTTTTCTGGACTAGAAGAGACCCTAGAAGCCTCGGGGAAGCACCAGAAGCCAGACGAGGAGAGAACAAGGTAACAGGGCGCGCCCTGGGGGGGGGGGGGTAGGCGCGCCTTGATGTCTTGTGGGCCCCTCGTGGCCACTTCTGACCTAATTCTAGTGCTATAAATTCCCAAATATTCCCAAACCAACAAAGGAAGCCATGAAATAATTCTTCCGCTGCCGCAAGCATCTGTTCTTCTGTGATCCCATTTGGAGGTCTTTTTCGATAATCTGCCGGAGGGGGAATCGATCACGGAGGCATTCTTCATCAATCTTGTTGCCTCCATGTGTGAATAGTTCCCCACAGGACTTAAGGGTCCATAGCAGTAGCTAGATGGCTCTCTCTCTCTCTCTCTCTCTCTCTCTCTCTCTCTCTCTCTCTCTCTCTAATCTTCAATACAACGTTCTCTCCGGAGATCGACTCGATGTAATCTTTTGCGGTGCATTTATTGGGATCTGAATTCCGGGTTTATGATGAGTTTGTTCATTGAAGTTGAGTTATTTCTGAACTTTATTATGTGTGATTGTTATAGCCTTGTATTCCCTCTGATCTATCTGTTTAGTTTGGCCAACTAGATTGATGTATCTTCATCGAAAGAGGTGATTTGTGGTAGGTTCAATCTTGCGGTGTCCTCACTCTGTGATAGGAGGAGTAGCGAGGCATGTATTAGTATTGTTGCTACTAAGGGTAAAACAACGGGGTTTGATCATATTGGTTGGTCTTATTATGTCTACATTATGTCATCATACTTCATGCATTACTCTATTTTTCATGAACTTAATACGTAGAGAGGCACATAGAAGCGTTCTCGGAGTGGAGTAATAGTAGTAGGTATTATTAAGTTTAATAGTCTACTTGTCACAGACGTAATGTCTATGTACTGAACATGCCATGAATAACATCATAACTATGCGCTTTTCTAAATTGCCTAACAGTAATTTGTGTATTGGATGTCTGTTATGTTCTTGAGAGAGATGCCTCTAGTGAAAGCTATGGCCCCGGGGTCTATTTAAATGATATTGCTAAAACCCTAAATACCTTGTTGTAGTTTATTTATTTTTATTTAGTTTTGCAATTTATATATCTTCCACTATCAGAATTGATCCTTGCAAATAACAAGTACAAGGAGATTGATAGCCCTCTTGCCCGTGTTGGGTGCAAGTATTCTATTTGTGTGTGTAGGTACCGCTAAAGGTTGTTCGCGTGGATCTTTTATTGGTTCTTAACTGAGGGAAATACTTTCTGCTACTATACAACTTCACCGTTCCTCTTCGGGGAAATCCCAACGCCAATCACAAGTAGCACGGACCTTCGCCGCCGGTAGCCAGAGTTATTGGAGACGAGGCGGTGGACGGGGGAGGGGGTCGTCGTCATCTTCGACGACGAGGAAGATATCGATGTCGAAGAATGGCACCGCATCTTCCCCAACACTGCCAATGACGGCACAGAGCCGAACTCCAAGATCGGTGGTATGATGTCGGCCCAATGGATAGCACTCTATAAGAGTGAGTAGAGTTTAAGTTCAGGTTGAGTTTAAGCCAACGTTCTATTCAAGTTGAATCTATGTTGAACTTTAGGCTAATTTTGGTTGAGTATATGTATATTATGTCCAATGTCGGTTATTTAACTCAAATTTGTCCTGAACTTTATGCAAATTTGGTTTTTACTATGTTATATATAAGGGGATCGGTTAGGTCGGGTGTCGGTGCAACAAACCCTGGGTCCGTTCCCCAGGCTGTGCACATGCACGAGAACAAGATTGCAGCACCAAGGTCAGACTGAAGCACAAGGGATCAATTCTTCGAAGGACCAACGTCCAGCACAAAGAGGCCAAGACTAGCCAGAGAAGCAAGATAATGCTAAGGGAAAAACCTCCCTTGCTGGGCAGGCGAGCCTGGCGAGGATAAGGTTACCCCCGGAAGCAAGCCTTCGGATCGTCCCGGCAGGCCTGCCGGGGCTTGCGGGGGCAGAACCAGTCCACCGCACCACCTCACCACGATGCACGTCTTCGATCAGTGCGGTGTCAAGCTCCAAAGTGACTAAGTGGCCGCTATATGCCACATGGCAGTCACTTCCTACAGAAAATACCTACAAGCGACACCCGTCCTGCGACATGTCAAGCGGCAGCGCAAAGTAACAAAAGCGGCTGGCGAGGGCTGTAGGCGAGCTGTGATGTGACGTTGAGCGGCACATTTAATGCGGTCTGTCAGCCTGCAGAGTTAGGTACGATAACACTGTTTGCTAGCTAATCAGTGCATAATGACTGATTTTCCACTGTGGTGACCCCTTTACCTATAAAAGGAGGCCCAAGGCAACCATAGAAAGGGTGGGCCAATCTATCCCCACAGACACTCATATGCGCGTAGCTGCTTTCGCCCCAAGGCAACCCCTGTCGGGCAAGCGTGTTGTGTTCACCATCATTTTTCCTCCATCAATCCACCAAAGCAAGAGTAGGATTTTACACCTCACGGCGGCCCGAACCTGGGTAAAGATTGCCCGCGTGATCTCTGCTGTGTTGTTCCACGTTCCTCCGCTCTTTGTGCAACGTGCCATCCTCCCACCGAACCAGAAAGGGACTCTTGGTCCTGTAGGTGGCCATGGTTTCTGGCGACATCTTTGGCACGCCAGGTAGGGGGGTCACTTGCGTGAACCCGAAAGCGTGAGCAGCGCGTCATCTTCATCGCCATTTTCATCATCGGCGGCTCCATTGACTACGGCGCCCAAGAATAAACCTGGTGTTGTAGCTCACCCGTCTACCTCGAAGGCTCCACCACCCGCGGCTGCCAACGCCGCGGGGAATGCGGAGGCACACGAGGATGCGGGCGCTGCGGGGGACGCGGTCGATACAGGCGGCATTGTCACCACCTCCCCCGCGTCCGAAGCAGGAGCAGGAGGCACCGGAGGAGAGCAGCATCAGCAACATCACAGTGGTCACGCTCCGCAAGGTACGGACGAATGGGCTATTCCATCTGTACCTCTCTCCCTCGCCGAAGGGCACAGCCGCAGTGGTGGCACCCGGTCTATGGCGAATCGCCGCCCTCCGGCCGCCCTCGCCGCGGGCACGACCACAGCACGCGCACCTCCCCTGGAGCGGGCTGACCCGGCCACTGTGCCCGACGGAGCCACTGGCTCTCAAGCGCCTTCACCACATCACCGTGTCATCCAAGTGGCTGGCTCGCAACAGCGAGGGCGCGACACCGTCGCCACCGGCATCATCAGAAGTCGGGTGACGGTACGATCTACATCATCATCTCCAATGCCAAGCACCGCTACGGAAGCCATGGCGTGGGCCCAGCTGTTGTTGACGTTCCCGCCGGCGGCCGATCAGATGGATGAATGGAGAGCCACCATTCAGAGTCTGTTTGGCTTCATCGAGGCTGGGGGCTCATAGCGAGCTGGCCCGTCACAACCTCCCCAAGCAATGACGATGACCCGCGCCACTGGCCGTACAGAAGGGGCCACCCCCTGTGCAGTCCTCACCATGGCAGCCAGCGCGGACGCTGCAAAATCAAGAACCAGACAACGTCTCAATGGCCTCTTCCGGCCCTCGAGCACGTTCGAGCCAACGGCGAGCCCCGGAGGACAGGCGGAGGGGAGGCGCGCGCGTCATCATCGAGCAACGTCGTGACGACCATCGCCGGACTGATGGGTGCGATGGTCCCAATGTCGACGAGCCTACGCTCGACGATGGCGGGTGCCTTCCTTTCAAGGCTGGGTGCCCTTCCTTTACTCGTGACCTATGGCAAGTCCGTTGGCCATCCGCTCGCACGTTCAAGCCAGAGATACCCGAGAAGTATCATGGGAAGCTAAACCCAGCAGAGTTCTTGAGCTTCTACACCATCGCTGTTCAAGCTGCCGGAGGAAGAGATGAGAAGGTATTTTCCAACTACTTCCCTTTGGCACTCAAGTCCAACGTGAGGTCTTGGCTGACGCACCTGTCAGAGAACTCCATTTCATCTTGGGCTGACCTATGCCATGAGTTCATTGGCGCCTTCACGGGCGGCCATCAAGAACCAGGGGGGCCCAGCGACTTGCAGCTTCTCTAACAGAAAGAAGGAGAGACTCTCCGCAAGTATTTGCAAAGATTCAGCAGAGTCCACAAAAATATCCCAAATATCCACCCGGCAGCTGTGATAGCTGCCTTCCAGTCCAATGTGCGCAACCGCAGGGTACGTTCCAAGATGAATGTGCAGTTGCCCAAGACTGTGAGGGAGCTTTACACCTTGGTGGACAAGTGCGCTCGGGTGGAGGAGGGAAGAAAACTCCCTGGCAGGAAGATTGTGTCGACATCGACTCAGAGGATGACAATGAGTCCACTAGTCAGAAGAAGAAGAACAAGAAGCGCAACGAGAGGCGCAAGGATAAGGCAGTGATGACCGTCGAAGGATTGGGCACACTTAGTACCAGCAAGAAGGCTAAGGTCGAAGCCCCTGCAAGGAAGCTGCTGCGTGCGCTGACTGCCGGGAGGCTGCGGCTGCCGAAAGAGCTGGGAAAGGCAATGGGCCATACTGCAAGATCCATCAGACCAAAGGCCACAATCTCCAAGAGTGTCATCAGGTTGAGCAGCTCGTCGAGAGGCCGAGGGCTGAATATGAGAAGCGTGATAAGGAAAAAGGTCAGAATGGCACTCGCGGGAAAGGCCGAGGCGGAGAAGCAAATCGCCCCAGCAAGGCTTTTCGGAACCAAGGAAAGCGCGCCAAGGGCAGAGAGAAAGAAGTTTGCAATGATGAGAGTGATGGAGGGGATGAAGAGGAAACCAGCGAGCAGGAATCCCAGAAGGCCACTAACACCCTGTGCATTGATGGGGGTGCATCTTTGCACTCCTCTCACCGCCAACTTAAACGGTGGGCGCGTGAAGCCAATACCGTGGAGCCAGCGGTAGAGTCTCGGGAGCCGCTCAAATGGTCACGCATGCCCATCATCTTTGACGAAGAGGACCATCCTGACCGTACCACTGCGGTAGGGTGTTTGCCGTTGTTGGTCTCTCCAACAATTCGCAACCTCAAACTCACAAACATGTGAAGTAAATATGCCCTAGAGGCAATAATAAAGTTGTTATTTATATTTCATTATATCATGATAAATGTTTATTATTCATGCTAGAATTGTATTAACCGGAAACTTAGTACATGTGTGAATACATAGACAAACAGAGTGTCACTAGTATGCCTCTACTTGACTAGCTCATTGAATCAAAGATGGTTAAGTTTCTTAGCCATAGACATGAGTTGTCATTTGATTAACGAGATCACATCATTAGAGAATGATGTGATTGACTTGACCCATTCCGTTAGCTTGGCATTTGATCGTTTAGTATAATGCTATTGCTTTCTTCATGACTTATACATGTTCCTATGACTATGAGATTATGCAACTCCCGAATACAGGAGGAACACTTTGTGTGCTACCAAACGTTACAACTAATCGGGTGATTATAAAGGTGCTCTACAGGTGTCTCCGATGGTACTTGTTGAGTTGGCATAGATCAAGATTAGGATTTGTCACTCCGATTGTTGGAGAGGTATCTCTGGGCCCTCTCGGTAATGCACATTAATATAAGCCTTGCAAGCAATGTGACTAATGAGTTAGTTGCGGGATGATGCATTACGGAACGAGTAAATAGACTTGCCGGTAACGAGATTGAACTAGGTATTTAGATACCGACGATCGAATCTCGGGCAAGTAACATACCGATGACAAAGGGAACAACGTATGTTGTTATACGGTTTGACCGATAAAGATCTTCGTAGAATATGTGGGAGCCAATATGAGCATCCAGGTTCCACTATTGGTTATTGACCGGAGACGTGTCTCGGAAATGTCTACATAGTTATCGAGCCCGTAAGGTCCGCATGCTTACCGTTCGGTGACGATCGGTATTATGAGTTTATGTGTTTTGATGTACCGAAGGTTGTTCAGAGTCCCGGATGAGATCAGGGACATGACGAGGAGTCTCAAAATGTTCGAGACGTAAAGATCGATATATTGGAAGGCTATATTCGGACATCGGAAAGGTTCTGAGTGGTTCGGGTATTTATCGGAGTACCAGAGAGTTACGGGAATTTGCCGGGGAGTATATGGGCCTTATTGGGCATTAGGGGGGAGAGAGAGAGGGGCTGCCTAGGGCAGGCCACACGCCATAGAGCGGGTCGGCCCCTCCCCTCCTCCACTCCTTTATATACGGGGGAGGGGCACCCCATAGGGACACAAGTTGACCATTGATCTCTTAGCCGTGTGCGGTGCCCCCCTCCACCATAATCCACCTCGGTCATATCGTTGCAGTGCTTAGGCGAAGCCCTGTGCCGGTAGCTTCATCATCACCGTCATCACACCGTCGTGCTGACGAAACTCTCCCTCGACACTCTACTAGATCGTGAGTTCGTGGGACGTCATCGAGCTGAACGTGTGCTGAACTCGGAGGTGCCGTGTGTTCGATACTTGGATCAGTCAGATCGTGAAGACGTACGACTACATCAACCGCGTTGATAAAATGCTTCCACTTACGGTCTACGAGGGTACGTGGACAACACTGTCCCACTCGTTGCTATGCATCACCATGATCTTGCGTGTGCGTAGGAAGTTTTTTGAAATTACTACGTTTCCCAACAGTTGCATCCGAGCCAGGTTTATGCGTAGATGTTATATGCACGAGTAGAACACAAGTGAGTTGTGGGCGATACTAGTCATACTGCTTACCAGCATGTCATACTTTGATTCAGCGGTATTGTTGGATGAAGCGGCCCGGACCGACATTATGCGTACGCTTACGCGAGACTGGTTCTACCGACGTGCTTCGCACACAGGTGGCTGGCGGGTGTCAGTTTCTCAAACTTTAGTTGAATCGAGTGTGGCTACGCCCGGTCCTTGTTGAAGTTTAAAACATCACATACTTGAAGAAATATCGTTGTGGTTTTGATGCGTAGGTAAGAACGGTTCTTGCTCAGCCCGTAGCAGCCACGTAAAACTTGCAACAACAAAGTAGAGGACGTCTAACTTGTTTTTGCAGGGCATGTTGTTATGTGATATGGTCAAGACATGATGCTAAATTTTATTGTATGAGATGATCATGTTTTGTAACGGAGTTATCGGCAACTGGCAGGAGCCATATGGTTGTCGCTTTATTGTGTGCAATGCAATCGCCCTGTAATTGTTTTTACTTTATCACTAAGCGATAGCGATAGTCGTAGAAACAATAGTTGGCGAGACGACAACAATGCTATGATGGAGATCAAGGTGTCGCGCCGGTGACGATGGTGATCATGACGGTGCTTTAGAGATGGAGATCAAAGGCACAAGATGATGATGGCCATATCATATCAGTTATATTGATTGCATGTGATGTTTATTCTTTATGCGTCTTATTTTGCTTAGTTCGACGGTACTAAATTTCAAGGTATAAGTGTTCTCCCTGAGTATGCACCGTTGCGACAGTTCGTCGTGCCGAGACACCACGTGATGATCGGGTGTGATAAGCTCTACGTTCACATACAACAGGTGCAAGCCAGTGTTGCACATGCAGAATACTCGGGTTAAACTTGACGAGCCTAGCATATGCAGATATGGCCTCGGAACAGTGAGACCGAAAGGTCAAGCGTGAATCATATAGTAGATATGATCAACATAGTGATGTTCACCATTGAAAATTACTCCATCTCACGTGATGATCGGACATGGTTTAGTTGATATGGATCACGTGATCACTTAGATGATTAGAGGGATGTCTATCTAAGTGGGAGTTCTTAAAGTAATATGCTTAATTGAACTTTAATTTATCATGAACTTAGTCATAGTAGTATTATCATATCTATGTTGTAGATCAATAGCTCGCGATGTAGCTCACCGTTTATTTTTTATATGTTCCTAGAGAAATATAAGTTGAAAGATGATAGTAGAAATGATGTGGACTAGGTCCGTGATCTAAGGATTTTCCTCATTGCTGCACAGAAGAATTATGTCCTTGATGCACCACTAGGTGACAGACCTATTGCAGGAGCAGATGCAGACGTTATGAACGTTTTGACAAAAGCTCGGTATGATCACTACTTGACAGTTTAGTGCACCATGCTTTACGTCTTAGAACCGGGACTTCAAAAATGTTTTGAATGCCACGGAGCATATAAGATGTTCCAAGAGTTGAAATTGGTATTTCATACTCATGCCCGTGTCGAGAGGTATGAGACCTCTGACAGTACTTTGCCTACAAGATGGAGGAGAATAACTCAACCAATGAGCATGTGCTCAGATTGTCTGGGTACTACAAATTGCTTGAATCAAGTGGGAGTTAATCTTCCAGATAAGATAGTAATTGACAAAGTTCTCTAGGAACTATCACCAAGTTACTAGAACTTCGTGATGAACTATAATATGCAAGGGATGACGAAAACAATTCCCAAGCTCTTCGCGATGCTAAAATCGGCGAAGGTAGAAATCAAGAAAAACATCAAGTGTAGATGGTTGACAAGACTACTAGTTTCAAGAAAAAAGGCAAAGGAAATAAGGGGAACTTCAAGAAGAACGGCTAGCAAGTTGCTGCTCAAGTGAAGAAGCCCAAGTCTGGACCTAAGCCTGAGACTAAGTGCTTCTACTGCAAAGGGACTGGTCACTGGAAGAGGAACTACCCCAAGTATTTGGCGGATAAGAAGGATGGCAAAATGAACAAAGGTATATTTGATATACATGTTATTGATGTGTACTTTACTAGTATTTATAGCAACCCCTTAGTATTTGATACTGGTTTAGTTGCTAAGAGTAGTAACTTGAAACGGGAGTTGCAGAATGAACAGAAACTAGTTAAGGGTGAAGTGACGATGTGTGTCGGAAGTAGTTCCAAGATTGATATGATCATCATCGCACACTCCCTATACTTTCAGGATTAGTGTTGAACCTAAATAAATGTTATTTGGTGTTTGCGTTGAGCATGAATATGATTTGATCATGTTTATTGCAATCGGTTATTCATTTAAGTTAAGGGAATAATTGTTGTTCTGTTTACATGAATAAAACCATGTATGGTCTTACACCCAATGAAAATGGGTTGTTGGATCTTGATCGTAGTGATACACATAATATTGAAGCCAAAAGATGCAAATTTAATAATTATAGTGCAACTTATTTGTGGCACTGCCGTTTAGGTCATATTGGTGTAAAGAGCATGAAGAAACTCCATGCTGATGGGCTTTTGGAATCACTTGATTATGAATCACTTGATGCTTGCGAACCATGCCTCATGGGAAAGATGACCAAGACTCCGTTCTCCGGAACAATGAAGCGAGAAACTGACTTATTGGAAACAATGCATACCGATGTATGCGGTCCGATGAGTGTTGAGGCTCGCGGCAGGTATCCTTATTTTCTGACCTTCACAGATGATTTGAGCAGATATGGGTATATCTACTTGATGAAACATAAGTCTGAAACATTTGAAAAGTTCAAAGAATTTCAGAGTGAAGTGGAGAATCATCGTAACAAGAAAATAAAAGTTCCTACGATATGATCACAGAGGTAAAATATTTGAGTTCTGAGTTTGGCCTTGATTAAAACAATGTGAAATAGTTTCACTACTCACGCCACCTGGAACACCACAGTGTAATGGTGTGTCCGAACGTCATAACTGTACTTTATTAGATATGGTGCGATCTATAATGTCTCTTACTGATTTACCACTATCATTTTAGGATTATGCATTAGAGACAACTACATTCACGTTAAATAGGGCACCATCTAAATCCATTGAGACGACACTGTATGAACTATGGTTTAGCAATAAACCTAAGCTGTCGTTTCTTAAACTTTGGAGTTGCGATGCTTATGTGAAAAAGTTTCAACCTGATAAGCTCGAACCCAAATCGGAGAAATGCGTCTTCATAGGATACCCAAAGGACACTGTTGGGTACACCTTCTAATCACAGATCCGAAGGCAAAAAATATTCGTTGCTAAGAATGTATCCTTTCTAGAGAAGGAGTTTCTCTCGAAAGAAGTGAGTGGGAGGAAAGTAGAACTTGATGAGGTAACTGTACCTTCTCCCGAATTCGAAAATAGTTCATCACAGAAATCAGTTCCAGTGATGCCTACACCAATTAGTGAGGAAGATTAATGATGATGATCATGAAACTTTAGATCAAGTAACTTCCGAACCTCATAGGTCAACCAGAGTACGGTACGCACCAGAGTGATACGGTAATCCTGTTCTGGAGGTCATGTTACTTAACCATGATGAACCTACGAACTATGAGGAAGCGATGATGAGCCCAGATTCCGCAAAAGGGTTTAAGGCCATGAAATCTGAGATGGGATCCATGTATGATAACAAAGTATGGACTTTGGTTGACTTGCCCGATGATCGGCAAGCCATTGAGAATAAATGGATCTTCAAGAGGAAGACGAACGCCGATAGTAGTGTTACTATCTACAAAGCTCGAATTGTCGCAAAAAGGTTTTCGACAAGTTCAAGGTGTTGACTACGATGAGATTTTCTCACTTGTAGCGATGCTTAAGTCTGTCTGAATCATGTTAGCAATTGCCACATTTGATGAAACATGGAAAATGGATGTCAAAACTGCATTCCTTAAATGGATTTCTTAAAGAAGAGTTGTATATGATACAACAAGAAGGTTTTGTCAATCCTAAAGGTGCTAACAAAGTGGGCAAGCTCCAGCGATCCATCTATGGACTGGTGCAAGCATCTCGGAGTTGGAATATAGCCTTTGATGAGTTGATCAAAGTATATAGTTTTATACAGACTTGCGGTGAAGCCTGTATTTACAAGAAAGTGAGTGGGAGCACTACAGCCTTTCTGATAAGTATATGTGAGTGACATATTGTTGATCGGAAATGATGTAGAATTTTCTGGAAAGCATATAGGAGTGTTTGAAAGGAGTTTTTCAAAGAAAGACCTCGGTGAAGCTGCTTTCATATTGAGCATCAAGATCTATAGAGATAGATCAAGACGCTTGATAAGTGTTTTCAATGAGTACATACCTTGACAAGATTTTGAAGTAAGATCAAAATAGAACAGCCAAAGAAGGAGTTCTTGCCTGTGTTGCAAGATGTGAAGTTGAGTAAGACTCAAAACCCGACCACGACAGAAGATAGAAAGAGAATGAAAGCACTTGATAATTCTTTTCAATGAGTACATACCTTGACAAGATTTTGAAGTAAGATCAAAATAGAACAGCCAAAGAAGGAGTTCTTGCCTGTGTTGCAAGGTGTGAAGTTGAGTAAGACTCAAAACCCGACCACGACATAAGATAGAAAGAGAATGAAAGTCATCCCCTATGCCTCAGCCAAAGGTTCTATAAAGTGTGCCATGTTGTGTATCAGATCTATTGTATACCCTACACTGAGCTTTGCAAGGGATTACAATAGTGATCTAGGAGTAGATGACTGGACAGTGGTCAAAATTATCCTTAGTGGAATAAGGATATGTTTCTCGATTATGGAGGTGACAAAAGGTTCGTCGTAAAGGGTTACGTCGATGCAAGTTTTGACACTGATCCAGATGACTCTAAGTCTCAATCTGGATACATATTAAAAGTGGGAGCGATTAGCTAGAGTAGATCCATGCAGAGCATTGTTGACATAGAAATTTGCAAAATACATACGTATCTGAATATGGCAGACCCGTTGACTAAACTTCTCTCACAAGCAAAACATGATCACACCTTAGTACTCATTGGGTGTTAATCACATGGCAATGTGAACTAAGATTACTGACTCTAGTAAACCCTTTGAGTGTTGGTCACATGGCGATGTGAACTATGGGTGTTAATCACATGGTGGTGTGAACTATTGGTGTTAAATCACATGACAATGTGAACTAGATTATTGACTCTAGTGCAAGTGGGAGACTGAAGGAAATATGCCCTAGAGGCAATAATAAAGATGTTATTTATATTTCCTTATATCATGATAAATGTTTATTATTCAGGCTATAATTGTATTAACCAGAAACTTAGTACATGTGTGAATACATAGACAAACAGAGTGTCACTAGTATGCCTCTACTTGACTAGCTCGTTGAATCAAAGATGGTTAAATTTCCTAGCAATAGACATGAGTTGTCATTTGATTAGCGGGATCACATCATTAGAGAATGATGTGATTGACTTGACCCATTCCGTTAGCTTGGCATTTGATCGTTTAGTATATTGCTATTGCTTTCTTCATGACTTATACGTGTTCCTATGACTATGAGATTATGCAACTCCCGAATACTGGAGGAACACTTTGTGTGCTACCAAACGTCACAACATAACTGGGTGATTATAAAGCTCTACAGGTGTCTCTGATGGTACTTGTTGAGTTGGCATAGATCAAGATTAGGATTTGTCACTCCGATTGTCGGAGAGGTATCTCTGGGCCCTCTCGATAATGCACATCAATATAAGCCTTGCAAGCAATGTGAATAATGAGTTAGTTGCGGGATGATGCATTAGGGAACGAGTAAAGAGACTTGCCGGTAACGAGATTGAACTAGGTATTGAGATACCAATGATCGAATCTTGGGCAAGTAACATACCGATGACAAAGGGAACAACGTATGTTGTTATACGGTTTGACCGATAAAGATCTTCATAGAATATGTGGGAGCCAATATGAGCATCCAGGTTCCGCTATTGGTTATTGACCAGAGACGTGTCTCGGAAATGTCTACATAGTTATCGAGCCCGTAGGGTCCGCATGCTTACCGTTCGGTGACAATCGGTATTATGAGTTTATGTGTTTTGATGTACCGAAGGTTGTTCAGATACCCGGATGAGATCAGGGACATGACGAGGAGTCTCGAAATGTTCGAGACGTAAAGATCGATATATTGGAAGGCTATATTCAAACATCGGAAAGGTTCTGAGTGGTTCGGGTATTTATCAGAGTACCGGAGAGTTACGGGAATTCGTCGGGGAGTACATGGGCCTTATTGGGCTTTAGGGGAGAGAGAGAGGGGCTGCCTAGGGCAGGTCGCGCGCTTCCCCAAGGCCTAGTCCGAATTGGTCTAGGGGGAGGGCCGCGCCCCCTCCTTCCTTCTCTTCTCTCTTCCCCTTCCTTCTCTCCTACTCCTACTACTTGGAAGGGGGAACCCGACTCTCGGTGGGAGTAGGACTCCCCAGGGCGTGCCATAGTAGAGGGCCAGCCCTCCCCCTCCTCCACCCCTTTATATACGGGGGAGGGGGCACTCCATAGGGACACAAGTTGATCATTGATCTCTTAGCCGTGTGCGGTCCCCCCTCTACCATAATCCACCTCGGTCATATTGTTACAGTGCTTAGGAGAAGCCCTGCGCCAGTAGCTTCATCATCACCGTCATCACGCCGTCGTGCTGACGAAACTCTCCCTCGACACTCTGCTGGATCGTGAGTTCTTGGGACGTCATCGAGCTGAACGTGCGCTGAACTCGGAGGTGCCGTGCGTTCGGTACTTGGATCGTTCAGATCGTGAAGACGTACGACTACATCAACCGCGTTGATAAAACGCTTCCGCTTACGGTCTACAAGGGTACGTGGACAACACTCTCTCGCTCGTTGCTATGCATCACCATGATCTTGCGTGTGCGTAGGAATTTTTTTGAAATTACTACGTTTCCCAACAAGATGTTGGTTGACGGGGGGGGGGGTTGAATTTGATTTCCCCAAAGGTTATCAGCAAGCTTCAGATAGCAGAGGAAGAACTAAAAGTCACGGGCATGTTTCAAGGAGTCAATCCCGGCAGGAGTCATCCTAAGGGAAAGATCACGCTGCCAGTGACATTTGGGGGAGAACTGAACTATCGAACTGAGAAGGTTGTGTTTGATGTGGTTGACCTCCCCCTGTCATACAATCGGATCCTTGGACGCCCAGCTCTGGAAAAGTTCATGGAAGCATCCCACTATGCCTACAACACCCTGAAGATGACAGGGCTGGTGGGAGTCATTTCCATTCTGTCAGATGGGAAAGACGAAATCATTTGCGTGGATAAGATGTACCGGGACGCAGTCACGACAGAGGCCACGGCAGCAGCGGTTCCTGCCAAGGAGAACAAAGGAAAGAAGAAAGATAGCAGGGATACCAGCAAGGAATCTGGGAAGCGTACCTCTTAGGAGTGTGCTGCACCTGTTGATGACTTTCCGGGGAGTTCCAACAGTAAGAGATCAAAGGTTGCTGCACCACATGTGAAGAAGGTCCCGGCAGGGCTGGCTGGCGTTGATGGTACCTTCACTATCAGCGCCACCCTTGATGACAAATAGGAAAGCACGCTCGTTGCCTTCCTGCAAGTGAATATCGATGTGTTTGCCTGGCAACCATCTGATATCCCCGGTGTTCCTAGGGAGGTAATTGAGCACCACCTTGTTGTCTGCCCGCATGCCCGACCCATCAAGCAGAAGGTTCGAAAGCAGGCCTTGGAGAGGCAGCAGTTTATTGTCAAGGAGATTAAGAAGCTTGAAGCAGCTGGTCTGGTCAGAGGAGTACTACATACGACGTGGTTAGCAAACCTAGTGGTCGTACGCAAGGCTAATGGAAAATGGAGGCTTTGCATAGATTTCACAAATCTCAACAAGGCTTGCCCGAAGGATCCATTTCCCTTGTCGCGCATCGATCAGATCGTGGACTCCACTTCAGGTTGTGATTTGCTCTCTTTTCTGGATGAATACTTGATGACCCACAAGTATAGGGGATCAATTGTAGCTCTTTTCGATAAGTAAGAGTGTCAAACCCAACGAGGAGCAGAAGGAAATGACAAGTGGTTTTCAGCAAGGTAATGCCTGCAAAATTGTAAGTAACCGAGTAGTTTGATAGCAAGATGTTTTGTAACAAGCAAGTAATGATAGTAGTAACAAAAGTGCAGCAAGGTAGCCCAATCCTTTTGAGGCAAATGACAGGCCAAAACGGTCTCTTATAGTGAGCAAAGCGTTCTTGAGGGTACACGGGAATTTCATCTAGTCACTTTCATCATGTTGATTCGATTCATGTTCGCTATTTTGATAATTTGATATGTGGGTGGATCGATGCTTAGGTATTGTTCTTACTTGAACAAACCTCCTAATTATTATTAACCCCCCCCCCCCCCCGCATGCATCCGCAACTACGGGAAAAGTATTAAGAATAAATTCTAACCATAGCATTAAACTTTTTGATCCAATCGGTCCCTTACGGAATAACGCATAAACTGGGGTTTAAGCTTCCGTCACTCTCGCAACCCATCATCTAACTACTACTCCACAATGCATTCCCTTAGGCCCAAATATGGTGAAGTGTCATGTAGTCGATGTTCACATGACACCACTAAGGGAATCACAACATACATACTATCAAAATATCGAACACATATTAAATTCACATGATTACTTGCAACATGATTTCTCCCGTGACCTCAAGAACAAAATAACTACTCACAAATGATAATCATGCTCAAGATCAGAGGGGTATTAACTAGCATAATGGATCTGAACATATAATCTTCCACTGAATAAACCATATAGTAATCAACTACAAGATGTAATCAACACTACTAGTCACCCACAAGCACCAATCTATAGTTCCGGTAACAAGATTGAACACAAGAGATGAACTAGTGTTTGAGATGAGATGGTGTTGTTGATGATGTTGACGGATATAGCCCTCCCCAAGATGGGAGAGTTGTTGGTGATTGATACGTCTCCGTCGTATCTACTTTTCCAAACACTTTTGCCCTTGTTTTGGACTCTAACTTGTATGATTTGAATGGAACTAACCCGGACTGACGCTGTTTTTAGCAGAATTGCCATGATGTTGTTTTATGTGCAGAAAACAAAAGTTCTCGGAATGACCTGAAACTCCATGGAATATCTTAGAATAAATAATAAACAATCCTCGCCAAAGATGAAGACCAAGGGGCCCACACCCTGCTCACGAGGGTGGGGGGCGCCCCCCTGGGTGCGCCCCCTACCTCGTGGGCCCCTGGAGACCCTCCGACGCCAACTCCAACTCCATATATTGGCTTTCGTGGAGAAAAAATCAGAGAGAAGAAATCATCGCGTTTTACGATACGGAGCCGCCGCCAAGCCCTAATCTCTCGGGAGGGCTGATCCGGAGTCTGCTCGGGCTCGAAAGGGTGATTCGTCGCCGTCGTCATCATCAACCATCCTCCATCACCAATTTCATGATGCTCACCGCCGATGCGTGAGTAATTCCATCATAGGCTTGCTGGGCGGTGATGGGTTGGATGAGATTTATCATGTAATCAAGTTAGTTTTGTTAGGGTTTGGTCCCTAGTATCCACTATGTTACGAGATTGATGTTGCTATGACTTTCTTTGTGCTTAATGCTTGTCACTAGGGCCCGAGTGCCATGATTTCAGATCTGAACCTATTATGTTTTCATGAATATATGTGTGTTCTTGATCTTATCTTGCAATTCTATAGTCACCTACTATGTGTTATGATCCGCAACCTCAAGTGACAATAATCGGGACCACTCCGGTGATGACCATAGTTTGAGGAGTTCATGTATTCACTATGTGCTAATGCTTTGTTCGGTTCTCTATTAAAAGGAGGCCTTAATATCCCTTAGTTTCCAATAGGACCCGCTGCCACGGGAGGGTAGGACAAAAGATGTCATGCAAGTTCTTTTCCATAAGCACGTATGACTATTTACGGAATACATGCCTACATTACGTTGATGAACTGGAGCTAGTTCTGTGTCACCCTATGTTATGACTGTTACATAACGAACCGCATCCGGCATAATTATCCATCACTGATCCGGTGCCTACAAGCTTTCCATATACTGGTTCTCTCTTATTTAGTTTTCCGTTGATGCTGTTACGATCACTACAAAAATACCAAAAAACATTACTTTTGTTGTCTTTACTTTTGTTACCGTTACCACCACTATCATATTACTTTGCTACTAAACACTTGGCTGCAGATACTAAGTTTCCAGGTGTGGTTGAATTGACAACTCAGCTGCTAATACTTGAGAATATTCTTTGGCTCCCCTTGTGTCGAATCAAAAAATTTGGGTTGAATACTCTACCCTCGAAAACTGCTATGCGATCCCCTATACTTGTGGGTTATCAAGACCTTTTTTGGCACCGTTGTCGGGAGCATAGCTCTATTCTTTGAGTCACTTGGGATTTATATCTGCTGGACACTATGAAGAACTTGAAAGACGCTAAGACAACAATTTATCCCTCAACTACGAGGGAGGTAAGGAACAGCCATCTAGCTCGCACTTGATTCACCTTACATTATGAGTAAGCTAGCGACACTTAAACCTGCTTACGCTATTCGATTACGATATGTCGCATGTTATTGATGATGCCACTTCTGCTATGCATGATACTTATGATGAAACTACTTCTATGCTTGATACTACTGTGCCCCTTGGTGAATTTCTAGATGAACAAATTGCTAGGGTTGGAGAAAGAGAAATTATTGAAACTGAATACAATGATGAAAGTGATGATGAAAATATGCCTGCTATTCCTGAGGGTTATCTTTTTGATGCGGAATCTTCTGCAGCTATTTTTGCCTACCAGGATAGATATGAACTTAAGAGGCTGCTAGTTAAATGGAGTAAAGAATCTCTTAGAGATAGGATGAGACCTGACCCTGCTTTTGCTACTTCACCTATCTGTGTTCCTGATAAGGATTATTATGAATTTTCTGTTGATCCAGATATAATTACTTTGGTTGAATCTGATCCTTTTTATGGCTACGAATCTGAAACTGTTGTGGCACATCTTACTAAGTTAAATGATATAGCTGCCCTGTTTACTAATGATGAGAGATCGCGCTACTTTTATATCCTCAAAATATTTCCATTCTCATTAAAGGGTGATGCTAAGATATGGTTTAATTCTCTTGATCCTGGTTGTGTGCGTAGTCCCAGTGATATGATTTATTACTTCTCGCTAAATATTTCCCTGCTCATAAGAAACAAGCTGCTTTGAGGGAAATATACAACTTCGTGCAAATTGAAGAAGAGAGTCTCCCACAAGCTTGGGGGAGGCTTCTCAAGTTACTTAATGCTTTGCCTGATCATCCTCTTAAGAAACCTGAAATACTTGATATCTTTTATAATGGACTAACCGATGCTTCTAGAGATTACCTGGATAGTTGTGTTGGTTCTCTTTTCAGGGAAAGAACACCGGATGAAGCTGAAATTTTATTGAATAATATGTTGACAAATGAAAATAATTGGGCACCTCCTGAGCCAGCTCCTGAGCCAATTACTGAGCCTATTCCTAAACCAACTCCGAAGAAGAGAGTTGTTCTATTCCTCAGTCCTAAAGATATGCAAGAGGCAAAGAAATCCATGAAAGAAAAAGGTATTAAAGCTGAAGATGTTAAGAATTTACCTCCTATTGAAGAAATACATGGTCTTAATCTACCGCATGTTGAAGAAGTATATGATCTTAATTCTTTATTCACTAAAGAACCTCCTGATCCCGATATCCCGACACAGGTAGTAAAGGTAAATTCTCTCTATAGATATGGTAAAGGTGAAGTTCCTCCTACTAAAATTTCTAGTCAGTGCTTGGATGAGTTTGATAACTTTATGTTTAAGCAAGATGACTTTAATGCTTATTTTGGTAGACAATTAAAACAGAATACCTTTATGATTAAACGCTTGAGTGATTATATGGCTAATATTAGAGGTGAACTTAAACTTGTTAGCAAACATGCTTCTATGGTTACCACTCAAGTAGAGAAAGTACTTAAAGCTCAGAAAGAAGTGCTTAATGAAATGAATAGTAAGAAAAATGATTATGCTGTTAGAGTGGCTACTAGAACTGGTAGAATGACTCGGGAACCTTTGTATCCTGAAGGCCACCCTAAGAGAATCGAGCAAGATTCTCAGAGAAATAATATTGATGCACCTAGTTCTTCTAAAAGGAAGAAAAAGAAAAATGATAGAACTGTGCAAACTTCTAGTGAACCTATTGCTGAACCACCTGATAATCCAAATGATATCTCTATGTCCGATCTTTGAAACACAATCTGGTAATGAACATGAACCGAGTGAACATGTTAATGATGATGTTCATGATGATGCTCAACCTAGTAATGATAATGATGTAGAAGTTGAACCTCTTGTTGATCTTGATAACCCACAATCAAAGAATCAACGTTATGATAAAAGAGACTTCGTTGCTAGGAAACATGGTAAAGAAAGGGAACCATGGGTTCAGAAACCCATGCCTTTTCCTCCGAAACCATCCAGGAAAAAATATGATGAGGATTTTGAGCGCTTTGCTGAAATGATTAGACCCATCTTTTTGCGTATGCGATTAACTGACATGCTCAAAACAAATCCTTATGCTAAGTATATGAAGGATATCATTACAAATAAAAGAAAGATACCGAAAGCTGAAATTTCCACCATGCTTGCTAATTATACTTTTAAGGGTGGAATACCAAAGAAACTTGGAGATCCAGGAGTACCTACTATACCATGCTCCATTAAAAGAAATTATGTTCAAACTGCTTTATGTGATCTTGGAGCCGGTGTTAGTGTTATGCCTCTTTCTTTATATCGTAGACTTGACTTGAATAAGTTGACACCTACTGAAATATCTCTGCAAATGGCTGATAAATCAACTGCTATAATTGCCGGTATTTGTGAGGATGTGCCTGTTGTGGTTGCAAACGTTACTATTTTAACGGACTTTGTTATTCTTGATAGTCCCGAGGATGATAGTATGTCTATTATTCTTGGAAGACTTTTCCTTAACACTGCAGAGGCTGTTATTGGTTGCAACAAAGGAAATGTCACTTTTCATGTCAATGGTAATGAGCATACGGTACACTTTCCGAGGAAACAGCCTCAAGTTTATAGTATCAACTCTATTGGAAAAATTCCATCAATTATATTTGGAGGTTTTGAATTTCATCTCCTACCGTCAAGAAGAAATATGATATACTTATTATTGGGGATGTTCATATCCCCGTTGAGGTAACATAGTGTTATTCGAAATTTCTCCGGTTCCATGATTATCGGAATGAGTTTGTTAACAAGACTTGATCAACCTTCTTAGTGGATTCTTTTCGATGAGCATGAGATGGATGAAACTAGAAACACAACCTTCTGTACCCTCTTTATATTTTCTGTTACTTAGTAGAAATAAAGTAGAATAGTATTTTTCTATCAGTCTCGCGACTTATCCGTGCAATATAAAAATATCCCAAAAATAAAAGTCCTCAGAATGCCATGCCAATTTAATATGATTTTTTCGGGAATATTTGAGGATTTATTGTGCAAAAATTACCGCGGGGGGAGCTGCCACCTGGCCACGAGGGTGGAGGGCGCGCCTACCCCCCTAGGCGCGCCCCCCTGCCTCGTGGGCCCATGGTGGCCCTCCTCCACTTATCCCTGCACCCATCTTCTTCCTCTGCCTCACACAAACCCAAAAAAACAACTCAAGCTCGTGTTCGAGCCACTTTTACTATGATTTTCAATCTCCTTGATCAAAGCACCTCTCGCAAAACTGCTTGGCCGGGGAGATTGTTCCTTGGTATGTGACTCCTCCATTGGTCCAATTAGTTTTTGTTCTAGTGATTTATTCTTTGCAAATTCGTGCAGCATAGGTGACCATGTTCTTGAGCTTGCATGTCAAATTTATATGGTTCCAAGTAGTTCTAATGCTTGATATATGCTCTAGGCACTTGTATGAGTAGTTGCTATCTGTTTTATTGAAGTTGGTTCACTTTTGTTTGAAGTTACTAAAAATTTCAGATTATTTCAGAAATAATGAAGAGACTTTTGAGGGGCTTGTCGAGCCGAAGCTCGAAGGAAAAACAAAAGGAAGAAGAGCAGAAGCCCAAATTTAATTTGCCTCGCACCGCGGAGGTCCGGTCGTGTGAATGGCCTTCCGATGACTTCTTGAGGAGAGCCGGGATTTATGAGGATTTCTATCTATTAATTGAGAACGCCGGCCTCACCGACTTCCTCCGCGACCAGCGTCATCAGTATCTCTTACTCACAAATACTTTTGTGCAGAACTTCTACTTTTTCCCTAAGAAATCACCTCCAACAGTAGAGTTTCATTTATATGACGTTGTGAAGGAGATGCCATTAGCTGAATTTTGCGAGGTTTGCAAAATACCCTTTGAGGGTACCTTAGATGAACCACACCGTAATGAAGTGGAAGCTTTTATTAACACTATCACTGTGGGAGAAACCAGGAAGGTTTCTGATGCAAGAATTACTAGCATACATTTTCCTGTTTTACGCTACTTTGCCTTATTTGCTAGTCGTTGCTAGATTGGTCGCGGGAACTGTGGAAACCTTAGCATTCCCGATATTATCATTTTGTTCCACGGTTTATACCGCAATAACTCTATTAGTATGGGTGTAATTGTTGCTAGACGGTTAAGTCTGAACCGTACTAAGGGCCCCATCTTTGGAGGCATTTATGCTTCACGCCTAGCTGAATATTTTGAAATACCTATTAGGCATGAGGAGAAAGAAGAAACAGCGCTGCCCCGCGCTTATCTATCTATCTATTATATTATTAAAACGATAGAAAATGAACGGTAATGATTTGTCGTTTAAGAGTTAAGATATTTGAACGGCCATGATTCATCACCATAAGTGATGGTACTATTTGTTATGTACAAAACATAAGGTAAAAAAGCTAACCGGAAAGACCAGGTACATCCCGTGCGTGATGAAGAGTTCAAGACGGACACATCCTAGAGCTCAAAAAAGAATACTAAAAGACGGACATAGACAGCGTACGGACTAAAGCAAACCGTAAGGACACATCCGATGCAATTAAAAAGGGAGTATCCTGTCAGGCGTCTATAATACAAACAGGATCCAACTAAAAAATGGAGTAGAATTCAAACACGATAAATCAAGCAGTAAAAAAGGCCATGTACGGAGGCCACTCCACCGTTCATTAGAAAAACAAGCACTGAACATTGACTGTTGAGGAACCCGATATTGAGAACACTCCTCAGTATTTGAAGACTCGAGTATTCAAGCCAGCCCACATAACATCTCAGATCAGACTTTCATCCGCCGCCAAAACCATCGGACCGACGTACACCAACATGAATAGAACGGAGGCGGTGAGAGCCTGCATCGGTTGACTAATGTCTAGGATAGTGATAGAGAAAAGTGGCACTAGGAGGAACTAAAGGTTGTATACATGTTTTAAAAAGGTAAGACACGACATCGCTGTATCAACCAAGGATCACTCGAGTCATGCTCATCTGCCATAATTGGAAGTGATAATATTGCACAAATAAATATATTATGTTTCTCGCAAAAAGAAAGTGTTGTGGCCATATCAAGAAGCAATAAATTTTAGCATTTTCAAATAAGGCATTTTGGTTTTCTGAAAAAAAAAGGTGCGACTAATGTACATTTCACAAACAAAAGTTGATGAATAGAACATGGACATGAGACGAAACGACAAAGTATGAAAAGATTATGCAGGATAATATTGATTGATGTTTAAATTTTTAAAATTATAACAATCTTACAAGAAAGTGCAAATTCATTTTCACATAACATTATTCTATAAAGCATGTAATGAGTACAACCAGCGCCAAGTCAAGTAGTATAAAATAAATTATTCATATACGAATCATCGTCTTCTTGAGCAAAAATCATACAAAGTATAGGTGGAATCAATAAAATGTAAACTAATACAAAATAAATGGTTGTTCAAGGAAGGCTGCTGATCTCCGTCAAACAAGCCAGTACATTCATCTATATTTAGGCTAATACTTATATTTGTTGACCGCATTTAACGACCACCCAAATATATTCACGATGAGCTGACTGGGCTGCATCCTACAGGCACATGGACAAAGGCACATAAACATAACATGTGTCCTACACTATTGTTCAAATCTCAAGATTTGTGTCATAATACCCAGAAATGAGTCATATCAGTTGTAACCCAGAAATGACTCATGTCAACTGTAATGAGTACTACCCCTAAAAAACACTGTAATGAGTAGAACTATTATAAACATTAAATAATATTCCATCGCTTGGTATATAGATGATGTTTTGGATATTGACGCGGTCCAATTTGCATGTTTGAACTTTTCATATTACATAAAGCGTAAAAAAGAAGTTATCGTACTACTTTCACTTCACCAATTTTGGTATTTTTAAATATTATAGTCAACCAAGATTTTTTTAACTGCCTACTTTCTAGGGTGTGATTTATCTTGCAAACTTGGAAAGCACACGCCTTTTTTTGATATGAAACTAGAAATAAACATAAAATCAACATAGCAACTTGGTTAGGAAATTAGTACTTGGAATTATATTTTGTTGGAATTAATTAGTGCTTTTATTTCCAACAGATAGTATGCAACATGCAGTGAAACATGACCATAGCAAATGTAATATTCCTCATTTGTGTTGGTATGCCGGGGTTATGTAGATGAGTAAAAATGCATGATTTTGCGATTCGTAAAAAAGGTATATGTGTTTAGAAAAAAGATAGAAATGACAAAGCATGATCCGTCACCGGTCATTAAAAGGATTAAATTCACTAAAACCGATAGAAAAGTGGTTATTTGGGAAGAAACGTTGTTTTCCAAGGATCACATGCACAACATTAGGTGGGAAGAATAATTAAATGGTGTTTATATTCTATGTGGGCAAGAGAGAATACAACAAGAAGCAAGCAAAACAATGCTGCATGTGTGACTGTGAAAGTTGGAAGCAGCACATCGTGTCGTGTCTATTATATTATTTTAATGCGCATAACAATGGTTACAACAATATACATCAATGATTATATTTGCTTGGATGGCCAAAGTTGTTTATCAAAAGGTAGACACCAATAGATGAAATAAAACTGCAAGAGATAAATCAAGCACTTAGAAAGTTGATGTTTACTAAGACCAATGTGTTCACCAATAACATGATGCTCCAGATGGAAATATTTTCCACTAAAGTCCAATAATATTTTCTTAAGATGTGCATCATGTTAAAAACATGTTTTTTATATTATGATAACTATGCACCTCTGTATAAAAAATATCTAACATTATAAAATAATTAATAGGATACATAAATGTAACATCATCCTAACAAATCTAGCCGCGCAAATGCGCGGGTCACCCCGCTAGTTTAGATTATAAGAGTATGCTAGCGCATGATTTTCTTGTTAAGAGTCGCGAAGGGGAGCTCAAATATAAATTGTACTTTGATAAACATCACCCTGAGACTATTACTTTGCCTGCTCCCTCTTTGTTTAACTTGTCTACAGGTCCTTACATTGTTCCGTGAGCGGCTGTTCAAGCCCATCGGAATCCTGCACCAGTCCTAGAACCGGAACCACAAGATGAACCTCCATGACAGTCTGTTTATTCTTGGGATCCTGAGGCGGCTGCCAGCCAGTGGCAGTCGGAGTCCTCTTCATCACATTATAATCCCAACTATTCTGCATCGCGATTTAATTCAGCCTACACCTACGGGTATCGGCCAGCTATCCTCGCAATAGACCAACTTATGCCAAAAGCCTAAGCTTGGGGAGTACGTATTTCTCACCGACATTACATTTATGCTCACACACACTCATTGCTAGATGTCGTTGCTCATACTCTTTCACTGTAATATCCATGCTAGTTTATTTTCTTTTTCCTGCTTTCTTCTTGTGTGTTTAATAAACCTTAAGAAAAACAAAAAAAATTAGTAGTAGTTTATTTTTCCTGCTGTAGTAGTAATAATTAAAAAGAAAACCCAAAAATATTTCTCGTTCTTCTTTTGCTTGTTGGGAGCTTTCCCGTGTAAATAGTTTTTATTTCTTTTCTTTTCTTTGAGGGTCAGTAGGAGAAGACCATGATTAAATTGTTGAGGTGGCTCTTATATGCATCATTATTGATTTAAACAAGAGCCCATATTGCCTTGTCTTCTCCTGTTTATTGAATGCTCGCAGATTCCAGCTTAGTCCAATGCACGTACACTCTTATCATTATTCACACCATTCGGTCGTGCAAGTGAAAGGCAATTATGATGATATATGATGGACTGGCTGAGATGGAAAAACTGGTATGAACTCGACCTATTTTGTTTTTGTAAATATGATGAGCCCATCATTCTTGATTCAACTTATTATGAATAAACGTGTTTGCAATGACAATTAGATATCATAGTTGCTTGTGCCATGCTTGATTAGCTATGAGTTATAATGGTTTACCTTGTGTGCCAACATGTTATTAAAATGGTTGTGATGTGGTATGATGGGGTGGTATCCTCCTTTGAATGATTTAAGTGACTTGACTTGGCACATGTTCACGCATGTAGTTGAAACAAATCAACATAGCCTTCACGATATTTATGTTCATGGTGGATTATATCCTACTCATGCTTGTATTCAATGTTTATTAATTTTAATGCATGTTCATGGCTGTTGTTGCTCTCTAAGTTGGTTGCTTCCCAGTCTTTTGCTAGCCTTCACTTGTACTAAGCGGGAATACTGCTTGTGCAGCCAATCCCTTAAACCCCAAAGTTATTCCATATGAGTCCACCATACCTTCCTATATGCGGTATCCACCTGCCGTTCTAAGTAAATTTGTATGTGACAAACTCTAAACCTTCAAATAAACATTCTGTTTTGCATGCTCTCATAGCTCATATATCAACTAGTGCTTCCCTTATCTTCCGTGTTAGGCGGGTTATTCTCAAGAGGAGTGGACTCCGCTCCTCACTCACGAGAAAATGGCTGGTCACCGGGATGCCCAGTCCCATGCTTTATGCAAACTAAATCAAAATAATTTCAAAAAAAACTCCCCTGGGACCCGTTGAATGTTGGAGACACTCGTTGTTTCGAGCAAGCCATGGATTGATGCTTGTGGAGGAGGGGGAGTATAAACTTTACCATTCTGTTTGGGAACCGCCTATTATTTGTTTAGCATGGAAGATATCGTCATCTCTTAGTTGTTATGTTGACAATGAAAGTATGCCGCTCAAAATATAATTTATCTCTATTTCAAAACCGAGCTCGCACCTCTACAAATCCCTCGCTTCCTTCCGGGAAGGGCCTATCTATTTACTTTTATGTTGAGTCATCACCCTCTTATTAAAAGCACTAGCTGGAGAGCACAGCTGTCATTTGCATTCATTATCGTTAATTTATATCGGGTATGACTATGATTGGATCTCTTTTACCACTTAATTACAATGTCTAGTCAGTCCTTGATCTTTGAAGGTGCTCTGCATTTATGTTTTGCGGTCTCAGAAAGGGCTAGCGAGATACCATCTTGTTATATCACATTATGATTGTTTTGAGGAAGTGTTGTCATCCGAGATTTATTATTATGGCTTGCTAGCTGATTATGTTATTGATATGAGTAAATATGAGACCTGAGAATTATTGCAAATGTGGTTAGTTATGATCTTTGCTGAAAACCTGAATGTTGGCTTGACATAGGTACAACAAGAAGAGCAAACAGAGTTTGTAAAAGTTTTTCTTTTTCTCTTTCAGTTTGTCAACTGAATTGCTTAAGGACAAGCAAGGGTTTAAGCTTGGGGGAGTTGATACGTCTTCGTCGTATCTACTTTTCCAAACACTTTTGCCCTTGTTTTGGACTCTAACTTGTATGATTTGAATGGAACTAACCCGGACTGACGCTGCTTTCAGCAGAATTGCCATGATGTTGTTTTATGTGCAGAAAACAAAAGTTCTCGGAATGACCTGAAACTCCACGAAATATCTTAGAATAAATAATAAAAAATCCTCACCATAGATGAAGACCAGGGGGCCCACACCCTGTCCACGAGGGTGGGGGGCGCCCTCCTGGGCGCGCCCCCCTCCCTCGTGGGCCCCCTAGTGGCCCTCCGACGCCAACTCCTACTCCATATATTGGCTTTCAGGGAGAAAAAAATCAGAGAGAAGAAATCATCGCGTTTTAAGATACGGAGCCGCCGCCAAGCCCTAATCTCTCTCGGGAGGGCTGATCTGGAGTCCGTTCGGGGCTCTGGAGAGGGGGATTCGTCGCCGTCATCATCAACCATCCTCCATCACAAATTTCATGATGCTCACCGCCGTGCGTGAGTAATTCCATCGTAGGCTTGCTGGACGGTGATGGGTTGGATGAGATTTATCATGTAATTGAGTTAGTTTTGCTAGGGTTTGATCCCTAGTATCCACTATGTTCTGAGATTGATGTTGCTATGACTTTGCTATGCTTAATGCTTGTCACTAGGGCCCGAGTGCCATGATTTCAGATCTGAACCTATTATGATTTCATGAATATATGTGCGTTCTTGATCCTATCTTGCAAGTCTATAGTCACCTACTATCTGTTATGATCCCCGGCAACCCCGAAGTGACAATAATCGGGACCACTCCCGGTGATGACCATAGTTTGAGGAGTTCATGTATTCACTATGTGCTAATGCTTTGTTCCGGTTCTCTATAAAAAGGAGGCCTTAATATCCCTTAGTCTCCAATAGGACCCCGCTGCCACGGGAGGGTAGGACAAAAGATGTCATGCAAGTTCTTTTCCATAAGCACGTATGACTATTTATGGAATACATGCCTACATTGCATTGATGAACTGGAGCTAGTTCTATGTCACCCTATGTTATGACTGTTACATGACGAACCGCATCCGGCATAATTATCCATCACTGATCCGGTGTCTACGAGCTTTCCATATACTGGTTCTTGCTTATTTAGTTTTCCGTTGCTGCTGTTAGGATCACTACAAAAATACCAAAAACATTACTTTTGCTGTCTTTACTTTTGTTACCGTTACCACCACTATCATATTACTTTGCTACAAAACACTTTTATGCATATACTAAGTTTCCAGGTGTGGTTGAATTGACAACTCAGCTGCTAATACTTGAGAATATTCTTTGGCTCCCCTTGTGTCGAATCAATAAATTTGGGTTGAATACTCTACCCTCGAAAACTGTTGCGATCCCGTATACTTGTGGGTTATCAGTGATGATGATGATGATGATTTCCCCTGGCGGAATCGCTCCGCCGAAGGGCAAAAGTGCTCATGCCCAAGTTCCCCCGGCGGCGCTCCATCCCGAAAGTGTTCTCTTTATTTTTTCTAGGTCAAAATGACTTATATACCAGAAGATGGGCACCGGAGGTGGGCCTGGATGAGCACAACCTACCAGGGCGCGCCTGGGGCCCAGGCGCGCCCTGGTGTCTTGTGCTCACTAGGGTGGCCCCCTCCAGTACATATTTGCTCCAGTATTTCTCATTTATTCCATAAAAAATCCTCGTGAAGTTTCAGCTTGTTTGGAGTTGTGCAGAATAGGTGGCGTGACGTAGCTTTTCCAGGTCCAGATTTCCAGATGCCGGAATTCTCCCTCGTAGTGTGTACCTTGCATATTATGAGAGAAAAGGCATTAGAATTACTCCAAAAAGCATTATTATGAACAAAAAACATCATAAATAACAGTAGCAAAACATGATGCAAAATGGACGTATCAACTCCCCCAAGCTTAGACCTCGCTTTTCCTCAAGCGAAAACCGAAATCAAAAAACATGTCCACATGCTCAGAGAGAGAGGTGTCGATAAAAAAATATGGACATAGAAGCATCATGTGAATTATTATAACAACAACAAACTTAAACATAAAACTTTTATCACAGAACTTTTATCATAGACTTCTCATGAATAAGTAACAATTCAACACATTATCGAAGTATAAAGCATAAACTCTATTAGAAACTAACAAACTATGTTCTCAGTCAACTTTGCAACTACAATTCATCACCTTTTCAGGAAGGGTCACGTATCGGAGCCTTTAGGCAAGTCCACATACTCAACCATCATATAGTCTTCTATGATTGCTAACACTCACCGCATACACGAGCAAAACGTTTCAACCGGACACATAGAATGATAGGGGCCTATAGTTTCGCCTCCCAACGTATTCACCTCAAGGGTGATGTCAACAATAATAACTCATGCTACCCATATTCAACTGGACATATGTTCCTAGATCTTTCTTCACCACATGATGCTTGCCAAAGGAGAAAAATGAAAAGGAACAGAGAGAAAACTTTGACTCTTTGCATAAAACTAAATACATAAAAGTAGAAGATAGACCCTTCGCAGAGGGAAGCAGAGGTTGTCATGCGCTTATTTTTTTGTATGCTCAACCCCTTAGTGCAAAAGAACGTCACGTTGTATTGCCCCTTGTGATGGCAACCTTTATTATGCAGTCTGTCGATTTTATTCTTCACCATCACAAGTTCGTACCACGCTCAATTTTCTCTTACACTAAATGATCTCACACTTTTAGAAGAAATTTTTATTGCCTTATTGCACCGATGACAACTTACTTGAGGGATCTTGCTCAATCCCAAGGTAGGTATGGTGGACTCTTGAAAGTAAGATTTGGGTTTAAGGGTTTTTGGATGCACAAGTAGTATCTCTACTTGGTGCGGAATTTTTGGCTAGCAAAGATAGGGGGCAAGCACCACATGTTAAAGGATTTATGACAATATGACTTCTATGTGAATATGAACAAACATAAATCATTAAGTTGTCTTCCTTGTCCAACGTCAACAATTTTGGCATATAATATTTTGATGGGGGCTCACAATCACAAAAGATTTCTAGGATAGTGTATTTATATGTGAATCTTCTCTTCCCTTATTAATTCTTTCATGAGTTGCATCATCGAATAATTCTATGTTTGTCAATCTCTAATAAAATTTTCTACTTATACTTTTCCTTATGTGGTGTCATCACCTACCATAAGATTAGCATACGATCTTCTTGATTTGTTTCCTTTCCTTTAATTTATTTCCGTTTTTTATTGCAACATGAAAGTAAAGAAAGCAAAAACTCAAACTAAACTTTATTATATATCTCGCACATGATTACAAGGATAGATCACTAAGCAAACTCTCGAAAAGAAAGGATCGAACTAAACTTTTATTCATATAAAGCAAAAAATTTAATTAAAATAAATAAAGGCAAAAGATAGTGAGATGATACGATACTGGGGCACCTCCCCCAAGCTTGGCGGAAGCCAAGGGGAGTGCCCATACCCGATACTCAATTTTCTTTTGGTGATGAAGATGATGGTGGTGGTGATGAAGAAGAGATCTTGTCCTCGGGTTTCCATTGCAGAGGTCCACCATCATAAGAGGAGGAGCGAGTTTCACGGGTTCTGCAACCGGCAGCCAAACTCATACCTTTAAACCTCGCCACATATTCAAAGACTTGGTTTTGGAGATCGTTGATCTGGCTTTGGAGTAAGTTGATTTCCTCATTGAGGGTGAAGACGATGTCCTTCATGGACTTTCCATCCACCTTGAGATCACGGGAAAGGTCCGTGATCATGAGGTGATTGACATTGAGTCCACCCTCCACCATCCCCTTGCACCGGAAGACCTCCTGCTCCATAGCTTCAAGCCTGGCCTCCACGGTTCCCGTCCCCTTAGGACCTGGCACATCGTGGAGGTGAAGCACCCCCTCATGCATCTGGATGACCTGAGGGTGCTGCACCACCACCCGCAAATATGGATTCATGACATTCTTGAAGAACTTGTCCTTTGAGGAGCTTGAAGCGGCCATGGTAGATGGAATCTGACAGAAAACAGCAAGGAGAAGAAAACATAAGATTTCTCCATGATATGGTGATCAATAGGTTTGGGGGTATATAAAGATTTTTTTATCTTGGGAAACAAGCAAAAGGAAGAAAAACGGAGTCCGGAAGGTACCCAAGGTGGGCACAATCCAGACGCGCCCTGGTGTCTTGTGCCCACCAGGGTACACTTCCTGTAAGATTCTTATTTTCCTAATTTTCTAAATATTTCAAAACTGACAAAAAATATTTTTACGGATTTTTCGGAGTCTGTTTACTTACCGTATCACGTACCTCCTTATTTTCATGATTCTAGAGTGTTTCAGAAGCACTCTTTTATGTGTTCTTCTGGTGTCAAGGTTTGGATAATATTGCTTTCAACATTAATGGGCGTACCTGAGATGTAATGTTTAATTCGTTACCCATTAACAACCTTCGGCATTATTTATTTTGATAGCTCCAGACCGATAAACCTCCTCGATAACATAGGGTCCTTCCCATTTGGAGAGGAGTTTTCCTGCAAAGAACCTAAAACGAGAGTTGTACAAAAGAACATATTCTCCAACTTTAAACTCACGCTTTTGGATTCTTTTATCATGCCATCTTTTAACTTTTTCTTTAAACAACTTGGCATTTTCATAAGCTTGGGTTCTCCATTCGTCTAATGAGCTAATATCAAATAACCTCTTTTCACCGGCAAGTTTGAAATCATAGTTGAGTTCTTTGATTTCCCAATATGCTTTATGTTCTAATTCAAGAGGAAAATGACAAGCTTTTCCATAAACCATTTTATAAGGAGACATACCCATAGGATTTTTATATGTTGTTCTATAAGCCCAAAGTGCGTCTTCAAATTTTTAGACCAATTCTCCCGGGACCTATTGACAGTCTTTTGCAAGATTAACTTTATTTCTCTATTTCTAAGTTCAACTTGACCACTAGACTGAGGATGATACGGTGATGCAATTCTATGGTTAACATCATACTTGGCAAGCATTTTACAAAAAGCACCATGAATAAAGTGTGAACCACCATCAGTCATTAAATATCTAGGGACTCCAACCCTTGGGAAAATAATTTCCTTAAGCATTTTAATAGAGGTGTTGTGATCAGCACTACTAGTTGGAATAGCATCTACCCACTTACTAACATAATCAACAGCAACCAAAATATGTGTATACCCATTAGAGAAAGGAAAAAGGTCCCATGTAATCAAATCCCCAAACATCAAATGGTTCAACAGCAAGTGAATAATTCATAGGCATTTCTAGACGCTTACCGGTATTGCCTATTCTTTGACATTCATCACATGATAAGATGAACTTACGGGCATCCTTGAAAAGAGTAGGCCAATAAAACCCAGACTGTAATACCTTGTGAGAAGTTCTATCTCCCGCATGATGCCCTCCATATGCTTCAGACTGACATTTCCGTAGGATTTGTCCCTGTTCATGCTCAGGTACACAACGTCTAATAATACCATCTACTCCTTCTTTATAAAGATGTGGATCGTCCCAAAAGTAGTGTCTTAAATCATAGAAGATTTTTTTTCTTTTTTTGATATGTAAAGCTAGGTGGTAAATATTTAGCAACAATGTAATTAGCATAGTCAGCATACCAAGGAGTGTTATGAGCAACATTTAGTGCAGCTAACTGCTCATCAGGAAAACTATCATCAATAGGTAGTGGGTCATCAAGCACATTTTCAAGCCAGACAAGTTATCAGCTACGGGGTTCTCAGCTCCTTTTCTATCAGTGATATGTAAATGAAATTCCTGTAGCAAGAGAATCCATTGAATAAGTATAGGTTTAGCATCTTTCTTTTCCATGAGATATTTTATAGCAGCATGATCGGTGTGAACAAATACTTTTGAATCAACAATGTAAGATCTAAATTTAGCACAAGCAAACACCACTGCTAGGAATTCTTTTTCAGTAGTAGCATAATTCTTTTGAGCACTGTCTAGAGTTTTACTATCATAATGGATAACATTTAGTTTCTAATCAACTCTTTGTCCTAGAACAGCACCAACAACATAATCACTAGCATCACACATAATTTCAAAATGCAAGTTCCAATCAGGTGGTTGAACAATAGGTGCAGAAATTAAGGCTTTCTTGAGTGTTTCAAAAGCTTCAAAACAATCATCATCAAAAACAAAAGGAACATCCTTTTGCAGAAGGTTTGTAAGAGGCCTAGAAATTTTAGAAAAGTCTTTGATAAATCTCCTATAGAAACCAGCATGACCTAGGAAACTATGAATACCATTGATATCCTTAGGACATGCCATTTTCTCAATTGCATCAAGCTTAGCTTTGTCCACTTCAATACCTCTTTCAGAAATCTTATGACCCAAGACAATACCTTCATTAACCATAAAGTGGCACTTCTCCCAATTCAAGACAAGATATGTTTGTTCACATCTCTGCAAAACTCGATCAAGATTGCTTAAACAATCATCAAAAGACTTCCCACAAACAGAGAAGTCATCCATGAAAACCTCAACAATCTTTTCACAAAAATCATAAAATATAGCAATCATACATCTTTGAAAGGTAGGAGGTGCATTGCATAAACCGAAAGGCATACGTCTATAAGCATAAGTTCCAAAGGGACAAGTGAAAGTGGTCTTTTCTTGATCAGGTTGAGAAACAAGTATTTGCCAAAAACCAGAGTATCCATCAAGGAAGCAAAAGTGTGTGTGCTTAGATAATCTTTCTAGCATTTGATCAATAAAAGGGAAAGGGTGATGATCTTTTCTAGTTGCTTTATTTAATTTTCTAAAATCGATTACCAATATATAGCCTGTAACAATTCCTTGTGGAGTGAGTTCATTCTTATCATTAGGAACAACAGTAATACCTCCTTTATTAGGGACACAATGAACAGGACTTACCCATCTACTATCAGCTATAGGATGGATTATACCTGCTTCCAGAAGTTTTAATATTTCCGTTCTTACCACTTCTTTCATCTTTGGATTTAACCGACGTTGGTGATCAACAACAGGTTTAGCATCAGGTTCCATATTAATCTTGTGCTGATAGAGAGTGGGACTAATGCCCTTTAAGTCATCAAGAGTATATCAAATAGCAGCTCGGTGCTTCCTTAGAACCTTCAGTAATCTTTCTTCTTCATGTTCTGAAAGGTTAGCACTAATAATAATAGGATATATCTTCTTTTCATCAAGATAAGCATATTTCAAAGTATCTGGCAATTGTTTTAATTCAAACACATGATCACCTTTAGGTGGAGGAGGACCTCCTAGAGTTTCAATAGGCAAATTGTGTTTAAGCAGAGGACGTTGTTCAAAGAAAATATCATCTATTTCATTTCTTACATGCATATGTAAATCATTTTCATGGTCTAGCAAATATTGTTCTAGTGGATCAGTAGGAGGCACGGCAATAGAAGCAAGACCAATTATTTCATCCTTACTACACTACTGCAGGATGCTGCTAACGCGACACTACGATCAGAGACCCTTCAAGAAACTGTGTGCGATGCAATAATCGCAAACGGTGGTGTATGAAAACCGTCAAAAATGTATAAACCATTTGCAATGACGGATGCATCAAACACGGTTCAGGTTTTAGTTGTGTGTGTGATGAAGGGCATACGGTTCAGTTCAATTAACCATTTGCGATGAGGAGAAACAAAACAAACGGGCAGCCAGATGAAGGTGTGTGCGATACACAGCATGTGGTTCACACGGATGAACTATTTGTGATTAGGCAACACAAAAGAAACGGGCAGCCATATCAAAGGTGTGTGCGATATACGGCATGCGGTTCACTCGGATGAACTGTTTGCACTGAGACATGAGAACAGAAATGGTTCAAATGAACAAGATGTGTGTGATACGAGGCAAACAGGTCTGTAATCGGAAACGTGTGTGAAGACTGATAAAAACATAGACGATTACTGCTAACAAACCGTGTGTGACTGACGCAGCATGCAAAATGAAATTCATTGCACACGGTTCCAATTTTGGGAACCGTGTGTGATTTACGTACTACCTCTGTCCTAGTTTATTGGTCCCCCGTTGTAATTTTTACCAAAATTTGGCGAAATATTTAACATACTCAGACATAGATAATAAGCGTACACGTACATAAGCATAGTTCAACCAAAAGTACATAGTTCAACCATCATTAAGCCTACTCAAGTGTACATAGTTCGATCCATCCCACATCTCATCTCACATGCGACCGGCATGATCCTGAAGCTTCTCCAGGTACTCTGCGTACGCGCCGTGCGCCACCCTACGAGAATACTTCTGCTTGAAGGAGCCAACTGCCCGTCCTCTTGCATGCGCCAGAACACTTAGATACGCGTCATGAAGCTTGTGGTTGCAAAATGGGCATCGATAGCCGCTGTCCCAGGTCCTAATACGCCTGTTATGCATTCCCGCATAAAGCTCCCTTAGGATTCGCCTCTTGTACCTCCTCTGGGCATCTTCATCCTTGTTGTCCACATCGTTAGACAGCACCTATACAAATAGTCAAACAAATTTGGCATCGAATCACTGATTACATGCCGTGAAGTAGGATTAGGAATTTATGGCTATTTATTTATACATATCGAGAGATTATGGTTCGATTTATAGGCAAAATCGTCTATGTACAGACCAATCTTGAAGAAAATAATGGCACAAACATATGTAGGTCATTCAAAATCAATTGTCAAGTCCTGGCTAGGAATTATTAGCACGAACACTAACCCTAGTCGGATTACTATCAGAAATCATTTGCACAGATGAAACAACTAATCACTTATCACTTGTACCATTCGAACAACCAATACACTACACGGATCTAACGAAACTTACTCAGATTTCATGGATTGGGAGAACATAACCACATGATTTCTATTCCAAAAAGGGGGAGGCAGGAGTAACCAGAGAAACCCTATGATCTATTTGACACATAAATGGGTATAGATGACTAACCAGCTGTCCGTCGTGGTCGGAGTCGTCGCCGGAGTGGTCGTCAGAGTCGGTGTGGAACTCCGCCTCCGGCTGTGGAAGCTCGACGCCGTCGACGACGTCAGGGTGCAGCGATAACTCACCGGCGGTGATGGCAACCTCTTTCTCCATCTCCACACCGTGCTCCGGTGCTTTAGCAGCCCTGGCGTCGCCACTCCCTCCGGTGGGGCGCTTCGGCGACATCCTCATACACTGACGGCTTTGAGGACTGAGAGCGGCGTCGAAGATGCAAGCGGAGAGAGAGGATTGTGTGTGCGTAGCGAGGATGGGGGGTGCGCCCTCGGGCACACCATTAATATGTAGGGAGTTGTGGGAGAGAGGCGGGCGGCGGTCAAACCAATGGCTCGCCTCTCGGTGAGCCTGCGCACACTGCTGGCATGCCTACCAAAGTTTCACACAGCTACTCGCACGCCTCCCGATGACACTGCGCAGCGAGCACGCCTCCGTCAATTCACACACCTGCACGCACGCCTTCCCGTGTGCCTGCATGGCGGACTGCTCGAATGCGTCCCGTCAACTCACGCCTGCTCGCATGCCACATGGGTCGCGCAGCGGCACGTATATTGTTTTTCTATTTGGATGATTAATGATGCCGCTTTATTGCTTAACCGAAGCATGGCACATATCCATTGTTGGTCTATCGCTCACGGTTCGAATAAATAATCCGTTCGGGATATTGGCTCCATATTATTAATAATCTCCCGTCTGTAATTAGATAGAGATTACAAAAAACTGGTCTCAAATTTGACAAAAAAAGTACAATGCCACTTTGTATTGGTGTCCATATGACAACACGATAAGTTTCATGAACTTCAAATAAGTTTTGGATGTACTAGAATTTAAAAATCAAGATTCTCAATGTTTGAAATTTGTTGCACGGGGAGTAAACATGCACCCAATGAGACACATGTGTTTTTGCAATCCATTTAGCTGCACTGTCACGTGTGCATGTAGCTCAAATTTGATTTTTGCACATTATACCCGTAGAAAATCAAGCAATCAATGTACTAAAACGTCTTAATGATCTATGTGACTTTTTTGAAATTAAAACGTCCCTCCTTTGGTAATATGTATGTTCACCGCGGGATAATTAATTTAACATGCATCATAGTTGCGGTGGATTCGCGGTGTGTGTGTGGGTGTGTGCGTCTGGGGGTGGCGGGTGGCTCGCAGTACACTACGAGTTATGAGCCACCGTGTGGGTTGGCTGTTTTGTTAGGCAGGCCGGTGCCACATGAGAGTCGTGAAATCGTTATTTAAAACATTACACCAACCCTTTCATACATAACTGTTTTGGCCACAGGCAGTCGATGGTTGTCCCACACGACACTCGATACTCGCGTGTGATGCTTTTTGTGGGCCCGCAAGGTCGTCGTCCATCACTTTGACGAACAGCCGATAGTGAGGTTAATTTGACCAGCAAGGTAGAATCTTTTCTGTTTGTGTTATGGTGGTATATAGTACGCGTCGAAGAGGTGGGAGGGGACTAGCATATATACTATACGTACGCGTCCGTGAACAAGTACACCTCACTCGGTGTCGGGGCGTTTTTGTTACCGAGGCACGTGCCACATCAAAATTGTGAAATTGGTTATTCAAACATCACACAACACCTTTTTGGGCCACATGCATATCCTAGCTAGGACACTCACATGTGACGCTTCCATCTATGGGCCCACGAGGCCATCGTCGATGCATGCATGCATCACTTTGACCTACATCGAGAGAGGTTAGTTAATTTCACCATCGATGAGGATTCTTTTGCGTTGTACATATATTATGGCAGGAGCATATAGTATGCGGTGAAGAGGGGGGAAGGGGACCATCATATGTAGTACGCTTGATATGAACCTCGCTCTGTGTGGGTGCATGGTTTACGGTTTTTGAGGCATGTGGCACATCAAAGTTGTGCATTTTGGGTATTCAACATATATATGTTTGGCCCACATGCAAAGCGGTAGTGGTTGTCCTCTCGCACCCACTTAAGAGGTTATCAGCGATATCGATGCTTTCCATCTGTGGCCCGCTTGGTCCATCACTACTTTTTGCCTGACAACAAGAGAGGTTAATTTGACTTAGGAGGGGATTATTATTTTTGCTCTGGGATGACATGCATGATACAGTTTGAGCACACACACAAGCATGTGTACGCATGAATCCCTCCCATCGAGTCGAAGTGGCTAGTACAACGACACATCATGAACCGATCTCGCTCTGTGTGGGGAACTAGTGTACGGTTTTTGACACACGCGCCACATTAATGTTGTGTATTAAAACATGCATGCACGCATCACCCCCATACATATGCATGTAGTGGTTGCCTTCGAACGATACACTCCCTCGCGTGGTTATCGGCGACAAGCCTATTTATTCGTGGGCTCGTGTGGATATCCATGATCACCCTTACCAACAAGATAGGTGTCGGGGAGGCTGATCGGACCCACGAACACCTATGGGGCCGGCGGACCAGGCCCCTTGTGGTTCGGAGGGGGGCGGAGATCGCACGAAGAGCGGATCGAGGCGAAGCACACGAGCAGTTTTACCCAGGTTCGGAGCTCTCCGGAGAGATAATACTCCTACTGCTGCTTGTCGGATATGTATTGTGTTCTTGCTAGGGAGCGATGAGAGCTACAAGACCTAGCGCGAGTGTTCTCTGGTCACGTATGAGTCGAATGGATCGAACCCCCTCTACGTTGCGCATGGGCCTCCTTTTATATGCTCAAGGGGTCTCCGACAGGTGGCAACATAGATGAGGGTACAAATGGAAAAATAGTAGTTGGTACACCTACTTGAACAGTGTACAAAGGTAATATACCTAACTCCCGACGGCAAGGGACAAAGCATTAAATGCCCGCCCCTCGTCGCGTAAACAAAGGCAACAGAGACCGTCAGTGCGCCACCGCTTGCCACGATGGTAGGCTTGTCGCGCCGCTTATCGCTGCTCCTCGCCGCTGCACAGCCTCTTGACACGCTGCTGCATGGAATGGTCCCATGGCGACACGTTGATGGATGAGCTGGAGCGGAGATGAAGAGAGGTTACTGCCGCGGCAAGTGCCTTGCCGGCTGAATCCTTTGTCGCGTCCGGAGGCTTGTCGCGCCTGAGCCTTCCCGGCAAGCTCCTCTTGCCGGGTCTCGTCTTCTGCGTGCCTTGAGTGGCCTTCCGGCAAGCTCCTCTTGCCGGGCCTTGTCTTCTTGGTTATATACTTTGTTCTTGAGTGGCTCCAAAGGAACCACGGAGGATCTTAAGCGGTGACCGTGCAAGCCTTGCCACGGGTGCTGCAACTGTCCGTGCACGAGTTCAGGATACTAGGGTACCCCTACTCTAGTACACCGACAGGAGCCCCCGGGTCTGGGCCGCACACGGTGCCGAGCGCTGTCGGGCCAGGCCCAAAACAGTGCACGGTCACACGCGGCCTTGATCACGCCGTTACTCACCCCGGACCCACCACATCCCCACTAACGGCACGTACCGAACGTGGCGTCGTGTGAGAGATCGTGGGCGAGGTCTTGGGGGTTTCTTTATTAGGAAAAGCGGAACGCCCGCCCCCTCCCCCTCCTTATAAACAGGGGAAACAGGGGCAGGCCGTCCACCTCGCCATTGCTGTCTTGTCCTGAAAACCACCGCCGCTCCCCCCTTCTTCTCCAAAGGCGAAGAGAGCAGCGCCCGCCTTTCGCCACAAGCACACTCAACGCCGCCCGGCCTCCTCCGCCGCCTCCGCCATGGCTCAAAGCCGGCAAGGGAAGGGCGTCAAGTCGGCCGAGGCGCAGCGGCTCATGGCGCAAGGCGCAAGGAGCGGGCCATCTTCTCCCCCCAGCTCGACGCGAAGGAGCTCAGGGAGGGGTACTACCTCTTCTGGTCGACGGAGACGCGTGCGCATCCGCGCACGAAGGTACTCCCCGCCATCGCTTCGGAATTAGCCCCAACTGGGTATCCTTTCTTTGCCCTTTTCTTCTACTGCGGGCTGTGCCCGCCCTTTTCTGAGTTCTTCTGTGACATTATGAACACATACGGGTTCCGCCTCCTTGATTTCACCCCCAACGCCATTCTGACCATGGCAGTTTTCACACACCTTTGCGAAAACTTTGTCGGGATCCATCCCAATGTAGCCCTCTTCCACCACTTCTTCATGCCCCGCGTAGAGAGAGGGGAGCCGCTTGCTGGAGGGATAGCTTGGGTCTCCAGGGTCGGCAAGAAAGAAGCGTATCTGGAAGGAGAGTTCCACAGCAAGTGAGGGGAGTGGAGAGCCAATTGGTGTTGGATCGTAGAGGAGAACCCGCAACCCTTCACTGCCGTGCGCCAAGCCCCAATAGTGCGCGGCAACGATTGGAGCAACTTGGCGCCGGAGGATGCTAGGTTGAAGATAGTTGTGACCCAGATTTTGCGCCTTAGGCTTGCCGGACTCACCGTAGGCGCAGTTGGCGCAGATTTCCTTCGCCGCCGCATCGCTCCCTTGCAGGAGAGGACGAGGCCTGCTTGGGAGTTCCAAAATGCGCCTCCATCATGAGGCTGCGCCCGGACCTTAACTGGAATTTCACCGTCTTGGAGTTGGACGCGATGGTGCTAGAGCTGTTCAAGAACGACCCCGATCACCCCGAGTGGTTTAGGTTGCCAAGGGGGTTCGTCCCGTTGTGTAACAACTCTGCGCTCGACCGCATCCGGGCCATGATGTCGTTGTGCGATTCTCATGGGATCGTTCCAACCTGGCAAGAGCCTTCCGACGAGATCGTGCAGCAGTTCTTCGACAGCTTGGAAGAAGTGCCGATCCGCTCCGACGAGCAGAAGAGGCTCACCCGCGACACCACCGACGAGGAGATGGTGCGCATCGCCACAAGGTTGAAAGAGGCGGCAGCAGCCGCTGCCGCTGGCGTCTTCGGGTATACCGTGGAGGAGGCAGAGGCAGCCGAGGCGGCAAGCCTCGCCGAGCGAAGGTAGTTCGCCGGTGAGGAAGAGTTTGCCGAGCCCGAGGCCGAGTCGAGCGAACCAGCCGAAGGCGCTTCTTCCCCACCATCCAGTGGCTTGCCGCAAACGGAGCCCCCGGCTCCGCCAAAGAGGCGTCTCCGCAAGGCCGGAGACGAGACGGGGCGGCAGACGGGCCCACAGCCGCAGCGCCGCGCGACGCGCTCTACCGCGGCAAGCGATGTTGCCACGGGAGCACCCCACACTGCTGCGACAACTGGGGCGGGATCCTCCCAGGCCACCGCCGACGCCTCCGCCAAGCGGCCAAGAGAGCCCACTCCTCCGCCTCTTCATACCGGAGGGGGGGCGGAATTCGACCTCTCCGCGCTCAGCTCCGAGGAGGAAGGAGAAGAGTAAGCTTCAATATTGTGCTTGTATTTCTTCAGTTTTGTTGCTTCATCTTGAATCTGACTTGCTTCATTCTGAACTCTTTCCTTTTCAGGACGCTGGCCCAGAGCGTCGAAGAGGGCCAAGACCCGGTGGTCGTCGTTGAGGACGATCCACCCGTGGCAACAGGAGGCGCTGCTCGAGACCCCTTGCCGGGTCCGCAACCTTTCTCGAAGCAGCCCCAGCACAGCCCCCAGAGTAAGTATGTGGTTTTCTCCTTACTGTTCGGTGTGCATGGGTGCTCCTTCTTCATTGATATATGACTGTTGGTTTGTGTAGGAGCAGAGCAGCCTCATCAGGAGGGCTCGGAAGCCGCCCCTGAAATTATATCTGCTTCGACTACGCCGCCAAGGGAGGATTCTCCGACAAGGGAGCGTCCTCCGGCAAGGGACAGCGCCAGTGACCGTCCAGTGGTCGAGACCATCGCGGCAGATCCCATTGCAGGTAATCCTCTTGCGCGAAAATTTCCCTTTTGCTTGTTTTCTTCTGTTTCTCTTTTTGAACATTTGCTTGACTGTTCTTTCTTTGTCCGCCACAGAGCCGATGGAGACTGAGGTCGCCGGCGAGGAGGACGCTGGCAACACCGACGAAGCCGTCGTGGAAGAAGAGGCCGGCCGACGACGAGCCTGCCGGTGAGGAGGCCACCGAAGGCTGCCGCAGGCCGGGCGAGGGGTCTGGCGACGCGACCGACGGCCCTAGGGCCGCAGGAGCGCCAGCGCTACACCGACCGCCGACTTCGCCGCTTGCAGCGGCCAGTTCAAGAGCCCCAGCCCGGCGCCTACTTGAAGGCCGGCGACGGCGTCTTTATCAAGCTCCCGTGGGAGTCGAGCTCTAGGGCGCCGGTCAAGGGAGAGACCTTCGACGGAGAGTTGCTCGCCTCCATTGGATCGACGCTGGTGGACGCGCCAAGCAGCAGCGGCGAAGTTCGAGGAGGAGCAGCTACTGAAGAAGCTGCTGTCGCTCTACCGCGCCCGGCAAGCCAAGTTGGAGTCCCGGGAAGCACTTGTTGCGAGGGCGGGAGCGGACATGGAGAAGCGCGCAGAGGAGCTCCGGGGCGCCAACCAAGAAGCTCTTCGGTCCTTGAGGGAGGAGCGGGAGCAACTCGCTGAGGAGCGCACGACCTTCATCCTCGAGAAGGCCGCAGCTGAGGAGGAGCAGCGGCTTGCCGCCGAGAAGCTGTCTGCGCAAGAAAGTGAGTTGGCGCAGCGGAAGGTCAACCTGGACAGCCACGAGGAAGAGCTTGTCGCACGCGAGGAGTCACTTGGCAGGGCTCTTAAGGAAGCGAAAGATGCTGCCTCAGCCGCCGAGGCCGCCAAGAAAGAGCTGGAGACAAAGGTGGCGCAATTGGAGGCCAGCCTTAAGAAGAGCGGCGAAGAGCTTGCTTCGCTCAAGCACGAGCGCGAGAAGGACGCCTACACTCTTCGCGAGCAGGGCTGCCTCGCCGCCGACAGGGCAAGGAGCTCGACGCCGCCAAGGATTCCAAGGCTGATCTTGAGTCAAGCTGACCACTCGACGCAGACACTGGACGGCGCCAAGGAGCGGGAGGTGGGCCTGTCAGCAGATCAAGGCCAACGAGGAGCTGCCGGCGAACGCTGTTGCCACCAGAGCGCCTTGAGGGAGAGTGTGGAGCGGTCGTGAAGGTCTCGTGGATACCGCCACGACATCCACAACGAGCTGATGGAGCTGGGATGGTGGATCTCGGATACTCCTCCGACGAGCATCTCCAACCCAGCGCCAAGCTTAGTTTATTCTTCAAGGGCGTGGTGACGGCTCTCCAAATGACTCGGGAAGAGGTCCCAAAGCAGCTGGCCGAGGAATCGCGCAAGAAGATTTGTGTAGAAGCCCTGAAGGTGTTGATGAAGGTGGCGTTCCGCAATCCAGGCCTCAACCTCAACGGGCGTCCTCAGATCCTTGCCGCCAGACGCCGATGTGGAGGCGCTCAAAGCCCTTGTCGCACTCCATTGTGGACAAGGTGGGCAAGATCAAGCGGGTTGATGGCGCACTGCGAGACTAGGCCGCCAACTTTATCTTTCCCTTGTCGCCGCTGAACATGTTTAGAACAACTTATTAGATCGGTGACAAGCTATTTTGTAATATACTCTATCTTAGGCGATGATTGCAATGTTATTTCCTTTACTTGATTCCTTCCTTTGTACGTTTTTGCCCTACGCTTTTTAGGGAACTTGTCGGTGCGGGCACCTTTGCCGCGAGCGCTGAGTGCGGAACGTCACAAGAGCTGGCGGTGCCGCCTCGACAAGCAACCTTGTCGCGACTAGCTGCAGCTCACTTAAGTTGTTGAGCGGACTCGAAACAAAGTAAGGCGTGACTAGTCATGAAGTTGGTTCCTCTGCGCACAGGTTTTCCATACAAAGTACTATCGTTCGAGGAAGATAACTTTAAAAATTTAAGAACTGATTGCTCAGACTTGGGCAACTTAGCTTTTCTATCGTTTGCTTCCCGATAAGGCGAAACTTCCTCGAGCAACGCTTGGTCCATAGTATTATCTTCTCCTTCCCCCCCCCCCCCTGGATCACTTGTGCGCGAGGGAGCTTTCCTTTCTTTGAGAAAAGAGAAGGAAGAGAAAATAAAGTTATGGAGCCCAGCGGCTCGATATTGCTTACCGGGTGTGGGTGCTGCACAAAGTGTTAGCAAAAACGTGCAATAAAATGATGAAAGCATGAATTTGACAAATTGTGCGCAACACATGAGCTTTACTGATGCACGGGAAATGCGCCCGGCTTTGTACAAAGGATTACATGCAACAGCGGCAAGACTTGTACAAAAGGTGGTTGCCGGAACAGGTTTCGGCAACCGCGTCCTACGGGTAAAACTTACGAAGATGCTCAATGTTCCAGGAGTTGCTCACCGGAATGCCGTCTTCGGTCTCAAGGTATGACAGCGCCAGTGCCTAGTGACTCAGATACCCGATAAGGACCTTCCCACTTCAAGGCCAACTTGTTTGAATTCTTGGCGGACTGAACGCGCCGAAGAACAAGGTCGCCTTTCCTCGAGGCTTCGCATCGACTTTGCCGCTATGGTAGCGGCGCAAAGCTTGCTGGTACCGAGCAGCTCGTACAGCAGCCTGAAGACGATCCTCCTCAAGGAGCAGCGCGTCATCTTGTCGCAGCTGCTCTTGCTCAAGCTCATCATAAGTGAGCACTCGAGGCGATCCGTATACGAGTTCCGTGGGGAGAACTGCCTCTGCTCCATAGACTAGAGCGAAAGGTGTCTGGCCAGTGGCTCGATTTGGCGTCGTCCTGATCGACCAAAGAACCACCGGCAGCTCCTCAATCCGATTCCTTCCGCACTGCGCAGCTAGCCGAAAGTTACGGTCTTGAGCCCGCAAGACTTCAAAGATTTGCCCTCTCGGCTTGACCGTTGCTTCTCGGATGAGCAATGTATAAAGCAGACCTTGGCGCCAAGATCTTGGACATACTGCATGAAGGTGCGATCAGAATTGTGTGCCGTTGTCGGTGATGATCCTGTTAGGGATTCCAAACGGCAAACAATCGACATGAAGAACTTGACTATCGATCGCGGCTGTCACCTTCCTCATCGCTTCCACTTCCGCCACTTTGTGAACTTGTCGATGGCAACGTACAAGTACTCAAAGCCCCGACAGCTCGGGGAAGGGGCCGAGGATGTCGAGCCCCTGCATCAAAAATGGCGGGATAAAGGGATCGTTTGGAGAGCTTGAGCTGGCTGGTGTATCTGTTTGGAATGGAACCGCACGCTTCACACTTGGTTACTTGTGCAGTTGCATCACGGAGGGCTGTCGGCCAAAAGAAACCTTTGCTTAACGCTTTGCGGCAAGTGCTCTGGGCGCCAATGTGGTGACCACATATGCCTCCATGTATCTCTCGCCAACAGCTTTTGTCCATCTTCCCGCAAATACACTTCAATTTCACACCGTTGAGTCTCCTTCGTGCATGGTGTTGTCGATTTAACTGGTACATACTTGACTGTCGGGCTACTCTTTCCGCTTCTTCTTGCTCTTCGGAAGTTCTCCGTCTCAAGGAAATGGACAATCTGCTGCGCCCATGCCGGAGCTTGCGGCTCGACAACAAGGACTAAAGGCATGTACATTGCTGCGGGAACATTAGCTTCCACGGCAAGAACTCGTGGCTCAGCCGAGCTTGATGTTCCCGGCAAGCTTGCCGGAGCAAAACTTGTCGGGAGCGTCTGCTTCAACGAAACAAACCCTGGGGCTTGTCGGAGCATACTGCTCCTCAGCTCTGTTGGTGTCGATCTTGGGGACCTTCTTGGCGGCGGCTTCGGGGAGCTCTGCCGGAAAGTAATCACAAGAGATCAACTTCCTCTTCTTGTTCTGTCCAGTTGATGGTGTTACGGTTGGATGAGTTAGCTTGAGCACAAAAATCCCTGGTTCCACACGCAACTTAAGTGCAGCGCACTTTGACAGGCCATCAGCAATATCATTCTGAGCTCTTGGAACATGTTCCATTTGTAGGCCGTCAAAGTGTTCTTCTAGCTTTCTCACTTCATCGACGTAGGCTTCCAACAATCTAAACAGATAATCGATGATCACTTGGCTGACGACAAGCTGCGAGTCACCCCGACAATAAGCTTCCACGATCCCAAGGTCCACTGCGATCTCGAGACCGGCAAGCAAACCTTCATACTCTGCAGTATTGTTTGTTGCTTGCTCCTTGGGAAAGTGCATCCGGACTACGACTTGAGGTGCTCTCCGGTGGGTGCTATAAGCAAGACGCCAAAGACCGGGCGCCTTGCAGCGAGAAGGCACCATCAAAGTACATCAGCCACTCTTTGCTTGCTTCCTTGACGGGAATGCTTGTCTCTGGAATTTCTTCATCTGGTGTCGGCGTCCACTCTCCTATGAATTCTGCCAATGCTCTGCTTTGGATAGTTGAAGTGCTTTCAAACTTGAGGCCAAAGCTTGACAGTTCTAGTGCCCACTCGACAATCCTGCCTGTCGCTTCTGGATTCTGCGGTATCCTCTTGATTGGAAAGCGAGTGACAAGCTGTGATCTCATGTGCACGAAAGTAATGGCGCAGCTTTCTCGAGGCCATGAGGAGGCCGAAAAGCAATTTCGCACACCGTAGTACCTTGACCCATCCTTTTCGTGCATCCGCTCTTGCTTATGCGCAGATCCGTCCTTGTCGGGACCAGAGCTTGTCGGCGGTTACTCGCTTGTCGCTGGATGTGTCTGCCGTGGTTGTTAGCTCATCATCCGCCTCCCTCTCCGCTACTAACGCAGCACTAACCACTTGATTGGTTGCCGCTATATATAGCAGCAACTTCTCTTGTGGCTTAGGTGCGACAAGTGTTGGAGTGGAGGACAGGTATCTCTTCAGGTCCTGCAGCGCAGCCTCCGCTTCGGGAGTCCATTTCATTGGACCTGCCTTTTTCAAAATCTTGAAAAATGGCAGGGCGCGTTCAGCAGACCTAGAGATAAACCTGCTGAGAGCGGCCATGCAACCGGCAAGTCTTCGTACATCCTTGACGCGCTTTGGTGCTTCAATCTGCTCAATGGCCTTGATCTTGTCGGGATTGGCTTCAATTCCCCGAGAGACGAAGAACCCGAGAAGCTTGCCGGCAGGGACTCCAAACACGCACTTCTCGGGGTGGAGCTTGAGGTTGATCTTGCGCAGCTTTGCAAAAGTCTCATACAACACTTGACCTACAGTTGCTTTGTCCTTGCTCTTGACCACTATGTCATCCATGTAGGCTTCTACATTTCTGTGCATTTGCGGCTCAAAAGCGTCATGGACTACCCTTGCAAACGTTGAACCAGCATTCTTCAAACCGAAAGGCATCCGTATGAAACAGTATGTGCCACATGGAGTAATGAATGCGGTCTTCTCTTCATCTTCTTCTGCCATGAAGATCTGATGATACCCTGAGTATGCATCAAGAAATGAAAGCAAGTCACATCCAGCCGTGGAGTCAACAATCTGGTCGATGCGCGGCAAGGGAAATGGATCTTTGGGACAAGCTTTATTAACATCCGTGAAGTCAATACAAAGTCTCCATTTCCCATTTGCCTTGCACACAACTACAGGATTGGCCAACCACGTCGGATGGAGCACTCCTCTGACAAGGCTTGCTACTTCCAGTTTCTTGATCTCTTCTGCGATGAACTCTTGACGCTCCACTGCTTGCTTCCTGACTTTCTGCTTGACGGGCCGCGCATGAGGACAAACGGCAAGAAGGTGCTCAATTACTTTCCTGGGAACACCGGGGATGTCAGACGGTTGCCATGCAAACACGTCGACGTTCGCCCGCAGGAAAGCAACGAGCGCGCCTTCCTATTTAGGGTCGAGGGAGGCACTGATGGTGAAGGTACCACCAGTGCCGTCCTCCTTGGCGGACACCTTCTTGGTCTTTGGCGGAGCTGCCATCGTCTTCTTGCACTTGCCGGTGGAGCTCAATGGTGCGTCCTCGACGGTAGCGCAGCACTCCGAAGAGGTGCGCTTGCCGGAGTGGGCATCAGAGCTCTTGCCGGACTTTGTCTTCTTCTTCCCTCTGGGAGCTTCAGCGGCAAGTGTTTGGCTTTCTGTTGCAGCTGCTGCTTCCCGGTAGATCTTGTCGGCACAGATAAGAGCATCCTTCTTGTCGCCATGGACAGAGATGATGCTTATCGGGCCTGGCATCTTGAGTAAGTTGTATGCATAATGAGAGGCTTCCATGAACTTGGCGAGTGCTGGACGGCCAAGTATCCCATTGTAAGGCAATGGGAAATCAGCAACGTCGAATGTGACCCTCTCTGTCCTATAGTTCAGCTCGCTGCCAAATGTTACTGGCAACGAGATCTTCCCCTTCGGCTTGCTCCTTCCCGGATTGATTCCTTGGAGAGTGCCAGTCTCTTCGAGCTCGCTGTCAGGGATCTGAAGCTTCTGGAGCACCGGGGAGGAGATCAGGTTCAAGCCGGCCCCGTCGTCGACTAGCATCTTGGTGACCTTGAGGTTGCGGATAGTTGGTGAGACCAACATCGGCAAGCACCCGACCGCAGTTATGCGATCAGGGTGGTCCTCAATATCAAAGATGATAGGCGTCCGGACCACTTCAGAGGCTTGCGTGACTCTCACGGATGGTTCCGCTGCATTAACTTCCCGCATCCACTGCTTGAGTTGGCGGTGGGAAGTATGCAGGGAAGCACCTCCGTCAACGCAGAGGACCTCTGTAGCTTTCTGAAACTCCTGCTCATCGGCGTCGTCATCATCCATGTCTTCATCGTCATCTTCATCTTCATCCTTGTCGCGGCCGCGGGGAGGCCTGTCCCCTTGCCGCTGCTTGGCCTTGCCGCGGCGCCCTCCCCGGCCGGGACGTTTCTTGCTGGCTCCTCCAGCACCTTCCTGAGCCTTCTCCTTGGCGCGCCGCTCGTACTAAGCCTTCTGCTGTTCAACAAGCTGCTCGACCTTCTTGCAGCTCTGGAGGTCATGGCCCTTGGTGCAGTGGATCTTGCAGTACTGCTTGCCGGAGCCGTCCTGCTTGTCGGCGGCCGCCACAGACTGGTGGTTGGCGTCGGCGGCAACCTCCTTGCAGGAGCCACCAGCCTTGGCGTTCTTGTCACTACCTCTGTTGCCGGACTGCTCAACAGCTTGCACTTCTCTACCTTTCTTTCTTCTGTTGTTCCGCCGCCGGCTCTTCTTTCTTTGAGGCGGTCTCCTCACTTGTCGAGATCCACCTTACGCATTCTCTCCGGAGTCTCCTCCCTCCTCAAAGACGCACACTTGTCGGCCAAGGCATACAGCTCATCGACGTCCTTGACTTTGCACATCGCCATCTCCTCCCTCATCCTGCGGTTCCACACGTTCGATGAAACGCTACCGATCACCGCGGCAGGGTGGACATCTGGGATGTTGTAGTGCACACGGCTGAATCTCTGAATGAACTTGCGCAGGGACTCTCCTTCCTTCTGGGCGAGTAGATGAAGGTCACTTTCTTGGCCATGAGGCTTGTGGCCGCCTGTGAAGGCGCCAACAAACTGATGGCATAGATCTGCCCAAGACGATATGGAGCTGTCCGGCAAGTGCATGAGCCAAGACCTGACGTTGGGCTTGAGTACCAGCGGGAAGTAGTTGGCAAGGATCTTGTCGTCTCGTCCCCCCGCAGCCTGCACCGCGATGGTGCGTATGCCGAGAACTCCGACGGATGCGCCCCGCCATCGTATTTCTCCGCACATCCGGCTTGAAGTTTTTCTTCTTTGGGCCCTTTGGACTTGCCGCAGCTCACGAGTGAACGAAGGGCAACCTATCACAGACGGCAAGTCGCCTGGTTCCCCTGGCGCATGCATATCGACAGAAGGCCCAGCGCGCTGGTCTGACTGACGCCGCGCTTCTCTTCGACGCTCGATGCGAGTTCGAGCGTCTTCTTGTTGTCGCTCATGAAGAACTTGGCGCTAATCGCGGCGAGCTCGTGGATCCGACGACGCTGTGGAGTCGCTGTCGAGGTGGATCCGGCGAGTCGGCGACCTTGGCCTTCGGGGCGGAGAGTGCATGGTGGTTGCACCTCCACCGGTCTCGTCGCCACCGGCTCGCGTTTGGCGTTCTTGCCGCGGCAGCGACGCACTCGGTTGCTGAGCGTCGCCGTTAAGCGGCCGATGAGACAGTATTGTGGCCCTCCACTTGTCGACCTTGTCGGCCGTTGAGGGTAATCGAGGAGCGATTGAGCTCTCGCCAGCTTCTGCTGGAGTAGTGGGTGGCAATGGCGAACGGCGCGAGGAGCGGATATGCTCGGACTCCTATCTATGTTAGAAGGAGCAGCATCCCGTCCAGGCGACCGTATCTCGCTTGTGCCAGCATGTTGGCGTGCACGCGGGTCTTGAGGGTCTCGAGATCCTCCAGTTCCATCTCGGTCCAACGAGCGTATGGCATTGTGACTGCCATGACGCTGTCGTGGTACATGTACGGACGCCGAGGTCTGCGCGGCCTTGTCCCTGGCCTTGGCAGCAGCATGAGCGCCCCCGTCGCCGTCCGTCCTCCCGCCGGCGTCTACCCCACCACCTGTTTGCTCCGGTGGCGGTGGGTTCGACGCGGACGGGGCTTCTGCCGCCGAAGCTTTCTTCTTCGGTGGCATGTTGATGAGGATGTTGAAGATGTCGCTCGTGTGAACGCCGGATCAGGTTCACACAACCTCGACGCCCCCTACCTGGCGTGCCAAAGATGTCGGGGAGGCTGATCGGACCCACGAACACCTATGGGGCCGGCGGACCAGGCCCCTTGTGGTTCGGAGGGGGGCGGAGATCGCACGAAGAGCGGATCGAGGCGAAGCACACGAGCAGTTTTACCCAGCTTCGGAGCTCTCCGGAGAGATAATACTCCTACTGCTGCTTGTCGGATATGTATTGTGGTCTTGCTAGGGAGCGATGAGAGCTACAAGACCTAGCGCGAGTGTTCTCTGGTCACGTATGAGTCGAATGGATCGGACCCCCACGCTATGCATGGGCCTCCTTTTATATGCTCAAGGGGTCTCCGGCGGTGGCAACGTAGATGAGGGTACAAATGGAAAAACAGTAGTTGGTACACCTACTTGAACAAAGGTACAAAGTGCAATATACCTAACCACGATGGCAAGGGACAAAAGCATTAAATGCCCGTCCTCGCTGCGTAAACAAAGGCAACAGAGACCGTCGGTGCGCCACCGTTCGCCACGATGGTAAGCTTGTCAGCGCCGCTTATCGCTACTCCCCGCTGGCTGCACAGCCTCTTGACACGCGCGTATGGAATGGTCCCATGGCGACACGTTGATGGATGAGCTGGAGCGGAGATGAAGAGAGGTTGCCTGCCACGGCAAGTGCCTTGCCGCGGCTGAATCCTTGTCGCGTCCGGAGGCTTGTCGCACTCCGAGCCTTCCCGACAAGCTCCTCTTGTCGGGGTCTCGTCTTCTGCGTGCCTTGAGTGGCCTTCCCGGCAAGCTCCTCTTGCCGGGGCCTTGTCTTCTTGGTTAAATACTTTGTTCTTGAGTGGCTCCAAAGGAACCACGGAGGATCTTGGCGGTGACTAGGCAAGCCTTGCCGCGGGGGGGCTGCAACTGCCCGTGCACGAGTTCGGGATACTAGGGTACCCCTACTCTAGTACACCGACAATAGGTTACCATGGCGGATTCTTCATTTGGTTCGTGTTATCATAGTATAGGTCATGGTGAGATTCAGACCTAATTAAGTTTGAGCACATATACTATGCACGCATGCATGCATGAATCCCTGTCGTTGGCTTGAAGTGTGGTCTAACATACATATGCATCGTCAACCTAACCCTCACTCAGTGTGGGGATTTCTAGTTTGAAATCAAGGTGCCACATCAAAGTTGTTCCATTGTTACTCAGAAACACACCTCTCCATACATATGTTTCGGCCACACGCATGTAGTGGTTGTCTTCGGGGACTAGCTACGTGCGTTATTATTGGTGAGCTAGCCCATCGCCGGGGTCGCATGGACGGCCATCACTTTGACCAACAACAAGAGAGAGGTTATACGACCAAGGTGGATTATTCTTGGTCTATTTTACGATCCATCTTGGTGAGATATATGCCTCTTTGGGCCGCCGACTGAAAGTGTGTGTGGGGTTGCTACTTAGCACTTTGCTAGGAGACCCTCGGATGCGGGGCATGCATTCATAGCTTAATTAGGATTCCCTTCGTGGTGACACGAGGGGGTGGGGGCTGCTAGTTACTTCTCACTTTGCTAGGTGAACCTCGGTTGGGGGGAGGGGCATGCATTCATAGCTTAGGATTCCCTTCGTGCCGACACGAGGGGGCTGCTAGCTAGTTCACACTTTGCTAGGTGAACCTCGATTGGGGGGCATGCATTCATAGCTTAGGATTCCCTTCGTGCCGACACGAGGGAGGGGTGGCTGCTAGCTACTTCGCACTTTGCTAGGGTTAACCTCGGTTGGGGGGGGGGAGGGTATGCATTCATAGCTTAGGATTTCCTTCATGCCGACACGAGGGAGGGGGGCTGCTAGCTAGTTCGCACTTTGCTAGGTGAACCTCGGTTGGGGGGCATGCATTCATAGCTTAGGAATCCCTTCGTGCCGACACGAGGGAGGGGGGCTGCTAGCTACTTCGCACTTTGCTAGGTGAACCACGGTTGGGGGCATGCATTCATAGCTTAGGATTCCCTTCGTACCGACACAAGGGAGGGGGGCTGCTAGCTACTTCGCACTTTGCTAGGGTGAATCTCGGTTGGGGGGGCATGCATTCATAGCTTAGGATTCCCTTCGTGCCGACACAAGGGAGGGGGGCTGCTTGCTAGTCGCACCTTGCTAGGGTGAACCTCAGTTGTGGGGGCATGCATTCATAGCTTAGGATTCCCTTCGTGCCGACACGAGGGAGGGGGGCTGCTAGCCACTTTGCACTTTGCTAGGTGAATGAACCTCCGTTGGGGGGGCATGCATTCATAGCTTAGGATTCCCTTCGTGCCGACACGAGGGAGGAGGGCGGCTACTAGCTACTTCGCACTTTGCTAGGTGAACCTCGGTTGGGGGGGAGGGGGCATGCATTCATAACTTATAGGATTCCCTTCATGCCGACACGAGGGGGGTGGGAGGTTCCACATCGAAGTTGCATTTGGTATTTGAAAATCAAACCACCCTTTGATACATAAATTTGGTCCACACGCAAGTGTGTCCGTGTTCAGACCCTCTCCCACGTCATTTTTCGCCAAATTTATGAACATTAGACAAGTCGGATGACGCAACAGACACGGTTCACTCAAACTAACCATGTGCCACGCCGGTGCACCTGTCACGCACACATCCGCACAGTACATTGGGCTCCATGAGGCTCCGCCTCTCAAAAATATCTGCCCGCCTCGAGGGTTTTTCTGTTTCATAACACACGGTTGTTATCTCCAGACTGTGTGCGATGTTTCTTGTTCCCAATCCCGCCTGCATCCCTAGAAAATATCTACTCGCCTCGAGGGTTTTTCTGTTTCATAACACAGGGTTGTTATCTCCAGACCGCGTGCGATGTTTCTTGTTCCCAATCCCGCCTGCATCCCTAGAAAATATCTGCCCGCCTCAAGGATTTTTCTATTTCATAACACATGGTTGTTATCTCCATACCATGTGCGATGCACTATCATCAAGTTTTCAATAGCCCGGCATTTCACTCCCGCGTTTGACTCCCGCGTAGTAAAATTTTCAGTACCCGTGTCATTTCCTCAAACACCTCGCCCCCCTCCACACACACACACACACACCAAAACCTCCTCGGGCGTGCGCGCACACACACACACACACACCCTCCCTCACTCAAAACCCTAGCAAGGTCCCCGCCGCCGCCGCCGGAAGGCCTCCATTGTCAAAATCTGCCGGTTTGCCCGTGCAGCTTACCCACCGATCTCCATACCCAGGCTGCCCTGAGTTTCTTAGATGACGCCTGCCAAACGCTCCTTTTCCCCCACTCCAGAGCGTCGCAGCCTAAGCCCAGCTATGCTTCCCATGGAGCTCGAGGAGCGACTGGCCCAAAAGAGGTGTATAGTGGTCTCTTCGCCCGACGTCGCCGAGGAAGCTGATGACCATTACTGGCGGCAAGAACTCAAGCAGTGGGCTAGAGTATGCGGGCATGTCTCGGCCGCTGGCTACGACATCGAGGTCATCAACAACGACGGCCTAAGGCGGGCTACGTCACAGGTTAAGTGGCCCACCCCCGACCCCTCGGGTTCAACCGCCGTCGATCTCATCCATGGCCCCGCCCCCGATCTCCTCTGGCTGGCTGTCAACAATTTGCCATTCTACATCGCCATCGAGCCCCTTTTGTCATTTCTGAAGGACACGTTCTGCGACGCTGGCTTGGGATCCACAGCTTCCAAGTCAGACCTCATCGACGGCGAACACGAGGAGGGCACCCTCTCTGGCTCTTCCAAGGGGAAAGAGCCCATCTGCTCTTCCGAGGGGAAAGCGCCTGTCTGCAACATGAGGGAGGGCACCCTACAGCCGTGCTCTTCCAAGGGGAAGGAACCCATCTACGGCAACATGGAGCGCATCCAGGGTCCATGCTCTTCCCACGGGAACGAGACCATCTGTGACAAATGAGAAAACCCATGATTTGTTTTGCCGTGCCTCTTCACAGGGGGGAAACTCATGATTTGTTTTGTTGAGTCCCTTTTGTAGTGTAGTGAGAATATGTCCAGTTTTAATTGCTATATCTGGTTGTTTGCAGTATGCCTTGTTTATTTCAGTTGCTCACAATTAGATTCTCTATATGTGCAAATATTTACTATGCAGTACATTTCATCAATCCAGTTTTGAACATACAGATAGGAATGCATATATTTGCTTGCTGTTAAGCCTATTATAGCTAGCATATGCCTCTTTTAAAGTTTTTTAATTGTTCGGTTGTTTGTAGTTAGCATATGTTCAGTTTCAAATGCTATCTTTGGTTGTTTGTAGTATGCCTTGTTTATTCCAGTTATTCACAACGTGATGTTCTATATGTGCAAGTATGAACTGTGCATTTCAATTTCATCAGTACCAGTTTCAATAATACCACTATGAATGACTACATTTGGTTGTTGCATCTTGTAGTTAACACACCTTTCCATTTTTATTTAACCATAACCAGTGTACTTAGACCGGCACAATACCAGTTTGGATGACTATGTTTGCTTGTTGTTAAATGTTATGCCAGTTGCAGTTAGCACACCTTTCCACTTGTTTTGCTTTACTATCGTGCTTAAACCTGCACACTGAAGCTATCTTTTGGAGATTATTTTGTCTGCCATGGATAATTTTGGTTCATGTTCAGCCTGTTGTGCTTAACATGCTTCTCGATGTACCTACACAGGACAATTTTTTGAACGACTGTTGTTTTCCATCGAGGTTAGTTTCATCCCATGGCTTATATCTGCTCACTGTTTAGGATATCGGTAGCTGGTACCATATAGGCCGGCGACTGATAAGGGAATAATCGGTGAATCGGACTTCTAACTGAATATATCTGCAACCCACTTTTTGTTAGGTTAACTAGCGCCATATGTAATATATCTGAGGCTACATAGCAACATGCATGGTACTTAATGTCTAAACATGCAATCCTAGGTTACATAGCAACAAGGAAGAGTGTTACATTAATGTTCTAATGATGTCTAGATATACGTAGAAGAGCAGTAGCAACAACAACAACAACAACACAGCCATGTTTGGATACTCAACTTAGCTAGAGGTTAGAGTTAGTTTCTAGCTCATTACTAACAATACTGCAGGATGCTGCTAATGCGACACTATGATCAGAGACCCTTCGAGAAACTGTGTGCGATGCAATAATCGCAAACGGTGTTGTATGAAAACCGTCAGAAATGTATAAAACGTTTGCGATGACGGATGCATCAAACACGGTTCAGGTTTTAGTTCCGTGTGCGATGAAGGGCATACGGTTCAGTTCAATTAACTGTTTCCGATGAGGAGGAACAAAAGAAACGGGCAGCCAGATGAAGGCGTGTGCGATTCACAACATACGGTTCACTCGGATGAACTGTTTGTGATTAGGCAACACAAAAGAAATGGTCAGCCAGATCAACGTGTGTGTGGTATACGGCATACAGTTCACTCGGATGAACTGTTTGCATTGAGACATGAGAACAAAAACGGTACAACTTAACAAGATGTCTGTGATACGCGGCAAACAGGTCTGTAATCAGAAATGTGTGTGAAGACCGATAATAACACAGACGGTTCATGCTAATAAGACGTGTGTGTTGTGCGATGGGATTGCATACAGAACAACAACATATATATATATATATATATATATACACACACACTTATAAGGACATGCTTGCATAACCAAATTAAACATCCACTTACATAGGTGGCTACTACTACCATGGCATTTGCACACACCAAAGTAAACTATTACATGCATAATTACATAGGTGACTACTACACAGATGACTTTTCCACACACCAATAAAGTAAACTATATATTACATGCATGATTAACTAGCATAAACGGTCATATGATCATCATCTACTTCTTGTGACGCTTGCTCTGCTTGTGGCTCGATCCGGCTCGTCGATTTGGGTAACGAGGCACTTCCTCATGTCAACGATCCGGCTGTGCATTTCGTAGCATGTGTACACACTCTTGGCCGCAAACATGAGGTGAGGTTTATCTAGGTGCCGCATCCAGGCCCCGTTCCAGGATACGGGACTTGATCTCTGGGCGTCCTGCTTCATCTTTTCGTAGTAGGGGTCGATGATGGCCGAGGCGAGTTCGACCAGGGAGTCCTGCTTCGTGCTGCCCCAGACCCTGTAGTGGTCACGGATTTTGACAAGGTTCGTGCAGGCCAAGCCCGTAACACTAAGCGCTTTTACATCGCCTTTGGTTTCCGCCGTGGCGAACTTGTAGTCGGTGTTGTTGACAAACCTATTGAAACGGTCGCAAGGCTCTATGGCCATGCGTAGTGGTAGATGAGGACATGATGGCACACGCACAGCTGGGTGACGGCAACCTTCTGATCTATGCCGGGACGACCGGCGGTGTACTGGAGGTCGATGCTGACCACCTTGTACTTGTCTCGAGCAAGCAACCGCTCAACGCTGTTGATGTAGTCGTCCACCATGGTCGGGTCGATGGTGTACACCATCGAGATATCCGTCTCCCTCGCGTGGGTCTCCACTCTCTGCTCGCCGAACTCCATTGGAACGCCGCCGGATATCCACTCTCTATGTATCATCGTGGCTGTGCTTGTTGTGTTGTGGGGCGCGATTGAAAGGTTGAAGAGACTAAGGTTATAATGGCCGCGGGAATTAAAGGGGAAGCCGGACGGCCAGGAATATCGGCAGGCCCTGATGGCAGTTCTAATTTGCAGCGCGTAACTCCATCGTGCCGCACGTAACTGCATCACGTGGAAACACGCGTGGCCCAACCGCCTGCATATGGGGGCCCCGACGTGATCGTGCGCACGCCCAACCACTGGCAGAGCGCGTGCGGAGGGACGCGAGCAGAGCACTCCGCGGTCGCCTCAAGGAAATGTCCACAAGCCGAGCGCGCCAACGGATGCGACAGAGCGCGCTGCAGCGCCTAACAGCGAGCAGAGCTTGCCGAGGAACGCGAGTAGAGGACGACACAATGATACATGGCAAATAAGACAAATTGTGCGAGCGATGTCGGAGACATCAAGCACGAATCAGATTAGAGTTACGTCTACGATACGTGGAAGACAGTTGATCCATCAGAGCTGTTTGTGATGGAATAAGCCGTCTGTGTTGCGGGAAAACACTTGCTGGAGTATAACCTTAAATTTAACCAAAAAAGTGTTAATGCATGTTACAAAAATTGTATAGCTAGAAACTATGTTCAAATACGACTCCAACGATATAATCTATGGCGACATACGTTCGTATTTTATTAGTTAAATCCTACTTATAAACTAGGACGAGGGTATAGTAGGTAATTAAATTGCAAACATTTTTTTTTACTAACTGTATGTGTACGTGTCCTCTCGTCCTACTCTCGCACATCTTGTCACCCCGCTGCCGCAGACGGCTTACATCGCAAGCTTGCGCAGCGTGCGGGGGCATTCTTTTGGCCAAACGGTGGCGCCAATGAATCGTCGGTGAGCCCGTTCCCGCGCAACCTCGCAGGTTCCCGCGCAAGCTTCCTGCCCGACTCGGTGAAATCCCCCAAAATCCCAATGCTTACCGGCCTGCTATAAAAACCCTCACGGTCGGCGAGTCCTGCGTCGCATTTTCCCCTCCCTCCATGTAGCTTATCTCGTCTTCTTCTCCCACAGTCACCAATGGCACCGCTCCATCGTCGTCGCTCAACCACTCCGCCGTCATCAGAGGACAGCTCCAGCTGGGAGGCTACACCGCGGCGGGGGCGCAGTCCCCGTCGTAGTGTAGCGCGCGTGGTGTCCCTGTTGGGTGTGCGCGGAACACCCACCACACGCTCCGCCGCCGCTGCCCATCGGCAGCTGTTGCGGGCTGATACGTCCATTTTGCATCATGCTTTTATATCGTTATTTATTGCATTATGGGCTGTTATTACACATTATGTCAAAATACTTATGCCTATTCTCTCTTAGTTTACAAGGTTTACATGAAGAGGGAGAATGGCGGCAGCTGCAATTCTGGGCTGGAAAAGGAGCAAATATTAGAGACCTATTCTGCAAAACTCCAAAAGTCCTGAAACTCCACGGAAGTCATTTTTGGAAATAATAAAAAATACTGAGCGAAGATACCAAAGGAGGCCCACACCCTGGCCACGAGGGTGGGGGCGCGCCCTACCCCCCTGGGCGCCCCCCTGCCTCATGGGCCCCCTGGTGGCCCTCCGGTGCCCATCTTCTGCTATATGAAGTCTTTCGTCTGAGAAAAAATCATAAGCAAGCTTGCGGGACGAAACTCCGCCGCCACGAGGCGGAACCAATCTAGGGCTCCGGTGGAGCTGTTCTGACGGGGACACTTCCCTCCGGGAGGGGGAAATCATCGCCATCGTCATCACCAACAATCCCCTCATCAGGAGAGGGTCCATCTTCATCAACATCTTCACCAGCACCATCTCCTCTCAAACCCTAGTTCATCTCTTGTATCCAATCTTTGTCTCATAGCCTGAGATTGGTACCTGTGGGTTGCAAGTAGTGTTGATTACTCCTTGTAGTTGATGCTAGTTGGTTTATTCGGTGGAAGATTATATGTTCAGATCCTTAATGCATATTAATACCCCTCTGATTATGAAGATGAATATGATTTGTGAGTAGTTACGTTTGTTCCTGAGGACATGGGAGAAGTCTTGCTATTAGTAGCCATGTGAATTGTGTATTCGTTCGATATTTTGATGAGATGTATGTTGTCTCTCCTCTAGTGGTGTTATGTGAACGTCGACTACATGACACTTCACCATTGTTTGGACCTAGAGGAAGGCATTGGGAAGTAATAAGTAGATGATGGGTTGCTAGAGTGACGAAGCTTAAACCCCAGCTTTATGCGTTGCTTCTTAAGGGGCTGATTTGGATCCATATGTTTCATGCTATGGTTAGGTTTACCTTAATACTTCTTTTGTAGTTGCGGATGCTTGCAATAGGAGTTAATCATAAGTGGGGTGCTTGTCCAAGTAAGGACAGCACCCAAGCACCGGTCCACCCACATATCAAATTATCAAAGTACCGAACACGAATCATATGATCGTGATGAAAACTAGCTTGACGATAATTCCCATGTGTCCTCGGGAGCGTTTTCCTTCATATAAGAAATTGTCCAGGATTGTCCTTTGCTACAAAAAGGATTGGCCCACCTTTCTGCATCTTATTTACTTTTATTACTTGTTGCTCGTTACTAATTACCTTACCACAAAACTATCTGTTACTGATAATTTCAATGCTTGCAGAGAATACCTTGCTGAAAACTGCCTATCATTTCCCTCTGCTCCTCGTTGGGTTCGACACTCTTGCTTATCGAAAGGACTACAATAGATACCCTACACTTGTGGCTCATCCAGACTCTTTTCTGGCGCCGTTGCCGGGGAGTGAAGCGCCTTTGGTAGGTGGAATTTGGTAAGGAAAAATTTATATAGTGTGCTGAAATTTACTGTCACTTGTTACTATGGAAAGTAATCCTTTGAGGGGCTTGTTCGGGGTATCGTCACCCCGACCGGTTGAGCAAATAGGTGCTCCTCCACCTACTGAACCTACTGAAAATGAAAATGTTTACTTTGAGATCCCTTCGGGTATGATAGAGAAACTGCTAGCTAATCCTTTTGCAGGAGAAGGAACATTGCATCCTGACTTACATTTAATCTATGTGGATGAACTTTGTGGATTATTTAAGCTTGCAGGTATGCCCGATGATGTTATTAAGAAGAAGGTCTTACCTTTATCTTTGAAGGGAGATGCATTGACATGGTATAGGCTATGTGATGATATGGGATCATGGGACTACAAACGGTTGAAACTGGAATTCCATCCGAACTTTTATCCTATGCATCTTGTTCATCGTGATCGTAATTATATATATACTTTTTGGCCTCACGAAGGAGAAAGCATCGCTCAAGCTTGGGGGAGGCTTAAGTCAATGTTATATTCATGCCCCAATCATGAGCTCTCGAGAGAAATGATTATTCAAAAAAATTATGCTCGGCTTTCTGACAACAATCGCACCATGCTCGATACTTCTTGTTCTGGTTCTTTTATGATGAATACCATTGAATTCAAATGGGATTTATTGGAAAGAATTAAACACAACTCTGAAGATTGGGATCTCGATGAAGGTAAGGAGTCAGGTATGACACCTAAGTTTGATTGTGTTAAATCTGTTATGGATAACAATGTTTTCCGTAAGTTTAGAACTAAATATGGACTTGACTCTGAGATAGTAGCTTCTTTCTATGAATCATTTGCTACTCATGTTGATCTCCCTAAGGAGAAGTGGTTTAAATATCATCCTCCCATAGAAGTAAAAGTAGTTGAACCTATTAAAGTTGAAGAAAAGATTATCACTTATAATGATTCTGTTGTTCCTACTACTTATGTTGAGAAGCCACCTTTCCCTGTTAGAATAAAGGATCATGCTAAAGCTTCAACTGTTGTCAACAAAAGTAATATTAGGTCACACAAACCCCCTGAGCAAATTCAAGATGAACCTAATATTGCTATGGTTAAAGATCTCTTGGCTGGTAATATTGATGGGCATGTTATTTATTTCTGTGATGAAGCTGCTAGAATTGCTGAACCTGGTACTAAAGATAAACATAGACCTGTTGTAGGCATGCCTGTTATTTCTGTTAAAATAGTAGATCATTGTTATCATGGCTTATGTGATATGGGTGCTAGTGCTAGAGCAATGCCTATTTCTTTATATCAAGAAATTATGCATGATATTGCACCCGCTGAGTTAGAAGAAATTGATGTCACCATTAAGCTTGCCAATAGATATACTATTTCACCAATTGGGATTGTTAGAGATGTTGAAGTCTTGTGTGGGAAGGTTAAATATCCTGCTGATTTTCTTGTTCTTGGTTCCCCACAGGATAGCTTTTGTCCCATTATATTTGGTAGACCCTTCTTGAATACTGTTAATGCTAAGATAGATCATAAAAGGATATTGTTACTATTGGTTTGGATGATATGTCTCATGAGTTTAATTTCTCTAAATTTCGTAGACAACCTCGTGATGAGGAATTTCCTAGTAAAGATGAAATTATTGGTCTTGCTTCTATTGCCGTGCCTCATAGTGATCCTTTAGAACAATATTGGCTAGACTATGAAAATGATATGTTTATGAATGAAAGATGGGAAATAGATGAAGTATTCTTTAAACAGGGACCTATTCTGAAACACAACTTGCCTGTTGAAATCCTAGGGGATCCTCCTCCACCCAAGGGTGATCCCGTGTTTGAGCTTAAACCTTTACCTGATACTCTTAAATATGCTTATCTTGATGAGAAGAAAATATATCCTGTTATTATTAGTGCTAACCTTTCAGAGCATGAGGAAGAGAAATTATTGAAAACTCTGAAGAAGCACCGTGCTGCTATTGGATATACTCTTGATGACCTTAAGGGCATTAGTCCCACTCTATGTCCACACAAAATAAATTTGGAGAAAGATGCCAAACCAGTTATTGATCACCAACGACGGCTAAATCCTAAGATGAAAGAAGTGGTAGGAAAGAAATATTAAAGCTCCTTGAGGCAGGTATTATTTATCCCGTTGCTGATAGTCAGTGGGTAAGTCCTGCCCATTGTGTCCCTAAGAAGGGAGGTATTACTGTCATTCCTAATAATAAAGATGAATTGATCCCTCAAAGAATTATTACAGGTTATAGGATGGTAATTTATTTTTTCAAATTAAATAAGGCTACTAAAAAGATCATTACCCCTTACCTCTTATTGATCAAATGCTAGAAATATTATCCAAACATACACATTTTTGCTTTCTAGATAGTTACTCTGGTTTCTCTCAAATACCTGTGTCAGCTGATGATCAAGCACATACCACTTTTACTTGCCCTTTCGATACTTTTGCTTATAGACGTATGCCTTTTGGTTTATGCAATGCACCTGCTACCTTTCAAAGATGCATGATGGCTATATTCCCCGACTTTTGCGAAAAGATATGTTTTCATGGACGATTTCTCCGTTTATGGATCCTCTTTTGATGATTGCTTGAGCAACCTTGATCGAGTTTTGCAGAGATGTGAAGAAACTAATCTTGTCTTGAACTGGGAGAAGTGCCACTTTATGGTTAATATCGGGCGCTCGGGAACGGGGTCCCAGTGACTTGCTCTCGCTGCCCGCGGCGTGGTTTCAAGGGGTGGCCCATCAAGACCATCTTCATCAGCACAAGCTCAAGACCCTCGCGAGGGGCCAAGCCTCATGGGGCGGACGACAGGGAGCTTCCTCAGGCACGGCCTCGTCAGGCTAGCTCGCGAGGAGGCGGAGAGATCAAGGCGGGGTACCTCACAAGGTGCCCATGACGCAAGCCATGACGACCAAGAGCGCCAGGCGGGTGCCAGCCTGCGCAGTGTCCTCCTTTCCTCTTTGGTGCAAAGGGAGCAAGCGCAGGCAAGAGTATCAAGCAAAGGCATCCGCTTCGATTGCAACAAGACCAAGACCGTCGCAATGGCAGGAAGGAAGTCATTGTGGAGCCCAAGCCGGCGTCACCATCAGAGCCTTTGACAGGCGAGGACCAACTTTAGTCAGGATAAGTGTACGAGATGTTCCCCTTCAAAATGGCCAATTGTTGGCGCCCTTCCCGCTCAATATTTGGGGAGAGGCCTAGGGCCTTTGCCTATAAATAGGACTAGCCACCCACAAGGTAGAGGCATCGAGAAATCTAGAGAGAGGATCCAGCATCTGGGATCAGCAGAGAGAGCGACTGAACTCCTCCTAGCAGTTCATCGCACTAGCCAAGAACAGATCCTCGCGAGGCTGTTCTTCTTTGTATTGTTCATCATCGTCAGCCCAAGAGGCAATCCACCACACCACAAACTAGAGTAGGGTATTACACCACAATGGTGGCCCGAACTAGTATAAACCATGTGTCTCTTGTGTTGTTCCTTTCATAGCTTAGATCTTAGCGTAGCGGCGAGGCACAGTAAGGTAGAGGGTGAAATCTCCGCGCGCACCCCAGTGTTCGAACCTAGAGGGTCTGCCGGAACCCGAAATCCGACATTTGGCGCGCCAGGTAGGGGTACGCCGGAACTTGTCTTTTGCCGCCCTGTTCTTCACCGACCACCGCATCCATGTCAGACGCTCGGCGGGCCCGCGCCGAGTGCCGAGCTTCTCTCGCTTCCCGCGTCGCCTAGGCGGCCCCCGTCGGCGGCCGTCCCCGCCGTTCCCCGTCGCCTGCCGTCAACGCCGCCACCAGCCCGACGAGGAACGAGCATCAAGCATCGTCCCAGCAACCGTCCGTGAGGCGAGACGGCCGTACCGCTACTCCTTCGCCGCTTCGCTGGTTCTTTTTCGCCCGCGTGCTTCGCGCCCATGGAGGCTCGAGCTGCGCTCATCGCGGCAAACGAGCTCCTGCGCTACCGCCATGTCAACGACGTCTATGAAGAGTGGCTCGACCGCGTCGCCGAGCTTGTCCGTGCCGCAGGGGGCTCCCCCGCGTCGTCCTTCTCGCTGCATTGCGCCCCGCCCTGCACGGGCGATGAAGCTCCGGGGGCACCTCAGCCGCCTCCCCCTCAAGAAGGCACCTTGGCCCCAAGGCGCTGCGGCCCTCGGGCGGAACTCCGGCTCCGTCTGCACCAGCCACAGAAGAGCAGATCTGCCAAGAAGTCCCTCGCTCCCAAGAAGCTGCCCAAGTGCTCCTCGCACCGCTCGTCTCAACCACGCCTCGCTCTAGCACGCCAAGACCTCGCTGCTCCCAGCTACACAAGATGGGGACCCGCAAGACCAGGCTCTGCGTCACCAAAGGCACCCCATGGCTACAAAGAAGCTGCCACGCCTTCACCGCCGAAGTCAAGGCAGCGTCGCGTGGCCCGGCAAGTTCAAGCCAGACCTGCCTCCTCGCCACGACGGCACGGCCGACCTGCGGAGTTCCTCCAGCTCTACGAGCTGGGCATCGGCCGCCTAACGGGACGAAAAGGTCATGGCGAACTGGTTTCCCATGGCACTCAAGGACGGAGCCCGCACTGGCTCCTGAACTCAGCCCTCGCACGATCTCCTCCAGGGACGAGATGCGCACCCGCTTCATCGCCAACTTCCAAGGTACTCGTGACCGGCCTCCCGCCGTGAACGACATGCGCCGCATCAAGCAGCAGCCAGGGGAGACCCTGCAGAAGTACATCCAGCGCTTCAACAACGCACGCCTCAAGATTCCCAAGGTGACTGAGGAGGCCATCATCTCCGCCTTCTCCGACGGTGTGCGAGACGTCAAGTTGAAGGTGGAGCTGGCGATGCATGAAGATATGAGCACTTCCTTGGAGCTGTTCAACTTGGAAACCAAGTGCGTCAGGGCTGAGGAAGGGCGCCTTTCCCTCCTCGAGCTGCCAGCCGCAGACACAGAAGAGAAGAAATCCAAGGCCAAGGACGTCAAGCGCAAGGGGGCTGTCGTGCTTGCGGCAGAACCAGACACCAAGCAGGGCATAGATCAGCCCTAGTCTTCCAAGGGCAGCCGGTACTGTGTGTACCACGACCTCCACACCCACAACACCAACGGATGTCAAGAGCTCCGGGCCGTGTGAGAAGGGAGGATTAGCCGACGCCCCGACCGCAACGATCGGGGCTACGGCCGAGGAGGAGGAAGAAATGCAGGACGCTGGGAAGACCGTGGCCCTCGCCAAGGGTGGCGCGACCGACTTCGCGAGGATCGCTGGCAGGAGCAGCCTCGTGAGGGAGACTAAAGGAATCAGCCTCGCGAGGATCGCCCGCAAGGAAATGCACGCCTCCCTCCTCTGCCGCTGCAGCCAAGGAGAAACGAGGACCATCATCAGGACGAGGGGGCTGGGGGCTTCCAGGAGCCACGCGCGATCACTTGCATCCTGGGCGGAGCTCAAGCCCCAGCCTCTCAACGCATCTTCAAGCAGTTCGCGCATGAAGTGAATGCAGTCCTCCCCAAGCTCGAAGCCACGCGCCCTCTCAGATGGTCAGCATGCACCATCACGTTCAGCTTCGATGGATCGCGGCTCAAGTCTTGGCGGCCATAGCCGGAGTCCTCCCGATGCTCTGTTCCCCTATCATCAGCAATGTGCAAGTCACCAGGACCCTCATCGACGGCGGAGCAGAGCTCAATGTCCTGTCCGTAGAGACATTCACCAATCTCCAAGTGCCTTATAATCAACTTCAGCCAACCAGGCCTTTCTCCGGAGTCACCGATGGCTCCACGATTCCGATTGGGCAGGTCCGCCTCCCTGTCACCTTCGGGCGTAGCGACAACCATCAAGACCGAGCTCATCGACTTCGATGTCGCCCACATTCGCCGCCATACAATGCCATCTTCGGTACCCAGCTCGCCAAGTTCATGGCCATGACTCATCATGGCTACAACGTCCTCAAGATGCCAGGAAGCTGCGGAGTCATCACGGTGCCTTGTGAAGAGAGAGACGCAGTGTGCTCCCTGGAGCGAGCCTTTCAAGCCGCATCACTTGAAGACCCAGATCACGGGAGCATGAGGCTCCCTGAGACCGCTCCCAAGAAGAAGAAGACATCGCCAGGCCCGACCCCTCAGGAGGCAGGCCACTCAGGGTCCGCGCCTGCTCAGGGGGCACCGCCTTCTGTCGCATAGGAAGGCGTGCCCGGTGCCCTCCTCAAGCAAGGCTCGGGGGCTCTCTCCTGGAGGGCCACCGACCTCGCCAAGGTCACGAGGGAGGCGCTTGGGCACCACTTGGAGGCGTGCTTGAAAGCACGTTTCCCTCAGGAAGGAGCAAGGCAAGGAGGGCCAAACCCTCAGGAGTTCGTCAGTTAGATCACGCAGGAGTTGCAGGAGTCAAGAGTCATGAGTGACAACCGCCGCTTACCCGCTGTAGCTCCCCATCCTAGCGAGGATGGTGGGCTGCACGTCTGTATCGACATCCCAGGGCTCAACCAAGCCGCCTCTCAGGAGCGCTTCTGGCCCTCACGCGTGGGGCGCTGCGAAGGCCCACCCCACAGCTATGTTCGCATGCCCTACGGCCTGCCGAACGCGGCCGCGACGTACCAGCGCCTCATGAGGAGCATCCTGGAGGCTCAAGAGGCCAGGCGTTCCGCAGTCCTGGCGGAGATGGAGATGATCCACGAGGAGCCACCAACGCCTCCAGAGCCTCCCGAGGCTCCTGGGCCTGGGGGCTCGTGAAGATCGGCTTCCGCAGCCCACGACATCCGCTACTTCAACATCCCTTCATCCCCAACGTTATCAGGTGACATCCTCCAAGTTTCATTTCCAGCTGGGAGCGCCCCCTAGGGCTGCATCATTCCCAGGCCGCGTGGGTCCGTCCCTGCGTCGTGTATCCCTTTTACTTCATGTTCTTAGCTTACTTTGTTGGGGGCGCCCCTCGGGCTGCATCATCCCAGTGTCGCCGGGCCAGCCCAGCGGCATGTACCCCTCTCGCGTTTATTTCAGGTCATGTGTTCGACCCATCATGATTGTTATTTGATGCTTGTCCACGGCACCCCTTCTTCCTTCATGTCGGCCGCTTGCACGTTAAATGGGGGGTACATGAGCATCACGACTCATGGCTCCTACTGGCTCTCCAGCCCTCACCCTCTGGCCTTGTCCACGGCATCGCGACACGGCATACCAATGACGGCCGAGACCCGCCGAGAGCCGGACCCGAGGACGAGCGCCGGCATCTAACCAAATCTGCAGGAACACATCACAAGTTAAGGCTCAGTGCAGGCGCAACCCGCCTTTGAGGTAGGGCCCGTGAGTCCCGCTGGCTCACGGGTGCCCAGATACACCTCGTCAGCCCTACCGTGCCAGCCATGTGTCGTATGGGTCAGTACACGCCCGGGGCTCCTCCCGGAGGGGGCCCCTCCCACGCACTGCTGGAAGCACCATGCTCCGCTACTGGCTGACGACACTGCCGAGGAGCGGCTATGCCCGTACACATACGGAAGCGCTATGCTCCTGGTGATAAACAACTGAGGGTGGCCCCCGGCCGCATCAACCTCAGGGAGCTCAGAGCTTAGTGTCCGGCCTCATCGCAACGCCTCCACTCGGGTGTGCCACGCGAGGGGGCTGGGCACGGGGGCTACGCCTGGGTCACGCCCAGACGTACGCCACCCAGCCAGGCCCCTCGGGCCTGGTTTGTCGCACGTCTCTCCCCAAGCAGAGCCAAGGTACGAAGGCCGTTTGAGCGTTAAGGGGGACTCCTGAGCATCGCAACTCAGGAGCCGAACTAGTCACGTAGCCCCTCACTCCTTAGTTCCGAAAGGCTAACGGAGGTTGAGGTATGCGTGGGGCCGGGCTCTGCAGACGTAGAATGGTAGATTCCCCCCACACATCTCACCTCCTTACTTGCTGTTCGTGCACCAAGGGGGACTCCTGAGCATCGCGACTCAGGAGCCTAACTTGTCACGTAGCCCCTCACTCCTTGGTCCCATCCTAGTTTCCGGTCGGGGCTAACGGCGCCTGAGGTATGCGCGGGGCCGGGCTCTGCCGGCGTAGAACATAAGCAAGTAGGAAGGAAAAGCGAAAATCTCAAGGAATTCAAAAGCAAATATTACAGTCCATAACTGTTATCACGACACCAAACGCAAGTTTAAACGCCTCCCCGAGGCATGATACATGTTGCAGGAAACAGAACAGGAGCCACAACGGAGTCACTGGTCGGCGACGAAGCCACGCCGAGCAGGTTTGCCTCGTGAAGTCAGCTGGACCGGCAGCGCCGCTTCGCTTGGTGTCAAGGCCCGAACTCGACAAGAGAGCCTCCGCTTTCGACCCTTCACAGCCTCGGCGGCGGCAAGCTCGCCCGCTCGGCCCTCCAGAATTTGTCGAGGTCGGCGTTGGGATCGCGAAGGTAGACATAAGGTAAGGACCAGCGTCACGGAAAACGGACACGCGCGCCTCGGCCTCAGCCGTGGGGCCAAGGCCAAGGGTGATATCTTCAAGAGTGCGGATCAGGAAGGGAAGCAGCTTGGCGGGGCCATCCTCGGCACCGGCCAGTGGGCTTTCCAGGCCGCTGTCGTAAATCGTCCTCAGCAAGGTGCGAGCCTTCACCTCCATCTCCATTAAGTCCTCGCGGTCCTCGGCAAGAACCCGCGCCTTGCCGTCCAGCTCGACCTCCTTCGCCTCCAACTCCTGCTTAAGCGCACCCAGGCGGTCACGACGCTTGTTAAGCTTGGCGTCCCGGTCCTTGACGGCCGCCTAGCGAGCCTTCATGTCTTCCTCCTTCTCTTGGCGAATGGGGGCCTCCTTGGCAAGCTGGTCCCGCGGGCCCTGCAGCTCGCTCTCCAGCGCCTTGCAGCGACCTTGGACATCAGCTACCTCCCCCAAGGCGGCGTCGCGAGCAGCCTTCACCCCAAGGACGGCCTGCTTCTCCTTGTCGCAAGCCGTCGAGGCCTGAACCAGCGCCACTCGAATCGAAGCGTCAGAGCGAATCCAGCCAGAGGCCAGCTCCAAGCACCCGGCCACCAGGCGAGGGTCGGCGCCCAGAAGATCTTGCTGCAGCCGGTCCAATTCAGCAGCAGCACGATCTAGGCAGTGGGAGGAGTCGGAGAGACAGCAGTTGGTGGAGTAGGAGGAGAGGACGGCAGCATAACCACAGTATCCTGAGGCGGAACCTGCTGCGCCCCAACAGCTGTGGCGGTGGCATCAGGCAAGGACACCTCAGGAGTGGCTTGGGCCATGGGGGCTGAGCTCGCCCCAGCCAGCTCCACCAAGCCTCGCGAGGATGACCGGGCAGGAGAGGCCCGTGTCTTGCCGTCGCCTTCCTTCACGGGCAGAGGCGCTGCCCTGCAGAGCCTCGTGAGCTCCTTCAGCTTTCACGCAGGCGCCAGCCTAGCTAAGGGACACAGATATCAAGCCTGAGCGGCAAAGCAGGGAATAAAACAAGAATCAAGCACTTACTGGTCAACGCTCGCAAGCTCGAGCAACCTCCGGTCATACTTGAAGCCCGAGAGCCGGCTGCAGGGATTAGCCTCAAGAGGCCCGGGAGCAGGAGGCACGTCTACGGATCGCCTCGGAGCCGGGGCAGACCCGCGGGGGACCATCCCAGTCCTATCCTTTTTCGGGATCGGGGGCAAGCTCTCGCCGCCCCGCTCGTCGCCATCCTCGTCGTCATCTCTCGGCAAGAGGCGGAGAGCACGGGACCTGCACCGAGGGAGGGGCGCTCTCGACTCCCCGTCGGTTGCCTCGGAGTCAGGCCCCGCTTCCCGCTCCTCTTCTTCCTCCTCTTCGCTGGAGTCGCCGGAGGACACGTTCACCGTCGCCTGGGCCGCCGGGTCCTCGGGAGCCTCCGCGGGCACGGGCCCGTCCCCATTAAAGGCGGGCATGGCTTCCACCGCCTGCTCCCAATCGTCTCGAAGGAACAAGGGCATAGGAGCGCCCTCCAGCCTCGCCACGTCTCCCCCGACCAAAGATTTGAGGACCGCGGCCAGATCTTCGTCGGCCAAGACTGCGGGGCTCGGGCGGGGCCTCCACAGCGGAAGCGAGTACTGACGAAGCGGGGCCACCTGATGCTCCAGGAACTCCCTCAGGAGCGACGCACCAGTCAGCTTCGCTGCCGCCATGTTGCTCGGCCACAGATCCGCGTCCATCTTCTCCAGCACCGGCTTGCAAGGGGATCCACGAGTTCAGCATGAGACCAAGTTGCCGATGGGCGTGGGCTGCTCTGTGGGTAGAATCAGCCGAGGGTGGATGCGCCCAGCATCTACCATGACCCAATTGCTCCCGAAGCCCTCGATCCTCTTCCCGGGCTTCGAGATGGCGTTGGAGCTGCCATACGCGACAAAGCTCACGCACACGGAGACGGGACCATGAGAGGTCCGGAGGGAGAAGTAATGGCGCAGCAAGGCCACTGAGGGCTGCACCCCGACGTGAGCCTTACAATAATAGGCGAAGATTGCCAGAAGAAGAACAGAGTTGGGGTGGAGGTGCAGAGCTTGCAGTTTGTAGTGGCGGAGGACAGAGAAGAAGAACTCAGAGAAGGGAGGCACCAGACCGGCAGCAATGACGCTCACGAAGAGGGGATAGAAGGTGCTTCCTTGGCCCTCGGAAAGGGCGGAGCCAGCCTTGAACACCTCTGCCCCGTCGATGCCTTCGCTGCCACCATCCGGCGCACCCGAGCGAGGCCCTCCTCTGACACATTCGGCAATTCCAAGGCGGCTGAGTACCAAACTCCGACCGGGGTTTGGCGAGGCGCCATGTCTTGCTAGGGCACGCGGTCGAAGTAGATCTGGAGATTTCAGAGGCAGGAAGGGAAGGTGCAAGAAAGGGGATGTGAGCAATGACCGGAGGAAGCAAAGCCAAGACAGACGTCGCTCTTTTGACGATTCGCGCAGTTGCTAAGCCGCCCACGTCCAATCAACCGCCACGCTGGCGCCTAAGGTCAAGGCTGTTAGGGCCAATGGCGCTCAGACTTGCCCCTTCGCTTCTGCTCAGCCAAGTCCGCGCCTTTGGGCCCGGGGCTACTGTCGGCGTTCCGGGAACGGGGTCCCTGCACTTGCTCGCGGCCCGCGGCGTGGCTCAAGGGGTGGCCCATCAAGGCCCGTCTTCATCAAGACTAAGCTCAAGACCCTCGCGAGGGGCCAAGCCTCATGGGCGGATGACAGGAGCTTCCTCGTGCACGGCCTCGTCAGCCGGGCTCGCGAGGAGGCGGAGAGATCAAGACGGGTACCTCACGAGGTGCCCATGACGCAAGCCATGACGACCAAGGGCGCTTAGGCGGGCGCCAGCCCAAGCAGTGTCCTCCTTTCCTCTTTGGTGCAAAGGGAGCAAGCGCAGGCAAGAGTATCAAGCAAAGGCATCCGCTTTCAAAGGCAACAAGACCAAGACCGTGAACGGCAGGAAGGAAGTCATTGTGGAGCCCAAGCCGGCGTCACCACCGTGAGCCTTTGATGGCATGGACCAACTTTAGTCCGGATAAGTGTACTAGATGTTCCCCTTCAAAATGGCCAATTGTTGGCGCCCTTCCCGCTCAATATTTGGGGAGAGGCCCAGGGCCTTTGCCTATAAATAGGACTAGCCACCCACAAGGTAGAGGCATCGAGAAATCTAGAGAGAGGATCCAACATCTGGGATCAGCAGAGAGAGAGCGACTGAACTCCTCCTAGCAGTTCATCGCACTAGCCAAGAACAAACCCTCGCGAGGCTGTTCTTCTTTGTATTGTTCATCATCGTCAGCCCAAGAGGCAATCCACCACATCACAAACTAGAGTAGGGTATTACACAACAATGGTGGCCCGAACTAGTATAAACCCTGTGTCTCTTGTGTAGTTCCTTTCATAGCTTAGATCTTAGCGTGGCGGCGAGGCACAGGAAGGTAGAGGGTGAAATCTCCGCGCGCACCCCAGTGTTCGAACCTAGAGGGTCTGCCGGAACCCGAAATCCGATAGTTAATGAAGGTATTGTCTTGGGGCATAAAATTTCTGAAAGAGGTATTGAAGTGGATAAAGCTAAAGTTGATGATATTGAAAAGATGCCGTGTCCTAAGGACATCAAAGGTATAAGAAGTTTCCTTGGTCATGCTGGTTTTTATAGGAGGTTCGTTACGGACTTCTCAAAAATTTCTCGGCCTCTGACTAACCTATTACAAAAATATATACCTTTTGTCTTTGATGATGATTGTGTAGAAGCATTTAAAATACTTAAGAAAGCATTAATTTCTGCACCTATCGTTCAGCCACCTGATTGGAATTTACCCTTTGAAATCATGTGTGATGCTAGTGATTATGTTGTAGGTGCTGTTCTAGGGCAAAGAGTTGATAAGAAATTAAATGTCATTCAATATGCTAGTAAAACTCTAGACAATGCCCAGAGAAATTATGCTACTACTGAAAAGGAATTCTTAGCAGTTGTATTTGCTTGTGATAAGTTCAGACCTTATATTGTTGATTCTAAAGTAACTATTCACACTGATCATGCTGCTATTAAATATCTTATATAAAAGAAAGATCTAAACCTAGACTTATTAGATGGGTTCTCTTGCTAAATATATCCAATTGGATGTAAGTTAGCATGAATTATTATTGTTGACATTACCCTTGAGGTAAAAGGTTGGGAGGCAAAACTATAAGCCCCTATCCTTCTCTGTGTCCGAATAAAACTCCATAACCACAAGTATTGCGTGAGTGTTAGCAATTGTGAAAGACTAAATCATAGTTGAGTATGTGGACTTGCTGAAAAGCTTTTATGTTGACTCTTTCTGATGTTATGATAAATTGCAATTGCCTAAATGACTGATATTATAGTTTGTTAGTTCCCAATGAAGTTTCTGATTCATACTTGATATTGTGGATAGATTGTTACTTGAGCATAAGAAATAATATGACTATATCTATATATGTTGTTGTTATAAAGTTGATCATGATGCCCTCATGTCTGTATTTTATTCTATCGACACCTCTATCTCTAAACATGTGGACATATTTATCGTTATCAACTTCCGCTTGAGGACAAGCGAGGTCTAAGCTTGGGGGAGTTGATACGTCCATTTTGCATCATACTTTTATATCGTTATTTATTGCATTATGGGCTGTTATTACAAATTATGTCACAATACTTATGCCTATTCTCTCTTATTTTACAAGCTTTACATAAAGAGGGAGAATGCCGGCAGCTGGAATTCTGGGATGGAAAAGGAGCAACTATTAGAGACCTATTCTGCACAACTCCAAAAGTCCTGAAACTCCAAGGAAGTCATTTTTTGAAATAATAAAAAATATTGAGCGAAGAAAATACCAGAGGGGGCCCACACCCTGGCCAACATGGTGGGGGCGCGCCCTACCTCCCTGGGCGCGCCTCCCTACCTCGTGGGCCCCCTGGTGGCCCTCCGGTGCCCATCTTCTTCTATATGAAGTCTTTCATCCGAGAAAAAATCATAAGCAAGCTTGCGGGACGAAACTCCCTGCCACGAGGCGGAACCTTGGCGGAACCAATCTAGGGCTCCGGTGGAGCTGTTCTGCCAGGGACACTTGCCTCCGGGAGGGGGAAATCATCGCCATCGTCATCACCAATGATCCTCTCATCAGGAGAGGGTCCACCTTCATCAACATCTTCACCAGCACCATCTCCTCTGAAACCCTAGTTCATCTCTTGTATCCAATCTTTGTCTCATAGCCTGAGATTGGTACCTGTGGGTTGCTAGTAGTGTTGATTACTCCTTGTAGTTGATGCTAGTTGGTTTATTCGGTGGAAGATTATATGTTCAGATACTTAATGCATATTAATACCCCTCTGATTATGAACATGAATATGATTTGTGAGTAGTTATGTTTGTTCCTGAGGACATGAGAGAAGTCTTGCTATTAGTAGTCATGTGAATTTGTTATTCGTTTGATATTTTGATGAGATGTATGTTATCTCTCCTCTAGTGGTGTTATGTGAAGTTCGACTACATGACACTTCACCATTGTTTGGGCCTAGAGGAAGGCATTGGGAAGTAATAAGTAGATGATGGGTTGCTAGAGTGACAAAAGCTTAAACCCCAGTTTATGTGTTGCTTCGTAAGGGGCTGATTTGGATCCATATGTTTCATGCTATGGTTGGGTTTACCTTAATACTTCTTTTGTAGTTGCGGATGCTTGCAATAGGAGTTAATCATAAGTGGGATGCTTGTCCAAGTAAGGACAGGACCCAAGCACCGGTCCACCCACATATCAAATTATCAAAGTACCGAACGCGAATCATATGAACGTGATGAAAACTAGCTTGACGATAATTCCCATGTGTCCTCGGGAGCGTTTTCCTTCATATAAGAAATTGTCCAGGCTTGTCCTTTGCTACAACAAGGATTGGGCCACCTTGCTGCACTTTATTTACTTTTATTACTTGTTGCTCGTTACTAATTACCTTACCACAAAACTATCTGTTACTGATAATTTCAGTGCTTGCAGAGAATACCTTGTTGAAAACTGCCTATCATTTCCTTCTGCTCCTCGTTGGGTTCGACACTCTTACTTATCGAAAGGACTACGATAGATCCCCTACACTTGTGGGTCATCACCAGCCGCCGTTACCGCCACACCACCGTCGAAAGGTAGGGTCATCTCCCGTTCCGCCGTCGCGGCCCGAAGGCGGGAGGTGGCCGTCGTGGCCGCCACCCCACTGCCGGCCACCATGGCCATAACCCACTCCGCCACCGCAGCCCGAAGGCGGGAGGTGGTGGTCATGGCCGCCACCCCATCGTCGGCCGCCGTGGCCGCCAGCCCACCGTCGACCGCCAGGATCATCACCCGCTCCGCCACCACCGCCCAAAGGAGGGAGGTGGAGGTGGAGGCCCGCACGTGCGTCAGCGACCTTGTGCGCTACATCGAGCTCCAGCAGGAGGAGGAGGAGCGGCTTGTCGAGCACGCAAAGAGCCTTACCGCAGCCGTGGCCGCAGCACACGCCGACGCAGAGGCGAGGAATCAGGAGATCTACAAGCAGTCCGGCCGCTTCGAGAGGGATCGTTCGGAGCGGCAGTGGGTGTTCGAGCTGGCGAGCGTCGCTTAACGTGCAGCAGCGGCAGGCACCGTATTGCATTTGTCCAGCTTTTCGGTAGGCTCCTCCTCCTCCTTTGCCTCTTACTGAGCGCGCTCGGCAGAGGAGAGGCAGTCGGAAGTAGCACAAAGCCCCTCCATGGTAGTAGTAGTATTTATGGGCTGTTTTGTTAAGTTCATCAGACTATAGATGTGTGGTCGAACTATACAACGTACTTAAAATTAGCTAGTATATAGTTGAACTAGCTATTTCAGTACGTGGTTGGCAACAATTGGGGAGAATTTTGGTTGGTTCAGCTGTCGAGTTGAACTGTTTGTATAAATTAAGAACGACTGCTTAATCTATGAATGAAATCTATGCTTAATTACTGAATTTTAGTTGCAAAAATTACATAGTGCTAATGATTTCTAGATGCATATTTTGACAAATCGCAGTGTTACAAGGATTGACAAATGGCAACGTTACTAGATCAACAAATGTAAATCTTTCCAGTTTGACAAATGGCAACATACCCAATATGACAGATGCAAATCTTACCAAATTGTTTGTACGTGGTTGCACACGGGTCATCCAAAAAAACCGTTTGTGTTGAAGGGATGAACAAATCCTGCGCTGCTCTCACTTTGCATACGGGTGTTCTATCTAAATCGTTTGCGATCAAGAGGTGCAGAAATCCTACTCGGCACATTTTCTCTTGGCTTCCTGTGGAAGCTGTCGGTTTGCATACGGGAGTTCTAACTAAAACGTTTGTGATGAGTGTTTTATATTTAAAAAGCGAATTAAACTGCGTCTTGGGCGCCATTAATGGAGAGGATGCGAGAAAGGCGGGCGGCCATGGAAGTCAAAGGGCTCACTTCCCAAAGGAGCTCACGAGCGACAGCTCAGACAAGCTTCCGGTGAGCTCAAGACTCGAGGATAGCTTGACGCCTCTCGGTTAGTTTATGCACTGACGGCGCCAGACGCCTCCTGCTCGGTGAAGGTCAAGCAGGTGTCTGCACGGCACCTCCTACAGCCATTAAAACCAAGACACGTGGCGTCACGTCAATGGTTAACAGAATTTTGGATTTACTAGAATTTGAAAACCAGGCATCTCAATGTTTTGAGGGCAATCAACGGTGCCCTAGTGTTTGAAATCCATTCTCATTTCTTGCATGGGACCTAAGCATGCACCCAAGGACATATATTTGATTTTTCAACAAATTTATATGCACTGGAGCATGTGCATGTAGTTCAAATTTGAATTATGCACATAAATGCATTGAAAACTCACTTAATGCATAAAAATGTCAAAACGAACCCTAAAAAATCACAAAAATTCACATTAACACTGACACGTCTCCAACGTATCTATAATTTTTCATTGCTCCATGCTATATTATCTACCTGCTTTTGGACCATATTGGGCTTTATTTTCCACTTTTATATTACTTTTGGGACTAACCTATTAACCGGAGGCCCAAAGACAGATTTCTTTGCTTTTTTGCCTATTTCGGTGTTTCAAGAAACGGAATATCAAACGAAGTCCAAACGGAATGAAACCTTCGGGAACGTGATTTTCTCACCGAACATGATCCAGGAGACTTGGACCCTATGTCAAGCAACCAACAGGGAAGGCAAGAGGTTGGGGGCGCGCCCTCCCCCCCCCCCCCCGGCGCGCCCTCCACCCTCGTGGGCCCCCTGTTGCTCCACCGACGTACTTCTTCCTCCTATATATACCTATGTACCCCCAAACGATCGACACGGAGCCAAAAACCTAATTCCACCGCCGCAACTTTCTCAGACGACGAGATCCCATCTTGGGGCATGTTCCGGAGTTCATGGAAGGGGAATCCACCATGGAGGGCTTCTACATCATCATAGCCTCCGATGAAGTGTGAGTAGTTTACTTGCACCTTCGGGTCCATAGTTAGTAGCTAGATGGCTTCTTCTCTCTTTTGGATCTCAATACAATGTTCTCCCCTCTCGTGGAGATCTATTCGATGTAATCTTCTTTTTGTGGTGTGTTTTTTGAGATCGATGAATTGTGGGTTTATGATCAAGATTATCTATGAGCAATAATTGAATCTTCTCTGAATTCTTTTATGTATGATTGGTTATCTTTGCAAGTATCTTCGAATTATCCGTTTGGTTTGGCCAACTAGATTGGTAGTTCTTGCAATGGGAGAAGTGCTTAGCTTTGGGTTCAATCTTGCGGTGTCCTTTCCCAGTGACAGAAGGGGCGGCAAGGCACGTATTGTATTGTTGCCATCGAGGATAACAAGATGGGGTTTTTATCATATTGCATGAATTTATCCCTCTACATCATGTCATCTTGCTTAAGGCGTTACTCTGTTTTCATTAACTTAATACTCTAGATGCATCCTAGATAGCGGTCGATGAGTGGAGTAATAGTAGTAGATGCAGGAGTCGGTCTACTTGTCTCGGACGTGATGCCTATATACATGATCATACCTAGATACTCTCATAACTATGCTCAATTCTGTCAATTGCTCAACAGTAATTCGTTCACCCACCGTAAAATACTTATGCCCTTGAGAGAAGCCACTAGTGAAATCTATGGCCCCCGGGTCTATTCTCTATCATATCAATATTCCATCACTTTATTATTGCTTTGCTTTTAAACTTTGCTTTTTATTTTACTTTGCTCTTTATACCAAAAATACTAAAAATATTATCTATCATCTCTATCAGATCTCACTCTCGTAAGTGACCGTGAAGGGATTGACAACCCCTAATCGCGTTGGTTGTGTTGAGCTATTTGTTTTGTGTAGGTACGAGGGACTTGCGCGTGGCCTCCTCTTTGGATTGATACCTAGGTTCTCAAAAACTAAGGGAAATACTTACGCTTACTCTGCATTATCCTCTCCTCTTCGGGAAATCCAACGCAAGCTCAAGAGGTAGCAAGAAGAATTTACGCGGCGCTGTCAAGAGTCTACGCAAAAGTCAACATACCAAGTACCCATCACAATCCCTTATATCTCGCATTACATTATTTGCCATTTGCCTCTCGTTTTCCTCTCCCCCAGTTCACCCTTGCCGTTTTATTCGCCCTCTCTTTTCCGTTTGCCTTTTTCTCGCTTGCCTTTTTTGTTTGTGTGTTGGATTGCTTGTTTGTCATGATGGCTCTACCTAGATTTGGTGATCTTCACCTTAAAAGGTTAGAAGAGATCGAAAGCAACGTCAGGAGTTTTATGGTTTTGCAATTTGAGCATAATAATTTCTTCAGAAACGAGCTCTAGGAACAAAACAGTTTTATGAATTATATGAATAAAGAGCTCGATGATATGTCTAAAGAATTTGATGGTTTAAGATCCCAAATTGCCAGTCTTGAGAAGTTGACTACTGTAATATCGGATAAGCAAGCTACCTTAGTCAATAAGATGGCCGCTAAACCGGATTTCTATGAAAATAAAGATGAAGATCTAAAAGGTATTGATGTATCTCCTATCAAATCTTTGTTTTGCAATATGAATCTTGATAATGATGGGACTGATTATGATCCAGCTTTACCTAGAAGGCATTCTAAAAATTTGGAGTTTTTAGATCTTGATGCTAAAATTGATAAAAGTGGGATTGAAGAAAGTAAAACCCTAGATGTTGCTAAACCCACTATTTTGGATTTCAAGGAATTTAATTATGAAAGTTGCACTACAAAGGAAAAGACACATCTGTGACATTTTGGGCCGAACGAAAAAAAATTATGTCATACATATGACACTTCTATGACGATAATTGTGACAAAACCCGGTATCATCATAGATGTGGTAGGCTCCTACTTCTATGACAAAAAATCATGACAGAAAATGGGCTTTTCGTCCTGGGCGGGCCAGAGACGCAGCTGCATGACATTCTTTGGGCCGTCCATGACGAAAAAAATCGTGGTAGAAGCGAGGGCGAGGAAAATTTCAGGGAGTTACCGGTTACGGTGGGAGGTCCGGGCCGAGCGATGCTGCTTTCTCGTGACACGCGGCGTAGGCGTTGGTTCTAATCGAACCCGAGCGAGGCGTTGGGCTCTAATCGAACCCGAGTGATTGCACTACAAAGCTACGCAAGCATCGAACCCGAGCGATCGATCGATGGCTGTTAATCGAACCCGATTGAGCGATTCTTCGCCATTACCGCTAATCGAAGCCGATCGATGCTGCCTGGGATGAACAGTGAGCGTGCTATGGGAGGTTTGGATGAACAAGTGAGCGGTGGCGTTGCCTCTGGATGAACAGGACCCGTGGTGTGGAGGGCTGGATGAGCGATGAAGCGGTGGAGGGGTGGCCGTGGAGGGGTGGTTGAACAGACCCCGTGGTGTGGAGGGTTGGATGAACAAGAGACGGTGGAGGGGTGCCCGTGGAGGGTGGTTGAACAAGAGCTGGGAGTAGCGCGGTGGAGGCTGGATGAACAGGAGCCCGTGGAGGCCGGAGGAGGTCGACGGTAGCCAATGGAGGCTGGAGGAGGTCGACGGTGGAGATGAACAGTATCCCGTGGAGTCCCGTTTTGCGGTACGCCACACCCCTCCCGATGAACATGACCCCTGTTTCGATCATAGCGCTCCAACACAAGTCCGTTTCGTCCAATTTGCGGTACGCCACACCCCTCCCGATCAACAAGACCCCCGTTTCGACCGTAGGAGGTTCGTTTCGTCCGTTTGCGGTACGCCACACCCCTCCCGATCAACAGAACCCCCGTTTCGACCGTAGGAGGTCCGTTTTGTCCGTTTTGCGGTACGCCACACCCCTCCCGATCAACAGGACCCCGTGCTGAACGTGGCCGGTCGAACACAAGGCTGTTACCTCCATTCTGCGGTACACCAGGCCTCGTTTCCATCGCCTGTTCCGTCCAAGCCGGTTGGCTCCCACGCGTTCCGTTGCCTCCCGATGAACACGACGCATTCCGTTGCCTCCCCACGACGCATTCCGTTGCCTCCCCATGAACACGACGATGACGATGTTTCTTCGTTCTGACCCAGCCATGTACACGAGCCCTGGTCGTACGTATGCGCGAGTAGGCGTTCGAGACCCCGCCCGTATGTACACATACGTGGTTGTATTTTCATTCTTGCACACTGGTCGTTGTACGTACGTGTACATGCTACGTGTGCGCCTCTACTACGACATCGCGCGCGCTTACTACGACTATCGCATGCCGCATCTACATCGACCAAGATGTAATGGCTACATTCGCGACCAGGATGACAACGCCACGCACGCTCGACCAGGTGGGTCCCGACCGCCGTGCACTTCCTTGCTCGCGAAGATGTAGCTGGTGGGTCCCGTGGAGTCGTGGGGCTAATCGCTTTTGTTTTTGCGGGACGCACTTCCTTGCGTGCGAAGGTGTAGCTGGTGGGTCCTAGCAGTGGGGCGAATCATTTTTTTGCCCGACGCACTTCCTTGCGTAGAAGATGAAGCTGGTGGATCCCAGCCGTGGGGAAATGTTTTTTCCGTGAAATACAGTGGCCCGTCCGGTGGGTCACAGCCGTCAGGTGGAGGAATCATTATTTTCCGCGTAATAAGGAGGCACTTCCTTGCTGCGGCCGTGGACCCAGCTGTCAGCCTCTCCATGTACAGTCCACGTCCGATGGAAGTCGTTCCTTGACCACGTTGACCAGGCCGCGCCGAGAGCTCCACGGCAGTGGACGACGGCGAGGCCTAGGAAGGGGACGACGCGGAGCCGGGAAAGACGCGGAAGTGGAAGCCCGCGCGGAGAGGAGTACGAGGGTTCACTGGTTCAGCTGCGGTGTGAGGCTATCGTCACCGCAAGGCCTGGCCAGCACTGGGAATAGTAGGTGGCTGTCGGTGTCAAAACCGGCGGATCTCGGGTAGGGGGTCCCGGACTGTGCGTCTAGGCGGATGGTAACAGGAGACAAGGGACACGATGTTTTACCCAGGTTCGGGCCCTCTTGATGGAGGTAAAACCATACGTCCTGCTTGATTAATATTGATGATGTGTGTTACAAAAGTGGATCTACCACGAGATCAAAGAGGCTAAACCCTAGAAGCTAGCCTATGCTATGATTGTTGTCCGTCCTATGGACTACAGCCATTCGGTTTATATAGGCACTGGAGAGGGCTAGGGTTACACAAAGTCGGTTACAAAGGTAGGAGATCTACATATCCGTATCGCCAAGCTTGCCTTCCACGCCAAGGGAAGTCCCATCCGGACACGGGACGAAGTCTTCAATCTTCTATCTTCATAGTCTTGGAGTCCGCCGATGATGATAGTTCGCTATCCGGACACCCCTAGTCCGAACTCCTCAAGAGCCCCGAACCGGGCTTCATGGACGACGAGTCCGGGCGCCAGATATTGTCTTCGGCGCTGTAAGGCGGGTTCTCCTTCAAACTTCATGTTCCCTTGAATAGTGTCCGCTTCCTTATAAATGTTGCGCCTTGGCATCTACGCCCAATAATGGCCTTCTTCCACGTGTCGCATTTAATGCGAAAGGTCAGGGGTATTTTTACATTTTACCCCTAGCCAGGCGAACGAGCCGCCTATAAGAGAGGCGAGGATCTAGATCCAGCTCACACCATCCTCCATCCGCAAGTTCTCATCAAGCGCCTCTCACAAAAATCCATTCCATCATGGATAGCCGACGCTGCCTCCTCTCGCGCTCCCAGCCCTAAGCCAGGAGATTGGGGAGATGCTCTGGCCCACACATGAGCTAGTGGCACTCCAAACCGAGGGATATCTTCCCCAGCTTTCATGGTTCCGGTTCGAGCCGGACTAGCCACCTACAAGGGTGGAAAAGGTGCGGAGAGCGCCCCCAACCCTTCCAAAGGGGAGCGGGTATGCTTTGTCCCCTATCTAATAAGGGGACTCGGATTTCCCATACATCCGCTTTCTCGGGGCTCTTAGAGTTCTACGGACTCCAGCTTCACCACCTCACGCCCGCCTCCATTTTGCACATCATGGGCTTCATAGCTCTTGTAGCTGTTCTTGGGCATCGAGTCCCATTTTATGCGTTGTGGAAGAGATTGTTTTGTCTCGCACCCGCTCTCATGAGGGGTCGATATATCAAGTGGGCGGAGCCAAAATATGGCACATCGCCGGGATCGGATATCTATCTGGCACCCCGAAGAAGGCGTCCGAAGACTGGCCTTCGGAATGGTTCTACATGGAGGACGCCCCTCTGCCGGATCCAGTTCGGATCAGCCTCCCGGAGTTCAACAATGCTCCCTTGAAGAAACGCTCGAGTTGGCGCTCATGAGCCCTCAACGGGAAGATGATAGGAGCGCCCATTATCCGATGGGCCGGATTAGGTTATCGCCCACTGGATTGACCATGATTGGAGTCGTACACGTGCATTATGCAAGGGGTGCAGCCACTCCAATATAGGGGCCACCCTATGTGGGATTACAACGGGAAGATGACGCCACCCGTCATGGCCGCAAAAGGGCCGTGCTCGGCAGCCGATCTGGCAAAGATCCTGTCGGCTTGTACAAGGGAGAGGAGGAGGACTTCCTCCGCACGAATCCGTTGAATGGACTTTCTATGAATAACCCTCGGAGCTGGGTAAGCGGATGTTCATCTACCCGATCCATACTTTTAAATTCAAGTATCTTACTCTGTGATTTCGACGCAGGAGTTGCGCCGGGACGTGGAGGGTATACGAAGCCTAACTCCACAGCCCGAGGATCCGGAACGATCCCTTGATCCGACCTCCGAAGAGGATCCGGACATAAAGGTGGAGCTGATTGACGGGGTGTTCCACCAACGTAGCATAGACATTGCCCTAGTCGCCATTACGGCTGACTACCCCGGTTTGTTTCGGCCTCCTGTGTGACTACGACCAAGGTCTTGACACCATCATTCGATCCAAGGCCAATTCTGACCATCCCATACCGATGGTGCATCGCAGAGGTGCCTTTAAGGCGGAAGTCGAACTCATGGTGGCCGACCAACAAGGGTCATTCCGCCCAAAGAAGCGGAAGAGGAGTGCGACGCGAACCGAACGTCGCCAAGAACGGCACGGAGAGCACCGCTATTTTTAAGGGAAGGATCCCAGGAGGTATATTAATTCTCATAACTTTTCCATAAAGAGCGCCACGGACAAAGTGTCCGGAGAGGTTGCCAATCAAGCCTCCGCCAGCCATGCTCCAACGCATGGTCCGGGAGGGGAGGCGAATACAAGGCATGAGCTGGACGCTCCTCCGATGGAGGATGCCGACAGGCTGTCCGCCACCCGGTCTGAGGTGGAGAGCGCCATGAATCACAGGCGTCGCCAGACAGTTCTTCATGACGCGTGTTTCTCCCCGGAGGCGTTAAATGCCTGATGCGGGAAGCGCGCACCTCCGTGCCTCTCAAGATGGGTTAACCAGAGCGGAGCAGTATGTGAAAGACATACGGGTGAGTAATTTTAATAGTTATATATGCCAGTAGCCCCTGAGACTTAAAATAGTTGAAATAACTGATTTAAGGATCAATTATTATGCAGGATCTTACGGAGAAGAATACCCATCTTTCCCGTGAGCTCCAAGAGTGCAAGGCCCAACTTGAAGCCGCACTGGCCGCCATAGGGGGAGCCACAGAGACCCCCACTGGTAAGACGTACTTTGAAAAGATAATTATTTAACAAAGTGCAGCGTGAATCTGACAATAATATTGCAGAGGGCGCCGGACTAGATCCAGACAAGCAACAGCTACTGCGTCGGCTAAAGGTCAAGTAGAGGGTGCTTATGAAGGTGCAGCGGGAGAGAAACAAGCTCCAAGATGCCCACACCCAGCGAGGAGAAGAGCTGAAAGGTGTTCGGGCCCAAATGTCAGCTCCGTGAAGGAGAATCAGCGCTTGTCATGGCATTTATAGTAAGTGCTTGAACAAATTCCTTTGAAAAGAAGAATTCGGCGAGGAAGTCGATTGACAAAAATATGTCTTTAGGTGTGCTCACAGTGTCGCCTCATGGAGGAAATGCTCGGTCAACGGGTGACCAACTTCCCGAGCCGGTGCAATTGCTCGAGCGTGTTTGGCAGGCGATGAGTGGCATCGTTCATGCTTTATGGCCATCCGCCTCCCTACCCGAGGGCCTTGGTGAGCTTGCCGAGAAGCTCAGGAGCACGGCAACGCCTCCGCTTGTGGAAGATATCGGCTGCCGTCAGGGCGCCAGGAGGCTCGGGCCATGGTGAAGACATCGCTACCCGGTTGACCCAAACCACATGGCCGAGGTCGGACATGCGGGCCTGATGGGAAGGAGATCCCTGTGAGTTGATGTACGGCCAAGTAGAACTGGCCGTGAAATATTCCCAACAGGATCGTAGAATTAGACAGCCTGTTAGATGGGATTGAGGAGGAGTACAATCGGTCGGTTTGACGATGTAATTTGAAATGACATGTAAAATGCCTTCTAGCCGGATTGTAGATCGCTTTGTCTTATGCGGACTGCTTTCGCTTCAACCTCGGGACCCAATAGTCCGGAGTGTGTCCGAATACCCTTACGGTTATAAAAGAACCGGGCATGCATGGAGACAAGGCGTCGGGTCATAATTGCTTTATTAGACAAGTGCCCAACTAGTTATGTTATATTACATGGTTAGTAAGAAACATCTTCCAGGGAGAATAGTTCAGTAAGGGTTCCTTTCTCGGGAGGCATGCCCTAAAGTGCAATGCCGGATCGCGAAGATAGCAGAAAAAGCATCCGGGGCAGATAAATAAGTAAGTAATAAATCATCTTTCAAGTCACCAATCGAATATTCTCTTAAGAACGCTTAGCTTTCGCTTCACCTACCTCGAGGTACACATCCGGCTGACCCGGCAAGAGTAATCGCAGAGGTGCTCCTTTACCTCCCAGCCGAACAATCGGAACGAGGAGTAAGCACAGAGCCGTGCAACCCAGCTTGGCCAAAACTTAAGTCATATCGATGCATACAATGGTGAATAAAAGTTACATGCGGAAGTATGACACATGTATTGGGCATGAAGCCAGATGAATAAGCTTCATTGAAGAAGCCCCAGGTATAATGAGTGTCGAGCACATCAAATGTGTGCGAACAAACCGCAAATCAGCCTATAAAAGGTATTGAAAAAAGTGGGAAGAAGGAGGGGACAAGAGACAAGAAAAAATATAAAAAGGTGGACGGGGAGTGAGGCGAACTCGAGTCCGGCGTTAAGCGTAGAATCTTGAGAGACGGGCTGCGTTCCATGGGTTCGGCTCGAGTCGGTTGTCGACAAGCGTTACGTGAGACGGTATGCTCTGGCCGGTCAGAATTGGTCGATGATGAAGGGACCTTCCCACTTGGGCTTAAGTTTGTCCTTTTCTTGTCCGGCAAGCGTAGAACAAGTTCGCCAACATTGTAAGTTTTGGCCCGTGCTTCTCTCGCTTTGATATCTTTGAGCTCGCTGTCGATAAAATGCGAACGAGCCTTTGCCACGCCCCGCCTCCTCTAAGGTGTCCAAACTGTCCCGCCGATCCAACTCGGCTTCTCTTTCTTCGCATACGCGCATTACCCAGGTGAGTCATGAATTATATCGCACGGCAGAACTGCCTCTGCGCCGTATACCATGAAAAATGGTGTGAATCCAGTAGTTCGGTTTGGCATGGTCTGCAGCCCCCAGAGTACAGAGTCGAGCCCCTCTACCCAGTGCATGTTAGATTCCTTGAGGGACCGCATTAGTCTGGGTTTGATGCCGCTCATGATTAGACCATTTGGTCGCTCGACTTGACCGTTAGTTTGGGGGTGATAGACTGAAACGTAATCGAGCTTGATGCCCATGTTTTTGCACCAGAGTTTAACCTCGTCGGCCGTGAAGTTCGTGCCGTTATCAGTGATGATGCTGTGGGGGACGCCAAAACAGTGTACTACCCCGGATATGAAGTCTATCACCGGTCCGGATTCTGCCATTTTAACCGGCTTGGCCTCAATCCATTTGGTGAATTTGTCCACCATGACCAATAAGTATTTGTGATTGTGGGTTCCCCCTTTAAGGGGTCCAACCATGTCAAGCCCTGCACCGCGAACGGCCGTAATGGGTATAGTTTTGAGGGCGGTGGGTGGCATGTGGCTCGATTAGCAAAGAGGCGGCAACCGACGATCGTTGGACTAAGTCCCGAGCATCCGCCGGCTGTCGGCCAATAAAATCCTCAGACGGAAGGCCTTGCCTACAAGGGCCCGGGCATAATGGTGCCCACGAGTCCGGCGTGAATTTCAGCCAGGAGATTTCGCCTTCCTCTTCGGAGATACACCTTTGAAGGACTCGGTTGTGCTTTTCTTATAAAGTTCTCCCTCATGGACCTTGTAGGCTTTAGATCGCTGGAACTATGCAAATGGGCCTCATTTTGGTCTTCGGAAGTTCTGCCGCATTAAGTAGGCTAGGAATGGTTCTGTCCACGGGCAATTACTGCCATTATTTCGTGAGTCAAGGTGTTATTTCATTGGCTGAGCCGCCGATTGTGTCGTAATGGTCTCGAGTTAGGTGATGCAGTGGCTCCGGATTGTTATTTCCGGACTCCTCTTCCCATAATACGGATGGCTTAAAGAGTCGCTCCAGGAATATGTTTGGAGGGACGACGTCTTGTTTCAGCCGATGCGTGCTAACACGTCTGCTGCTCGGTTATTATCCCGGCTACATGGTGGAATTCGAGTCCTTCAACCGAGCTGACATTTTAGGACGGGCGTTGCTATGGTAAGCTGCCATTTCGGATCTTTGGCGTCAAAGTCTCCATTTACTTGGGATATTGCGAGGTTTGAATCCCCGCGCACCTCTAGGCGTTGAATGCCCATGGAGATTGCCATCCGGAGGCCATGTAGAAGGGCCTCAGATTCGCCGCTGCGTTGTTGGAGTCCATGTACATTATTTGAAGTACGTATTGGATTGTGTCTCCGCCAGGGGACATCAGGACGACGCCAGCCCCAAGCCACCAACATTTTGGATCCGTCAAATGCATGATCCAATTGAGTACGCTACTGCATTTACTCTTTAGGGAGTTCGCCGTCCATTCGGCTACAAAGTCAGCCAGAACCTACGACTTTATAGCTCGCCGTGGTTTGTAGGTTATGTCAAATGGTAAGAGCTCGATAGCCCATTTTGCAATCCTGTCCGTTGCGTCGCGATTGTTTATAATATCGTTGAGAGGTACTTCGGAGGCCACCGTTATTGAACGCTCTTGAAAGTAGTGTCGCAGCTTCCGGGATGCCATGAACACCACATACGCTATCTTTTGATAATGTGGGTACCGGGATTTGCATGGAGTTAGAATAGTGGATACGTAGTACATCGGTTTTGAAGAGGGAATCTGCGTCTTCGCTTCTCGCTCAACGACGAGTACCGCTTGACAACTTGATGTGTTGCTGCGATATATAATAACATAGGTTCGTCCAGATTGGGCGGCCGTAACCAGATTTGTTGCCAAGATGGCCTTTATTTCTTTGAGTCCGGCCAGTGGCGGCATCCGTCCATTCGAAATGTTCGGTGCGCCGAGGAGGCGGTAGAGGGCAGAGCCTTTTCTCCCAAACGGGAGATGAAGCGACTTAAGGCCGCCACGCATCCGATTAGTTTTTGTATCTGCTTGAGGTCTTTTGGAATATCCAATTGTGACAGAGCTCGGAATTTGGCCGGTTTGCTTCAATTCCTCTACGGACACGATGAAGCCCAAGAGCTTTCCTACCGGGTAATATCAAGACGCATTTTTCGGATTGAGCTTAATGTCATATGCTCGGAGGTTGTCGAATGTCACCCTCAAGTCTTCTACTAGAGCTCCGACGTGTTTGGTCTTGACGACCACATCGCTCACGTATGCCTCTACTGTTTTTGCCTATCCGGGTAGCCGACATGTTTGAATCATGCGCCGATATGTTGCGCCGCGTTTTTTGAGTCCGAAGGGCATTGTTTTGAAGCGTAATGGCCCATATGGAGTAATGAATGCCGTTGCAGCCTGATCTTTCTCCGCCATCTTGATTTGATGGTATCCGGAGTATGCGTCGAGGAAGCACAATGAATCGTGTTCGCGGTAGCATCGATGATTTGGTCGATGCGAGGGAGGGGAAAGGGTCCTTTGGACAGGCCTTGTTAAGGTCTTTAAAATCGACGATAGGCGCCAGGATTTGTCCTTTTTGGTACCATTACTAGATTGGCTAGCCACCTGGATGTTTTATATCTCCGATGAATCCGGCTTCTAAGAGTTTGGCTAGCTCCTCTCCCATTGCCTATCTTTTGGGTTCGGAAAATCGCCAAGAGCTTGTTTGTTGGCTTGAATCCTTTTAGGATATTTAGGCTGTGCTCGCCACTGCGTGGGATTCTGGCATGTCCGAAGGGTGCTAGGCAAAATGTCCCAATTTTCGAAGGAATTCTCGTAGTCGTCTTCGACATCAGGACTTAATTGTGCCGCAATGGAGGCCCGTCTTTGTGGGGTCCGTTGGATGGACCTGAATTTTGACTATTTCGTCTGCTGGTTTAAAAGAGGTGGACTTGGACCTCTTATCGAGTATCACATCGTCCCTATCCACCGTGGAGCGCAGCGTAGTTAGTTCCTCCGCCGCTAGGGCTGGACAATGCCTCTAGGGCGGTCTGGCTGTCTTATTTTCAGCGCTGGAGTGTTGTATCCGGATCACCGGCGAGAGTGATTATCCCATTGGGTCCGGCATTTTGAGCTTCATGTACCGGTAGTGGGGTATAGCTTGGAAGATTGTGAATGCCTCTCGCCCTAACAAAGCGTGATATCCGCTGCCGAATGGGGCCACTTGGAACGTGACCTCCTCGGACCTGTAATTGTCCGGTGAGCCGAACACTACATGTAGTGTGATTTTTCCTGTGCAGCGTACTTCTTGACTAGGGATTATCCCTCTGAAGGTTGTGCTTCTTCGCTCAATGCGGCTCCAGTCAATTTCCATTTTTTGAAGGGTTTCCTCATAGATGAGGTTTAATCATTGCCGCCATCCATGAGTACCTTAGTAAGATGAAAACCGTCCACTATCGGACTGAGGACCAATGCGGCTGGTGCTCTAGCTGTTCGGAATTTAGGTTCGTCGCTGGCGTTGAAGGTGATAGCCGTGTCGCTCCATGGATTTGTTGTTGCTACTTGGTAGACTTCGGTGAGGCTGCGGATTGTTTGTTTCCGCATGTTATTTGATGTGAAAGTCTCGAAGACTGTTAATACCGTACTGGTACTGCTGGGTTGGTTGCCCGGGGCTAAAAAGCCTACGCCACTTTTGGCCACCTGCCGTAGTATCCAACACGCTCGAAGGCTGTGTGTTGGAATGGTGCCCTCCGAGCTGTGGATTTTGCAGGGTCCGTTGAGCCATCCCTCCAGTACGGTTCTGTACCCCTGAGGGGGTTTTTGCTTTTTGGTTTTTAACCCAGGTGCTTGAGTATGAAGCACCCTTTTATTTCGGACTGGGTTTGTATTCAGGGCCGGATTGTCCCAAAACCTAATTTCGGTTTTGAAAGTGCGTTATATCGACTAGAGGGGGGGTGAATAGGCGATTTTTATGAATTCTTCACTGAGGAATTTGCCGGTGAGGAAATTCCTTAGCGAAGAACTACTTGCAGCGGAATAAGTACTCAGAAGTAAGCATAACAGATTACAAGCATAGTCATCATGATGAAATGAACACAATCACAGAGTACAGAAAGCGTAATCACGGGATAACACAGGATGAAGACAAACAGATCAAGAAATTGAGCTGAGGAAATTGAGAAAGTCTTCACCAAAGTCTTCAAACACAGATATGAACAAATACTCAACACAGTAATGAGGAAATGAAAGGGTTGAGGAAATAGAACCGATTAGGTTGGTGAAGACAATGATTTGGTAGACCAGTTCCAACTGCTGTCTCGGTTATGCGTCTGGTTGGAGCGGTGAGTATTTAAACTTCGAGGACACACAGTCCGGACACCCGATCCTTGAGCACGCAGCTCAGACACCAAGTCCTCACCGTGTTCTCCTTGAACTAAGGTCACATGCACTCGGCCCAATCACTCGTGGTAAGTCTTGAGCGACTTCCAAACCTTCACAGACTTGGTCACTCGGCGATCCACAATTCCTCTTGGATGCTCTAGACCATGACGCCTAACCGTCTGGAAGAAGCACAGTCTTCAAAGGTAACAAGCGTCGGATCCACGCAGGATCAATTTCTTGATGATGCTCAATCACTTTGGGTTTGTTGGGGTTTGGTTTTGGGTTTCTCCTCACTTTTGGGTTTTTCCTCACTTGATGATTTTCTCTCAAAGTCCTCAGAGGATGGGTTGCTCTCAAATGACAAGTGTCAAGTTCTCTCGGAGCAGCCAACCAGCTAGTGGTTGTAGGGGCGGCTATTTATAGCCTAGGGAGCAGCCCTACATGATAAGACATAAATGCCCTTCAATGATATGACCGTTAGGTGGATAAGATATTTTGGGACAGGTGGCAAGAAGACAAAGAACGGTCGGAAATTTGACTCTCAAATTCCTCGGGGCTATCATGTTCCTCATCAGGTAGGCAATTCAGACTGGCGAATTCCTAACTCCTCGATCAGAACAAATTCCTCAAAACCGGAAGAGCTTCGTCTCACATCTGAAGAAATTGACTGAATCTGTATGAGATGTCCAAAAGCTTCACTCGAAGGGATTGGTAGGTGTAGGATTTTGAGTTGAGCATCAAATGGAAATTTTTCCTTAGTATTTCATGACCCCCTTTAACAAAGACGGTGTTTCCTATGACTCAAGAAAGAGAAAATGAAACTACGAAAACAAAAGTCTTCACGCTTCATGTTCCTCAAATGAATACCAAGTCTTCAAGGTCACACCAATTTCTTCACTTTCAAAGTCTTGAGAAAGTCTTCGAATATCAAAGTCTTCGATGAAGAACTTCATTTTTAGGGTCGACTTTCTCTGTAAATATCAAACTCCTAATAGACTTATAGACCTGTGTACACGCACATACGCATTAGTTACTTAACCTATAAGTCTTCAATACACCAAAATCACTAAGGGGCACTAGATGCACTTACAATCTCCCCTTTTTGGTGATTGATGACAATATGGGTTAAGTTTTCAACGGGATAAACATATGAATTGTAAATCGATAATGAGGAATTTGATTGCAAGATATAGAAGAACTCCCCACGAAGATGTGCATAGTGAGGAATTTGCTTTTGAGGCAATGCACACTTGAAGAATTGAATCATGGAGATCTCCCCTATATCTTGTAATTCATACACGCATTTGACATATAATATGAAGAATTTGAAATGCATGATGAAATATGGTGCTTGATGAAATTCAACATGAGGAATCATAGCACATAAAGTATCAGAGCACAAGTAGATTTGCTATGAAGCATAGTGCAAAATCATAATGCATCAAAAGTATCAAAGCACCATAGGGTTTAAGATTACAACTCGATCCAATAAAAGTTTCAGAAGAACGAGAGTTGTAACTTAACAAAAAAAATACTGTATATAGGCAATAGACTAGACCCGCTTGAAGACTAACTCAAATTTCTCCCCCTTTGTCATCGAATGACCAAAAGGATCGAAACTGAGGACTAACGCTCTTGAAGAATATCAAGTTGAAGACGGAGCGCCAGCATTGTCGGGGTTGTTTGTTGAAGTAGGACCAGCCGCGGTGTCTTCCAAGTCTTCATTTTCATCAGTGTCGCGAGATGAAGAATAGGAGCTGGCCACCAAGGAAGGAACTTTGACCTTCTTGAATTTCTTCGGAGGAGGTGCAGACCAGTCAAATTCTTCCTTGAGACCCATTGAAGTCAGTTCTTCTTCACTGTAGACATGTGAAAGAACAGCCTAGGTGCGCTTGAAGGTTTCATGAAGGTAGAAGTGGTTTTTCTTCACTGCATTGTGTGTTGAGGTCATGTTATGAAGAATTGAACCAAACTGATGCTTGACCCATTTATGATTGCGATCAACCTTCTGATGAAGACTGAGGAGTAACTCACGATCAGTCATCACCCTGGGTGCAGTAGCTTCAGGACTTTGCTTGACTGAGGTATTTGCAGCAGAGTCATGTGTGGCAGAGTCATCATTGGTGGAGTAGGATGCTGCTTTGCGAAACTGTCCATCCAATGGACGAATGCCTTCATCGATCACAAAGATAGCCTTGCCCTTGTCATCATTCGAGGTAAATGTCCGCTTGAGGACTTCAATCGGGGCAAGTAGCTGCGGTGGTTCGTAGTATCAGCCTTGTAATTGAGTGAAGACCTTGTCCTCATGAATCTCATTATCCAAGGCGCATAAGGCTTCAGCTCAAATGGTGACATAGCAATGTTTGCGAGTCCTCATGAAGAAATCATGGAAGTTGACGGAACGCCATGGATGATGTTGAAAAGCATATTCTTCATGATGCCAACGACTTCTTCATCGTTCGAAGTCGTGGCCTTTGATAGGACTCATAGTCTTCGTCGAGAATCCGATAGACTGTCCGAGGCACATATAATAATTCCTTGACGAGGAATTTGGTTCTTAGTTCCTGCCTTGGCTTCAACGGCTTCATCGGCACTTGCATATAGTGATTTGAAAGTTCTTTTCTTCATAGATACGACGTGCACCATCAAGCGGAGGATCGAGTGGTAGGGCACGAAGCAATTCAATTGCAGGTGCCTTGTAGTGAGTATTTTCGGTCATCCAATCTAAGACCCATGAATTTACGTCTTGACATCTCCGGTGATATGCGAGGTTGCATAGAACTGAAGAATTAACTCTTCATTCCGGTCCACAAATATCGGTGCAGAAGTTTAGAAGTCCTGCGTCGTGAAGAACACCGAGGACTGGCTCAAAGCTCGGCGGTGACTCCATATCCACATGAGGAATATGAGCATGATCAAGATTTTATCCTTGTTGAAGAGCACCGAGGAATAGAAGTTGGCTTGGTCGGCAGTCGAAGCGCCTCTTCCTAATGCGAGCAGAATCATAAGGATTATATTCGATGAAGAATACGTGCTCGGCAAAGAAATCTTCAGCCTTGAACTTTGCTTGGATGAGAATGGATTCCTTTGCTTGGGCAGAGGGGTGTCGATGAGTTGCATCACCACCTCGTGAATCGTAAGTTCAGGTTCTTCAGTCGAGGAATTTCTTGTTCCTCAACAGGTGCGATCCCGAGGATTAGCAAAGAGCAATAGTTTCATCGGCACTAGTGGCTGGAATTTCTTCATGCACGTAATCGATTGGGTTGATTTTCTTCAGAGTCGATTCGGACGGTTTGTGCAGGGGACTGAGGAATCTGTTGGAGCGGGGTGAAGAGAGGAGTATTGGGATGCTGACTTTCCCAAAAGTCATCATTGATAACTGGTGTGGTACATCCAATATCCACATCTTCATCTTCAATTTCCTCAGCACCAGCCTGAGGAATTTCATAGTTTGATGAGGGAATAACTGGGGTTGAAGGGATGGCATCCACTTCAATTTCTTCATCAAGCTGCTCTGACGAAGCAGCAGACTGATGTTCTTCATCGGATCCGATTGGGATCTCATAGTCTTCTCCAAAAGGAACAACTTCCTTTGATGGTATGGAGGAAATTGGAACAACATCAATTGGAGTTTCGAATGAGCTGGTCATTGGCTTCATTTTCTTCACAGTCGAAGAATCTGATGCGGTGATGCTTTCCTTTTCTTCACAAAGCTCGTTCTGCAGCCTTGGTTTTCTTCACATCAAAAGCAGATGGAAGAATTGGAGTTGGAGTTGGCGCAGGAGGAGCCGAGGAATTTGGTTCAGTTTCTTCAGAGCAATCGATGCAGTTCCTCTGTCTTGAGCAATTTCTTCAGCGCACCACTAGTGGGTGCCACGGCAATTTCTTCGGGCTGGAATGGGATCATCAGCCCTGGAATCAACGTTTTCATCAGCAGGCTGAATGTCATCAGTGGTGCTGGCATTTTCTTCAGTAGGCTGAGCGGAGGCTACAGCCTAAGGAATTTCATGTTGCATTGGGACAGCAACATTTGTGAGATTCTTCGTCAAGTTGACGAATCTGACCTTGGCGCCTTGCCAATCAGCATTGTATGAATCGAAGTTTTTGCTGAGGTTTTGAATTTCAGTCTGGACCTGGAGAAGCTCCTCAGGTGTCATCTTGACAACGCTTTTTCTTGAGAACTTCTCCTTCCTGTATTGAGCCTTTTTGATTTCCCTCGCCTTTTCATACTTCCATTTTTCTTCAGCTATGAAGTGAGTCAACATATGACTTTGTCCAGGTGTCAAATGAAGGTCAGGCAGAGGGGTATTGGGATCATTGTGCAAGAGATCAATGAAGTCGAGGACTATCTTCGGGTCCAATAGCAGTGGCACAGATGTACCTTTGGCTCTAGCGGCCCTTGCTTGACGGTCTCTGATGATTTCTGCGAGTTCTTCATCAGATGCCTCATCATCAGATGGCACATGGAATGCAACCATTTTCTTCGTCGGGCTAGGCCGAGGACCTCGACCAGTTGTTGCTTTGGTCTTCAATTTGAGTCGGACGATTGAAGAAATGGGAGCTCTTGAGAACTTGCAGAGATGCTCGAGGCAATTGAAAAGCCAGCAGTCCTTTGACATGTAGCTAGGTGCATGAGGCTGAAGGTTTTGACGGAGCTGTTGAGGACTTTGGTGGAGCAGCAGCAGTTTGAGGAATTTGCTTGGAAGGTGTCTTTGAGGAACTTGGCCGTGAGGGCGCAGATGATGAAGCACTTGGCTTATGAGCAGGCTTCTTTTGCATTGATTTCCTCGGTTTGACCGAGACCTCTGTGGCAGTAGCAGTGGCAGAATCCTCATTGAATTTCTTCACTGCCTCCTTTGCTTGCTTTGCCAAGTTTGCTTGGCGTTTAGCCCATTCCTCAGGAAAGTCCTCACCTTGTTTGATGCTTGTGGGATCAGCTATTTGGCCAGGTGCCAAAGGAGCTCTTGGGCATGGAGGATTAAGAGCGAATTTCTTCATGTACTTAGGAGTTACATATCTATATTCCCTCCATTCCGGTGCCCATCTCCGTTCAATCTTCTGAATACGCACCTTGCGTTGATTTTTGCTTTCTTCATCTGGTGTGCAGTAGTCAGCATATATATCCTCAGGATTTCAAACGCAGTCATAACCTCAGGTTTCTTTCCTCCCTTCTGTGGCTTCTTACCATCTGCCATTTTCTTCAGTTGAGGAAATTGAACAATTGAGTTCTCTGAAGAAGTGTGCAGTTTTTCTTCGAGGAACGCTGCAAATGAGTTAAGTTGATGAGAACCTAGGGATTCAAAGAATGGACATTTGTACCTGTGAATGCAGTATAGGTGCGAGGAATTTGGAGAGGTCATATGCTCGTTCTCGAGAAGGTTTTTCAAAAAACAAGTTTTGAGGATTTGACCAGATGAGCCTTGAAGAATTTTACTAAGCGTTCTTTGTCTTAGGTTCGAGTTGTATAGATCGAGGATCCACACAATTGAGGAATCTTGAAGAAAAACATAGCTTAGAGAAACGAGTCAAGAGATTTGAGGTGTTCATATGTGTGAAGATTTGAGGAATAAACACCTTTGAAGAATTTGAAGAAAATTTGAGAATCAAAGCGAGTAATAAAAGTAACTTTTAATTACCCGAAGTGAAGAACACGACGAACTGAGATGAACAGTTGGGAAGTTCGTCCGTTCAGATCTTCCACGCCCTAACTTGGCTGAGGAAGACAGCTACGGCGACGGCGGAGTGAAGATTTCCGCGGTCGGCGCGAGTACGTCGGCGACGAGGTCAAGGCAGTGAAGCTTTTCCTCACCGTGACGATGGAGAAGCGGCGGGCGCTTAGGGTTTGAGGAACTCGGCGGGAGAGAGAGGTCGAGCAGAGTAAAAGAGTGAGGAAGGGAGAGGGATATTTATAGACGCTGTGAAAACGGGTCGCTCAAGATTTAGGGACGAACATGCCCCTGACCATTTCCCTTCTCACGACATGTGTCACCCACGTACTGTGTAGTGGAGATCGTGTATGATCGTGGGTGAATAAAGTAATGCATCGTGGGATGCGGAACGGTTTGAGCGGCAAAAACGAAGGTTTGGATAAGATTCGTTTTAAAGTTCCGTTCACAATTTCTTCAGTATCAAGGACACAGTGAAGATTTTGAACGAAGTTTCAAAGTAGAACGCACATGAAGAATTTGTGAATGGATTGGGTTGAGTATAGCATAGAGGGAAGGGTCCGATCACATTCACTTAGCATAAAAAGCGACTTGAGGAAATAGCCATAAGTGAATGCTGTAGAGGACATAAACCCATATATATATATAGCCAATGAAGAAAGACGACGGAAATAGTGAAGATTTTGCAAAGTTGAAGAATTTGAAAACTGAAGAATTTCAAAAGCGAGGAAAAACTCAAATGGAAGATTTCAACTTTGGTGGTGGCGTGACCCACCGTATAAGAATGATGATTTCAGACACCGCATACAATTGTCGAGGGTTACGAGAATCAATTTCTACATTAATTTCTTCACACTTCGAGTGTTATTCTTCATTGATTGAAGAAAAACGTTTCTTCATGTGTTGCACATCTAAGTCATCAATTTTGCATAAGTGTTAGGATGTGTGTCCTTTTCAAAGAACATTCAAAGATTCTAAGATATTTAGCTCACACCGCAACTTGCTAAATTTCTTCTCATCCAAGGGCTTAGTGAAGATATCAGCTAGCTGTTCTTCAGTATTCACGTGCTCGATGGAGATGTCACCCTTCAACACATGATCACGAAGAAAATGATGACGAATTTGAATGTGCTTTGTCTTCGAGTGCTGAACTGGGTTGTGAGCAATCTTGATGGCACTCTCATTGTCACAATAGAGAGGCACATTCTTCACGTTGATGCAGAAGTCATTGAGGGTTTGCTTTCTCCATAGCAATTGAGCACAACACGAGCCAGCAGCAATGTATTCAGCTTCCGCAGATGAAGCGGTGATACGCAGTTCGCTTTCTTCGAGGACCAATGGACCAAAAGATCGTCCGAGGAAATGACAAGTACCAGATGTTGACTTGCGGTCCACACGATCACCAAAGCATAGTCGAGTCGTAATATCCAATGAGATCAAAAGTAGAGCCCTTGGGGTACCATAATCCTAGTGTTGGTGTGTGAGCTAGATATCGAAGAATATGCTTCACAGCCTTATGGTGTGATTCCTTGGTGTAGCTTGAAATCGGGCACACATGCAAACACTAAGCATTATATCTGGCCTAGATGCACATAAGTACAATAAGGAACCAATCATGGAGCGGTATACCTTGTGATCAAAGTCAATACCATTTTCATCAGTGCATAGATGGCCATTTGTGGGCATAGGAATTTTGACACCTTTGGTCTTGCATGCCGAATTTCTTCAGGACATCTTTGAGGTATTTCTCACGAGATATGAATATGCCATTGTGTTGTTGACGAATTTGAAGACCTAAGAAGAATTTCAACTATCCCATCATAGACATTTGATATTCTTCACTCATCATGTAGGCAAATTCATCACTATAGCGTTGGTCAAGATGTACCAAAGATAATATCATCAACATATATTTGGCACACAAAAGTTCACCATCATAAGATTTAGTAAAGAGAGTAGGATCGAGTGAACCAGGTGTGAAGCCATTCTTCACGAAGAATTCCTTCAATGTATCATACCACGCCCGAGGGGCTTGCTTGAGGCCATAGAGGGCCTTGTTGAGTCTGAAGACTTTGTCAGGATTCTTTGGATCTTCAAAACTGGGGTTGAGCAACATATACTTCTTCCTCAAGCTTACCATTGAGGAATGCACTTTTCACATCCATTTGATATAAAGTGATATTGTGATGGTTAGCATAGGCGAGTAATATGCGAATAGACTCAAGTCTAGCGACAGTGTGCAAAAGTTTCATCGAAGTCAATTCCTTCAACCTGCGTGTAGCCTTGAGCTACTAGTCGTGCCTTATTCCTCACCACAAGACCATTTTCATCTTGCTTGTTGCGATAGATCCACTTTGTGCCAATGATATTATGCTTGCGAGGATGCGGACGTTTGACGGTTCGGACATTGTTGAGCTCGAATCGATGTAATTCTTCTTGCATGGCCTTAATCCACTCCGGCTCGTAAATGCCTCATCTACCTTAGAGGGCTCTGTGATAGAGACAAAAGCATAGTGCCCACAAAAGTTAGATAAATGTGAAGCTTTTGAGCGTGTGAGAGGACCTGGCGCTTCAATGTCATTGATGATCTTGTCAACTTGCACTTCTTTTGCAACGCGAGGATGAGCTGGTTGTCGTCGAGGAATTTGATCATTTTCCTCAGCACCATTGTCTTCAGCATTATCTTCAGGTGCATCAGCTCGACGTTCTTCACGTCCATGAATGAATTCTTCGGACAGTTTCTTTAGTAGGAATGACATCCTCGATTGCCTTGAACCTGATAGAATCCTCGGTGCCGGTTCGTCCTAACATGAAGGTAGGTGCTCTCTTTGCGAACCATTAGTTTCATCGAACCGCACATCTACTGATGTCAACAATCTTGTGAAGAGCGATGTTGAAGACTCTGTAGGTGTGCGAGTCCTTTCCGTAACCAAGCATAAAACCTTCATGCGCTTTCGGTGCAAATTTAGAGTTGTGGTGAGGATCTCTAATCCAGCAATTAGCACCGAAGACTTTGAAATAACTTACATTAGGTTTCTTGTCAGTGAGGAGTTCATAGGCAGTCTTCTTGAAGAATTTGTGAAGATATACTCTGTTGATGATGTGGCACGCAGTGTCAATTGCTTCAATCCAGAAACGACTAGGCGTTTTGTATTCATCAAGCATAGTGCGAGCCATCTCAACAAGAGTTCTGTTCTTGCGCTCCACGATGCCATTTCTTTGAGGAGTATAAGGAGCAGATAACTCATGAGTGATACCAAGTTCATCAAGATAGTCATCAAGACCGAATTCTTGAACTCAGTTCCATTGTCACTCTGATGTGCTTGATCTTCACACCAAAGTTAGTTGAAGCCCTCGAGGAAAATCGTTTGAAGACTTCACGCACTTGATTTTTGTAAGTAACAATGTGTACCCATGTGTAACGAGAGTAATCATCAACAATAACAAAGCCATATAGTGATGCTTCATTAACGATAGCTGAATAATGATTGGGACCAAAGAGGTCCATGTGAAGCAATTCAAGGACGAGTAGTGGTCATGATAGTCTTCATTTGGATGCTTGGCTTTGGTCATCTTTCCTACTTCACAGGCTCCGCATAGGTGATCCTTGAGGAATTTGACATTCTCAATGCCAATGACATGCTTCTTCTTCGCAAGCGTGTGCAAATTCCTCATGCCTGCGTGACCAAGTCGTCGATGCCATAGCCAGCCTTCTGAAGCTTTTGGAAGTAGGCACACGGCTGGTTGTGGTCCTGTAGAGAAGTCAACAATATACAAGTCTCCTCTCCTAAAGCCTTCGAAGACTTTGGAATTGTCAGCTTCCATAATCACAACACAACGATACTTGCCAAAGATAACAACCATATCAAGATCACAAAGCATTGAGATCGACATGAGGTTATATCCTAAGGACTCAACAAGCATGACTTTGTCCATGTGCATGTCCTTAGAGATAGCAACCTTACCAAGTCCCAATACGACTTTTGCCTTTGTCAAAGAAAAGATGATATGCTTCAGATGTGACGGTGATAAGGTAGCATCTATCAATAGATTCTTGTCACCAGTCATGTGATTTGTACATCCACTATCGAGAACCCACTCAGTGGCTTTGGGTTGATCATCCTGCAGATGAATTAGTACAACTTACGATCTCATATACTTCATCAGTGAAGAATATGATATCAAGTTCATCAGATGAATTTCATCGGTCAAGATACTGAGATAAGCGAGGAGGACGTGTGAAATGAAAGTTCATTTCATCATGATTAGCTGCGTCCTTTAGGAGCATTTTGTCGGGCCCCACAGAAATTCTTCAGACGCTTAGGCACGCCCGGAGACCTGACTCGCAGAAGAGATTAGTTCTTTTCTTCACCACCCACATCTGAAGGGGTGGCAAAGAGTTCATCATTCTGCGAAAGCACCATACGAGAATGGTGGCATAGAGGCCAAACCATTTCGTTTCACATAAGAGGGGTTAGGGTAAGCATATGAATAAGCAGAGAAATTCTTCGAGGACTTATGAACATATTGGTTTGAAGAATAATGCACATATTCATAGCCCTTAGCTCTACCCTGCGAAACCGAGTTGTTAGCACGATGATAATCATATGAGGACTTTGATCCTTTTGAGGAATTTGATCCACGTGAGGAATTTGGTCCGTATGAGGACTTGGATCCATATGAAGAATTTGGTCCATATGAAGAATTTGATCTGGGGTTCCTATTCTTCACAGGTGGTGTCATGATGACATTCAATTGAAGACTTTCAAGGCACTTCTTGGGAACCCAGATGTTCTTCATAGGGGAACCGTTCCTGCGATTAGTGCCAACATATCTAGCAAATACTTCACCATTCTGATTTTTGAACAGTTTATAGTTGAGTCAAATGACTCATCGGAGAATGAGGAAATTCACACGTAAAACCATATAAGGTAGATGGATCAACTGGAGGTCCCTTTGCAGCAACCCATGAGGTTTTGGGATACTTCTCAGGCTTCCAATACGTTCCATCAGTATTGAGTTTCTTCTCAAAGGCAATGCCCTCTTTCCTAGGGTTCCTATTGAGGATCTGCTTTTTAAGCACATCACAAAGAGTCTGATGCCCTTTGAGGCTTTTGTACATGCCTGTCCTGTACAATTCCGTCAGCTCTGCATCGTCAGTGATACTAGCAATGTCCTCAGATGAGGAATTAGTGATAGCAGAGGCAGGTGAAGAATTTGTAACAGTTGAAGCATTAGAACATTCAGGTGAAGAATTAGCAGATTCACGTTCAATGCACGTTAAGCATGGAGGAACAAATTCTTCTTGAGAAGCGCTGATTTGTTGAGCAAGTAATGAATCGCGCTCCTTCTAAAGATCTTCATAACTCACTCTTAGCTTCTCAAGATCTTGCTTTCTTTGAAGAAATTCATAAGAAAGTTTCTCATGATCAGATAAGAGAGTGTTATGATGACCTTGAAGGTTGTCAAGCCTAGACCGAAGTCTCAAGATTTTCGATGTGGCTTGAGTGCGATCCATTTCTTCACCTAACATATCATCACTCTTATCTAGCATGTTTTGAACCTTCTCAAAAGCCCTTTGTTGTTTTATAGCAATCTTAGCAAGTTTAGAGTAGCTGGGCTTGAGATCCTCATCGATTCATTTTCACTAGATTCAGAGGAGGTGAAATTTAGTACCTTAGCACCTTTTGCCATGAAGCAATAGGTGGGAGCGTAATCATCAACATCCTCATCGGGCTTGTCGGTGAGTCGGTTTCTTGATGTTGAAGATGGACTTGCTAACAAAAGCAAAGAGCAAGAGCGGACTAGCCACACCAGATTCGGATTCTTGAGACTCCTCCTCTTCCTCATTTTCCTCAGATTCAGCTTCAGAGTCCATTTCCTTGCCAATGAATGCCCGAGCCTTTTGGAGCTGCTCTTCTTGTGAGAAGAAGGTTTTGAGGATTTTGATGATGAAGATTTTGATGATTTCTTTTTCTTATTCACGTCATCAGAACTGTAATACTTGTGTTTCTTCTTTCTTAATTCCTTTTCCCACCGAGGACAATCTTGGATATAGTGACCAGGTTTCTTGCATTTGTGACAAAGTCTTCTCTTATAGTCACTAGATGAGGAATCACCGCTTCTTGAGGATTTTCCAAAGCGACCACGTCTTGAGAATTTCTGGAATTTCTTCACGAGCGATTGCTAGCTCCTGGCCAAATTCTTGAGGATCTCCTAGGCTACTACCGAGTCTTCACTCTGATTCGGACACGCCTTGGCCTTGAGGCACGTGTTTTTCCATAGCCGTAACCATAGAGATCTCTCTTTTTCAGCAAGCTGGAACTTCGTGAGTATTTAGCCTTCGAGGATATCGGCAGGATCAAGAGACTTGTAGTCACTTCGTTCTTGTATCATCGGTGCGGAGTATCAAATGAGGAATCAAGCGATCTTAGCAATTTCTTCACCACCTCATGGTCGGTGATGTCAAGGCACCCAAAGTGCTTGAAGCTCATTTGAAATGTCGGTGAGGCGATCGAAGGTTTGTTGAACATTTTCGTTGTCGAGTCTTTTGAAGCGGTTGAAGAGATTCGAAGAACATCAACTCGAGAGTCACGCTGAGTTGAAACACCTTCATTTACTTTGGACAGCCTGTCCTGTATGAGTTTGGCGATTCCAAAGCACTCACTCTTCCATCTTGACCTTTGCTCGAGATGGCCACATATGATATTCTTCGCTTGAGAATCGAGTTGCTTGAATCTCTTCACATCAGCATCATTCGGAGAAGGTGTGACTAAGGAAACACCTTTTGTCACAACATACCGTAGATCGTTGTCAATTGCTTCAAGATGCATTCGCATTTTGTTCTTCCAAAGAGGGTAGTCCGTCCCATCGAAGGTAGGACACCCCGCTGAGACCTTGATCATACCTGCGGTCGACATAACTAAAACTCGGTGGTTAAACCAAAATCACACGTAACAAGGGAGTACCTTGCTCGATACCAATTGAAAGTGCGTTATATCGACTAGAGGGGGTGAATAGGCGATTTTTATGAATTCTTCATCGAGGAATTTGCGGTGAGGAAATTCCTTAGCGAAGAACTACTTATGACGGAATAAGTACTCGAAGTAAGCATAACAGATTACAAGCATAGTCATCATGATGAAATGAAGACAATCACAGAGTACGAAAGTGTAATCACAGGATAACACAGGATGAAGACAAAGCAATTTGAAGAAATTGAGCTGAGGAAATTGAGAAAGTCTTGATCAAAGTCTTCAAACACAGATATGAACAAATACTCAACACAAAGAATGAGGAAATGAAAGGGTTGAGGAAATAGAACCAGATTAGGTTGGTGAAGACAATGATTTGGTAGACCAGTTCCAAGCTGTTGTCTCGGTTATGCGTCTGGTTGGAGCGGTGAGTATTTAAACTCGAGGACACACGATCCTGGACACCCGATCCATCGAAAGCACGCAGCTCAGGACACCAAGTCCTCACCGTATTCTCCTTGAACTAAGGTCACACGGACCTCGTCCAATCACTCGTGGTAAGTCTTCAGCGACTTCCAAACCTTCACAGACTTGGTCACTCGGCGATCCACAATTCCTCTTGGATGCTCTAGACCATGACGCCTAACCGTCTGGAAGAAGCACAGTCTTCAAAGGTAACAAGCGTCGGATCCACGCAGGATCAATTTCTTGATGATGCTCAATCACTTTGGGTTTGTTGGGGTTTGGTTTTTGGGTTTTCCTCACTTTTGGGTTTTTCCTCACTTGATGATTTTCTCTCAAAGTCCTCGTGAGGATGGGTTGCTCTCAAATGACAAGTGTCAAGTTCTCTCGAGCAGCCAACCAGCTAGTGGTTGTAGGGGCGGCTATTTATAGCCTAGGGAGCAGCCCTACATGATAAGACATAAATGCCCTTCAATGATATGACCGTTAGGTGGATAAGATATTTTGGGACAGGTGGCAAGAAAGACAAAGAACGGTCGGAAATTTGACTCTCAAATTCCTCGGGGCTATCATGTTCCTCCTTTGTGTAGGCAATTCGCTTTGGCGAATTCCTAACTCCTCGATCGAGAACAAATTCCTCGTGACGGAAAAGAGCTTCGTCTCTGTCCTTTGAAGAAATTGTTGAAGCTGTATGAGATTTCCAAAAGCTTCACTCAAGGGATTGGTAGGTGTAGGATTTTGAGTTGAGCATCAAATGGAAATTTTTCCTTAGTATTTCCTCGACCCTTTAACAAAGACGGTGTTTCCTATGACTCAAGAAAGAGAAAATGAAACTACGAAAACAAAAGTCTTCACGCTTCATGTTCCTCAAATGAATACCAAGTCTTCAAGGTCACACCAATTTCTTCACTTTCAAAGTCTTGAAAGTCTTCAGAATATCAAAGTCTTGGATGAAGAACTTCATTTTTAGGGTCGACTTTCTCTGTAAATATCAAACTCCTCATAGACTTATAGACCTGTGTACACTCACAAACGCATTAGTTACTTAACCTATAAGTCTTCAATACACCAAAATCACTAAGGGGCACTAGATGCACTTACAGGTTTTCCAGGCACTCTCCATCGCGCAGTATTTTTGTACGATGGTCGCTAGGTCGGCGAGGCGTGAAACTTCGCGACGACTGATGGCGTTTATGATTCCCTTGTCCGTGCAATTGTTGCAGAAGATTGAAATCGCGCTTTCTTCACGGCAGTCCTTTATCTTGTTCATAACTAGGAGGAATCTGGCCCAGTAATGATGTACTGTTTCATCGGGGTCTTGCCGTATTTGAGATAGATCGCTTATGTTTGGGTGCGCAGGTGGAATTAAGTTCGAAACCCCGCCCGGTCTGAGGCTCAAAGGCCAAGAAGCTTCCGGATTCGGAAGCTTGGTTTGCTGAGCGCTTTCCAACAAATCTGGTCTGATGCCTGACTTTAGGTTCAGTATTTGATTAGCGTCCGTCCCTCCACGGGAATCCGGCATGGAGGGATCCGGAATCCGGACATAGTTGGATTTTAACATAGAAGAATAGTCGCCGCATTGTTCCTCTACCACGACAACGTGGTGGGTAACCTGGGGAGAGTTAATTTCTCTCAGATCGGTTTTAAGCCCAATCTGATCGTAGTCGGTAGCGACTCCTGTGATGCGATGCGATCCAAGAGCTTGTTTACGGAGGAGAGCTCAATCGGATCTAGCTGCTCGGAGAATTCCGAGCTGACGTGAAGATCGCTTTTAATGACTTGAGAGGTCATTGTCGGGGCGGTGGCCGAACAGGCGGTCATGAGAAAACCGCCTAGCCGGATAGTCGGCGGCGTGCCAAAGCTCCTTGACGATGGCGCCGTCTTTAAAAGACGGAAAAGGCATCCTTCACGATGGTGACGACGCAGGAACTCTCAATGAAAGCACCAATGTCGGTGTCAAACCTGGCGGATCTCGGGTAGGGGGTCCCGAATCGTGCGTCTAGGCGGATGGTAACAGGAGACAAGGGACACGATGTTTTACCCAGGTTGGGTCCCTCTTGATGGAGGTTAAACCCTTCATCCTGCTTGATTAATATTGATGATGTGTGTTACAAGAGTGGATCTACCACGAGATCAAAGAGGCTAAACCCTAGAAGATAGCATATGGTATGATTGTTGTCCGTCCTATGGACTTCTGACCGTCCGGTTTATATAGGCACCGGAGAGGGCTAGGGTTACACAAAGTCGGTTACAAAGGTAGGAGATGTACATATCCGTATCGCCAAGCTTGCCTTCCATGCCAAGGAAAGTCCCATCCGGACACTGGACGAAGTCTTCAATCTTCTATCTTCATAGTCTTGGAGTCCGGCCGATGATGATAGTTCGGCTATCCGGACACCCCCCAGTCCGGAACTCCCTCAGTGGCGGTGAGGCCTCCGCGGCAGCACAGCCGGCCACGAGTGGCAGGATCATGCGGCACGATCGGCGCTGCTTTGGGCGGCTGGAGCAAGAAGACCAGAGGTTGAACAAGCACTACGGCAGTTTGATGGACATCGTACGGTGACTGGAGCTAGAATCGTTCATATTGACTATGTTGACAAAGCCCTCCGTCCCCGTCAACTTAGTTGGTCCACAAGTCATCCTCCCACTATGGTGGGTCCTAGCTAGCACGGTGGGTATTTATTTTTTTGTGCGTAATAAGGAGGCACTTCCTTGCGTGCGAAGATATAGCTGGTGGGTCCGACATGTCAGCGGGGGGAACGTTTTTTCGCGAAATACAGAGGCCCTTCCGGTGGGTCCCAGCTGTCAGGTGGAGGAATCATTATTTTGCGCGTACAGTCCATGGCCGATGGATGTCGTTCGTTGACCACGTTGACCAGGCCGCGCCGAGAGCACCATGGCGGTGGACGACGGCGAGGCCTAGGAAGGGAATGACACGGAGCCGGGGAAGACTCGGCAATGGTTGCCCATGCGGTGGGGAGTACGAGGGTTTGCTGGTCCGGCTGCCGTCGCTGGAAAATAACAGGAGGTGTGGGTGAGTAGAGGAATGGCCTGGCCAGCAATGAAGTAGGGTGGGGCGGTGCGGCCTGTGCGGCAGCACAACCGACCACGGGAAGCGGGAGCAGGCAGTCCCACCGGAGCTGGTTTGGGCGGCTGGAGCAAGAAGATCAGATATTGAAGAAGCAGCACGGTCGTTGGATGTTAATCCAACGGTCGCTGCTGCTAGAATCGTTTGTGGACTAAGTTGACAAAGCCAAAGTACACGTCAACCTAGTAGACCCAGAAGTCAGCCTCCAAACCTGTCCCAAACAGCATACAGCCCGAAATTTCTAGCCGGATTCAAATTAATTTTAAATCTAAATATACCTTAATTTAAATTCAATGAAATTTTACCCACACAAAACAATGAAATTTAAAATATCAAAATCCGAAAGAAAACAGTATTTTGGAACTGATTGCCTGTTTGCTGTATTTTTTTCATTTTACAGCCCATTTATTATTACTTATAGCCCATTTCTTATTACTTATAGCCTATTTCTTATTACTTATAGCCCATTCTCTGGGCAAAATGCATCCCTCCTCGTCTTGAAAGATTTCCGGCCCAGTAGGGAGTAGAAAAGCAAGTAGGCCTATGTTGGTTATTCTGCAAAAAAATTAGCTGGCTAGCCATTTTTCAGAAAGGAAAAAAACAAACTGGGTTGGTCATGTGTTAAACATATGAAATAAAAGCCTGGGCTAGACGGGCCACGGGTCCCGCACAACCCAGTTTATACCCTTCTCCGTCCCAAAAAAACAAAATTACTGCGCGCTGCTGGGTCCCTACTGTCATCCTCAACATGTACAGTCATCTCCTTATTCCTCTCGGTTGTTGACCATGTTGACAACACCGGAGGGCGGCGCTGCGGCGAGTGAACCAAGACGGAGGACGATGGTGAGGCCTCGGACGGGAACGGACAGGAGTCGGGGAAGATCACAGCCAGTCGTGGGAGTCGGGAGCAGGCGGTCCCGCCGGCACTAGTTTGGCTTTGGCGGCTCGAGGAAGAAGAGACTGAAGAAATGCGACAGACGTTGAATGTCAATCCAACGGTTAAGGTTGGCACAATCGTTTTTTGACTAAGCGGACACCAAGTAGCATACTTTTTTATATATAGGAAGAAAACTGCAAGGAAAATGCGTTCATCTGCCGTCCTCCTCACAGGGAATGTTCGCCACATAAGTGACTAGCACCCTTGGTTTTCAACCGAGAGGTCTTGGGTTCGAGTCCGAGGAAATCTCAATTTTGTCCTCCTTCCTTCCTTGCAAAAAAAAGGGAAAGAAAATCAAAGACTTGGGAAGGCGTACAGAACAAGCTAGTGTACCAATAAAGAGACGTTGCTAGGTTTTAAAAAAGAAAGACGTGCTCCTGTAGCTGGTTCGAATCCAAACCTAGACTATGACTATATATGGTGCTATGCTACTCTGCAAATAATGAAACTGACATATCCAACGTTCGCTTCTCCTCTTCTCTACTTACTCTGCCTAGCATCAGAAGCTCTGGCCGCAGCAACCATATCCGCTGGTTGCTCGTCCACCTGCTCTTCAGCAGGCAACAACTAGATATGCGCCAAGTCACCACCCGTACCATCACCTTTGGGTCTCATCACACCCCCGCCGGCACGCGCATCGCAGCCGATTGCTCATCGCAACCCGCTGCCGTTGGTGTGGTGCCACTGCTGCAAATCACGCAGAGTCATCCGTCGCGTCTCAACCACAACCGCAACCCTGGCCGAGTCTTCTACAAATGCCCGAATCATGGGGTAATAATATGTTTAAGTGTTGTTCTGCTGCTTTCAGTTGCTGATTTTTTAATAGTTTGGTTGATGATCTTCCAATTTGATTCGATGCGTAAAAGGGAGGATTCATGTGATTTGTATTTACGGGAAGTTCTTGATGTGGGGAATGCAACTATGCTGATTATTTGGTTAGCCGAGGAATCCCAATACCAGCAAGTTGGGGTGTTGGACAAATGGCTGAAGGAACAGTAGAAGAGGAAGATGCACGAGCGAAGGTTAAAGATGCAGTTCCTCCGATCATGGCCAAGCAACAATTTGTTGAACGGCCTTGACAAAGCAATGAGGAGATGAAAGAGCTTGTGAAGATAATGGGCAAAATCAATGTGCTCTGTAGGATGATTGTCTCCTTATTTGCAGTGTATGTAGCACTCGTGATGTATTCAGTGGCTATGACATGAGCACTTTGCTGAAACTAATAATGAATGAAACCTGTGTAGCAGGCTGGGCGTAGTGTTGTGAACATCTAATGATTCCTAATAAAGGAAATCAGGGGGTATCCCATTTTGCTCATATAAATAAATAAATAGCAGAGGCCCTATCGGGTCAGCTTTGTTCTCATTCGAAGACGTTGAGCAAATTGTAGTCCAACAGCAAACTATGTCATCAAATTCAAGTTTCACAGCCAAATATGAGTGCAAGTAAACAACAATATCATCATGTTTTAGTTGTCATACAATCACCAAACACAAATCAGCATACATAACAAGTGATGTACTCACAGCAAAATACTAAACAACATGTTCATCAGGTTTGAGTTGTCATAGCAAACACAATTTCACATAGTAGATAAAAAACGTCTTCTGACAGGCAAATACGACAAAGCAATGTAATCATCATTCGCAGCAGCAGCGTCAACATCTTCGCCATGTGTATCAGTCTGAATCGTAATTCCCCACGGTGTCATCTTCTTCTTCGTCCTCAACGTCCTCGAACGTTGGCTTCATCTTGATCAACTCTTGTATGTCCACAGCATGATAGGCAATCTTTTCACCGGCGTCATTGACGTGATGGTTCTCAAAGATATTAGGAACATCTGAGATATCTTGAACATCAGAGCAAGTAAGCATCATCTTGTTGTGCAACTTCATTAAACGAATTCCTCTGCTCAAATCTTTGCAATACTCTCCAGTCATCGCTACGTGCAAATGTGTCTTCCAAGAAAAATATCTGTGTTGCTTGATTTGCCAAAATAAAAGGCTCGTTGGTCTGGTACGCCACCTTGACATTGATGGATTTGAAATAATCATCAGCTGGGTTTTGCGATCCTGGAAAATGAGTTATCCTAACGACAAAGACAATGTAACCACACACCGATGATCCTCGAACCGGAGATATCTTGCAAGCTGAACAATGTCTGTTATGTTAGCATAAATTTCAGTTATCTCTTTGCCATACATATCGGTGCTCATGATGGTACTGTTTGTGTCTTCCCCTTTCGTCTCGTGCAAGGGTGTTGTAGCGCACATCTCCAACAACGCAAGATTCATAATGTCTTACCCGAGTATCAGGACCCATTGCTAGTGAGTAAAGGGCATCATCAACTACCTGCCCATCCTCCCGCATCTTCTTAACCTATGGTTAGAAAATAGACAAACTGATCATCTTATGTACTCAATATATTAAAAAAACTGACAGTGCACTTCAAAAGCTTACATGGTTCTTGAACCATTTCGCAAATCCTGCCATAACCAGTTTGTCAATGTTTCTTGGATTTTGCGGCAGTAACTCCTCTTTGTAGATGATGCACAACATAGTGATCGCGTCAAATATCTAAATATATAAGAATGTGCTGCAAGTTTAGTAGATTACGATGTAGAAGCTGCAGTACTGCACTTACTTGATATAAGGTAGTATCTCAGGACAGTTATTCAACACATACCAAACCATTTTGTCCAAATCTTTAGGTTTGTCCTCTTGTCGACTCTTCCCTGTAACTCGAACAGAATAATCGAAAACATTGAGCCTGGGATTGTCTTCACCCACCTCTTTGCTAAGCTGATCAGCTGTTTCAATGTATTTTGAGCAGAATGTCAACGCTTCTGTAGTAATGTAGGCCTCTGCAATGGAACCCTCGGGTCTAGCTCTGTTCCTAACATAGCCCTTGAAAGTGCCTAGCCGCCTTTCAATAGGGTACATCCAGCCATACTGTATTGGACCTCTAAGTAGTGCCTCATCAGGTAGATGAATAGCCAAATGCACCATCACATCAAAGAAGGCTGGAGGATATATCTTCTCAAGGTCGCATAGGATAGTTGGTATCTTGTCTCTAAGACGCCCAAAGCATCTATCCCGATATTTCTCTGCAGAGTTCCACTGAAGAATTGTCCCAACTTGCACTCGCTCGTATAAGTCGTATGCGGCCCAATCCTCTAAGGATAACAGGTAAAACCCTTTGAAGTAGGATGTGGCAGTCATGAGTTTTCAACCCTTGTACCATGTTTCCATCTGCATTGACTCTCCTTTCAGAGTTGGAAGCAAATCCATGTGGGAATCTCACACGTGACAGGACCTCGCAGAATTCTTTTCTTTTTACCTTGTCCAAGACGTACACAGCTCATGCCATATCCCGTGGTTTACCTTCATCTTGCACCTGCAAATCCTTTCTGATACCCAGGTGTGTTAAATCAATCCTAGATTTTAAGGTATCTTTCGTCTTGCCCTCAATGTTAAGAAGTGTGCCGATAATGCTGTCACATATATTTTTCTCGATGTGCATCACATCAAGATTATGCCGCAGATCCAAATCTTTCCAATACTCCAAGTCCCACAAAGTGGACCTGCGGGTAAACAATAATCTCTCTTCTACCGTGCCACGCTTCCTTTTCCCGCTACCATTACCAGGATGGTTTCCTGGTGTAATATGCCCGACCTTCTCTAATTCCACTTGCAACTCATCGGCGGTGAGCCTCTTTGGCGCATCACGGTTTTCATGCTTTGCATTGAACACATGTCTTCGGTATTTTCTAGGATGCGGCTTGTCCTTGGGAAGGAAACGGCGGTGTCCAATGTAACAGATCTTGCTAAGTATTGTGTATGACAGCGGATTCCTGTCACAATGAACACATGCATTGTAACCATGTGTCGCTCATACGACATAGTGCCCAAAGCCGGATAATCATGGATGCACCAAATTACAATAGCATGCAGAAAGAAATCAATGGTGGGCTGCTATATAGGCCTCGGTGAGAACACCCTTCCATAGCTGTTGAAGTTCCTCCACAAGAGGCTCCATGAAAAATCAAAATCCTTTCCGGGACTTTTGGACCTGGGATGAGCAAGACCATCATGTAGTTTGATTCTTTGGTGCAGACATTTGGAGGCATGTTGTAAGGGATAACAAGCCTTTGGCCACATGCTATATGTGGCGCTCTGGTGGCCAAATGGGTTAAATCCATCCGAAGCTAAGCCAAGTTTAATGTTTCTCGGGTCAGAAGACAAACTCTTTGTGTTTATCATTGAAGCTTTTCCACTAACTACCATGAGATGGATGGCTCATTACATTCTGATCTCTGTACTCCTGGTTCCTAGAATGCCACAGTACATCCTCTCTTGGTTCAGCATCATGAAACAACCTCTTCAATCTTGGTGTAATTGGAAAATGTCTCAGAACATTATAAGGAATCCTCTTCACAGCATCGCCATCTTTCCATCTTGATGATTTGCATTCCGGGCATTCACTTAAGTTGGCATAATCCTTCGGGAACAGAACACAATTATTCTTACAAGCATGGATCATATCATATCCAATTCCAACTGCACAAAGGAAATTCTTCATTTTACTGTAGGTGTGTGGCAGCTCGAGGCCTTGTCTGGGAAAGATTTGCGGAAAGCAGCCAACATCACATCGAATGATTTGTTGGTCATCCGCTCAGATGACTTCACCCGAAGAAAGGTGACCATAGCTGAGAATACTGACAGCTTATTTCCTGGGGTGACAGCAACGTTGCATTGTTCCAACATGCGGGCCCACCGTTTTTATTCTGCAGGTGAAAGTTCACGGATTGCACGAGCATTTCGTAGCATTGTTTCAATGTTGGTCAAACTCACTGGCTCCGCCACCACCACCTCCTCCTCCTCTTCCACCTGAGCATCATGCAGATCAAGATGGTGATTTGTTGCTTCCACGTAGTCAATAACATTGACGTTCACAGCTTCACCATGATGAACCCACCTAGTATATGTGACCGGCATCCCATACAAGTGTAGATGATTTTGCACAGTTGACGGGGGTCTTGTAACTGAATTCATACAAGCTGCTACAGGCAGAGCACATCTGATTTCGGACCACCGTACTCAGCTACGATAAAGTTCATGAAGTTTTCAACCCCTCGACATATGCAGCGGACAATCTTCGAGCAGAAGTTATCCAAGTCCTGTCCATCATTAGACATACCAATTAGTTCTTCTACTAGATATTATAGGAAAAACATATATGCTTTTTATGAAGTCGAGAAAAAATACCTAAGTCGATGTCTAAAGCTATGGCAAGATATTTGGATGAGCAGATCTAAGTAACGAAATATATGTAAAGCTAATTCAGCAAACAGATTTGAGTGCTAAATTATGGCATTTGTTTCAGCGATCAATGAGGCTGAGCACACAGCCATCAAACTATCGAAGGCCATCGCAGCAACAAAGATCGAGTATAAAACGGTGTAGAGCTATTTCACCTAACAGATTGGCTACTAGACCATGGCAATCTATGTCACAATAAATATATGGCAGGATATTTTAGCAACTAATCGGCCTTGGCATGCCATCTCAGCTAAGCAGATTGAGTGCAGAACAGGGCAAGGAAGCTTCTTAAGCAAAGCATATTGACAGTAAACTACTTCGGCAAACAGTGAGATTAACAGTGTCCATCAGCTAACATTCAGCGCTTCACCGACATGAACCGGGCCTCAGTCTAGAATGCGCGTACCGTGGGAGAAGCTGACCGCCGTGCGTCTCCACTCCAATGTCGCCTTGATGGCGGTATTGCTGTCGTCGCCTCCACAAGAACGTAGCTGAGGTGGCGGCACGGCTAGAGGACGACAGTCACGAGAGCATATTGTGGGAGCGAGAGGATCACCGTCGTCCCTCGACGAATCAAGGGCGCGCTGACGCATCGGGTGCGGCGGGAGGGGCAGCTGGCGGAGCGAATGGAGTGGAAGGGGAACGGGGAGGGGTTTGGGGAATATTTGGCGAAGGCGGTTGAATCAGATTTGGGGAATTTTGTGTGTGGGGGAGGATTTTCGACGGTGGGCGGGGGGAGTTTGGCGCATGGTCGGTTTCTCCAAGTGCAGTCCCACGTGTCAGTGAAGAGGCAGCCGAAGCGCGTTCCATTTGCGTGAGCCGTGTGCAGGACCGAACGTGTGTGGGGTGCAATGCGACCATGACAGGAGTGCTGTGAGTGTACCTCCTTTTTTCCTTTTCAACTAGTAGGTGCTTCGCCCCCTCAAACAAAAATTTGCTTCGCGCGATCCATCGATACTACTACTAGTAATCCAGTAATCCCAACTAAAACGGTGCGGCCGGGTCTTTTCCCGCGCGATATGCTGGGAGGTTGGCTTAGTTGGGTTTTTTAGATTTGTCTCGGTTCAATAAAAAGCAGAGTTGGTGATGATGGTGTGCCTGTCATCCTGCAATATAGGTCGTCCGATTAATATCTAACGTATAGGAAGGAAACTATGACAATTTACCCGCACTCCTCTCCACATTTGCAGATAAGGCTTTCCCTTGTTCATCCTTTTCTCCCACGAGATCTTGATCTTCCGTGCAACGCACAGGCATCTTGCTAGTACTCCCACAATATGTATATTATTGTGAAAGTTCATATACACTGGCCGAGATTAATGCAAACATGGCAGATTTTCATTACATTTCAAACTTTTATAGGATAGAAAAATAAAAGAAACCCGACCCTAAACCTATTCTACGACAGCGACAGACGTCCTCCATCTATGATCTCTATGTACGGGGGCAGGGTTCAAGACCCATGAAGTGAAGGTGCGGTCTCCGGCGAGGAAGAGTAGAACACGGGATACGGACCGGCCAGTTGGCACACCATGCCCTGCCGCCTCCCATGCCCTACTCATCCTCAGAGGAGTCCCTGACCTCGGCGGTGAAGACGTTGGACGGCGGCAAGTAGGACGCGTGGCTGACGGTGCTCCCATCGTCGTCACGGGCGTGGCCACCACTTGTGCGGTCGCGTCCGCGTCCGGCTACGCCGCTATTGGCCGCGAGAGGCGACTTGAGCGAGGGCGACGACCTCGAGCTTCATCCCCAAAGACAAGGTCTCCCGCAGAGCGTTCGCGCTTGCGGTCATGGCGGATGTGGTGCCAGGTAGGAGGACGATGCGCTATGGTGTGGAGGTTAGCTGAGCGTTGTTGCTTTAAGTAGCGCATTCCGGTGAGGCCAAGGGTCCGAGTGCTTCATTAAGTCGCCGGAGTTGGTTCCTCGGGCACCGAGCCTCTTAACGACGACATATGAACGAACGGCATGAATGCAGGCAGCTGGCGCCAACTGGGAACGCACCACGCGACGGCGCGAGGGACGAGGGCTTTGGTGTGCCAGGGTAGTCAGCTGCGGTCGTGGCAATGTTGGAGATGTCGTTTTCTCAAATGCGATCCCCGCATGTCATTGAAAAAGCAAGATGACCCGGCATGGTCTCAGGTCCATAGGATGCAGTTGGCCGCGCTACACCACTCCGTGAACGCGTTGCGGCGCCCTATGCATCCTCGATGAACCTGTGAGTGTTAATCACATGACGATGTGAACTAGATTATTGACTCTAGTGCAAGTGGGAGTCTGTTGGAAATATGCCCTAGAGGCAATAATAAATTAGTTATTATTATATTTCCTTGTTCATGATAATCGTTTATTATCCATGCTATAATTGTATTGATAGGAAACTCAGATACATGTGTGGGTACATAGACAACACCATGTCCCTAGTAAGCCTCTAGTTGACTAGCTCGTTGATCAATAGATGGTTACAGTTTCCTGACCATGGACATTGGATGTCGTTGATAACGGGATCACATCATTAGCGAGAATGATGTGATGGACAAGACCCAATCCTAAGCCTAGCACAAAGATCGTGTAGTTCGTATGCTAAAGCTTTTCTAATGTCAAGTATCTTTTCCTTAGACCATGAGATTGTGCAACTCCCGGATACCGTAGGAATGCTTTGGGTGTACCAAACGTCACAACGTAACTGGGTGGCTATAAAGGTGCACTACAGGTATCTCCGAAAGTGTCTGTTGGGTTGGCACAAATCGAGACTGGGATTTGTCACTCCGTGTGACGGAGAGGTATCTCTGGGCCCACTCGGTAGGACATCATCATAATGTGCACAATGTGACCAAGGGGTTGATCACGGGATGATTTGTTACGGAACGAGTAAAGAGACTAGTCGGTAAGGAGATTGAACAAGGTATCGGCATACCGACGATCGAATCTCGGGCAAGTACAATACCGCTAGACAAAGGGAATTGTATACGGGATTGATTGAGTCCTTGACATCGTGGTTCATCCGATGAGATCATCGTGGAACATGTGGGAGCCAACATGGGTATCCAGATCCGCTTATTGGTTATTGACGGAGAACGTCTCGGTCATGTTCGCATGGTTTCCGAACCCGTAGGGTCTACACATAAGGTTCGATGATGCTAGGGTTATAAAGGAAGTTTGTATGTGGTTACCGAATGTTGTTCGGAGTCTCGGATGAGATCCCGGACGTCACGAGGAGTTCCGGAATGGTCCGGAGGTAAAGATTTAGATATGGAAAGTTGTTGTTCGGGTTCCGGGAAAAGTTCGGGTTTTTCTGGTATTGTACCGGGAAGCTTCCATCAGGTTCCGGAGGATTCCGGAGGGGTCCGAAGGTCCAGAAATTGTTCCACCACGTCCAATACAGCAGCATGGGCTGTAAGGGGGCGCCCTAGCCTTAATGGGCCCGGGGCACCAGCCCCCCCCCCCAAGGCCCATGCGCATGGGAGAGGGGAAACCCTCAGGGGGAGGGCCTCCACTTGACTTGGGAGGCACTCCTCCCCCCCCCCTTGGCCTCCCCCTAGATGGGATCTAGGGCTGGCCGCCGCCCCTAGGGGTGGATCCCTATGTGGGCGCAGCCCCCCTCTCCCCTATATAGTGGAGGCAAAGGGGCAGCCCAACACACGAAGTTCTTCTCATGTTGGCGCAGCCCTACCTCTCTTTCTCCTCATATCTCGCGGTGCTTGGCGAAGCCCTGCAGGATTGTCATGCTCCTCCACCACCACCACGCTGTTGTGCTGCTGCTGGACGGAGTCTTCCTCAATCTCTCCCTCTCTCCTTGCTGGATCAAGGCATGGGAGACGTCACCGGGTTGTACATGTGTTGAACGCGGAGGTGCCGTCCGTTCGGCACTAGGATCTCCGGTGATTTGGATCACGACGAGTACGACTCCTTCAACCCTGTTCTCTTGAAAGCTTCCGCTTAGCGATCTACAAGGGTATGTAGATGCACTCTCCTTCCCTTCGTTGCTGGTTTCCCCATAGATAGATCTTGGTGAGACGTAGGAAAATTTTGAATTTCTGCTACGTTCCCCAACAGTGGCATCATGAGCTAGGTCCATTGCGTAGATTCTTTGCACGAGTAGAACACAAAGTAGTTGTGGGCGTTGATTTTGTTCAATATGCTTACCGTTACTAGTCCAATCTTGTTTTGATGGTATTGTGGGATGAAGCGGCCCGGACCGACCTTACACGTACACTTACGTGAGACAGGTTCGACCGACTGACATGCACTTGGTGCATAAGGTGGCTAGCGGGTGCCAGTCTCTCCCACTTTAGTTGGAATGGATTCAATGAAAAGGGTCCTTATGAAGGGTAAATAGCAATTGGCATATCACGTTGTGGTTTTGCGTAGGTAAGAAACGTTCTTGCTAGAAACCCATAGCAGCCACGTAAAACATGCAAACAACAATTAGAGGACGTGTAACTTGCTTTTGCAGGGTATGCTATGTGATGTGATATGGCCAAGAAGAATGTGATGAATGATATGTGATGTATGAGATTGATCATGTTCTTGTAATAGGAATCACGACTTGCATGTCGATGAGTATGACAACCGGCAGGAGCCATAGGAGTTGTCTTAATTTATTGTATGACCTGCGTGTCATTGAACAAACGCCATGTAATTACTTTACTTTATTGCTAACCGGTAGCCATAGAAGTAGAAGTAATAAGTTAGCGAGACAACTTCATGGAGACACGATGATGGAGATCATGATGATGGAGATCATGGTGTTATGCCGGTGACGATGATGATCATGGAGCCCCGAAGATGGAGATCAAAAGGAGCAAAATGATATTGGCCATATCATGTCACTATTTGATTGCATGTGATGGTTATCATGTTTATGCATCTTATTTGCTTAGAACGACGGTAGTAAACAAGATGATCCCTCATTAAAATTTCAAGAAAGTGTTCCCCTAAGCATGCACCGCTATGCGAAAGTTCGTCGTTTCGTAGCACCATGTGATGATCGGGTGTGATAGATTCTTACGTTCACATACAACGGGTGTAAGCCAGATTTACACACATGAAACACTTAGGTTAACTTGACGAGCCTAGCATGTACACACATGGCCTCGGAACACAAGGGACCGAAAGGTCGAGCATGAGTCGTATGGAGGATACGATCAACATGAAGATGTTCACCGATGATGACTAGTACGTCTCACGTGATGATCGGACACTGCCTAGTTGACTCGGATCATGTAATCACTTAGATGACTAGAGGGATGTCTATCTGAGTGGGAGTTCATGAGATGAACTTAATTATCCTGAACATAGTCAAAAGATCTTTGCAAATTATGTCGTAAGCTCGCACTTTAGTTCCACTGTTTTAGATATGTTCCTAGAGAAAATATAGTTGAAAGTTGATAGTAGCGATTATACGGACAGAAGAAAGCTTATGTCCTTAATGCACCGCTCGATGTGTCTTTGAACCCCAAACGTCGTCTGTGGATGTTGCGAACATCGGACATACACGTTTTGATAACTGCGTGATAGTTCGGTTAAGCGATTTAGAGTTGAGGCACCAAAGACGTTTTGAAACGTCGCGAACATATGAGATGTTTCGAGGGCTGAAATTGGGATTTCAGGCTCGTGCCCACGCCAAGAGGTATAAGACATCCGACGATTTTCTTAGCCTGCAAACTAAGGGAGAAAAGCTCAATCGTTGAGCCTGTGCTCAGATTGTCTGAGTGCAACAATCACTTGAATCGAGTGGGAGTTTATCTTCCTGATGAGATAGTGATGTTTCTCCAAAGTCATTGCCACCAAGCTGCTAGAGCTTCATGATGAACTATAACATATCAGGGATAGATGATCCTTGAAATATTCACGATGTTTGACACCGCAGAAGTAGAAGTCAAGAAGGAGCATCAATTGTTGATGGTTAATGAAACCACTTGTTTCAAGAAGGGCAGGGGCAAGAAGGGATACTTCATGAAACGGCAAATCAGTTGCTGCTCTAGTGAAGAAACCCAAGGTTAAACCCAAACCCGAGACTAAGTGCTTTTGTAATGAGGGAACGGACACTGAAGTAGAACTACCCTAGATACTTGGTAGATGAGAAGGCTGGCAAGGTCGATAGAAGTATATTGGATATACATTATGTTAATGTGTACTTTACTAGTACTCCTAGAAGCACCAGGGTATTAGATACCGGTTCGGTTGCTAAGTGTTAGTAACTCGGAATAAAAGCTACGGAATAAACGGAGACTAGCTAAAGGTGAGCTGACAATATGTGTTGGAAGTGTTTCCAAGGTTGATGTGATCAAGCATCGTACGCTCCCTCTACCATCGAGATTGGTGTTAAACCTAAATAATTGTTATTTGCTGTTTGCGCTGAGCATAGACATGATTGGATTATGCCTATCGCAATACGGTTATTCAGTTAAGGAGAATAATGGTTACTCTGTTTATTTGAATGATACCTTCAATGGTCTTGCACCTAAAGGAATGGTTTATTGAATCTCGATCATAGTAATATACATTTTCATGCCAAAAGATATAAGATAGTAATGATGGTACCACTTACCGTGGCAATCGCCATGTAAGTCATATTGGTATAAAAGCATGAAGAAGCTCCATGTTGATGGATCTTTGGACTCACTCGTTTTGAAAAGTTTGAGACATGCGAACCATGTCTATTGGTGTATACGCATGAAGAAACTCCATGCAGATGGATCGCTTGGACTCACTTGATTTTGAATCACTTGAGATATGCAAATCATACCACATGGGCAAGATGGTGAAAAGCCTCGTTTTCAAGAAGATGGAACAAGATAGCAACTTGTTGAAAATAACACATTTTGATGTGTGCAGTCCAATGAGTCTTTGAGGCATGCAAAGTGAATATCGTTATGTTCTTACTTCACGGATGATTCGAGTAGATGTTGAGTATATTTACTTGATGAAACACAAGTCTGAATTATTGAATGGTTCAAGTAATTTCATAGTGAAGTTGAAGATCATTGTGACAAGAGGATAATATGTCTATGATATGATCATAGAGATGAGTATCTGAAGTTCTGAGCTTTGGCACACAATTAAGACATTGTGGAAATTGTTTCACAATTAATACCGCTGGAACACCATAGTGTGATGGTGTGTCCAAGACATCATAGTTGCACCCTATTGGATATGGTGCGTACCATGATGTATCTTATCTAATTACCACTATCGTTCATGGGTTAGGCATTAGAGACAACCGCACTCACTTTAATAGGGCACCACGTAATTCCGTTGAGATGACACCGTGAGAACTATGGTTTAGAGAAACCTAAGCTGTCGTTTCTTGAAAGTTTGGGGCTGCGACGCTTATGTGAAAAAGTTTCATCATGATAAGCTCGAACCCAAAACGGATAAATGCATCTTCATAGGATACCCAAAATGGTTGGGTATACCTCCTAATTCAGATCCGGAAGCAAAAGTGATGGTTTCTAGAAACGGGTCCTTTCTCGAGGAAAAGTTTCTCTCGAAAGAATTGAGTGGGAGGATGGTGGAGACTTGATGAGGTTATTGAACCGTCACTTCAACAAGTGTGTAGCGAGGCACGGGGAGTTGTTCTGTGGCGCCTACACCAATTGAAGTAGAAGCTTATGATAGTGATCATGAAGTTTTGGATCAAGTCACTACCGTACCTCGTGGGGACAAGGATGCGTACTACTTGAGTGGTACAAGAATCCTGTCTTGAAGGTCATGTTGCTAGACAACAATGAACCTACGACCTGTGGGGAAGCGATGGTGGGCTCATATTCCGACAAATGGTTAGAAGCCATGAAATCCGAGATAGGATCCATGTATCAGAACAAAGCATGGACTTTGGTGGACTTGCCCGATGATCGGCAAGCCATTGAGATAACTGCATCTCGAAGAAGAAGGCGGACGTGGACGGTAATGTCACCGTCTATGAAGCTCGACTTGTGGCGAAGAGTTTTTCACAAGTTCAAGGAGTTGACTACGATGAGATTTTCTCATCCATAGCGATGCTTAAGTCCGTCGGAATCATGTTAGCATTAGCTGCATTTATGAAATCTGGCGGATGGATGTCAAAATGAGTTTCCTTACCGGTCTTCGTAAGGAAAGGTTGTATGTGATACAATCAGAAAGTTTTTGTCGATCCTAAGGATGCTAAAAGGTATGCTGGCTCCATGATCCTTCTAAGGACTGGAGTAAGCATCTCGGAGTTGGAATGTGCGCTTTGATGAGATGATCAAAGATTTTGGGTTTATACAAAGTTTATGAGAAACTTGTATTTCCAAAGAAGTGAGTGGGAGCACTATAGAATTTTTGATGAGTATATGTTGTTGACATATTGTTGATCGAAATGATGTAGAACTTCCGAAAGCATATAGGGTTGTTTGAAAAGTGTTTTTCAATGGAAAACCTGGATTAGGCTACTTGAACAATAAGCATCAAGATCTATAAGATAGATCAAAATGTTTAATAATACTTTCAAATGAGCACATACCTTGAAATAATCTTGAAGGTGTTCAAGATGGATCAGTCATAGAAGGAGTTCTTGACTGAGTTGTAAGGTATGAAGTTAAGAGTTAAAGCTCGACCACGGCAGAAAAGAGAGAAAGGGCGAAGGTCGTCCCCTATGCCTTAGATGTAGGCTCTACAGTATGTTATGTTGTGTACCGCACCTGATGTGTGCCTTGCTACATATCTGGCAAGAGGGTACAAAGGTGATCAAGGAGTGGATCACCAGATAGCGGTCCAAATTATCCTTAGAGGAATAAGGATATGTTTCTCGGTTATGGAGGTGATAAAAAGTTCGACGTAAAGAGTTGCGTTGATGCAAGCTTAACACCTATCCGGATAGCTCTGAGTAGAGATACCAGATACGTATAATGGAGCAACAATTTGGAATAGCTCCAAGTGGAACGTGGTAGCAGCATCTACGGTATGACATAAAGTTTTGCGAAATACATAGGGATCTGAATATTGCAGACCCGTTGACTACAACCTCTCTCACAAGCATAAACATGATCAAACCCAGAACTCATTGAGTGTTAATCACATAGTGATGTGAACAAGATTATTGATTCTAGTAAACTCTTTGGATGTTGGTCACATGGCGATGTGACATGTGAGTGTTAATCACATGACGATGTGAACTAGATTATTGACTCTAGTGCAAGTGGGAGACTGTTGGAAATATGCCCTAGAGGCAATAATAAATTAGTTATTATTATATTACCTTGTTCATGATAATCGTTTATTATCCATGCTATAATTGTATTGATAGGAAACTCAGATACATGTGTGGGTACATAGACAACACCATGTCCCTAGTAAGCCTCTAGTTGACTAGCTCGTTGATCAATAGATGGTTCCAGTTTCCTGACCATGGACATTGGATGTCGTTGATAACGGGATCACATCATTAGCAGAATGATGTGATGGACAAGACCCAATCCTAAGCCTAGCACAAAGATCGTGTAGTTCGTATGCTAAAGCTTTTCTAGTGTCAAGTATCTTTTCCTTAGACCATGAGATTGTGCAACTCCAGATACCGTAGGAATGCTTTGGGTGTACCAAACGTCACAACGAATCGGGTGGCTATAAAGGTGCACTACAGGTATCTCCGAAAGTGTGCATTGGGTTGGCGAATCGAGATCGGATTTGTCACTCCATGTGACGGAGAGGTATCTCTGGGCCCACTCGGTAGGACATCATCATAATGTGCACAATGTGACCAAGGGGTTGACCACGGGATGATGTGTTACGGAACGAGTAAAGAGACTTGCCGGTAAGGAGATTGAACAAGGTATCGGCATACCGACGATCGAATCTCGGGCAAGTACAATACCGCTAGACAAAGGGAATTGTATACGGGATTGATTGAGTCCTTGACATCGTGGTTCATCCGATGAGATCATCGTGGAACATGTGGGAGCCAACATGGGTATCCAGATCCCGCTGTTGGTTATTGACCGAGAACGTCTCTGTCATATGTGCATGGTTCCCGAACCCGTAGGGTCTACACACTTAAGGTCTGGCGACGCTAGGGTTATAAAGGAAGTTTGTATGTGGTTACCGAATGTTGTTCGAGTCCGGATGAGATCCCGGACGTCACGAGGAGTTCGAGAATGGTCCGGAGGTAAAGATTTATATATGGAAAGTTGTTGTTCGGGTTCCGGAAAAGTTCGGGTTTTTCCGGTATTGTACCGAAGCTTCGGAAGGTTCCGGAGGATTCCGGAGGGGTCCGGAGGTCCGGAAATTGTTCCACCACGTCCAATACAGCAGCATGGGCTGTAAGGCGCCCTAGCCTTAATGGGCCGGGGCACCAGCCCCCCAAGGCCCATGCGCATGGGAGAGGGAAACCCTCGTGGGGAGGGCCTCCACTTGACTTGGGAGGCACTCCTCCCCCTTGGCCTCCCCTAGATGGGATCTAGGGCTGGCCGCCGCCCTAGGGGTGGAACCCTAGGTGGGGCGCCCTAGGCAATGGGCCAGGGCACCAGGCGCCCCAAGGCCCATGCGCATGGGAGAGGGAAACCCTAAGGGAGGGCCTCCACTTGACTTGGGAGGCACTCCTCCCCCTTGGCCTCCCCTAGATGGGATCTAGGGCTGGCCGCCGCCCTAGGGGTGGAACCCTAGGTGGGCGCAGCCCCCCCTCTCCCCCTATATATAGTGGAGGCAAAGGGGTAGCCCAACACACGAAGTTCTTCTCATGTTGGCGCAGCCCTACCTCTCTTTCTCCTCATATCTCGCGGTGCTTGGCGAAGCCCTGCAGGATTGTCACGCTCCTCCACCACCACCACGCCGTTGTGCTGCTGCTGGACGGAGTCTTCCTCGATCTCTCCCTCTCTCCTTGCTGGATCAAGGCATGGGAGACGTCACCGGGCTGTACGTTTGTTGAACGCGGAGGTGCCGTCCGTTTGGCACTAGGATCTCCGGTGATTTGGATCACGACGAGTATGACTCCTTCAAGCCCGTTCTCTTGAACGCTTCCTCTTAGCGATCTACAAGGGTATGTAGATGCACTCTCCTTCCCTTCATTGCTGGTTTCCCCATAGATAGATCTTGGTGACACGTAGGAAAAGTTTGAATTTCTGCTACGTTCCCCAACAAACCTTGGGCACAAACCAAACATACCGTTGGTCGTGCCACAGCACTAACGCCACCCTCGGCACAATGAAACCGACAGTGTCTAGCAACGATATGAGTGTGTCGCACACCGCGGTCGCCGTGTCCAGAGGCGGTGCTGGAGCTGCGCCCCGTTGTTGGCCCCAACGACCCACATGAACGGTTGTCGGTGGCGAGGAGGTCGTGGGCCAGCTCCTCCATTGAACTAGTCTGCGCTACATCGTCCCGACGGGTGTGCCCCACATGTCGGTTTCCCTGTCCTCCCGGCCATATTCAAGTGTCAGTGCTCCGCGTTGCGCATTAGGCCTTTCACTATGTAGGCCAAGCGAGACAACTTATTTTTTATTTGAGCCGTTCAAGTGTAATCATGTGGCGTTTGCTTATTTCTCATTCCTCTCCAACCCTCTTCTCCATCGATCATGTCGCCCTCTAGTCGAGTTCATCCTCCCGCATGCCTCATTTGAACATTCCGCCGAGTATCATTCGCATGTACCCACCCTAGTCCTCTTTCAATAGATCTCCGGACCCCGAGATGAAATCAAGAGGGAGCAGTGGGGCACGTGATACCTAAGGCGGATTCAAAATTTTGAACCGGTGATCATAGCATCCGCAAATCATATATAAAGGGTATTCAATGTTTGTTTCTGCTTTTGAACGCATAATATACTCCCTCCTATCCTTTCTACTTTACATATAAGTTTTATGTGTAGTCAAAGTATCTCTACTATGATCAAAAAGGTATGAACATTCAACAATGCCCAATCAATATTGTTAGATTCGTACGTACTCCTAGATTTGTACTCGAGATGGTTTCCAATTTGACTATTGACAAGATTAATAGTACATGAGATGTATAATGTGAAAATTATATCATTGGAAACTCCTTTCACATACGAAGTTGACCTTATGCTTTGTGTAAGTTGCATGTCATATATTATTACTCTAACATTTGGTCAAAGTTAGCCTCAAAAAACGCATTAGACCATGTATGCTTTGTGTAAGTTGCATGTCATATATTATTACTCTAACATTTGTGTAAGTTGCATGTCATATGTTATTACTCTAACATTTGGTCAAAGTAGTATAGTGGAAGTGGATCCTCTGACGTAGGTATCCCTGCCTTACCCTCCCTTTCGGTCACTTACTGGCGGACCCCATGCTTGCTAGGCCCCGTATGTCAGTTACTCAATGGGTTCGACCACGTCAGGGGATCCTCATCCGTAGTAAACTCCCTCTGTTTTTATTTACTCCGCATAAAACAGAGGGAGTGGTGGTATAATAAATGACGCGGGCGGGGAGGGGAGGACGCCGGTTTGCTCTCAAGCTGCGGTCCCACAAGCGGCGAAAACGCAAGACAAAGCGCGTTCCATTCGGTGAGCAACGTGGAGGATCCAGCGTGCGGGCTGCAACGCCGAACGCGACAAGAGCGATGTCTGATCAAAACCGATTGACCGCTCGTCGCCGGAACCACTATTCACACTGTAACCTTTCACGCCGCTTCACGCCAGCCATTGCCCTAAAACCACACCAAATCTCCAGCCCATTCCCCCACCTTTTGATCTCCTAGCCCGCATCAAGCGTCCCCTAGTTCGCCGGAAAGCCATGGTGCGACAAAAGATCACTTACTACAAGATGTCGACCTTTGGGCGAGCGCCAGAAATCCGCGGCGGTCGGGCGCCACGCACCTCCGTTCCCAAGCTCGCTGGCGGCGGCCAATCTCGAAGTTCTCCGGAGCCAAGCTATGAGGAGGAGGAAGCCGATCCAATGTTCACTGCGGAGGTCGTGGCGCGAAGGCCCCGATGGGTATGAGACGATGGACGCCGACTTCGTGCGGCGTCGAGGTCCCCATGGTGTAGGCGGACCAGCGGTTCAACATGGCGATACTAAAGGAGGACCGGGAGGCAGAGGCTCAACTCGACGCGGAGCGCGTGCATGCCGCTGCCATCGAGTCTCTCCTGCAGGCGGAACCGGATGTCGTGGATGTGAACCGGGTGGCGGAGGCTCAACTTGAGGCGGAGCACGCAGATGCTGCTGCCATCGAGGCCCTACTGCAGGCGGAACCGGACATCCTGGACATGAACCGGGCGGCAGAGGCTCGACTCGACGCAGAGCGCACGGATGCCGCTCTCATCGACGCCCTCCTGCAGGCGGAACAGACGCCCCGACTTGAACCGGGCGGCGGAGGCTCGACTCGACGCGGAGCGCAGCGGTGCCGCTGCCATCGAGGCCCTCTGCGCAGTGTAACCGGACGTCCTCGACTTGAACCGGGTTGTGCTCTCGTCCGTGCAGAGCGCCCGCACGCTCCGCTTGAACGAGTAGCTGGAGGCCAAGGACAACCACGGTGCGGAGACACACGTCGGCAGCGATGACTTGTTCGCGCCGGCAGCCAAAGACGACGAGGCCATCTCTTTCCGCGAACAGTGATAGTTTTTCTTTATGTTGTTGTTTTTATGGATCTTTTGTTGTGTAAAAACATACTATATTTATTATGCAAGTCGCCTGACTTGGGTCAGTCTACCATTTCAGGCGGTTCGATGAATATCCTATGTCTCCTAACCCTTCTTTCCTTCTTCCTCACCTCTTCTTCTTCCCCAACATACCACCGCACAGGCCGTACGGATACTCCCCAACATGCGGTTGGATAAACATACTCTATGAACGAAAATTATGTGTCAGTGGTAGGATGGCTGAGTTTGGTTTGTTCACATGCGACAAAGACATGTCGTGAGGGTGCGTTCCCTTTGGTTGGGTTTGCGCGGCGGGAGCGATTGTGTGAGGGTGCGGTGCGACTGCGGCGCAGGAGCGACCATGTGAGGGTGCGGTGCGACCCGCGACAGCCGTCTTGTAAATGTACCTCCTTCTCATTTTCAAAACTTTAGGCAAGCTTGGCAAAAATGTGTGGTGAAGTTTGGCAATGCAAGGCCTAGACCCAAACAGGATAAGTACGTACGTACTAGAAGTATTAGTGTTAAAAAAGAAAGGCAGGGTTTTCCTTCGCAGGATTTAATCGATACAAATCCTCATTTCACGTGTCAATTAATGCGTATTTTTTTTCTCGAAAGACCAAAGAGCTAACCATCTCACTCCTCATTGCTTGATTAATGCAGCGCCATGCAAACCAACCTTCTCACTTCCGCATGCATGCAGGGGATATTAATGTCCTTGGTTGCTAACCCCATCAATTTTGCGTCGATTAGTGTTAGTGGCCCTTTGAAAATTGTAATTTTGATAATACTGGCCTTGTGTACAAAAAAATGGAGGTAGTAACTATATTTGACTTCCTTCCTCATTGCGGTGACGTCAACGATTTTTTTTGTGGTTCGGCGAAGTGCGTTCGACGGAGAACACCATTGAGGGAGACCACGGTAAGTCGTTCACAAGTGCCGCCTGCAAGCCGAGACAACCGCCTTATTTGCATCCAGGAAGACCTTTACTAGTACTACTACTAGGAGTACTAGTGCGGTGAGATGGTTTCTCGAAGAAGACGATGGAGAAGCGGAGTCAGCGAAGAGTGAAATGATGGTTGCTGCGTCCGTGCTTTGTGATTTGATGCCTCACTGTTTTGTGATTTGTGATAGAAGGGACAGGGGAGTAGACTCTATGCTCTATATTGTACTACATGCGTCCAAGCATGGGTGAAAGAGGAGAGACGTTTCATTTTTCTATTCCTTCAATCAATCAATCAGGGAGCTTCGGTTCCATCTTTTTGGCTTTGGCAACACCGTCCACAATGGTTCCCACGTTGCCAAAAGCTATTTTCACATTTGGTTACAGATTGTGGATACCCTTAACGTTACCACTTGGTTTTGCTCCTGTGTGCTATCTATACAAATCTCAATTATATTGATCTAAAAAATTATAGAATCAAGATTAGTAAAAAGGAGGTGATTTTGCCGCGCGGATGGCGGTTAGCAGTCCCACGTGTCAGGGATTTACCAAGCCGATCCGCGTCCCACATGAGGCAAAACAACGGCAGAAGCAACACGTGGTTAAGTTGAAGAAGATGAGGGAGAAGCGGATTCAGCAACGAGTGAAATGATGGTTGCTTCGTCCCTCCAACTTCTTTTTTTAGCATTATTACTTCGTCCCTCCAACTTAACTGCGGGAAAGATGCAACTTTGTGATTTGACGCCTCATTGCTCATTACTACGCCGGCGCCATGACTGGGGTGCTTCACCCCGGCTGCTCTGCACTGTATTCCGGTATGGCACGTGGACCCGGTAGCTTGATGTCCCACATGGCACGTGGACTAGAAGATTTATGAAAGCGAGCGCTCCACTCTTACGATGGAGGAGTAGACGACACAACGGCCCAGTGAACTGTCACTTGTACTGTATACTACTATAGTTTTGCTGTTTTGCACGATCCATCGATACAAACCTGATTAAACAGGAAAGGGCGGGATTTTATCCGCGCTGTAGATGATACTGGCCATACATTTCAAAGGCAATTTTAATGTATGCAAACTGAATAATTATAAGTAACAATATGATATCTAGTAAAACTAAAAACACATATGATTTATTGTTTTAGAGTGTAGTAGTAGTAGTGATGTATTGCATAGTTGTTTGATGTAACATGCGAACGTGTAGAGATGTAGTTTTGGAGGGCCTCTGAGAGAGAAAAGCGTAATATGGTCACCGAACTTTAGAATAAGCTGATTACGGTCACTATATACGTTTTGCGGTGATTATCCGGTCACTTGCTCACGAGTTCAAAGATCGGATTGCACTCGCTGACCGCCAAATAGTGTGCGTGGCGCCATGTTGACTAGTTACATTGACCACATTCCTTGTGGGTCCCACCTGTCGATTCGCAAGATAGGGAAAAGGTCGATAAACACAAATTTACGCAGGCGCGACAAGGCTCCAACCCGTGCGCGGGAATCACCTAGTTATGTATGTGTCTGTCAGGGCCTGATGTGTGCGCATGCACGTGTAGGTTGAGCACTTGAGCATTAGAGTGTGTGTTGGTCGTGTGGTGTACTGGTGTGAGCATGCATGTGTGCGTGTGTGCGTGTGAGTGTTGCGTGTGTGCATGGCTGCGTGTGTACGTGTGAGTGTTGCGTGCGTGCGTGGGTGCATGTGTTTGTGTGAGTGTTGCGTGGATGCAGTTCGTGTGCATCCGTGCGTGTGTGTATAATCACCACACCAGATCATGTGTGTTAAAACAGACGGCTCAGCATACCAATACAAGGCCACCTTGTCCCCTGTGCCCGCGGTCATGACTTCGAACCATCGTCAAAATATTTTTTTGTCGTTTTTTTTCATTCTTACTAGCAAGATGCCCGTGTGTTGCACGTAACATCAAGATGCATTTGTATGACTTGTTTATCTTGTGAGAGAAAAGGATGAACGAGGGAAGGTTTTATTTGCAAATGTGGAGAGGTGTGTGGGTACCTTTTTGCAAATTGCCATAGTGTCTTTCCTATCCGTCCGATATAAATCGGACGGCCTATATTGCAGGATGAGAAGCACACCATCATCCCAACTCTGTTTTTATAAGAGCGTATTTTATTTATAAGAGTGTAGATGTAGAGTAGATACAAGCCGACAGGTGGGCCCGATGATAGTGAGATAATGTGATGCAACACTAGAGGTGCCATGTGGAGCGTTTAACTGGTCAACTAGTCATGTCATGAGCAAATCTGAGTTGTACGGTGAGCCCGTGGATCTGTATAATAACCACTAAACGTAAACGGTGACCGTAATGAGTGGATTATGAAGTCCAATGTATGTATCATGCTTTCGCTTCAAATACAATGATCGTCATTGAATATATCGCGAGAGAAAGATGAAACACGCGTGAATTTCATGGGGGCTTACTTTTAGAGGACCTGGAGATAGTTTTGTGTGCATATGTGAAAAGGGCGAGGGGGTGTATGCGATGGAGAGAGAGATGCTCTTCGTTTCTCTTTATTATGATTAACTTTGTATATAATATAAAAATATATAAATTCACAGTGCGGGATAAATATCATTGTGGGCACCATGCAATGCAAATTAGCGTTCGTACTCCTCCATATAACTTTGTAATGTTGTATATATGTAGAAACTCTAAAATAATTTTTTGGCCACACTTCATTCAAAAGGAATGTTGTATGTGAAATAAACGTGAAGAGAGGGCTTTTTTAGATCAATGGGGTACGTGATGTAACATGTGTAAATGTGTAGTTGATGCATTTGGCTGGGCCTAGAGAGGTATGTGTGTGTATTACGTATTCGAGAGAGGCATGGATAGAGGGGCCGACGGGGGGGGGCGTTGGAGAGATAGCACAAGAAATGAGAATGGTCTAGAGAGAGAGACGAATATGACTTCACGACAAGAGATTCCATTCCCTTGAGTGTGTATATGCAAGGGGGGAGGGAACAGAGGCACCAGGAGAAATTTTCTGTGTGTGGGGTGTTTGTGTTGGTATGTGTGGGTGTGAGAAGATAATGAGACGTGGGGGCAGAGGGTGTGTCACCACGTGAGGTCCGGTGGGTCGAGGTGAGGCCCTTCGTTCGGTTCCATCCTGCGCCACATTGGTCGTCCCATGACACATTTAGGAAGACCCATGGATGACTAGTCGTACAAGACAAATATAGCAGAATTCTGAAGGACTCTGTGTCCTTGACAAAGCCGTCTAGGATTTGTAACCCTAGGTTCTCGGACTAAGGTAACCCTTTATCTCCGATATTACTATTCATCCAACCTAACTTTAAGGGGCATCCTCTGAATGCTCTGCTAGAATCATACTCGTCGATTAGGAAGAGAGGTGTGAGACAATGCGTGAGAGACAGGCGTAAAGATAATGTGTGTACATGAGACACGTAGGCAGGTCCATGTATATAGAAAGGGTCGATGAGGATTGTGCGTGTGTATGTTTTCAAGAGGAAGAGTGCTTGTGATAAAGGTTAGTGAAAACAGTTGTAAATGGTTACGAGAGGGAGGGAGGGTTATATCTAGAGCATGTGTGCGAGAAAGACACCTCGGGAGAGAGTGTGTGAGCATGTGTGAGAGACCACCGATGGAGAGTGAAACTACACGTAAAAGACTTCTCTACACATTAATTAAAGATATAAATTGTATCCAAATATTAGGATGGGATCATGATATTTGCAAATCGCGTAAGGAGCGGTCATTGATCCATCAGACATCTAGATTCTATCGAATTTGAGCATGTCTATGTTATTATTCGACACAATTGATCCACATAGTTAGTATTTTGAACTCCAGACAATGCATCGCTTTAGCAATCGAATATAAACGTGAGTATAGTTCATGTTGTGTGTGTAAAGCACATTATACATACGAAAGTTACACAATGGACATTATAAATAACTATATATGAACTAGCATACATTTGAATTCAACTTAAGGTGGTTTAAAAAATCAAATTCAGCATGAAGTCCATTCAATTATTTGAATTTGATATCATGGCATTTGTAAACCATACCTAAATTATGGGGGCACCAATCTTTGCTCTGATTTTGTACATAATAGCATATGTAGTCGTGTACAAAATAGATTCAAATTTAGCTCCTTCATTCCAAAATAATCGTAGTTATAGGATTTTCAAGTGTCAAAATTTCAAAAACAAGCGGATAATTTAATGAGGTTTTCAAAAATACAAGGTCAAATATAACGTTGTCTATTTAGGTCAATCCTCATAGTTCAAGAGTACTCTAAACGTGAATGCTTGTGTTTCAAAATTTCGAACGAAGCGCCAAAAGAGCCTCTACTCGCCCCAAACCACGTGAGACCAATGTTTGGTAGTACAAGGAAATTACTTTTCTAATAACTCCGACCCGTGAAACCTACCGGCCCGACGTCCAAAGGTCTAAACCAGGGTAGGTTTGTAGCTTCATCTAGACGCCACGCAACCGCCTCCGAAAAACATTCATACACAATGGCCGCCTAAGCACACATGCACGTGGACGAAATCGCTCCCGCCCACTATTTGGGACACCTGGGATTACCATCCTACCCCCGACCCACAGTAGGACTGAAATTTAAGAGGGGGGCAAAGTTTGTACTTTCCCCAAATTTCAAACAAGTGCGTCCCATCTTCTGTTCAAAAAAGCCAAAAACAAGCGCGTCCTAGACCGAAACATGGTTCCCCCCACCCGTCTGATTCCCCATTCGTACTCCATGGGCGCCAAAACTACCTCTCCACCACCATGAAACCCGGCGTCCTCCGTCCGCCACCCCATCCCACCCATCAACCGCCGCCCTCCTCCATCACGCCGGAGCCGATACCACGTCGCTGCCCACCACAACCTCAACCGCAACGCCCTCCACGGCTAGTAGTTGAAGCCGAGGCCGAGTCGTCCGTACCCGAGCCAGTTCAACCACACCGTCCTGCGCCTCACCGCTGCCGCTCCAACTTCGCCACCCTCCACCGCATGGGAGCTGTTCCTGCTACGCCGTCCTTCGCCGCCTCGGGTCTGCTTCCCCTCCGCTGACATACGGCCACGGCAACACAGTCAACAATTTGGCCATGGGTTCGTCCAAGCCTGCATCCTCCAGAACATCGGTTTCCCTGGTAAAAAGAAGAAGATCAGCGCGACATGTGGAGGTGACCACACCGGCAACCGAAGAAGGTACTCCTCTTCCCTTATTCGTGCAAATCTTACATCTTTGCTTGGACGATATTCATCCCACAAAAGACATTAGTTGACCGCTTCTTCTTGATACTAGATGTTCCTAGTAACTCGCGATGCACAAGGTTTCTCCTCATATACTATTTCACCTTAGCTAGAGGTCTATTGCCCCCCTGAATTTCAATTTCTGGCCAGTTGATTCCCAATTAACGGAAGCATTCCCCGGCGTAACAGGCGCTAGTACAACTATTACGCCGGGGAAGCAGCGCCTTGGTGTTTATCTAAGGGGCGTGTGCGGCCTAGAGCTACTGGCGCCTGATCTGGAGGTCGGCCAGGATTAAAGGGATGGCCTGGGGGCGCTGCCAAGCACGGCGGTGGTGTGAGGTCAATGGGAGGGTGATACGTCTCCAACGTATCTATAATTTTTTATTGCTCCATGCCACTTTATCTACTGTTTTGGACTATATTGGGCTTTATTTTCCACTTTTATATTATTTTTGGGACTAACCTATTAACCGGAGGCCCAGCCCAGAGTTGTTGTTTTTCCCTATTTCAGTGTTTTGTAGAAACGGAATATCAAACGGAGTCCAAACGGAATGAAACCTTCGGGAACGTGATTTTCTCACCGAACGTGATCCAGGAGACTTGGACCCTACGCCAAGGAACAAAAGAGACGGTCACGAGGGTGCCCCCCCCCCTATGGAGCGCCCCCCTGCCTCGTGGGCCCCCTATTGCTCCACCGACGTACTCCTTCCTCCTATATATACCTACGTACCCCCAAACGATCGGAACAGGAGCCAAAAACCTAATTCCACCGCCGCAACTTCCTGTATCAACGAGATCCCATCTTGGGGCCTGTTCCGGAGCTCCGCCGGAGGGGGCATCCACCACTGAGGTCTTCTACATCATCACCATAGCCCCTCCGATGAAGTGTGAGTAGTTTACTTCAAACCTTCGGGTCCTGTCGGAGTAAATGACCACGGGTAGCCTAGCCGGCTCCCCCTGGCTCTTCTGAAAAAATTACGAGCTGATCGAGCCCTCAACCATCCAAGACGTGGGGCCGCCTTCCTTTGGCCGGCTGTCTCTCAGGACGGCTGCCGGGAGGCGGCCCGGCCCAAGACCCACAGGAGGACGGCCACCAGAAGGCCGACTCCAAGAGGACGGCCAATAGAGGGCCGACTCCAAGAGGACGGCCACCAGAGGGCCGACTCCAAGAAGCCGGCCCCCCAGCAGGCGGCCAAGACTGCACCCTCATACTTTGCACCCTCATAACGGCGATGAGACAGGGCGTGGCTATACTGAAACCTGCCACCCCCGAATCCCGGAGCTCGCAAGGCCATAGTGCACCGTACGGGGCGGCCATTACCCGTCCGGCGCGGCACTGTTGCCATGTTGACCATGATGTCACCCACGACAAGTTGTTAGTACGGCCCGCAGGCGGCGGGCCCCTCCGGTCAGAGAGACACCCGAAGGCAACCAGACCTCCTCCAGTCGGCCTGGGATATGGCCGGCTCCCAGTAGCCGGCTTGCTCCCTCCCTCGAAGGAGGCGCCTCATTAAGGAGACAAGATGAGGTAAGGCTACAGTGATCGCCGCCAAGGCGGCGGCACTGTAGCCATGCTTACCTAGACAAAGCCCTCATCATTAGGAGTGAGGCAATAGTAACCAGCCCCCAAGAAGGTCCCCGAGCGGTGGGACCAGCTTGTCGACCAGAAAGCCGGTAGCCGGCGGGACCCACCAGTCCGCGGGCCCCAGCGGCCGGCGAAGAAGCCGGCGGGCGTAGACACTGACGGCTAGGGCCCGCGCCCAGCCGGATTACCATTGTACCCCTGGGGGTAGGCCTATATAAACCCTCCGGGGCACCCATGCAAAGGGTTGATCTCTTAGAGTTTTAGACACCACATAGAGGGAAGAGGAGAGCTAGCCGTGCCCTTCTTCTTCCTCTCACCGAAACAGCTCAAGGAGCCTCTTGTAGCTACTCACCTAGTGATCATGTGGAGACCCCGCAGAGTAGCAGTAGGGGTGTTATCTCCACGGAGAGCCCAGAAGATTGGTAAGATTCGCCGGCGTGCATGTCTTCGCATCATCTCGTTTCCAGGCACCGGCGACGTCTTATTGGCTCCCACAATGATAAGCCACCCGTTGGCATATGTCGCACCAACCACCCGACATTTGGCGCACACCATGGGGCCAGGTGCACCGTCGTCCGGAGACCTGCTCTGGACGGGAACCCTCTTCCTTCCCAAATGAAGCGTAGCCAGCCCTAAGACGCCCGATGGCGCTTGCCCCGACGCGCTGCAAGGCGTCGCTGATGCCTGAGCGACGAGCTGCCTCGCCGATCTTCTTGGCGAGGCTCGCATCTCTGACGAGCCCGCATCCGACGCGGGCACAGGGTGCCTCAAGAGCCACCTCGTTAGCATCCTCGACCAGCTCCACGTCTCCAGCGAGCCTACTGTGGATTTGGAGTCGGTTGGCTCCACCGACCCGATGCTTGTCGACTCTGGCACGGCATCGCTGGACGCCTTCCCCACCAACGTCGTGATCTTCAACGACCCACTCCCTCGAGCCGACAGTTGTGGCAGCGCCATCACCGAGGTGCTGGTCATCAGCCACGGCGCCGCCTCTGGCGAGAACGCCCACGACGCCTTGCAAGCGGCGATCCATGACTTGTCCGTCCCCCTTCCGGCCGACGCCGACAGCGAGACACTGGAGGCACGCCGCCTCGGCTCATTGCGGAGGGCCAAAAGATAGCTTCCATGAGATGCCTCACTGAGGCTCACCGGTACAAGTCGATCAAGGCCGCCTTTGGCACGCCGCCTCCTGACGGGCCGAGCCGAATTGGCGTCATCAAGAAGCATGGCGCAGCCATCGCCGACATGCTGGGAGCAGACCGCCCAGTCTATGCCACGCCCCTCGAGAACCTACGCGCCGCCCAAGCAGCCGTAGACGAGCTGAATGGACTGGGGGCCGAAGAGCTCCCCCACATGACCAGACACATCCAGCAGCTGATCGATGCAGCCGCACAGCGGCATGAAGCCGGCGTCCGCGCACAAAGTCCTCCCCCACGTCGAGAGCACGGCGCGACGTCGCGGACGCCGACTGCGGGCAACACCCGCGCACGGCAAGAAAAGGAGCCGGCAGCTAGCCGTAGCCGGAACCGGATCTCCATCGAGCGCGACGCAGAAGGCCGCCCTCGAGCCGTGGAGCGACGAGGCAACCCGCCTCCTCCTCCGCCTCGTGGGGAGAGATATCCCACCCCGCCGCCTGTCACGCATCCGACTCTCAGCGGCCGACTAGGCCGCCGCGAAGGAGTCGGCGAGAACGACGCCCGCCATCGGATCGACCGCCTGGCGCGATCCCTGGCGCTAGAAGAAGAAGACGATGTCGGCCCACCTTGGTTCGGCCCCCGCATCCGCGACGAGCCCTTCCCCAAAGGGTTCTCGCTCCCAAGAGACATGCCCAAGTACAACGGCTCCGTGAAGCCGGAAGATTGGTTGATCGACTACTCCACTGCGGTTAGCATAGCAAACGGCAACAGACGTGTTGCCGTGAAGTATGTCCCCCTCATGCTGCAACGCACGGCGCGTACCTGGCTCAACAGCCTCAAGCCTTACAGCATCTACAGCTGGCTAGACTTCATAGAAGCCTTCATCCGCAACTTCACCAGCACCTACAAGCGGGCTCCCAAGCCCCGACAGCTCTCCTTGTGCGTTCAAGGGCCCACTGAATCAACTCGCGAATACCTCACGCGTTGGGCCGAGCTCCGCAATTCCTGCGAAGGGGTGCACGAGGTTCAAGCAATAGAATACTTCACCGTCGGGTGCCGAGAGGGCACCCTACTCAAGCACAAACTCCTCTGTGACGAGCCGACTACCCTCGACGAGCTGCTGGTCATAGCAGACAAGTACGCCACGGCCGACTCTTCAATGAAAACCGAGCTCCGGGTAGACGCCTCTGGGAAGGTGCTCAATCCGGCTCCCAAGACACCGACTGGGGACTCCAGCCGACGCCCGTACTAGAACGACAACAAGCGCAAGGGCCCCATGCCGCCTTCAACCAGTCGGCAGGTGGCCACAGTCGAATATGAACAACCCGAAGGGCGGCCCGCACCCAAGAAGCAGAAGGGCGGTAGGCCGGCTTGGCAGCCGGCTTTCTCCTACGAGCAGGCCCTCGACACCCCTTGCAAGTTCCACAGCGGTGCGAAGCCATCCAACAACACAACCCGGAAATGCCACTGGCTCACGCGAATCTCCAAAGGCGAAGGGCTTGTGCCGCCTCCGCCTGCTGGTCAGCCGCCTCCGGCTCCTCAATAGCCGGCCGCTCGGCCAGCAGTCGGAGCCGTTCAAGACGAGTTCCCCGACGAGCATGCCGCCTACGTCGTCTTTACAAGCCAGCCCGAGGACCGGCGCAGCCGGAGCCGACAACACCAAGAAGTCAACGCGGTCGCCTCCAACAACCCTGAGTACATGCATTGGTCGCCTCCAACACCAAGAAGTCAACGCAGACGCCAAGGAGTTAGTCAAATACTGCAAAGGGTGCCAATTCTTCAGCTCCAAGCAACACTTGTCGGCTTCTGCACTCAAGACCATCCCCCTCACATGGCCTTTTGTCGTCTGGGGATTGGATATGGTGGGCCCATTCAAGACGGCGTGCGGTGGCATGACACACCTGCTCGTCGCCGTGGACAAATTTACCAAGTGGATTGAAGCGAAGCCGATCAAGAAGCTGAATGGGCCGACTGCCATGACATTCATTGCAGATATTACAACCCGGTACGGCGTACCACACAGCATCATCACCGACAATGGCATGAATTTTGCCAAGGGAGCATTGGCACGTTTTTGCGCAACACAAGGCATCCGACTGGACTCAGCGTCTGTTGCCCACCCGTAGTCAAACGGCCAAGTTGAGCGAGCAAACGGCCTCATCCTCTCCGGCATCAAGTCCCGACTGGTCGTGCCACTGGAGCGTTCGGTCGGCTGTTGGCTCGACGAGCTGTCGGCCGTCCTCTGGAGTCTGCGCACTACCCTGAACAAGTCAACTGGCTTCACCCCCTTCTTCCTTGTATATGGTGCCGAGGCCGTCATCCCAACTGACATCGAGTTCGACTCACCTCGGCTCACCATGTACACGCAGGTGGAGGCCAAGGAAGCACGAGAAGACGGCGTCGACCTGCTGGAAGAAAGCCGGCTGTTAGCCCTCAACCGGTCCGCCATCTACCAGCAGGGTTTGCACCGCTACCATAGCCGAAAGGTCAAGCCAAGATCCTTCCAAGAGGATGACCTTGTGCTCTGGCTGATCCAAATAACAGCCGCCAAAGCACAAGCTCTTGGCCCCTTTGGGAAGGCCCCTTCGTCATCAGCAGAGCATTAGGCAACGCATCCTACTACCCGATCGACGCGAAGGTCAAGGCACGAAAGAGAGATGATTCCGGCAAGGAGTCGGAACAACCATGGAACGCCAAACTCCTCCGAAGATTTTACAGTTAAAATGCAGTATGTACCATGCTACCTTTTTGTACTAAGTATGAGACAACGGGCCCCCCGAGGAACACTCAGGGACTACCCTTTTTTATCTATAAATGATGAGTATCATGCCTATGATTATGTTACTACATTCATTTTTCTCGTCCGGCACCGGGCTCGACCAGTCGGCCCGGGGACTTGCCGCCTCGAGTTATGTTCAAGTTCCACCTGTAGTCAGACAAGTAGTGTGCCGACACCCAAGCCCTCTCTTGTCAGAAAACCGCAGCTCGAAGAATCGGCTGTCCGGCTGGCAAGAGTCAAAGGCAGGAAAGGATGTCCACATGAAAAACGGCTAAGGACTAACGAACTTATATAACGAAAGCCGGCTTCCCCCCTCCGCGGACTGGCTGCCAGAGCAGCCAGCTGGCCGGCTTCCCATTCACCTTGCTACAATCTAAGAAAGCTCAAGTACTTGTCTTCCCAAAACGGCCAAGTTCCTCCCTGACTCTGATCGCAGAGCAAATTTGTCCGCTAGGAAGGCGGCGACCAAGGGAAGGCGGCAAAGGAAACAGCCAAAAGATAAAAAGCAAACATGAATGGAAGCCAAACACATGCATGATTTTATTTACACAAAAGGCCTTCAAAAGGCCGGCATTCAACATAGTTTGAATACACCCCCACTGGGTGGAACGGCGCGAATTTAATAAATAGTTGTTCAAAGAGTAACAAGCAGGAAAGCAAGGACAGCAGATCAGGCCAAGGGAACGACGGGCGAGTCGGGCAGGTCGGTGGAGGCGGCAGTGCCGGCTGGAGGAGTGGCCGGCTGGCAGGTCTCGGCTTGATCATCACCTCTGCGCCAGACAAAGACGCTCGCTGCCTCGTTCGGAGGCACGATCAGGCTGAAGCTGGCTGGTCGCTTTGCCGTCTGGCACAACATCTTCGCCACCCTCCCCCTCTTCATCTTCGCCTTCATCGCTGGAAGCGATTTCCTCCGCCGAATCTTCACCCTCTGCCGGGTTCAGCCCGAACCACTCCTCCGGCTGAGCGACGCCGTCATCATTCACCTCAGGAGCAAAGACGTTGGTGTCAGTATAGTCGGTGATCGCCGAGGCGCGCTGGATGATAGCCGGCCGCACCGCCACCTGCTCTTCGTCGGCCTCCTGCCGCCAGGTGCTCAGCTGGGTCAAGCTCAGCCCAGGATACCAGGCTCGGACGAACTCCAGCGCCCGCCTGGCGCCGGACCGAGCTGCAGAGGCCTTCCAGGCCTCGAAGCGGCCGACTGCAACTTCCAGCCAGTCGGCAGTCCGACTGGGGGTGCGGGGAATCGCCTCGCCAGGCCAGAGGGCGGCCAACACTTGTGCCCCGGCGCGCTGAAGACGGCGGAGCATGCGGTGAGCCAGCTGCAGATGGGCCTGGATCGCCAGAAGCTTCTCCTCAAGTGTCCGGCTAGCATCCAGCACGATCTCGACCCCGGCCTGCCGCCGTGCTTCGCGGTGGGCCTCGATGGCTTGGGTGGCGGCGATGAAATAACCAGGAAAGTAATCTGCACAAAAAAGAAAGAATCGGCGCAAAGTCAGAAGATAAACCAGAGGACAAGGGGCAAGCAAAGGGACGAAGATGAAGGCGGCCCACCATCGATCAAATCCTCAACCCGTCCATAGCCCTCACTCAGTGCTTGCTTCGCCTCGGCCCAGCCTGCCGCCTCGGTCTCATATTCGGCTTTGAGGGCGGCCTCGCTGTCCTGCGCCTTCTTCAGGGCCGCCTTATGGCTCTCCTCCTGGTCGGCCAGCTTCTTGGCCAGGCGGTCACGCTCCTGGGCCAAGGCGTTGCACTCAGTTTCCTTGGCACGAAGGGCGGTCTGGACCCCGCCTAACTGCTCCCTCAAGTCGGCGTTGGCCCCTGCAAGCATGGAGAAAAAGAAAAAAGCAATAAGGAAGAAGTCATCAGGAAATATCCGACCCGATCGCTCAGTGATCGCTTGAATCTCGGGGACTACACCCGATGGAGTGCGTTGACGCGCCCCATGTGAGACAAAAGAAACGAAGCACTCACTCGGCTATCGGTCGGATCGGCGATCTCGGTTCAGCTCCACGGGCACAGGAGTTGAAGGCAGCCGCGCGGAGATTATGATATTCCTGCAAACAGGACGGAGGTGCCAATAAGAACAAGATAGCAATCAAAGCCTACTAGAAGTTCCAAGCCGCCTGCTCAGCGGCCGACTCGGAACTCGGAGACTACACCCAGTGGGTGCGCTGACGCGCCCCCACGGAAAAAATCAAGAAAGCAATCGACCAAGGCTGGAGGACTCACCCGGATGACCGCCCGCGTCATAAGGAACTCTTGAGTATACCGCTTCAGCGAGGCGGCCTGGGCCTGAAGCCGGCTCCGGACCTCCTGCGCCGCCCGCGTTCAGCTTCGGCCGTCCCCACGGCTGGTGTCCACTCACACGTGCTGGCGCTGGCCGCCTCCAGATCCTGAGCCGTCGAGCTGGCTCCCGCGACCTTCTGCGGCTCCGGCGCTGAGGTCGCCTCCCCTGCGCGCCGAGGAGGCGGCGACTGAACCACAAGGTCCGCCCCCACGGCCGGCTCGCCTCCAACCGGCTTCTCGGGCGGCACGGCAGGCCAGCCGCCTTGGCCCGTTCCTGCCGGCACCGACGGTACCGCCCCTCCCTCCAGGATGATCACGTCGCCCTCCTCCCTCTCCATCGCCGGCCGGTCGCGGCCGGCTTCCTCCAACGGAGACACTGGGATGTTGGCAGCCAGGGTGCGGAGGGGGATGACGAGCTGTGGAGGCTGGTTACGCAGGGCCTCCACCTCCCTATCCGCAGCTGCTGCCTCCGCCTGAGCCTTGGCCGTCGCGTCGGCTTGCGCCTCGGCTGACTTCTCCTTCGCCTCCTAGGCGGCCCTCCGCTCCTCCGCTTCCCGCTCCTCCCGTGCCTCCCGCGCGTTTCGCTCCGTTGCCTCCAGGAGGTCGGCGCGGGGATCCACGCGGCGGGAGCTCGAAGACCCTCCTGCCGGTCCGACTACAGAGGCGGCCGGAACCCGTTCAAGGGAAAGCGGTGCCCAGATTGACCAATCAAGAAAAAGGCTCAGAAGAGCCTCAACCAAAGAGAAGAAAGGAAAGTGTGGGAAAATCGATACTCACGCCGAAACCGCCTGCGGCTGCTTCACCACCTTGCGGAAGTGGGCCGCCTCGTCCCGCTTGGTCGCCGCCGTGGAACCCCTGGGCTTCTTCGGCCGACTGCCGAAGAGAGTCAGCGCGGCCGGACGTTTTTGCGCGCCACCCCGAGCAGCCGGCGCGGCAGAAGGCCCCGCGCCTTGGCGATCGGACGCCGGCTGGCGACGCGGAATGGCTTTGGCTTCATCATCGTCCGGCCAGTCCCCGAAGCCGGCTCCGAGCTCGGGGCCGCCTGCCTCGCCGCCCCCTCCTACGATGGCGTCGTCCATGGCGGCCGCCCCCAAGTCCGGATCGTCCACGTCGTCCACCACGTGGTCGGGCATGAATTGGTGCTCTGGCCCCGTGGCTCCGGCCGCTGGTCGAAGAAGGGGGCTCTGCCAAAAAATAAGTCGGCTGGTCAAGAGTCGCCCATTGTGAGCCCGGCAAGAAGACAAGAAGAGAGGGGAAACTTACCGAAGGCGGGGGATCGTCTCAAGAATACGGCTCCTTGTCGTACCGCCATTCCTTGGTGAGCTTGCAGTTGGAGATGTAGTTCACCATGTAAGATACCTCATCCTGAGGCATCTCCTTGGTGGTCAGCCGGCTTGGGTCGAAGCGGCCACTCATCTGGCAGATCATGTGCAGCCGGCCTTGGAGCGGGAGCACCCGGCGCTCCACGAAGGCAGCCACCAGGTCGGCCCCGACTAGGCCTTCCGACTGGACCATCACCGGCCGGGCGGCAGCGGCGGCAGCCCGGAATGGAGACAGCAACCTGGCTCGGTAGGACCATGAAGGCTGCCTCCCAGCCGGCGGGCCGGCTACGTAAGCCGGCAGATTGACGAAGTCGCCTTGCGGGGCAACGTTCTTCACATAGAAGTAGGATTGCTGCCAGAGCTTCACCGACTGGATCAGCGGAATGGGAGGAAAAGGGTTGTTGTCGCTCGACCTCCGCATGGCAATGAAGGCGCCACAGGGGGCGGGCACGCCCGCAGTGACGGTGCCGAGCTTGCACTGAAAAAACTCCCCCCAGAGCTTGAGGGTGGGGAGGACGCCAAGAAAACCCTCACACAGAGTGACGAAGGCCGACAGCAGCATCACCGTGTTGGGGGTGAGGTGATGCGGCGGAGATGGTAAAATTCGAGGAAGGAGCGGAAGAACCCGCTCGCCGGCAGGCCGAGGCCGCGCAGGCAATGCGAGCGGAAGATTACCCGCTCGCCCTCCTCCGGCGCCGGCGAGACCTCCGTCTCCAGCGCGAGACGGGCCCTCACGTAACCCTTGCCCGGCAGCCGCCGCGTCTTGTGGAGCCAGTCGATGTGGTCCTCATGGACGTTGGAACCGTCCCAAGAGCTGGATAGCGCCATGACGACGAGGAAGCGACAAAGGATGCACGGCCCAACTATGGCGGAGCTGCGGCGAGCCAAGAAGGTTTACGGCGTGACGGCACGGCGGTGAGGCGCTGCAGCGGCAGAGGAGAGGAGAAGGAAGAAGAAGAAAGGGTGGAGCGAGGGCGAGCGTGCGAGCGTCTGCCGCTCCCCCTTCTCCCCCTACTTATAGGCTCGTGTGGCGGAGCCGAGGCGTGGGGGGACGTGGGATTAACTGTGCCCACTCCCCCACGTCCAGCGATTATCGCGCCCTAAAGGCATGCAGAAACCGCCGCGGGAAGGTGAGCGGTCCGTTCGGGCCGCAGAAGATCTGCAAATGGGCCGAGGCATAGGAGTGGCGGGCCCCGGCCTGCGGCGACGTCCTGTCGCGCGCGTGGGCTGGCAGGCCTTCCCTGCTGACAGCCGCCATGTGGTGCGCAAGCGGCAGGCGGTCAGCGCGCGACTCGGCTCGTGTGCCCTCTGGTTCCCGTTTTCAAGCTGCAAAGCCTCCCAAAGATGGCGCGCCTACTCAAAGCCTGCTCCTAGCTGCCGGCTCTTCAGGATAGGAAGCTGATCGAGCTTCTCGTCCTCTCTTCAGCCTCGAAGCCCAACCAGCTTCGGGGACTACTGTCGGAGTAAATGACCACGGGTAGCCTAGCCGGCTCCCCTGGCACTTCTGAAAAATTACGGGCCGATCGAGCCCTCAAGCATCCAAGACGCGGGGCCGCCTTCCTTTGGCCGGCTGTCTCTCAGGCCGGCTACCGGGAGGTGGCCCGGCCCAAGACCCACAGGAGGACAGCCACCAGAGGGCCGACTCCAAGAGGACGGCCACCAGAGGGCCGACTCCAAGAGGACGGCCACCAGAGGGCCGACTCCAAGAAGCCGACCACAAGAAGGCCGACTCCAAGAAGCCAGCCCCCCAGCAGGCGGCCAAGACCGCACCCTCAAACTTTGCACCGTCATAACAGCGGTGAGACGGGGCATGGCTACAGTGAAGCCTGCCACCCCCGCATCCCGGAGCTCGCAAGGCCACAGTGCGCCGTACAGGGCGGCCATCACCCGTCCGGCGTGGCACTGTTGCCATGTTGACCATGATGTCACCCACGACAGCTTGTCAGTACGGCCCGCAGGCGGTGGGCCCCTCCGGTCAAAGAGACACCCGAAGGCAGCCAGGCCTCCTCCAGTCGGCCTGGGATATGGCCGGCTCCCAGTAGCCGGCTTGCTCCCTCCCTCGAAGGAGGCGCCTCATTAAGGAGACAAGATGAGGTAAGGCTACAGTGATCGCCGCCAAGGCGGCGGCACTGTAGCCATGCTTACCTCGAGAAAGCCCTCATCATCAGGAGTGAGGCAACAGTAACCAGCCCCCGACAAGGTCCACGAGCGGTGGGACCAGCTTGTCGACTAGAAAGCCGGCACCCGGAGGGACCCGCCAGTCGGCGGGCCCCAGCGGCCGGCGGAGAAGCCGGCGGGCATAGACACTGACGGCTAGGGCCCGCGCCCAGCCGGATTACCATCGTACCCCTGGGGGGTGGCATATATAAACCCCCGGGGCACCCATGCAAAGGGTTGATCTCTTAGAGTTTTAGACACCACATAGAGGGAAGAGGAGAGCTAGTCGTGCCCTTCTTCTTCCTCTCACCGAAACAGCTCAAGGAGCCTCTTGTAGCTACTTGTTCACCTAGTGATCATGCGGAGACCCTGCAGAGCAGCAGTAGGGGTGTTATCTCCACGGAGAGCCCTGAAGCTGGGTAAGATTCACCAGCGTGCATGTCTTCGCCTTATCCCGTTTCCAGGCACCGGCGACGTCTTATTGGCTCCCACAATGATAAGCCACCCGTTGGCATATGTCGCACCAACCACCAGACAGGTCCATAGCTAGTAGCTAGATGGCTGCTTCTCTTTTTTTTGGATCTCAATACAATGTTCTCCCCCTCTTTCGTGGATATCTATTCGATGTAATCTTCTTTTTGCGGTGTGTTTGTTGAGACCGATGAATTGTGGGTTTATGATCCAGATTATCTATGAATAATATTTGAATCTTCTCTGAATTCTTTTATGTATGATTGGTTATCTTTGCAAGTCTCTTCGAATTATCCGTTTGGTTTGGCCAACCAGATTGGTAGTTCTTGCAATGGGAGAAGTGTTTAGCTTTGGGTTCAATCTTGCGGTGTCCTTACCAAAGGATGAAATGGTTGCAAGGCACGTATTGTATTGTTGCCATCGAGGATAACAAGATGGGGTATTTATCATATTGCATGATTTTATTCCTCTACATCATGTCATCTTGCTTAAGGCGTTACTCTGTTTTAAACTTAATACTCTAGATGCATGCTGGATAGCGGTCGATGAGTGGAGTAATAGTAGTAGATGCAGGCAGGAGTCGGTCTACTTGTCTCGGACATGATGCCTATATACATGATCATACCTAGATATACTCATAACTATGCTCAATTCTGTCAATTGCTCAACAGTAATTTGTTCACCCACCATAGAATACTTATGCTCTTGAGAGAATCCACTAGTGAAACCTATGGCCCTCGGGTCTATTCTCATCATATCAATCTCCATTACTTTAATACTTGCCTTGTTTTTACTTTGCCTTTTACTTTTCACTTTGCATCTCTATACAAAAAATACCAAAAATATTATCTATCATCTCTATCAGATCTCACTCTCGTAAGTGACCGTGAAGGGATTGACAACCCCTAATCGCATTGGTTGCGAGGAGCTATTGTTTTGTGCAGGTATGAGGGAGTTGTGCGTGGCCTCCTACTGGATTGATACCTTGGTTCTTAAAAAACGAGGGAAATACTTACGCTACTTTGCTGCATCATCCTCTCCTCTTCGGGGAAATCCAACGTAGTGCTCAAGAGGTAGCAAGAAGAATTTCTGGTGCCGTTGCCGGGGAGGCTCACGCAAGAGCAAGTCAAGCACCATACCAAGTACCCATCACAATCCCTATCTCCCGCATTACATTATTTGCCATTTGCCTCTCGTTTTCCTCTCCCCCACTTCACCCTTGCCGTTTTATTCGCCCTCTCTTTCCCAATCTCCTCCTCTTTTTCCCGTTGCCTTTTCCTCGTTCGCTTGCCTTTTGTTTGCTCGTGTGTTGGATTGCTTGTTTGTCGCGATGGCTCAAGATACTACCAAATTATGTGACTTCACCAATACCAATAATAATGATTTCCTTAGCACTCCGATTGCTCCTCTTGCCAATACTGAATCTTGTGAAATCAATACTGCTTTGTTGAATCTTGTTATGAAAGATCAATTCGCCGGCCTTCCCTCTGAAGATGACGCTACTCATCTGAATAGCTTCGTTGATTTATGTGATATGCAAAAGGAAAAAGATGTCGATAATGATGTCGTTAAATTGAAGCTATTTCCTTTTTCGCTTAGAGATCGTGCTAAAGCGTGGTTTTCATCTCTGCCTAAAAATAGTATTGATTCTTGGAACAAGTGCAAAGATGCTTTTATCTCTAAGTATTTTCCTCCGCTAAGATTATCTCTCTTAGGAACAATATTATGAATTTTAAGCAACTTGATCATGAACATGTTGCACAAGCTTGGGAGAGAATGAAATTAATGATACGTAATTTTCCTACTCATGGTTTGAACTTGTGGATGATTATACAAAACTTTTATGCCGGATTGAATTTTGCTTCTAGAAATCTTTTAGATTCGGCCGTGGGAGGCACTTTTATGGAAATCACTCTAGGAGATGCTACTAAACTTCTAGATAATATTATGGTTAATTATTCTCAATGGCATACCGAAAGATCTACTAATAAAAAAGTGCATGCGATAGAAGAAATTAATGTTTTGAGTGGACTTATGAACTTATGAAATTATTTGCTACTAAGAGTGTTTCTTCTGATCCTAATGATATGCCTTTGTCTACTTTGATTGAGAATAATAATGAATCTATGGATGTGAATTTTGTTGGTAGGAATAATTTTGGTAACAACGCGTATAGAGGGAATTTTAATCCTAGGCCTTATCCTAGTAATCCTTCTAATAATTATGGAAATTCCTACAACAACTCTTATGGAAATTTTAATAGGATGCCCTCTGAATTTGAGAGTAGTGTTAAAGAGTTTATGAATTCACAAAAGAATTTTAATGCTTTGCTTGAGGAGAAATTGCTTAAAGTTGATGATTTGGCTAGGAATGTTGATAGAATTTCTCTTGAAATTGATTCTTTAAAGCTTAGATCTATTCCTCCTAAGCATGATATCAATGAGTCTCTCATAGCTATGAGAATTTCCATTGATGAGTGCAAAGAAAGAACCGCTAGGATGCGTGCTTCCAAAGATGCCTTTATTAAAGCGTGTTCTTCCAATTCCTATGAAAATCAAGATGAAGATCTAAAAGTTATTGATGTGTCCCCCATTAAATCTTTGTTTTGAAATATGAATCTTGATGAAATTGAATATGATATTCCTTTACATAGAAGGCGTTCTAAGAATTCGGAGTTTTTAGATCTTGATGATGAAATTGATAAATGTGGGATTGAAAGAAATAAAAACCTAGATGTTGATAAACCCACTCTATAGGACCTCAAGGAATTTAATTATGAAAATTGCCCTTTAATTGATTGTATTTCCTTGTTGCAATCCGTGCTAAATTCTCCTCATGCTTATAGTCAAAATAAGGCCTTTACCGAACACATTGTTGATGCCTTGATGCAATCTTATGAAGAAAAACTTGAGTTGAAAGTATCTATCCCTAGAAAACTCTATGATGAGTGGGAACCAAGTATTAAAATTAAAATTAAAAATTATGAGTTTCATGCCTTGTGTGATTTGGGTGCCAGTGTCTCTACTATTCCCAAAACTTTGTGTGATTTGCTAGATTTCCATGACTTTGATGATTGCTCTCTAAACTTGCATCTTGCGGATTCCACTATTTAAAAGCCTATTGGAAGAATTAATGATGTTCTTATTGTTGCAAATAGGAATTATGTGCCCGTAGATTTTATCGTTCTTGATATAGATTGCAATCCTTCATGCCCTATTATTCTTGGTAGACCTTTCCTTAGAACAATTGGTGCAATTATTGATATGAAGGAAGGGAATATTAGATTCCTATTTCACTTAAAGAAAGGCATGGAACACTTTACTAGAAAGAAAATAAAATTACCATATGAATCTATCATGAGAACCACTTATGGATTGCCTAGAAAAGATGGCAATACCTAGATCTATCCTTGCTTTTATGCCTAGCTAGGGGCGTTAAACGATAGCGCTTGTTGGGAGGCACCCCAATTTTATTTTTAGTTTTTTTGCTTTTGCTTCTGTTTAGGAATAAATAATCCATCTAGCCTCTGTTTAGATGTGGTTTTATGTTTGAATTAGTGTTTGTGCCAAGCTAGACCTATAGGATCTTCTTGGATGATAGTTATTTGATCTTGCTGTAATTTCCAGAAACTTTGCGCTTAGTTCCCGAATTGTTAAAAATCACCAGAACGTGATAAAATACTGATTCCAATTTCTTATGATCAATAAACAAATTATCCAGGTCGTATAATTTTGGTAGATTTTTTGGAGTTCCAGAAGTTTGCGTTAGTTATATATTACTACAGACTGTTCTGTTTTTGACAGATTCTGTTTTTCGTGTGTTGTTTGCTTATTTTGATGAATCTATGGCTAGTAAAATAGTTTATAATCCATAGAGAATTTGGAATACAGTAGGTTTAACACCAATATAAATAAAGAATGAGTTCATTACAGTACCTTAAAGTAGTCTTTTGTTTTCTTTCTCTAACGGAGCTCACGAGATTTCTATTGAGTTTTGTGTTGTGAAGTTTTCAAGTTTTTGGTAAATTCTTTTGATGAATTATGGAACAAGGAGTGGCAAGAGCCTAAGCTTGGGGATGCCCATGGCACCCCCAAGATAAACCAAGGACACCAAAAAGTCAAAGCTTGGGGATTCCCCGGAAGGCATCCCCTCTTTCGTCTACTTCCGGTAATTTACTTGGAGCTATATTTTTATTCACCACATGATATGTGTTTTGCTTGGAGCGTCTTGTATTATTTGCGTCCTTGCTTGTTAGTTTACCACAATCATCCTTGCTGTACACACCTTTTGAGAGAGCCATACATGAATTGGAATTTGATAGAATACTCTATGTGCTTCACTTATATCTTTTGAGCTTGATAGTTTGCTCATAGTGCTTCACTTATATCTTTTGAGCGTGATATTTTTTGCTCTAGTGCTTCACTTAGATCTTTTAGAGCACGGTGGTGGATTTGTTTTACAGAAACTATTGATCTCTCATGCTTCACTTAGATTATTTTGAGAGTCGTTAATAGCATGGTAATTTGCTTAATATTAATATACTTGGTATTCAAGATATGTGAAACTTTCTTTTGAGTGTGTTGAATACTAAGAAAAGTTTGATGCTTGATAATTGTTTTGAGATATGAAGATGGTGATATTAGAGTCATGCTAATTGAGTAGTTGTGAATTTAAAGAATACTTGTGTTGAAGTTTGTGATTCCCGTAGCATGCACGTATGGTGAACCGTTATGTGATGAACTCGGAGCATGATTTATTTATTGATTGTCTTCCTTATGAGTGGCGGTCGGGGACGAGCGATGGTCTATTCCTACCAATCTATCCCCCTAGGAGCATGCGCGTAATACTTTGCTTTGATAACTTCTATATTTTTGCAATAAGTATATGAGTTCTTCATGACTAATGTTGAGTCCATGGATTATACGCACTTTTTCACATCCTTCCACCATTGCTAGCCTCTCTAGTACCGCGCACTTTTCTCCGGTATCATACACCCACCATATATCTTCCTCAAAACAGCCACCATACCTACCTATCATGGCATTTCCATAGCCATTCCGAGATATATTGCCATGCAACTTTCCACTATTCCGTTTATTATGACACGCTCCATCATTATCATATTGCTAGCATGATCATGTAGTTAACATCATATTTGTGGCAAAGCCACCCTTCATAATTCTTTCATACATGTCACTCTTGTTTCATTTCATATCCCGGTACACTGCCGGAGGCATTCATATAGAGTCATACTTTGTTCTAAGAATCGTGTTGTAATTGTTGAGTTGTAAGAAAAATAAAAGTGAGATGATCATCATTCTTTAGAGCATTGTCCCAAGTGAGGAAAGGATGATGGAGACTATGATTCCCCCACAAGTCGAGATGAGACTCCAGACGGAAAATAAAAAAATGAAAAATGAAAAAAAGAGGCCATAAAAAAAGAGAAAAGGCCCAAATAAAAATGAGAGAAAAGAGAGCAGGGACAATGCTACTATCCTTTTACCACACTTGTGCTTCAAAGTAGCACCAAGATCTTCATGATAGAGAGTCTCTCATTTTGTCACTTTCATATACTAGTGGGAATTTTTCATTATAGAACTTGGCTTGTACATTCCAATGATGGGCTTCCTCAAATGCCCTAGGTCTTCGTGAGCAAGCGAGTTGGATGCACACCCACTTAGTTTCTTTTGTTGATCTTTCATATACTTATAGCTCTAGTGCATCTGTTGCATGGCAATCCCTACTCACTCACATTGATATCTATTGATGGGCATCTCCATAGCCCGTTGATACGCCTAGTTGATGTGAGACTATCTTTTCCCTTTTGTCTTCTCCACAACCACCATTCTATTCCACATATAGTGCTATATCCATGGCTCACGCTCATGTATTGCGTGAAGATTGAAAAAGTTTTGAAAATGTTAAAGTATGAAACAATTGCTTGGCTTGTCATCGGGGTTGTGCATGATTTAAATATTTTGTGTGGGGAAGATGGAGCATAGCCAGACTATATGATTTTGTAGGGATAACTTTCTTTGGCCATGTTATTTTGAGAAGACATAATTGCTTAGTTAGTATGCTTGAAGTATTATTATTTTTATGTCAATATGAACTTTTGTCTTGAATCTTTCGGATCTGAATATTCATACCACAATTAAGAAGATTTACATTGAAATTATGCCAAAGTATCACTCCGCATCAAAAATTCTCTTTTTATTTATCTACTCGAGGACGAAAGGTGAATTAAGCTTGGGGATGCACGATACGTCTCCAACATTTCTATAATTTTTGATTGCTCCATGCTACTTTATCTACTGTTTTGGACTATATTGGGCTTTATTTTCCACTTTTATATTATTTTTGGGACTAACCTATTAACCGGAGGCCCAGCCCAGAATTGTTGTTTTTGCCTATTTCAGTGTTTCGAAGAAACGAATATCAAAAGGAGTCCAAACGGAATGAAACCTTCGGGAACGTGATTTTCTCACCGAACGTGATCCAGGAGACTTGGCCCTACGCCAAGGAACAAAAGAGGAGGTCACGAGGGTGGGGGCACGCCCCCTGCCTCATGGGCCCCCTGTTGCTCCACCGACGTACTCCTTCCTCCTTTATATACCTACGTACCCCCAAACGATCGTAGCAGAGCCAAAACCTAATTCCACCGCCGCAACTTCCTCAGTATCCACGAGATCCCATCTTGGGGCCTGTTCTAGAGCTCACGGAGGGGGCATCCACCATGGAGGGCTTCTACATCATCACCATAGCCCCTCCGATGAAGTGTGAGTAGTTTACTTCAGACCTTCGGGTCCATAGCTAGTAGCTAGATGGCTTCTTCTCTCTTTTTGGATCTCAATACACTGTTCTCCCCCTCTCTCGTGGAGATCGATTCGATGTAACCTTCTTTTTGCGGTGTGTTTGTTGAGACCGATGAATTGTGGGTTTATGATCCAGATTATCTATGAATAATATTTGAATCTTCTCTGAATTATTTTATGTATGATTGGTTATCTTTGCAAGTCTCTTCGAATTATCCGTTTGGTTTGGCCAACTAGATTGGTAGTTCTTGCAATGGGAGAAGTGTTTAGCTTTGGGTTCAATCTTGCGGTGTCCTTACCCAAAGTGATGTAAAGGGTTTGCAAGGCACGTATTGTATTGTTGCCATCGAGGATAACAAGATGGGGTATTTATCATATTGCATGAATTTATGCCTCTACATCATGTCATCTTGCTTAAGGCGTTACTCTGTTTTTAACTTAATACTCTAGATGCATGCTGGATAGCGGTCGATGAGTGGAGTAATAGTAGTAGAGTCAGGCAGGAGTCGGTCTACTTGTCTCGGACGTGATGCCTATATACATGATCATACCTAGATATACTCATAACTATGCTCAATTCTGTCAATTGCTCAACAGTAATTTGTTCATCCACCATAGAATACTTATGCTCTTGAGAGAAGCCACTAGTGAAACCTATGGCCCCCGGGTCTATTCTCATCATATCAATCTCCATTACTTTAATCCTTGCTTTGTTTTTACTTTGCCTTTTACTTTTCACTTTGCATCTCTATACCAAAAATACCAAAAATACTATCTATCATCTCTATCAGATCTCACTCTCTAAGTGACCGTGAAGGGATTGACAACCCCTAATCGCTTTGGTTGTGAGGAGCTATTGTTTTGTGCAGGTACGAGGGACTTGTGCGTGGCCTCCTACTGGATTGATACCTTGGTTCTCAAAAACTGAGGGAAATACTTATGCTACTTTGCTGCATCATCCTCTCCTCTTCGGGGAAATCCAACGCAGTGCTCAAGAGGTAGCAGAGGGCGGGGCGGCGGAGGCAGGGGTCTGGGCCGGTGGTCGATGTGGTTCGAGAAAGATTGTCAACAGTGACTGGCGGGAGGTAGACGAAGGCCATCTGCCTGTTCCTTATAGATCTGACGGTTCATAAAAAAATCGACTGACCTATTTATTTTTAGTCGACTGTTATCTTGATAGGACCACATGTGGTGGTGTGCTGGAGGAGTACCTGCATTTCATGTGCTCATATATTACAAAATCATACGGAGTAGAATCTAATTTTGTCTGCCATGCAATATTGTAAAGCTATCATATGTCTCCTATCATTTATTTTTCAGCCACCTGCTATCTGCTACTTTTACAGTGCACTACTTCTGCAGACACTTCACCCATACTCTCACTATTGTGTTTTTATGCAAGGGTGTTTCAGACCCTGCCTTGACAGAAGCAGAAAAGAGAAGAGAGAAGTCGCTCCAGCGTGGTACACGGCTAGGCCAGACACGTTTCAAGACTTTAAAGGGTGTAGTGTCAGCAGATGGAGACGCGGAACGTAGCTCTGGAGTTGATGATCTCGCTCACCGTGAACTACCATCCCAGGTGCTTGCTTTAACTTCACGGTGTCATATGTGGTTCCATGTTGCATATGGTGTCTAGCTTGTATTCGAAAGGCCGAAGTCAGTCTTTATCAAGATAAGGAAAGATATTTTTTACATGAACCACCATCCGGGAGCACCGGAAGACAAATAGCTAGTCGAGGGCCTTGGCGAGCCGATGACAAGCCCAAAGAAAGATAGGCATCACCGGAAGCCAACTAAAAAGCTGCGATGGTGGCGAAGCAGCCCGCCTCCCACCAGGCTCTCGGGTCCTAGATGATCATGCTCACCACTCCGGTAGGATGTCTAGCTTGTATTGCTTCCAATTTGGTTAAATTGCATCTGCTTAGCTTACACATTATACCTTTGAATATGACATGCCTTTCTATTTTTGGTACATACTAGTACATCTGTGTATTAACCATGTTCTTACATCAAACTAATGTTCTTGTGTATCCCTCATCAATCACTTATGACGAGGCAGGCAGGCAAGGGGACTACTCATTTAAAGAATGCAGCGTCAGCCTCCGACATGATTCTCAAGAAGCGAAATGCTAGATGAAGATAGTGAACATAGCTATGTAGTTGATTACATCATTTCCCCTACACTAGCATCGCAGGTGCTTGCTCTAACTTGGCAGCGTGATATGTGGTTGCATGTTGCATATGGTGTCTAGATTGTAATTCTTCCAATCTGGTTAAACTGCATGTGCTAGTCTGCTTAGCTTATAGTACATTATACCTGTTAATGTGACATGCCTTCCTGTATTTAGGACATAGTACATCTGTCTATTTATGATGGGACGCTTTTAACTTGGCAGAGTCATATTGGTTGCATCTTTCATGTGGTGTCTAGCTTGCATTGCTTCTTATATGCTGGAATGGTTTCTGCTTAGTTTACACAAACAGTTGTGAACATGCCATGCCGTCCTGTTTTTCGTACATATTCCATCCTAGTATCATGTGTTTGCCTTACATCAAAGTAGTGATTGTCGGTATCATGCATGAATGAGTTACGAAGAGAGAATTTTATTGCTTTTTCTTGTCGGTTTTACTTGACAATTCAAAATCAATAAAGCGGAAGGAAGTTAGCAAGGCATTGGATAAAGGTGCTCCTTCCGAGCGGAGGGCCTCTACAGCTTTCTACTCCTCCACACCCCCAAGATGATTTCCAAGACAACACATGCATAGACACTCAACAAAGCTGTGTTTATGATGAGCACGTCTCCCCTAGTGCGGCATCACTTTGGTGCTCCCTCTAACTTGGCACTGTTATATGTGGTTGCATGTTATGTGTGATGTCTAGCTTGTATTGCTTCTAATTTTTTTGAATTCCATCTGCTTACTTTACACATTATATTTGAATAAGACACGTGTTCCTGTTTCTAGAACATACACTATCTGTCTATCACACCATGTTCTTACATCAAATTACTACTGTTGTGTAACCTGCAACAATCACTTATCATAAGACACGTTTGACTTGAGTGTGATATAGGTTACATCTCACATTCTTTTCTAGCTTGTACTACTAATTTGTTGAAATGGCACTTATGACGAGACAGTTTTAACTTGGTAGAGTGATATTCGTTGCATCTTTCATATGGTGTCTAGCTTTAATTGCTTCTAATTTGTTGAAATGCCTTCTCCTTAGTTTACACATCATAAGCTGTGAATATGCAATGCTGTGAATATGCAATGGCACTAATGACGAGAGACCTCTAACATGGTAGTGTGATGTTGTTTGCATCTTGCATATGATTTATTTCTTATACTGCTTCACATTTGTTTAAACGCCATTTATGATGAGACACTGTTAACTTGGCAGAGCGGTATTTGTAGCATCTTTCATATGGTGTCTACCTTCCATTGCATTGCTTATAATTTGGTGAAATGTCTTCTTCTTAGTTTACACATCATAGTTATGGTTATCTCTTCCGTCCTGTTTTTCATACATATTACATCCTCCTATCATGTGGTTGCCTAACATCAAATCAGTTTGTCTGCATCACGCATCAATTTGTTACGAAGAACTAAATTGTTATTCATTTTCTTGTCGACTTGACTTAACATGGCACGGAGAAAGAGGAAGAAACATGTAATGGCAGGGAATGAGAAGCGGATGAATCCTGCAGATTCTGTTGGTACTGATGGTGCAATAGAAGGTCAAAGTCCAGCGGAAAATTCTACAAACACGGCATCCCATGCTACACAAGCTGCAAAAAAAGCCAAACAGAAACAAATATCTGCCACCAAACAAGCAGATACAGCCCTAGTTCTTGCAACACCTACCACAGTACTACCAGCTACACAACATACTCGTGCGTCAACTGAGCTAGCAGCACGTTCCAAAGCTCCCTTGCCACCTGACACTACTTCCCAAGCACTCTTGACACAAGACGAGTTGGCAATATCAGATGAACCTTGTGAGCTTCAACAGCAAGAAGGTAGTTGCTTTGGAGTCAAATTCTGATTCCATGCTTCTATATATGTAGTCTCACAGTTTGATGTACACTAACACTTCCTATGTTCGTTGTTGGACTAGCACCTAGGCGCAAGAGGAAACAAACATCAGGGATAATGCTCGATAGGTTAACTAAATCTAGAGGAGGAAGAATGGAGATCCGTTTTGAGGCGGGTTTAAAAAGGCCACGTCATGCTGAGTAGTCAGCCAAGCTAGTATCGAGGCAGCGGTTGCCGTTAGGTGTCATGTACGTATCCTCCCAACATGGATTCAAGACAGGAATGACAAAGACGAAACCAGTTCAACACCTTCCTCGACCATTTATCTGTAAGTATGGTTATGTATGGAAACTAGTAATATCGTCTTGCTCATCCCATACTTTCTAGGTTGCGATAATGAGACTCACATAATTTTCAACATATGAGGTTCAAGTTGGATAGCCAAGATGATGCAACCAGACAAGCTTGCACCCATGTTTTCAAGTCTGCTCATGACGATGTCGGTATAACTTGAGGAAAACTCACTTGAGGCAAGGCTAACGGTGAACTTTCCCAAACATCTCCAGTGGAAAATATATTGGATGAAGACTGGAGGGGCCTTGTTAAACACTGGTCTGATCCGAAGTATCAGGTACATTATATACATGTGATCAGATCACATGTTGAAGTCCTATTTACGCATGTGTCACAAAATCTATCTTCTTGTAGGTGAACTGTTCAAAGAACAAGGCCAACCGTATGAAAGTGAAATTCCAACAGATGACACGATCTCGTAGCTATATTGCACACTGCGAGGCTCTTGTAATTAGCTGCTGTTTCACTCTTTTCGCTGTACCATATTATCAGATCTATATTGACTTGTTCGAAATGCAAAGGAAAGCCCGCAAGGACCAAAAAGTACCTGAACCAAATGTTGTGGAAATCTTCAAGGACTATCACACCAGCAAGAAGAAGGGCATGACTACACCAGTCAAAGTCGCTGTTGTAAGTCCTTAATCCTCATGCCTTTTAAATACTACTTACTCTGACTTGTGCCTTGAACTGCATGGTTTGCAGCCAATGTCTATTACTCTTTTCAATTTTATACACAATTGTCATAGCGTATCATTGCACCTTACAAGGTTTAAAAGAGAGGAGTGATGTTCCTTTGATCTTGACCCGTAATCTAGTTCCGTCTTTGGACTTGTCCACACAACGTTACAATTACTGTTTATACGTTCTCAGTTGTTTTGTGATATGAATGATGTCATACTATGCTTACCGTATTATAAACTTCGTCTCTTTATCCTTAGCCCTCAATACAATGTGAAGAAATAGACAATACATTAGCGATGGTACATGGTCATATGTTTGGAACCTGGTTTTATTATGTACTTTGCAATAAAATACAAATATTATTTTACATGGGTTCACGAATAAGTTACGTATATAGACCAAAGCTATTTTGTTTGGTTTTGCTCCTCCTTAATATCTTACATTACGGTACTACTAATGTAAAACCTCAACTTTTCAAATGAGCTATGGAAAAATGGTGGAACCACCACCTTACGAAGGTGGCGAGGCAACTATAACCGCAATGTCGGCTCTTGCCGCAATGGGTCAAGCACTGTCCACTAACAGTGCCAAAAGCACGTTCTGCGTATCTTGGGTTGGTTGTTAAGGCAATATCGTCCAAACTGCCTCATGATCAAGATATGCAAGCTCAAAGCAATGTTGTATCTGCGCTCCGGACACAAGTCCATTCCCTAACAGAGGCCCTTTGTGAAACAAGGAGAAACATTGCTCAATGTCGTCAAGATATGCATGGTTTTGAAACAGACTATCGGACATTTGCTATGTTGTTCAGAGCCTAGGGGAAATGAAGGCGAGGGTTATGGTGCTCCATCGGACAATCTGACATGAAAACGTAATACCAAGTCAAATGGTGAGCTTACGAACTTACGGTGGTGCATTTATACTGCTAGGTATTAAGTTATGCCAACCTTCCTTTTGTTATATAGTTGTAATTTGTTTTGGTGCGATACAAAATTTATTCTTAACGCAGCAGCCACCAATTTGAAGAAAATAGCAAGCCATTTTTGTATAGTGTAGGGTGTTCCCTATATTTGCACTGGTGGCGATCTTTGATGCCGAGTGGATGTAATCTGTGCAATCGCCTTAATAGCCTAGCATTAGTTTCGGCCTTATTTATTTCCTAGTCTTCTTTTTCCCTGGTTTGCTAGTGGCCGCAACTACCATGGGCCATATACGGGCCGTAGGATCCATGGGTCTCCTACGGGTCGTCAATAAATGGGCCTATAATCGGAGGGCCTCGGGCCGTCGATAAATGGGCCTGTAATCCGTGGGCCTCGGGCCGTCGGATAAATGGGTCTACATGGGCCATAATCATGCGTAATTGGTATCGGCCCAGCATGGTAACAGGCCGTTAACAGGCCGTAGGACTGCAAAGGCTTAATTCTGTCACACGCATAACGGGTCGTTAATGGGCCAGAATATAGGATGGGCTGGAAACGGCGCAACGGGTTAACAAGCCAAAAACGGGCCGACTCTTGCCATGGGCCGAATTTGGCCCATTAGGGTAACAGGGCGATGTGAGCCGACTCTTGCCATGGGCGAATTTGGCCCATTTGGGGAACATGCCGAACGGGCCGACTCTTGCCATGGGCCGAATTTGGCCCATTAGGGGAATAGGCCAGTAACAGGCCGGAAGTAATCAAGGGCCGAAAAGGAGCCCAAGAATGTATGGGCCGTCAATAGGCCGAAAGCTAACACGGGCTGGAAACAGCCCATGTAAATCACGGGCCGTTAATGGGTACAAAGAAAATTACTGTTCATTATGGGCTAGAGTCACCGTGGGCCTGTAAAGGGCCGAAAGATACGAAGGCATCATATGGGCAGAAAGACGTCGTGGGCCATACATGGGCCAAAAGTGAAATGGGCTGGTGTTATATTCGATGGCCCACATGACGTTGTTGGGCCGGTTTCCTTTAGGGCCTAACAGGTCGTGAGTTAACGGGCCATAAAATGGGCTATTGCGAAGAGACCGTTAACAGGCTTTTCATGGGCCAGCCCGTTAACTTTTGACCAAGTCAAACGGGCCGGCTTTGTAAGCTAAATGGGCCAGTGGTGGGCCATGCACGTGTCGACATATCATTCGCGCCTATCTGACCCACTGACCAGCTGACACGTGTTTCGTCCAGCCAATAAGAATTTTACACACGGAAATTTCCCATTGGTCGGGGCTGTTAACGGGTTATCGGATCCAAAACCCGACCCGATAGCTTAACGGCGTTCCGTTACGGTGGATGCCACGTGTCGGTCACCCTTGACGAAAAGCACTTACGTGACGCGCGATTTATCGTCATGGAAGTGGACACTCGTGATGATAATTTTAGTAATGTCACGGAACACTTCTACGACAAACGGTATGACTATCTTGATTCTGTCATAAAATCGTCATGGATGTACATGCATGACAAAAAACGCGACCTACTGTGACAAACACGTATCATCACGGAAGTGTATTTTTTGTAGTGTTGCTCTTTAATTGATTGTATTTCCTTGTTGCAATCCGTGCTAAATTCTCCTCATGCTTATAGTCAAAATAAAGCGTTTACCAAACATATTGTTGATGCCTTGATGCAATCTTATGAGGAAAAACTTGAGTTGGAAGTCTCTATCCCTAGAAAACTTTATGATGAGTGGGAACCAACTATTAAAATTAAGATTAAGGATCATGAATTTTATGCTTTATGTGATTTGGGTGCTAGTGTTTCCACTATTCCCAAAACTTTGTGTGATTTGCTAGATTTCCGTGATTTTGATGATTGCTCTCTAAATTTGCACCTTGCGGATTCCACTATTAAGAAACCTATGGGAAGAATTAATGATGTTCTTATTGTTGCAAATAGGGATCATGTGCCCGTAGATTTTATCATTCTTGATATAGATTGCAATCCTTCATGTCTTATTATTCTTGGTAGACCTTTCCTTAGAACGATTGGTGCAATCATTGATATGAAGGAAGGGAATATTAGATTCCAATTTCCGTTAAGGAAAGGCATGTAACACTTCCCTAGAAAGAAAATAAAATTACCATATGAATCTATTATGAGAGCCACTTATGGATTGCCTATAAAAGATGGCAATACTTAGATCTATCCTTGCTTTTATGCCTAGCTAGGGGCGTTAAACGATAGCACTTGTTGGGAGGCAACCCAATTCTATTTTTAGTTTTTAGTTTTTGTTTCTGTTTAGGAATAAATAATCCATCTACTTTCTGTTTAGATGTGGTTTTATGTTTTAATTAGTGTTTGTGCCAAGTTAAACCTATAGGATCTTCTTGGATGATAGTTATTTGATCTTGCTGTAATTTCCAGAAACTTTTGGTTCACGAAAACAATTATTAAAAATCACCAGAACGTGATAAAATAGTGATTCCAATTGCTGATGATCAATAAACAAATTGCCTTGGTCGTCTTATTTTGGATGAATTTTTTGAGTTCCAGAAGTTTGCATTAGTTACAGATTACTACAGACTGTTCTGTTTTTGACAGATTCTATTTTTCGTGTGTTGTTTGCTTATTTTGATGAATCTATGGCTAGTAAAATAGTTTATAATCCATAGAGAAGTTGGAATACAGTAGGTTTAACACAAATATAAATAAAGAATGATTTCATTACAGTACCTTGAAGTGGTCTTTTGTTTTCTTTCTCTAACGGAGCTCACGAGATTTCTGTTGAGTTTTGTGTTGTGAAGTTTTCAAGTTTTGGGTGATTTTTTTTGATGGATTATGGAACAAGGAGTGGCAAGAGCCTAAGCTTGGGGATTCCCATGGCACCCCCAAGATAATATATGGACACCAAAATGTCGAAGCTTGGGGATGCCCCCGGAAGGCATCCCCTCTTTCGTCCACTTCCATCGGTAACTTTACTTGGAGTTATATTTTTATTCACCACATGATATGTGTTTTGCTTGGAGCGTCTTGTATGATTTGAGTCTTTGATTTTTAGTTTACCACCATCATCCTTGATGTGCACAACTTTTGAGAGAGCCATACATGAATTGGAATTTGATAGAATACTCTATGTGCTTCACTTATATCTTTTGAGCTATATAGTTTTGCTCTAGTGCTTCACTTATATCTTTTAGAGCACGGTGGTGGATTTGTTTTAAAGAAACTATTGATCTCTCATCTCTCATACTTCACTTAGATTATTTTGAGAGTCTTAAATAGCATGGTAATTTGCTTAATAATAATAATAATATGCTTGGTATTCAAGATTTGTAGAACTTTCTTTTGAGTGCGTTGAATACTAAGAAAAGTTTGATGCTTGATAATTGTTTTGAGATATGTAGGTAGTAATATTATAGTCATGATAGTTGAGTAGTTGTGAATTTGAGAAATACTTGTGTTAAAGTTTGTGATTCCTGTAGCATGCACGTATGGTGAACCGTTATGTGATGAAGTCGGAGCATGATTTATTTATTGATTGTCTTCCTTATGAGTGGCGGACGGGGACGAGCGATGGTCTTTTCCAACCAATCTATCCCCCTAGGAGCATGCGCGTAATACTTTGCTTTGATAACTTGTAGATTTTTGCAATAAGAATATGAGTTCTTTATGACTAATGTTGAAACCATGGATTATACGCACTTTTCTCACCCTTCCACCATTGCTAGCCTTTCTAATACCGCGCACTTTTCGCCGGTATCATACACCCACCATATACCTTCCTCAAAACAGCCACCATACCTACCTATTATGGCATTTCATAGCCATTCCGAGATATATTGCCATGCAACTTTCCATCGTTCCGTTTATTATGACATGCTCCATCATTGTCATGTTGCTTTGCATGATCATGTAGTTGACACCGTACTTGTGGCAAAGCCACCATTCATAATTCTTTCATACATGTCACTCATGAATCATTTCATATGCCGGTACACCGCCGGAGGCATACACATAGAGTCATATTTTTTTCTAAGTATCGACTTGTAATTGTTGAGTTGTAAGTAAATAAAAGTGTGATGATCATCGTTTTTAGAGCATTGTCCCAAGTGAGGAAAGGATGATGGAGACTATGATTCCCCCACAAGTCGGGATGAGACTCTGGACGAAAAATAAATAAAAAAGAAAAGAAAAGAGGCCATAAAAAAGAGAAAAGGCCCGAATAAAATAAAAAATGAGAGAAAAAGAGAGAAGGGACAATGTTACTATCCTTTTACCACACTTGTGCTTCAAAGTAGCACCATGATCTTCATGATAGAGAGTCTCTCATTTTGTCACCTTCATATACTAGTGGGAATTTTTCATTATAGAACTTGGCTTGTATATTCCAATGATGGGCTTCCTCAAATTGCCATAGGTCTTCGTGAGCAAGCGAGTTGGATGCACACCCACTTAGTTTCTTTTGTTGAGCTTTCATATACTTATAGCTCTAGTGCATCCGTTGCATGGCAATCCCTACTCACTCATATTGATATCTATTGATGGGCATCTCCATAGCTCATTGATACGCCTAGTTGATGTGAGACTATCTTCCCCTCTTTTTGTCTTCTCCACAACCACCATCCTATTCCACATATAGTGCTATATCCATGGCTCACGCTCATGTATTGCGTGAAGATTGAAAAAGTTTTGAGAATGTCAAAAGTATGAAACAATTGCTTAGCTTGTCATCGGGGTTGTGCATGATTTAAATACTTTGTATGGTGAAGATAGAGCATAGCCAGACTATATGGTTTTGTAGGGATAACTTTCTTTGGCCATGTTGGAGAAGACATGATTGCTTTGTTAGTATGCTTGAAGTATTATTATTTTTATGTCAATATTAAACTTTTGTCTTGAATCTTTCGAATCTGAATATTCATACCACAATTAAGAAGAATTACATTGAAATTATGCCAAGTAGCACTCCGCATCAAAAATTATCATTTTATCATTTACCTACTCGAGGACGAGCAGGAATTAAGCTTGGGGATGCCTGATACGTCTCCAACGTATCTATAATTTTTGATTCCTCCATGCTATATTATCTACTGTTTTGGACCATATTGGGCTTTATTTTCCACTTTTATATTACTTTTGGGACTAAGCTATTAACCGGAGGCCCAGCCTAGATTTGCTGTTTTTTGCCTATTTCAGAGTTTCAAGAAAGCGGAATATCAAACGGAGTCCAAACGGAATGAAACCTTCGGGAACGTGATTTTCTCATCGAACATGATCCAGAGACTTGGACCCTCGTCAAGCAACCAATAGGGAAGGCACGGTAGGGGCGCGCCCTCCCCCCCGCCCGGTAGCGCCCTCCACCCTCATGGCCCCCCTGTTGCTCCACCGACGTACTTCTTCCTCCTATATATACCTACGTACCATCGAACGATCAGATACAGAGCCAAAAACTTAATTCCACCGCCGCAACTTTCTGTATCCACGAGATCCCATCTTGGGGCCTGTTTCGGAGCTCCGTCGGAAGGGGAATCCACCACGGAGGACTTCTACATCATCATAGCCTCTCCGATGAAGTGTGAGTAGTTTACTTCAGACCTTCGGGTCCGTAGTTAGTAGCTAGATGGCTTCTTCTCTCTTTTTGGATCTCAATACAATGTTCTCCCCCTCTCTCGTGGAGATCTATTTGATGTAATCTTTTTTTTGCGGTGTGTTTGTTGAGACCGATGGATTGTGGGTTTATGATCAAGATTATCTATGAGAAATATTTGAATCTTCTCTGAATTATCCGTTTGGTTTGGCCAACTAGATTGGTAGTTCTTGCAATGGGAGAAGTACTTTGCTTTGAGTTCAATCTTGCGGTGTCCTTTCCCAGTGACAGTAGGGCAGCAAGGCACGTATTGTATTGTTACCATCGAGGATAACAAGATGGTTTTTTTATCATATTGCATGAATTTATTCCTCTACATCATGTCATCTTGCTTAAGGCGTTACTCTGTTTTCATTAACTTAATACTCTAGATGCATGCTGGATAGCGGTCGATGAGTGGAGTAATAGTAGTAGATGCAGGCAGGAGTCGGTCTACTTGTCTCGGACGTGATGCCTATATACATGATCATACCTAGATACTCTCATAACTATGCTCAATTAGGATGCAAGCTCAAGAGGTAGCACACTCCTGTTGTTCTATGTTGACACGAGAAAAAAAATTGAAAGCAATAAGAGGCAATGGATATCGTTTCATCCCCAAAGGTGGGATGTTCCCTACAGAAAACCATCATGCTTGTTGTGAGAAGCTCCAGTTGTGAGAAGCACATACCCAAACCTGCCCCAAATGGGACAAATTTTGTACCACGGCATGTTGATGCCGCTCCATGATAGCATGCCGAGTTTCATGAATTTCAGACGAGTTTTGGATTTACTAGAATTTAAAAACAAGGCAGCTCAATGTTTTGCCGGCAATCAACGGTGCCCTGGTGTTTGAAATTCATTCCCATTTCTTGCATGGGACCTAAGCATGCACCCAAGGACACAGATTTGTGAAGGAAATATGCCCTAGAGGCAATAATAAAGTTATTATTTATTTCCTTATATCATGATAAATGTTTATTATTCATGCTACAATTGTATTAACCGTAAACATAATACTTGTGTGAATACATAGACAAACAGAGTGTCACTAGTATGCCTCTACTTGACTAGCTCATTGATCAAAGATGGTTATGTTTCCTAACCATTGACATGAGTTGTCATTTGATTAACGGGATCACATCATTAGGAGAATGATGTGATTGACTTGACCCATTCCGTTAGCTTAGCACTTGATCGTTTAGTATTCTGCTATTGCTTTCTTCATGACTTATACATGTTCCTATGACTATGAGATTATGCAACTCCCATTTACCGGAGGAACACTTTGTGTGCTACCAAACGTCACAACGTAACTGGGTGATTATAAAGGTGCTCTTCAGGTGTCTCCGAAGGTACTTGTTGGGTTGGCGTATTTCGAGATTAGGATTTGTCACTCCGATTGTCGAGAGGTATCTCTGGGCCCACTCGGTAATGCACATCACTTAAGCCTTGCAAGCATTGCAACTAATGAGTTAGTTGTGGGATGATGTATTACGAACGAGTAAAGAGACTTGCCGTAGCTAGATTGAACTAGGTATTGAGATACCGACAATCGAATCTCGGGCAAGTAACATATCGATGACAAAGGAAACAACGTATGTTGTTATGCGGTTTGACCGATAAAGATCTTCGTAGAATTTGTGGGAGCCAATATGAGCATCCAGGTTCCGCTATTGGTTATTGACCGGAGACGTGTCTCAGTCATGTCTACATTGTTCTCGAACCCGTAGGGTCCGCACGCTTAAAGTTCGGTGACGGTTATATTGTGAGTTTATGTGTTTTGATGTACCGAAGGTAGTTCGGAGTCCCGGATGAGATCGGGGACATGACGAGGAGTATCGAAATGGTCGAGACGTAAAGATCGATATATTGGACGACTATATTCGGACATCGGAAAGGTTCCGATTGATTCAGGTATTTTTTGAGTCTGGGAGGAGTTCTTGGAATTCGTATTGGGCCTTAATGGGCCATACGGGAAAGGAGAGAAATGCCCAAAGGGAGGCCGCACCCCTCCCCATGGACTAGTCCGAATTGGACTAGGGAGGGGGCGCCCCCTTCCTTCCTTCTCCTTCTCCCTTCCCTTCACCTACTCCAACAAGGAAAGGAAGAGTCCTACTCCCGGTGGGGTTAAAGTCCTCATGAAAGGACTTAGTCGTGGAGCCATCGCAACTAGGAAGCTTAAAGGGGTTAAAGTGGGACAAAGGACACGGGAGTTTTATACTAGTCCGGCCCCTTACGATGAAGGTAAAGCCTACGTCTAGTTGTGATGGAATTGCTGGGTTTCGATCACTGTGGAGCAAATCTGCTATGCCCGGCTCTCGATTTGATGTTACTTGCCCTAAGCCGCCGGCGGGTCGTCCCCTTATATACACGGGTAGACGCCCTGCGGCCTACAGAGTCCCGGCTAGCTCATAAACAGTGTCCGGCTCGGTGACTAGTTAATCTTGCCTTACAATACACGTTATGCCATTATGGCGGTTTACTACTATGGGCCTTAAGTCGCGTGTAGGCTTTAGGCCCTTTGTTGAACCGCCATCTTCAAGCTTGATATTGGGCTTCATATGTGAATCCTCTTTGCGTAACCCGGCCCCTCCAGGGCGGTTCACACAAATAGTTATATCCCCAACATTAGGCCCTAGATTGATTTGAGCCGGTTCATGTCAATCTTCAATACCTTAAGAAAAAGTTTTTTGTATTCTGTCTGTGCAAAGGTTATGACCGGCCATGACGTCATCTTCTGGATTCATGATAACCGGCCATGACGTCATCTTCCATTAAATTCATATTTTATTCTGTCATATCTCAACGGATCTTTTATCTTAATGACCATCCCGAAGATCGAGGCATCGGAGTAGCTGGATAACCATGTCTGGCCTCCTTGTTTCTCGCGCACTCTCTGTCAGTCCTTCCTTATAAATAAGCACGACCCCTAGGTTCTTTTCCATTCTCCCCCTTCTGTCGTCTTCTTCCTTTTGTGACCCCGCTCCTACTCGAACTCTGCCACCGCCGCAGCAGAGCACCTCGTCTTCATCGACCTAGGCCGCTGCATCAACCTGAATCGACTAGAGAACATCGGTGATCCTCCGCAGCAGATCTACGGCGGTAAGTCTTCATCTTCCCATGCTTCGGATCTGCATTTAGAGCTTTCAAGTTCTTCCGTGTTTGTCATGGTTCTTCACTGTTTCTTCACGGTTCCTCCACCGCAGCTTTTTCTGATCCAAAAAGAACATGTAGCTCGTGTGGTAACTGTTTCGCATCCATTTCGGATGCCAGTAGATTCCTTCTTCTAGTTCAGAGGCCTCATGAGAACTTTCAAGCTCATCTGTACTAGCTTTTTAGGTCTAGAATATTTTCTTTTCTGAACGACCGTTTGATCCAAAATAACAATTGCAATCTGTGAAACTTGTTTGTGTAGTACTTAGGCAAAAACTGTATCTATTAGATCCATCTAGCCATGGCGACTCTTACCGCCGGCTTACCCATGGCGGCTTTAAATCATCTGTCACAATTAGCCATATGTCATTAGGCCCCTTCATAAGCCGCCATTTTGAATATGAATTGAAATATTTTTGCCGGCTTAAATTTAAACTAGAAACTTTGCTTTGTCATAGGCTTCCGACTTCATAATGCCACCCAAGGCTCCCAAAGCACCCATTACGTGCAACTGGGTTAAATCCATCGTCACAGACAACACCTTTAAGGAGTATGTAAAGACGGGTTATCTGCCGAAGAAGGAGGTCATGTCCTATCGTGCCCCTGACCCGGTCGAGGAGAAACCTCAACCCAAGGAAGGAGAAATTATTGTCTTCCCTGATCACATGAACCGGGGCTTTTCTCCACCCGGCTCAAAGTTCTTCAAGGACGTCTTGCACTTTTTTGACCTGCGACCTCAAGACATTGGACCTAACTTCGTGTCAAATATCTGCAATTTCCAAGTGTTCTGTGAGGTGTACCTTGGAGAGGAACCCAGCTTGTTGCTCTTTAGGGAGCTATTTTTTTTAACCGTCAAAATGAACGCGCCAATGGACCCAGTTTGGAGCTTGGTGGAATTTCAATCTAGCGATGGAGGGACTGTCTCTTCCCCTATGCTGAACCGCCGAGTCATCCTAAAGATTGGAACCAAACATGGTTCTACTGTCAAGATACTTCGCCAGCTGATGAGAACCCTCTGCCCGGCTTTCGCGCCCTGCGCCTGGAGTCAACTCACCCCTGCCGGACAAGCTGTCTCAATTTGAACGCCTAACGCTCGCCCCCACCATGAGCAAGGTCAAGGCTCTTTTGGGGAATGGCCTAAATGGTATTGATCTGGTCCGAGTCTGGGTTGCCTGGCGGGTTATTCCTTTGAGCCACCACCCTGGCTTGATGTGCGATTACACAGGCCAAAAGACTGATCCTCTTCGGCATAGTCCTGACGACTTAACTGAGGATGTTGTTGATGACACTACCAAATCTCTTCTGAATGAGAGCCTGGCAGACTGCGGGAAAGTGGGCTTAAGTCCTTTCCGCAAGACTAACCCGGCTCCAGCGGTAAGACATTAACTTGAGCATTACGCATTTACCTTTAGTAATTTCACCTGTACTCAAACCTTTATTGTAATTTACAGGCTGACGACGACTTTTGGAAGGTCAAGCATGATCATGAGGCTGCAAAGAAAGCCAGGAAGGCCAAGAAAGCCGCCAGAAAAGCCGCAGCCCGGAAGAAGGGGAGCAAGCCTAGCGCCTCAGATATGTTTCATTTGGAGTCAGGATACCTCCGAGTCAGAGGTAGCTCTTGATTCTGTAGGCTCCTTTTTTAACCATATTATTGACACTAGTTATCATCAGGATGATACCGGAGCGAGTCATGTAGCGATTGACGAGGTAACTATAATTTCCTCCGGCTGCGAGCCTTTGCCGAGACAGAAAGTCCGAAGAGTAACCCGGAAAGTAAGATTTTCACATCCTTTAGCTTACCAAGATCCTCAATTTCTTTTGAAGCGACAGATTCATGAGAGCCGGAGGCAGACCCAGACCAGCAAAGATGCGGAGCTCTCCTCTGGCTTATCTGATGTAACAAGGAAGCGCCGGACTAAGGTCATCTCTGATTCACGTTCTTTTTGTTTCTTTGGCGGGTTTCATTCGTCAACCTCTCAATTTATCTGACTCAAACTATCAGGAAACCTCACCTTCCTCCGGCGAATCCATGCAGTCCAATATGCCGGCTTTCAAAACTGCTCCAGGGTAATGATAACATATTTATCTTATGCTTATCTTAATCATGTTATCGTATTAATCCTTCTGATTTATACACAGCGTACAAGTAAAGCCCAGCAAGAGGGCGAATAAAAATAAGCCAGCCAAAGAGTCGGTCGTGACTGAACCGGAGCTCGGAACGGCTGCTCCTGACACCTATGCACATGAGCCGCCGCCTGAACCATCTGACGACATTCCAGCGCCTACTTCTGATCCGCCTGCCGAACAAGCTCTTGACGGCTCTGAAAACCCGGAGATTCCTAGCCCGGCCAAGGCGGATGACCCGGACGTCGAGATTATTAAGACTGCCTTTGTTGAACCGGGAAGACCCACTATGCTGGCCAAGTGCTCTGCCAAGGAGGAACTTCTAGAACGCTGTAAGGCCAAGCTGGATGTCACTAACTATACGCATCTGAGTATTGGAGAAATTGTCTCCGGTTATATAAGTCAAGTGCACAGCAGTCGGGACCTGGAAGTTGACATGGTAAAACAGATACAACAAAAATCTAAGGTATAACTCTTGTTGCTATTCTTTATTTATCCTTACTACACCAGCCCCCAAGTCTACTGCTTACGATGAAATATGTTGTAGACTTAATATCAGCTTAGTAATGTTTACCAGAAACCCGGCTTATCCTGTAGCACCCGAAGGCCGGCTTAGAAAAAATGTTTGAACCGGTCCTTACCATGTCGTAGTTAAATACTTGAACATCAATATGCATTAGCCCCCAAGTGCCAAGTACCTTTGCCTGCAAAGTGCTTGGGACTTAATTCCACGAGCCACCGTTGTAAACAAAGCTCTTCAATATACATTAGCCCCCAAGTGCCAAGTATCTTTGCTTTGCAAAGTGCTTGGGACTTAATGTTGCATTATGATGATTCTGACTATAACCCGGCATTGATACAAGCCGCCATGAGTCAATTTGAATCAGAGATTTTTGAGCTGAAGAACCGCCTGGAAGCTCAGGCGGCTGAAACCCAAAAGGCCAACTCCAAATTTGAGTTCAGTATATCTGAACAAGAGAATTTAAAAAAGAGCTTTGAAGCAGACAAGAAGTCATGGGCTGATGAAAAGGTCTCCTTGATCAACCGGGCGGAAAAGGCGAGGCGGCTCTTGCCGAAACAAATGCCGAGTTATCCGGCTTAAAACGCCATATATCTCAGATGGTCTCAAAGCAATCTTTGGTAAGTTACTCGCAAGTGTTAGATACTTTAAATCTTTTTCAACAAGTATCTCAATTGTCACCGACTCACCTGATGTTGTTAATGCAGGCCCCTGGAGCTCCAATCTGAACCAGAGCATGGTGATAAAGCTGAAGGCGGTTTATACCCTGGTGGAACAACTCTACACTGGGTCACAACATGCTTTAGCCGCTGTGGCTTTGTCGAATGAGGTTCCCAATCTCCTGGCGGATGTACTAAGGCGGCTTGCCGTGCTACCTCAATGGGTCCAAGAGTTAAGGCGAGCTTCTGCAAGAGCCTGAGCCATAGCCGCATTAAGCCGGGCCAAGGCGTGGCTACCAAAGCTAGACCCGGCCGACATCGCCCTTGGGTATCCAAGCCTGAAGGAGGACGGCACCCCATTTGACCAGAAGAATTTTGCCGCCTGCGTGAAGGAAAATTGCCCTGTGGCCACTCTGATTGGGAATGATACGGACCTTACCAAGTACCAGCTGGGTTATGACAACCAGAATCAGAGAATCCCAACGCCACATTATGATGCAGTCAGCCTGATCCCTCCAATTCGTAAGCATACCTTCGCCCCTGAAGTCGATCCGGCCGGGTTAATTGATGATGAAGCTGAATTTGAAGCTTTGAGTGGCATTGACTGGTCATCATCAACCTTCCAGGATAGGCCAACAGACGGAGGAGCGGAAAGGGATGACCCGGAAGCTTCCGGCAAACAAAACGAGTGATCCGTCGGGCGACTTATATTCATGCCTTGCTAAAAACAATGCTTCATTATATGGACTCGGGGAGTCATGTAATAGGGTAGCAAAACACTTAATTTTGTTGTGCCATCACGCACGTGTGTGGCGCTCAACACTGTTTAAGCCGCCATCTTATATTCCTCTGTTTTATGCTGATCTTCTGCTTCCCTTATGCTTAAAGAGCTGCTTTAATTGTCGTGCATACAGAACAAAAACACAGGTCCCTTGGCGGCTGACCGCATGGAGGGTCATATATTTTACAGATAACCCGGAGTATGAATCAAAAAATCAGAAAAAGGGCGTTTCTCAATTATATCCTTGAGACACAATCGTAACAGCATACCTGTAATCTTTTGATTATACTACCGGTTTATGTGACCCGAACAATGAGGGTGAGAGCTCAATCCTGAAAAGCCTGGCACATATAATGTTTATTATGTGCTAACAACTGTATTGATCAAGGTTAAGCTGGTGGAGTAAAAAAGCACCTCATAAACGCTTTCAAAAAATGATCTCAAACCAGTCAAATAATTATGATTGCAAAGTGTTATGAGGAAGAGACAAAATTCAAAGGTTTCTGATTCGAATACGATCAGTAAACCGTTCCAAAGGGGTTAAGCTAAGATTCAGATACGATCATATTGGCCCCGGTGGCTTTGGCGTTGTCGATCAAGAGGGTATCGACAGCTATGTTCTCTTTGGTTCGAATACGACCTATGTTTGAACAGGAAGCCCCCAAGTGACCTTGAAAGTTGTTTAATGACGCTGATTCGAATATGATCCACGTCAGACTCAAAGGGGTTGAGCTATGATTCAGATACGATCAAGAAGCCCTCTAGTGAGCTTGGCAGTATGCCGATCAAGAGGGTATTGACAGCTATGTTCTCTTTGGTTCGAATACGACCTATGTTTGAACAGGAAGCCCCCAAGTGATCATGGCTAGATTCAAATATGATCATAAGCCGTACCAAAGGGAAAGCCGGATTCAAATATGATCTGCTCCCTGTTAGTTGTTTGAACAACATAATAAGGAAGACATATAAACTTTTGAGGATGAAAAGGACAGAGGTCCTGCTTTATTGCTTTTCATAATATATACATCGTCAAAATATGTACATCCTGAGAGCCGGTGGCTCAAGTGTAGTAAGGCCGAAGATGAGCTATATTCCACGGCCGGCGGGTCGCCTCTTCCGACTTACGTGAGTCTTTGTGCTCTCGGACATCGATGAGGTAATATGACCCGTTGTTCAGGTTCTTGCTGACCACGAAGGGTCCTTCCCAGGGGGGGGGGGGGATAGCTTGTGCATATCGGATTGATCCTGGATGAGCTGGAGTACTAAGTCACCTTCCTGAAGGGTTTTGGATGTAACCCGACAGCTGTGATAACGGCGCAGGTCCTGTTGGTAAATCGCCGAGCGGGCTACGCCAAATCTCGCTTCTCATCCAACAAATCAAGTGCATCTTGACGAGCTTGTTCATTATCAGCTTCAACGTAAGCCGCCACTTGGGGCGAGTCATGACGGATGTCACTTGGCAGGACCGCCTCTGCTCCGTAAACCATGAAGAAAGGTGTATAACCCGTAGATCTGTTAGGTGTAGTGTTGATGCTCCAAATCACAGAGGGTAATTCCTCCACCCAACAACCCGGAGTCCGCTGTAAAGGGACCACGAGCCGGGGTTTTATACCTTTTAAGATCTCCTGATTGGCTCTTTCAGCTTGACCATTGGACTGAGGATGAGTAACCGCCGAAACGTCAAGCCGGATATGTTCTCGTTGACAGAACTCTTCCATGGCACCTTTGGAAAGGTTAGTGCCATTGTCAGTTATGATACTGTGTGGAAAACCAAAACGAAAGATCACCTTTTTCATGAACTGAACCGCCATGGTTGCATCACACTTACTGACCGGCTCTGCCTCAACCCACTTTGTAAATTTATCAACCGCTACCAGAAGGTGTGTCTTTTTATCCTTGGACCTTTTGAAAGGCCCAACCATATCACACCCCCAGACTGCAAATGGCCAAGTAATTGGAATCATCCTTAATTCTTGAGCCGGCACATGGGCTCGTCGTGAGAATTTTTGACAACCATCACATTTACTGGCTAGATCCTCCGCATCAGCATGAGCCGTTAGCCAATAAAAACCATGACGGAAAGCCTTGGCCACAAGAGATTTTGAGCCGGCATGATGACCACAATCCCCTTCATGGATCTCACGAAGTATTTCCTGACCTTCCGCAGGTGACACACAACGTTGAAACGCCCCAGTGACACTGCGATGATGCAATTCACCATGAACAATTGTCATGGATTTAGACCGCCGGATGATTTGTCTAGCCAAGGTCTCATCCTCAGGCAACTCTCCCCGGGTCATGTAAGCCAAATATGGCACTGTCCAATCTGGGATGACGTGAAGAGACGCCACCAGCTGTGCTTCTGGATCTGGAATAGCTAAGTCTTCCTCTGTGGGCAACTTGACAGAAGGATTATGCAAAACATCCAAAAAGGTGTTAGGCGGTACTGGCTTACGCTGAGATCCCAGCCGGCTTAAAGCATCAGCCGCCTCATTCTTCCTTCGATCAATGTGCTCCACTTGATAGCCTTTGAAGTGCCCGGCTACAGCATCAAATTCACGGCGATAAGCCGCCATGAGGGGATCCTTAGAGTCCCACTTGCCTGACACCTATTGAGCCACCAGATCTGAGTCGCCCAAGCACCTTACCCGGCTTAAGTTCATCCGAAGACCATGGAGCAAGGCCTCATACTCAGCTGCATTGTTAGTACAAGGAAACATCAACCGGAGCACATAACAAAATTTGTCACCTCGAGGGGAAGCTAAAACGACTCCGGCCCCCGAGCCCTCCAACTGCCTGGATCCATCAAAGTGAATAGTCCAATATGTGTTGTCCGGCTTTTCCTCAGGTGCCTGCAGCTCTGTCCAATCATTGATGAAGTCCACCAGTGCTTGACATTTAATAGCAGTGCGTGGCACATACTTCAAATCATGAGGCCCAAGCTCAATAGCCCACTTGGCGACTCGTCTGTAGCCTCTCTGTTCTGGATGATGTCTCCCAAAGGAGCAGAACTTACTACAGTGATGGGGTGACCCTGAAAGTATTGCTTAAGTTTCCGGCTTGCCATGAACACCCCATAAACAAGTTTCTGCCAATGCGGATATCTTTGCTTAGACTCAATAAGCACCTCACTGATATAGTAAACCGGCCGTTGAACCGGATGCTCCTTGCCAGCCTCCTTGCGCTCCACCACAATTGCAACACTGATAGCACGTGAGTTAGCAGCCACGTATAACAATAGCGGCTCTTTATCAATGGGAGCCGCAAGGGCCGGCGGCTCAGATAACTGTCTCTTTAAATCTTCAAAGGCAGCATTAGCAGCATCACTCCAGACGAATTTGTCTGTTTTCTTCATCATCTGATACAGTGGTATGGCCTTCTCACCTAACCGGCTTATGAACCGGCTTAAAGCAGCGATACGACCCGCCAGTCGCTGAACATCATTGATGCACGCCGGCTTAGCCAAAGAGGTAATTGCCTTGATCTTCTCCGGATTAGCTTCAATGCCCATGTTGGAGACTAGAAAACACAAAAGCTTGCCTGTTGGCACGCCAAACACACATTTGGCCGGGTTAAGCATCATCTTATAGACCCGGAGATTATCAAAGGTTTCCTTCAGATTATCTATCAAGGTTTCCTTCTCTTTGGATTTCACCACTATATCATCCACTTAAGCGTGAACATTGCGCCCAATCTGATTGTGGAGACAGTTCTGTACACATCGCTGATAAGTCGCCTGGGCACTCTTGAGCCCAAATAGCATAGATACATAGTAGAAGGCTCCAAACAGAGTGATGAAGGTCGTCTTCTCCTGGTCCTTAACTGCCATCTTGATCTGATGATAACCCGAGTAAGCATCCAAGAAGCTCAAACGCTCACAACCCGCCGTGGCATCAATGATTTGATGAATACGGGGGAGAGCAAAAGAATCATCCGGACAAGCTTTATTTAAGTCCGTGTAATCCACACACATCCGCCAGGTGCCGTTCTTTTTAAGTACAAGCACCGGGTTAGCCAACCACTCTGGGTGGAAAATTTCAACAATAAACCTGGCCGCTAAGAGTCGGGCCACCTCCTCACCAATAGCTTTTCGTCTCTCTTCGTTGAACCGCCGATGAAATTGCCTGACCGGCTTAAACTTTGTATCAATATTGAGAGTGTGCTTAGCGAATTCCCTCGGTACACCCGGCATGTCAGAAGGTTTCCATGCAAAGATGTCCCGATTCTCACGGATGAACTCGATGAGCGCGCTTTCCTATTTAGGATCTAGATTGGCGCGATCTTGAATTGCTTAGATGAGTCGCCTGGAGTAAAATCAACAAGCTTGGTTTCATCAGCCGACTTGAATTTCATCATCGGGTCATGCCCTGTGGTTGGCTTCTTCAGAGGCGTCATGTCCGATGGGTCAACGTTATCCTTATAGAACTTCAGTTCCTCTGCTGCACAAACGGATTCGGCATAAGCAGCATCACCCTCCTCACATTCCAGAGCTATCTTTCGACTCCCATGCACAGTAATAGTGCCCTTGTGACCTGGCATTTTGAGCTGCAAATAAACATAACACGTCCACACCATGAACTTGGCGTAAGCCGGCCGTCCAAACAGAGCGTGATACGGGCTCTTGATCTTGACCACCTCAAAGGTTAATTTTTCGGCCCTAGAATCATACTCATCTCCAAAGGCTACCTCCAGCTCAATCTTACCAACTGGGTATGCTGACACCACTCCATGGAAAACAGCGTTGGACGTCTTTAAATTTTTGTCAGTCAACCCCATACGTCGAAAGGTCTCATAATAGAGGATGTTGATGCTGCTACCTCCAACCATGAGTACCTTAGTGAATTTATATCCACCAACTTGAGGTGCTACCACCAAGGCTAACTGACCCGGATTGTCAACCCGGGGAGGGTGATCTTCCCTGCTCCATATAATTGGCTGCTCCGACCACCTTAAATAACGGGGAACCGCTGGCTCAACAGCGTTCACAGCCCTTTTATGAAGCTTCTGGTCTCGTTTGCATAAGCTAGTGGTGAACACATGATACTGTCCACTATTCAGCTGCTTCGGATTGCTTTGATAACCGGACTGCTGCTACTGCTGACCTTCCTAACCAGACTGCCGATTATAGCCACCTTGATTTCCCTGAAAGCCGGAATTTGAGCCGCCACCCGGGCCATGAAAACCGCCGCCACCTGAGCCGCCACTCGACCCATGATTGCCATCGGACGTGTTGGAATTTTTGAAGGCTTTCATGATCGCGCAATCCTTCCACAGGTGAGTGGCCGGCCATTCCCGAGTGCCGTGTCTCGGATAGGGTTCGTTAAGCAGTTTCTCAAGAGACGGACCTGACCCGCCAGACCGAGGGGGCGGCCTCCCCTTGCGTCGTTGATTTTTACCTTGTGCATTGGCATTGGCCACAAACTCCGGATTACCATCGGCCTTATGCTTACTGCCTCCTTGATTCGCCGGGTTATGCTGCTGACCCTTTCCATTGTCGTTCTTCTTTCCCTTCCTTGTCTTCTCTTCATCATACGCGGGATCCTTGGTACTATCAGAATCGGCGTATTTGACTAGAGCCGCCATCAGCTGGCCCGTATCATTACAATCACGCTTGAGGCGCCCCAGCTTCTGTCTCAGAGGTTCAAATCGGCAATTCTTCTCCAACATTAAGACTCCAGAGCTGGCATCTATCTTGTCAGACGAATGTATTATCTCCTTGACCCGGCGCACCCAATGAGTAGTAGACTCACCCTCCTCTTGCTTACAATTAGTCAAGTCCACAATCGACATGGACTGCTTGCAGGTATCTTTGAAGTTCTGAATGGACCGGGCTTTTAACTCTGCCCATGAGCCAATGGAATTAGGCGGCAGCCCCTTTAACCAAGTGCGGGCCGTTCCATCCAACATCATGGTGAAGTACTTAGCTATTGCCGCATCACTGACCTCCAACAGCTCCATGGCCATCTCATAGCTTTTGATCCACGCCCCGGGCTATAAATCGGCCGTATAATTTGGCACCTTTCGGGGTCCCTTGAAATCCTTGGGCAGACGCACATTACGCAAAGCCGGCACCAAACAAGGAACACCGCCCGGTTACGGTGGCTACTCCTGCCTCGGCAAGTCGTCGGAAAATCCGGGAAGGTTTGATGAGCCGCTTTCTTTGAGCTGCCGGTGAGCCGCCCGTTCGTCCTCTTGGCGTATCATCTGCACGCAGATTATATCCTTCGGTGCAGTTACGGCTGGGCGTTGCTTGACAAGGCCTCCGAATCCATATGTCTGTTGTAACTTGGGCTCCGGCTTGGGCGAGGAGTCGAATGAATCCTGTCTCGACTGTAGGAATAAGCCTCTTGCTGGGCCAGAGCCTTCTGGATGAGTACTCTGATCCTTCGCGTTTCTACCGTTGTTGGAGAGTCGCCATCCACCGGGAGAGCCGCCAAACATGCCGATGGAGCGATCAGGTTCTCCATGGGGTTAGAGAAGTGACCCGGTGGTGTTGGTACGTAGCGAGGCGGCGCCGTGTTCACGTGAGGAGGTGCCATCACCCGAGGCTGAACCGGTCCCCCTGCTCCAGATGTTACAAACGGATTTGCCTCTGGCGGGTTACTGGGGCCGGCTCCGGGCGTGCAGAAGAGATTCCGAGGATCATAAACCGGAGGTAAACGGGATTGAGCCTTCTGGTATCTCCTCCTCATCACCTCGTTAGATGCGTTCAGGGCTCATTGTGGTGGAAAGCCTCTGACTGGAGTTGTTGAGCCCGTGCATCCAAAGCCGCCCGCTCCGCGGCCAACCTGGTGTCCTCAGCTGCTAGGGCCTCCTTGGCTCGTGCTATCTCCTCACGTACCTGTGCCACCTCCGCATCGTGCTCATCTTGACTTGCTGGAATAACAGTGGCGGATAATAGAGTCGTCAATTTGTCCATGTGATCAATCAGCACATGAGCCGACGGGCGCACAGGGCCTCATGCCCCGGCCGCTCCTGACCCGGACATTATTGCAGCCGCATCTGTAGAGTTTTGGTCAGGTTGAGTGCCAGCCATGAAGATCCCTACTCTGCTTGGCGGCTCAGGGGTCTAGAATACTCCGGCCATCGGAACAGCCCCCAAGCCCGCCGTCCTACAATTGGTACAACGAATCCGTCTCACCAGTGGATGACTCATCGTCAGAGTAGACGACCGTCTCACCGCCGCCCACAGATCCTTCAGAAAGTTCTCCTCCATGGATGCAACCCACGAAGGCACGCTTCACGGCGGGCTGAGCCCGGGCGGGTCTCGCACGCTGAGCCGTCTCGACGATGTCGGTGCAGATGTACGGCTCAGGGCCCGGGTCGCCAATCCGGCCGATGAAGACGTGGATTCCGCCGAAGGGGACCCGGTACCCGTACTCAATTGAGTCGGCGTCGGGACCCCAGCCGGCGGCGTCGATGTAGAGCTTGCCGCGACGACTCTTGGTCATCCGGCCCACCGCGTATCCCTTGAGCCCTTCGAAGTTGCCCTTCAAGAACTCAAATCCATCATGCGCTGGCCCCATGGTGGGCGCCAACTGTCGTGAAATTGTCACGGCAGATGTCCTCGTGAAAGGACTTAGTCATGGACCAATCGCAACTAGGAAGCTTAAAGGGGTTAAAGTGGGACAAAAGGACACAGGAGTTTTATACTAGTTCGGCCCCTTACGATGAAGGTAAAGCCTACGTCTAGTTGTGATGGAATTGCTGGGGTTTCGATCACTAGGGAGCAAATTTGCTATGCCCGGCTCTCGATTTGATGTTACTTGCCCTAAGCCGCCGGCGGGTCGTCCCCTTATATACATGGGTAGACGCCCTGCTGACCATGTAGTCCCGACGGCTCATAAGCATTGTCCGCTCGGTGACTAGTTAATCTTGCCTTACACTACACGTTATGCCATTATGGCGGTTTACTACTATGGGCCTTAAGTCGCCTGTAGGCTTTAGGCCCTTTGTTGAACCGCCATCTTCAAGCTTGATATTGGGCTTCATATGTGAATCCTCTTTGTGTAACCCGACCCCTCCTGGGCGGTTTACACAAATAGTTACATCCCCAACACTAAGCATGCACCCAAGGACACAGATTTGATTTTTCAATAAATTTATATGCACTGGAGCATGTGCATGTAGTTCAAATCTGAATTATGCACATAAATGCATTGAAAACTCTGTTAATGCATAAAAATGTCCAAACACCCCGAAAAATCACAAAAAATCACACAACACTCCTGTTGTTCTATGTTGACACAAGAAAAAAAATTGAAAGCAATAAGAGGCAATGGATATCGTTTCGTCCCCAAAGGTGGGACGTTCCCTACCGAAAACCATCATGCTTGTTGTGAGAAGCTTCGGTTTGTGAGAAGCACATACCCAAACCTGCACCAAATGGGACAAAATTTGTACCACGACATGTTGATGCCGCTCCATGATAGCATTGAAGGAAATATGCCCTAGAGGCAATAATAAAGTTATTATTTATTTCCTTATTTCATGATAAATGATTATTATTCATGCTAGAATTGTATTAACCGGAAACTTAGTACATGTGTGAATACATAGAGAAAACATAGTGTCACTAGTATGCCTCTACTTGACTAGCTCGTTGAATCAAAGATGGTTATGTTTCCTAACCATAGACATGAGTTGTCATTTGATTAACGGGGTCACATCATTAGAGAATGATGTGATTGACTTGACCCATTCCGTTAGCTTAGCACTTGATCGTTTAGTATGTTGCTATTGCTTTCTTCATGACTTATACATGTTACTATAACTATGAGATTATGCAACTCCCGAATACCGGAGGAACACTTTGTGTGCTACCAAATGTCACAACGTAACTGGGTGATTATAAAGGTGCTCTACAGGTGTCTCCGATGGTGTTTGTTGAGTTGGGATAGATCGAGATTAGGATTTGTCGCTCCGATTGACGGGGAGGTATCTCTGGACCCTCTCGGTAATGCACATCACTATATGCCTTGCAAGCAATGTGACTAATGAGTTAGTTGCGGGATGATGCATTATAGAACGAGTAAAGAGACTTCCCGGTAACGAGATTGAGCTAGGTATCAGGATACCGACGATCGAATCTCGGGCAAGTAACATACCGATGACAAAGGGAACAACGTATGTTTTTATGCGGTTTGACCGATAAAGATCTTCGTAGAATATGTAGGAACCAATATGAGCATCCAGGTTTCGCTATTGGTTATTGACCAGATACGTGTCTCGGTCATGTCTACATAGTTCTCGAACCCGTAGGGTCCGCACGCTTAACGTTCGATGACGATCGGTATTATGAGGTTTTGTGTTTTGATGTACCAAAGGTAGTTCGGAGTTCCGGATATGATCACGGACATGACGAGGAGTCTCGAAATGGTCGAGACGTAAAGACCGATATATTGGAAGCCTATATTTGGACATCGGAATGGTTCCGGGTGAAATCGGGATTTTACCGGAGTACCGGGAGGTTACCGGAACCCCCCCCCCCCCCGGTAATTGTATGGGCCTTAATGGGCCATAGTGGAGAGAGAGAGGGAAGGCGAGGGCAGGCCGCGCGCCCCCTCCCCCTCTGGTCCGAATTGGACTAGGAGGGGGGCGGCGCCCCCTTTCCTTCCTTCCTCTCTCCCCCTTCCTTCTCTCCTACTCCTCCTTCCCTTCCTCTCCTACTCCAACTAGGGAAGGGAGGAATCCTACTCCTGATGGGAGTAGGACCCCCCTAGGGCACGCCATAGAGAGGGTCGGCCCCTCCCCTCATCCACTCCTTTATATACGGTGGAGGGGGCACCCCATAGACACACAAGTTGATCATTGATCTCCCTTAGCCGTGTGCGGTGCCCCCCTCCACCATAATCCACCTCGGTCATATCATAGCGGTGCCTAGATGAAGCCCTGCGTCGGTAACTTCACCATCACCGTCATCACGCCGTCGTGCTGACGAAGCTCTCCCTCAAAGCTCTACTGGATCGTGAGTTCGTGGGACGTCGCCGAGCTGAACGTGTGCAGTCCACGGAGGTGTCATAACTTCGGTGTTGGGATCGGTCGATCATGAAGACGTACAACTACATCAACCGCGTTGTCATAAAGCTTCCGCTTACGGTCTACAAGGGTACGTAGACGACACTCTCCCCTCTCGTTGATATGCATCACCATGATCTTGCGTGTGCGTAGGAATTTTTTTGAAATTACTACGTTCCCCAAAAGTGGCATCCAAGCCAGGTTTATGCGTAGATGTTATATGCACGAGTAGAACACAAGTGAGTTGTGGGCGATACTAGTCATAATGCTTACCAGCATGTCATACTTTGATACGGCGGTATTGTTGGATGAAGCAGCCCGGACTGACATTACGCGTAAGCTTACGTGAGACTGGTTCTACCAACGTGCTTTGCACACAGGTGGCTGACGGGTGTCAGTTTCTCCAACTTTAGTTGAATCGAGTGTGGCTACGCCCAGTCCTTGTGAAGGTTAAAACAGCACATACTTGACGAAATATCATTGTGGTTTTGATGCGTAGGTAAGAACGGTTCTTGTTCAGCCCGTATCAGCCATGTAAAACTTGCAACAACAAAGTAGAGGACGTCTAACTTGTTTTTGCAGGGCATGTTGTGATGTGATATGGTCAAGGCATGATGCTATATTTTATTGTATGATATGATCATGTTTTGTAACAAAGTTATTAGCAACTGGCAGGAGCCATATGGTTGTCGCTTTACTGTATGCAATGCAATCGCCCTGTAATTGCTTTACTTTATCACTAAGCGGTAGCGATAGTCGTAGAAGCAACAGTTGGCGAGATGACAACAATGCTAAGATGGAGATCAAGGTGTCGCGCCGGTGACGATGGTGATCATGACGGTGCTTTCGAGATGGAGATCAAAGGCACAAGATGATGATGGTCATATCATATCACTTATATTGATTGCATGTGATGTTTATCCTTTATGCATCTTATTCTGCTTTGATTGATGGTAGCATTATAAGATGATCTCTCACTAAAAAAATTCAAGGTATGAGTGTTCTCCCTGAGTATGCACCGTTGCCAAAGTTCGTCGTGCCGAGACACCACGTGATGATCGGGTGTGATAAGCTCAACGTTCTTATACAATGGGTGCAAGCCAGTTTTGCATTCGCAGAATACTCGGGTTAAACTTGACGAGCCTAGCATATGCAGATATGGCCTCGGAACACTAAGACCGAAAGGTCGAACGTGAATCATATAGTAGATATGATCAACATAGTGATGTTCACCATTGAAAACTACTGCATTTCACATGATGATTGGTTATGGTTTAGTTGATTTGGATCACGTGATCACTTAGATGATAAGAGAGATGTCTATCTAAGTGGGAGTTCTTAAGTAATATGATTAATTGAACTTTAATTTATCATGAACTTAGTCCTGGTAGTATTTGCATATCTATGGTGTAGATCAATAGCTCGTGATGTTGTTCCCCGTTTATTTTTGATATGTTCCTAGAGAAAAATACGTTGAAAGATGTTAGTAGCAAAGATGCGGACTAGCTCGGTGATCTGAGGATTATCCTCATTGCTGCACAGAAGAATTATGTCCTTGATGCGCCGCTAGGTGAAAGAACTATTGCAGGAGCAGATGCAGACGTTATGAACGTTTTGACAAAAGCTCGGTATGATGACTACTTGATAGTTTAGTGCACCATGCTTTACGGCTTAGAACCGGGACTTCAAAAATGTTTTGAACGCCATGGAGCATATAAGATGTTCCAAGAGTTGAAATTGGTATTTCATACTCATGCCCGTGTCGAGAGGTATGAGACCTCGGCGATTACTTTGCCTACAAGATGGAGGAGAATAGCTCAACCAGTGAGCATGTGCTTAGATTTTCTGGGTACTACAAATTGCTTGAATCAAGTGGGAGTTAATCTTCCAGATAAGATAGTAATTGACAAAGTTCTCTAGTCACTATCACCAAGTTACTAGAACTTCGTGATGAACTATAATATGCAAGGGATGACGAAAACAATTCCTAAGCTCTTCGCGATGCTAAAATCGGCGAAGGTAGAAATCAAGAAAAACATCAAGTCTTGATGGTTGACAAGACCACTAGTTTCAAGAAAAAAGGGCAAAGGGAAGAAGGGGAACTTCATGAAGAACGGCAAGCAAGTTGCTGCTCAAGTGAAGAAGCCCAAGTCTGGACCTAAGCCTGAGACAAAGTGCTTCTACTGCAAAGGGACTAGTCACTGGAAGCGGAACTACCCCAAGTATTTGGCGGATAAGAAGGATGGCAAAATGAACAAAGGTATATTTGATATACATGTTATTGATGTGTACTTTACTAGTGTTTATAGCAACCCCTCAGTATTTGATACTGGTTCTGTTGCTAAGAGTAGTAACTCGAAATGGGAGTTGCAGAATGAACAAAAACTAGTTAAGGGTGAAGTGACGATGTGTGTTGGAAGTAGTTCCAAGATTGGTATGATCATCATCGCACACTCCCTATAATTTCGGGATTAGTGTTGAACCTAAATAATTGTTATTTGGTGTTTGCGTTGAGCATGAATATGATTTGATCATGTTTACTGCAATACGGTTATTCATTTAAGTTAGAGAATAATTGTTGTTACATTTTACATGAATAAAACCTTCTATGGTCTTACACCCAATGAAAATGGTTTGCTGGATCTCGATCGTAGTGATACACATATTCATAATATTGAAGCCAAAAGATGCAAAGTTAATAATGATAGTGCAACTTATTTGTGGCACTACCGTTTAGGTCATATTGGTGTAAAGCGCATGAAGAAACTCCATGATAATGGGCTTTTGGAATCACTTGATTATGAATCACTTGATGCTTGCGAACCATGCCTCATGGGCAAGATGACTAAGACTCCGTTCTCTGGAACAATGAAGCGAGCAACTGACTTATTGGAAATAATACATACTAATGTATGCGGTCCGATGAGTGTTGAGGCTCGCGGCAGGTATCGTTATTTTCTGACCTTCACAGATGATTTGAGAAGATATGGGTATATCTACTTGATGAAACATAAGTCTGAAACATTTGAAAAGTTCAAAGAATTTCAGAGTGAAGTGAAGAATCATTGTAACAAGAAAATAGAAGTTTCTATGATATGATCGCAGAGGTAAAATATTTGAGTTACGAGTTTAGCCTTCAGTTAAAACAATGTGAAATAGTTTCACTACTCACGCCACCTAGAACACCACAGTGTAATGGTGTGTCCGAACATCATAACCGTACTTTATTAGATATGGTGCAATATATGATGTCTCTTACCGATTTACCACTATCGTTTTGGGGTTATGCATTAGAGACAACTGCATTCACGTTAAATAGGGCACCATCTAAATCCGTTGAGACGACACCATATGAACTGTGGTTTGGCAAGAAACCAAAGTTGTCGTTTCTTAAAGTTTGTGGCCGCGATTATTATGTGAAAAAGTTTCATCATGATAAAGCTCAAACCCAAATCGGAGAAATGTGTCTTCATAGGATACCCAAAGGAAATAGTTGGGTACACCTTCTATCACAGATCCGAAGGCAAGACATTCGTTGCTAAGAATGGATCCTTTCTAGAGAAGGAGTTTCTCTTGAAAGAAGTGAGTGGGAGGAAAGTAGAACTTGATGAGGTAACTGTACCTGCTCCCTTATTGGAAAGTAGTTCATCACAGAAATCTGTTCATGTGACTCCTACACCAATTAGTGAGGAAGCTAATGATGATGATCATGTAACTTCAGATCAAGTTACAACCAAACCTCGTAGGTAAACCAGAGTGAGATCTGCACCATAGTGGTACGGTAATCCTGTTCTGGAGGTCATGTTACTTGACCATGACGAACCTATGAACTATGAGGAAGCGATGATGAGCCCAGATTCCGCAAAATGGCTTAAGGCCATGAAATCTGAGATGGGATCCATGTATGAGAACAAAGTGTGGACTTTGGTTGACTTGCCCGATGATCGGCAAGCCATAGAAAATAAATGGGTCTTCAAGAGGAAGATGAACGCTGATAATAGTGTTACTATCTACAAAGCTAGACTTGTCGAAAAAGGTTTTTGACAAAGTTCAAGGTGTTGACAACGATGAGATTTTCTCACTCGTAGCGATGCTTAAGTCTGTCTGAATCATGTTAGCAAATTGCCACATTTTATGAAATCTGGCAAATGGATGTCAAAACTACATTCCTTAATGGATTTCTTAAAGAAGAGTTGTATATGATACAACAAGAAGGTTTTGTCAACCCTAAAGGTGCTAACAAAGTGTGCAAGCTCCAGTGATCCATCTATGGACTGGTGCAAGCATCTCGGAGTTGGAATATACGCTTTGATAGTGTGATCAAAGCATGTGGTTTTATATAGACTTTTTGAGAAGTCTGTATTTACAAAAAAGTGAGTGGGAGCACTACAGCTTTTCTGATAAGTATATGTGAATGACATATTGTTGATCGGAAATGATGTAGAATTTTTCTGGAAAGCATAAAGAAGTGTTTGAAAGGAGTTTTTTCAAAAGAAAGACCTCGGTGAAGCTACTTACATATTGAGCATCAAGATCTATAGAGATAGATCAAGACGCTTGATAAGTTTTTTCAATGAGTACATACCTTGACAAGATTTTGAAGTAGTTCAAAATGGAACAGTCAAATAAGGAGTTCTTGCATGTATTGCAATGTGTGAAATTGAGTAAAGCCTCAAAACTCGACCATGGCAAAAAATAGAAAGAGAATGAAAAGTCATTCTATGCCTGAGCCATAGGTTCTATAAAGTATGCCATGCTGTGTACCAGATATATTGTATACCCTACACTGAGTTTAGCAAGGGAGTACAATAGTGATCTAGAATTAGATCACTGGACAACGGTCAAAATTATCCTTAGTGGAATAAAGATATGTTTCTCAATTATGGAGGTGACAAAAGGTTCGTCGTAAAGGGTTACGTTGATGCAAGTTTTGACACTAATACAGATGACTCTAAGTCTCAATCTGGATACATATTGAAAGTGGGAGCAATTAGCTAGAGTAGTGTGACGCCCGGATAATCAAGCTAGAGTAACCCTCTACTGACGATGCCATGTCAACTCCATTACGGTTACTAATCTGGCTTAGTTCGAAACCAATTCAAATCCAAATTCAAAATCAAACAAATAATAAAAGTTTTCCTATCTTAAAACTAAAATGTTCGAAGAGAGCCAAATAATGCATAAGTAATAATGGTGAAGAAACCAACCTCTTTGAAAGTGTTTGATTGTCCTAAAGTAAATAAAATAGTAGAAAAACACTGAATCAAATGCATTTTACAAATCAAAAAGAAAATTATTAAACTATTCTATCTAGTTGCCCAAACTTATGTGGTCGTAGTATAATTATTTAGACTAAATTAGGGACTACTTTTATAAGTCATAAATCTAAAATAAATGTGAAACTAAAATAACCGAAAAGAAATAAAGAAAAGGAACAAAAGGAAAATAAACAGAAAAGTAAAATTGGAGAAAGACCCCCTTGGACAACTGGGCCAAACGGCCCAGCCGGCCAGCCCTCTAACCTTGCCGGCCCACCCCACTCTGTTAACTCCCTTGGGCGACCGAACCCAAACCCTAGCGCACCCCACTCCCCGCTCGTCCCACCTCGTGCGTCTCCCGCGCTTCCCCGCCGATCTGGATCGGGGGAAACGGCGCCCCGACACCGCCGCCTCATCCCTACGCCCCGTCGCCGGCCGGCGCCGCCCGTCTCCGCCGGCGCCTCCTCGTCGCCTCCCCACACCGCCTCCTCAACCCTCCTCCCCGACCGGCCTCCTGGCGCCTCTGCTTCCTCCCGGCGCCGCCTCGCCATCGCCGTCTCGACCCCGACTCCGTCGCCCGAAGCCGTCCCGGACGTCGCCGGACTTCCCCGTCTACGCGTGTCGTCCCCGTCGACCTCCCCGAGCCCCGCTGCCCTAGTCCCTACTCCCCCACCGTGAGCTCCCTCCCTCTCCCTCGTTCGCTCACCGCGACGTCCGCGCTCGTCCTCACCCGAAGCCCCGCCCCCGCGCTCACCACGTCGACGGCCACACCCCGGCGCCCCTCGACGCGCCCATGGCCGCGCCCTCGCGCCCCCTGCTCTCTTTCCTGACCTCGCCAGGCCTCGCCCGGAGCTCCCCGTCCGCCCGCACGTGCACACACTGCCGCTCCCGCCTCGCCCTGCATCCCCCATGCTCCGGCCGGCGCCCTACGACCGTTCGCCCGACGCCCTGCGCCCGTTCCCCTTCGCGTTGACCGTCGTCCTGCCTCCAAAGCCTGTCGCACCGCCTCCCGCCGTTGCTCGCGCGCCCAACCATGGTCTCGACCCGCGGTCCTCCCGTGCTCACGGGCTCTACTTCGCCGGAGCTCCGCAACAGCAGCGGCCACTCTCACCAGAGATGGCGCGGCTGACGGTCAGTGCGCCCAGCGTGGCCGCGCCCATTCGGGTTGTGCCCGACGCCCGTCCACTATGGCACAGGCCCTTTGCCAATGCCTGCCCCCCACAGAACTTTAAAAAAAAGAGAATTAATTAAAATAATATTAATTAATTAATTAATTAAAGAATTAATCAACTTAATTAATTTTGATTAATTAAACTAAACAACTAATTAAACTAATTAAACTTTAGTTATCTAATTAACATAGTTAGTTAATTAGCTAATTAAGTAGTCAATGACAGTGGGGCCCACACCCCTAATTAATCCTGATTAGGTTAATTAAAATGCTTAATAAAAATGTGTCACTGACCAGTAGGACCCACTGGTCAGGTTGACAAGTCAACCCTTGTTGACTACTGATGTCAGCATGCCATCATGCTGATGTCATAAATCCATTTTCAAATTAAATTAAATAATTAATTAAATTCCAGAAATTAATAAAATCTTTAGAAAATCATATCTTTTAAACCGTAACTCGGATTAAATTATTTTCAACATGAAAGTTGCTCAGATTGACGAGACGAACCCGCATGCGCAGCCCGTTCGTCCGCCACGCATCCCTAACCTATCGAACTCGCAACTTACCCCCTCCGGCTCCTCTGCCCGAAAACGCGAAACATCGGGGATGCTTTCCCGGATGTTTCCCCCCTTCACCGGTATCACCTCATACTACGTTAGGGCACGCCTAGCATCACGCATTGCTTTTTCATGCATCGTTACGCATCTGTTTGCATTGTATTCATTGTTTCTTCCCCCTCTTCTCTCGCTAGACACCGAGACCGACGCCGCTACTACCCAGTACGACTACGGAGTTGACAACCCCTCTCTCTTGCCAGAGCAACCAGGCAACCCCCCCCCCTTGTTCACCAGATATCGCCTACTCTCCTCTATACTGCTTGCATTAGAGTAGTGTAACATGTTACTGCTTTCGGTTAATCCTATCCTGATGCATAGCCTGTCCTTGCTACTCATTGTTACCTTTACCTCCAATCCTACATGCTTAGTATAGGATGCTAGTTTTCCATCAGTGGCCCTACATTCTTGTCCGTCTGCCATGCTATACTATCAGGCCGTGATCACTCGGGAGGTGATCACGGGTTTATACTATATACTTTTTTACATGATACATGTGGTGACTAAAGTCGGGTCGGCTCGTGGAGCACCCGCGAGTGATTCACGGATTGGGGGCTGAAAGGACCTTTGTCCCGACGGCTCTCTGGGTGGATATTTGTGGCGGAGCGACAGGGCAGGTTGAGACCACCTAGGGAGAGGTGGGCCTGGCCCTATTCAGCGTGCACAGATTCTTAACACGCTTAACGAGATCTTGGTATTTGATCCGAGTCTGGCTACTGGCCTATACGCACTAACCAAGTACGTGGGAAAGATATGGGCACTCGGCGTCGTGGTATCAGCCGAAGCCTTCGTGACGTCACCGATCGAGCGCGGCGCTGGCCGGATTGGACTGGAACGCTGCTAGGCTAGGTCTGCTTCCGGCCGCTGTCGCAACATGCAGTGTGCTAAGAGGCGATGGGCCTGCACCCTGGGTGCTTAGGTTTAGACTAGCGTCGACCTATCTGTTGGCCTAGGTGGGGCTGCGGCGTGTTGATCTTCCGGCCGGGCATGACCCAGAAAGTGTGTCCGCCAAATGGGATCAAGCGTGTTGGGTAATGTGGTGCACCCTGCAGGAAGTTAATCTATTCGAATAGCCGTGATCTTCGGTAATGTGACGACTTGGAGTTGTACCTTGACCTTATGACAACTAGAACTGGATACTTAATAAAACACACCCTTCCAAGTGCGAGATATAACCCGGTGATCGCTCTCTAATGTATGACGAGGAGGATCGCCGGGTAGGGTTATGCTATGTGATGCTACTTGGAGGACTTGATCTACTCTCTCCTACATGCGGCAAAGACGGAGGCTGCGAGCGTAGTCTTCGATCGGATTAATTATCCCCTCTTATTACGGCATTACGCAATTGGTCCACCGATATGGCCCTTTACACATATACCCATGCATATGTAGTGTAGCTCCTTGCTTGCAAGTACTTTGGATGAGTACTCACGGTTGCTTTTCTCCCCATTTTCCCCTTTCCCTTCTACCTGGTTGCCGCAACGGATCTTTGGAGTCCAGAGCTGACGCCACCGTCGGCATTTACTCCTACTATGTCGGAGGTGCCTACTACTACGCAGCAGCCCGGCGGCGACGACTGTGAGTAGTTAGGAGGATCCTAGGCGGGAGGCCTGCGCCTCTTTTGATCTATATCCCGCTTTGTGCTAGCCATCTTATGGCAACTTGTTTAACTTATGTACGTACTTTCGAGATATTGTTGCTTCCGTGACTTCGTCTATGATCGCAAAGCACTTGTATTCGAGCCCTCGAGGCCTGGCTTGTATTATGATGCTTGTATGACTTATTTATGTTTTAGAGTTGTGTTGTGATATCTACCCGTGAGTCCTCGATCTTGATCACACGCTTATGCGTGCATGATTAGTGTATGATTGAATCGGGGGCGTCACAAGTTGGTATCAGAGCCGACTGCCTGTAGGAATCCCCCTTCCACACTCCTTGGCCGAAGTCGAGTCTAGTCATTGAAAAACTTTTACTAACATGGCTGTGCGGCTTACGGGCCCACGTCGCCATTGGGTGGTATTAGGATCTTTTACTCCTCGTCTATATTCTGGGACTCTTATCTCTCTTCTATTTGGGATATATGAATTTTGCTAAATCTAACATTAGGATCTCGTTATCACTTTCACCCGGAGAGCACCCTATTACTGATGATCGTCTACTGCATCAGAAGACCCTGAAGATACTCTCCGCTGTTAACCCGAGAACTCGTGCTCATCGCGTTTGCAGTTCCCCTTCCACCGACAACCCTTATGATAACTACATGCAGTTGTCATTCTTACATTCATCCCCAGTTGGTCTTGTTATTACAAGATAACCTGCAAAACTCATCGTTGTCCCAAGAATCCCTTGTGCCACTGCCTTGCGGTTCCTTGCCGCAAAAATATCCCTACGAATGGTTTCTTCACACTTATCAAGGACCCCTTCATTACTAGTTGTTCATAGGATTCAATAGGTACATTGAAATACTACCCGATCTTCTGGTAATCCTCTGCCAACTATTGCTCTGCAAATACTTGTCTTCCTGCATTCTGGACAATTCCATTTGTCTAGCAATAACCATTAAAATCCTTGTTATTGACGTTCTGATCCCGTTGATTCAACATGTGTGTGAATGCACCCAATCATCAGTTGTTCCCTGAAAATTATCCGTCCGGCTCAGACGTCATTTTAAACGTGAGCTGGTTCTCAAACAATCCAATTGTCGTCGATTGTACCCCTAAGGCTATTCAACTTATCCATCCCTAATCGAGCATTACTTCGATCCCTTGTCTTAGAATTCATAATTCCTTTGCGATTGAGCTTTGAAGTAGTCATTGTTTCTATCATCCGATCGCCTTGTTCTCTTTCTTCTTCTGGTTGAGTACCGATGCTCACCTCAGATCCCTTGTGGACCACCAGAACCTTTATTGGATTTTATCCGACGACGTCCTTCACATTCAATATCTTTGTGAGTCTTTTCTCGGATACATAATGCCTTTGGTAAATTGTATCCTCTGCTTTGTCAACCTTTCTCTGCTTACGAGCTGGTGATATTTATTCTTGAAGCTTGTGTCATATGTTCCTAAGATGCCTCGATGGGTTGAACCAACACCTTCACTATTCTGTGTGAACCCGAAAGATTTCACGGGTCATACTTATCTGGTATTGCACCAGGTAAAACTTCCAACAACTAATGTCAATTTTTAGAAAAAAAAAACGAGAGGTGAATGGAAGGTTATACATTGAGGAAGTGGGAGTCGACCTTGAACCTTTGTGTTCATGCCCATGGACATGATGTAGATCCTATCCTGGAAGCTTCTTGTAATAATAACTATTTCCTTGATTTAATATCCTTTGGTATCGGTGAATTGATCCTTTACAATCATGGTCCCGACCATATGTTCTTCTTTGATCCCATTTCTCGGGCAAGTTTAAGCACTTGTCTTCTGTGGATCAATACACCAGTCCAACCTTTACTTTGATCTTTCGCCGAGTATTACACCCTGGTATCTCGAGATTATCACGGAAACGCATAACTTCTTATGAGTTCTCCATCAAGTACTACATTCTCACCGATTACAATTTTTCATGGACTTTGAGTTATTAAACACTCAAAGACATCGATAACTGAACAGAGTCCGCACTATGGTTCAACAACTTTTAGTAATCTTATTTAAGTACGATTTTGTACCCGATCAAGTCATTCCTAGCCTGATTGGTTATATCATTATCGTGCTAAATTTTAACTGTGCTACCGGGTCCTTCTCGGAGCACAAATTTCGACGGTGAGCTAATCTTACAATCGATCTTCCTCGTCATACCGTTTGTCCTTGAACAGCAAGATTAATTTCGAGTTTGTGTCGTACCCATGGTTCCAATGACTTTTGGCTTCATCATTCCGTTGAATTGATGTCATTGCCGATCAGTTACATCTTCTCGAAACCTCTCGACAAATGTGTCGTGATCATCATCAACATTCTGAGGTCTTCCAAGATATCTATCGAATTCTTGATGAGAAATAGCATCCCTTGCCCTCAATGGTTTGGGCTATCATCCACAACATTATTGCATTCCCTCCAACACAAAAATTGTTCCTGTTTTGTGTTGTACCATGAGTTCCTTGCTATCCAACTTATGTTATGATTCTACCGTGGAGTATTACCATCTTTGATGTCAAGAATGTTGTGAGGATTGCTCCACCTCTTCAGAATTCTTGCTATAATGATACTTCTCACCATCACCATTCTTTCTTGGTCCTCGTGTTGATTCCAACCGGGGTACCCACTAGTGAATGGTGTTGTTTGGATTCTGCCCTTCTAGCAACCCTCTTCCTTTGAAGTTAATGGTCGGCCGTTCATTCTTAGCCTATTGATTATTGAATCACCATTCTGACATTGGTCGTGCAACCCAGCCCATATACGGGTGCACCTTTCAACCAATGTTTAATTGTGTATGTTTTCCTCGAGCATACATCATTATACCATTTGATCTGACAAATGTTATCTCCTTGTTCACATAATAGTGGAAATCCATCTTTTGTTAAATCTCAATGAATTGCCGCTGATTCCATCGGAGCCCAATGCTAAATGTTTCTTGCTCAATTGTCCAGACACTGTTGTATGGGTAATGTCAAGAAATTCCTCTCCCCTTACCTAAAGGGTTTTCTACGTTATATCCTGTCAAGGATATCATGCCTTGCTTGTCCTTGGGAAGGTATACCCCCGAAATATGTGTTTAAACACATTTTCCTTTCCATTGTTCTGTTTAATTTGATAATCATATTATCCTTTCCAATGTTAGGTTGAACCTTTCTAGAGGTCTATAGGATCTAAGCAGCAATATTTCCTTGCTTATGTAAACACCTCGGTGTACAATTCTGTCAACAAGGTCCTGTTACTATAGTTGATGACATTCCAGTAGCCACCGATGGATGAGAACTTTGCCTATTGGTCCGCCTCGTTCAACGAGCAGGAAACTGGTTCTCTTCGTCCCTCGCCCTTGGTACCGATGATGTTGCCGACATAACTAACAGGCTATCCCCTGACATGCCTTGCTTACATGATCGTGCAAGACTTCACCGTCCTTCCTACTTTTAACAGACATGGTGGGCCCATAACCCACAGTTGCACAGGATCGAAACCTGACTCTCCTACACCCTCCTGTTTCCAAAGTTATTCCTCGCGCGTGGCCTCATAAGTAATTCATGAGCCACCTTCTGAGATACCATCAATTCTGGTATCGGACACAAAACTTATTCCCATTGCTCTCGACCCCTTTTACACTTTGTTTCAGGCATCGAACGATTGCCTACCCGCTTGACACTCATCATGGTACCTTCTTACTTTACTCTCGATATCTTCTTAAGTTTCGATTCGTGAGATACTTATTCTTCTTCCCCTGAGATTGACCGTCTGATGCTCGATCTTGTTAGAATCCGTCCTTATAGAGTTTTCCCTTCTTAACCTTTAGTAAGTACGATGGAGTTCCCGAAGAAAAGGATGCCGACTTGATCATGATAACCTGAAGCAGAGAAATGAAGACATCAACGTAATGGATCGATCTCTTCGAGAAGAGCAACCAAGACCAAGAACACTCGCTAGAATTTCGTGTCCCGAAGCTTACCCCTTCACACCGCCTCTTAAATCTCGGGACGATATTTCTTGTAGTGGAGGAGAATTGTGACGCCCGGATAATCAAGCTACAGTAACCCTCTACTAACGATGCCACGTCAACTCCATTACGGTTACTAATCTCGCGTTAGTTCGAAACCAATTCAAATCCAAATTCAAAATCAAACAAATAATAAAAGTTTTCCAATCTTAAAACTAAAATGTTCGGAGAGAGCCAAATAATGCATAAGTAATAATGGTGAAGAAACCAACCTCTTTGAAAGTATTTGATTGTCCTAAAGTAAATAAAATAGTAGCAAAACAATGAATCAAATGTTTTTTACAAATTAAAAAGAAAATTATTAAACTATTCTATCTAGTTCCCCAAACTTATGTGGCCGTAGTATAATTATTTAGACTAAATTAGGGACTACTTTTATAAGTCATAAATCTAAAATAAAAGTGAAACTAAAAGTAACAGAAAAGAAATAAACAAAAGGAACAAAAGGAAAATAAACAGAAAGGTAAAATTGGAGAAAGACCCCCTTGGCCAACAGGGCCAAACGGCCCAGCCGGCCAGCCCTCTAACCTAGCCGGCCCACCCCACTCCGTTAACTCCCCTGGGCGACCGAACCCAAACCCTAGCGCACCCCACTCCCCCACTCGTCCCACCCTGTGCGTCTCCCTCGCTTCCCCTCCCGTTCTGGATCGGGGGAAACGACGCCTCGACACCGCCGCCTCATCCCTACGCCCTGTCGCCGGCCGGCGCCGCCCGTCTCCGCCGGCGCCTCCTCGTCGCCTCCCCACACCGCCTCCTCAATCCTCCTCCCCGACCGGCCTCCTGGCGCCTCTGCTTCCTCCCGGCGCCGCCTCGCCATCGCCGTATCGACCCCGACTCCGTCGCTCGAAGCCATCCCGGACGTCGCCGGACTTCCCCGTCTCTGGCGTGTCGTCCCGTCCGACCTCCCCGAGCCCTGCCCTAGTCCCTACTCCCACCGTGAGCTCCTCCCTCTCCCTCGTTTCGCTCACGCCGTCGCTTCGTCCTCACCAAGCCGCCCGCGCTCACCACGCCGGCAGCCACGCCCGGCGCCTGACGCGCCCATGGCCGTGCCTCGCGCCCTGCTCTCTGCTGACCTCGCCAGGCCTCGCCGAGCTCCCGTCCGCTCAAGACGTGCACACTGCCGCTCCCTGCCTCGCCCTGCGACCGTTCGCCCGACGCCCTGCGCCCGTTCCCCTTCACGTTGACCGTCGTCCTGCCTCCACCGCCTGTCGCACCGCCTCCCGCCGTTGCTCGCGCGCCCACGCATGATCTCGACCCGCCGCGGTCCTCACTGCCCGGCTACAGCCGGAGCTCCATGTGTGTGGCGCCACTCTCACCAGATGGCCGCAGCGGCCTGTCGGGTGCGCCCCCGCGTGGCAGCGCCCATTTGGGTTGTGCCCGACGCCCGACCCACTATGGCCCTGGGCCACTGCCAAATGGGCCCCCCCTAGAACGTTTAAAAAAAGAGAATTAATTAAAATAATATTAATTAATTAATTAATTAAAGAATTAATCAACTTAATTAATTTTGATTAATTAAACTAAACAACTAATTAAACTAATTAAACTTTAGTTATCTAATTAACATAGTTAGTTAATTAGCTAATTAAGTAGTCAATGACAGTGGGGCCCACCCCCCTAATTAATCCTGATTAGGTTAATTAAAATGCTTAATAAAAATGTGTCACTGACCAGTGGGACCCACTGGTCAGGTTGACCAGTCAACCCTTGTTGACTACTGACGTCAGCATGACATCATGCTGATGTCATAAATCCATTTTCGAATTAATTAAATAATTAATTAAATTCCAGAAATTAATAAAACTTTAAAAAATCATATCTTTTAAACCGTAACTCGGATTAAATTATTTTCAACATGAAAGTTGCTCAGAACGACGAGACGAACCCGCATACGCAACCCGTTCATCCGCCACGCATCCCTAACCTATCGAACTCGCAACTTTCCCCCTCCGGCTCCTCTGCACGAAAACGCGAAACACCGGGGATGCTTTCCGGAATGTTTCCCCCCTTCACCGGTATCACCTCATACCGCGCTAGGGAACGCCTAGCATCACGCATTGCTTTGTCATGCATCGTTACACATCTGTTTGCATTGTATTCATTGTTTCTTCCCCCTCTTCTCTCGCTAGACACCGAGACCAACGCTGCTACTACCCAGTACGACTACGGAGTTGACGACCCCTCTCTCTTGCCAGAGCAACCAGGCAAGCCCCCCCCCCCCTTGATAACCAGATATCGCCTACACTCCTCTATACTGCTTGGATTAGAGTAGTGTAACATGGTACTGCTTTCGGTTAATCCTATCCTGATGCATAGCATGTCCTTGCTACTACTGTTGTTACCTTTACCTGCAATCCTACATGCTTAGTATAGGATGCTAGTTTTCCATCAGTGGCCCTACATTCTTGTCCGTCTACCATGCTATACTATCGGGTCGTGATCACTCGGGAGGTGATCACGGGTTTATACTATATACTTTTTTACATGATACATGTGGTGACTAAAGTCGGGTCGGCTCGTGGAGCACCCGCGAGTGATTCACGGATTGGGGGCTGAAAGGACCTTTGTCCCGACGGCTCTCTGGGTGGATCTTTGTGGCGGAGCGACAGGGCAGGTTGAGACCACCTAGGTGAGAGGTGGGCCTAGCCCTGTTCGGCGTTCGCGGATTCTTAACACGCTTAACGAGATCTTGGTATTTGATCTGAGTCTGGCTACTGGCCTATACGCACTAACGAACTACGTGGGAAAGATATGGGCACTCGGCGTTGTTGTATCAGTCGAATCCTTCGTGACGTCAGCGACTAAGCGGCGCACGCTGGATTGGACTGGAACGCCTGCTAGGCTAGGTCTGCTTCCGGTCGCGTTCGCAACGTGCAGGTGTGCTAAGGGCGATGGGCCCAGACCCCTGTGCGCTTAGGTTTAGACCGGCGTGCTGACCTCTCTGTTGGCCTAGGTGGGGCTGCGACGTGTTGATCTTCCGCGACCGGGCATGACCCAGGAAAGTGTGTCCGGCCAAATGGGATCAAGCGTGTTGGGTTATGTGGTGCACCCCTGCAGGGAAGTTAATCTATTCGAATAGCCGTGATCTTCGGTAACAGGACGACTTGGAGTTGTACCTTGACTTTATGACAACTAGAACTGGATACTTAATAAAACACACCCTTCCAAGTGCCAGATATAACCCGGTGATCGCTCTCTAATGTGGCTGACGAGGAGGGATCGCCGGTAGGGTTATGCTATGCGATGCTACTTGGAGGACTTCAGTCTACTTTCTCCTACATCTTTGCAAGACGGAGGCTGCGAGCGTAGTCTTCAACAGGATTAGCTATCCCCTCTTATTACGGCATTCTCGCGATTCGGTCCATCGATATGGCCCTTTACACATATACCCATGCATATGTAGTGTAGCTCCTTGCTTGCGAGTACTTTGGATGAGTACTCACGGTTGCTTTTCTCCCCCTTTTCCCCCTTTCCCTTCTACCTGGTTGCCGCAACCAGATGTCAGAGTCCAGAGGCCGACGCCACCGTCGATGATGACTCCTACTACGCTGGAGGTGCCTATTACTACATGCAGCCCGCTGACGACGACCAGGAGTAGTTAGGAGGATTCCAGGCAGGAGGCCTGCGCCTCTTTCGATCTATATCCCGGTTTGTGCTAGCCATCTTATGGAAACTTGTTTAACTTATGTCTGTACTCAGATATTGTTGCTTCCGACTTCGTCTATGATCGAGCACTTGTATTCGAGCCCTCGAGGCCCTCGGCTTGTATTATGATGCTTGTATGACTTATTTATGTTTTAGAGTTGTGTTGTGATATCTTCCCGTGAGTCCCTGATCTTGATCGTACACGTTTGCGTGCATGATTAGTGTACGATTGAATCGGGGGCGTCACAAGTAGCTCCGTGCAGAGCATTGTTGACATAGAAATTTGCATAATACATACGGATCTGAATTTGGCAGACACGTTGACTAAACTTCTCTCACAAGCAAAACATGATCACACCTTAGTACTCTTTGGGTGTTAATCACATGGCGATGTGAACTAGATTACTGACTCTAGTAAATCCTTTGAGTGTTGGTCACATGACGATGTGAACTATGGGTGTTAATCACATGGTGATGTGAACTATTGGTGTTAAATCACATGGCGATGTGAACTAGATTATTGACTCTAGTGCAAGTGGGAGACTGAAGGAAATATGCCCTAGAGGCAATAATAAAATTATTATTTATTTCCTTATTTCATGATAAATATTTTTTATTCATGCTAGAATTGTATTAACCGGAAACTTAGTACATGTGTGAATACATAGACAAAACATAGTGTCACTAGTATGCCTCTACTTGACTAGCTCGTTGAATCAAAGATGGTTATGTTTCCTAACCATAGACATGAGTTGTCATTTGATTAACGAGGTCACATCATTAGAGAATGATGTGATTGACTTGACCCATTCCGTTAGCTTAACACTTGATCGTTTAGTATGTTGCTATTGCTTTCTTCGTGACTTATACATGTTCCTATAACTATGAGATTATGCAACTCCCGAATACCGGAGGAACACTTTGTGTGCTACCAAACGTCACAACATAACTAGGTGATTATAAAGGTCTCTACAGGTATCTCCGATGGTGTTTGTTGAGTTGGCATAGATCGAGATTAGGATTTGTCACTCCGATTGTCGGAGAGGTATCTCTGGGCCCTCTCGGTAATGCACATCATTATAAGCCTTGCAAGCAATGTGACTAATGAGTTAGCTGCAGGATGATGCGTTACAGAACGAGTAAAGAGACTTGCCGGTAACGAGATTGAACTAGGTATGAGGATACCGATGATCGAATCTCGGGCAAGTAACATACCAATGACAAAGGGAACAACGTATGTTGTTATGCGGTTTGACCGATAAAGATCTTCGTAGAATATGTAGGAACCAAGATGAGCATCCAGGTTCCGCTATTGGTTAATTACTGGATACGTGTCTCGGTCATGTCTACATAGTTCTCGAACCTGTAGGGCCCACACGCTTAACGTTCGGTGACGATCGGTATTATGAGTTTTTGTGTTTTGATGTACCGAAGGTAGTTCGGAGTTCCGGATATGATCACGGACATGACGAGGAGTCTCGAAATGGTCGAGACGTAAAGATCGATATATTGGAAGCCTATATTTGGACATCGGAATGGTTCCGGGTGAAATCGGGATTTTACCGAAGTATTGGAAGGTTACCGGAACCCCCCCCCCCACCCCCCCCCCCCCCCCGTAATTGTATGGGCCTTAATGGGCCATAGTGGAGAGAGACAGGGAAGGCCAAGGCACGCCGCGCGCCCCCTCCCCCTCTGGTCCAAATTGTACTAGGAGGGGGGCGACGCCCCCCTTTCCTTCCTCCCTCTCTCCCCTTTCCTTATTTCCTACTCCTCCTTCCCTTCCTCTCCTACTCCAACTAGGGAATGGGGAATCCTACTCCCGGTGGGAGTAGGACTCCCCTAGGGCGCGCCATAGAGAGGGCCGGCCCCTCCCCTCCTCCACTCCTTTATATACGGGGGAGGGGGCACCCCATAGACACACAAGTTGATCATTGATCTCTCTTAGCCGGGTGCGGCGCCCCCCCCCCCCCCCTCCACCATAATCCACCTCAGTCATATCGTAGCGGTGCTTAGGCGAAGCCCTGCGTCGGTAACTTCATCATCACCGTCATCACGTCGTCGTGCTGATGAAGCTCTCCCTCGAAGCTCTACTGGATCATGAGTTCGTGGGACGTCGCCGAGCTGAACGTGTGTAGTCCGCGGAGGTGCCATAACTTCGGTGCTGGGATCGGTCGATCGTGAAGACGTTCGACTACATCAACCGCGTTGTCATAACACTTCTGCTTACGGTCTACAAGGGTACGTAGATGACACTCTCCCCTCCCGTTTCTATGCATCACCATGATCTTGCGTGTGCGTAGGACATTTTTTTAAATTACTACGTTCTCCAACAAGCATGCCGAGTTTCATGAATTTCAGACGAGTTTTGGATTTACTATAATTTAAAAACCAGGCAGCTCAACGTTTTGCCGGCAATCAACGGTGCCCTCGTGTTTGAAGCTCATTCCCATTTCTTGCATGGGACCTAAGCATGCACCCAAGGACACATATTTGATTTTTCAACCAATTTATATGCACTGGAGCATGTGCATGTAATTCAAATTTGAATTATGCACATAAATGCATTGAAAACTCAGTTAATGCATAAAAATGTCCAAACGAACCCCGAAAAATCACAAAAATTCACACAACACTCCTGTTGTTCCATGTTGACACGAGAAAAAAAATTGAAAGCAATAAGAGGCAATGGATATCGGTTCGTCCCCAAAGGTGGGACGTTCCCTACCGAAAACCATCATGCTTGTTGTGAGAAGCTCCGGTTTGTGAGAAGCATATACCCAAACCTACCCCAAATGGGAAAAAAAATTGTGCCATAGCATGTTGGTGCCGCTCCATGATAGTATGCCAAGTTTCATGAATTTCAGACGAGTTTTGGATTTACTAGAATTTAAAAACCAGACATCTCAATATTTTGTCGGCAATCAACGGTGCCATGGTGTTTGAAATTCATTCCCATTTCTTGCATGGGACCTAAGCATGCACCCAAGGACACATATTTGATTTTTCAACGAATTTATATGCACTGGAGCATGTGCATGTAGTTCAAATTTGAATTATGCACATAAATGCATTGAAAACTCTGTTAATGCATAAAACTGTCCAAACGAACCTCGAAAAATCACAAAAATTCACACAACACTCCTGTTGTTCTATGTTGACACGAGAAAAAAATTGAAAGCAATAAGAGGCAATGGATATCGTTTCGTCCCCAAAGGTGGGACGTTCCCTACCGAAAACCATCATGCTTCTTGTGAGAAGCTCCGGTTTGTGAGAAGCATATACCAAACCTGCCCCAAATGGGACAAAATTTGTACCACGGCATGTTGATGGCTCTCCATGATAGCATGCCAAGTTTCATGAATTTCAGACGAGTTTTGGATTTACTAGAATATAAAAACAAGGCATCTCAATGTTTTGCCGGCAATCAACGGTGCCCTGGTGTTTGAAATTCATTCCCATTTCATGCATGGGACCTAAGCATGCACCCACGGACAATGATTTGATTTTTCAACCAATTTATATGCACTGGAGCATGTGCATGTAGTTCAAATTTGAATTATGCACATAAATGCATTGAAAACTCACTTAATGCATAAAAATGTCCAAACGAACCCTGAAAAATCACAAAAATCACACAACACTCCTGTCATTCTATGTTGACACGAGAAAAAAATTGAAAGCAATAAGAGGCAATGGATATCGTTTCGTCCCCAAAGGTGGGACGTTCCCTACCGAAAACCATCATGCTTGTTGTGAGAAGCTCTGCCAGTGAGAAGCATATACCCTAACCTGCCCCAAATGGGACAAAATTTGTACCATGGCATTGTTGATGCCGCTCCATGATAGCATGCCAAGTTTCATGAATTTTATTTAGTTTTGGATTTACTAGAATTTAAAACCAGGCATCTCAATGTTTTGCCGGCAATCAACGGTGCCATGGTGTTTGAAATTCATTCCCATTTCTTGCGTGGGACCTAAGCATGCACCAAAGGACACTGATTTGACTTTTCAACCAATTTATATGCACTAGAGCATGTGCATGTAGTTCAAATTTGAATTATGCACATAAATGCATTAAAAACTCAGTTAATGCATAAAAATGTCCAAAGGAACCCCGAAAAATCACAAAAAATCACACAACACTCCTGTTGTTCTATGTTGACAAGAAAAAAAACTTGAAAGCAATAAGAGGCAATGGATATCGTTTTGTCCCCAAAGGTGGGACGTTCCCTACCGAAAACCATCATGCTTGTTGTGAGAAGCTCCGGTTTGTGAGAAGCATATACCCAAACCTGCCCCAAATGGGTCAAAATTTGTACCACGGCATGTTGATGCCACTCCATGATATCATGCTAGGTTTCATGAATTTCAGACGAGTTTTGAATTTACTAGAATTTAAAAACCAGCCATCTCAATGTTTTGCCGGCAATCAATGGTCCCATGGTGTTTGAAATTCATTCCCATTTCTTGCATGGGACCTAAGCATGCACCCAAGGACAAAGATTTGATTTTTCAATGAATTTATATGCACTGGCGCATGTGCGTGTAGTTCAAATTCTAATTATGCACATAAATGCATTGAAAACTCACTTAATGCATAAAAATGTCCAAACGAACCTTGAATAATTCCAATTCTTTTATGATCGCGGCAGATAAAAGGTCTAGCAATTCAAACACCGTCCATGGCCGTTGTGACCCCATTACGTAATTCAAATCAAGACCAAAAATCAAGTAGATCCCACACAGTTTATTATAACCAACCGTGTGAGATGCAGTACAAAATATCTTTGAACCGTGTCTGAATAAGGGACCGTGTCTGATGACACTTTCTTGGCGCTTAGTTTTTGTCAAAGCGATTCCAAATTTTTGGCTTCCACTGAAATATCTACCTCCCTGCCCCCCCCCTTACCAAAAGCCACATTTCCCCTGTTTCGCCTTCCTTTCCAAGTTGAAACCTTCACTCCTTGCTTGCAGCGCCGCCGCCTCCTCGCCGGCGACCCTCCTTCACGCTCCTCAGCCTCGCCTATCCAGGCAGGTAATCTACACCCTACCCCCATCCTCCTCCTTCTTCCACATCCCACATGCCCCTACCGCCAGCCCGAGCGCGACACCATCCACCCATATCACCGACCCCTCCACCAAATAAGCGCCGGCCTAATTAAGCCATGGTGCACGCAGTATAGCCACGACCTCAAGGAGCATTTGGCAGGGGAGAAGCAAATCGTGGCCGCACGCGCGGATGAGGTCGCGATGGCTGCCATTCGTGTCGACCCCCAGATCTTGAAGGAGCACCTTGACATTTGCTAGCTATGTTGGTTAAGCATGCTCGGTTTACCCGTTGCGTGTGCTACTCCTGCCTTTCCTTCACAAATTCTAGTGAATTGTGCTATCTAATTTTACCATGCAATCTGTTGCTCTAGTGTATATGTTCTATATGTCGTGCAGTGTGGTGCTCACTTATTAACTGTTTTGTTAATTAGTTATCATCTTCAGTTAACTGTTTGGTTCAATTCTGCAAATGTGATGTTCAATTCTTCAGGCTGCAATTTTTTGTATTGTCTTCCACGTGAGAAATAAATCGAATTTATCTTTACGAAATTGTGTGTGCATTCTGTTATTGTATACCATGTGAGGAATAAATTGAATTTGGCTGTAGTAAATACATGAGAAATAAATACAATTGCTACAATTGGCTGTAGTTAACTGTTTGGTAACTGTCTGATCTTCTATTAGGATTATGTTATATTGTGCAATGTGGTGCTTAGTTAATGTTTGGTTCATTTGTTGTGGTGTTTAGTTAACTGCTTGGTTCAATTCTACAATGCGATGTCCAATTGTCGTGGGTAGAATTTTGTATCGTTGTGCATGTGAGGAATAAATCAAATTTGGCTGCACTTAATACATGAGAAACATATACAAGTGCTATATTTCCTAGTTCTTAATCATGCTTGGTTTGGATAAATGGGTTTTCCGTGTGGCTTCAATTAATCTGATGAATCTGTAATGTGATTATTTTTCATCAACATATTTTACTAATAGCATGCGAACCCTTACTTAACCTGATGACTAACTACCTTATATGTGTTGCAGGGAAATAATGGAAAGCACTGAGGTTTACAATCGAGGTTAGCACGTGCATGCTCCGTTTTCTAATAGCACATTATTGTGCAATTGCAGGAACCATTCTAAAATTTAGGTTTTTAACAATTTGGTCTTGCACATGTAGGTCTGCTGTCAGAGGTTTTGACCCACTGTTCGACCCTTTTTGCATATGGGGAAATGAGTTGTCCATGAATGTCAGTCAAGTCAAGAAACTCAGAAAGATAGTTAGGATAAGGAAATTAGCGATAAAAACAACAAGATCTTTGTCTGCATAATGAAGAAGACATCAGTTCACTACAGGATGGTACTAACTATTATACCTTGCCTTTTTTATTCCTTTGCCCCATTTCCAATATAGAACAGATATTTATGCACATCCTTGTTTTCAGGGCTTTCCAAAGCAGTTCACTGATGATTACCTCTCAAACCACCTGTATGGTCAGGAGGCGAGGAAGGTATTCATACAACACCCACGGTTCAATATTGAAGTGTTCTTGAAGAGGGTGAAGGATGGACGGTCAATCATCCACAGGCACTGGCCTAAAGTTACAAAGACCTTCAACATCAATCAAGGCTCAATATTCACCTTCTGCTTCAGCAGTTTTCCAGGTGAGATACATACGTCTGTAAAATTGCCTATGATGCTAATTTTGAAAGGTTATAGATGTTGCATGTGAAACTTGGTCCTGGTGTAGTTGTGTAATGGGGTAGCTGAGTCTTTGAAGCTATATGATGTTGTACTCTGATGTATTTCAATTATGAAAATGAAATATATTGTGTCCTTAATATGAACTGCCAATTAGATTAATAAATGGATTATGAATAATCAGATAATTAGCCTGCTAATTGGGTTTTGCTATTGCAAACGGTTGTTGAAAAAATACCCAAACGGTTGTTGAAAAAATACCGTGGGGGATGACCTCAGGCAACGCACACAGTTTCTAGGAATAAACCGTGTTGGATCAATGAACAATCACACACGACTTTCTCTTGAAAATTGTTTGCGTTAGGCCACCTTGCGCAAACGTTTACCACATGAAAATGTGTGTGATGGACAGCCTTTGCCACACGGTTTCTTCCATGGACCGTGTGTGATATATTCAATAACGCAAGCGATTTAACAGGAAAAATTGTGTGTGATGTACCTGTGAACGGAAACGTTTTCCTTGGAGCGACTGTGTGGGATGTACATACGAATGGAAACATTTAGCGGGGACTGACTATGTGGGATGTACTTGCGACCGGAAACAATTTAGCCGTATAATTGTATTTTTTTAGCTTTATTGTACGTATTTCCTTATTTGAGCGCTCGTCGGTCGCACACGACCTCATTTTGCCGAACGTGTGTGCCAGGAGGGCATATCCCCGACGGCTTCTGGGTCGTGTGGGAAGGACCCCCCCCCCCTATCGCCCACACTCACTTGGTGACGGTTCCAAATGTCGTCGCGGAAACGGGTTAAAAACCGTTTGTTTAGGAGCTCGCTATACTAGTGTAACCCTGAACTAACTCCATCCAAAGAGTTGTTTGGATGGCAGGGTTAGATTGACAATAAATGCACTAGGAGAACTACCTCCAATTACCACCTCTTGGGTTGGATAGTTTTTTCGGGTGGGTTATAGATGCAACTAGCTCAAACTAGCCCTTATGTTTAGATATACTTTAGGGCTATTTGAGCCCGAACTAGCTCAAACTAACTGTAACCCATGGATACAGCAGCAGTTAACCAGCCGATAAATTGTAAGAATGAACTAAACTCCTTCCGGCCCATAATATAATATGTTAATTCATCTAATATGTGAGGATATTGGATGTTATAAGATACTCCCTCTGCTCCTAAATATTTGTCATTTTAGAGATTTCAAATGGACTACCACATACGGATATATATAGACATATTATAAAAGAGTGTTGTACTACATCATTGTGCAATTGTTGTGCTTCTAATATTAACTTGGTGCTTTTAGGTACATATGTCATTGGTAAAGATCCGCGTTTTGACCCTTTCTGCATATGGGGCAATGAGATATCGATGAACCAGCATTAAGTGAGGAAGCTGATGAAGATTGTTAGTAAAATGGGTCCACAGATGGCACTTAAACTATTTGTTTACACTTTATCCAAGACAACAGCGAACTACAGGATGGTAAGTAAGAACTCTGCAGCCTTCTTTTTACTGCCCATAATGAGTTGTGTTAGATGAGAATGTCTGAATCTTTTTCCTTTGCAGTGGTTGCCAAAGTAGTTTACTCAAGATTACCTCTCAAACTACATGATTGGTGGGCATGCAAAGGTTAAAGTATTTCTACCAGAACACGATGATTATCTAGATGTTTTCATGAAGATCGTGAAGGATGGGCAGTCAGCCATCACAAGGGGTTGGACTAGAGTCGTGCGTGCCTTCTGCATGGAGGAGGGCACAATATGGGCATTCCGCTTCAACTTGTTCAAAGAACCAGAATATATTTCGCCCCTTTCTTTACCGTCTTTAATAGTACAAGTATACAATTGTGGTTCATCATTCTTTATTTGGTTCTTATGTAATTCTTGAACATATGTACCTATGAATCGAATAATGCATTGGTTGTTTGAACCTAATGGATATGAATAAAGCTGTAGCATACATTCAAATTCAAATCCAAATCCGGTACAATTTGGAAAAGCAGCAATTAAATTATGGTGAAATTACGCTCTCCAGGTAGTTACGGCACACACGGTTGGTAAAACACAAACGTTTACGATATGCACCATAATCGGAGACGGTTCACAAAGAGGAAACGTGTGCAAGCATGCACACAGTTGTCGTTTGCAAAGCGTGTGCGATGTCAGACAATATCACAAACGGTGCGGGCAAACTAAACGTTTGTGTTAGTTGCCATATCGTACACGATTCTCAACCATGAATTGTTTCTGATGAAGTATGCATCGTAAATGTTGCACCACAGAATAGCGTGTGCGATAGTTGTCATGTACGATGATGTTACGACGGTCCGACGTTTCGTAATCCTGTCCGACACTCGTATGACAATTAGCTAATCTTCTTAACGAGGAACCGTTTGTGATGGGCCGCGCATCATACACGTTCTATAATAGTGAACCGTTTGTGATGGGCCACACATCATATACGTAGCACCACAGAATACCAACTGCGATGGCAATGCGAGCAGAAACGAGTAGAGTACTATAGGGGCCCTATCCCCGACGGTTTCTGGGTCATGTGGGAAGGACCCCCCTATCGCCCACACTCACTTGGCGACGGTTCCAAATGTTGTCGCGGAAAGGGGTTAAAAACCGTTTTTAGGACCGACGCGCACCAGTGCTAGGCAATTCTTTTTCATGAATCTTTCTATTAAACTTGGAGAAATTAAACTCATGAGACTCATCACCAAAACTAACACCGACAGTTTGTTTCTCACAATCTATTCTAGCATTAACGGTGTTCAAGAAAGGTCAACTAAAGATAATTGGACAAAAATCATCTTGTGGGGAGCCAAGAACAAGAAAATCAGTAGGGTATTTTATTTTCCCACACAAGACTTCAACATCTCTAATAATTCCAATTGGTGATATAGTATCTCTATTAGCAAGTTTAATAGTAACATCCATGTCTTCTAGCTCTGCGGGTGCTATATCATTCATAATTTCTTGATACAACGAGTAGGGAATAGCACTCACGCTAGCACCTATGTCACATAAACCATGATAACAGTGATCCCCTATTTTAACTGAGACAACGGGCATGCCAACAACAGGTCTGTGCTTATCCTTTTTATCAGGTTTGGCAATTCTAGCAGCTTCCTCACATAAGTAAATAACATGTCCGTCTACATTTTCTTCCAAGAGATCCTTAACCATAGCAATACTAGGTTCTATTTTAATTTGTTCATCTGGTTTATGTGTTTTAATATAACTTTTGTTGACCATAGTTGAAACTTTAGCATGTTCCTTTATCCTAACAGGGAAAGGTGGTTTCTCAATATAAGTAGTAGGAACAACTGGATCAACATTATAAAGTATAGTTTCTTCTTTAGCTAGCACCGGTTCTTTAATTTCTTCTTTAATAGGTGGGTGATATTTAAACCACTTCTCTTTAGGGAGATCAACATGAGTAGCAAACGATTCACAAAAGGAGGCTACTATCACAGAGTCAAGTCCATATTTAGTGCTAAACTTTTAAAAAGCATCGGTATTCATAAAAGATTTAACGCAATCATACTTAAGCTTAATACCTGACTCTTTACCTTCGTCGAGTTCCCAATCTTCAGAGTTGTGTTTAATTCTTTCCAAAAGATCCCACCGGAATTCAATAGTCTTTTTCATGAAGGAACCAGTACAAGAAGTATCGAGCATGGATTGATCATCACGAGAAAGCCGAGCATAAAAATTTTGAATAATAATTTCTCTCAGGAGCTCATGATTGGGCATGAATATAACATTGACTTAATCCTCCCCCAATCTAGAGCGATACTTTCTCCTTCGCGAGGCCAAAAATTATATGTGTAATTCCGATCACGATGAACTAGATGCATGGGATATTTTTTTTTGGTGGAACTCCAATTTCAATCGATTCCAATTCCAAGATCCAATATCATCGCATAGCCTATACCATGCCAATTCTTTCTCCTTCAAAGATAAAGGGAAAACCTTCTTCGTAACTTCATATCCGGGTAAACCTGCAAGCTTAAACAATCCACAAATTTGTTCCACATATATCAAGTGCATATCAGGATGTTCGGTTCCATCGCCTGCATAAGGATTAGCTAGCAGTTGTCCTATCATACCCGAAGGAATTTCATATTCAATATTTTCAGTAGGTGCAGTAGGTTGAGGGGTAGCTAATTGTGGTTCCTGTCGAGGTGAAGATACCCCGAACAAACCCCTCAAAGGATTGTTTTCCATAGTAACAAGTGACAGTAAATTTCAGCACACTATATAAATGTTACCTTACCAAAGGCGCTTCACTCCCCGGCAACGGCGCCAGAAAATAGCCTTGATGACCCACAAGTATAGGGGGTCAATTTTAGCTCTTTTTAATAAGTAAGAGTGTCGAACCCAACGAGGAGCAGAAGGAAATGACAAGTGGTTTTCAGCAAGGTAATGCCTGCAAGTACTGAAATTGTAAGTAACCGAGTAGTTTGATAGCAAGATATTTTGTAACGAGCAAGTAATGATAGTAGTAACAAAAGTGCAGCAAGGTAGCCCAATCCTTTTGAGGCAAAGGACAGGCCAAAATGATCTCTTATAGTGAGCAAAGCGTTCTTGAGGGTACACAGGAATTTCATCTAGTCACTTTCATCATGTTGATTCGATTCGTGTTCGCTACTTTGATAATTTGATATGTGGGTGAACTGGTGCTTAGGTGCTGTTATTACTTGAACAAACCTCCTACTTATGATTAACCCTCCCACATGCATCCGCAACTACAGGAAAAGTATTAAGAATAAATTCTAACCATAGCATTAAACTTTTGGATCCAATCGGTCCCTTACGGAATAGCGCATAAACTGGGGTTTAAGCTTTTGTCACTCTCACAACCCATCATCTAGTTACTACTCCACGATGCATTCCCTTAGGCCCAAATATGGTGAAGTGTCATGTAGTCGACGTTCACATGACACCACTAAGGGAATCACAACATACTATCAAAATACTGAACACATATCAAGTTCACATTATTACTTGCAACATGATTTCTCCGTGACCTCAAGAACAAAAGTAACTACTCACAAATGATAATCATACTCAAGATCAGAGGGGTATTAAATAGCATAATGGATCTGAACATATAATCTTCTGATGAATAAACCATATAGTAATCAACTACAAGATGTAATCAACACTACTAGTCACCCACAAGCACCAATCTATAGTTCCGGTAACAAGATTGAACACAAGAGATGAACTAGGGTTTGAGATGAGATGGTGTTGTTGAAGATGTTGATGGAGATAGGCCTCCCCAAGATGGGAGAGTTGTTGGTGATGATGATGATGATTATTTCCCCCTCCGGGAGGGAAGTTCCCCCGGGGGAATCGCTCAGCCGAAGGGCAAAAGTGCTCCTGCCCAAGTTTCGCCTCGAGACGGCGGTGCTCCGTCCCGAAAGTCTTCTCTTTATTTTTTTTCTATGTCTAAATGACTTATATACCAGAAGATGGGCACCAGAGGTGGGCCTAGATGAGCACAACCCACCAGGGCGCGCCTGGGGGCCCAGACGCGCCCTGGTGTCTTGTGCTCACCAGGGTGGCCCCCTCCGGCACTTATTTGCTCTAGTATTTCTCATTTATTCCATAAAAAATCCTCGTGAAGTTTCAGCTTGTTTGGAGTTGTGCAGAATAGGTGGCCTGGCGTAGCTTTTCCAGGTCCAGATTTCCAGGTGTCGGAATTCTCCCTCTTAGTGTGTACCTTGCATATTATGAGAGAAAAGACATTAGAATTACTCCAAATAGTATTATTATGCATAAAAACATCATAAATAGCAGTAGGAAAACATGATGCAAAATGGACGTATCAATACTCTGGATATCATCAGATCTTCTTATCCAAGGAAGACGAAGAGAAGACCTCATTCATCACCCCATGTGGTACGTACTGCTTCGTGCGCATGCCTTTTGGGTTAAAGAGTGCCGAGTCCACTTTTGCAAGAGTAGTCCAGATTGGTTTTGGTCCACTTTTGCAAGAGCAGTCCAAGAAACATTGAGGCTTATATGGATGATATTGTGGTCAAGACCAAGGACAGATCAACCCTCATCCAGGATTTGGAGGAGACATTCGCTAACCTACGCAAGATCAACTTGAATCTAAATCCGGAGAAGTGTGTGTTTGGCGTTCCCTCCGGTAAGATACTTGGGTTCTTCGTGTCCCATCGTGGGATCGAAGCCAAACCCAACAAGATCAAGGCTATCAAGCAGATCCAGGCACCCAGGACAGTCAAAGATGTGAGGCGTCTCACAGGGTGTATTGCCGCACTTAGCTGATTCATCTCCAAGTCTGTCGAATGCACCCTGTCGTTCTTCAAAATTTTGAAGAAGGCAGGGCCCATGATGTGGACCCCGGAAGCAGACACGGCTTTACAAGATTTGAAGACCTACTTGTCCTCTGTGCCTACTTTGGTTGCCCCTAAACCACAAGAGTCGTTGCTACTATACTTAGGGGAAACTAATCAAGTGGTTAGCGCAGCCCTAGTGGCATAGTGGGAAGTAGAGGAAATAGAGAGTGAGAAAAGACCGGCAGGGCCGGATAAGGATCGGGATAGAGAAGGGCATGGCAGCAGGGCAATCCCAAGGACGCGGAGAGGAAGAAAGTGGTGCAACGCCCAGTATACTTCGTTAGCTCCCTGATATAGGGGGCTAGATCGAGGTACTCTGGTGTGCAAAAGTTGATTTTTGGCCTCATCATGGCCTCAAGGAAACTGTGCCACTACTTCCAAGCCCATGAGATTACGGTTATCACCCGCTTTCTGTTGCAAAGGATACTCCGGAACCCTGAGGCTACTGGCAGAATAGTGGAGTGGGCTTTGGAGTTATCCAGCTTTGGCCTGAAGTTTGAGAGCATGTCAACAATTCAGAGCAGGGCATTGGCAGAGTTTATTGCAGAATGGATGCTAACCCTTGATGAAGAAATGTTGGAAACAGCTACCCCCAGCAAGGAAGCGCCCTAAGAATGGATCATGTATTTCGATGGTGCCTTCTCCCTACAAGGTGCAGGGGCTGGCGTGCTTCTCGTCGCTCCCAACAGGGGAGCACTTGAAGTACGTTGTCCAAATGCATTTTCCCTGGGAGGAGGCGACCAACAATACAGCAGAGTATGAAGGGCTCCTTGCCGGGATCAGGATTGCCACAGAATTGGGAATCAGGAAGCTGATCATTTAAGGAGATTCACAACTTGTGGTGAGACAAGTCAACAAGGATTACCAAAGTCCATTGATGGAGGCATACGTTGAGGAAATGAGAAGATTGGAGGAGCACTTTGACGAACTGCAAACAGAGCACGTACCCCGTGCGGAAAATAGCATAGCTGATCATCTGTCAAAGTGTGTTGCGCAAAAGCTTCCTGTGGAACCAAGAACTTTTGTTCTCCATCTTACCCAGCCCTCCGTATCCCCGTCAACAATGGCCCGAAAGAGAAGGAAGTTGGACTCCGATAAGCCTCTCCCGGTAGAGCCTCCCAGGGCTCCTGGTAGGGACCCTGCCGGAAACAACTCCCCATCGATTGCCGGGCTGCATGCTCCTACCGGGCCACTAGTCCCCGCGGTCGAGGAACGCACCCCCGCAAGCGGGGAGGTGTCATTAGTCCTTGTTGCCGAGCCTCAGGCTCTAACTTGGGCAAGGCACATAGTCCACTTCCTCCAAACTGGAGAACTTCCCGATGAGCAAGATGAAGCTGAAATAGTAGCCCGGAGGGCAAGTATGTATCGGATTGTCGATGACACTCTGTACAGAAGAAGGCCCAACGGTATGAAATTGAAGTGCATCTTCCGGGAAGAAGGAAAGGAACTGTTGGCGGAGATTGAAGGAAATATGCCCTAGAGGCAATAATAAAGGTTTTATTTAAATTTCCTTATATCATGATAAAATGTTTATTATTCATGCTAGAATTGTATTAACCGGAAACTTAGTACATGTGTGAATACATAGACAAACAGAGTGTCACTAGTATGCCTCTACTTTGACTAGCTCGTTAATCAAAGATGGTTAAGTTTCCTAGCCATAGACATGTGTTGTCATTTCATGAACGGGATCATATCATTAGAGAATGATGTGATTGACTTGACTCATCCGTTAGCTTAGCACTTGATCGTTTAGTTCATTGCTATTGCTTTCTTCATAACTTATACATGTTCCTATAACTATGAGATTATGCAACTCCTGAATACCGGAGGAACACTTAGTGTGCCATCAAACATCACAACGTAATTGGGTGATTATAAAGATGCTCTACAGGTGTCTCCGATGGTGTTTGTTGGGTTGGCATAGATCGAGATTAGGATTTGTCACTCCGTGTTTCGGAGAGTTATCTCTGGGCCCTCTCGGTAATGCACATCACTGTAAGCCTTGCAAGCAATGTGACTAATGAGTTAGTTACGGGATGATGCATTATGGAACGAGTAAAGATACTTGTCGGTAATGATATTTAACTAGGTATGATGATACCGACGATCGAATCTCGGGCAAGTAACATACCGATGACAAAGGGAACAATGTATGTTGTTATGCGGTTTGACCGATAAATATCTTCACGGAATATTAGGAAACAATATGAGCATCCAGGTTCCGTTGTTGGTTATTGACCGGAGATGAGTCTCGGTCATGTCTACATAGTTCTCGAACCCGTAGGGTCCACACGCTTAACGATCGATGACGATCAGTATTATGAGTTTATGTGTTTTGATGTACCGAAGGTGTTCAGAGTCCCGGATGTGAACACGGACATGATGAGGAGTCTCGAAATGGTCGAGACATAAAGATTGATATATCAGAAGGCTATGTTTGGACACCGGAAAGGTTTTGAGTGGTTCAGGCATTTTTTCGGAGTACCGGGAGGTTACCGGAACCACCCGGGGAGTTAATGGGCCATGGTGGAAGAGAGGAGGAGGCGGCCAAGGTGGGGGCGCCCCCTCCCAAGCCAAATCTGAATTGGGAGGGGGGCCGCCCCCCCCTTTCCTTCTCTCCCTCTCCCTCTTCCTTCTTCTCCTACTCTAACTAGGGAAGGGGGAAACCTACTCCTACTGGGGGTAGGACTCCCCCTCTTGGGTGCGCCATAGAGAGGGCCGGCCCTCCCCTCCTCCACTCCTTTATATACGGGGGAGGGGGCACCCCATAGACACACAAGTAGATTACTTAGCCATGTGTGCGGTTCCCCCCTCCACAGATTTCCACCTCGGTCATATCGTTGTAGTGCTAGGAGAAGCCCTACGTCGGTAACTTCATCATCACCGTCGTGCTGACGAAACTATCCCTCGACCTCAGCTGGATCTAGAGTTCGTGGGACGTCACTGAGCTGAACGTGTGCAGATCGTGGAGGTGTCGTATCTTTGGTGCTAGGATCGGTCGGATCATGAAGACGTACGACTACATCAACCGCATTGTCATAACGCTTCCGCTTTCAGTCTACGAGGTTATGTAGACAACACTCTCCCCTCCCGTTGCTATGCATCACCTAGATAGATCTTGCGTGTTCGTAGGAATTTTTTTGAAATTACTGCGTTCCCCAACAGAGATACACAAAGGCATGTGTGGCTCCCACATTCGATCAAGGGCATTAGTTGGGGAAGTATTCCGGCAAGGATTCTATTGGCCCACAGCCCTCCAAGATGTGGTCGAGCTAGTCACCAAGTGCGAAGCCTGCCAGTTCCATTCCAATAATATCCATCTACCTGCCCAAGCTCTTCAGACAATCCCTTTGTCATGGCCGTTTTCGGTCTGGGGGCTCGATATCCTCGGCCCTTTCACCCGAGCTGCCGGGGGCTTTGAATTCTTGTTTGTTGCAATCGACAAGTTTACAAAGTGGCCGGAAGTAGATGCCATGAGAAAGGTGACTGCTCAGTCAGCTATCAAGTTCTTGGAAGGATTGGTGTGCCGCTTCGGGGTCCCTGCCCGGATCATCACCGACAACGGCACCCAGTTCACGAGTCGCACCTTCATGCAATACGTTCATGCCCTTGGAAGCAAGATCTCATTTGCCTCTGTTGCACATCCCAGAAGCAATGGACAAGCTGAGAGGGCGAACGTTGAAGTGCTACGCAGGGCCGGTCCTGAGATTTCGGGGGCCCGGGGCGAAACTAGATGCCAATCCCAAAGGCCTTAACATAAACACAGAAAAAAATATGAAACAACATGTTGAATTGTCAGCCAAACAAAATATAGTTTTTTCTCTTATAAGTCGCTTTCTTTACTAATATATTCAATTGAGACTAACCTAATTTTTGGATCACAATCTAGAAGCGGGTCCATCGGCAAGACTAGGAGATGATTTAGATGCCCATGATCACTTCTTTGATATGTAAAGCCTCTTGTCTTATTCCTCCATTTCAATTATAAGCATGTCGCTGAACTAAAAAATTGATAACCCTAATCATACCTATGTATAAGCACTATCTAATAAAACAATTATCAGCGGCCAGTTGCCACAGTGAAGAGGCAATGCTGATAATGATTTATAAATTTTGATCAATCATCATGCTAAAATCTTATGGCGGATAGACTACATGTATAAGTAGAGATCAGAGACATACCTTCTCTTTTTTGTAACGTCTATACATTTTGTTTTTGCGGGTCTTTGTAACTTGTCTCCGGAGAGTTAGCATGATCGCATGGGAGGTAGCGGCGTGGTTCTCTCCGGCAGTCATGTACTCCTTCGACTCAGGTCTGCTATAACTCTAGGCGGTGGCACCATGCACGCACGGGAGATGAATTTCTATCACAAGTTCATAAAAAAAGATGAATATCAATAGCCAGGCAGGGGACGATCCGTTCCCTCGCTTTTGTCCTCTGTTCGCATGGTTGTAGGCTAGTAGTCTCGTGGAAGGAAGGAAATTAGGAGATTTTTATTCATAACTAGCCCCAATTAATCGCATACAATAACTGCTACGTGTTTCCTAATCGCAGCTTCGCTAGTAAGGAAGGAAATTATGAGTAAACAATACCCCTATTTAATAGGATCGTAGGTTAAAGAAAGAAATCATGGATTATGGAAGGAAGTCGTAGAAAAAAGGAAAATAAAATCAAAGATAATACATAAACTTCCGCATTTGGGGGCTCCTCTGGCACCGGGGGCCCGGGACGGCCGCCCCATTCGCCCCCGCCCCCCCCCCCCCCCTCAGGGCCGGGCCTGGTGCTACGCAGACTCAAGACGAGAACATTTGATAAGCTGCAGAAGTGCAGCAGGTGCTGGATCGATGAGCTGTCGGTGGTTCTTTGGTCCCTCAGAACGACACCAAATCGAGCTATCTGACAGACTCCCTTCTCCCTAGTATATGGGCAGAAGCAGTTATTCCCACGGAACTCATTTACAGGTCACGTTGAGTGCTTGCCTACTATGAAGTAGTGCATGATCATCACCGGCGTGACGACGCTGTGCTTCTCGAGGAGAACCATCTTCGGGCTGCTACGCGTGTTGCACGCTATCAGCAAGCCCTGCGTCACTATCACAGCCGCGGGATTCATGCCCGGTGTTTTGAGGAAGGCGACCTTGTCCTTAGGCGCGTTCAGTCCGCCAAGGGTGCAAACAAGTTGACGCCAAAGTGGGAAGGCCCTTACCGGGTAGTTCGAGTCACCAGACCTGGCGCAGTCCGTCTGGAGACCAGAGATGGCATTCAATTGCAAAACTCATGGAATATTGAGCATCTCCGCAAGTTCTACCCGTAAGGCGCGGCTGTCGGGCCCTGCCCGGCAGCCACCCTTTTGTACAGGCCTTGCCTCAGTTGCATGTAACCCCTTGTACAAAGCCAGGCGCAGACCCTGAGCAACAGAGAAATAAACGAAGCACTGGGGGGCTCGACAAGTTGCATGCATGCATAAGCATTTCATGAGCGTCGCATCTGCATATAGACGAGATCGCATCTGGCATCATTCCCATCTACATAAAACTGCATGTTCCTGCCGAGAACTTCGGCAAGACAAACTGATAAGTTCTATCTCTTATCCATACGTGTTCTGTAAGTAAAAGCTTGTGCATAAGAAAACCTCGCCGCTTTTTGAAACTTAGGTCCTCCTATCCTTTGACTCGAACGTTGCTTCCGTCAGGATGGTCGTAGTGGCCTTTGATGAAGAAAGATTGGCGGAGGGCTGGTTCCTCGTTACAATTTGTTCCCGGCAAGCTTAGCTCCCCGGTAGCCAAATAGAGGGTACCGGCAGGATAGCCTACCGGGGAAACTCGTTTATTTTAAAACATAGAGGCATTCCACCTCTGCATGGCCATATACATGAACGAGTCCCCGACAAGGTTTATCTTTTTCATTGTTCTACTTCAAAAAAGTACAAACCTTACAGGACACAGACATGGATTCAAGAGATTACATTATTTGAACTAAAATTTGGCAAGTGCTTACAGATTTAAGATTGAAAAAAGATAAGAGCCACGTGATCTCCTTTTTTTCGTTTTCCCTCCGCCAGGTATTGTGGTGGGAAAAGAAGAGGACTAAATAAGCACCCAAGCAGGAGCCCATCCCGGTCCTGCCATGGCCTGCCGGACGCGGCCTGACAAGATCGGGAGTGGCGAGTACGGAGGAGGGGCACGGAGAGCAGCATGGCGGTGCCCTGGTCACCACCTCCACAACCAGCAAGAAGGCCTGGCTTGAGCACCGGTGGAGTCATTCACCAAAGCTCAGCCCGAAGACTGCTGGAGGGGAGGCGAAGGCACCAAAGGAACATCCCTCCCCGGCTATCACCCAAAGAGACTGGTGATGATGGTGCCGGGAGGGAGGGGAAGAGCGGAAAGACGAGGCGGCAGGTCGCCAGTAGGAGGCGAAGGCGTCTCCGCCATCACACTCCGACCTGACGCCCTGCCACCTCCGTCTTCCCTCCTTTTCTCTCAGTCACCACTGCTCCAGGGAAACACCAGTCCCCCAGCCCGACGCCTTCGCCGGAGAAGCAGCCGAAGGCAAAGATGACCAGGGGGCTCGGGGCGCACTGCACCCTACCTTGGCGGGCAGGAAGACGCACCTCCCCTCAACATCAGCCCCAGGTCCACCGGAAGGGGCAGTGTTGGGATTACCAACAATCCCCAGCCATGCTCCTCGGGCGGATGTCGAGGACGCCAAGAACCTGGTCGCCGGGTTAACAAGCGGCAGTAGCTCAAGGCGAGATGCCGCATCACCTAATGGACGACCGACCGTGGCAGAAGAGGCACGCATTTCCCCACAATGGGGAAGCTTGATATCTCCCTGACCACGGACGACTCGTCCGCCGCGTCTTCTCCAGGCTTGGACGAGGCTCACTCCCCAAGCATCAACACAAGCATTCGGTATCGCCAACCTCAAGCTACAGCCTGGGGCCTGGCCCCAGGCCCTCCTCTTCAGCATAACCAGCAGGAAGCAGAAAATGGGAGAGAAGGGATGCGAGGACGAATGCCTCCGCTCTTCCCATGCCCCTTCTTTTATAGGCGGGTTGGGGAGGAGAGCCGATCCCTCAACGAGTGACCACCGCCCTCCTCCACCAATTCGAGAAGACCGGGGCCCTGCCCTGATGCTCTCCCGCACCATGCGCCTCTGTTACCTACCCCGCGTGATGCATGCAGCATATGCGGCTGAGGATAAGGGCGTGGTGGGAAGAGTGGATTGGCAGTTACTCCCCCATGCGTTAAAGTAATTCACGGGCCATTACAAAGAGTGGCCCCACCACGATTGGCATTACGCGACGCACGGAAAAATCGAAAACTGGCCCGGACGCAAGTTAATGAAGAAGCTAAGAAGATCCCAAGGGGCCAGCCTTTTCCACGCCCCTGCATGTGCACTTGTTAGGACCTACCCCGAAGACACTCGGCGGCGCGTTCGGGCCAGGCTCGGGGCTTCTGTCGGTGCAACAAACCCTGGGTCCGTTGCCCAGACTGTGCACATGCATGAGAACAAGATTGCAGCACCAAGGTCAGACTGAAGCACAAGGGATCAGTTCTCCGAAGGACCAACGTGCAGCACAAAGAGGCTAAGACTAGCCATAGAAGCAAGACAATGCTAAGGGAAAAACCTCCCTTGCCGGGCAGGCGAGCCTGACGAGGATAAGGTTACCCCCGGAAGCAAGCCTTCGGATCGTCCCGGCAGGCCTGCCGGGGCTTGCGGGGGCAGAACCACTCCACCGCACCACCTCACCACGACGCACGTCGTCGATCAGTGCTGTGTCAAGCTCCAAAGTGACCGTTATATGCCACATGGCAGCCACTTCCTACAGAAAATACCTACAAGCGACACCTGTCCTGCGACGTGTCAAGCGAGCAGGCGCAAAGCTGGCAAAATAGCCCAGCAGGGCCTGCCAGGCGAGCTATGATGTGACGTTGAACGGCGCATTTAATACGCTCTGTCAGCCTGCAGAGTTAGGTACGATAGCACTGTTTGCTATCTAATCAGTGCATAATAACTGATTTGCCACTATGGTGACCCCTTTACCTATAAAAGGAGGCCCAAGGCAACCATAGAAAGGGTGGGCTAATCCATCCCCACACACACTCATACGCGCGCAGCCGCTTTCGCCCCGAGGCAACCCCTGCCGGGCAAGCGTGTTGCCCACCATTTTTCCTCCATCAATCTACCAAAGCAGGAGTAGGGTTTTACGCCTCACGGCGGCCCGAACCTGGGTAAAGATTGCCCACGTGATCTCTGCCATGTTGTTCCACGCTTCTCCGCTCTTTGTGCAACGTGCCATCCCCCCGCCGAATCAGAAAGGGACTCTTGGTCCTATAGGTGGCCGTGGTTTCCCGCGACATCGGGCGAAAACTTAGTGGAGTAAAAATACTCCACTAAGCGTTTACTCCGTCGGATCCTTTGCTATTTTTAGGGTATCGGTTAGAAATGCCCTTAGATCAGTAACACACAAATGTTACTAGTGTATGTTACTACCTTCATAGTAGGTAGTACTCCCTCTGTTCTACAATGTAGTATGTATAGATTTTTTTAGAAAAATTATCAAACTTCGCAAACTTTGATTAAGTTCATAGAGAAAACTATATATATCTACAATACCAAAAATATAAATATGAAACTACATATTATAATAAATCTAATAATATATGTTTGCCACACTAGATATAAATGTTTTTCTTATAAATTTGGTTGAAGTTTGTGAGGTTTGATTTTTCTTAAATCTATATGTATTACATTATGGAACGGAAGGAGTAACATATACGTGGGGTCATGTAACCCTTCATTTATTTAGTTGTAGACTCATTTTGCTTTGGGTGCATTATGTTACGGTAAGATATTATGTTATCATAAACACCTATCTTTTTATTAAATACTTGCCACATAAGAGCATGGTTAATAATATAGTTAGTTGATGGCTATAAGAAACCAACATGACATCTATAGTCATCATCTATAGGCACTCATATAATAATGTGGGCTATAAGGTTGGCTATTACATTAGTACTTTTTCTCATGTTCTCTATATCTCTTTCTTCATATTTATTTCATTTACCTATGAATGCGTATATAGCTAGACTCATGCATTAGAGCCCATTCCCCTTACTTTTTCACATCTCTCCTTCACATAGGCAAAAGTGTCATGTAAGCGGGCTATAAGCGGACACGGAGTTTCTGCTCCCGGGCTCATCTGCACCTGCGCTAAAAAAATAAATACTAGAAAATTTTATAGAAAATTTGATGCGTGAGGTCTGCTCCAAATTTCAACTCATTTGGACATCTGAGCAGCTCTCGAGAAAAAGACAAATTCGGTGTCTGTAAAAAGTTTACTGTTCACGCACTATTCTGGCCTGATTTGTCTTTTTTTGCCGAGAGCTGCTCATATGTCCAAATAAGTTGAAATTTGAAGCGGACCTCACGCATACCCGCGCGTGCTTAGTATTTGGTACGCCGGAAACTTCTTGTGCTCATGGAACTCACGGTGGACACGAATCCAAAAGGTTGATGCCTTTTGTTCGGCCCCGACCTTGGGGTCTTGCCCAATGTCCCTCCAACACTCACAAAGAAGCTTGTCCTCGGTCGCTTCGTCCGCTTGCTCTTGCGTTTCGGCTTCGCCCCGGCGGCTTGGTTGGCGAGCTCATCCTCAAAAAAGGTTCCCCTTCGATGTCGCACTCATCCTCTTCCTCTTGCCCGTAGTCCTCTGGAAACTCATGGTCGAGTGGGAAGCCGTCCAGGTCCAGGCCGACCTGATCATGCATGAAGGCCACCTGATCTTGATCAAAGGTGGACGGCGTGAACGGCCCTCGGCCGTCCTGGCTTTGTGTCTCGTCGGGATCGTAGCCAGCCCCGACGGCAGCGCCAGCGGCCGGCGCACCACCCTCAAAGATAATGTTCTGCATGTATTCATCATCGCTGGAGGCCTTCATTCCATCGAACAGGTTGCGTGCACCCGGCAGCACGTCGACTGGCATGTGTCGCGCGCGTTTCCTCGCGCCTCCGGATGACGAGCCACCGACCACTATGGCGTTGAGGTTGATGGGCGCGGGCGCGGGCGTGGAAGGTGCCACCATGCTCACCTCGGGCGAGCACTCCCCGGAGAGGCGGCAGGCCTGCGGGTAGACGTGGAAGCCGTGTATCGGCTGCGTCGCCGACGCACGAGGCGAGTCAGACAGCACCATCCAAGGGAACACGGATGAGCCGGTGTTGGCCGCCGCCACGGCGGCGTTGACGAGGTTGTGCTGGCTAGGGTTTAACCCTAGCATATACAGCGCCTCCCTCGTTGCCGCCGCGACGCGGGCGTTGGTGACCTCCTGCTGCGCCACGGCGACGACATCGACCGCCGCGATGGCTTCGTCCCTCGCGTCTGCCGCGTGCCTCTGGCCCTTCCTCTTCGCCGATTCCCTTGCCCGTTGTTTAGGCGTCAGCGTATTCTTCGGCTTGGGCGCGGCAGCGGTCTTGCGGGGGGTGCGAGGGTTGCCTTTGCCAGAGGGGGCGGTCGTCATGCCGGACGAGGCGAGGGAGGCGAGGCAGGTGGCGGCGTCGAGGTCGTCGTCCATGGCGGGCGGCGGGAGCGCATGCGGGCGGGAGGGTTTTTAGGGGAAATGAAGGGAAATGGTAGAGGCTGCCACCGTCCAGCGGGCTAGGGGGAGGAGAAGGCGAGTGTGCACGCGTCCGTCTCGTGTCCGCGTTGACGCAAATCTGACTCAAAATGGTCCGAGAATGGATCGGCAGGCGGACGAAAAGCGGACGCGCGTCCGTTTGGGTCGGCACATTGGGCCGACTTTTTTGTCCGCACTGACCCAAACGGACGCCCGCAGACGAAATGAATCGCCCCGTTGTAGTTGCTCTTAAATACCGAACCCATGCATGCATTAGAACCGAACAAATCCTTCTTAGACATGGTTGGATGTGCGGAGTGAGTCTGAGCTCTTTTCCTATCACTAGATCATCGAAGACGCGCGTTGCCGCGCCCATCCAATTTTACAATATATTGATAGGAATTGATGACGTAAAAAGTAAAATTTCTATTAAGTGTCTCCTCAAAGTAGTGCATGTTGCCGCGCCTGTCTCCTTTTACGGTAAAATGCAATTTGCATACAAAATTTTCTGAAGACAAAAAAATGCAGTCATGAAAAAGATAACGAGATTCTTAATTAAGTAAGAAAGGGTAATATGTGATCTGTAGCTATGATGTAGTGAACTTCTTCTTCATTGCACTGATGTCCACCTGAAGTCCAGAGTCTCACACGCATTAGAAATTTCGAGCCACGTCAGCATCAGCCAGATGTTCGATTGAGTACAAAATTTGTTCCAGTCGGAGTTTGAACGATTAAGAATTTAAGATTTAAAACATCACACCTTGGTTCCGCTCTGCATAAGGTTCTGCAGCACCTTGAGCCGCTCATTTTGTTCATTTCTCTATGTTTCTCACGACAACACAAATACTTCAGATTAGTATTCAGACTTCGTCAGCACAACCGCAGACGTGGAGGTTAGGAAAGTGCACATGAACTGGTTGCTGGGGAAGAGACAGGAGCGGACGTGCATCGAGGAGAAACATCAGGTTTCCAAATGCATTTGAAGATGTGCATGTTTGGATTTGGATAGTCCATGATGCTGCACAACCAGTTTATTAAAAGGCAGCTTAGTAGTCTGAAAGAGACATTCTTAACAAAAAGCATGAAGAAACGATGAACTTATATTGACCGTCAGAAAGTAATCACTAAATAACTTGTAAGCCAACTACTCATGTGATACAAGTCATACAGAAATATTTAGTGCACCCAAATTCAAACTCGTACTGAAATGGAGACGCGCCATATTTGTAACTTGTCTTTCTGAAAACTAATGCACAGTGAAGTCACATACTTGCAGTGATGCAATTTTGTAGACAGCATTCAGAAAAACAGAATCGAGTCCAATAGTTCACATATCTGAACATCTTTGAACCAAGAGAAACACACCTAAATTATAGGATTGGTACTGACCTGACTTTCACCAATAATTCAGAGTATGAAAAAACAACACATCTCACGCACAACTAATTCTAACTACGTTGGAGAGGATGAAAATTTCGACTCCCAAACACATATTTTATATTCCTTGTTGAGTTCAGGGCATGTAGGCAAGTACTGACATATGATTTTACCGATAGAAATTAATAAGAGTCAAATTAACACTCAGCCCACAAATCATCAACTTGAAAGCAGTGCTTCACCTTGCAATCAAGCAGAACCAGCAAAGAGCAAACCCACCGTAAGAAAGTTCCAACGAGCTTAAAAACCTGCATTCATTTGGGAGCAAAAGGAGCAGTCTAAGTAAGAAAATGGATATGCATAAGTGTGGGGAAAAGGAGAGGGAACTATGTCAGACAGGCGACGGGGAAGACGAGTAGAATTAGTTGGAGCTCGTTGAGAAGATTTTGAGGGAGTGAGGAGGGGAATGGACAAACAGCAGCAGAACGGATTATATGGAGGCACGTACAGTAAAGACAGAGTATGAATCGACGATGTAACTGACCTGCAATTACTGGAGGACTCGAGCGGCGCATACCATTACCAGTAATGGCATGTAGAAACTGCGCTTTAATTACGGAATCGCCAACAAACGAACTTGAAGCGACAGCAGATGATTCCATGCTCGTGCCACCGCCTCGCCCTCGCCCCCACCTTTCTTCACCCGCATTGTCCGCCTCCGTTGATCCCCTTGCGCACCTCGCATCCAATCGCGCGCTGGAGCGCATCAGCTGGAGCCAGATCCTCTGGTCGATCCCAACGCGCATCGATGCCTCCCGCACTTCCGGCCGATCCAGTCGAGCGACCCATCGGGACTGGAATGGGCCGACTGACGGCCCAGTTAACCATAGGGCTCCGTTTAGGCCTCTGGAGCAGCAGCCCATAGGACAGCTGGCCCACTATTTAGCAGACACGGGATAGATTGGCTTAACCCAGAGATCCGACGGCCGGAAAAGGTCAGATCGCGAAAACGGAGGGTCAAAAACTTAAATCGCTGTAAGGACTCGGTTTAGGCTCAGTTTTACTGTTCTTAATTGGCACATGCATATGTTGTTTTTAGTGTGAGTATGCATATAAGACAAATGACGTTATCAGCATAGGTTTCATCTAAATTTGACATTCAAAATGCTTTGTGGCTCAAACCTTTCACCCGATTTAAAATCCATTTACGTTGTTAAATTCGTCGCGATAAAAGCTTCGAAATTAGATCTGATGTTGGTATGTTTCGATGACTTTTTTCAATCTAAAGTTATCTCACCGATACCCCTCAAACCCAGCCCAAATTTAAGGTGGATATGAGAAGCTCGGACGTACTCGTCGGACCATCCCATCCTGGTCCATCCGGACCCACACATATCCCCACCCGGACAAACCCTAGATTGCAGTCAAACCACACTCCATTCCACTTGCTGTATGCTCCTCTCCTCGTCCCCTCCCCTTTCGATCCAATGTCAAGCTTTGGCAACGCACCGTCCGGCAGCGAAGACCCCGTCGACTGGGAGTCGTTGTTGCTCGAGGCGGAAGAGGGCGATGAGGAGCTCGTCGTCCGCACACGCTGCCACGACTTCGTCGGTACCCACGGCTCCGATGACGACGCACTTCCGTCACGGCCAAGATACACAGAGTGCTATAGCCGCAACGGTGACCACAAGGGACCAGCGCCGAAGTGCTGATGTCCCGATTTTGTTTCCATTTTAGTTTTTAGTTAATTTAGTATTTATCTTTGTTGCGCGATAAACTAAATCGTTTGATCTTTTTTTTTAGGGGGACTAAATCTTTTGATCTGATGTACGGTGTTTATATGCCATTTAGTTTGAACGGTGTCCGTCTATATGTGCACATGATCGATGTTGGTAGTTTCTCACGTTGCATGGATATCATGGTTTTGAGGGGTCAGATTTGACATATCAGATTGTGGACGGGGCCATACGAGGGCTGGCCGGCCACTGCCTGCGGACGCATCTGTGGATGTTTCGGGGGTTGGTTTTGCTATGTCCGGCTGTAAAAGCTCTAATGGATGACTTTGTATAGATTTTGCTTCATTTCAATGAAAAATGGAACATGGCGTGATGCCTCCATTCTAAAAAAAATACCAGCAAGAATCTCGCTGCTGTTAAGAGAAAAAAAAACGTGTTTCCTACAGTTTGATCCTGTAGTTCTGTATACTATGACTATCCGGCATCGTTTGAGACTTCGTGGCTCATTCCCCAGCATCCATTAGTCTGCACACTCTGCCTACTCGAGGGCTATTGGATGATTTGCCCATTTACAAGGGGTTGGATGATTTGCTTCAGGGTTGTTTCAATGACGAGTGGCCCCATCCGGCAGCTCTCGGGGGCAAATTATCAGATGAAAAAATAAAGAGTAAAATGCACGCACGGTCCTGCAAGTTGGTGGCGATGTCCACAACCGTCCTGGAACTTGCAAACGGCCTCAATACGGTCCTGGAAGTTGGAAATACGGTGGCAATACGGTCCTTCAAGTTGGGGAACTGGTCCTGGGATGCATATGTGCATACAAATCGCATACGCCAGGACCTCCACGTCAGCAGAGGAAAGAAAAAAACGGTTCGCGTCGCTCAGCGGGTGCTCGCCCGCATGTCTGCCTGGATGAGCCGGCCCATACATCCGAGAGCTAGTTTATTTTTACCGGCACGTCTATAGCGAACGATGCGAACACTGTAGCGAAATATATATTTATTTTTTTCCTACTTTATATATATTTCCAAAATTTCAAAAATTGTTCATGAATTCAAAAAAGTTCAAAATTTGAAAATCTGTTCACGTATTTAAAAAAATGTTCAGGAATTCAAAAGATGTTCATGGATTTGGAGAAATGTTCACGGATTCAAAAAATTATTCATGAATTCAAAAAATGTTCATGATTTCAAAATTGTACCAGCCCGACTCGTCTGCGCCCAAGAACGCCTCCGCTTCATCACGGCCGACTCGGCGTCCGTGCTCACCACCGGCCGGGACCTCACGCCTGCTGGCAGCGCCCGGCCCACCAGCCAACGGACGCCGTGTCCTCGCCCGGTAGCGCTCCGCGCCCACCAGTCGTCGGACTCCGCGTAGGGCGTTAAAAAGAAATGAGAAATGAGATAAGGAGCAGCAAGGAGGATAAAAGAAGTAGGGATTTCTGATTTCTGATTTCTTTGGACCCGTCCACTTAACTTGAGTTTAAATCTTGACCCTTGTATGTAGATTTCTGATTTCCTTCGCAGTGAACAATCTATTCTCCACTTTTGAATCAAAACACCAACCACAACCGACCCAATAGTAGGAGTAGGCGGCAGTGAAAGTGCCACAGCCTGGGAAGTGCGAGTCTAGAACCAAAGGTGGTTGCGACTGATAAGATCCAAAGTGCAGCAAAGCCCCACGAAAGCAAACAAGACAGTGGAGGAGTTACCGTGGGCACCATGTTGGTTCAATCTGAAAGCGTGGTAATTCATTCATTTCATCGAAGAAGGATCGAACAGGAGTCATCGCATCGTTTCTAGATCTTCGATACCTCTATGTTCTGAAGAATAGGTCCTAAAAGAGTCAATTGATTGTTTTCTCAACGGGAATGGAGGAAATGACAAGGGTTTGAGTATAGCGAGCAGAGGAATAGTTTCCTTTATCAAAAGAAGCCCATTGACTTGGAAACAGAAGATATTGCACCCTTCCTCTTCTGCCGATCTTTACAACGCTATGCACATCTCCTTCTTAGTTTTGAAAAAGAAAAGGGCCTCTTTCCTTTTCCCAATACTTGACCAAGATTTCTGTTTAGTTTAGTTTCAGATTAGGAAGCAATAGATGTCCCATTGGCCAAGAAGGAAACCAGTAAGTAGATTGAAGAGATAGATTGAATAACAGGCAGATTCCCCTCGTAACAGGCATATAAATAAGTCCCATTAAATTGACTGATAGACTACGCATCGATGGTGTCGAGTCAATCCTTGTAAGCTAAATACTACACAACCCTCCTTAGAGGGGGAACCTTAGAGGAAGAATACATATTACTTAGAGGACGGATGATGGTACATTGGAAAATCTTCAATCTATATATGCTTTAGTACCAGGCAGGCAGAGCCAGAGCCGCGTCGGGCAACCAACAACTCGGTTTTCTGAAGATAGTTGCGTTGCAGATAAAGCTAGTAGTAGTTGGAGCTAAAGCAAGCTAGCTATAGGTGTTCAGATAGTTGTGTTGATAGAGGGTTTTCTCCCGGGAGACATATCGATTACACACAAGAACCTATTTCTACTTCTTTTATCCCCCTTACTGCTCCTTATCTCGTTTCTCATTTCTTTTTGACGCCCTACGCGGAGTCCGACGGTTGGTGGGCGCGGAGCGCTACCTGGCGAGGACGCGACGTCCGTCGGCTGGTGGGCCCGGAGCGCTGCCGGGCGGGCGGGGTCCGGCTGGCTGCGGGCGCGACGCGGAGTCGGCCGACTGATGGGCGCGGAGCGCTGCCGGGCACGGACGCGGAGTCGGCCGACTGGTACAATATTTGAAATCATGAATATTTTTTGAACTCGTAAATAATTTTTTGAATCCGTGAACATTTCGATGGCGTCGGATGTATGGGCCGGCTCACCCAGGCAGACGTGCGGGCGAGCACACGCTGAGCGACGCGAACCGTTTTTTTTTTCCTCTGCTGACGTGGAGGTCCTGGCGTATGCGATTTGTATGCACATATGCATCCCAGGACCAGTTCCCCAACTTGAAGGACCGTATTGCCACCGTATTTCCAACTTCCAGGACCGTATTGAGGCCGTTTGCAAGTTCCAGGACGGTTGTGGACATCGCCACCAATTTGCAGGATGATGCGTGCATTTTACTCAAAAAATAAAGTAGGGCAAAATCCCAATTTCTCGCCTTCTCGCAGCGCGACCAGAACGCCCGCAGCTGCCAACTCCTCCTCCCTGCCGAACACCACCGTCCAGTGGTCGCGTCCGCCCACGACACGCAGCTCCGCGTGCGGGAGCTTCGACTTCAGGTGGCTGCTGCCGCACTCGTCCGGGGCCACCTGATCTGCGTCGCCGTGGAGGAGTCTAACCGGCACCCCCGCCGCCGCCAGCGCCTCCATGTTCCGCCGACCAGATCCGGCCCACCCGTCCCTCGAAGAAAGGCAGATCCGGGCCACGCGTAATACGCCGACCACAACCCGAGCCCGAATCAGCCTCCGCCGGCCGCCGCTTCCGGAGGGGAAGACGATGCCGCTTGCGGCAGCGACCGAGGACGAAGCGTGGCGCCCTTTCACGTCTCTCATCCAGGTCGACGCCGACCTCGCCCTGGCGCGCGTCCTCAAGGAGCAGGCAAGTTGCGAGATCTCGCGGCCCCGGCCGTCCCCTTCCCGTCCCTAGGGTTCCGAGGCGTGCGATTAACATCCCGTGTTTTTTGTTTTGAGGCAACGATCAACATAGTAACATGAAAATATCCCGTTTGGATCGGTGCAGGAGCGGGCATACATGATGCTCCGGATTAACGGAGGGCTGCGGCAAGGACAGCGATTGTGGGAGCTCCCAGGCCGGGAGCTATGAGTCGGTTCACCACCACGAGCACCCAGGCGACGGCGAGGGTGATGAGGCCGATGATCTTGATGCTGAGGCTAAGGGTGAGGTTGAGGATGAAGGAGAGGATGAAGGCAAGGACAAGCTCTGTGAGGAGAGCGAGTTTGTTGAGGGGTTTGTTGAGGATGAGGATGAGGAACCAGAGCTAGACCTTGCAGAGTACAGGATGCTGAGGCTTACGCGCGAGTGCTTCAGGACGCCAAGGAGTGTGAGGTTGCCTTGCTGGGACCAGGATTGTGAGTACAAATGGGTGTTCTTTTTTTCAGTTCACTTTACATTTCGAGGTTGGTTGCTGACGTGCAATTTGGCTTTTGCTTGGTAGGGCGAGCAATGGACATGTTGAGGATCACGTGAACGGCAAACAGGCAGCGGTTTATTTCCTTATCTTGGATGGATTTAGTTTTTATATTTGGAAGTTAGAAATTGCCGTATCCCCGTATCTGTATCGCCGTGCCCCTGTTCCTGTATCGGTGCTTCATAGGTTATCTAGTCCCGCTTTGGTCAGATGAAAATATAATGGTGAAAGAACAAGGGAAGACTGGTTCGTTGAGCCTGTGAGCATTTTCTTTCTCTGTTTGGGCTTCGGTTTCTTAAATAACCCCACTGTCTACAACTTGCCTAGGGGATTCATAATAGTGTAGATAGTCACTCAAAATGTTGCTAATTACCAACACTAATTTATGCACGGAAAACATAATCTTCTTTATTATGTTTGCCATTAGAACTAATGTTGTGTTTGGATGTTGTATGTAACTATGTATTCAGCCTTTGAATTGGGAATTGGTATTGGGAGCCTCTAATTCAGCTATTTTGGATGCCCTCTGTGTTACCCGGTGGAAATATGCATCAATACAAAGCGTGACTTCCTCCCACTTGTGCACGTCCCAGCGCAATACCGAGCGCAGGGCCTCCGATTTGCTTGGAAACGTTTGCCCATCCGCAAAACATGATGTTCGTCACAAAGCATAATCTCTAACTCATGTAAGTGTAACTATGCAATTCCAGAGTTTGTCATCCAAACAGGATTTGGTATTGAAACATCACTGAAATTTCATGAGCCAATTCAGTGCACAACCAAACAAATGAATTCGTATTCTTGTCCATTTCAATTTCCTTGTTGTATTGGTATTCCAGCCAATTCAATACTGAGCCCTCTAATAGAAACATCCAAACAAAGCCTAAGTTATTTGCCATTAGACCTAAACTTAGTTACAATCTTGACTTATGTTAGTCAAGTAATAAATTCAAGCTTTGGAAAGTATAGAGGTGCCTACATAAATGAAACAAATGGACAGTCATCATGTGCTAAGTATTGAAGGTCGCGACGTTACACGCAGCGCTTAATTTTGCTTAACGTGTGATTAAGCATGCCTTTTGTCAAAAAAGGACAAAGGGCTAGGCGCGCTGAAAAAAACCTTGCACATAACTCTGTTCTCAGCATGGGTTATATATCCAAAAGCTTAGGGGGCTGACACAATAGCTAGGTGGACCCATAGATTAGAAATATTGAGGCATAAATGCTTTACCAAACTAGAATTCATTTCATAGGAACATATTCTCGTCAAGAAATTATTTATGACCTTTGAATTGTAGCCAACCAACTTCGGATAAGGTGTATCCCTTACTAGGAGAAAGGCAGGCCTTGCGGTGTGCGGAGGTTGCTAAAGCAAGAAAAATATTTTCATCATTCGTGTCTTAAGAGCAACTCCAATAGCTCCCGTATCCTTAAAAGAACCATTGTTTACGGGAAGTTGAGGCAAAGAAGGCCTCCAATAGCTCCCGTAAACCTGATTTTCTATGGGATCCCGTATAATTGCCCTTAACTCCCCTCATGTTTGCGAGAAGATGACCTTCCCGTGTAATTTTGGTGGGCAGGAAACCACCTTAAAGTTCACGGGTGGAACTCCGGAACACCGTCGTGCCGCCTTTGGCTTGCCGCTGGCCCGCGCTGGCCCATAGCTTGTCGTCGCGCTGCAAGTTGCCGTTGCACCGTCGCTTGCGATCGCGCCTTCCCGCACCACCGCTCGCCGTAGCACAGCCATGGGCCGTCGCCACTAGGAACTCATCGCCGGTCACCCAACTAGCGTGGCAATGTCGACGGGCAATGTCAAATTTTAGGCGAAGATGTTTATGGGAACTAAGAAAAGACCTCATGGGACAACTTCCGCTAAATTATACAGACTAACCCGTAAAACCACTTTTACAGGAAGGTTTTTACGGGAGCTATTGGAGTTGCTCTAATACAAATAAATCAAGTTTAAGATTCACTATACGTATCGATATAAATATAACATAAGGTAAGTCCAGGGACCATGCAAATACAACTACAACAATTGAGTAAAGATACATATAAAAATTTATTTCTTTTCAAAATTATCAAAGATTTATTCATCTCCATGCCAAGTTGCTAACAATAAAAGATAATCACTGACCGGCATGAAAAAGATAAGATCCATCTTTTTCACTAGTTGGATTACTCTGGCCTGCCACCAATAGACATAGAATGGAAGCGAAAATGTTCAGGTGTTAGCTCACAAGCTCATAGTGTCAAATGTGCGTTGGCTTATATTGCATTGAAGAGCATAGACACCAGTAGCATTGAAGTTGTCTAAGTAGTGAAGAAGATGTATCTCCTCTGTTCATGTCGATCAACACGTATCTTCTGTTGGTGGCAACTTTGCTTGATGTTAATAAGTCTTAGATTACTTCTAACATAAATAAATTCTTAGATGTATCTTTACTTAATTGTCAGGGTTGTATTGCATGGTTTCTATATCGTACTATGTTTTATTTACTTGATATGATTTTGGTTAACACATTAATGATTTTTTTTCTTTTCTTGTGTTAGCAACCTCCCAACATGTAGATTGATTGGTATATTTATGTAGATGTCCTGGAATAACTAGTGCCAATTAAAGCTCGTCACATATTTGGATGTGAATAAGTGACAATATATAGTACTAGGCATTATTCTAATATATTTTGGATGCGAATAAATATGGATAATTGATTATTAATTTTCCTCCTAAAATACTCTAGCTACAAGATCTATATATGTCTTTCACATCAGCTTGTAAACAACTTCTGACATTTGAAAAACTTAAATCTACAACTCTAAATTTTTGTGCATTTGTCTCCCACTATGATACAAACCACATGCAAAACACAACTTATTTTGGTCGGGTAGGTCCCACCAGTCATGTGATCGATGCGAAGAGTAGGCACCACGATATTTTGTTGAGTTTGCGGGGTTAAAGAATTCTTCATTTTCTGTTTTGTAACATGTCGAAAACAAAACAACCGCAAGGAAAAGATGGGACAGTTTGTTGGCCCACCAAGCATCGGAGGCACCAAGGAGAAACAGACCCAGCCAAGCAATATGTTCAGCTACCTCCTCACCACAACTACTTCGGCTACCGCCGGAGCATAGGCAAGTAGTGGGGCCCATGTGAGGGAATCCTACGACCACCTCGGGCCTTTCTTAGGTGGTGCATCACACTTTGGTCTTTCGGTCTTGAGCGTCTCCCCCTCCCGAGCTCCCATCTCGACAATCTCATGTCAGTCGTACGGTACTGGTGTAGGCCCACATTATTGTTGCTTTGCACCAGCATGGTACGACCAACATGGAGGTTATCGAGATGGGAGCTCAGGGCGGATGAGACGCTCGAGGCTGAAACACTAGAGCGTGGTGTGCCACCTTATAAAGGCCCGTGGTGGTCATAGGATGCCCTCACAGGGGCCTGACTGCTTGCCTGTGGGCGATAGCCGAGCCAGTTTTGGTTAGGAGGTAGCTGAATGGATTGCTTGGCCGGGCCTAGTTTTTTTGGGTGCCGCTGATGCTTGGTGGGCCTCCAGACCTGTCTCATCTTCTCCTTCCGATTGCCTTGTTACCCACATACCGAAGAATAGAAAATGAAAATTTTGTTAGGTTCGCAAACTCAAAGAAATACCTTGTTGCCTAATCTTTGTACATATTATGTGCTTAGCGGAACCCACTCTATATAAATTGTGTTCTGCACGTGATTTGTCTCTTCACGAGAGACAAGTACAAAAAAGTTTAGAGTTAATAGATTTGAGTTCGTTCAAATGTCAGGTGTTAGTTTCCGCACTGATGTGGAGGATATATATAGGTTGCGTGTTTTAGGAGGACAAAGAGTAATTGATTATTCATATTTATACACATCCAAGTATATGACATTAAATGTCTATTATATATTCCCGTTTATTCACATGCAAATATATGTGGAGCTTTAATTCACACTATTTGTTCCAGCGCACACACACACACACACACATATTCTCTATTAACTGATAGGATTATGTTTTCTGGTTTTTTAAAGTTTTTTTGGCATCGATTGGACTAATCTATGGTTGATGTCGTGGAATTGTCACGGCAGATGTCCTCTTGCAAGGACTTAATCGTGGAGCCATCGCAACTAGGAAGCTTAAAGGGGTTAATCGGGACAAAGGACACGAGAGGGTTTATACTAGTTCGGCTCCTTACGGTGAAGGTAAGCCTACGTCTAGTTGGATTGGTATTGCTTGAGGTTTCGATGACCAGGGAGCGAGATCCGCTATGCCCGGTTCTCGAAAGGTTGTTTCTTGCCCTAAGCCGCCGTCGGGTCGTCCCCTTATATACACGGGTTGACGCCCTGCGGCTTACAGAGTCCCGGCCGCTCATAAACAAAGGTCCGCTCGGTGACTAGTCAAGTCTACCTTATGATACAAGTCATGCCATTATGGCGGTTTACTACAACGGGCCTTAAGTCGCCTGTGGGCCTTAGGCCCCTTGTTGAGACGCCATCTTCATGGTTGGACTTGGGCTTCTGTCCGGTAACTCTTTACGTAACCCGGCCCCTCCTGGGCGGCTTACACAAATAGTTATATCCCCAACATTAGGCCCCAGATTGATTTGAACCTGCTCATGTCAATCTTAAAATAACTTAAAACATAAATCTTCAGTCTTCGGACTGCGCAAAAAAGACTTTCTTTAACCCGGCGTGATGTCACTCTTTGGATCCGTGTTAACCCGTCATGACGTCATCTTTCCTTTTATCCCGTCGAATCGGCCCAACGGATCTCTGTCTTTATTGCCGTCTCAGTTATGCTTTCCTTATAAATAGGCACGACCAGGGTTTCATTTTCCCCCTTCCAGTCGTCTCCTTCCTCTGGCCTCCCCTCGAGCTCCGCCGCCGCCGCCGCCAAGCTTCTCGTCTTCTCAGGCCAGGCCGCATCAACTTTGAATCGGTCCGAAACACGCGAACCTCCGCATGCTTCTCTAGACCTCGTAAGTCCCTTTCCTTTCCTGTCTTAGATTTGTATCACAGTTTTCATCGAGTTCGCCGGTGTTCATCCCTGCCCGCCATTTAACCCTTGATAGATCTCACCCCAACGCCTTTTCTCGATCGTTAGATGGTATAGAACTGCTGCGTACTTGTTTCACTCCCATTTTATATGCAAACAGATCCCTTTTCCTTTGTTCGAAGCTTCTTTCGAGTGTATGAACTTCTACGCACTTGTTTTAGGTCTAGAATTTTTTCTTTTCAGGACGACTATTTGATCCAAAATAATAGTTGTAACTTATGAGATGTGTTTTTATCATCCAGAACACTTCTTATGTTAAATGCCTTTAACATAGCTGTTCAAATATCCGGTTTAAACACATCCCACTTGATCTGTGAACCTTAGCGCCTTCTCAGGTTTTTAAGCTATTGAACTGTTGTAAATACTGGTGGCGGCTTAAATAATGCTGCCCAATTATCCTTATGCCATTAGGCCCCTTTAAGCCGCTATCTTCAGTAATTTGACTATTTTCTTCCGGGTTAAAACTTAAGCCGGAACTTCTTATTTTGCAATAGGCCAATCTGTTGTCATGGCGCCTAAGTCGACCAAAGCTCCTGTAACCTGCAACTGGGTCCCATCCACTGTCACCAAAAGTAAACTGGCTGAATTTGTGAAATCGGTCATTTGCCAAAGAAGGAAGTCATGTCTTATCGTGCCCCTGACCCATCTGAAGAGAAGCCTCAACCCAAAGAAGGGGAAGTAATAGTTTTCACGGATGACATGAGCTGGGGATTTGCCCTCGGTTCAAAGTTCTTGAGAGAAGTTTGAAATTTCTTTGACCTTAGGCCTCAAGACATTGGACCCAATTCCGTGTCCAATCTTTGCAATTTCCAAGTTTTACGTGAGGTGTACCGGAGAGGAACCAAGCCTGCTCTTATTCGTAGAACTGTTCTACTTGAACCGGCAGAATGAGCGCTTAACGGGCCGAGTCTTGAACTCGGCGGCATCTCAATCCAAATGACGGAGAGACTGTTTCCTTCTTACGTTGAGCTGCCGAAGTCACCCCAAATGTTGGAACCAGTCATGGTTCTATTGTCGAGATACTTCCCGGTGATGAGCCGCCTTTGCCCGGCTTCGGCGCCTGCGACTTGAATCCAACCACCCAATCGGGCGGATAACCGATCATTGTTGAACGTCTGCCGCTCAACCCCACCATCAAGAAGATTAAAGCCCTTCTAGGAAATGGTTTAAACGGCATTGACTTGGGCCGGTCTGCAGGTCACTTGGCAGATACTCCCATTAAGCCGCCGCTCCGCTTAATGTGCACTTATACAAATGAGAAGGCGACCCAATGCGCCACGCTCGATTCGACGACTTACGGATGACGTAGCCGATGCTACAACCCGATCGCTGAAGGAGGGTACTGTTATCAACAATACCTTCGGGCTACTTCCCTTCTGCAAGAATAACCCGGATCCTGCAGTAAGTTACCAATCTTAATAAGTACTTTTTAATAGGTTTTACCTCCTTGTACTTATAATTCCTTATCTTTCCCACAGGACAATGATGATTTCTGGAAAGTCAAATATGACCACGAGGCTGCCCAACAAGACAGAGCCGCCAAGAAGAAAGAAAGGAAAAACGCCAAGACAGGGACTTCAAAGAAGAAGAAACCCAGCACCTCTGAATTACTCAAATTGGATGACTCTTCTTCAGATGAGGAAGAGGTAATCTCTTATTCTCTTTAACTCCTTTGTTACTGTTTTATTGATATTTCCGCCTCTCAGGAAGACACTGGGAACATCCAAGCTCATAGTGAAGAGGTAACTATAATTTCCTCCGACTCAGAGCCTTTGCCAAAGCACAAAAACCGGCGGGTGACCCGGAAAGTAAGATTTTCACATCCCTTAGCTTATCAAGATCCTCAATTTCTTTTGAAGCAACAACAGCTTGAGAACCTGAGGCAAACCGGACAAGCAAGGATGTAGAGCTTTCTTAGGGTTACCCGACGAAGCATGAAGCGTCGAATCGAGGTCATCTTCGCTTATGCGTTCTGTTTATCCTTTGGCGGGTTTAATTAAATTGACCTCTCAATTCATCTAACTCTAATTATCGTGATAGCTCTCCTTCTTCCGGCGAAGTCTATGCAATCCAACATGTCGGCTTTCAAGGCGCCTGGGTAACATACCTTTGTTATCCTCATGCTTTGCTTTACTCATATTTTGTACTCATCCCTTTATTTTATTCACAAGCAGCAAAAGCGGCTCAAGAAGAGGGCAAAGAAGAATAAGCCAATTGAAGATCCGGTAGCGACGAACCGAACCGGAACCATCGCCTCGAGGCTTCTACTCATCAACCTCCTTCCGAGCCGCCCATGAAATTCGACACCATCTTGACCACTTCAAGAAAACACTCTTGATAACTCCGATAAACCGGAAATTCCTAGCCCGGTCCGGACGGCTGAACCGGAAGTTGAATACTTGAAAAGCCAGTATGTTGAGTCGGGGCGGCCTACTGTTCTTGCCAGGTGCACCGCTAAGGAAGAACTTGTCAAAAGCCGGAAGACCAAACAGGACATCGCTGATTATGCCCACTTAAGTACTGGCTATATAGTCTCGGGCTATCTGAATCAAGTGCATAACAGCCGCGACCTGGAAATTTACATGGTGAAACAGACTGACAAAGATAAATCTGAGGTATAACTTATACCATTTCTCCTGAATCTTACTTACTGTACCAGCCCCCAAGTCTACTGCTTATATGTAAATATGTCGTAGACTTATATACCGGCTTACTGTTAGCTCACCCGGTTCATAAGAATGCATTTTGAACCCGGCTGTAATGTAGCAACTTTTTAAAAAAGCGATACACATTAGCCCCCAAGTGTCAAGCATCTTTACTTGTAAAGTACTTGAGACTTTAATATTCATAATTTGACATTATAAAGTAAAATTTTCTTCAGCATACATTAGCCCCCAAGTGTCAAGGGTCTTTACTTGTAAAGTGCTTGAGACTTTAATAACACCTTACCATAACCTTACCATAACCCGGCGTGTTGTAGGTTTCCACCACCAATTCAATTGTAGATTGTCGACACGAAGACCCGGCTGGCGGCCCAAGAGCTTGAGATTCAAAAAGCCGACTCCAAATTCGCCTTCAGCATCTCTAAGCAATAAAAGTTGAAGAAGGATTTTGACGCGGAGAGGCAGGCCTGGGCGGATGAAAAATCTTCACTTGTGACCCGGGCCGAGACAATGAAGCAGCTCTTCTTTGAAGCAAGCTGCCGAATTGTCCGCTTAAAAAACCAGATATCCCAAATGGTCTCGGCAATTTTTGGTAAGTGACTATATGTAACCTTTGAACATCACCATGATTCATTTGATAACTGTTTTATACGATCTCCAAATTTTAATCTTATATGCATAAACGCAGGTCCTGTGAGTACCAACTCAAGCGTAATATCTCGATCAAGCTTAAGGCGTGTGTACACTCTAGTGGAACAACAGTACACGGGTCACAACGATGCTTTTTGGCCGTTGTGGCTTTATCAAATGATACTCCTTATCTCCTGCAGGATGTACTCAAGCGGCTTGTCGTGTTACCTCAACGGATTCAGGAGTTAAGGCGAGCATCTGGTAGAGCCGGGGCCATAGCCGCCTTAAGCCGAGGCAAAGCATTGGCTCCAGAGCTAGACTTAAGCGATGTTGCTCTTGGACACCCCATCTTAAAGGAGGACGGCTCTGCGTTCAGTCAATAAGACTTCACCACTTGTGCGAGAGTAGTACGTCCTGTGGCCACCATCATCGGCAACGATATTGATCTTACAAAGTACCAGCCGGGTTACGACCATGACAACCGGAGGATTCCAACTCCTCATTATGATGATGTCACCGATCCTCCAACTCGTAAGCATACCTTTGCTCCTGAAGTTGACCCGACTAGTTTAATAGATGATGAAGCTGAATTTGAAGCCTTAAGCGGCATTGGTGGACCTCGTCAACCTTCCAGACAAAGCAGCGGCATTTAAGAGGCGGAGAAGGATAACCCGAGTCATCAAGTCCACCAAAGGAGTAATCCGCCTGGCACTTAAATCTTTTGAAAAAACAATACTTCATTATTCAGACTCGGGGAGTCTTGTAATAGGGTAGAAAAACTTCTTAACTCTGTCATGCCTTCGCGCATGTTTTGCGCTGCTTAACAATATCTCAAACCGCTATCAATGTGTACTACCGGCTTGCTTGAATCATCCAAAAGCTTTCTGCTTTACCCTGTGTATAAAACAAAAACTTCCTTTGGCATCTCACCACATCCGGGGGCATGTAAGATAACGTTAATCCGGAGTAGGAACCAAAACATCATAAGTATCAGCCGGTTTAAGGCGTACTTTACCGGCTTACTTGATCCCAAAAGCGCATATTATACTTAACTTCTAAAATTGGCACATATAATGTTTACCTGGCCCTTAGTATTATTTACTCTTATAGAATAAAGTAAACCTGATTTTCAAAGGCCTCTGATTCGAATACGATCAGTAGAACCGTTCCAGAGGGGTTAAGCTAAGATTCGGATACGATCATATAGCCCCCAATGGCTTTGGCGATGCCGATCAAGTGGGTATCGACAGCTATGTCCTCTTTGGTTCGAATACGATCTATGTTTGAACGGGAAGCCCCCAAGTGACCATGAGAGTTGTTTAATGACGCTGATTCGAATTCGATCCACGTCAGACCCAAAGAGGTTAAGCTATGATTCAAATATGATCAAGAAGCCCCCAAGTGGGTTCGGAAGTGTGCCAATCTATTGGGTATCGACAGCTATGTTCTCTGTTAGTCATTTCCATCACCTGGTAAAGAAGACACATAAACCTTGTAGGATGGAAAGGAAAGAGGTCCTGCTTTATTGCTTTATATAATATATACATTGCTAAAAAAGAAAATTAAATATACTCTGAAAGCCGGTGGCTTAAGTATAGTAGGGCGGAGATGCGCTTATGTTCCACGGCCGGGCGGGTCTCCTCCTCCGACTTACGTGAGTCTTTGTGCTCTCGAATATCGATGAGGTAATATGACCCGTTGTTGAGATTCTTCGACCACGAAAGGTCCTTCCCAAGGAGGGGACAGCTTGTGCATATCGATTTGATCTGAATGAGTCGGAGCACTAAATCACCTTCCTGGAAAGTTCTGCTTCTAACCCGGTGGCTGTGATAACGGTGCAGGTCTTGCTGGTAAATCGCCGAGCGGGCTATAGCCAAGTCTCGCTCTTCTTCCAACAAGTCAAGTGCATCCTGACGAGCTTTTTTGTTATCAGCCTCAACGTAAGCCGCCACCCGGTGAATCATGCCGAATGTCACTTGGCGTAACCGCCGCTTCCGTACACCATGAAGAAAGGTGTATAACCGAGACCTGTTAGGCGTTGTGTTGATGCTCCATAGCACGTAAGGTAATTCCTCCACCCAACAACCCGGAGTTCGTAAAAGGAACTAAGAGCCGGGTTTGATACCTTTCAAGATCTCTTGATTAGCTCTTTTCGCACGACCATTAGATCGGGGTGAGCAATACCAAACATCAAGCGGATGTGCTCTTGTTGATGTAACTCTTCCATGGCACCCTTGGAAAGATTAGTGCCATTATCAGTTATAATACTGTGTGGAAAACCAAAACGAAAGATCACCTTTTTGATGAACTGAACCGCCGTGGCTGCATCACACTTACTGACCGGCTCTGCTTCAACCCACTTGGTGAATTTATCCACTGCCACCAACAGGTGTGTCTTCTTATCTTTAGACCTTTTGAAAGGTCCAACCATATCAAGCCCCTAGACTGCAAACGGCCAAGTAATTGGAATCATCCTCAACTCTTGAGCCGGCACATGAGCTCGTCTTGAGAATTTTTACATCCGTCACATTTGCTAACCAGATCCTCCAGATCAAGATGAGCCGTCACCACTAAAACCGTGGACGAAAAGCCTTGGCCACCGTGAGACTTTGAACCGGCATGATGACCGCAATCACCTTCATGAATCTCAATGGCATCTCCGACCCTCCGTAGGTGATACACAACGTTGAAACGCCTGATGTGTGCGGTGATGCAACTCGCCATGAACAATTGTCATGGATTTGGACCGCTGACGATTTGTCTTGCCAAGGTCTCGCCCTCGTGCAATTCTCCCGGGTCATATAGGCTAAGTATGGGACCGTCCCACCGGGATGGCATGGAGAGCCGCCACCAGCTGCGCCTCGGGTGCATCGCAAGCTCTTCCTCTGTAGGCACTCTGACGGAAGGGTTATCCAAAATGTCAAGAAAGGTATTAGGCGGCACCGGCTTACGTTGAGACCCCACCGCTTAAAGCATCACCGCCTCATTCTTCCTTTGATCAATGTGCTCTACTTGATAACCTTTGAAGTGCACAGCCATCACGATCAACCTCACGACGATAAGCCGCCATGAGGGGATCCTTAGAATCCCATGTGTCCGACACTGTTGAGCGACGAGGTCCGAATCGCCCAAACATCTTACCCGCTCAAATTCATCTCTTTGGCCATCCGGAGGCCATGGAGTAAAGCCTCATATTCAGCTGCATTGTTAGTACTGAGGAAACATAAGCCGGAGCACATAACAAAATTTGTCACCTCGGGGAAGTTAAAACAACCCCAGCCTCGAGCCTCCAACCGCCTGGACCCGTCAAGTGAATAGTCCAATACGTGTTATCCGGCTTCTCCTCACGGTGCTCGCAACTCCGTCCAATCATTAATAAAGTCCACTAGGGCTTGAGACTTGATAGTCAGGCGCTGCATATACTTCAAACCGTGAGGCCCAAGCTCGATGGCCCACTTGGCAACTCGTCCTGTGGCTTCCCTATTCTCGGATGATGTCTCCCAAGGGGCTGAACTTACCACGCTTATAGGATGACCCAGAAGTATCGCTTTAGCTTCCGCTCGCCATGAACACCCCATAAACCAGTTTCGCCAATGCAGATACCTTTGCTTGGATTCTATGAGCACCTCATCGATGTAATAAACCGGCTGAACCGGATGCTCCTTGCCGGACTCTTACGCTTCCACCACAATGGCCACACTAACGGCATGTGAGTTAGCCGCAAATACAATAGCAATGGCTCTTTGTCAATCGGAGTGCGAGAACCGCGGCTCAGCCAACTGCTCTTTAAATCTTCAAAGGCAGCATCAAGAATTTCACCTGCATAAAGGTGTCTGCTTTTCTTCATCATCCGATACAGCGGTAGAGCCTTCTCCCCACCGGCTTATGAATCGGCTTAAAGCAAAGAACGCCAATTCGCCACCGTTGAACATCATTGATGCACGCCGGTTTAGCCACAGAGGTAATCGCCTTGATCTTCTCCGGTTAGCTTCAATGCCCTGTTTGAGACCAGGAATCCCAAAAGTTTGCTCGCAGCACGCCAAATACGCACTTATGCAGGTTAAGCATCATCTTGTAGACCCGGAGATTATCAAAGGTTTCCTTTAAATCGGAGATCAAGGTTTCCTTCTCTCTCGACTTCACCACAATGTCATCCACATAAGCATGAACATTGCGCCTAACTGACTGTGGAGACAATTTCGCACACACGGCCGATAAGTCGCCTGGGCACTCTTGAGCCCAAACGGCATAGACACATAGCAGAAGGCTCCAAATGGAGTAATGAAAGCTGTCTTCTCCTGGTCCTTAACTGCCATCTTGATCTGATGATAACCAGAGTAAGCATCCAAAAAACTCAACCGCTCGCAACCCGCAGTGGCATCGATGATTTGATCAATGCGGGGCAGGGTAAAGGGATCAGCCGGACAAGCTTTATTTAGGTCCGTGTAATCCACACACATCCGCCAGGTGCCGTTCTTCTTGAGCACAAGCACCGGGTTAGCCAACCATTCCGGGTGAAAAACTTCCACAATGAACCCGGCCGCTAAGAGCCGAGCGACCTCTTCCCCTATAGCCTTTCGCCTTTCCTCATTGAATCATCGGAGAAACTGCTTGACCGGCTTATACTTTGGATCAATATTAAGAGTGTGATCAGCGAGTTCTCTCGAGACAACCGGCATGTTAGAAGGTTTCCATGCAAAGATGTCCCGGTTCTCACGGATGAACTCGATGAGCACGCTTTCCTATTTGGGATCCAAATTGGTACTGATGCTGAACTGCTTGGAAGAGTCACTTGGAGTGAAGTCAACCAGTTTTGTCTAGGCGGCCGACTTAAATTTCAAAGCCGAGTCTTGCTCTGTGGTTGGCTTCTTCAAGGAGGTCATATCTGCCGGGTCAACATTAGTTTGATAAAACTTCAGCTCCTCCTCAGCACAAACGGATTCAGCATAAGCCGCATCGCCTTCCTCGCACTCCAAGGCCACCTTGCGACTCCCATGCACAGTGATGGTGCCCTTGTAACCCGGCATCTTGAGCTGCAGATAAACATAACACGGCCGTGCCATAAACTTGGCATAAGCCGGCCGTCCAAACAGAGCATGATATGGGCTTCTGATTTTGACTACCTCAAACGTCGCCTTCTCACTCGAATCGTATTCGTCTCCAAAAGCCACTTCCAACTCAATCTTTCCAACAGGATACGCCGACTTACCGGTACCACCCCATGGAAAACAGTGTTAGATGTCCTCAAGTCCTTATCGGACCCATACGGCGAAAGGTCTCATAATAGAGAATATTGATGCTGCTTCCGTCCATGAGCACCTTAGTGAATTTATATCCACCAACCCGAGGGGCCACCACCAAGGTTAACTGACCCGGGTTATCAACCCGAGAGGGTGATCTTCCCTACTCCAAATGATAGGCTGCTCGACCACCTCAGATAATCGGGTACCGCCGGTTCAACCGAATTCACCGCCTTTTTATGAACCTTCTCCGTCACGTTTACACAAGTTAGTGGTAAACACATGGTATTGCCCACCGCTTAACTGCTTTTGGATGGCTCGATAACTCGATTGTTGCCATCGTCCTCCTTGACTGCATCGGCCGATTATAGCCACCTTGACCACCTTGAAACCGGAACTTGAGCCACCACCTGTGCCATGGAAACCACACCGCTCGAATCGCCTCCTGATCCGTGATTGCCATCAAACATGTTTGAATTCTTGAAAGCCTTCATGATCGCGCAGTCCTTCCATAAGTGGGTGGCAGGATTTTCTCGAGTACCGTGTCTTGGACAAGGCTCCTTCAGAAGCTGCTCAAGAGATGGACCTGAGCCACCAGATCGAGGAGGGCCTCTCCAATTACCCTTCTTGTTATTACCCTGGGCATTAGCATTGGCCACAAACGCCGGGTTACCGTCCGGCTTACGCTTGTTGTCGCCTTGACTTACCGGGTTGTCACTGACCCTTTCCGTTGCCGTTCTTCTTTCCCTTGCCTCGTCTTTTCCTCCTCGGACACGGGATCATCAAGAGTATCGTAATCGGTATATTTAACCAAACCCGCCATCAGCATACCCATGTCATTGCAATCACGCTTAAGGCGCCTACCGCTTCAAAGGCACAAAACGACAATTACGATGGAGCATAAGCATCATAGAGCCGGCATCCATCTTATCGGATGAATGTATTATTTCCTTGACCCGGCGACCCAATGAGTTGTGGACTCACCCTCCTCCCGCTACATAGTTGGTCAAGTCCACAATGGACATAGATTGCTTGCAAGTATCTTTAAAGTTACGGATAAACCGGCCTTTAACTCGCCCATGAACTGATGGAATTAGGAGGCAAACTTTTGAACCAAGTCTGGGTCGTTCCATCTAGGATCATGGTGAAATACTTAGCCATTGCCGCGTCGCTGACTTCCAGTAACTCCATGGCCATCTCGTAGCTTTCAATCCATGCCCCCGGTTGTAAGTCGGCCGTGTAATTCGGCACCTTTCGAGGACCTTTGAAATCCTTAGGTAGATGCACATCTCGCAGAGCCGGCACCAGGCAAGGGACACCATCGGTTCTAGTGGCCACCCCTGCTCCAACAGAAGTCATTGGATACTCTGGGAGACCGTCATACGCCGTCTGCTGAGCCGCTAATTGAGCCGCCCGTTCATCCTCCTGACGCAATCGATCCTGCACCGGGTTATAGCCGCCGGGTTGGTTGCGACGCTGGGCATTGCTTGATAAAGCATCTGACTCCATGTGTCTGCTGTACCTCGGACTCCAGTTTGGACGAGGTGCTACCCAAGGCTGAGGAGTGGAATGAATCCTGTCCCTGCTGTAAGAATAGGTCTCTTGCTGTGCCATGGCCGTCTGAAGAAGCTCCCTAACCCTCCGGGTTTCCACCGCCGTCGGGTCGTCACCATCCACTGGAAGAGCCGCCAGACGCGCCGATGCCGCTATCAGGTTCTCCATGGGGTTGGAAAAGTGGCCCGGAGGTGTTGGTATGTATCGAGGCGGGGCCATGCTCCCGTGAAGAGGTGCCTTCTCTCGAGGCTGAACCGGCCCTCCTGCTCCGGGTGTCATAAATTGATTGGCTTCGGGCGGATTGCTAGGGCCAGCTCCGGGCGTCGTGAAAAGATTCCGAGGATCGTAAACCGGAGGCAGACGGGACTGGGTTTTCTGATGTCTCCTTCTCATCACCTCATTGAATGCATTCAGACTCATGTTAAGCTGGAACGCCTCTAACTGGAGTCGCCGCGCCTGCGGCATCCAAAGCCGCCGCCCGCAGCTAGCCTCGGTGTCCTCAGCCGCCAAGGCCTCCTTGGCCTGGGCTATCTCCTCACGCACCTTTGCTACCTCCGCGTTATGCTCATCTGGATTTGCAGCAATAACCGTGGAGGTTAATAAGGCCGTCAACTTGTCCATAAGATCTATCAGCACCTGAGCCGGCGGACGCGCGGGGCCTCCTGCCCTGGCCACTCCTAACCCGGACGTCATTGCTGTCGCAGCCGTCGAGTTTTGGCCGGGTTGGGTACCAGCCATGAAGACTCCTGCCCAGCTTGGCGGCTCATAGCAACCTCGAATGCTAGAGTCGTCTGAACAACCCCCTAGCATGCCTTCTTGGACCTGATACAGAGAATCTGTTGAGCCGGAGGACGAACCATCATCTGATGGGACGGCCGTCTCTTCGCCATCTTTAGATCCTTCGTAGTGCCTCTCCATGAACACAGCCCACAAAGGCACGCTTTATGACAAAGTTGAATCGGGCGGGTCTCGCTTTACATCGAGCCGTCTCAATGAGGTCGGTGCAGCTGTCCGGCTCTGGGCCCGGCTCACCAATCCGGCCGATGAAGACGTGGATTCCGCCAAAGGGGACTCGGTACCCGTACTCAATTGAGTCGGCGTCGGGGCCCCAGCCTTCGTTGTCGATGTAGATCTTGCCGCGACGACTTTTGGTCATCCGCCCATCAGGTATCCTTTGAGCCCTTTGAAGCTGCCCTTCAAGAACTCAAATCCACCGTCGCCGGCCCCACGATGGGCGCCTAACCGTCGTGGAATTGTCACGGCAGATGTCCTCTTGCAAGGACTTAATCGTGGAGCCATCGCAACTAGGAAGCTTAAAGGGGTTAATCGGGACAAAGGACACGAGAGGGTTTATACTAGTTCGGCTCCTTACGGTGAAGGTAAGCCTCACGCCTAGTTGGGTTGGTATTGCTTGAGGTTTCGATGACCAGGAGCGAGATATGCTATGCCCGGTTCTCGAAAGGTTGTTTCTTGCCCTAAGCCGCCGTTGGTCGCCCCTTATATACAGGGGTTGACGCTCATGCTTCTGAGTCCCGCCGCTCATAAACAGTGTCCGCTCGGTGACTAGTCAAGTCTACCTTATGATACAAGTCATGCCATTATGGTGGTTTAATACAACGGGCCTTAAGTCGCTCAGGGCCTTAGGCCCCTTGTTGAGACGCCATCTTCATGCTTGGACTTGGGCTTCGTCTGGTAACTCTTTACGTAACCCGACCCCTCCGGGCGGCTTACACAAATAGTTATATCCCCAACATTAGGCCCTGATTGATTTGAACCTGCTCATGTCAATCTTAAAATAACTTAAAACATAAATCTTCAGTCTTGGACTGCATAAAAAGACTTTCTTTAACCCGGCGTGATGTCACTCTTTGGATCCGTGTTAACCCGTCATGACGCTATCTTTCCTTTTATCCCGTCGAATCGGCCCAACGGATCTCTGTCTTTATTGCCGTCTCAGTTATGCTTTCCTTATAAATAGGCACGACCAGGGTTTCATTTTCCCCCTTCCAGTCGTCTCCTTCCTCTGGCCTCCCCTCGAGCTCCGCCGCCGCCGCCGCCAAGCTTCTCGTCTTCTCCGACCAAGGCCGCCGCATCAACCTGAATCGGTCCAGAAACACGCCAAGTAACCTCCGCAGCTTCTCTAGACTCGTAAGTCCCTTTCCTTTCCTGTCTTAGATTTGTATCACAGTTTTCATCGAAGTTCGCCGGTGTTCATCCCTGCCCGCCATTTAACCCTTGATAGATCTCACCCCAACGCCTTTTCTCGATCGTTGGATGGTATAGAACTGTCATGTACTTGTTTCACTCCCATTTTATATGCAAACAGATCCCTTTTCCTTTGTTCAGAAGCTTCTTTCGAGTGTATGAACTTCTCTGCACTTGTTTTAGGTCTAGAATTTTTTCTTTTCAGGACGACTATTTGATCCAAAATAATAGTTGTAACTTATGAGATGTGTTTTTATCATCCAGAACACTTCTTATGTTAAATGCCTTTAACATAGCTGTTCAAATATCCGGTTTAAACACATCCCACTTGATCTGTGAACCTTAGCGCCTTCTCAGGTTTTTAAGCTGTTGAACTGTTGTAAATCGGTGGCGGCTTAAATAATGCTGCCCAATTATCCTTATGCCATTAGGCCCTTTAAGCCGCTATCTTCGTAATTTGACTATTTTCTTCCCGTTAAAACTTAAGCCGGAACTTCTTATTTTGCAATAGGCCAATCTGTTGTCATGGCGCCTAAGTCGACCAAAGCTCTCAGAACCTCGCAATCGGGTCCCATCCATCGTCACCAAAAGTAAACCGCTGAATTTGTGAAATCGGTCATTTGCCAAAGAAGGAAGTCATGTCTTATCGTGCCCCTGACCCATCTGAAGAGAAGCCTCAACCCAAAGAAGGGGAAGTAATAGTTTTCACGGATGACATGAGCTGGGGATTTGCCCCTCCCGGTTCAAAGTTCTTCAGAGAAGTTTGAAATTTCTTTGACCTTAGGCCTCAAGACATTGGACCCAATTCCGTGTCCAATCTTTGCAATTTCCAAGTTTTCTGTGAGGTGTACCTGGGAGAGGAACCAAGCCTGCTCTTATTCAGAGAACTGTTCTACTTGAACCGGCAGAATGAGCGCGCCAACGGGCCGAGTCTTGAACTCGGCGGCATCTCAATCCAGCGACGGAGAGACTGTCTGTTTCCTTACGCTGAGCTGCCGAGTCACCCCAAATGTTGGAACCAGTCATGGTTCTATTGTCAGGATACTTCCCCAGGTGATGAGCCGCCTTTGCCCGGCTTTCGCGCCCTGCGACTTGAATCCAACCACCCACCGGGCGGATAACCGATCATTGTTGAACGTCTGCCGCTCAACCCCACCATCAAGAAGATTAAAGCCCTTCTAGGAAATGGTTTAAACGGCATTGACTTGGGCCGGGTCTGGGTCACTTGGTGTATACTCCCATTAAGCCGCCGCTCCGGCTTAATGTGCACTTATACAGGCGAACAGAGCGACCCAATGCGCCACAGTTCTGACGACTTACCAGATGACGTAGCTGATGCTACAACCCAGTCACTGCTGAAGGAGGGTACTGTTATCAACAATACCTTCGGGCTACTTCCCTTCTGCAAGAATAACCCGGATCCTGCAGTAAGTTACCAATCTTAATAAGTACTTTTTAATAGGTTTTACCTCCTTGTACTTATAATTCCTTATCTTTCCCATGTGCCGTTGATGATTTCTGGAAAGTCAAATATGACCACGAGGCTGCCCAACAAGACAGAGCCGCCAAGAAGAAAGAAAGGAAAAACGCCAAGACAGGGACTTCAAAGAAGAAGAAACCCAGCACCTCTGAATTACTCAAATTGGATGACTCTTCTTCAGATGAGGAAGAGGTAATCTCTTATTCTCTTTAACTCCTTTGTTACTGTTTTATTGATATTTCCGCCTTTCAGGAAGACACTGGGAACATCCAAGCTCATAGTGAAGAGGTAACTATAATTTCCTCCGACTTCGTAGCCTTTGCCAAAGCACAAAACCCGGCGGGTGACCCGGAAAGTAAGATTTTCACATCCCTTAGCTTATCAAGATCCTCAATTTCTTTTGAAGCAACAACAGCTTGAGAACCGGAGGCAAACCCAGACAAGCAAGGATGTAGAGCTTTCTTCCGGCTTACCTGACGTAAGCAGGAAGCGTCGAACTGAGGTCATCTCCGCTTTGCGTTCTGTTTATCCTTTGGCGGGTTTAATTAAATCGACCTCTCAATTCATCCGACTCCAATTATCGATACCTCTCCTTCTTCCGGCGAGTCTATGCAATCCAACATGCCGGCTTTCAAGACTGCCCTGGTAACATACCTTTGTTATCCTCATGCTTTGCTTTACTCATATTTTGTACTCATCCCTTTTTTTATTCACAGTGTGCAAAGCGGCTCAAGAAGAGGGCAAAGAAGAATAAGCCAATTGAAGATCCGTAGCAGCGACGGAACCGAACCCGAACCATCGCCTCGAGGCTTCTACTCATCAACCTCCTTCTGAGCCGGCCCATGAAATTCCGACACCATCTTCCGACCACTTCAAGAAAGCACTCTTGATAACTCCGATAAACCGGAAATTTCTAGCCCGGTCCGGACGGCTGAACCGGAAGTTGAATACTTGAAAAGCCAGTATGTTGAGCCGGGCGACCTCATCGTTTCTTGCCAGGTGTACCGCTAAGGAAGAACTTGTCAAAAGTCGGAAGACCAAACAGGACATCGCTGATTATGCCCACTTAAGCATTGGCGATATAGTCTCAGGCTATCTAAATCAAGTGCATAACAGTCGCGACCTGGAAATTGACATGGTGAAACAGATACAGCATAAATCTGAGGTATAACTTATATCATTTCTCCTGAATCTTACTTATCAGACCAGCCCCCAAGTCTCATCGCTTATATGTAAATATGTCGTAGACTTAGATACCGGCTTACTGTTAGCTCACCCGGTTCATAAGAGTGCATTTCGAACCCGGCTGTAATGTAGCAACTTTTTAAAGAAGCGATACACATTAGCCCCCAAGTGTCAAGCATCTTTACTTGTAAACTACTTGAGACTTTAATATGCATAATCTAACATTATAAAGTAAAATTTTCTTTAGCATACATTAGCCCCCAAGTGTCGAGGGTCTTTACTTGTAAAGTGCTTGAGACTTTAATAACACCTTACCATAACCTTACCATAACCCGGCGTGTTGTAGGTCTCCACTACCAATTCAATTGCAGATTCTTGATTCAAGACCCTACCGGGCGGCCCAAGAGCTTGAGATTCAAAAAGCCGACTCCAAATTCACCTTCAAAGATCTCTCGAGCAGGAAAAGTTGAAGAAGGATTTTGACGGAGAGGCAGGCTGGGCGGATGAAAAATCTTCACTTGTGACCCGGGCCGAGGCAGAAGCAGCTCTTCTTGTCAAGCAATCGCCGAATTGTCCGGCTTAAAAACCAGATATCCCAAATGGTCTCGCAATTTTGGTAAGTGACTATATGTGACCTTTGAACATCACCATGATTCATTTGATAAGCTGTTTCAGATATGATCTCGACTTAATCTTATATGCATAAACGCAGGTCCTGTGAGTACCAACAGAAGCGTAATATGCTGATCAAGCTTAAGGCGGTGTACACTCTAGTGGAACAACTGTACACCGGGTCACAACTGCTTTGGCCGTTGTGGCTTTATCAAATGATACTCCTTATCTCCTGCAGGATGTACTCAAGCGGCTTGCCGTGTTACCTCAACGGATTCAGGAGTTAAGGCGAGCATCTGGTAGAGCCGGGGTCATAGCCGCCTTAAGCCGAGCCAAAGCATTGGCTCCAGAGCTAGACTTAAGCGATGTTGCTCTTGGATACCCCAGCTTAAAGGAGGACGGCTCTGCGTTCAGTCAATCAGACTTCACCACCTGTGCGAGAGTAGTACGTCCTGTGGCCACCATCATCGGCAACGATATTGATCTTACAAAGTACCAGCCGGGTTACGACCATGACAACCGGAGGATTCCAACTCCTCATTATGATGATGCCAGCCTGATCCCTCCAACTCGTAAGCATACCTTTGCTCCTGAAGTTGACCCGGCCAGTTTAATAGATGATGAAGCTGAATTTGAAGCCTTAAGCGGCATTGACTGGACCTCGTCAACCTTCCAGGACAAAGCAGCAGACGAAGAGGCGGAGAAGGATAACCCAGAGTTGTCAAGTCCACCAAAGGAGTAATCCGCCTGGCACTTAAATCTTTTGAAAAAACAATACTTCATTATTCAAACTCAGGGAGTCTTGTAATAGGGTAGAAAAACTTCTTAACTCTGTCATGCCTTCGCGCATGTTTTGCGGTGCTTAACAATATCTCAAACCGCTATCAATGTGTACTACCGGCTTGCTTGAATCATCCAAAAGCTTTCTGCTTTACCCTATGTATAAAACAAAAACTTCCTTTGGCATCTCACCACATCCGGGGGCATGTAAGATAACGTTAATCCGGAGTAGGAACCAAAACATCATAAGTATCAGCCGGTTTAAGGCGTACCTTACCGCTTACTTGATCCCAAAAGCGCACAATTATACTTAACTTCGAAAATTGGCACATATAATGTTTACTCGGCCCTTAGTATTATTTACTCTTATAGAATAAAGTAAACCTGATTTTCAAAGGCCTCGATTGAATATATCAGTAGAACCGTTCCAGAGGGGTTAAGCTAAGATTCGGATACGATCATATAGCCCCCAATGGCTTTGGCGATGCCGATCAAATGGGTATCGACAGCTATGTCCTCTTTGGTTCGAATATGACCTATGTTTGAATAGGAAGCCCCCAAGTGACCATGAGAGTTGTTTAATGACGCTGATTCGAATACAATCCACGTCAGACCCAAAGAGATTAAGCTATGATTCAAATATGATCAAGAAGCCCCCAAGTGGGTTCGGCAGTGTGCCAATCAATTGGGTATCGACAGCTATGTTCTCTTTGGTACGAATAAGACCTATGTTTGAACAGAAGCCCCAAGTGACCATGGCTTGATTCAGATATGATCATAAGTCGGACCAAAGGGAAAACCAGATTCAGATATGATCTGTTCCTCGTTAGTCATTTCCATCACACAGTAAAGAAGACACATAAACCTTGTAGGATGGAAAGGAAAGAGGTCCTGCTTTATTGCTTTATATAATATATACATTGCTAAAAAAGAAAATTAAATATACTCTGAAAGCCGGTGGCTTAAGTATAGTAGGGCCGGAGATGCGCTATGTTCCACGGCCGGCGGGTCTCCTCCTCCAACTTACGTGAGTCTTTGTGCTCTCGAATATCGATGAGGTAATATGACCCGTTGTTGAGATTCTTGCTGACCACGAAAGGTCCTTCCCAAGGAGGGGACAGCTTGTGCATATCAGTTTGATCCTGAATGAGTCGGAGCACTAAATCACCTTCCTGGAAAGTTCTGCTTCTAACCCGGTGGCTGTGATAACGGTGCAGGTCTTGCTGGTAAATCGCCGAGCGGGCTATAGCCAAGTCTCGCTCTTCTTCCAACAAGTCAAGTGCATCCTGACGAGCTTTTTTGTTATCAGCCTCAACGTAAGCCGCCACCCGGGGTGAATCATGCCGAATGTCACTTGGCAGAACCGCCTCTGCTCCGTACACCATGAAGAAAGGTGTATAACCAGTAGACCTGTTAGGCGTTGTGTTGATGCTCCATAGCATGTAAGGTAATTCCTCCACCCAACAACCCGGAGTTATTTGTAAAGTAACTAAGAGCCGGGTTTGATACCTTTCAAGATCTCTTGATTAGCTCTTTCTGCTGACCATTAGGCGGGGGTGAGCAACAGCCAAACATCAAGCCGGATGTGCTCTTGTTGATGTAACTCTTCCATGGCACCCTTGGATAGATTAGTGTCATTATCAGTTATAATACTGTGCGGAAAACCAAAACGAAAGATCACCTATTTGATTAACTGAACCGACGTGGCTGCATCACACTTACTGACCGGCTCAGCTTCAACCCACTTGGTGAATTTATCCACCGCCACCAACAGTGTGTCTTCTTATCTTTAGACCTTTTGAAAGGTCCAACCATATCAAGCCCCAGATCGCAAACGGCCAAGTAATTGGAATCATCCTCAATTCTTGAGCGGCACATGAGCTCGCTCTTGAGAATTTTTACATCCGTCACATTTGGTCGACCAGATCCTCCGCATCAGCATGAGCCGTCAGCCAGTAAAAACTGTGGCGAAAAGCCTTGCCCACCAGAGACTTTGAACCGGCATGATGACCGCAATCACCTTCATGAATCTCACGAAGTATCTCCTGACCCTCCGTAGGTGATACACAACGTTGAAACGCCCCAGTGACGCTGCGGTGATGCAACTCGCCATGAACAATTGTCATGGATTTGGACCGCTGACGATTTGTCTTGCCAAGGTCTCGCCTCGTGCAATTCTCCCCGGGTCATATAGGCTAAGTATGGGACCGTCCGGTCCGGGATGGCATGGAGAGCCGCCACCGGCTGCGCCTCGGGTGCATCGCAAGCTCTTCCTCTGTAGGCACTCGATGAAGGGTTATGCAAAATGTCAAGAAAGGTATTAGGCGGCACCGACTTACGCTGAGACCCCACCGGCTTAAAGCATCACCGCCTCATTCTTCCTTCGATCAATGTGCTCTACTTGATAACCTTTGAAGTGCATGACCATCAGCATCAACCTCACGACGATAAGCCGCCATGAGGGGATCCTTAGAATCCCATGTGTCGACACTGTTGAGCGACGAGGTCTGAATCGCCCAAACATCTTACCGGCTCAAATTCATCTCTTTGGCCATCCGGAGGCCATGGAGTAAAGCCTCATATTCAGCTGCATTGTTAGTACAGGAAACATAAGCCGGAGCACATAACAAAATTTGTCACCTCGGGGAAGTTAAAACAACCCCAGCCTCGAGCCTCCAACCGCTGGACCCGTCAAGTGAATAGTCCAATATGTGTTATCCGCTTCTCCTCCGGTGCCTGCAACTCCGTCCAATCATTAATAAAGTCCACTAGGGCTTGAGACTTGATAGTCTGGCGCTGCATATACTTCAAACCGTGAGGCCCAAGCTCGATGGCCCACTTGGCAACTCGTCCTGTGGCTTCCCTATTCTGGATGATGTATCCCAAGGGGGCTGAACTTACCACAGTTATAGGATGACCCAGGAAGTACTGCTTTAGCTTCTGGCTCGCCATGAACACCCCATAAACCAGTTTCTGCCAATGCGGATACCTTTGCTTGGACTCTATGAGCACCTCAATCGATGTAATAAACCGCGGCTGAACCGGATGCTCCTTGCCGCACTCCTTACGCTTCCACCACAATGGCCACACTAACAAAGACGTGAGTTAGCCGCAAATACAATAGCAATGGCTCTTTGTCAATCGGAGCTGCGAGAACCGCGGCTCACCAACTGCCTCTTTAAATCTTCAAAGGCAGCATCGCAGCCTCACCTGCATAAAGGTGTCTGCTTTTCTTCATCATCCGACATGGTAGAGCCTTCTCCCCACCGGCTTATGAATCGGCTTAAGCGGCAACGCGACCCACCACCACGAACATCATTGATGCACGCCGGTTTAGCCACAGAGGTAATCGCCTTGATCTTCTCCGGGTTAGCTTCAATGCCCCTGTTTGAGACCAGAATCCCAAAAGTTTGCCTAGCACGCCTAACACGCACTTGTCCGGGTTAAGCATCATCTTGTAGACCCGAAGATTATCAAAGGTTTCCTTTAAATCGGAGATCAAGGTTTCCTTCTCTCTGGACTTCACCACAATGTCATCCACATAAGCATGAACATTGCGCCTAATCATTGTGGAGACAATTACGCACACACCGGCGATAAGTCGCTGGGCACTCTTGAGCCCAAACGGCATAGACACATAGCGAAGGCTCCAAATGGAGTAATGAAAGCCGTCTTCTCCTGGTCCTTAATCGCCATCTTGATCTGATGATAACCAGAGTAAGCATCCAAAAACTCAACCGCCGCAACCCGCAGCGTGGCATCGATGATTTGATCAATGCGGGCAGGGTAAAGGGATCAGTCGGACAAGTTTTATTTAGGTCTGTGTAATCCACACACATCCGCCAGGTGCCGTTCTTCTTGAGCACAAGCACCGGGTGAGCCAACCATTCCGGGTGAAAAACTTCCACAATGAACCCGACCGCTAAGAGCAGAGCGACCTCTTCCCCTATAGCCTTTCGCCTTTCCTCATTGAATCGCCGGAGAAACTGCTTGACCGGCTTATACTTTGGATCAATATTAAGAGTGTGCTCAGCGAGTTCTCTCGAGACACCCGGCATGTCAGAAGGTTTCCATGCAAAGATGTCCCGGTTCTCACGGATGAACTCGATGAGCGCGCTTTCCTATTTGGGATCCAAATTGGTAATCGATGCTGAATCGCTTGGAAGAGTCACCGAGTGAAGTCAACCAGTTTTGTCTAGGCGGCCGACTTAAATTTCAAAGCCGAGTCTTGCTTCTGTGGTTGGCTTCTTCAAAGAGGTCATATCTGCCGGGTCAACATTAGTTTGATAAAACTTCAGCTCCTCCTCAAAGACAAACGGATTCAAAGATAAGCCGCATCGCCTTCCTCGCACTCCAAGGCCACCTTGCGACTCCCATGCACAAAGGATGGTGCCCTTGTAACCCGGCATCTTGAGCTGCGAGATAAACATAACACGGCCGTGCCATAAACTTGGCATAAGCCGGCCCGTCCAAACAGAGAGCATGATATGGGCTTCGATTTTGACTACCTCAAACGTCGACTTCTCCATTACGGAATCGTATTCGTCTCCAAAAGCCACTTCCAGCTCAATCTTTCCAACAGGATACGCCGACTTACCGGGTACCACCCCATGGAAAACAGTGTTAGATGTCCTCAAGTCCTTATCAGTCAGACCCATACGGCGAAAGGTCTCATAATAGAGAATATTGATGCTGCTTCCGCCGTCCATGAGCACCTTAGTGAATTTATATCCACCAACCCGAGGGCCACCACTAAGGCCAATCGCCGGGTTATCAACCCGGAGAGGGTGATCTTCCCTACTCCAAATGATAGGCTGCTCTGACCACCTCAGATAACGGGGAACCACCGGTTCAACCGAATTCACCGCCTTTTATGAACCTTTTCGTCACGTTTACACAAGTTAGTGGTAAACACATGGTATTGCCCACCGCTTAACTGTTTTGGATGGCTCGATAACTCGATCGCCGCCTTCTGTCCTCCTTGACCAGATCGCCGATTATAGCCACCTTGACCACCTTGAAAACCGGAACTTGAGCCACCACCGGGCCATGGAAACCACCGCCTCTGAACCGCCTCCTGCTCCGTGATTGCCATCAAACATGTTTGAATTCTTGAAAGCCTTCATGATCGCGCAGTCCTTCCATAAGTGGGTGGCGTGATTTTCTCGAGTACCGTGTCTTGGACAAGGCTCATTCGAGAAGTTGCTCAAGAGATGGACTGAGCCACCGGATCGAGGAGGGCCTCTCCCTTACGCTTCTTGTTATTACCACAGGCATTAGCATTGGCCACAAACGCCGGTTACCGTCCGCTTACGCTTGTTGCCGCCTTTAACTTACCAATCGTTGTTCTTTGACCCTTTCCGTTGCCGTTCTTCTTTCCCTTGCCTCGTCTTTTCCTCCTCGGACACGGGATCATCAAGAGTATCGAATCGGCATATTTAACCAAAGCCGCCATCAAGATACCCATGTCATTGCAATCACGCTTAAGGCGCCTTCGCTTCAAAGGCACAAAACGACAATTACGATGGAGCATAAGCACCATAGAGAGGCATCCATCTTATCAGATGAATGTATTATTTCCTTGACCCGGCGCACCCAATGAGTTGTGGACTCACCCTCCTCCTGCTTATAGTTGATCAAGTCCACAATGGACATAGATTGCTTGCAAGTATCTTTAAAGTTTTGGATAAACCGGGCCTTTAACTCGGCCCATGAACTGATGGAATTAGGAGGCAAACTTTTGAACCAAGTCTGGGTCGTTCCATCTAGGATCATGGTGAAATACTTAGCCATTGCCGCGTCGCTGACTTCCAGTAACTCCATGGCCATCTCGTAGCTTTCAATCCATGCCCCGGTTGTAAGTCGGCCGTGTAATTCGGCACCTTCGAGGACCTTTGAAATCCTTAGGTAGACGCACATCTCGCAGAGCGGCACTGTGCAAGGGACACCACCGGTTCTAGTGGCCACCCCGCTCCAACGAAGTCATTGGATACTACGGGAGACCGTCATACGCCGTCTGCCGAGCCGCTAATTGAGCCGCCTGCTCATCCTCCCCGACGAATCGATCCTGCACCGGTTATAGCCGCCGGGTTGGTTGCGACGCTGGGCATTGCTTGATAAAGCCTCGACTCCATGTGTCCGCCAGAACTTTCGGACTCAGCTTTGGACGAGGTGCTACCCAAGGCTGAGGAGTGGAATGAATCCTGTCCCTGCTGTAAGAATAGGTCTCTTGATGTGCCAAGGCTGTCTGAAGAAGCTCCCTAACCCTCCGGGTTTCCACCGTCGTCGGGTCGTCACCATCCACTGGAAGAGCCGCCAGACGCGCCGATGCCGCTATCAGGTTCTCCATGGGGTTGGAAAAGTGGCCCGGAGGTGTTGGTATGTATCGGGGCGGGGCCATGCTCCCGTGAAGAGGTGCCGTCTCGAGGCTGAACCGCCCTCCCGCCCGGTGTCATAAATTGATTGGCTTCGGCGGATTGCTAGGGGCCAGCTCGGCGTCGTGAAAAGATTCCGAGGATCGTAAACCGGAGGCGACGGGACTGGGTTTTCGATGTCTCCTTCTCATCACCTCATTGGATGCATTCAGACTCATGTTAAGTCGAACGCCTCGATCGAGTCGCCGCGCCTGCATCCAAAGCCGCCCGCTCATGACTAGCCTAGTGTCCTCACCGCCAAGGCCTCCTTGGCACAGGCTATCTCCTCATGCACCTTTGCTAACTCCGCGTTATGCTCATCTGGATTTGCAGGAATAATCGTGGAGGTTAACAAGGCCGTCAACTTGTCCATAAGATCTATCAAGGCTTTGAGCCGGCGGACGCTGGGCCTCGCCCGCCACTCCTAACCCGGACGTCATTGCTATTGTCGCACCGCCGAAGTTTTGGCCGGGTTGGGTACCAGACATGAAGACTCCTGCCCACTTGGCGGCTCATAGCAATCTCGAACGCTAGAGTCGTCCGAACAGCCCCTAGCATGCCTTCTTGGACCCGATGAGAGAATCTGTTGAGCCGGAGGACAATCATCATCCGATGGGACGGCCGCCTCTTCGCCATCTTTAGATCCTTCGTAGTGCCTCTCCATGAACACAGCCCACAAAGGCACGCTTTATGACAAAGTTGAATCGGGCGGGTCTCGCGACATCGAGCCGTCTCAATGAGGTCGGTGCAACTGTCGGCTCTAGGCCCGGCTCACCAATCCGCCGATGAAGACGTGGATTCCGCCAAAGGAGACCCGCACCGTACTCAATTGAGTCGGCGTCGGGCCCCACCTTCGTTGTCGATGTAGATCTTGCTGCGGCGACTCTTGGTCATCCGCCCATCGTGTATCCCTTGAGCCCTTGAAGCTGCCCTTCAAGAACTCAAATGCACCGCATACCGGCCCCACGGGTGGGCACTAACCGCCGTGGAATTGTCACGGCAGATGTCCTCTTGCAAGGACTTAATCGTGGAGCCATCGCAACTAGGAAGCTTAAAGGGGTTAATCGGGACAAAGGACACGAGAGGGTTTATGCTAGTTCGGCTCCTTGCGGTGAAGGTAAGCCTACGTCTAGTTGGGTTGGTATTGCTTGAGGTTTCGATGACCAGGGAGCGAGATACGCTATGCCCGGTTCTCGAAAGGTTGTTTCTTACCCTAAGCCGCCGGCGGGTCGTCCCCTTATATACACGGGTTGACGCCATGCAGCTTACAGAATCCCGGCCGGCTCATAAACAGTGTCTGGCTCGGTGACTAGTCAAGTCTACCTTATGATACAAGTCATGCCATTATGGCAGTTTACTACAACGGGCCTTAAGTCGTCTGTGGGCCTTAGGCCCCTTGTTGAGACGCCATCTTCATGCTTGGACTTGGGCTTCTGTCTGGTAACTCTTTACGTAACCCGGCCCCTCCTGGACAGCTTACACAAATAGTTATATCCCCAACAGTTGACACGTGCTTTATTGGAGGGGGGGAGGGGTCTGGCTGGGACGTTTATTAGGTACTCCTTCTGTTCGAAAATACTTGTCAGCGAAATGGATGTATCTAGACATATTTTAGTTCTAGATACATTCGTTTTTATTTATTTATGCGACAAGTATTTCCGGACGGAGGGAGTATACATTTAGTGAATGTTGTTGCATTGTAGTTGACTGGATTCGTTGTTAGTCGGCTTTTTTTATTCGTTCGTGACGTGACTATGTGTTCATATGCAGGGCTGTCATGTTGGGTTTCACGCGTGATGTGACCACGTGTTCTCATGTAGAGCCGCTTATGACGCTGTTTCTGGGCGCCGCTTAATTTGCTGCTAATTATAAATAGGGGGTTGAGGTTTCTGATTGATCTTGCTTTATTGTGTGTCTTTCTTTATATTGTCTGATTTATGGTTTGCGGAAGTTACTTTGGAGGGGGATCCCGTCGTTGGTCGTCCTCCTGAAACTGATGGCATATATCCAGGTCGTTTATGAACATAAACATACAGTTCACAAGTCGCTGCATGTTTTTGCAGCCTTCTAATTTAGTACTGGTAGATTTTTCAAACATACAGGTCATAAATCACTCCCATGTTTTTCCAGTCTTTTGATTCAGTACTGGTATATTTTCCATTGGAGTTTTACAAGAACATCAATTCTTGGCCATGAACCTTGACTACCAAACAAAACAAAGAAGCAGGAGCGCTTTTTAGTACTAGATATTTGATGCATAAGAGTTTTATGGCTTCATGACAGAGGCTTAAAAAAGGTGCAAGAATATGTCGCAGTTTGGCATACAGCTGGATAGAAGTCCTGCTTTATTTTTTATTCGCCTAAGATGTGTGTGATTTCTTAATTTGTAGCAACAAAGGATAATCTGAAGCTTCTTAAATCGTTAATTTTCTCTCTTGCAAGTTTCATTTCTGCAAATAACATCACAGGAGAGCTGCCGTCAAACTTCTGTATGCTCACAAACATGACATATTTGTATGTCTCATTCACGTCTAATTAGTAATTTTCTTGCTTTAGTGACACGTCTGATTTTTACAATCTGAAAAATGTCCTAAAAGAAGCACCAAGGGCTTCTTTCTTTGTTGGATTATTATATTATGTTCTGTAAATTACATAGAGCTGAAAGAGAAAAATGGTACTCCCTCTGTCCCATAATATAAGAACGTTTTTCAAGCTACGTAAGCTTGAAAAACGTTCTTATATTATGGGATGGAGGGAGTAGAAGACATTCTTTGCTTATGTAACACCAAGAGGTTGGTACCAGTTCAGCTTGTGTTCCCTTAGGTTGATTTGTTCATTCAGACGCTGGTAAACTTATGAGCATCATCGACTGGATATGGTCCTTTCAGATGGATGATTGTTTGTATGCATTCTTTTTGTCACAATTTTTCCATGATGAATTGCGAGGGTGGATCAGTGCACCGTTTTTATGTGTCATTGCAAGGGCGTGGCACAGCCCTAAAGCCATTGGCACACCCCTAATAACAGTTGCCCTAAGGACATTTGCGCATGCAAGGTTTTCCTAATAACAGTTGCCCTAAGGACATTTGTGCATGCAAGGTTTTCCTATCGTGTGCTTTATGTACTGAACACTTGGCTGATACATTGCTGAACTCCACACTTTTTTCGCATCTTCATAAGAATTTAGAATTTAGATACTTGCTTTACTTTGGTGCTACATTAGCTCATACCTTCATAAGAAGATGTGTAGTAGCTGTAGCCTACATTTCTCGAGTTGCGGTTTGGTCATGACCGCAGTCACGTCAATGTTCTTCCTGCCCAAAGACGGGGATACCAAATGCACAATTGCTGCTTTGCTGTTACGAGAAATACAGTTCATACTGACGATGTTCTGCATGTTTCTTGTGTAGGAGATGGCTACAGGGTACGAGATTGTCAGGAGGGCACCTGATAACAGGCATATACATGTGCTGTAAATTTGTCATCCAACAAGAAGGTGATTGGTCTTTGCATAATTGTGAACTGGTGCGGTGAGCCTCCCCTTCGTTGCTCTGGTTTACCAACGGCAGTCATATCTTCTGAGGTTGCTTTGCTTGGTTTGTACAGACAGAACTTCACCTTGTATCTCCTCTGAACTTTCTGTTTAGCTCTCTATTCAGAAATCGATTGTGGAGTAAATGCCCAGAACTGTATGAATGAGTTTATGGGCTTTCCCCCTGCATCCCAATGACTGTTACATTTGCGAATTGCTGTATGGACAACTATTGTCTCTACCTGTCCGATCTTACAATTCTTTACCTGTCTGATCTTACAATTAAACTTAGGATCTTAAAACTAGTTATTGCACATCTGAGTGACACAATCAAACACAAAAAGCAAAAAGGAAAAGAAGAAAAAAAAATAGATGCATGAATCTTCACCTAAAATTAGGAACATAAGATTTTTTTTGCGGGATAAACTTCCGATCTATTCATCTTCAATCATGGTAGTACAACGAACACTAGAAATAATAAAAATTGCATCCAGATCCGTAGAACACCTAGCGACGACTACAAGCACTGAAGCGAGCCGAAGGCGCGCCGCTGTGCAATACTTAGGCTGGTCATAATGGGAAGTAACTTAGATTAGTAACGTGCATATATTAGTATTACTACCTTTATTATAGTGGGTACTACTCCCTCCGTTCCATAATGTAGTACGTATAGAGTTTTTTTTTAAATGTCAAACTTTGTAAACTTTGACAAAGTTTTTAGAAAAAAACTATTTATATCTACAATATCTACAATATAAAATATAGAACCGCATCTTATATATGAAACTACATCTTATGATAAATCTAATGATATATGTCTGGCATTCTAGATATAAATGTTTTTGTCACAAATTTGGTCAAAGTTTGTGAGATTTTTTTTAAAATCTATATGCACTATATTACGGAGGGAGTAACATATATGAAGTGTCATGTAACCCTTCATTTATTTAGTTATAGACTCGGTTGCTGGTGTTATGTTACAGTAAGATATTATGTTATCACAAACACATCTTTTCTTATTAAATATTTACCACGTAAGCAAATTTGTATTGGGTTGCGTTATATTACTAACTAAGTTACTCTTTACTATGACCAACCTTAGGGCACATCTTAGATGTACTTTAGCAAAACTGTTAAACTTACACGAAACTGTATGAAAGTAAATAATTATTGGAAAAAATAATAATAACCAGCAATAAAAATATTTTTATTATGGACTGCACTATCTGTGAATCGTTATGTTTTTAAGGTTAAAAATACCGAATGCGTGCATACATTAGAACCAAAGTACCAAACAAATCCCTCTTTGACATTGTTGGATGTGTGGAGTGAGGAAGTGCATGGATAAATTTGGGTACATATGAACCCACTTCGGGAAACACATTTTTAAATGCTAAAAAAGTCTAAAAAAGGTCCATGTACTATGTGTGCGCACAAAGTTTCATAGAAAAATAACATTTTTATGGCCCATGCAAAAAAGACAAAAAACTATGTCATGTAACGCTGTTTAGAAGCACTAAAATTTGTCTTTATTACGGAGACAAAATAAAAAGATATTTTTTCGCCTAAACTTTGTGCCGCGCACACACATTTACGAACTTGTAAGCATGATTTTTTGTATTTTTTTGACATTATAAAACATGCCTAATATGCATTTTTTGAAAACTGGGAGCATATGCCCATGCGTGCAGGACGTGCCTCTCGTGCGGGTGAGTTTGAGCTCTCTTCATATCATTAGCACAAGCATATGCTCTTTTTTTTGTGTGCGCGCGCATATAAGACAAAATGATGTTGTAAGCATAGATTTCATCTAAATTTGACTTCACAAAATGCTTTGTGGCTCAATTTTTCATCCGATTTAAAACATGTTTTCACTGCTAAATCTGTCGAGGCGAGAGCTTCAAAACTAGATTTCATGTTGGTATGTTTTGATGACTTCTTTTATCCAAAGTTACCTCACCGGTACCCTTCAAACCCAACCCAAATTTGGGGCGGGTATGGGAGGCTCAGGCGTGCCCATCGGACCATCCCACCCTAGTCCATTGGACCCCACACGTATCCCCACCTAGACAAACCCTAGACTGCAGCTAAACCACACTCCATTCCACTTGCCGTTTGTTCCTCTCCTCGTCCCCCTTTCGATCCAATGTCAAGCTCCGACAACGCACCGTCCGATGTCGATGACCCCGTCGACTGGGACTCGTTGTTGCTCGAGACGGAGGCGGATGATGAGGAGGAGCTCGTCGTCCGCATCACACTGCCACGACTCCGACGGTCCCCACGGCTTCGATGACACACCTCACGCCGACACATACACAGAGGGCCATAATTGCAACGGGGACTGCAAGGGACCGACGCGGAAGCGGTGATGTCTTAGTGTCGCTCTCGCTTCCATTTTAGTTTTTAGTTAACTTAGGTTTTATGTATGCTGCTATGATGAACTAAATCTTTTGATCTGATGAATCGTGTTTATATGCTCGTATGGAATTTAGTTTGAACTATGTTTATCTATATGTGTATATGATCGACATTTGTAATTTCTCACATTGCATGGATAGCACGGTTTTGAGGGGTTAGATTTGAGATACCCGATTGTGGACGCGGCCATACGAGGGCTGACCGGCCACTGTCTGCGGATGCATCTGTGGACGTTTAGGGGTGCTGGTTTTGCTATATCCGGCTGTAGAAGCTCTAATGGATGATTTTGTATGGGACCGGCTAGAGATCAATAAACTGAAAACGAAATTTGGGTCAGTCGACTGACCCAAGTTTGTTTTCAGTCGATTTGCTTCAAGTGGGATAGAGGGACACAGCCATGTATGGGTTGATCTTGAGAGTCCATCCATGCATGATCTATATATAGTGCTGCTCACGTGGGTTCACTTCCATGCGATGCATGCAGAATCTCATGAGCAACATTTAGTTCATTAAGCAAAGGCCATTAGCATTTAATTAATCAAAGAATCCGAATGGCAACACAATGTGTTGTATGCAATCATTAGTGACTATATGTGCAATGAAAAAGAAAAACCTTTAAAACTTGCATACAATTTGCACTGAATTTGCACTTTCTAAAATATGCAAAGAATAATATAATAGTGCATCTGTCGCATTCTACTATAACTTTACGTAGTGTAAATGAAATAATGTACTACCTTTAAGAAAAAGAAAATTAAAAACAACTTGCACACAATTTTGCACCAAAACTACACTTTATCGTAAAATGCAAAAATAATCATATAATCATGAAATTTTGGCCCATATTATATAGTACTTTTTGTATATAATTACACTCAGTCAAACACCCAAAAAAACAACCAATAAAGGAAAAAAGGAAAAAAGAAAAACGCATAGAAACATAAAACAAAAATAATAAAGCAAAAATGAGTATATTATAGTGAGATTTCTGCAAAAGAAGCGTTTTCCAAAAAGTAATATATTAGTGACATTGGTATTACCCTTACAAAAGAAAAGAAATGCAAACTAAAAAAATCAAAAAATGAAATGAAAAATAAAACAAAATTAAAAATAAATAATGCTTTCTATGTAAGAATGAATTCATGGCATTGGTATAACCCTTCCAGGAAAAATAAAACAAAATAAAATAATGAAGTTTTCTAAGAAAGAATGAAGCCCTTTTAAGAAGAAAGAAAATGAAAAAGAAAAAATCTTTAAAAACTTGCACACAATTTGCACTGAAATTGCACTTTTTGAAATATTCAAACAATAAGCATATAATAGTGCATTTATCAAATTCTACTATAATATACACATGGTGTAACTGAAATAATTTATTTTACTCTAAGAAGGAAGAAAAAAACTTGCACACAACTATGCACCGAAATTGCACTTTATCGTAATATGCGAAAAGAATTATATAATCATGAAATTTTGGCACATATTATATAGTATTTGTTTATATATAATTACACTCAACAAAAAACCACAAAAAATAACCAATAATCGAAAGAAAAAGGAAAAATAAAAATGCATAGAAACATAAAATAGTATAAAAAGCAAATATACCCACAAAAGAAAGAATTAAATTTCTTAAGGAAGAATAAATTAGTGGCATTGATATTACTATTTATGCTTTTTAAAAATAGGCAATAATAAGCGCTGACAATATTTGCATGAAATATACATAAAAATTACACTTTTTTTTAAATATGCAAGAGTAAGCACATAAAAGTGGAACTTTTGCAAAAAAACTAAGAACAAATGAATAGTGGTAGTGGTATTAACCATAAAGTGGGATGAAAATGAAGTAAAGACCAAAAAAATCAAAATAACGATTTTCCTGAAAAAGATTGAATTAGTGGCGTTAGTATTTCCTTTAAGAAGAGAGAAAACAAAAAAAAACTTGCGACAACTTTGCACCGAAATCTCACTCTATCATAATATGAAAAAAATAATCATATAATCCTGAAATTTTGGCACATATTATATAGTATTTATATGTAGATAATTACACTCATCCATAAATGCACAAAAAAATAGCCAATAAGAAAAAAGGGAAAAAGAAAAACACGACTCACAAGAGCAAAAATGAGCCCAAGAAGCAATTCGACTGACCCAAAATTGGGGTCAATCGATTCCACACAGCCTAACTCACCACCAAATTGACGCAGAAAAAAAAGAAGAAAACAGCACACATCTTAAAGCAGAATCGGACGGCCAAAAAATCGATTGACCCAAAAAGAAATTTTCAGCTGACTGATATATAGCTAAATTGATTTTGTATAGACTTTGCTTCATTTCAATGAAAAATGGAATATGACAATGCCTTCATTCTTAAAAGATACCAGCAAAAATCCCGCTGCTGTAAGAGAACAACAACATATTTCCTACAGTTTCATCCTGTAGTTCTGTACACTATGACTATCCGGCACGGTTTGAGATTTCGTGTCGTTTCATTCCTCGGCATCCATTAGCCTGCACACCCTGCCTTCTCGCAGCCCGACCAGAACGCCCGGAGCTCTTGGGCCAGCTCCTCCTCCCTGCCGAACACCACCGTCCGGTGGTCGCGTCCGCCGACGACACGCAGCTCCGCGTGCGGGAGCTTCGACTTGAGGTGGCGGCTGCTGCACTCGACCGGGACCACCTGGTCTGCGTCGCCGTGGACGACCCTCACCGGCACCCCCGCCGCCGCCAGCGCCTCCAGGTTCCGGTCCTGCGCCCTCGCCCCGCCGCAGATCACGTTGTGCATGGTGTGCCACGCCGAGTGGTGCGTGTGCCTCGTGAGGTCCCTCACCACGATGTCCACGCCGCTGCACGCACGCACGGACGAACACGAAGTTAAATTCATGGTTGATTTGGTTACCTCGTTCGCGTTGTGTTCCTGTTCATGTCTGAGCTCTGGATTAATCTGAGTTAATCGTGATTGATTTGATCGCTTACCTCGTGCGCGTGAGGATCTTGATGAGCCACTCCCAAAACCGGTGGTTCTTGCAGACGACGAAGCAGATGGTCCTCCCGATGTGCTCGTACCAGGACATCACCGCCGAGCCGAACAGCAATGGCGGCCAGAGCTTCTTCTCGGCGAGCCTGCGCAGCGCCACCTGGCTCGCCCTCTCCTCGCATGGCAGGAAGTACGGCTGCAACCAACACGACGCGATCGATCCATTAAGCAGAAAGTACATGTCAGAATAATGCAGATCGAGCTCTGATCGAGTGCGCGGCGTACGTACCGGCGCGACGAGCGTGACCGATTTGACCCGCGCCGGGTGCTTGGCGGCCAGGGCGATGGCGATGGTGCAGCCCATCGAGTGGCTGACGAGGTGGAAGGAGCCCAGGTGGAGCGGATCGATGAGGCTCCGCTCGATGGCCTCCACGTGGTCTCGCAGCGTGTACGCGCAGTTCGCCGGCTTGGGGCTGTCGCCGAAGCCGAGGAGATCCACGGCGATCAGCCTGCGGTGGTTCGCGGCCGCGGGTTCGGGGAACACGGTCCGCGCCCAGAAGGAGGAGGAGGACGTGAAGCCGTGGATGAAGATGGCGTCGTCTCCGCGTTCACTCTCGTTTGGCGTCTCCTCTGCGCCTGTGAAGTCCCGGGCGTTAATGTCATCGTCACGCACGGCACGGCAGGTCATGGCGTCGACATTCGCGTGCGCACACACGCGGATAACTGAGAAACGGAAAAAATCTGCCAAGGACAGGCGCGATCGAGCTCACGTATATACGGACCTTTGTTGGGCGCCGTCGGCTCCTGCAGGACGAAGTGCAGCCGGTCGCCGCCGTTGCTCCGCCACGCGCCGCACTTCCCGCATCCGCAGTCGGACCACCTCGGGCTCCGGGCCTTCGCCGGCGACGCGTCCTCCTTCCTCCTCGTCCCCCCGCCGACCGCCCCGAGGAGCCGCAGCAGCGCGTCCCGGCACGCGCTCCTCCGGACGTACAATGTGTCGGACACCCCGTCGGCCTCCTCCTCCCCCGTCGCCACCGCCGGGGCCTTGCCCCGGCTCCGGTGGCAGTAGCAGCCGAGGGGACTCTCCTCCAGGAAGCCGTCGAGGACGCCGTAGACGAGGCAGAGGAGCACGTCGACGACGTCCAGGGCCGCGAACACGGCGGCCGCGAGCGCCGCCATCGCGGCCCTCGGCCATTCCGCGGGGCACGGCACGAGATCTGCGAGCGCGGCCATCGTGAGCCCGTGATCGACCGCAGGGTGGTGGGTGGCGCGAGGGGCTTAAGTGGATGCGAGTCGTGCGGCTGGGAACGCGCGGCGCTTGTGCGCTCCGCTGCTCCACGTCGCGGCGTTGGCGCGTGTGCCGGGACCAAATCCCCGCGCGTTTGGGCGACTCGTCGTGCCGGCGGCTTCCTGTTTGGTCGGCTCGACGGCGACGGGTCACCGGAACGTTCACGTGTGCACGGCCGTCGGCTACGATTCACCGGAAACTTTTCTAGATTCTGTGAAAGTTCAGCCGTCCCGCGTCAACATCCCGTGGGATCGGAGGGCGCGCGTGCTTTACCGCGGCGCGGGGCACGAACGTTCTGGTGCCACCTACGACGAGGACGACACGGCAGAGCGGAGCGGCGTCTCCGTTTCTGCATCCATCCTTGGATTCCTCGACGGCGACGTGTGCCATGAAAACAATACGACTAATCTCGGGCATCGATTCAACGACGTGAATTGCTTCAACGGTAAGCGTTCGACATGGGTAGAGCGCAAAATCACATTACCTCCGTCTCAAATTACTTCTGTTATATACTCCCTCCCTACCCTAATGACTTTTTAGCTATATCAAAATATTGACTACATACATGCTAAAATAAATAAACATACATAATAAAATGTGTCTAGATACATACGAATCAAGAAAAATAATCTAAAACGTCTTATATCAGGCGGATGGAGTATTTGTCTAGATACAGATTATGTAACACTAAAACATGTCTAGTACTTTTTTTTTACGGGTAGTGTCTCGACACGAATGTATGTCTAGACAAATTTAAGACAAATAATTCAGGACGGAGGGAGTACCAAATAACAACGTGAACGTTACTCACATCATTAACATTCTACACAGTTTTAATGTGCTATTAACATTCAGGTTTTTGGAGGTTCCCTCAACCAGTTTTCTTTCTGTTTTTTCAGGTTTTCCTTGTTTTCATTTTTTTATTTTGCTTTTGTTCCTATTTCTTTTCATTCAGTATATACTTTTTCGTTTTTATTTTTATACTTTGTTTTCAATAAAATGTTTTGAAATCCTAAAATGTGTTCATGATTTCAGAATTTGTTCACGGTTTTCAAATTTTGATCACTTGTAAAAATTTTGTTCACAATTTAAAAATTGTCCAGTGTATATCACAAAAAGTCAATGTGTATTTAAATATTTGTTCAGCGTATATCACAAAATTGTTCAGTGTATATCACAAAAAGTCAATGTGTATTTAAATATTTGTTCAGCGTCTATCACAAAATTGTTCAATGTGTAATTAAAAATTGTTCAGTGTACATCATAAAAAGTCAACTTGTATTTAAATTTTTGTTCAATGTATATCCCAAATTTGTTCAATGTGTAGTTAAAAATTGTGCAGTGTATATCACAAAAAGTCAATGTGTATTTAAATACTTGTTCAACGTACATCACAAAATTGTTCAGTGTGTAGATAAAAATTGTTCAGCGTGTATTACAAAAATGTTCAATGTATATTTAATTTTTTTTTTCATCACATATAGCCAAAATGTTCAATGCGTTTTAAATATTGTTCAACATGTATCATAAAAATGTTCATTGTGTATTTAAAAATTGTTCAGCATATATTAAAAAATGTTAAATGCATATTGAAAATTGTTCATTGTATATATAAAAATTTAATAAATGTTTGGATTTTCAAAATTTTGTTCATTTTTTAAATCATGTTTTAAAAGTTTGGCCGAGTTTTTGCTGAAAAAACTTTATTCATTTTTATGGAAGATTAAAAATGGATCTACCAATATACAAAGTACTTTTAGTTTAGTGCTGTAATTTAAGACAAATTCAGTCGCTAGCTGCAGTGGCTAACAACACGGCTATCCAGCATCGCGGGTTCGAATCCTTCCATTGCTGCAATTTTTTTGAGACATGCTTTTATGTTAGCTTGTCGCCTGGTAATGTGCCGGCCGCTTGCATGAATCCTTCAGCGAAAGGTCTTCATTTTGACGCTCACGAGCATCGAGTGGGAGCTCTCGCATTCGAGATATATAGTGTTGCACTTTTGAGGGAGCCCTTAAACTCAAGGGACGAATCAGGTCCATCACTTCAAAAAAAGTAGATAGTTTTGGATCCGAGTAATCTTTTATGCGAGAAACTAATTAAGTTTTTAGGGAAAGGAGAAACTAATTAAGTGGTACCCCTTCGCGGGGGGCTTTTGGTGGGCTAAAAGTGCGCCAATTGGTGCGCCAAGTCGCCGCCACATGTCGCGCGCTAGGCACACCCGCGGTAGCACGTTTTTCTCTTTCTACACACATTTTTGGGTTTTGGGTTTTTGAGTTATGCTTGATTTTTCCTAAGTTTTTCTCAAAAAAATCATTTTTTCTATATATTTTTCTCGCGTGAAGCACAACTAGTGTTTTCAGAAAAAGGAAAATCATAGTTGTGCTTCTGCAAGAAGCACCGTTGTGCTTCTCGAAATGGAAAAACACAGTTGTTACACAAATCATGTATTAAAAGTTTGGCCAAGTTTTGAAATTTGTTCAAAAAACTTTATTCACTTTGAAGGAAGATTAAAAATGGATCCACCAGTGTACAAAGTACTTTTAGTTTAGCGTTGTAATTTAAGACAAATTTAGTCGCTAGCTGCAGTGGCCGACAACGCAGCTATCCAGCATCGCGGGTTCAAATCATTCCATCGCTGCATTTTTTTAGACATGTTTTTACATTAGCTTGTCGCTTGGTAATGCACCGGCCCACTTGCGTGAATCCTTCAATGAAAGGTCTTCATTTTGACGCCCACGAGCATCAAGCGGGAGCTCTCGCATGCGAGATATATAATGTTGCACTTTTGAGCGAGCCCTTAAACTCAAGGGATGAATCAGGTCCACCACTTTAAAAACAAGTAGATAATTTTGGATCTGAGTAATCTTTTATGGGAGAAACTAGTAAAGTTTTTTAGGGAAAGGAGAAACTAATTAAGTGGTACCCCCTCGGGAGAGGGGGGGGGGGGACTTTTGGTGGGCTCAGAGCGCGCCACTTGGTGCGCCGAGTCGCCGCCACATGTCGCGCGCTAGGCGCACCCCCCGGTAGCACATTTTTCTCTTTCTACACACATTTTTGGGGTTTTGGGTTTTTGAGTTATGCTTGGTTTTTCCTAAGTTTTTCTCAAAAAAATCATTTTTCTATATATTTTTCTCGCGTGAAGCACAACTAGTATTTTCAGAATAAAGAAAATCATAGTTGTGCTTCTCGAAATGGAAAAAACACAGTTGTGACACAAAACAGAAATGTGCTTTCCAAAACGAAAAAAACATTGCTCTGCTTAAAGCGCAACATGTGCTTCTGCTCGGAAAGGAAAAGACACCGTTGCGCCCCCCCCCCCCCTCACACACACACACACACAAAGTGAAAAGGCACAACTATGCTTCTGGGTTCCCTTTCTTTACTGGTTTTTGGGGGTTTTATTTTTATTTTTTTAGGTTTCCTTTTTCTCTTCGATTTGTTTTAGGTTCATGATTTGGACGCATAGTTCAAGAGATAAAACCTTTTGAAAAAAGGAATTGGCAAAATAGACAAAAAATAGGAAAACTTCTAGGTTATGACAAGTGAGGCGCATGCAATGAGCCAGTTGTCACCACCATCGAAGGTGGGATTGACCTTTGCAAGGGTACTCCTTAATTAGTGATTTCAATCTTTGTAGAGCTTTTGTAATACACATCGTGATGCGTTTGTGACATCTCTGTTAATTCATCTACGCATCGTGATGTGAATCGGGCAGAGTTACGCTATTTAAGTGGCGGTAGGTTGGTCCAGAGTTAACTGAATCCATTCGAGCTTCAAACAAAAAGCAAGGGCTCAAGGAAACAACCCACAAAAAGGAAGGAAACAACCCTCTCTACGTTTTTTTTAGAGGAAAAGGCCTCAACGCCCCGGTTCCAATTGGATTACCAAGAGAAATCGAACAAGGTTTTGTTACGATTACAAGCACGCGGGGGAAAGAACACAGCACACTCGCTGCCCCAACAAAAATAAGAAAAGATCATGCCACAGACAACTGATCACTACTTAGAGTATGAAAATAAGGTAGCGAAACTGGACAAGGAGGAGCTACATCAAACATAATAGATCATCACTCGCTCATGGCTCCTCTTGAGCACTTCTTCAGATTTAACCAAGATCCGGCCATAGCAGGAGGGGCGGGGATCTTGCTATCTGTTCCAGCTCAAGACCACACGAAGCGCTATCCTTTTGACGATTGTCTCGAGCAACGAACTGCCCAACTGTCTAAGGTAGCAGCAATCTTCCACCACAGAACCTGCATTCCAGACCAGGGGGTATGATTGAAACACATATCGTTACGATATTTCCAAAGAGCCCATAAGGCAGCAGAGTGTAATAGGCAATCTGCTTGGTGATTTTTATTTAGGGACCACCATTCCAACATGTCATTAATAGACATCCTAGAATGATTATTAGAAATATCTCCAATCACTCTCCAAAGCTCTATAGAAACAACACAACCGAAAAATAAATGATCTATGCTTTCCGGATCACTACAGAAAAGACACGAAGTATCATCTACTACTTGTCTTTTCTACAGATTATCTCTGGTCAATAGCTTATTGTGAACCATAAGCCAAAGAAAAATATGAATGCGGAGAGGAACTTTGATATTCCAGATAGAAACACTGTAACCAGGGGCAACTCCTTTAAAATTTATTATGTTGTAAAAGAACTTGACAGTGTAAACCCTCTCTACGTCCAACCGCAAATGTCTATTGTTTCTGAGCCATGTCGGCCTACACGACGAGCTGCCTGCACGGACAGTGGATCCAATTCTTTCTTACCAGCAACTTCACTGCTCACTGGTAAGGTTCAGGTTCGACCATCTTCAACAATACGTGCCAGTCCATGGCAACGTAACAGGACAACAGAATGGCATATATTGCTTGTTCAATCACTTCAGTGATTCCCAGCAATACCAGTTTTACTGTTTGAATATTTGTTGATTATATTGGTTGATAAGGTCTGAGTTGTTGTATAATAAATGGTCACAAATATAAAATATTTTGGATATTTCAGTATGGAACTCTGTGTACAAACTAAAATAAGTGAACAAACACACTAAAAATGTGCTATATACATCCGATTCAGAAAAAGTCATTAACATCTTATATTTGTGAACCGGGGGAGTGGGGGTGGGGGGGCGGGGGTTAATATGAATCGACAAGAATTTTCAGCAATAGTGTCCGTGTCAAGATCATCATGTTTTTGCAGATCAGAAGGGGTTGCCGCCCTGCTCCCATTAAGCATAACGGAGCAACATAGTAGCCGTACAGAGTAGACGGAGGAAAGCGGAGAGCTTCATCAGTTGATTACAGCTTTACAGGGGAGTAAACAAAGCATCTACAAGAATCTAAGCACTGAACCAACTAGTATCTCATCCATTATGCTTTCTTTACTCTCCTGTTGTTTCAAAGCAAAATTATTAAGAATTATCCAGTTGTTTTGTTCTATATAGGCTTCTCTTTCATTGTTCAAATGTAAAGCAGAGGCGGGGACATGGGGACACTACAGATAGAAGGATATACGTCAGATTCATGCTTCTCTACTGTTACGTTCAATATGCGACCCTATCCAAAAGGAACTCGACGGTCCCACCAAGGATAGACCCGCATATTAAAACGCTTTTGCAAGGTGGATATCATTACATCAACATTACATAATAGATGGGGATACATCCAATACATACAATGTCACATGAATACAACAACATCATACAAGAGATCAACATCCGACTACGGATGAAACATAAACAAACTCAAACGACATCCACCACCTTTAGCCGGGCTGCCGACACGAACCTATCCCCGATCGAAGAAGAAGCAGAAGAAGAACTCCAACACAATCAAATATCGCTCTCGGCGTCATGATCATCGCAAAACCTCGCACCAAGAATCGGTGTTGTAGTAATCTGTGAGCCACGAGGACTCAAAGAATCCCATTACCATGGGTATCAAGACTAGCAAAGCTTAATGGGAAAAGGAAGGGGTAAAGTGGTGAGGTTGCAGCGGCTAAGCATATATATGGTGGCTAACATACGCAGATGAGAGCGAGAAGAGAAACAAAGGAACGGTCGTCAACTAGTAATGATCAAGAAGTGATCCTGAACTCCTACTTACGTCAAACATAACCCAGAAATCGTGTTCTCCTCTCGATCAACCCAAAAAGAGACACTCACGGTTACGCACACGGTTGGTGTATTTTAGAAGAGTTTGCTTCGAGTTTACTACAACCGGACATTAACAAATTCCCATCTGCCACATAACCGCGGGCACGGCTCTCAAAAGTTTATACCCTGCAGGGGTGTCCCAACTTAGCCCATGATAAGCTCTCACGATCAACGAAGGATATTCCTTCTCCCGGAAGACCCGATCAGTCTCGGAATCCGGCTACAAGACATTTTGACAAAGAATAAAACAAGACCAAAGAAGCCGCCCGGATGTGCCGACAAATCCCGATAGGAGCTGCACATATCTCGCTCGTGGCACACCGGATGAGCCAGACGCCGGGTTGGCATAGACCCCGATTGCCCGTGGGGCGCCGGACATCGCTTCGGTTTGGACCAAAGACTCGAAGGAGAAGCGGCGGGGGGCTAAAATAAAGATGACCCTTGGGCTCCGGAAAACCCAAGGGAAATAAAAGGGCATGGGTGAGGCAAATGGTAAGACCAATGTTGGGCCTTCTTTGGAAAAGTCTTATTCAAAGCGAACTGTCAAGGGGGTTCCATAAATCACCCGACCGCGTTAGGGACGCAAAATCCGGGAACATAATACCGATATGACGGAAACTAGGGCGGCAAGAGTGGAACAAAACACCAGGCATAAGGCCGAGCCTTCAACCCTTTACCAAGTATATAGATGCATTAATAATATAAGATATATTGTGATATCCCAACAAGTAAACATGTTCCAACAAGGAACAACATCTCCATGTTCCGCAAGGAACAAACTTCATCTTCACCTGCAACTAACAACGCTATAAGAGGGGCTGAGCAAAGCGGTAACATAGCCAAACAACGGTTTGCTAGGAAGGGTGCAAAAGGTTAGAGGTCGACATGGCAATTTGGGATGGCTTGATAAACAGGTAATAGGTAGCGCAAAGCATAGCGATAGAACGAAGCAACTAGCATAGCAATGATAGTAGTGAGATCCAGGGTAGCGGTCATCTTGCCTGAAATCCCGCAAGGAAGAAGAACGAGTCAATGAAGAAGACGAACGGATGAAGCTGAACCAAGCGTAGACGAACGAATCCTCACGATCGCAACAAAACGGGAACTAACAAGAAGAAGCACACAACATAGTAAACACACCACACATAGACAAGACATGATGCTCAACAAGCATGATGCACGACAAGACTACATGAAACTACTCACGACAAAACTACATGAAACACATAAAAGCAAGTTTAAATGAGGCCGGAAACAACATATAACAATTCCGGTAAGTCCTCATATGCAAATTTTAAAATTGGTCCAGATCTGAATAAACCTTATGTTCAAGTTGTTAAACAGCAAGTTAAGATGCACCACGATGATCTACACGAAATTCTAGTCAAGTTACATATAAAGTTCATTAGATTCGGAGCTACGGCCTAGAAGATATGAGCAAAACAAGATAAACATGGCATTGATGCAAAATGCATACAAACATCAAGCAAACACTCTCAAAACATGGATGCAACATGATAACATGAAACTACATGCAAAATCAAGCAAGTTTCATATAGAGCACACTCAAAACGGAGCAACGGATCAACACATACACACTATACAAGTTATAGCGACAAACTGTCCAAAACAGCAACTAGGCATATTGCAAGCATTAAAACAACATGCTACAGCACCCCAACGTAATAACAAAATATATGGGCATGATGTACAGGTAAAGCATGACAAAACATGAACACTGAGCTATCTCCAGAAATCACTAGAACATGCTCAAAAGGACATGGCAAGATTACAAATAATAACAGTTTCAGACTTTAGCAGAAATAACATCAGGTTGCAATGTTTAGAGCTATCAAACAATATGTTACAGGAACTTATCATGGAAAACAAAGGCATATCATGAATCTACTATTTGCATAGAACAAAAGTCCTTTACTGACCATAAGCCAAAAAGGATCAGAAAATACGATGGCACCCATGTAAACATGGCAAGTTATATTACAGATTCAAACATGGCAGGAACAACAATAAGTAGGCATGTTGGTGAGCTTGAACCACTCACGACAGAGCAATACATACCATGGCAAGGCAACTCACAGTAAGAAGACATGGAATATAAGCTATACATAGCAAGAACAACATCATAGCATACATGAATCAACTACAACAACCTTGGCAAAATTGTATAACATGTAAACAACCTGCCAGGAAACATTTTATAGCAAAAGTAGAGCTCGACTGACTCAAGCTATAGCACTCCATAATTGCAAACAAGGGCATGGATGGATAGAGAATAACCATATGTTCAAAACATCCTTAATGAAGTATCTCAAAATATGCATGAATCTCTCGGTAGCTTCAAGTTAACATAGCAACAAAATATAACAGAATCTGTCAGGAAAACAGCAACAGCAAGTACCCTACTTAACAAGCTTGATGCACTCACTACACAACTCACAAAAATACATGGCAAGCACCTCTGGAAATATGGCATGGCATATTATAAAACAAATGTAGGACTCAAGTTCATAGTATGCACACATAAATATTGGAAAAAATGACAAAAGTGCATGTTCTGATAAGAATCTGAAACTAACATCACATAGCACTCTTGCAACGAAGATTCAGGCATCAAGATGAGCTCAAATGAAAATGATGCAATGAGATGAAATGACCTACTCATCGAGGTGAATAATTTAACATATTATACGCGCAAAACGGAGCAACAATGACAGAGTTATGGCATGATTAAAATGCAACAAAAATGCAACAATTTCGGGGACTTAGAGGAATTTTCGAGGGGGGAAGTCAACCTCATGGCACGGACTACGAGGACGGTCGGGACTCGTCGGAGATGTGGTCGAGAGGGTCGCCGGAGCGGCGAGGGCGCGGGCGGGCGGCGCCCGCGAGGGGCCGGGCGAGGAAGGCGGCGAGGGTCGGCCACGGAAGCTGGCGGGCGATCGGCTACGGGTCGGGCAAGTGAGCTGCCGGGCGGCGAGGTCGGGTTCGCGAGGTTCGTGGCCGGAGCTCGACGGGCGTCGGGCGGTTTGGCGCATGGCGGGCGGCGGATGAGCCGGGCGGCGGCTCTTGGCGGGCGGGCGCGGAACGGCGGCGCGGACAGGTGGCGAGCGGGGATTGGGCGCGGGGGCGGCGGCGCTGACGGGCGGACACGTCCGGGCGGCGGGTGGACGTGTCCGTCGGCGGGAGGAGGAAGGAGCTAGGGTTTGCCCGAGATTTCGGGGAAGGGGGCTAATTTATAGGTAGAGGGAGCTAGGAGAGTCCAAATGAAGTGCGGTTTTCGGCCACGCGATCGTGATCGAACGACCGAGAGCATGGAGGGGATTTTGCTGGGTTTTGGGCCACTTTGGAAGGGGTGTTGGGCTGCAAAGAGAAAGGAGGGTTTTGCCATCTTGCTAACTGCTGGAGTATCAAACGACCTCCAAATGATCCGAACTTGACAGCGGTTCACCGGTGCTATACCAAGGCCGCTTGACAAACCTCGGTCCATTCCGAGACCGTTTAACACCCGCACATGAAAAGAGGTAAAAGGGGGCGCCGGGAGACATAGGAATGCCGGATTGCAAAACGGACAACGGGGAAAATGCTCGGATGCATGAGACGAACACGTATGCAAAATGAAATGCACATGATGACATAATAAAAAAACGCAGATAATGACATGGCAAAGAGAGACACGCAAACAAATGACATGGCAACGACGGCGAATAACTGGCAGACACCTGGCGCATCGAATCCGGGGCGTTACATCTACTGATTCCTTGATTACCTCGTCATGATGATTTAAGATTTGAAGTGCCATCCTAACAGGAGAGGGAGTTGCCAGGAGACCCGTACCCGCGTCGCTCTCCAGGGGGGCGGCTCGGGTGACCTAACCCCGCCGCCGCCGCCGCCCCCTCCTACTCCCTCCCCTTGCCATCGCCGGCGCCACCGCCGCAAAGCCCGCGGCGTTGCCGGTGGCGTGCCTTTTCTCTCCGTCACGCATGGAGGTCCGCCCTCGTGGCGCGCGCCTGCGATCGCGGAGTACGCAGGCGTGGATCAGCCCTCCGGCCTCTTCTACACGTGGCGGCTGATCTGGGCGGCGGCCCCGAGGCAGCGCCCTCTCTCTTCCTCGCGGTGGAGGAGCGGCGGTATCCGTTTTGGCGGCGGATCGAGGCGTTCGCCGGATCTGGTGGGCGTAGCGCCGTCGGCGGATGCGGCGGTCTTGGCCATCTGGGCAGCGTGGGTGGCGAAGCGGTGCGGCGTGGTGGAGGCCCCGACGCCTCTGGCCCTTGGCGGCATGGAGGGCCTGGGTTGGGTCGGCGCCATGTGTGGTTTGCCCTCCGGACAGATCTGATCTAGCCGGTGCGACCTCAATGTGCGGCTCGGATCGGCGGCGACCGTGCACACGATGCTTGATGGAGGTTCCTTCACGATCCGGTGAAAACCTAGTTCTCGGCTTGATGCCAAGACCGGCGTTGGCGGCACTCTTTTGTGTCATTACCTTCTTGAAGGCCTCGCCAGGAGAAGCTCCAGACCTCTATCCGCTACCTCCGGGGGAAACCCTAGATCAGTAGATCAGATGACGACGGCGCGTTGGTGTCGTTTCCTCCTTGGGGGCGCCATTCTTGAAGGCGTACACGGGTTCAAGGGACCAGTGGGCGGCTTTCCTCCTTGGGGGCGTCATTCTTGAAGGCGTACACGGGTTCGAGGGACCAGTGGGCGGCTTTTTTGGTGGAGCGGTGCTTCATCCTGCACATTGATGACGGCGGACCTCCGCGGCGTGGTGCAGTGGAGACTCGGCACTCGATGCGCGATGCTGGACTCGCGCAGGAGGGGGTTGTTGTCTGGCGTCATGGTGGCGTCGATGGCAGAATGGCCTGACAAGGTAGAAGCCTCAATATCTGCTCTGAAGACGGACCAGTGAAAGATGGCGGCGACGACACATGTGAGTGCGTCAGACCAGTTCATGCCCTAGACCCGGTATGTGGCTCGGCTGGGGCTTCTGGCTTTTGATGATAGGCTTAGGTGAATGGACTGGGTATTTGGCCCAGCTAGCACCCCTTCATCATATGGATAGGAGTAGTGGCATATGATGCCAAAATGACGGATTCAGGCCTATTGTTGTTATACTTTGTAACGTCTTTGAGAATAATTAATAAAGTGGCCGCATGCATCTTCCGGATGCAGAGGCCGGGGGTTATCCTCTTTTTCTAAAAAAAATCCTAACAAGAGATGAAGAGCTATATTTACTTCAGATAATCTATAGATTAAGATCCAGAACCAGTGTTTGTAACCCTGTTCTGTGCTTTGACTTGATGCAATAGAGACAGAAGTTCCATAAGCCCTTCGCTATGGGGCGTTCCAGTTACTCATACAAGCTGCAATGTAGAAACATACATGCTGCAGTTGGCAACACCTAAAACAGAATCCTGAGTTCTTTTTGACTGAATCAATACTTCGAGCTCGAGGTACTACCGGCTCCACAAATTCACGCTTATGTGCTGATTTCTTTAATCATTCGCACTAATCCCGGCCATTCATTACTTTTAAATCAAAACCACGACAAGAATTATAGAACGAGGGGGTACCATTCATGATTCGTTGGACGCACTGGCTTCAACACTTCCTTTTGCACGCAATTAAACATCACTGACGACGCGCTGAAATAAAATGCCCGCAAGTTCCAGTTGATTCCACGCCGCACAAATTCGCAGTATAGGAATCACACATGACCCTATAGACAAATTTGCAGTGTAGTACTACTACTATATTGTTAATTACTTGGAGGTTGGATGACAGTCGACAGATGACCACAAGACAGTTAGGCGCCGGCGGCTTTGATTACTCTCCTCGGCACGGCCGATGACGCGACAAAAAACCAGCTTTGGTTACCCTAATCAGCACGGTCGATGGCCACACGGATCCGTCAGTCGGAGCTGATGCGATTTATTTCATGTGGTTGGGACGTGAATCGTCCTGCTCGCGCGTTAACCAACACAAGTACGTACGCAAGATAAAAGCTTTATTAAACGATCCGTCCGTTCAAAGTTAAAAAAAAGGGGTTCATTAAACGGCAATGCCTTGACAGATGCTTAAGAATCACGTAAAGGTTCGATCGATCCCTTCCGTTCTAGAGTGTTCGCGAACGCAGGAGCCAAATCCCTAACACTAACAACGCCTTAACGAACTGCAAGTACATGAAGCCAGGAACGCAACAAGGCGTCAAAGCCATTTCGGCGTGCCAAACCCTAGTTAACCTCAGCACTCATTCAATCAAGCTAGCTACTAGCCGGCATCCGGTACGTTAGGTGGAGGAAGAATTGGGGCAAGCGCATGCAGTGGAGGCTCAGGCAAGAATGGCCACCGATCAACTGCCCACGTACGGCGGCGCATCCCCGACGCGCGCCGCTGCTAGCTGTGCTGTGCATGCATGGTCGACACGACGACTGCGCCGTCCACGCGGCCGGTGGGTGACCACCGTTGTCCTCTTGCTCCGAACGGCAAAGCGGTCGCTCTTGGCCGTCATTCGTAATGGCGGCAGCAGGTCTGCGAGTCTGTCGAAACGTGCCAGGGAGTGCGCGCGGTCCATGGGCCGCTTCGGAAAACGCGGGGTCACGGGCCGCGGTGGCCGGCATGAAGACGAGCAGAGCTTTGCAGCGTCCACAGGTGACTGAGGTGTTTTCCTTCCTTTAGCGAGGGTTGGCAGAGATGTTGCTCCACCAAAATCTCAACCGATGTCGCGGAGTGCTGAGTATGTTTGGTAGCCAAAATAATGGTTGTGGTTTTGCATAGCCAATAGATTGATCGGTACTAGGTAGAAAAAATAAAAGGGAAAGTTGGTCTTACTCCAAAGAAAAGTCAATTTCTTGATAATGGCAAAAAAAAAATGGCAATGCCCATTTTGGTTTGAATCCAAACACACTCCTACAAATGTCGTCTGATGTTTTTTTTCCTTTATGAAAAGAGCGCAAAGCTCTAAATTATGAAGGGCTCCACGCCACCTCACACACGTTGATGGTGTGTCGCCGCCTCTACTCCCACTGCTAGAACTGCCTAACTTTGTTTTCAGCAACCGTTAAATTATTGGGCTATGCATTTATACATTAACATTCCTCGTCACATGTGGTCCTCTCAGGCCTAAACATGGATTGAAAGTGGGTTGCAAATTAATTGCATCAGCCGGGTCTTGAACTAAAGACCTCTTGGTTCTGATACCATGTAGAAATGCACGCACGAATCAGCTCACCTAAAACTTAAAGATGGGCCATGCATTTATACATCAATGGTATCAAAGCTTCCGTCTAGTGTGTTTGATGCACTAACGAAGAGGATGTTGTTGTAGAAAGGACATCATCGATGTCATAAGCACGGACCATATCCTTCACCGGATCATGCCACCATGTACACACCTCCACTGACTCCATGTCAAGGCCATAACCTGCATTGTCGTGATGGAGTTAATGGACAAATGTGTCGCAAAACAATAGCCGCTACCGCACCGACCATGCCCAAGGACACAAACTTCACCAGATCAATTGATATAAGAGGACACCAAGCCGCCAACTCCTCAGCTCCGCCAGGACGGCCTTGCCGAGGAGAGCAATGAGCCCCAACACCATTATTCCGATGCGTCAACCTTCCCGTCTGACCCGAGCGCCAAGAAACCATACTTCGTATTCATGGGAGGCGATGCAAACATCATCGTCAATATTTGGGGGGTGGGGGTGTCAAATGCAACTTATTCGCCGGGAGATGCTCGCACTGCCATCGAAGTCGCGCCCACAAAAATCTAACACTATCTTATGTATAGGTCGACGCCAAAGCACCAAAGTTCCGCGATCCTAACCGTCAGAGTGGCAGATATAGTAAGGGCGAACCCACAGGATCACCCCCCACCCCCTCATCGAAGGCAATGGGATGGGAAATGTTGACAGGCTTGATCAGGCGTTTTGACAATTACAAGTCGATCTACTACATGCCACGTATCAAAACGAAGATTTTTTTAAGCATGTTGATAAATGGCAACCAACAAGTGTGTGTTGATCAAAATCCCATTGTGCTTAAGGTCACTGCAAGGTTCTTATAACGACTTTGTTGTCACTCTCAATATTCCGTGACTCGGTCTCTCATAGGTGTTTACATAGAGAATGTGCTTTATCTAAGGGCGTGGCTAGGTCCCAGTCGGTTGAGACTTAACTAAGTCTTAGTCAAGTCGCGTAACATGTAAGAAAGAAAATATATAACTGAAAATAACCAAGAAAGGATATAACATCCACTAAGACATCAGACATAATCAAGTCTTAGTCGACTGAGATGTAGCAGAATTTGTTTATTTATAAAAGAAAAAAAACCATTACCACTGTCTTGGACAAGATTGTTCTACGCCGCTAATTTTGGTCGAATTAAACTCAGCCCAAAAGACATCTATGGGAAGGTGTTCCACGATCATGTCACCTGGATGTCTGGTCGCGTACAAAGCATAGCACTTGCGCGCGCAGAAGTCACGATCACGTGCAAGTCCGGAAGGAAGGGCGTCGTGGGATCGATACGCGAGAGCACGGGACCGTACGTAGCGTGCATCGCGTACTTCACGTACCCAAAGCAGCCAGAGCGGCCCAGAGCGGCGAACACGCGGCACAAACGACCAACGCAGTGCCAAGTTCACTAGGCAGCTCGTGAACCGTGACCCGCCCGAGTGGTGCCGCGTCAGTTCACTCCACGTACAATCCCCTCGTGTTCTCTTCTCGCCCGTGATCGATCATTCGAGCTCCTTAAATCCCCGTCCCCTGCCTTTTCGCCTGCCCCACACACCGGACCTTGCCACGCCGCCCCAGCTGCCCGATCATCCGTCCGGTCACCACCGCGCCGGCATTGTCAGCTACCCGGCCGTGCGTGGCATCGGCGCGCGCCCGATGCCGCCCATGCCACGCGCCGGCCCGCTCCGGCTCTTGCTCTGCGTCGCCACGGTGGCCGCGGTGGCGTCGGGCGTGGACGGGCACACGCGGGGCGTGCGGCCGGGGAGGGCGGCGGGCCGGCCGTTCCCGGAGAACGCGACGCGGGCGGAGGAGCTGGAGCGGCTGTTCATGCGGTGGGTGCGGTACGTGGGCGGCCTCAAGCACAGCACGTTCCACCACGCGCCGCTGGCCCGCGCGTTCCCGTCCTACTCGCTCGTCGTCGACAAGGACCCCGCGGCCGGCGACTTCACGTCCGTCCAGGCCGCCGTCGACTCGCTCCCGACCATCAACCTCGTCCGCGTCGTCATCAAGGTCAACGCCGGCACCTACACGTACGTGCATTGCCCCTGTCCTCCTCCCTTCTGCCGTTGCCCAGCCCTGTTTACTTTGCTGCCTCCATTGGAGGCGAGCTCCGAAGATGCGTGCATGCATCCAGCCATCCATCCATGATCAGAGGTTCACGGGAGGAGGAAGGAGGCGCTTTGTGGAATCGTGGCCGTCAGGGAAAGGCCCCACGAAGATCAGAAGCCCACTCCTGACTGGCTGTAGCGTGGCGATACTCACATTATCACATTGAAAAGTTCGAACTATTGTGGCAATTTGGCTAAGATTTTCGCCGTGTTTAAGAATTCTGGCTTCCCACAACTTGGTCGCAGGGAGAAGGTGGCGATATCGTCGATGCGCGCGTTCATCACCCTGGAGGGCGCCGGCGCCGACAAGACGATCGTGCAGTGGGGCGACACCGCGGACACGCCCGCCGGGCCGAGGGGGCGCCCGCTGGGCACCTACGGCTCGGCGTCGTTCGCCGTGAACGCGCAGTACTTCATCGCCAGGAACATCACCTTCAAGGTACGTAACTCTGCACCGCCGCTGTCCCTGCTGCTCGGTAGTCCATGTCCTAATACACGCTTGCGTTGGCAGAACACGGCGCCGGTGCCGAACGCCGGGGCGACGGGGAAGCAGGCGGTGGCGCTGCGGGTGTCGGCGGACAACGCGGCGTTCGTTGGGTGTCGATTCCTGGGCGCGCAGGACACGCTCTACGACCAGTCGGGGCGCCATTACTATAGGACTGCTACATCGAGGGGTCCATCGACTTCATCTTCGGCAACGCGCTCTCCCTCTACGAGGTACGTGCGTGCTCTCCTCTTCCTCGATGCCTCGACGCTCCATTGCCGGTCCTTCCACGTACGAGCGAGGTGCGATACCGCGCATGCTGAGCAGAGAGAGGAAAACAGAGCATGTACGACTAGCACGAAAACAGAGTAAATCAGAAAGCCGGCAAACATCTGTGGCACGCAATGCTAGGTTTTTGTTCCGTGGCCGGTTGCAGTCGCAATCTTGGCGTCTTCGACCGACTCGTCACAGCCGCTGAATCATGCATGCACACGGCCTCTTGCTGCTGTCCGTTTGTGCCCCCGGCTCCGCGACCGGCGCCCCGGCGGCCCTACGCCCACATGCTCGATAGGCGTCAAATATTTCGGTCTCGTCTCGTCTCGTGCCCACACTGTGGACTGGATCCCCATGTTTTCTGTTTTGTTTTTCTACAGTGTTCACGAGCACGGTGGCGCTAGAATCTACAGAATGGACGTGTGACGAGGAATATACTCCTTCCGTTTCTTTTTAGTCTGCATATAAAGTTTGATCAAATTCAAGCTTTGCATAGTTTGACTAACTTTATATTAAAAAATATCAACATTCATAATATGAAATCAACATTTTCAGATGCATCATGAAATGTATTTTCATATTATATAGTTTAAGTATTGTAGATGTTCATATTTTTTAATATAAATTTGATCAAACTTTGTGTAATTTGACTTTGATCAAAATTTATACGCGGAGTAAAAAGAAACGGATGGAGTACATATGACTGCGTGTGTGTGGTGTGCGTGCAGGGATGCCACGTGCACGCGATCGCGCGGGACTACGGGGCGCTGACGGCGCAGAACCGGCAGAGCATGCTGGAGGACACGGGGTTCTCGTTCGTCGGCTGCAGGGTGACGGGGTCGGGGGCGCTCTACCTGGGCCGGGCCTGGGGCACCTTCTCCCGCGTCGTCTTCGCCTACACCTACATGGACGACATCATCGTCCCGCGCGGCTGGTACAACTGGGGCGACCCCAGCCGCGAGCTGTACGTTCCTTCCTCCCTTCTTTCTTTTCCACCGTCTCTGTCCTCTCGCTTCTTCCGGTTTCTGACGGTGGATGATGATGTGATGCAGGACGGTGTTCTACGGGCAGTACAAGTGCACGGGCCCCGGCGCCAGCTACTCCGGCAGGGTGTCGTGGTCGCGCGAGCTCACCGACGAGGAGGCCAAGCCATTTATCTCGCTCAGCTTCATCGACGGCACCGAGTGGATCAGGATCTGACCGGGCCCCGGGGTCGCGTTCGATGTAGTAACACGCACACACGGGCGGCACACACGTCATGTAAAGACAAAGTTAATTTATACAGATTCTTTTGCAGTCTTCTGTTGGGTGGCGAGTGTGTTTTTTCAGCTCGGACAGGGTTCGTGTAGCATGGTACTCGATCGACCCCTCGCTGGAAACGCATGGAAGACATGATAATCCGTATTTTCGGAATAATAGGCTGTCCCTGAAAATAACCCCTGACAATCTAATTGACTAATGTCGTTAACGTCTCAGTGTCACTGTACACTGTAGTACCAGGCGAACTGGTTACAAGTAGGACAAAATCATGGATGACTTGGTTAGAGCAACTCTAACCCAATCATCAAAGGAAGTACCTAGAACTCATCTAGAGGAGACGTAATTTGGTCTCATTCACCTAAAAAACAAGAACGGATACAACCCGTGTTAGCACACACACATCTTATAGCATCACATCCAATGGCTATAAAAGGTAAATTAGACCAAATTAAATCTCATCTAGATGAGTTCTAGCAAAACTGATCATCAAATATGCCCTCTTACATCCACATAGCAACTCTAGCGAAGTAGCGATCCCGTAATCTCTATTCCTAATGGAGCAGTTGGTAGTCTTCGCCGGTCAATTTTCGTGCCATCAGAAACGGTTAATTTTCGTCCTCGATCCCACCTCCCGCAGCCCAGCGATTCCCCCCTTCTGCCCTCGAAACCGACAAAAAAAATCGCTATGCTACCACGATGCCCGTTGTGAAACACTACGGTTCATCAACAGAAAATCGTCCTAAAAAATCTACGAAGGTTAACCAACGAAAAAAAAGCCAGGCGCTCGCCCCCTCGTGCCCTCGATCTCGATGCACTTGCCCACCGCCGCTCTCCTCTGCCCCAACCCCAACCCCGCCGCCGCCTCGATCCCACCGCCGCCGGCCTCCTCCTTCTCTAGCGCCGCCGCTCCAGCCCCTCACCTTCTCAGCCTGGATCCGCGCGACAAGGTGTGGGGCTATGAGAGAGAAGGCTCCATATCGCGCGACAAGGTAAGGGGGCGCCCAGATCCGCAGCGGCACCACCGCGCCCTCGTCCACCTGGCCCTCGAGGTCGGCCATGGAGGTCCGGCCCGACCAATGGATCGATGGGGATGAAACCCTAGCCCAACACCCACCCATGGATGGATGGGGATGGGGCGACGGCGGCGGCGGCCTTCTCTCGGTGCTTGTTGATGTGGTGGACATCGACGTCGGTGAAGGGTTGCAGCATGTAGACATCAAAGGTACTGACGCCCTCCATCCTCCTCCCCCCGCCTCCCCTCCCCTCACCTCATCTTCTTCTTCTGGATTTTTTGATTTGATCCGTGCGGTTGGTTTCTGCAGGCTGCGGGTGTGACGTGCAAACCATGGCTCGCTATGGAAGGCCCTTCCCTTCCCTCTCTCTGTTTGGGCCATGCTCAGGCAATCTTTTCTCTTCTCTTCCCGCAAAAAAAGTCTTTTCTCTTCATGATCTGAACATGTTGGAGGCCATTATTTCTCCTCTGCCATAGTTTGCTGCTGCTGCCATGTTAACTGAGAGTTGGTAGCCAATATCAAGTGATTTGGAATTTTTGTTGATCTGAACCATAAATGTGATGATTTATCACAATTGTCATATGATCGCAATTGTCATATGATCACAATTTCTCCTCTGCCATTATTCGTGCCTTTGTTAATACTTGCTTACTTCTGAAACCAGGTATCTGAATTTGAGGTGATCATTTTCTTGCTTACTTCTGAATCCCGGTAACTGATTTTGAGGTGACGGTTCTCCATATTACATTGCTATGTTAATCCCTTACCTTAGCTGTTACTCTTCCCTTTGTCAGGTTCTATTTTAACATTCGTTATTCTTTGGGGGATTTTTTATGGATTAATCCAGTTCCAACTGTTAATCTAGACATTGAGTTGAGAGATGCAATAGTCATCAACATGTTTATAGGCTTGTTGGTAGCAGAATCTGCATAGAATTGTAAAAAGTTTATCTTGTATAAAGACTTAGCTATGGTGCTTGGCACATAATTTTGTTTATTTTTGCTTCAGAAGGAGTTGTGCGAGATGTCAACATTATTGCGAAGATGAAAAACTTCTACTAAGGCTAAAAGCTTTATAGTTTTGGGATTCACCGGATGGCTTCCATGAAACATCATCTTTTCTTGAGGCATGCAATGTTTCATATCTATACCTGCTGCTGCAGTTTCTTAACAGATATATACATATCAGTTTCATCAGAAAAAATAGGCATGCTTTCTTTGTAAAGGACAGTGACATTTGCCTGTTGTTATCTGGTAACCCTTAAAAGGAGGGAAACACCTGTTGTAGCTTTTGTTCATTGACCATTTTTGCTCCTCAAATCCGCTGAAGCTGAATAAAGTATATTATTCAAAATTTCCTTGCTCCAGTAGATCTGAAAGTAGTAGTTTAAGACCTTCATGTCTGTAGCAGTGTTGATGCCATTGATATATTATGGGAACTGCTTTGAGCAAAAATAATCGAAGTGATATATCTTTCGTATCATCTTGTTACAAAGAAGAGCATGGAGTGGCGATGGTTCTAGCAGGAGCAGGGCAGCCACAACTTCTCCTTATTACAAAAACTTTCAGAAACGAAGGGAAGATAGCCTATAAAGCGAGGACAAAATATTTTTGGTCAGGGACTACCAAAAATTGAATACATGCCATCTACTTCGATTCCGGTATATGCCTCTCTTTCTTCTACCATTTATTGTTGCTTTGTTTCAACTTTCTTCTGTAGATTTTACAGCACGCAAGTTTCAGTGTCCAAAAGTTGGTTTCAAAACTTCAGATCCACAAGATTGATAAGATGTGATATATTTTTGGGATGTTTAACTCGGTTGTCTCTGTTTACTTAGGAGTGGAGCACCAACTAGCATAGCTACTGAAGATCCATTTATTCGTTTACCTCCGTCTGAAATTTCGAGCTTTTCTATAATTTCTCCATATTAACAGATTATATAGCATTAGTTTGGACACTGAAGTTACACAACTGCAGACTATGAACCTGAGATGCACTGCACGGAGGCCGATTTTTACCAAAGTAACTCTGGCCCCTGCAACTGTAAGGTCTGTTCTTCCTCTACCATCCTCTAGGTTCCTATTTTCAATGTTATTCAATGATGCATGAACGTTGCTCGGATTGTTGGATTCTTTGATGTTATTTGTTGGATTCAATGATGCATGAACAGAGCTGAAACACAACACTTTCCTATTTCGACTGAACAGCACAACACCAGATTGTAGTGTTCTTTAAGCCAATAGCTTTCTTCATGCAAAGAACAAAGGGTTCATAATGATGCAGTGATGAAAAAAATAATCTGAGTACATATTGACCTTCTCACTGTTCATGGAAAGAGGTAACCAATGTTTTTGATTGGCTACGCAGTAGTATTATGGTAGTTTTGATAAACATGGTGAGAGTAAGTTATGCAGACATCATGCTTCTTAGGTTCAATTATATTGTTGTATGTTTTGTGCTTAAGAGTGCAATTTTTAGCCTCCTTAGCCAGACACCTTGGAAAGGATGGAAAGGATTCTGGTGGAAGGATGATCAGAAGCTGGGCATGGCCAGTTGCACCAAAGCATGAGAAGGCTGTGAGAGAGGTGGTGGAGATGGTGAAGATATCTTGTCCGATGGAAGATCAAGGTAACCAGATCAGATGTACCATAGGCTTTATTTCCTCACAACGACCATTTATGCAATTTTCTATTGACATATACCATTGGGGAAAGGAAATCTTCACATGACTTTACAATACCTTCTGTTATGTTGTAGGTGTTTGTAGTACCATGTATCATCTGGCATTTAAAGAATAATTAATTGTAATGTGGCATTATCTGTCACTAGATACAGATTTGCCTTTTGTTTCTATTTTGTCAGGAAGAATCATGCATGAGAAGGATAAAGCTCTTTCCTGTATCGGTTTTGATATCTGGGAAGATTATTACTGGTTGTGCCACCATGACATGTGTGAATGAGGTAAAAGCAAAGAAATCGGAGAAATGGTTGTAGCCAAAGTCAGACATATTCATTAAGTCTCCTAGGAAGATCTCCTCCGTCTCTTTCATATTTCATATCCACAGGTCACATGGAGGGTGATAGCTCTCAAGTGTATGCAAGTTTTACGAGTCGACGAGTCATTCTGAGGTTGAGACTCATAGACTAATCGTCCTTGGACTCATAATCCATGAGTGTATGATAGTGTACAATGTGTGGTATGTAGCTTCTACATTTTTAGGTGCTGGTAATTTTTGCTGCCATTCGCCCATAGTGTTTATCTGCTTCCTTCTACATAAGATAAACATGAGCTATGTTAGTGTCTATCACTTTTTTAAAGTAGAAAAAACATGGAGAAAAAATATGTTTAGTCTATTAAATTTCTCTATATAAACCGAAGCATGATTCTGCCAGCCATGAATTTTGCAGTGTAATAATTTTTAGTAAGTCCTTTCCAACCTTTTCGTGTTCATATTTAAGCCTGACTAAATTATGTGGTGCATCTTATTTGTGCACACATTAACTACACTCTCCATTCATGAAATTGGGTGTGAATTTTGTAACAATATTTAGACCAGTTAACCCCTGGAGCCTGCGCAAGTGGGAGCTATATGCACCGGGCTGCCCCTATTTTTTTAATCCTGTGGTAGTTAAGCATTTCCAATTTCTAATAAAGAAAGCCTCCAGGTATCTAACCGTAGAGTAGTGCTCTGAAGTTACAAGCTACACTCTTTTGTTACAGAGCTTTCAGGTGTTGCTGCTAAAGAAAGCCTGCCCTTAATAAGTATACAAAGAGCTCCTGTCTACTGGGGCGGTACTCTGGGTCAACACTACCTTGCCGGCGACCGGGCCAACACTCTCGGGAGCGCAGCCGGCTGTCGGACTTGGCCTAGGCGGAGCCGGCGGGCGGGAGCGAAACCGGACGAAGCCCCGATCAAAGATCGCTACGTTGCATGTAATATTATGGATTTGAGGTTTTTAATTTAAGATATCCAGATGTGGAATGCATTTTCTGAGGGGTGACTGGTCACTGTCCATGGACACGCCCGGGCGCGTTCACAGACATTTGAGGGGTCAGATTTGCCAAGTCCGGTTGTAGATGTTTCTTAGTGGAGCAAGAAGATGTCGACGTTTGTTGGGTTATGGTGTAGGTTGGGATTATGGACTTAAAATGCATGAGCCTTGGCACTTGTCGTCGTTGTGGACTAACGAATTGCTTATTGCCTCTAGGTATGAACATCTTTGGATCCTTCTCTTCTTTGGATCCATTGTTTTTTGTGCATATAGAAGAGACAAGTCAACAGAAAGCAAATAATGGTTCAAGGAAGAAGATTGATTTTGTGGTACAAAAAGGTTGGCTATGTTTCATTAAAATATGTCATTTGATGTGCTTTATCCTTCCAAAGCTTTATTTTTGACATATAATATATATTGCTTGTGCAGGATGGTTATAAGTTGAGAAATAATTTTTATTACAAATGCTAAAATACCGTGCAAATGAAGCTTAAGACAACATACGTGACGTTGCAAGGTAATATCTTAATCACATCAAGTAGATCTTAGTTTGTAACATATAATTATTTGGATCATTGTTCTCTATGTATATATCTCCGAGTTACATTGCAGATGAGATGGATTTCAATTATTTTTTAATTGTTGCAGGCTATCTTTTCTCTACATACAAAATATAATATACATTATATGCGCAATCAGATAAAATCTATACATGCAAAATTTAATATGCATTGTATTCATAGGTGCAACAAAAAACATTAAGAGCACGTGGCAACACACGGGCGTTCTACTAGTGTATATAGATTGCGCATCCTATGTATTTGGCACGTAAACACGTAGTCTTCATATGTAGTGTGTTATTTCAACTCGGACAAGTTACATGCATCATGGTACTCGATCGCCAGGGAATGTGATGATTTAGTCCAAAACTCGCAAAATGTTACTGAGGACGCCCACAACTTGACACCCTATGTGATGTTTTGGTCCACAGCGAATCACAGTGTGACAAGTGGCAGTCCAGAGGGTGGACCGGTCAGCACTGGTAATTTTGCACAAAGGCCCCTGTCGTTTCCTCGATTCAACCCCCACTACACCCCACCTGAATTAAATGCCACTCCTGCTGCACAGATCTGTTCCACCTCCCGCTGTCCTGTTGGGGGAGATAGCGCCGTGGTGATTTGGTGATGATGCTTGTCATCGCGCCATCGTCGCTGGAGTTCGCCGGCGGGATGGAGCCACCTCCTTCCGCTCATCTCATCCGGCCGCTCGGCATCTTCCACCGGACTATGGTGAGCTTCTGGCCCCTCTTCCGCCTCTTCTTTGTTCCGCCCGTCCTCAGTTTCCGCATCGTCGGTGTGTCGTCACCGTCCGCATTAGCCCCGCCGCGTCGGTGTGTCTCACGGTGGTGTGCGTGTTGAATGCTGTTGGGTTTGTCTTACGACAGTAAAGCTAGGGTTTTGGCCGAGTAGGTATTGGCTGAGTAGATTTGGTTAGGTTTTAGGGCGGCAAAGTCTTGGGTTTGGTCGAACAAGTGGATCTTCTTTTTCGTTCATATGTTAGCTTGTTAGACTAGAGTAGTGGTTCGGTCCTCCATTCGTGTGCGCCAAAAGCAAATATTGCCACCAAATTGAGTTGTTCAATGGTAATGCTTAGTTGTGCAATGGCCATGCTCATGTTCAGGTGTTAGTGATGCGACCAGTTGGTTGTGTTCAATGCCACCAACTTCAGTTAGCTCAAGTCCTGATTTTTGGACATTTGACTGAATTTTTTTCCAGTTAACTGTAGTTATCTGAATTTTCTCAGTGCACTATAGTTATTCACAATGTTTTCAGTGCACTGTAGTTAACTGAACTTATCAGTTAACTGAACTTCTCAGTTAACTAAACTTTCATTGTGCAGTGCTTACAATTTAACTGTTAAGTGTACACATCATTGTGAAGTGGTGTGATTCAGCAAATGGACAAAGGGTGGACACTTCTTTCTTTACACTTGAACTTGATCATGGTGGAATTTTCTGTGGACCAATCAGTAATTTGGAGTACTGGAACCCTTCAGTGGAAGTTCTTGATTGTGTTGATGCTACCACATTCTCATATGCTGTCATTGAAGAGCACCTGGCTTGGTTGGGATATCCAGTTGGTGAGCACATAATTTACTGGTGCTTGCCTGACAAATCAATTGTAGATGGTTTGGTCAGAATTAAATCTGACGATGATGTTGACGATGATGTGCAACACATCATCAGAGCTAGTGTTGAGCATAAAGTGCCGCCTATTATGGTTGACCATGCAGATTTCATCAGCAATTTTAGGGCCGAATCCATATGCACATTTCCATCAATTCAATGCCCTGTTGCAATGCACACTGCAAGTGAAGCATCTGTCCACCACATGTCAATGAAGATGATCCATTTTTAGAGATTGCTGCAACTGGAACAAAACCTCAAAGTTTGCTTATAGAAGGTGTAGAGCACAATCTGCTTATTGAAGATGGAGCAGCAGTAATTGAAGATATAGTTGTTTCTGAATCAGATTTTAGTGATAGTGATTATGACATAGATGAGGGGGATGATGATCTTTATGATGACAACATTGACTTTGATGTTGATGAACAAGCTGAGGAAGAAGAGGGTGATGTGGAGGCAGATGACTATTTGCTTGATGATGAAGATCTTAATCTGCCCATTGAGGAAGCAGAGCAGTTGAGGTACAAGTTTACTTCCTTCAATTCAAAGGTGGACATGGTTTCCCCTGCCTTCAAAGTTGGGATGGTTTTTGCTGATGTGAAGGAGCTAAGACTTGCTATTACTGCATATTCTGTTAAGAACAGAGTCAGATCAAGAAGTTAAAGAATGACAAAACTAGAATAGAGGCTGTTTGTGAAAGAGGTTGCCCATGGTGGCTAAAAGCTGGCAATGACAACAGGACAGGGGGATTTATAATCAAGGCTTACTATGGAGAGCACTGTTGTCAGAAGAAATGGAAGATAAGGCAGATGGCAACTAAGTTTCTGTGTCAGTATTTCATAGATGAGTTCAGGGATGACCATAAAATATCACTTGGTACATTTGCAAGAAAAATCACCAAGGCATTCAATGTGACCCCTAACAGATGGAAGCTAGCTAGGGCTAGAACTACAGCCCTGAAAGAGATCCATGGATATGAAGAACATCAGTTCAGTAGGCTATGGGATTATGGTCATGAATTAAGGACTACAAACCACGGGTCTACATTTACATTATCAAGCCCGAAATTTGAAGAAAGACACAAAATTTCCAATGGGCAGGAAGTGTCTGAAGACACTGTATTGGTCTTATGATGCATGTAAAATAGGGTGGTTAAAGGGGTGCAGGCCTATCATTTTCATTGATGGATGTCACATCAAAACAAGGTTCAAAGGAGTGTTGCTTAGTTCTGTTGGAATTGATCCGAATGACATCATTTTCCCCATTGCAATGGGTTGGGTTGAAGTAGAACGCACAGGATCCTGGGAATGGTTTCTGACAACTTTGAGAGATGATCTAAACATCACTAACACTACTCCTTTCACAATTATGAGTGACAAGCAAAAATGATTGATATGCTGTGTAGAAAGTGTGGCCAGATGGAGAGCATAGGTTTTGTGTGAGGCATACCTATCAGAATTTCAATGAGAAGCACAAAGGAGAGTTGCTGAAGCAAGACCTGTGGGCCATTGCAAGATCACCAAACAAGGTAAAGTGGAGGCAGAACTGTGAGAAAATGGATGCAGATAGTTCAGCTGCATTTCATTGGACTGAAAGACTTGATCCAAAGACTTGGTGTAAAGCATTTTTCAGTGAATTTCCCATATGTGGCATTCTACTGAACAATAATTACGAAGTGTTTATGACTATATCCTTGAAGGCAGAGAGATGGCAGTGTTGTCAATGCTTGAATATATATTCTACAAAATCATGCAAAGGCTTGTGAGCAAACAAAGAGAGGCAACAGAAAAGTGGGCAGGTCAGAGAATATGCCTAAAGATCAAGAAGAAGTTAGACAAGAACACTGAATTTGCTGCAAATTGTCATGTTCACAAGCTGGCCAACAAAAATTCAGAGTTCCATCTGGACATTCTAGCTACTCAGTGGACTTGTGTTTGCATACCTGTGATTGCAGGAGATGGCAGTTATCTGGTGTGCCTTGTGGCCATTCCATAGCATGTTATAGGGAAGAAAGAGTTGACCCAAAGTTAATGGTTCATGACTGCTACACTGTGGAGAATTATATGAAAGCATATGGCTACACACTGGTCCCTCTTAGAGACCCTAAATACTGGGAGGTGCAGCCAGGATACAAGGTATTTCCACCGGTGTTCACTAAACAACTGGGCAAGCCAAAGAAAAACAGGAAAAAACACATGAAGAGAAAATCAAACATGGTGCCAGATATTTGAACAAGAAAGGTGTTACAATGCATTGCTCCATATGTGGCAGAGCTGACCACAACAGGAAGGGCCACTACAGATGGCAGGAAGCACTTGTTGAAGAAGGGGGTAGAGCTGGTGGATGAAAATTATAATGATCCAACTTTTACTGCGGGCATGTTTCACTTGTAATCCGAATAAAGTTTCACTTGTAATCAAGAATGTTTCACTTTCAATTTGAATAATATGAGCTTCTTCTTTGCGTAACATATAACCTACCAGACCAGATCCTAGGTTGGATCCTAGTGAGTCACCCACCAGCATGGTCTTCAACATGGCTACCAGAGATAGAGCTAGAAGAGCTCAACAAAGAGTTCATGGCCCATTGCCACAACAGTCTTCATTTGTTGTTGCTGCTGGTGCTGCAATACCACAACCAAAGGTCACTACAGAGATGAACATTGATAGACAGACAAGGGCAAGCACAACAGATGACAGAGGAGAATGATCTGAAGGTACTAGCAGAGGAAGAGGAAGGAAAAGGAGAGGAAGAGGAGAAGGAAATCCGGCAGCAAGGAGAGGAAGAGGAGAAATTATGTGCTTGGAAGAGGAGCTAATGCAAATGGTGTGCTTGGAAGAGGAGCAAATGCAGTGATTGGAAGAGGAGCAAATGTAGTGCTTGGAAGAGGAGCAAATGCTGATGCAGCTCCAGCAAGAGGAGGCAGAAATGTGTATGCTTGGAGAGGTCAGAGGAATTCAATTGCGAGTAGAGGCAGGGGAGGAAGAAATGCAGATGCAGGTTCAAGAAGAGGATATATTCAAGCTTCAGGCAGAGGCAGGGGTGGAAGAATTCCAGATGCAGGGACATGAAGAGGAGTAATGCCAGGTGAGAGGGCATGGTGGCTGCTGTTTGGAGAAGATATGAGCAACAACCTAATTCCTGATCTAAATGCTCCCCCTGATGCTTGATTTGGTGGCAGTTCAGACTGCCACTTTTTTTGTTAAGGCCCGAAGCAATGTGAAACACTGAGTGGCCTTTTTTGGATGCAAAAAGGAGCATCCAGTGCCTCATTTTTTGATGACAAACAGTGGCATTAACTGCCCTTTTTGTAACTAAATACTGTGATGGCAAACATGTGGCATTAGCTGGGTTTTAATGCACTCCAAAATTTAGTTAACTAATGTCAGTTAGCAAAGTTCAGTTTAATTCAGTTTAGGCTGTCCAAAATTCAGTTAACTACTGTAAGTTAGCAAAGTTCAGTTTAATTCAGTTCATGCTGTCCAAAATTCAGTTAATTAATGTCAGTTAGCAAAGTTCAGTTAAATTCTGTTGAAATGTTTAATGAAGTTAAACTTAAAAAAAATTTAACTTGCTACAACTAACTAAATGTAGTTAGCTGCAATTATTTGGCCTACGAATAACTGAATTTTGTGTAAGGAAAAAAGAAAAAAATGTTTGGCCTGGGTCTCGAACCCAGGACCGTGGTTTGGTAAGCTAGAAGCAATGCAAGTAGAGTAGTAGTAGTGGTTTGGTGTATTTGCTGCCACTGCTGTACTAATACTAATTTTTTCGAGGGGACGACCATTCAGTTTTCACACCTGTCTTAAAGACGGCAACCCACCGCTCTCGTCGCCCACTACCCACTCCCTACTTCCCTCGTCTCCTCGTTGCTTGCGCTACCCACCTCCATATCATCGCCATCAACGAAAACCCTCGCCGAGGTCGAAGCCGCCGCCGCCGCCATGGACGGCAGCCTCGAATGGCAGAGGGCCGTCGAAGATCTGGCCGGTGATGACCATGTGGCGCGGGCGGAGCTGCAGGAGATCGCGCGCTGGTTCCCGAGCATACAGATGATGAGGAACCATGCGCGCGGCCTCATCAAGGTAATGACAGACGACGAGAAGCGTCGCACCATGCCCAGCGGCCCGTACAGCGTCTTCGGCGTCCATCTGGTGAAGATCCTGCAGTTCGCCATGGGGGAGACGCGGTCGAATGATCTGGAGCAGCGCGTGCGCTGGTGGATGTACCGTTCCGCCAAAGCGCTGCCGCAGCAGCCGGATCCGAACCGTGTCGCCTCCAGGGCGGAGCGCGTGTGGGAGGTCGTCCTTGCCGTCTCCGCGCCAATCAACATGGCGTACTGGGACAGGTTCCAGCCTGACCTCCTCCATCCCGACGACGTCTCCGACGCGTATTCGTCGTCCGACTCCGAGCACGAGCACCTCACCTCCGACGCGGACTCTGGCTACGACCCGGAGACCGAGTCGTCTGAAGAGTGGGAGGTGGACGTCATCGTTCTCTCTAACGACGAGCCGGATGAGGTGCAGATGGCACCACTGGCTGTGAACCTCCCCATCGATGTGGATGCGCTGCCGGATGTGCCTGACTTCGTCGTCGTCAAGCAAGAGGAGGCGGACAAGGCTTACAAGGTGCCTGCGCAGGAAGAAGTGGACGGCAGGAAGGGGAAGAAGAATGCAAGCAACAAGAGGGCTGCAGATGGGGTGGTGCGCCGCTCGGAGAGGCTGAAGATGTTGAAGGAGAATTGAAGCAGAAGCAGAGTGATGCAGCTGAAGAAGAAGACATTAGGTATGCTGATATAGTAGAGCAGCATATAAGTTAAGTATTTTGGCAATGTTGTTTAGATGTGCTCATATATGTAGAGCATATAATTTATTTTATGATGCTATGGTGTTGTTAAGTGTGATGGTGAACTAAGATGTTGAACTATGATGCTATGGTCAGTTATGCTAAACTAAGGTGTTAAACTATCCTATGCTAAACTATCCAATGTTGTAGTTAGTTAGTTATGAATGTTGTGGTCAGTTAAGAATTTGAATGTCTGCATGTGGTCAACTGATGCAACATGAGATGCCATGACTAGGGTCCATATGCAACAATGTGTTGCAACCAAATCTTTCCCAAAATAGATGGGACCTATGGGTATGTAGTAGGGTCCAAATGCAACCAACTCTTTCCTAATGTGTTGCACATATTCAGTTAAACATTCAGAAGTTCAGTTAACTGTCAAAGTACAGTTAACTGTGAACAAATTCAGCTAACTCTGAAAAAATTCAGTTAACTCTAAAGTTTAGTTAACTTTCAAAAATTCAGTTAACTCTCTGTCAAAAATAGATAGGAGCAGTTAGTTAGTGCACTGAGAGGACAAACTCAGTTATCTTCTGACTTTGAAGAAATTCAGTTAACTCTGAAAAATTCAGTTAACTCTCAACAATTCAGTTAACTATGTGCACTAGTTTAGTGCACTATGAACACATTCAGTTAACTTTGAAAAATTCAGTTAACTGTCAAAGTATAGTTAACTGTCAAATAAATAGTGAACTCACTAAATCATTAATAAGACACTGCAACTCAATCAAAGTACTTAAATTGAATTACATACTTCAGTACACAAATTAGTCAAATTATTGAGTACAAATTAGTCTGAACTTCAAGTGCAAGGTCATACTGGACCTGCTACTAATGATTACATTAGACCACCATTGCATCACTCAAATTCTTCAAGCATCTCTTTCAGCTTCCTTATCTTGCTTTTGGTGTCTTCCTTATGTTTGAAAAGATCACCAATCATGCACTCTAACTTCTTCTTCTCTTGCTTTAGCACATTCCTTTCCAGCACCAGGTTGTCCCTCTCTTGCACTGCATCGCCTCTCTTCCATGATATTGTCCCTCTCACCTTCATGAGGTCCCTCTCTTTACATTCCTTGGCCCTCACAACTTGATGAATGTTTGTGAATGATTTGCCAGACATGTTCTTCTTATCAAGATCTTCCTTCATGTCAGCCAAAGCTAGTTGTGTGTTGCCTAGTTGGGCCAGAGCTTGCTCCTTCTCAGCCACCATTTGAGCAAAATCAACCTTCAAAAACCTCAAGTCTTTTTCCACATTTTCCTTCTCTCTCACAACCCTAAGATTTTCTTCAGCATGCACTACTGCAGGAGACTGCTAACGCGACACTACGATCAGAGACCCTTTGCCGAAACTGTGTGCGATACAATAATCGCAAACGCTGGTGTAAAAAAACCATCAAAAAAGGTGCAAAACATTTGCGATGATGGATGATCAAACACGGTTAAGATTTTAGTTGCGTGTGCAATGCAGGGCATACGGTTAATCCATTCAAACTGTCTGTGATGAGGCAGAACAATAGAAACGGGCAGCCATAACAATGTGTGTGCAATGCAGGACACACGGTTAATCCATTCGAACTGTTTGCGATGAGGTAGAACAACAGAAACGGGTAACCATATCAATGTGTGTGCGATATACGGCATATGGTTAACTCGAACGAACTGTTTTCGATTAGGGAACACAACAGAAATGGTTCAACTTAACAAGATGTGTGTGATATGCAACATACAGTTCACATGGATGAACTGTTTGCAATGAGCCAAAAGAACACAAACGAGTTGTGTAAACAAGATGTGTGTGATACGTGGCAAACAGCCGACTCGGATGAACTATTTGCAATGAGAAATTACAACACAAACGGTCAATCTGATTACTTGTGTGATTACGTGTACAAAAACTTTGAAAAATGCAAACTAGTTGCTTGCGGTGGCTAGGAGTATCGCACACGATGCGTCTGCGAGTACTCGTGTGTGATAATTAGTATGTTACACATATGTTTCCTTATGTGAACATATGTGTGAATTTGCAATATGGACAGTTAATATGCAAACGCATATACGGACATCGGGCTGCGCTTAAACTCAATGAACTATGTACGATACTAATACTTTCCATGAAAATTTATGAACTTGGGTATGACATTTGAGTAACATATATATAGTGGTTACACTATTCGAAAAAAGGAGGATCTTCGTAACACCGTTTTGACAACCATATGGTCCATATCTACATACTTAACATAGTAACAACTATCACATTTTAAGAGGCTAAGGGCCAAAAACCATATGGTCCATATCTACATACTTAACATATATAGTAACAACTAGCACATTTTAAGAGGCCGAGGGCCAACAACCACAACTATACACTGGAAGCAGCTTAACATATATAGTAACAACAATCACAACGACTCGGCATCTCGTCAATGAAAAGGAAGAGCCCTCCTGTGCCTTGGTAGAGCAGGAGTAGAACAGTGTCTCCAATTTTCCAATATGGATGCATTGCCACGAGAAGCGAGAACTTGTTAATTTGAATGGTTCCATTTTTGCGGGAAATGCAGTACCTTGCAATCACTTTGGTGTTATTAGCAGGCACAAGTGTAATTCGACCACGCCGGGAAATCAATCCAGAAACGTCTACAGGGGGCAATTATTGTTGACATGTAGAATAAAAAACAATTGTAACATATTGTTGAAGATATATATAGTTTATGAGCATCAACATTAAAATAAGACTTTTTACCAGCGCTTTGTGCACACAATTGGTCTTGTAAAATGTGTGCATCATAGGTCTAATTAATCCCATCCAAAGTCCAGCGTTCATACGCTGTGCTATCTCTGTCAGATTATCAACAAAGTTTATGACATGCTTCAAGTCCTTCCAGTGAAATTTGGTACGCTTAGTAACATACAGATCGTTCACTATGCATCCAACATATCCTTCTTAAAAGGTGGAAAGGTATTATTTATTTAGAACATGGCGTAAGAATATATAGTGCGCATAAATTGGTAAAATTTAATTTGTTACCGCTTAGGAACGAAGTCATAATATGATATCACAATTGGTTGCTTAAATAGTGATCAATTGGTTGCTTAAATAGTAATATGACAGGGATGGAGAAAGTGAAAGGACACTAACCTCGATCGACTTTGATCGGTGATGACGTTGGGGAAGTAAACATCCATGTTAATTAGACCAAGCCGTGGTGCACGCACTAGAATTTTATTGCCGACTTCGATTCATAACACTTAGACATTTTTCTCCAAAGGTCCACATTAAAATAGGAGTGACCATTTTATCAAGTTTTACGCTAACCATCATTGTAAATCCATGTTGCGTTGTCAATATGACATCCTGGGAGTCATCAGCAAAGTAAAGCCTAAGATTTCCTTCTACTCATGTTCTTGCAAAGCAAGGGATGTACTGCTTGAAATGAAAATTAAGATCGTAAATTAGATATATTGAAATAACCAAGCAAGATGCAAATATGGGAGTAACTGATAGAACATATCCATATATAGATGCAAGCAAAGTACAAAAATATAGATTTAAAAATAGATAATGTAACAAAGATTTGATGCAAATACATAGATAATGTAGCAACATACGGTATATGTTCACAAATTTAGGCCATGCCGACCGTGGTAGGTTGAGATTGAACATACCAAGCGCTCCCTGAAGTCATCCGGAATGGTGAGATAGAACTTCGTTTCCGACTGGCCAAGACCATAGTTGCCCGATTTGTGCTCGCACTGTGCACACATGAATGAACACCCACGAATCAGCTAGAACAAAAATGATTCCACGGCGATTTCCGCCAGTTGATTAACTGTGACGGATGGACTGTGATAAGAGATGAGTGAATATTTTGCTAATTAAGTTGATTACCTTCTCCATGAGAAAAATCCCCGACCCAATCCCGCAGAAAACCCCAGTCGACCAGAGTCTAGAATGTCGGTGCAGATAGGCGGCAGAAAGCGGTGGAGGCGAAATCCGGTGCCGTTTGGAGCGCGACTCACGCCCACCGCCAACAACCGTCGAGCTTAGGGTGCGAAGTGCGGAGGAGTCCATGGCGAGTGAGTGGGGATGAAGTGGGCGAGGGTTTTCTTTTCCTTTTGCATGTGTGAGTGAACACACACGGTTCGCGGAGGCGACGGAGATGAATCGTGTGCGATAGTAAATCACCGAGATTGAATGGGAATCTAAATTTTCTTTGTCCTTCATCCATGAGTATTTTTTCTACGATGAACATAAACCCTGCTAATCACCGTGTTCAAATTTGACACTTTTCCGGGTTCATTTACAATATTTAGGGGATTATGTGCATTTTGTAGGCATTAATGCACGTAATTCAAATTCAAACAATTGGTGCATGAAAGGGTGCACAAGAACGGTCTGGAAAAACTGGCAGAGATTCAATGGAATGTGTGGCAATAGTCAACCACGCGCCATTTACTGGGTTATCAACTATAGAACAATGAAATATGTGCTTGAAAAACAAGACGGCTGGCATGGTGCCATGGTATGGCCTCACCGTGCCCTGGTTAAAAGCTGAGAAGGTTTGATTTATATCATCATGCACGCCCTTCATAAATCGAACCATCATCGAGGAAGTTCAATTTCGAGAGGGAAATCACCAAGATTGAAGGGGAATCCAAATTTCCGTCCTAGTTTGTCATTCAGTTTTTTTCCAACGATCAACATACCGCCTCAAATGAAACGTGTTCAAACTCATTACCATATTTAGGGGATTGTGTGTTTTTTCTAGGCATTAATTATGCACATAATTCAAATTCGAACAATCGGTGCATGAAAAGGTGCACAAGAACGGTCTGGAAAACCATGCTCGTGCTATACAAAAAATGAAACACATGGTTGAGAAACATGACGCCTGGTGTGGTGCCATGGTATGGCCTCACCATGCCCTGGTAAAAATTGGAGAATGTTTTCCTTATGTCGTGATGCGCGCCTTTCATAAAATGAACCATCATTCGAGGAAGTTTCATGGTTTTGATACGTCCATTTTGCATCATGCTTTTATGTTGATATTTATTGCATTATGGGCTGTTATTAAACGTTATGTCACAATACTTATGCCTATTCTCTCTTATTTTACAAGGTTTACATGAGGGAGAATGCCGACAATTAGAATTCTGAGCTGGAAAAGGAGCAAATATTAGAGACCTATTCTGCACAACTCCAAAAGTCCTGAAACTCCACGGAATATCTTACAATAAATAATAAAAAATCATCGCCAAAGATGAAGGCCAGGGGGCCCACACCACATCCACGAGGGTGGGCGCGCCCCTCCTAGGCGCGCCCCCTACCTCATGGGCCCCCGGTGGCTCCGATGCCCATCTTCTGCTATATGAGGTCTTTCGTCGAGAAAAAAATCAGAAGCAACCTTTCGGGACGAAACTCCGCCGCCACGAGGCGAAACCTTGGCGGAACCAATCTAGGGCTCCGGCAGGGCTGTTCTGCCGGGGACACTTCCCTCCGGGAGGGGTAAATCATTGTCATCATCATCACCAACGCTCCTCTCATCGGGAGAGGGCAATCTCCATCAACATCTTCACCAACACCATCTCCTCTCAAAACCCTAGTTCATCTCTTGTATCCAATTTTTGTCTCCAAGTCCGGGATTGGTACTAGTAGGTTGCTAGTAGTGTTGATTACTCCTTGTAGTTGATGCTAGTTGGTTTATTTGGTGGAAGATCATATGTTCAGATCCTATATGCATATTAATACCCTACGATTATGAACATGAATATGCTTTGTGAGTAGTTACGTTTGTTCTGAGGACATGGGAGAAGTCTTGCTATTAGTAGTCATGTGAATTTGGTATTCGTTCAATATTTTGATGAGATGTATGTTGTCTAGCCTCTAGTGGTGTTATGTGAACATCGACTACATAACACTTCACCATTATTTGGGCCTAGAGGAAGGCATTGGGAAGTAATAAGTAGATGATGGGTTGCCAGAGTGACAGAAGCTTAAACCTAGTTTATGCGTTGCTTCGTAAGGGGCTGATTTGGATCCATATGTTTCATGTTATGGTTAGGTTTACCTTAATACTTTTGTTGTAGTTGCGGATGCTTGCAATAGAGGTTTATCATAAGTGGGATGTTTTTTCAAGTAAGAACATCACCCAAGCACCGGTCCACCCACATATCAGATTATCAAAGTACCAAACGCGAATCATATGAACGTGATGAAAACTAGCTTGACGATATTCCCATGTTTCCTCGGGAGTGCTTTTCCTATTATAAGAGTTTTTCCAGGCTTGTCCTTTGCTACAAAAAGGATTGGGCCACCTTGCTACACTTTATTTACTTTTGTTACTTGTTGCTCGTTACAAATTATCCTATCACAAAACTATCTGTTACCATTTGTTTCAAAGATTTGCAGAGAATACCTTCTTTGAAAACCGCTTATCATTTCCTTCTGCTCCTCGTTGGGTTCGACACTCTTACTTATCGAAAGGACTACGATAGATCCCCTATACTTGTGGGTCATGAAGTTTCGAGGGGGAAATCACCAAGATTGAAGGGGGATCCAAATTTCCTTTATCCTTTGTCCATGAGTTTTTTTTCTATGATGAGCATACAACCTGCAAATCACCGTGTTCAAATTTGGCACTTTTCCGGGTTCATTTGCCATATTTAGGGGATTATGTGCATTTCCTAGGCATTAATGCGCATAATTCAAGTTCAAACAATTGATGCATGAAAGGGTCCACAAGAACGGCCTAGACAACCATTCTTGTGCCATTTAGTAAATTCTCATGCCTTTTACAAGGAATGGACAGATATTTCGATGAACTGTGTGGCAATAGTCAACCACAAATGTTTGTCTGTTGGGTTTTCAACTATAGAAAAAATGAAATAAATGCTTAAAAACATGACGCCTGGCATGGTGCCATGGTATGACCTCACCATGCCCTGGTAAATATTTGAGAAGGTTTGGCTTATGTCGTCATGCACGCCCTTCATAAATCGAACCATCACCGAGGAAGTTCCATGCTTTCGAGAGGGAAAATCCCCAAGATTGAAGGGGAATCCTAATTTCCGTCCTAGTTTGTCATTCAGTTTTGTTCCAATGATCAACATACCGCCTCAAATGCAACGTGTTCAAATTTGACATTTTCCCGGGCTCATTTACCATATTTAGGGGATTATGTGCATTTTCTAGGCATTAATGGACATAATTCAAATTCGAACAATCGGTGCATGAAAAGGTGCACAAGAACGGTGCTGAAAACCATGCTCATGTTATTTAGCACATTCTCATGCCTTTTACAAGGAATGGACAGATATTTCAAGGAAATGTGTGGCAATAGTCAACCATAAACGCGTCGTTTACTCGGTTAACAACTAAACAAAAAATGAAACACATGGTTGGAAAACATGACGCCTGGCGTGGTGCCATGGTATGGCCTCACCATGCCACAGTAAAATTGGAGAATGTTTTCCTTATGTAGTGATGCGCGCCTTTCATAAGTCGAACCGTCACCGAGGAAGTTTCATGGTTTCAAGGGGGAAATCACCAAGATTGAAGGGGGGGGTCCAAATTTCCTTTGTCCACGAGTTTCTTTTTCTACAATGAACATACAACCTGCAAATCACCATGTTCAAATTTGGCACTTTTCTAGGTTCATTTGCCATATTTAGGGGATTATGTGCATTCCCTAGGCATTAATGCGCATAATTCAAGTTCAAACAATCGATACATGAAAGGGTCCACAAGAACGGCCTAGAAAACCATGCTCGTGCCATTTAGTAAATTCTCATGCCTTTTACAAGGAATGGACAGACATTTCGATGAAATGTGTGGCAATAGTCAACCACAAATGTCTGTTTGTTGGGTTTTCAACTATAGAAAAAATGAAATAAATTCTTAAAAATATGACGCCTGGCATGGTGCCATGGTATGACCTCACCATGCCTTGGTGAAAATTTGAGAAGGTTTGGCTTATGTTGTCATGCACGCCCTTCAAATCGAACCATCACCGAGGAAGTTTCATGCTTTCGAAAGGGAAATCCTCAAGATTGAAGGGTAATCCAAATTTTCTTTGTTCTTTTCCCTGGAGTTTTTTTCTACGACGAACATACACCCTGCAAATCACCGTGTTCAAATTTGGCATTTTTTCGGGCTCATTTACCATATTTAGGGGATTATGTGCATTTTCTAGGCATTTAGCGCATATAAATGCAATCCAGCTACATGTGCATGGGTGTGATGTGAGGAACGTGGATTGCCGTTCGATCGCGGCGCATCCAACGGTGCACACGCGCGATCCGCGTGGCTGGTGTTCCGGCCAATCATAACGCAACACACAATAGGCTCAGCGCACACTGTTTTCGGAAGCGATGGAGATGAACCGTGTGCGATAATGAACGAGCAAAATTGTAAGGGAAGCCAAATTTCTGTTGTCGTTTGTGGTTGAGCTCTTGAATACCACCGCCTTTGTCTGGCTGCCCGGCCCCTCCGTCGAGCTCTCTCCAGCGTCGTCCATGGCACCACGGCGCCTGAATCGGTAAGGAAGCGATGGCATCCCGCCGCGCCGCGTTCCTCGCCGCCCGCGACCGCACACATGGTAAGGAAGCGATGGCATCTCACCACGCCGAGTTCATCACCGCCGGCGGCCAGACAGTTACATGGGCAGACTTTGAGGCTGCCATGGCCGAATGGGTGGTGGATCTAGAGGCGGCCAAAGCCGCACAGAAGGAGCGGAAAAGGCAGAAAGCAGTCAAGAAAAGAGAGTCCCGCCGCCGCAAGAAAAAAGAGGCCGCACGCCATGGTGAGGAGAGCTTGGCGGAGATCGAAGCACGGTGGGCTGCTGCCTACAAGGCCGGGAAGGAGGACGCCGGTGTCTGGCCAGCATGCCCTGATGGCAGCATGTGACAAGTAGTTTAAGTTTGTAATATTATAGCAAATTACCAGTAGTACTTTAAGTTTGTAGTATTAACGTACAATATCGGTAAGAGCATCCTTTGAGGGCTTTGAGCGTTGATTAGCATGTGTGCCCGTGTGCGTTTTTTTTGCGTTAATCATTAGAAGATCACAAAACACACGGTTTCTATGCCATACCCGTCTGCATTTTTTGCGTTAATGACCCATAAGTCAGTTACCTATGCGATATTTCCTAATAAACCAGGCGTACCATTGACCAAAAAAAATCAAGTACACGCGTACATTTTTTTGGAGACGGGATCTGCCAACTTTCTTTTTTCTCGCACACGAGTATTTTACGTGCTTCATCTGCGTTGTGTGTTTCCCCTGCCCAAGTTTCAAATTTCGCACTGAAATTTTCATTAGGCGCATGATTTCAGAATTTATTCCTCCAACCACATCCCCTTCCCCTCAGTATCCCCCTCCCTCGCGCCTCCCCCTACCGGCATCTCAAACCGCCGCCGCCGCAACCATAGCTTCAACCACATCTACATTCTGCTCGAATCCAGTCAGGTAACCCACCGATCTCTATCACGTCCCCGGCCTTATTGCTTAAATGGCGCATGCGAAACATCCTCATGCCTCCAAATCCCCCCGCCAGGAGCTGATGGCGGTCCATAGCGCGATGGCCATTGTGCGTGTTGACCAGGAGGAACACCTCGCCTCCGCCGCCGCCGCCGACATGGTGCGAGCTACGCCCAGATGAAGTCCCCCAGCGACTACCCCCCAGGACTTAACATGTAAGATCTGACCAGCTAAATATTACCAATACCACTTGCAACGGCTATGATTTGTATGGTTGATGTATTAAGAATGTTCGTGCCTTGTTTATTTCAGTACTGCACACCGTGTGATGTTCAAATATTACCGTGTCCAGCTCAATTTCACCAATACCAGCAACAAACTTACAATACATGACTCAGGATATCACTAGAGATGCTGCCCATTTGCTATTTTTAGTGATGCTAACCCTGTTGCACTTAACATGCCTGTCCATGTACTTACGCAGGGTCATAACGACCGATGCTTTTGTTTGCCGTCGAGGTGAATTGCATCCCATGTCTTATAGTATTTCACATAATTTGTGCAATTGTAGTTTAACTTCTACCCATTTACTGGTTGCCTGTAGGTACACATGTTAGTTGCACTAATCCACGCTTCAACCCAGAGAAACAGCTCGCCTCCGCCATCGCTGACTTTGGGCGAGCTCTAGCCAAGATGAAGTGCCCCAGCAACTACCTCTCAGGACTTACCAAGTATGTACTCACCAGTTCAATCTTACTAATACCAGTTGCAATTAATGGCTATGTTACATGCGGTCGATGTATTAAGCATGTTCTAGTAAACATGCCTAACACGCTTTTTGCTACTTTCCCTACCTTTTATAGACATCCGGGCCATTCTCTGCCCGGCAAAGACACGCCTTGTGATGTTTAACTATGCCAATTGCATTTTAATCAGTATCGGTTTCAATGTCTATTAAGCCTATTGCAATTAACAGCTAAATCCATTTTTAAACAGTTGCATTTCAATGGCTACAAACTTACAAAACATGACTTAGGATGTTGTTAAGTACATTGCAATTATGATTGTATCCATTTTTAATCTGTCCATTTGCTACCATGCTACTCTCTCGCAATGAAGATATACTAGAGATCTTGCCCCATTTGCTATTTTTGGTGGATGCTAACCTGTTGTACTTAACATGCTTGTCCATGTACTTATGCGAGGTAATAACGGCCGATCTTTGTTGTTTGCCGTCAAGGTTAGCTGCATCCCATGTCTTATAGTATTTCACATCATTTGTGCAATTGCAGTTTAACTTCTACCATTCACTGGTTGCCTGTAGGTACACATGTCAGTGGCACTCATCCACGCTTCGACCCGAAGGAACAGCTCGCCTCCGCCGCCACTGACTTTGGGCAGGCTCTGGCCAAGATGAAGTGCCCCAGCAACTACCTCTCAGGACTTATCAAGTATGTACCCACCAGTTCAATCTTACCAATACCAGTTGCAATTAATGGCTACGTTTTGTACTGTCGATGTATTAGGCATGTTGTAGTAAACATGCTTAACACGTTTGAGCTATTTTCCCTACCTTTTTATAGACAACTGGGCCATTATCTGCTCTGGCAGCACCTGCCCTGTGATGTTAACTCTACCAATTGCATTTTTATCAGTACCGGTTTCAATGGCCATTAAACCTGTTGCAATTAACAGTTGTATCCATTTTTAAAGAGTTGTATTTCAATGGCTACAAACTTACAAATAAATGAATTAGGATGTTATTAAGCCCGTTGCTATTAACAGTTGTATCCATTTTTAATCTGTCCCTTTACTACTATGCTACTCTTTCGAAATGAAGATATCACTACATATGCTGCCGTTTTATTACCATTTGCTATTTTTGGTGGATGTTAACCCTGTTGTAGTTAACATTGGCTTTCCATGTACTTACGAGGCTACAATGGGCGATCTTTGTTGTTTGCCGTCGAGGTTAGCTGCATCCCATGTCTTATACACCATCTATTCCTAAATATAAGTATTTTTAGAGATTCCAATATAGACTACATAAGGAGCAAAATGAGTGAATCTAGATTCTAATCTAAACTATATCTATAATTCTATATACATCCGTATGTAGTTCATATTGAAATCTAAAAAAAAACGTGTACTTAGGAACATATGTAGTTGTATTTTACTATTGAGGAACACAGTAATTTCAAAAAAAAATTCCTACGCACACGCAAGATCATGGTGATACATAGCAACGAGAGAGGAGAGTGTTGTCTACGTACCTTCGTAGACCGAAAGCGGAAGCGTTAGCACAACGCGGTTGATGTAGTCATACGTCTTCACGATCCGACCGATCAAGTAATCGAACGACGACACCTCCGAGTTCAGCACACGTTCAGCCCGATGGCGTCCCTCGAACTCCGATCCGGCCGAGTGTTGAGGGAGAGTTTCACAAGACGACGGCGTGGTGACGATGATGATGTTCTACCGACGCAGGGCTTCGCCTAAGCACCGCTACAGTATTATCGAGGTGGACTATGGTGGAGGGGGGCACCGCACACGGCTAAAAGATCAAACTATCAATTGTTGTGTCTTTGGGGTGCCCTGTAACATCTCAATTTTCAATTTGGATGTTTATAATAGATCATTCATATGCATCCATGATTTATGCATTTTGCCCCATTTGTTTCATTTGATTTTTTGATCCAAGGAACTTTGAGCAACTCAAGGACCAAAAGAGAGAGTTGGAAGTTTTCCTAAAAACCAATTTTGATTTTTTTCGAAGTTGGGAGTTCGGATCAAATTTGGTTTCACCAAAAAAAAAAAAATTCATTTCCATTATTTCAAAAATAAAATAAAGAGAGAAGATAAAAGGACTTCTTCAAAAACAGAAAATAAATATTGGAAATTGAATTTGAAATCTAAACATATTTGTTGGGTTGTATTTGCAATTTATTTTATTAGTTTAGCAAAAATGTTTATTTTTAAAACATTTGCATTTTAGGCCGGATAAATGTTCACAAGGTCATATACAAGACCATATATCTATGTGAATTTTTCTGGGATTTTTAGGAGTTATTTTATTGTATTTGTATGCCCCAAATTGCTTCTGTCAAAAAGAAAAAGTATTTATTGAAAAAATGGAGCCACCAAGCCAAGCCCGGTCGGCCTGACCATGAGCAACGCCATGGCCCAGGCAGGCCGATCGCCCAGCCAGCCACCAGCGAACAAGAGCCACCAGCAGCGTCCACGTGCTTCAATAGAACAAAAGAAGAAGAACGAGGCCAACGCCCCAGGCAGGTTTCCCTCGCACGCTCGCTCTTCCTCTTCCTCGTTGACTCTCTCTCTCCCTTGATGCTTGGACCCCACCTTTTCTTCTTCCTCCTCACCAATAGACAACAGAAACGTACGCGTACATTACTCCTGACGCCTCTTCGTTTCAAATTCTTGGAAATCCTAACTCCAGCCAACCACACGACCAAGGAAGATGTCCTATAAATAGTCACGACTCTCCTCGACCGATTCAGTCAAAAATCCCTTGCCAAAACCACCTCTAGACGATGCACTCGACGTTCCAATCTCGTCTCAGAAGCTGCAGTTCATCGCAAGTTTCAGACGCCGGTGAGCCGTCCCGAGCCTTATCCTTTTCAGTTCTGACTCCCATCGATCCCTAGACTTCATTTGAGATGGTCTCGCGCTCCCTCTTCATCTACAGAGGCCACCTCGAGCACGTTGTCTTCACCGGAGCACTCGGAGTACGCGAGCTTCATCGCTTGGTTTTGTCGCCGTTCGTCATCGTCGACCTTCATGGACTCCACCACCAGACGAGCCACTCTCCACTGCATATCGTAGACACCTCCGCCGCCGCCCACGATCGCCGGAGCCACCGCCATCACCACGCGAGAGCCTCCCCCAAACCTCCAGTTCTTCTCTGTAAGTTGAACGAACCCATGTTCGCTTCAGTTTTTTTCCCTTATGGATCGGCCACCCTCTCCTAAACTAGCAGCAAACGCCCGTACAGCCAACCAGGGAGCGCCACATGTCAGATTTTTTCCCCTTATGGATCGGCCACCCTCTCCTAAATTAGTTTTTTTTCCAGAAAAATTCCTATTTCAGATTTTTCTTTTAGCGTATCTTTTAATCTATAGATCCAAATTAGGTGATTATTTTTCCTACTAGTTCATAAAAATCCCCTCTAACCAGAGAACCAAACGAAAAATATTTTTGAAAATTTTAAAATTTGAATTCAAACAGATCTGAATTCAAACTTCATTAGGCCATATCTCGAGTTTCGTAACTCCGTTTTAGGTCATTCTTTTTGCAAATCAAAGCTCGTAATGTGTACTTTCTGTTAAAAACAAACACACATATTTTTGCTACTATAAAAATTACGTTCTGTACAGAAACTTTATTTGGATGTTTTGGATTTTTTCGAAGTCTTTCATTTGTTTTCTTTTTGGATCTTTGCTTGTATACTTATGTATGTTATTGCTTGCTTACGCTAGATCATCCGGAGTGCGAAGCTTGCTATTACGAATCTTTACAGTTCAACGAACGTCAGCAAGGGAAGTTCACACTTTGATCATAATTATTTTATACCCAGTTTTTACTATGCATTAGTTTAACCCTCAAAGATTGCACGAATAGGATTGGGAACATGTGGATATGCTATGTAGTTCATGTGATAGGAACCTATGACCTTTTGATCACCCCGGGAATATTCGTTATATCATATATTGCTTAGCCATGCTCGTAGACGGGGATTGGTATGTGTGATTCATGCAAGTTGCGAGAGATAATAATTTTGGGACAACATAAGGTGGCAACTTTGATACACATCTGGGTGGATTGTTTGGGGCACATGGAGTAACCAGTTCTTGCCCAAGGGGAATCCCGGAGTACCCGTGTGATTACCCTAGGGCCGCCACCCAGGCTCAAAGGGATCATAAGATATTTCATGCCTAGAAACTTTCATGTGGAGCCACAAGCCATTATGGGCTCTGGCATAGTTGAGTAAGTTGTGTGACCTCTTTCCATGGTAGACTAGCTGATGTAGGGGAAAGTAGGTGTACTGGTCTACCAAGGGTTAAGGGCAAACACTTCTGAAAGGCTATGTCTCGATCTTCCGATCATGGAGGTGGTCGAGTCTTGTGGGGAAAAGTACGCAAACCTCTGCAGAGTGTACAAACTAATCATGATTAGCCGTGTTCCCGGTTAAGGACATCTTGAGTATCTAGAAGTGAATTATTGGTTGATCTCATCACTCTATTTAACGAAATTATAGGGTTACTATAACTTGGGAATTTTGGGATTGAGTTGGAGGAACCTTCTCAATAATGGCATTTTAATTTAGTAGTAAATAAAAATTTATTGCTTTGTTGTAGGGTAAAATTGGCTTTATGCAAAAATTAAACTTAGAGCCTCCACCAGCTAAATTTGCATATAGAGATAGTCTTTTTTTATTATTATTTCTAAGGTGTGAAATTGCCAGCATATTCCATGTGCTGACCTACACGGCTACAACGCCTCATGTTGCAGACTTTTCCGACGAGGATTAAAGGTGCGATAGGTCGTTGTTCTGCACTCAGTTTGCCGTGGAGTTGGATGGGCTCATTTACCCTTGAAGCTTCCGCAGTTATTTTTATTTAGATGGCCTTTGGCCATATTATTGTAATAAATACTCTTTTGAGGACCTCGATGTAATAAAATTTGTGATTGAACTTTGTTATAATTCCTCGAGTACTGTGTGTGTCAGCATACCGATCCAGGGATGGCACTTATGCACAGAGACTACGATCCATTTGGGTCGGGTCGCTACATGCCCCCTGCCCCCGTATATAAAGGAGCAAGGGGGTGCGGCTTGACTTTGGAGAGGCGCGCCAGGAGGAGTCCTACTCCCACCGGTAGTAGGACTCCCCCCTTTCCTAGTTGGATTAGGACTTGGGAGGGGGAAAGAGGTGGAGGAGAAGAAGGAAGGGGGGGGGGGTGCCGCCCCCCTCTCCTTGTCCTATTCGGACTAGGGGAGGAGGGGCGCGTGGCCCAGCCCTGGCCGCCTCTCCTCTCTTCCACTAAGGCCCATTATGGCCCAATAACCTCCCGGGGGGTTCCGGTAACCTCCCGGTACTCCGGTAAAATCCCGATTTCACCCGGAACACTTCCGATGTCCAAACATAGGCTTCCAATATATCAATATTCATGTCTCGACCATTTCGAGACTCCTCGTCATGTCCGTGATCACATCCAGGAGTCCGAACAACCTTCGGTACATCAAAACATACAAACTCATAATATAACTGTCATCGAAACGTTCAGCGTGCGGACCCTACGGGTTCGAGAACTATGTAGACATGACCGTGACACGTCTCCGGTCAATAAAGAATAGCGGAACCTGGATGCTCATATTGGCTTCCACATATTCTATGAAGATCTTTATCGGACAGACCGCATAACAACATACGTTGTTCCCTTTGTCATCGGTATGTTACTTGCCCGAGATTCGATCGTCGGTATCTCAATACCTAGTTCAATCTCGTTACCGGCAAGTCTCTTTACTCGTTCCGTAATACATCATCCAGTAACTAACTCATTAGTTGCAATGCTTGCAAGGCTTAAGTGATGTGCATTATCGAGAGGGCCCAGAGATACCTCTCCGATAATCGGAGTGACAAATCCTAATCTCGAAATACGCCAATCCAACAAGTACCTTCAGAGACACATGTAGAGCACCTTTATAATCACCCATTTACGTTGTGACGTTTGGTAGCACACAAAGTGTTCCTCCGATAAACGGGAGTTGCATAATCTCATAGTCATAGGAACATGTATAAGTCATGAAGAAAGCAATAGCAACATACTAAACGACCGAGTGCTAAGCTAACGGAATGGGTCAAGTCAATCACATCATTCTCCTAATGATGTGATCCCGTTAATCAAATGACAACTCTTTGTCCATGGCTAGGAAACATAACCATCTTTGATCAACGAGCTAGTCAAGTTGAGGCATACTAGTGACACTCTGTTTGTCTATGTATTCACACATGTATTATGTTTCCGGTTAATATAATTCTAGCATGAATAATAAACATTTATCATGAAATAAGGAAATAAATAATAACTTTATTATTGCCTCTAGGGCATATTTCCTCCAGTCTCCCACTAGCACTAGAGTCAATAATCTAGTTCACATCGTCATGTGATTTAACACCAATAGTTCACATCTTTATGTGATCTGTTCACATCGCTATGTGACTAACACCCAAAGGGTTTACTAGAGTCAATAATCTAGTTCACATCGCTATGTGATTAACACCCAAAGAGTACTAAGGTGTGATCATGTTTTGGTTATGACAGAAGTTTAGTCAACAGATGCCACATTCGAGATCCGTATGTATTTTGCAAATTTCTATGTCTACAATGCTCTGCACGGAGCTACTTTAGCTAATTGCTCCCACTTTCAATATGTATCCAGATTAAGACTTGGAGTCGTCTGGATCAGTGTCAAAGCTTGCATTGACGTAACCCTTTACAACGAACCTTTTGTCACCTCCATAATCGAGAAACATATCCTTAATCCACTAAGGATAATTTTGACCGCTGTTCAGTGATCTACTCCTAGATCACTATTGTACTTCCTTGCTAAACACAGTGTAGGGTATACAATAGATCTAGCACACAACATGGCATACTTTATAGAACCTATGGCCGAGGCATAGGGAATGACTTTCATTCTCTTTCTATCTTCTGTCGTGGTCGGGTTTTGAGTCTTACTCAATCTCACACCTTGTAACAGAGGCAAGAACTCTTTCTTTGACTGTTCCATTTTGAACTACTACAAAATCTTGTCAAGGTATGTACTCATTGAAAAAACTTATCAAGCGTCTTGATCTATCTCTATAGATCTTTATGCTCAATATGTAAACAGCTTCACTAAGGTCTTTCTTTGAAAAACTCCTTTCAAATACTCCTTTATGCTTTGCAGAATAATTCTACATTATTTTCGATCAACAATTTGTCATTAACATATACTTATCAGAAAGGATGTAGTGCTCCCACTCACTTTCTTGTAAATACAGGCTTCATCGTAAGTCTGTATAAAACTATATGCTTTGATCAACTCATCAAAGCGTATATTCCAACTCCGAGATGCTTGCACCAGTCCATAGATGGATCGCTGGAGCTTGCATATTTTGTTAGCACCTTTAGGATTGACAAAACCTTCTAGTTGCATCATATACAACTCTTCTTTAATAAATCCATTAAGGAATGTAGTTTTGTTTATCCATTTGCCAGATTTCATAAAATGCGGCAATTGCCAACATGATTCGGACAGACATAAGCATAGATACAAGTGAGAAACTCTCATCGTAGTCAACACCTTGAACTTGTCGAAAACCTTTTGCGACAATTCTAGCTTTGTATATAGTAACACTACTATCAGCGTCCGTCTTCCTCTTGAAGATCCATTTAATCTCAATGGCTCACCAATCATCAGGCAAGTCAATCAAAGTCCATACTTTGTTCTTATACATGGATCCCATCTCAGATTTTATGGCCTTAAACCATTTTGCAGAATCTGGGCTCATCATCGCTTCCCCGTAATTCGTAGGTTCGTCATGGTCAAGTAACATGACCTCCAGAACAGGAGTACCGTACCACTCTGGTGCGGATCTTACTCTGGTTTACCTACGAGGTTGGGTAGTAACTTGATCTAAAGTTACATGATCATCATCATTAGCTTCCTCACTAATTGGTGTAGGAGTCACAAGAACAGATTTCTGTGATAAACTATTTTCCAATAAGGGAGTAGGTACAGTTACCTCATCAAGTTCTACTTTCCTCCCACCAACTTCTTTTGAGAGAAACTCCTTCTCTAGAAAGGATACATTCTTAGCAACGAATGTCTTGCCTTCGGATCTGTGATAGAAGGTGTACCCAACTGTCTCCTTTGGGTATCCTATGAAGACTTACTTCTCCGATTTGGGTTCGAGCTTATCATGTTGAAACTTTTTCACATAAGCTTCGCATGATCCCAAACTTTAAGAAACGACGACTTAGGTTTCTCGCCAAACCACAGTTCATACGGTGTCATCTCCACGGATTTAGATGGTGCCCTATTTAACGTGAATGTAGTTGTCTCTAATGCATAACCCCAAAACGATAGTGGTAGATCGGTAAGAGATATCATAGATCGCACCATATCTAATAAAGTACGGTTACAATGTTCGGACACACCATTACACTGTGGTGTTCCAGGTGGCATGAGTAGTGAAACTATTACACATTGTTTTTACTCAAGGCCAAACTCGCTAACTCAAATATTTTACCTCTGCGATCATATCGTAGAAACTTTTATTTTCTTGTTACGATGATTCTCCACATCACTCTGAAATTCTTTGAACTTTTCAAATGTTTCAGACTTGTGTTTCATCAAGTAGATATACCCATATCTGCTCAAATCACCTGTGAAGGTCAAAAAATAACGATACTTGCCGCGAGCCTAAACACTCATCGGACTGCATACATCAGTATGTATTATTTTCAATAAGTCAGTTGCTCGCTCCATTATTCTGAAGAACGGCGTTTTAGTCATCTTGCCCATGAGGCATGGTTCACAAGCATCAAGTGATTCCAAAAATCCATCAGCATGGAGTTTCTTCACGCGCTTTACACCAATATGACCTAAACGGTAGTGCCACAAATATGTTGCACTATCATTATTAACTTTGCATCTTTTGGCATCAATATTATGAATATGTGTATCACACGATCGAGATCCAACAAACCATTTTCATTGGGTGTATGACCATACAAGGTTTTATTCATGTTAACAGAACAACAATTATTCTCTAGCTTACATGAATAACCGTATTGCAATAAACATGATCAAATCATATTCACGCTCAATGCAAACACCAAATAACACTTATTTAGGTTCAACACTAATCCCGAAAGTATAGGGAGTGTGCGATGATGATCATATCAATCTTGGAACTACTTCGAACACACATCGTCACCTCACCCTCAACTAGTCTCTGTTTATTCTGTAACTCCTGTTTCGAGTTACTAATTTTTAGCAACCGAACAAGTATCAAATACCCAGGGGGCTACTATAAACACTAGTAAGGTACACATCAATAACCTGTATATAAAATATAGCTTTGTTCACTTTGCCATCCTTCTTATCCACCAAATACTTGGGGCAGTTCCGCTTCCAGTGACCAGTCCCTTTGTAGTAGAAGCACTTAGTCTCAGGCTTAGGTCCAGACTTGGGCTTCTTCACTTGAGCAGCAACTTGCTTGCCGTTCTTCTTGAAGTTCCCCTTCTTCCCTTTGCCCTTTTTCTTGAAACTAGTGATCTTGTCAACCATCAACACTTGATGTTTTTCTTTGATTTCTACCTTCGCCGATTTTAGCATCGCGAAGATCTTGGGAGTTGTTTTCATCATCCCTTGCATATCATAGTTCATCACGAAGTTCTAGTAACTTGGTGATAGTGACTAGAGAACTTTGTCAATTACTATCTTATCTGGAGGATTAACTCCCACTTGATTCAAGCAATTGTAGTACTCGGACAATCTGAGCACATGCTCCTTTGGTTGAGCTATTCTCCTCCATCTTGTAGGCAAAGTACCGTCAGAGGTCTCATACCTCTTGACACGGGCATGAGTATGAAATACCAATTTCAACTCTTGGAACATCTTATATGCTCTGTGGCGTTCAAAACATTTTTGAAGTCCCTGTTCTAAGCCATAAAGCATGGTGCACTAAAGTATCAAGTAGTCATCATACCGAGCTTTGTCAAACGTTCATAACGCCTGCGCATTCCGCCTCGCAATAGGTCTGTCACCTAGGGGTGCATCAAGGACATAATTCTTCCGTGCAGCAATGAGGATAAACCTCAGATCACGGATTCAATCCGCATCATTGCTACTAACATCTTTCAACTTAGTTTTCTCTAGGAACATATAAAAATAAACGGGGAGCAACATCGCGAGCTATTGATGTACAACATAGATATGTAAATACTATCAGGACTAAGTTCATGATAAATTAAAGTTCAATTAATCATATTACTTAAGAACTCCCACTTAGATAGACATCCCTCTAATCCTCTAAGTGATCACGTGATCCATATCAACTAAGCCATGTCCGATCATCACGTGAGATGGAGTAGTTTCAATGGTGAACATCACTATGTTGATCATATCTACTATATGATTCACGCTCGACCTTCGGTCTCCGTGTTCGAGGCCATTTACATTATAAGCTAGGCTCGTCAAGTTTAACCTGAGTATTCCGCTTGTGCAACTGTTTTGCACCCGTTGTATTTGAACGTAGAGCCTATCACACCCGATCATCACGTGGTGTCTCAGCATGAAGAACTTTCGCAACGGTGCATACTCAGGGAGAACACTTATACTTTGATAATTTAGTGAGGGATAATCTTATAATGCTATCATCAATCAAAGCTAGATAAGATGCATAAAAGATAAACATCACATGCAATCAATATAAGTGATATGATATGGCCATCATCATCTTGTGCTTGTGATCTCCATCTCCGAAGCACCATCATGATCACCATCGTCACCGGTAGCGACACCTTGATCTCCATCGTAGCATCATTGTCGTCTCACCAATCTTATGCTTCTATGACTATCGCTACCGCTTAGTGATAAAGTAAAGCATTACAAGGCGATTGCATTGCATACAATAAAGCGACAACCATATGGCTCCTGCCAGTTGCCGATAACTTGGTTACAAAACATGATCATCTCATACAATAAAATTTAGCATCATGTCTTGACAATATCACATCACAACATGCCCTGCAAACACAAGTTAGACGTCCTCTACTTTGTTGTTGCAAGTTTTACGTGGCTGCTATGGGCTTAGCAAGAACCGTTCTTACCTACACATCAAAACCAAAACGATAGTTTGTCAAGTTGGTGCTGTTTTAACCTTCGCAAGGACCGGGCGTAGCCACACTCGCTTCAACTAAACTTGGAGAAAGCGACACCCGCCAGCCACCTATGTGCAAAGCACGTCGGTAAAACCAGTCTCGCGTAAGCGTCTGGCGTAATGTCGGCCGGGCCGCTTCATCCAACAATACCGCCGAACCAAAGTATGACATCTTTGGTAAGCAGTATGAGTTATATCACCCACAACTCACTTGTGTTCTACTCGTGCATATGACATCTACGCATAAAACCAGGCTCGGATGCCACTGTTGGGGAACGTAGTAATTTCAAAAAAATCCTACGCACACGCAAGATCATGGTGATGCATAGCAACGAGAGGGGAGAGTGTTGTCCATGTACCCTCGAGAACCCGAAAGCGGAAGCGTTAGCACAACGCGGTTGATGTAGTCGTACGTCATCATGATTCGACCGATCAAGTACCGAACGTACGGCACCTCCGAGTTCAGCACACGTTCAGCCCGATGACGTCCCTCGAACTCCGATCTAGCCGAGTGTTGAGGGAGAATTTCGTCAGCACGACGGCGTGGTGACGATGATGACGTTCTACCGATGCAGGGATTCGCCTAAGCACCACTACATTATTATTGAGGTGGACTATGGTGGAGGGGGGCACCGCACACGGCTAAAAGAGCAAACGATCAATTGTCGTGTCTTTGGGGTGCCCCCTGCCCCTGTATATAAAGGAGGAAGGGGGGTGCGGCCGGCCTGGAGAGGGGGCGCGCCAGGAGGAGTCCTACTCCCAACGGGAGTAGGACTCCCCCCTTTCCTAGTTGGATTAGCACTTGGGAGGGGGAAAGAGGTGGAGGAGAAGAAGGAGGGGGGGGGGGGGGCGCCGCCCCCTCTCCTTGTACTATTCGGACTAGGGGGGAGGGGCGCGGGGCCCAGCCCTGGCCGCCTCTCCTTTCTTCCACTAAGGCCCACTATGGCCCAATAAACTCCCGGGGGGTTCCGGTACTCTGGTAAAATCCCGATTTCACCCGGAACACTTCCGATGTACAAACATAGGCTTCCAATATATCAATCTTCATGTCTCAACCATTTCGAGACTCCTCGTCATGTCCGTGATCACATCCAGGACTCCGAACAACCTTCGGTACATCAAAACATATATACTCATAATATAACTGTCCTCGAAACGTTAAGCGTGCGGACCCTACGGGTTCGAGAACTATGTAGACATGACCGAGACACGTCTCCAGTCAATAACCAATAGCGGAACCTGGATGCTCATATTGGCTCCCACATATTCTATGAAGATCTTTATTGGTCAGATTGCATAACAACATACGTTGTTCCCTTTGTCATCGGTATGTTACTTGCCCGAGATTCGATCGTCGGTATCTCAATACCTAGTTCAATCTCGTAACCGGCAAGTCTCTTTACTCGTTCCGTAATACATCACCCCACAACTAACTCATTAGTTGCAATGCTTGCAAGGCTTAAGTGATGTGCATTACCGAGAGGGCCCAGAGATACCTCTCCGACAATCGGAGTGACAAATCCTAATCTCGAAATACGCCAACCCAACAAGTACCTTCAGAGATACCTGTAGAGCACGTTTATAATCACCCATTTACGTTGTGACGTTTGGTAGCACACAAAGTGTTCCTACGGTAAACGGGAGTAGCATAATCTCATAGTCATAGGAACATATATAAGTCATTAAGAAAGCAATAGCAACATACTAAACGACCGAGTGCTAAGCTAACGGAATGGGTCAAGTCAATCACATCATTCTCCTAATGATGTGATCCCGTTAATCAAATGACAACTCTTTGTCCATGGCTAGGAAACATAACCAACTGTGATCAACGAGCTAGTCAAGTAGCGGCATACTAGCGACACTCTATTTGTCTATGTATTCACACATGTATTATGTTTCTGGTTAATACAATTCTAGCATGAATAATAAACATTTATCATGAAATAAGGCAATAAATAATAACTTTCTTATTGCCTCTAGGGAATATTTCCTTCAGTCTCCCACTTGCACTAGAGTCAATAATCTAGTTCACATCGTCATGTGATTTAACACCAATAGTTCACATCTTTATGTGATCTGTTCACATCGCTATGTGATCTGTTCACATCGCTATGTGACTAACACCCAAAGGGTTTACTAGAGTCAATAATCTAGTTCACATCGCTATGTGATTAACACCCAAAGAGTACTAAGGTGTGATCATGTTTTGGTTATGACAGAAGTTTAGTCAACGGGTCTGCCACATTCAGATCCGTATGTATTTTGCAAATTTCTATGTCTACAATGCTCTGCACGGAGCTACTTTAGCTAATTGCTCCCACTTTCAATATGTATCCAGATTAAGACTTGGAGTCATCTGGATCAGTGTCAAAGCTTGCATCGACGTAACCCTTTACAACGAACCTTTTTTCACCTCCATAATCGAGAAACATATCCTTAATCCACTAAGGATAATTTTGACCGCTGTCCAATGATCTACTCCTAGATCACTATTGTACTTCCTTGCTAAACACAATGTAGGGTATACAATAGATCTGGCACACAGCATGGTATACTTTATAGAACCTATGGCTGAGGCATAGGGAATGACTTTCATTCTCTTTCTATCTTCTGCCGTGGTCGGGTTTTGAGTCTTACTCAATCTCACACCTTGTAACACAGGCAAGAACTCTTTCTTTGACTGTTCCATTTTGAACTACTTCAAAATCTTGTCAAGGTATGTACTCATTGAAAAAACTTATCAAGCGTCTTGATCTATCTCTTTAGATCTTTATGCTCAATATTTAAACAGCTTCACCGAGGTCTTTCTTTGAAAAACTCCTTTCAAATACTCCTTTATGCTTTGTAGAATAATTCTACATTATTTTGATCAACAATATGTCATTCACATATACTTATCAGAAAATGTTGTAGTGCTCCCACTCACTTTCTTGTAAATACAGGCTTCACCGTAAGTCTGTATAAAACTATATGCTTTGATCAACTCATCAAAGCGTATATTCCAACTCCGAGATGCTTGCACCAGTCCATAGAAGGATCGTTGGAGCTTGCATATTTTGTTAGCACCTTTAGGATTGACAAAACCTTCTGGTTGCATCATATACAACTCTTCTTTAATAAATCCATTAAGGAATGTAGTTTTGTTTATCCATTTGCCAGATTTCATAAAATGCGGCAATTGCCAACATGATTCGGAGCAACTTAAGCATAGATACGAGTGAGAAACTCTTATCATAGTCAACACCTTGAACTTGTCAAAACCTTTTGCGACAATTCTAGCTTTGTAGATAGTAACACTACTATCAGCGTTCGTCTTCCTCTTGAAGATCCATTTAATCTTAATGGCTCACCAATCATCGGGCAAGTCAATCAAAGTCCATACTTTGTTCTTATACATGGATCCCATCTCAGATTTTATGGCCATAAACCATTTTGCGGAATCTGGGCTCATCATCGCTTCCTCATAGTTCATAGGTTCGTCATGGTCAAGTAACATGACCTCCAGAACAGGATTACCGTACCACTCTGGTGCGGATCTTACTCTGGTTTACCTACGAGGTTCGGTAGTAACTTGATCTAAAGTTACATGATCATCATCGTTAGCTTCCTCACTAATTGGTGCAGGAGTCACAGGAACATATTTCTGTGATAAGATACTTTCCAATAAGGGAGTAAGTACTGTTACCTCATCAAGTTCTACTTTCCTCCCACTCACTTCTTTTGAGAGAAACTCCTTCTCTAGAAAGGATACATTCTTAGCAACGAATGTCTTGCCTTCGGATCTGTAATAGAAGGTGTACCCAACTGTCTCCTTTGGGTATCCTATGAAGACTTAATTCTCCGATTTGGGTTTGAGCTTATCATGTTGAAACTTTTTCACATAAGCATCGCAGTCCCAAACTTTAAGAAATGACAGCTTAGGTTTCTCGCCAAACCACAGTTCATACGGTGTCATCTCCACGGATTTAGATGGTGCCCTATTTAACATGAATGTAGCTGTCTCTAATGCATAAACCCAAAACGATAGTGGTAGATCAGTAAGAGACATCATAGATCGCACCATATCTAATAAAGTATGGTTACGACATTCGGACACACCATTACACTGTGGTGTTCCAGGTGGCATGAGTAGTGAAACTATTTCACATTGTTTTTATTGAAGGCCAAACTCGCTAACTCAAATATTTTACCTCTGCGATCATATCGTAGAAACTTTTATTTTCTTGTTACGATGATTCTCCACTTCACTCTGAAATTCTTTGAACTTTTCAAATGTTTCAGACTTGTGTTTCATCAAGTAGATATACCCATATCTGCTCAAATCACCTATGAAGGTCAGAAAATAACGATACTTGCCGCGAGCCTAAACACTCATCGGACTGCATACATCAGTATGTATTATTTTCAATAAGTCAGTTGCTCGCTCCATTGTTCCAGAGAATGACGTTTTAGTCATCTTGCCCATGAGGCATGGTTCGCAAGCATCAAGTGATTCCAAAAATCCATCAGCATGGAGTTTCTTCACGCGCTTTACACCAATATGACCTAAACGGTAGTGCCACAAATATGTTGCACTATCATTATTAACTTTGCATCTTTTGGCATGAATATTATGAATATGTGTATCACACGATCGAGATCCAACAAACCATTTTCATTGGGTGTATGACCATACAAGGTTTTATTCATGTAAAAAGAACAACAATTATTCTCTAACTTACATGAATAACCGTATTGCAATAAACATGATCAAATCATATTCACGCTCAACGCAAACACCAAATAACACTTATTTAGGTTCAACACTAATCCCGAAAGTATAGGGAGTGTGCGATGATGATCATATCAATATTGGAACTACTTCGAACACACATCGCCACCTCACCCTCAACTAGTCTCATTTGATATTCAGTAACTCCTGTTTCGAGTTACTAATTTTTAGCAACCGAACAAGTATCAAATACCCAGGGGCTACTATAAACACTAGTAAGGTACACATCAATAACCTGTATATCAAATATAGCTTTGTTCACTTTGCCATCCTTCTTACCCACCAAATACTTGGGGCAGTTCCGCTTCCAGTGACCAGTCCCTTTGCAGTAGAAGCACTTAGTCTCAAGCTTAGGTCCAGACTTGGGCTTCTTCACTTGAGCAGCAACTTGCTTGCCGTTCTTCTTGAAGTTCCCCTTCTTCCCTTTGCCCTTTTTCTTGAAACTAGTGATCTTGTCAACCATCAACACTTGATGTTTTTTTTTTGATTTCTACCTTCGCCGATTTTAGCATCGCGAAGAGCTTGGGAGTTGTTTTCATCATCCCTTGCATATCATAGTTCATCACGAAGTTCTAGTAACTTGGTGATAGTGACTAGAGAACTTTGTCAATTACTATCTTATCTGGAGGATTAACTCCCACTTGATTCAAGCAATTGTAGTACTCAGACAATCTGAGCACATGCTCACTGGTTGAGCTATTCTCCTCCATGTTGTAGGCAAAGTACTGTCAGAGGTCTCATACCTCTTGACACGGGCATGAGTATGAAATACCAATTTCAACTCTTGGAGCATCTTATATGCTCCGTGGCGTTCAAAACATTTTTGAAGTCCCGGTTCTAAGCCATAAAGCATGGTCCACTAAACTATCAAGTAGTCATCATACCGAGCTTTGTCAAACATTCATAACGTCTGCATCTGCTCCTGCAATAGGTCTGTCACCTAGGGGTGCATCAAGGACATAATTCTTACATGCGACAATGAGGATAAACCTCAGATCACGGATCCAATCTGCATCATTGCTACTAACATCTTTCAACTTAGTTTTCTCTAGGAACATATAAAAATAAACGGGGAGCAACATCAGGAGCTATTGATCTACAACATAGATATGCAAATACTATCAGGACTAAGTTCATGATAACTTAAAGTTCAATTAATCATATTACTTAAGAACTCCCACTTAGATAGACATCCCTCTAATCCTCTAAGTGATCACGTGATCCATATCAACTAAACCATGTCCGATCATCACGTGAGATGGAGTAGTTTTAACGGTGAACATCACTATGTTGATCATATCTACTATATGATTCATGCTCGACCTTTCGGTCTCCGTGTTCCGAGGCCATTTCTGTTATATGCTAGGCTCGTCAATTATAACGTGAGTATTCCGTGTGTGCAACTGTTTTGCACCCATTGCATTTGAACGTAGAGCCTATCACACCCGATCATCACGTGGTGTCTCAGCATGAAGAACTTTTGCAACGGTGCATACTTAGGGAGAACACTTATACTTTGATAATTTAGTGAGGGATCATCTTATAATGCTACCGTCAATCAAAGCAAGATAAGATGCATAAAAGATAAACATCACATGCAATCAATATAAGTGATATGATATGGCCATCATCATCTTGTGCTTGTGATCTCCATCTCGAAGCACCATCATGATCACCATCGCCACCGGGCGCGACACCTTGATCTCCATCGTAGCATCGTTGTCGTCTCGCCAATCTTATGCTTCTCGACTATCGCTATCGCTTAGTGATAAAGTAAAGCATTACAGGGCGATTGCATTGCATACAATAAGCGACAACCATATGGCTCCTGCCAGTTGCCGATAACTTGGTTACAAAACATGATCATCTCATACAATAAAATTTAGCATCATGTCTTGACCATATCACATCACAACATGCCCTGCAAAAACAAGTTAGACGTCCTCTACTTTGTTGTTGCAAGTTTTACGTGGCTGCTACGGGCTTAGCAAGAACTGTTCGTACCTACGCATTAAAACCACAATGATAGTTTGTCAAGTTGGTGCTGTTTTAACCTTCGCAAGGACCGGGCGTAGCCACACTCGGTTCAACTAAAGTTGGAGAAACTGACACCCGCCAGCCACCTGTGTGCAAAGCACGTCGGTAGAACCAGTCTCGCGTAAGCGTCTGGCGTAATGTCGGTCCGGGCGCTTCATCCAACAATACCGCCGAACCAAAGTATGACATCTTTGGTAAGCAGTATGACTTATATCGCCCACAACTCACTTGTGTTCACTCGTGCATATGACATCTACGCATAAAACCAGGCTCGGATGCCATTGTTGGGGAACGTAGTAATTTCAAAAAAATTCCTACGCACACGCAAGATCATGGTGATGCATAGAACCGAGAGGGGAGAGTGTTGTCCACGTACCCTCGTAGACTGAAAGTGGAAGCGTTAACTGCTGGCAGTTGATGATGTAGTCGTACGTCTTCACGATCCGACCGATCAAGTATCGAACGTACGACACCTCCGAGTTCAGCACACGTTCAGCCCGATGACGTACCTCGAACTCTGATCTAGCCGAGTGTTGAGGGAGAATTTCGTCAGAACGACGGCGTGGTGACGATGATGATGTTCTACCAAGCAGGGCTTCGCCTAAGCACCGCTACAGTATTATCGAGGTGGACTATGGTGGAGGGGGCCACCACACACGGCTAAAAGAGCAAACGATCAATTGTTGTGTCTTTGGGGTGCCCCCCTGCCCCCGTATATAAAGGAGCAAGGGGGGTGCAGCCGGCCTGGAGATGGGGCGCGCCAGGAGGAGTCCAACTCCCACCGGGAGTAGGACTCCGCCCCGTTCCTAGTTGGATTAGGACTTGGGATGGGGAAAGAGGTGGAGGAGGAGAAGGAAGGGGGGCGCCGCCCCCTCTCCTTGTCCTATTCGGACTAGAGGGAGGGGCGCGCGGCCCAGCCCTGGCCGCCTCTCCTCTCTTCCACTAAGGCCCACTATGGCCCAATAACCTCCCGGGGGGGTTCCGGTAACCTCCCGGTACTCCGGTAAAATCCCGATTTCACCCGGAACACTTACGATGTCCAAACATAGGCTTCCAATATATCAATCTTCATGTCTCGACCATTTCGAGACTCCTCTCATGTCCGTGATCACATCCGGGACTCCGAACAACCTTCGGTACATCAAAACATATAAACTCATAATATAAGCATCATCGAAGCGTTAAGCGTGCGGACCCTACGGGTTCGAGAACTATGTAGACATGACCGAGGCACGCGTCTCCGGTCAATAACCAATAAGCGGAACCTGGATGCTCATATTGGCTCCTACATATTCTACGAAGATCTTTATCGGTCAGACCGCATAACAACATATGTTGTTCCCTTTGTCATCGGTATGTTACTTGCCTGAGATTCGATCGTCGGTATCTCAATACCTAGTTTAATCTCGTTACCGGCAAGTCTCTTTACTCGTTCCTTAATACATCATCCTGTAACTAACTCATTAGTTGCAATGCTTGCAAGGCTTAAGTGATGTGCATTAACGAGAGCGCCCAGAGATACCTCTCCGACAATCGGAGTGACAAATCCTAATCTCGAAATACGCCAACCCAACAAGTACCTTCAGAGACACCTGTAGAGCACCTTTATAATCACGCATTTACGTTGTGACGTTTGGTAGCACACAAAGTGTTCCTCTGGTAAACGGGAGTTGCATAATCTCATAGTCATAGGAACATGTATAAGTCATGAAGAAAGCAATAGCAACATACTAAACGATCGAGTGCTAAGCTAATGGAATGGTCAAGTCAATCACATCATTCTACTAATGATGTGATCCCGTTAATCAAATGACAACTCTTTGTCCATGGCTAGGAAACATAACCATCTTTGATCAACGAGCTAGTCAAGTAGAGGCATACTAGTGACACTCTGTTTGTCTATGTATTCACACATGTATTATGTTTCTGGTTAATACAATTCTAGCATGAATAATAAACATTTATCATGAAATAAGGAAATAAATAATAACTTTATTATTGCCTCTAGGGCATATTTCCTTCATTTACATCATTTGTGCAATCTCAGTTTAGCTTCTAATATTTACTGGTTGCTTGTAGGTACATATATGAGGGGTACTAATCCACGCTTCGATCCCTTTTGCGTATGGGGCAATGAGATATTCATGAACAAGCATCAAGTGAGGAAACTAAGAAAGATTCTTAGGCGAAAGAAATAGGTGCTTGGAATTAAGCTCTTTATTTACACTATTGAAGACAACAGTGAACTTTAGGATGGTACGTAATGTGTTGCCTTTTCCCCCTGTCCACAACAAGTTACTCTATTCGACCTTAGTATCTGATATTTTTCTCTTTTCAGTGGTTTCCGGAGCTATTTATTGATGATTACCTTGCAAACTACATGACCGATGTCGTGGATTTGTCACGGCAGATGTCCTAGTGTAAGGACTTGTCGTGAGGCCAACGCATCTATGTGGTAGCTTGAGAGGGGTTAATCGGGATGAGAGATGCGAGGCGGATCAACACACAAGACAAGGATTTAGACAGCTTCTGGCCCCGGGAAACATCATCCGGTAACAACCCTACATGTTGTTTTTGGCTAGGTCTCATTGTGCTCATGAAGGAGTCGTCGTAAACCGGCTCTCCTTATATAAGTTGAAGGGGCGGGTTACATGTAGAGTCCAACTCGGACTTAAGACTTAACTATTCTGACTTATCTTCACGGGCTTCTAAACGTTTTGGGCTTATTAACGCCAGGCGACTCTGTCACAATCTGACTTAAACATCTGGCTTAAACAATCTGCCGGCTTACAATCTGTCGGCTTAACATCTGGCTTAAACAATCTGTCGGCTTACAATCTGCCGGGTCACCAATGAAATACCAAGTCCCAGCCGGGTGATATCTCCGGCCAGGTCATACTGCGGGGTATATCCCCGACATTAGCCCCCAGTTTAATTTGGATTTATCCATGTTAAACTGATCCTGTAAACAAAACACAAGAACAAATTTAATAGGTTGTGCTCCGGGTTAAATATTCTTGTAAGCCGGCACCTGAACATCCTTAAGTCCTTCTCATTTCCTTCTTCTAGAAATCCGGGTCAATAAGCCAACTTCATAATCAATTTGCTGACGTTGGTTTCTCACAGAGAAAAATTGTGAAGAATAACTCATTTGACTCAGCTGCCAATACTTAAAAATATGGGTCTTTGAAATACTCATCTGATCTTCAGCCGGCTTAAAAATGTAGATCTTGCCAATTTATGATTACCAAAATTGCCGGGTTATAAACAGATGATGCCGAGTCATAATTGTTGTCGGCACCGGCTCAAAACTGAGAATTTTAAAGATTTCTCTCCCTCATATCCATATTTCCTGTAGCCCCCAAGTCTTGAGCAGAGCAAAGTGATGGCGTAAAACTTGCTTCAATATAAATATTACCACTTTGAAGAAATCCATGTTGTTCATCTCAATCACTAGTCACAACTGAGTATTCCACATATGTAGCCCCCAAGTGCCGGGTTGTCATGCTTGCAGCAACCTGGGACTTGTAATTGCCTTATACTCATGAAAATTTCTACCAGTGTAGCCCCCAAGGGCCGGTTTAGCAAGATAATACTGAGCTGGAACTTGATATGATAGGAGCAATTGGTAGCCCCCAAGGGCCGGCTCATTATGATGTGATGAGTCGGGTATTCAACAAGACAAGTAAAAAATGACTTTGCATTAGCCCCCAAGTGCCATGGTGCATTCTGGCAGTGACATGGGACTTGCATATTTGATGTAATCTCAACTTGAATAATGTAGCCCCCAAGTGCCGGGTCGTAAGCCTGCAACGACTCGGGACTATTCCTTCCATTGTAGAATAAATCATATCCATTGATAAGATAATAGCCATTGCGCTAAAGCGACTTTGAAAACCTCAATCATAATATTGGTTATTGATAACCATAATAAAAATCCAGCCATGTTGGCTATTAAATATTTGAATAATATAACCTGGTTTGAAAATCGGTTCCTGCAATATAAACCAGTATATCTATGCATATATGGATCATATGCTATGATGATGCAATGTATGATGCAATATATGATGATGTATGTGTATGATGACAGAAAACTTCAATGAAACTAGTCTGAGCCACTGGATTGTTCGTGTGTTCCGTGAGCCTGACTCACAGTGTGCCCAATCGGCATTTGAACCCTAGATAAAGTCTGGTCTTGTTCAAAGACTTATCAGGAGTACGCGGGGCCAGAGTAACATCATACATCACGGGCCGATTTATCCAAGTTTCAAGGAAGGCGGCTTATGAAGCCTGGATCTATCCTAACTATCTGTAAACCGTGCTCTCGCATGACAAGCCGCCGTTTGAACCTTAACAAGCTCAGATCTAGGTCGAATACGCTATAAGATTGATCGTTAAGAGATCGACGGGTCAATTAGGATTACCCGATGGAGTTGAAGCAGCTAGTATACAGGTAGGATGACCCGGAAAGGCTATGTTCTCTTTGGTCGAATACGCCTATCACTACAAAAAAAAACACTTCCGTGATGATACGTGTTTGTCATGCATGTACATCCATGACAAATGTATGACAGAATCAAGATAGTCATACCTGTGCTGTCGTAGAAGTGTTCCATGACATTACCAAAATTATCATCACGGAAGTGTCCACTTCCATGACGATAAATCGCGCGTCACAGAAGTGCTTTCGTCAAGGGTGACCGACATGTGGCATCCACCGTAACGGAACGCCGTTAAGCTATCGGGTCGGGTTTTGGATCCATTTACGGCCCGCTAACCCAAGGCCCGTTACGCCCTATCCGAATTAGGCCCAGTAGCGTCATCTGGGCCATCCAATATGATTCCAGCCCGTTTTCACTTCTGGCCCATGTATGGCCAATGACGTCTTTCGGCCCATTTGAGGCCCTATGTAACTGTTGGACTATTAACGGCCCGTGGTGAACCGGCCCGCAATGAACGATGTATCACTTTACACCCATTAACGGCCGTGGTGAAATCGGCCCGTAATGAACGATATATCACTTTATACCCTTTAAGGGCCCGTTATTGATTGGGCCGTTTCCAGCAAATGTTATCTTTCGACCTTCTCAGAGCCCATTTATTCTTGGGCTCATTTCCAGCATTCGTTTACTTACGGCCCGTTACTGTCATTTTCTGCTTGTGGGCCAAATTCAGCTCGTGGTTACATCGACCCATTTGTGGTCCGTTAATACGTTGGGCCGTTTTCATAGCATCATCAAATACGGCCTATTAACGATGGCCTATTATGGTCATATGGCCCGTATAAGGCCCATTGATGATACGGCTCGTAGAAGCCCCATTGTTTCTACGGCCTGTAGAAGCCCCATTGTTTTTACGGCCCGTAGAAGGCCCATTGTTTCTACGGCCCGTAGAAGGTCTACTGTTTCTACGGCCCGTAGAAGGCCCACTGTTTCTACGGCCCGTAGGAGGCCCAGTGTCACTATAGTAAATATTAGCCCATGGTTATTGTGGCCTAGTTTTAAAAAGAACTGCACTGACTACAAGCAAACAAATAAACAAGACAACAAGGAAATAAATAAGCAAGCAACTTATGCTAGGCTATCACGGCTGTTACACATATTACATCCATTGGGCATCAAAGTTCGCCACCAGTGCAAATATAGGGAACAAAGCAGCATATCATATGCACTGGTTGTCAAAGTTGGCGACCGGTATAAATAAAGGCCGCATGACAAAACAAATCCGTAATGAAACCACTTCAGAAGATCTCAAGAAACAATATCCTGGGTACCCATAATGCTGGCAAGATGCTTAGCAAGCTTATTAACTTTCTCTTGTTTGGCGCTTAAATCCTCTAGCGCTTGCTGTTGCACCAGAAAATATGCATCTAAATTCTGCAGGGACTTCCTCAGTCCTTCAGCTTCCTGTCGCAGCACATCTGATCAATGTCTTTCAACTTGAAGTTGAGACTCAAGAAGACGAACTAATTCAGGCAGCGAGTTTGAAGAGCTTGTGCCGCAGATGGTGGTCAAGAATTCGAACACTACATCAAGACAGGACTTTTGGGTTCCCTCACCGTCGTCAAGATAGTTTTTATCGACTTTCTTGGAGACCAACAGGGATGTCTCACTATCTTGAACCTTATCTGCATTATTTCCTTTACCATTGGATAACGCAGTCTTTGTTCTCCAATATTTTGTCCGCATTCTAAAACAGAAACAAGCAAACACATCACATGTTTACCATGTTGTATATGAAACTCATTTTGGTAAATGAGTTCAGTAGTAAAGTGGACAGGATAACAGCATGAAACAAAGATATATCTATGTACCATAGTCACTTTATGGTCTATATCATTCTAGTTTTTGTTGCCAAATCAAGATAGAGACACGGTTCAAATAATATTTGTTCAAGACAAAGCATAATAGACAGAATATAAGTGTGGGTAACTATAGAGCAATAACAACACTTGTAATGTGCATGACATGAGAACATAACTGTTTATTCAATTGAAACTAAAATCAGCATAGAGCAGGTTACAACAAAGAAATCAGTTAAAGAAACAGGTTTAAAACATACCTGCTATGCGCCATTGGAGTTTCAATTCCATCCTTCAAATTTGAAAATAGTTGGTATGAGTAAATACAGTAATGCAAGAGCAAAGGAGTATGAACCATAGCTACGTAACACGACACGAGAACAAATCTTCTTCTCCTTTAAGCGTTGAGTTGGGATTCGAGTGGTTGTCCTCGTGCTTTGGGCCTAATCGCAGTTCCCTTACTAACCACTCGTGTTTGGGTGCTCTGTGGTGGAGACGGTGTTGTGTCAACTGGAACTGGGTTACTATCTGCCGGGGTTGGGGTTAGAAGGGGTGTAGCTGGTTCTCTGTCCAACTGGGTAGGGGTACAATCTGCGAGAGTGGGTTATGTGGTGGATCTGGTCCTTGGGCAAGTACATCCATGGTTCTATCTGCATCAACTGGTAGCACTATCTTTTCTGAAGACCGTGTTGTTACTCCCTTAGATACTGCCATCACGCTCTCTAATTCAAGTGGCTGATAAACAAGAAAAGTAATTGAAAGTATAGACATTGTATGATAGACAGGTGCAATGGATAGTGGGGAATAAAAGAGGGCATAAAATAATTCATATTTATGTTGTCTAACCAAACAGGATAGCATGACACAATTTCACATATATGATGGCTAACTAAACAGGATAGCATGACACAATTTCACATTATGATGGCTAACTAAAAAGATGGAAAGACATAGTTCAAAATATGAGACTATGTAAACAGGATGACATGACATAACTATATAATGTGTTTATTAAATAGGTTGGCATACCATAATTCACATACATTCATGGATAGAATGCCATAATTCTAAATATGATGACTGTAAACACTAAACAGGGTGAGATGATATAACTATGTGATGTCTTTATTAAATGGGTTGCCATGCCATAATTCAGATAGATGATGTGTATGTACTATGTAAACATGATGGCATGATATAATTCAAATATATGATTTATATAGTAAGCAAGTAAGCAGATGGCAATCTATATATGATGTAAAAACTAAGCAATGCAAGACAACATGCATGACATGGGTAATATAACCCTGCCAAGTTTGAGCATAGACCTCGGGAAATAGGACTGGTCATCGGTCTCAATCCTCCTCCGAGGAGCTCTCTGTAATAACAAGATGTCTGCTTCATGAGTAGCATTGTCTGCCGAATACCTTGTTTTCACTCCATATACTTCCATCACCGCTTCAAATGGCTGATGCACGGGAAGAGTAGTTGAATATACAAACGTTGTCGACAAATGGAACACATAATACAAAAAAATGGTAGCATGATATAATTCACATACATGATGATTGGCTAAACAACATGGCATTGCATAATTCACATATATAATGCCTTTGCAACTAGATAGCATTGTATAACTCACATATATAATGTCTTGCAACAAGATGGCAATGCATAATTCACATATATGGTAATTAGACACTAAACAGGTGGCATTCACACAAAGCATGTCTAAACTAATCAAATGGCATAGCAATGCGAGACACCATACACACGATATGAGCAACATAACCCTGCCAAGTTAGAGCATACACCTCGGGGGGGGATAGGACTGGTCATCTATCTCTGAATCCTCCTCTGAGGAGCTATCCGTAACCAGCGAGATATGCGCTTCCTCAAATAGCATAGTCTGCTTAGAAGACCTTGTTTTCACTCCAGAATTTGCCATCACCGTGTCAAATGGATGATGCACACGAAGAGCAGTTGAATGTACTAACATTGTTGACAAATGTAATATGTAACAGAAAAAAAGGATGGCCTGATATAATTTTCATATAAGATGACTGGCTAAGCATGATGGCATTGCAAAATTCACATATATGATGCCTGGCTAAACAAGGTGGCGTTGCATAATTCACATAAACGATGAATAAACTAAACAGATGGCATTCGCACAAAGGATGTCTAAACTAAGCGAGATTACATATTTTATGTATAAAGTAAGCAATGCAAGACACCATATGCATTATATAACCAACATTAGCATGCCAAGTTAGAGCGAAGACCTCAGGGGGTAAATAGGAGTTATCTTCTCCTTCTGAATCCCCCTCAGAACAGATATCTTCCTCTCGATTACAATCCGAAATGCGTGGAGGGGGGGGGGGGCTTTGCGCCTACCATGGAGCAACGTCTGCATGAAATTATATTGCCACGCAAGGCTCGTCTCTTTTGCTCTACATGTTCAGTTCCATTGTTTACAATAACTGTCATGCATAGGAATAAAACATAGTGAGATTATGTAAGGAGTGCATGCAGAAATCCAGAGTGATGGTAGCAACTCGTGGATAGACCCAAAACCAATAATAGCGAGCGTGATAATGGCTTGATTAATAAATACAGATAATGGCTTCTTTACTGTTTGTTTCCCACCCAACATGAAACTCATAGTAGACACCGGAGTTAACCAGATAGTATTGATAGCGGCCCCGATATGTACCCCACAACCATTTAAAAACTCAAGTTTGACCATTAGTTTGGAGCTGACTCAGAGTCTAATCAGTGAACAGGACTATAAAGTAGCATGTAATATTAAGTGATGCATAACGTAAGCAGACACGAAAGAGTGCGACCTCTCTTGCGGACCCGTGTAGTCCTTGAGGTCATCTGCTCGGTTGATGATGGCAATGCAGTTTTCATGGCTGCCAGCGGCGGGGAAGAAGATCTGAGGCGGCAAAGGACAGTCCGGAGGCCGGATCCCTGCTGTGCTGGACCCTTCTGTCGTTGGAGCAGCTGAGCTAGGGTGGACGATGGTGCAGCAGAAGCGGAACTATCTGTAAGAGAAGTAATTCTGTAAAGGCTCGTTTCAATTGTAGGATTCCAACAATGCAGGGATAGGAAATAGACGGAATAGGATAGGAATGCACGTGCAAAACAGAGAATTTAAAAACATAGGATTTCTGCCAATCTGGGTGTTTGATTCACAACAATTGGAAGATCACAGGATGCAAAGAAGCATGGTGAGATTAAGTCAAACCACAAGAAAATGTACGGTTATAATGCTATTATGCTACTATCTCTTAGTCTTGTGCTTCATGCATAGGAATTTGAAAAGGAGGACAAGTGAAAATTAAAATTCCTATGTTTTTTCTTTCAAGGAGACACTAAAGGAACAAATCCGTGTGCTCAGTGGACAATATATATAACATGTAGAGTAAAAAAGAGATGCAACAAGTGTACAACCTATTTGGCGAAGCCATGTCGATCTCAGCGTGATTGGGTTGGCTGGTGAGGATGCTCCAGCTGACTTTGCTGTCGGAGGAGGGTAAGAAGATCTTAGGCGTCTGGAGATGGAGCCCGAGGTACTGCTCCGCTGTGATGGAGGTTTCGTCGTTGGAGCAGCTCCGGTGAGTTGTACGACGCCGAGTCTGAAGCAGGACAAGAGAGACAACGAACAACGTTAACCTGAGTGGAATTCTAATAGCATCTCCAATACATGACGTAAAATACATAACCACAAAGTGCTAGATGTAAAATACATCAGCCGCTCATCTCTCGAACTTAACCGTCAAACAGAACTTAACCGTCAAACCGAACTTAACTGTCCAAAACTGAATCTAACTGCTTAAACTGAATTTTGCCGTTGAAACTGAATTATCTTTATCGAACCGAACGCACTAGCAAGGTGAGGCTACACGTCGGTCGATCGACTTTTCATCTTCGGTCACCGATTTTGCAGCCTTTGGATACGAAATCAAGGGCATGCGGTTTATCTTCAACCTCCACCCCCTCGGCCAAAGACCACCGCCAAACAGCAGCCCCGCCGCCATGACGGCGGTCGCCGCCCGCCCGCCAAAAACACTCCCCACCGCCGGTCCACCGCCGCCCCGGCCATCCCTGTAGGGCCCCACATGCCGAGCTTTTTCTTCGGCGATCCCCACTCCACCGCCCCGCCAATGCCCCGCCATCGCCGGCGACCACCGGCCCCATCCTGAACCCTAAGATAGATAGTGGGGTACCTCTCCGGCGAGCCCCTCCCTTGAAAATCGACTGACGCAAAAGTCGATTCAGTCGACTGAAGTGTAGCCAAATCGGAGCAGCATCTCAAGCAAGAGCAAGAGAGAGAGCAGCAGCGCGAGCAAGAGCAATAGCAAAAGCAGACCAGGCAGGGGACCGAGAGCAAGAGCAGAGCAGCAGTGCGAGCAAGAGCTAAAGCAGTAGCAGCCCCTACTGATGTGGACGTCGCCGCCGAGGGAGCGACGTCGTGGAGGAAGTGGTCGGCGACGCCGCCGTGGATGGAGCCGCATTGTGTCGGCTCGGGACCGAGCGCCGGCAGCACCGTGAGATCGAATCAAGAAGAAAATGCGGTGATTAGTGTACAACCTCTTTGGCGGCGCCTGTAGGATCTTGAGAAGAGGTGTCTAGAGGGGGGGTGATTAGACACTAAGTACCAAAGTTGCAGTTTTTAACTTCTTTTGGTTTAAATGGAGTTTAGGCACAAGTTTAACATTCTCAATACATAACAAGCAAGCATGCAAAGAGTATATGAGCAGCGGAAAGTAAAGCATGCAACTTGCAAGAAAGTAAAGGGAAGGGTTTGGAGGATTCAAACGCAATTGGAGACACGGATGTTTTTGTCGTAGTTCACGATAGGTGGTGCTATCGTACTTCCACGTTGGTGGAGACTTCAACCCACGTAGGGTAACGGTTCTGCTGAGTCCACAGAGGATCCACCCATGAAGGGTCCACGGCAGTAGCAACCTTGTCTATCCCACCATGGCCGTCGCCCACGAAGGACTTGCCTCACTAGCTAGATCTTCACGAAGTAGGCGATCTCCTTGCCCTTACAAACTCCTTGGTTCAACTCCACAATCTTGTCGCAGGCTCCCAAGTGACACCTAGCCAATCTAGGAGACACCACTCTCCAAGAAGTAACAAATGGTGCGTTGATGATGAACTCCTTGCTCTTGTGCTTCAAATGATAGACTCCCCAACACTCAAATCTCTCTCATAGGATTTGGATCTGGTGGAAAGAGGGATTGAGTGGAAAGCAACTTGGGGAAGGCTAGAGATCAAGATTCATATGGTAGGAATGGAATATCTTGGCCTCAACACATGAGTAGGTAGTTCTCTCTCAGAAATAGGATCTTTGGAAGTGTAGGTTCAGTCTGATGGCTCTCTCCACGAATGAAGAGGAGGTGGAGGGGTATATATAGCCTCCACACAAAATCTAACCGTTACACATAATTTACCAATCTCGGTGGGACCGAATCAACAAACTCGGTCAGGCCGGTTTTAGTAAACCTAGTGACCGTTAGGGTTTTCGATGGGACTGACTTGCATCTCGGTAGGACCGATATGGTTAGGGTTAGGGCATAACATAATCTCGGTGAGACCGATTACACAAACTTGGTGAGACCGATTTTGGTAATTAGCTAACCAGAGAGTTGGTCAGGCAAACTCGGTGAGACCGATTACTCAAACTCGGTGGGACTGATTTTGGTAATGAGTCAACCAGAAAGTTTGCATTGTAATCTCGGTAGTACCGATTTTCAAACTCGGTGAGACCGATTTTGATAATGGACATACACAGAGAGATTACAATCCCATCTCGGTGAGACCGAGATCCCTATCGGTGAGACCGATTTGCCTAGGGTTTGTGGCGGTGGCTAAGACATCCAAACTCGGTGGCGCCGGATAGGAAGAATCAGTGGGGCCGAGTTTGACTTTAGGTTTAGGACATTTGTGTGGAAGTGGGAAAGTAGTTGAGGGTTTTGGAGCATATCACTAAGCTCATGAAGCAAGAGGATCATTAACCAACACCTCATCCCTCCTTGATAGTATTGGCTTTTCCTATAGACTCAATGTGATCTTGGATCACTAAAATGTAAAATGAAGAGTCTTGAGCTTGAAGCTTTAGCCAATCCTTTGTCCTTAGCATCTTGAAGGAGTTCCCACATCCTTTAGTCCATGCCACTCCATTGTTGAACTTATCTGAAACATACTAGTTAAAAGTGTTAGTCCAACAAGAGATATGTTGACATTAATTACCAAAACCACCTAGGGAGCACTTGTGCTTTCAATCTCCCCTTTTGGTAATTGATGACAACATACATCACAGCTTTAGATAAAGATATAAAGAATAGCAAGTAAAGCTTTGGAAAGACATGTAACAGGCATAGGCTCCCCCTACATGTATGCAAATATGTGAATATGGAATATAGAAGCATGTGATAGCATAACCATGATAGAGAAGGCAATGTGTTACATGTATCTTGGCCATATGCATCAGAGCAAAGAATATTAAAGAGAACACCTTCATGCCCATGAGTCCTTCTTGCAAACAGTATGTACATCAGCAAGAATTCCTCATACACATGATTGTGATGCATATACTTACCTTGTAGTCTTGAGTTGTCTTAGGACGGAATGAACCTGCGTAAACAAGGTTAGATAACACAGATGCACCTACTAGCCAGAGCAAACAAAAGAAAGCACAAGAATACCAAGACTGGGATGACATGTAGAGAGTGAGTACTAAGTACTACATTGGATTAGACATGTCCCCAAGAGTTAAGATATGCAATGAATTTAGATAATTTCTTTCCCTTAGATGTCTTGCTCCCCCTGAATCTAGCATTGGATACTGGGAGAAGATAGGGAACAGAAAATCAGAGCTGAAAGATATAAATGAACAGAGCTAATGCAAGCTAATGCAGATATGAACATGTCTTTCCCCTCAAGAAGACATGTGGCATCTATCCTCTTGAACACCAAGCATCTGGGATCCTTGAGAAATACTTTTATCTAGTATTCTCTCCCCCTGGAGATCTCTCTCTCCCCCTGAAGGCTCTCTCTCTCCTTCTCTGATGTGATCTCTTTAAGTGATAAGCTTTGATGTGATCTCTCTCTCCCCTTTGACATCAATTTCCAAGAAGGGCTTGATAAAAAATTTGAGCTCTCTCTCCCCCGATGGAATTTGTCGTGAATGGGTTTGATCCTTGAGTCACAACATAAAGCAATGATAAAAATGTGATTCTTGTAGAGGACAAGATTCATTGAGTGGAGCTAGATCAGAAGAAACACAAAATAAGTGGCAAACTGATTTTCCTGTTGTGAAATCGGTGGCACCGAGTGGTATGCTTCGGTGGTACCGAAAGTTTTCGGTTGGACCAAAAATAACAAATCGGTGTAACCGAGTTCATCACAGAGAAAACACTTGTCACCTCAGCTCACTTGACTAATAAGATCTCACAAAGATTTGCAAGGAATTTACTGAATGATATGCAATGAATTGGAATGCAGAAAATGCAGAGTAACTAAAAGGAAAGAAGGAAATCTAGATGAAGTTTTTTTTTGAAAAAGAGGAAAACACATATGCATGAGACAAATGCAAAGGCACAGACAAGAACACGAGAGAACTTCATCTAGAGATGGTCGGCGACAAAGTCACCTATGTTAGAGTATATTGACTTAGGAGTCAAGTGAGATCACTTGATCATAGGTCATACTCATTGTTTAAGCTCAAAATGGGGTTGCCATTTTTTGTAAGCATCTTGATGTATTCACATCTTGTCGAGTTGCTTTAACTCATGACTTGGAGTAAAGCTTCTCTAAGATGGAATAACATACCTTGGTTGGTGGTGTTGTCCATGTAGTTGAACTTGTGTGGGTTGCTCAAGGTTGATGTAGCTCATCAAGAATTTGGAGCACCACTTGGAATTTGAGTCCATCTACCTACATGGGTTAGTTCGTGCAAGGAAGAGCACTTGTGTATCCAACAATGACAATCATGAAGCTCAACATAGAATTTTTCAAAGGATATGTTTAAATGGTTTTGTGCTTCCTTGGCTTCAACCACCTTGTGTAGAGACTTGGTGATGTAGAGATTGCTCAAGATATGAGTAGGTTACAACCTCATGGAATTTGATTCAACCAAGTACCTACATGGGTTAGATAACATGCAAGATACAAATATATCCAAGACATAAGATTTCCATCATAAGAGAGATATCAAGGATTAGGCATAAGCTCATGTCTTGCATGTATCCAATGGAGTTTCTACTCCAAGTTTGAAGCATCAATGATGTTCAATTCTCCTCTTAACCTGCAAAACACTTTCTCATCAAGGGGTTTAGTGAATATATCCGCTAATTGTTTTTTGGTGCGAACATGCTTAAGATCAATGTCACCCTTAGCAACATGATCTCGAATGAAATGATGAAGAACTTCAATATGCTTAGTTCGAGAATGTTGTACGGGATTATGACCAATTTTGATAGCGCTTTCATTGTCACAAAGCAATGGAACATGTTTCATATATATCCCATAGTCTTTAAGTGTTTGGGTCATCCAAAGTAATTGAGCACAACATGAACCAGCGGCAATGTATTCTGCTTCGGCAGTGGAGGATACTGAGTTTTGTTTCTTGGAGGACCAAGACACAAGTGATCTACCAAGAAATTGGCAAGTACCCGAAGTGGACTTTCTATCAACCTTGTCACCGGCATAGTCCGAGTCGGAGTAGCCAACAAGATCGAAAGAGGCCCTCTTAGGATACCAAATGCCAAAATTTGGTGTATGGATTAAGTATCTCACTATCCTTTTCACGGCCTTAAGATGACATTCTTTAGGAGTAGCTTGATATCGTGCACACATGCACACGCTTAGCATAATATCGGGACGTGAAGCACATAGATATAATAATGAACTAATCATAGAGCGATAAACCTTTTGATCAACCGGTTCAGCATCTTTGGTCAAGTCAAGATGTCCACTAGTAGGCATGGGTGTAGACATACCTTTGCATTCTTGCATATTGAACTTCTTGAGTAAGTCCTTAGTGTACTTCGTTTGAGAGACAAAGGTACCTTCCTTAGTTTGCTTGATTTGCACCCAAGAAAGAATTTGAGTTCACTCATCATTGACATCTCAAACTTCTCCGACATTAGCTTTCCAAACTTTTCACTAAAATGGGGGTTAGTTGAACCAAATATAATATCATCAACATAGATTTGGCACACAAATAATTCTCCATTAACCCTTTTAGTAAAAAGTGTGGTATCAATTTTCCCAATTTCAAAGCCTTTTTCAAGAAGAAACTTGGTCAAGCATTTATACCATGCTCTAGGAGCTTGTTTAAGACCATAAAGAGCTTTGTGAAGTTTGTAAACATGATTGGGTTTCTTAGGATTGACAAAGCCAGGAGGTTGCTTAACATAAACTTCCTCCTCTATTTCACCATTTAGAAAAGCACTTTTAATGTCCATTTGGTACAAGGTGATATCATGATGATTAGCATAGGCAAGTAAGATCCGAATGGACTCAAGTCTAGCAACGGGAGCATAAGTCTCACCATAGTCCATACCTTCGACTTGTGTGTAGCCTTGGGCGACGAGACGTGCTTTGTTGCGAACTACTTGTCCATCTTCATCTTGCTTGTTGCGAAACACCCATTTGGTACCGATGATGTTGTGGTTGTTGTCGGGCTTCTCAACCAATGTCCAAACTTGGTTCCTCTCATAATTGTGTAGCTCTTCATGCATAGCATTTATCCAATCCGGATCTTCCAATGCTTCTTCAACCTTCATAGGTTCAACGCTAGATATGAAAGAATAGTTTTCACAAAAGTTAGCTAAACGAGTTTTAGAGCGAGTGATTCTCCCGGTTTGAATATCATTGTAGATTTGCTCGACGAGATGGTCTTTAGCAATTCTTGCTCGAACTCGTGAAAGCTTTTGCTTGGGTCTTCGTTGAACATCTTTTTCATCTTGTTCTTCTTCTTGGCCTTCTTCATTGTTGGCGTTGTCGTTCTCTTGTCGAGGTGGAGAAGGGGGTTGTTGACGTTCGTGATGTTCTTCCTCGTTTTCTTCATCTTGGTGTGTCCCACTTGTGGATGCTTCCATATCAACTCTTGGTTCACCTTGTCCTGAAGTAGAAGCTTCCACTTGGACGGACGAGGTACTCTCCTTCACCTCCGTTGGACGAACCTTGCCAATAGACAAGTCTTGGATTGCTTCCAAAGGATCTTTGTCTCCTACATCAATTGGCAATTGCTTTACTTGCGAGCCGTTAGATTCATCAAACTTCACATCTACCGTCTCTTCAACCTTTCGGGTGAAATTGTTGTAGACACGGTAAGTGTGAGAGTTTGAGCCATAACCTAGTAGGAAACCTTCATGAGACTTAGGAGCAAATTTAGAACGACGATGCTTATCAAGAATGTAGCACTTTTAGCCGAATACTCGAAAGTATCCAACTTGGGGTTTGTTACTGGTGAGGAGCTCGTATGCCGTCTTGCCGAGTAGCTTGTGAAGATACAAGTGATTTGTTGCATGACAAGCTGTCTCAGCCGCTTCTACCCAAAAGTGCTTCGGCGTCTTGTACTCATCAAGCATCGTTCTCGCCATTTCGATGAGCGTCTGATTCTTCCTCTCAACAACTCCATTTTGTTGAGGTGTGTACGTAGCCGAGAACTCATGTGAAATCCCTTCTTCGTCAAGAAAGGTGTCCACATTTGCGTTCTTGAACTCCGTTCCGTTGTCGCTGCGAACCTTCTTGATCTTCACTTCAAATTGATTTTGGGCCTTTCTAGCAAAGTTTTTGAAGATCTTTTGGACCTGCGATTTATCATCAAGAAAGAACACCCACGTAAATCTTGAAAAATCATCAACTATAACTAACCCAAAAGAATTTCCACCGAGACTCTTGTAGGAGTTGGGACCAAAGAGATCCATGTGAAGTAGCTCGAGTGGCCTCTTTGTGGTCATGATGTTCTTCACGGGATGCCTTCCTCCAACTTTGTTTACACCTTGACAAGCACTGCAAAGTCTATCCTTATCAAATATGACATCGTTAACTCCAAGGATATGATTCCATTTAATAAGCTTGTCAAGGTTTCGCATACCAACATGACCTAGTCGTCTATGCCATAACCAACCTTTTGAGGATTTAGCAATGAAGCAAGTTTTAGGTTGAGCCTTTTTAGTGAAATCAACAATGTATAGATCACCTCGACGTATACCAGTAAAGACCATTTTATGATTGTCTCGACGAAACACTTGGCAATCAATTTCAGTAAATAGGACATTGAATCCGAAATCAGCAAGTCTAGACACTGAAAGTAAGTTGTAGCCAAGAGATTCAACGAGCATGACATTCTGTATGGAGCTATCATGTGAGATGGCCACCTTACCAAGGCCAACCACCTTACCCTTTGAGTGGTCACCAAAAGTGACAAACTTTCGAGGACCATCATTTTCAGCAAGCTCACGAAACATGTCTTTATCTCCGGTCATGTGATCGGTACATCCACTATCAAGAACCCATTCCTTTCCTCGACATATATCCCGAAGATTTGCCATAAGACCAAAGTGTCTCATTGCATCATCAAGATCGAAGTTACTATCATCATCCTCATCATAGTATCCATGTTCAACATCGTCATGTGGTGGATCAAATCCTAGAGAGGGTAATTCGTTAGAGTGAGTTTGACAATGATCTTGCTTATGAATTCTTATAGCTTCGGAAATAATATCACTAATAATTCCAACATCTCCTTTGGCACGCATAAGGTCGGTAAGTTCAAATAGACGATCACCAAACATAGGATCACTAGTATTCATTTTACTCAAGGCAATAGACTTATGGAGAATTTCATCTAGATTTTTCAAGGAATAATTTGGAAAGCGTTCCTCAAGAAATTTCCATATAGTGTAGGCACACTCAAGAGTAGGCAGGATTCTAATTAAGTTTCTAGGCAAGCCTCTAGTGATAAGATTAACAGTTCTAAGATTCCTAGTCATGTCAATAGATTCATCAAGAGTAGGATGCATAGGATCAACATGAGGTGCACAAGGGCTAGCAATGTACTTGTTCAAATGATATTGATTGAAAATTACAAGCATCTCATTTTTTCGCTCATGAAAATACTCTCCATCAAGAATAGGCACTCTATGACTAAGACTCCCCAAAGTAGACTCATCCATCTTCCTCCAATGGTGATTAAACCAAGGCAATGGAGACCAATGCTCTGATACCACTTGTAGGATTTTGAGAAGAGGTGTCTAGAGGGGGTGATTAGACACTAAGTACCAAAGTTGCAGTTTTTAACTTCTTTTGGTTTAAATGGAGTTTAGGCACAAGTTTAACATTCTCAATACATAACAAGCAAGCATGCAAAGAGTATATGAGCATCGGAAAGTAAAGCATGCAACTTGCAAGAAAGTAAAGGGAAGGGTTTGGAGGATTCAAACGCAATTGGAGACACAGATGTTTTTGTCGTGGTTCCGATAGGTGGTGCTATCGTACTTCCACGTTGGTGGAGACTTCAACCCACGTAGGGTAACGGTTGCGAGAGTCTATGGAGGGCTCCACCCATGAAGGGTCCACGAAGTCGAAACCTTGTCTATCCCACCATGGCCGTCGCCCACGAAGGACTTGCCTCACTAGCGGTAGAACTTCACGAAGTAGGCGATCTCCTTGCCCTTACAAACTCCTTGGTTCAACTCCACAATCCTGTCGGAGGCTCCCAAGTGACACCTAGCCAATCTAGGAGACACCACTCTCCAAGAAGCAAATGGTGCGTTGATGATGAACTCCTTGCTCTTGTGCTTCAAATGATAGACTCCCCAACACTCAACTCTCTCTCATAGGATTTGGATCTGGTGGAAAGAGGGTTTGAGTGGAAAGCAACATGGGGAAGGCTAGAGATCAAGATTCATATGGTAGGAATGGAATATCTTGGCCTCAACACATGAGTAGGTAGTTCTCTCTCAGAAAAAGGATCTTGGAAGTGTAGTTTTGTTCTGATGGATCTCTCCACGAATGAAGAGGAGGTGGAGGGGTATATATAGCCTCCACACAAAATCTAACCGTTACACACAATTTACCAATCTCGGTGGGACCGAATCAACAAACTCGGTCAGACCGATTTTAGTAAACCTAGTGACCGTTAGGGTTTTCGGTGGGACTGACTTGCATCTCGGTAGGACCAATATGGTTAGGGTTAGGGCATAACGTAATCTCGGTGAGACCGATTACACAAACTCGGTGAGACCGATTTTGGTAATTAGCTAACCAGAGAGTTGGTTAGGAAAACTCGATGAGGCCGATTACTCAAACTCGGTGGGACCGATTTTGGTAATGAGTCAACCAGAAAGTTTGCGTTGTAATCTTGGTAGTACCGATTTTCAAACTCGGTGAGACCGATTTTGATAATGGACATACACAGAGAGATTACAATCCCATCTCGGTGAGACCGAGATCCCTATCGGTGAGACCGATTTTCCTAGGGTTTGTGGCAGTGGCTAAGACATCCAAACTCGGTGGCGCCGGATAGGAAGAATTAGTGGTGCCGAGTTTGACTTTAGGTTTAGGACATTTGTGTGGAAGTGGGAAAGTAGTTGAGGGTTTTGGAGCATATCACTAAGCTCATGAAGCAAGAGGCTCATTAAGCAACACCTCATCCCTCCTTGATAGTATTGGCTTTTCCTATAGACTCAATGTGATCTTGGATCACTAAAATGTAAAATGAAGAGTCTTGAGCTTGAAGCTTTAGCCAATCCTTTGTCCTTAGCATCTTGAAGGAGTTCCCACATCCTTTAGTCCGTGCCACTCCATTGTTGAACTTATCTGAAACATATTAGTTAAAAGTGTTAGTCCAACAAGAGATATGATTACATTAATTACCAAAACAACCTAGGGAGCACTTGTGCTTTCAGCGCTGATTAGGCCGTAGCTTCATCCGAGGAAATAGTGATGATGATGCTCTTCCGGTGGTGCAGGTGAAGACGGCGGTGTGGGAATGGAGGTGGCGCGAAAAGGCGAGGAACGTCGGGCAGCTCCTTGGAGGTGGAGGGCAGGGGTGGCTGAACCGGCGGGACGATGAGATCGACGACGGATCCTCATCCGGTACGGTGGATGAGGGACGTCGAGGTGTTGCTGTGGACGACATCGTCGGGGAGAGGCTCCGGCTGGGTGGCGGACGGAGTAGGGTGTGGGGTTTCGTCGCGGGTTTTCGCGGCCTCGGTGTACGAATGGGTGGGCGGATGGGATGGCAGTGGGGAACCATGGCTTAGAGATGCGCTTGTCCGAAATGTGGGGTAAGTTATGAAAGTACCCCCCACCGATTTGAGGCGGTTCTTCGGTTCGAAAGGTACCACGGGCATTTCGGCGTGTCGGGATTTCACAGAGGTGGGAGTTTTCGGCAGCGTTGTAATTTCAGAATAGCAAGGCGCGAGTTGAGATGGAGGGAGTTGTCGAGCACAACGAGACAAAGATATATCTTAAATATTTCGGGCTAACAAGGCGCTGGTTGAAATTTCCGGACAAGCCTAACGTGTCTTGTACCAAATCAATGCGCACTACAAATGTCATTCAAAACTTTGAATTCATGTTATGTTCAATTAAAATATTTCGCTACGTGTATAATGCATGCAACCTACTACTCAAATGAACGTTTTAGTGCATTCCAAACGTATATACTACCGCTTCAATATGAACTAAATTTGAATAAGATCTACAGTAGTGATTGTTGTGAAGTCAAAGCATTTGAATTTGTTTCTCTGTTTTAATAAGATATACAATCATCATTATTGTCAAGTTAAACCATCGTTTGTGTATTATCTTCACAGCTTACCACATGATTAGTCTCGAGTTACATATGAACTATGTGTACTATATGAACTCAAACAAGATTGTTTGAATCCACTTTATTTTGATTTCAAATCACATTACATTTCTAGCTCTAGCTAGATCTTCATAATCTAAACCATGTCTCATATGTATAATGTGTTTATCACATTATGTATGGTGCCCCGCCCCCTACGCCTACAAGTATTTAGATGTGAGTTGCAAACACCACACATTACCACAAATTCAAATAAAATGTGAGAATGTTCGATATATAATATTGTTTAGATTGCTCGATATTTAGTTGTAAGCTGCAAACGCCGCACATTATCACAAATTCAAATAAAATGTGAGATTGTTTGATGTAAAGTATGGTTTAGATTGTTCAGCATTTAGCTGTGAGTTGCAAACGCCATGCATTATCACATTATGGTACAACATGTGCACAACATGTGTATCACCGCTATATTCATGCATGCAATGTTTAAAACACTATGATCTCCTATTCAAATATATGAATCCTCTTTCATATCAAATTATGATCTTTGTTAGTCTCTTACACCCACACAATCCTCTAGCCTTTGTAGCTACCACTAACTTTCTCTCGTGCATACACACGCCCTCCTCGCCCTCCTCCTCCCTCGGCATTCTATCCACCGGGCACATTCATTTTTTTCTTTAGGTCGTTCTCCCAGAGTCTCACAACTCCTTTCCAACAAACACCAATCGATAAACCTCTCCAGCGATGCCTGCCTACAGCATACACACACAGCTTCAATCTCCTCCTTTATGTGTCCTTGCCTCGTGTCTCTCATATGGTCAGACACACGTGTAAACTCTCGCCCCTCTTTTCATCGATCTCACAACCGCACACTCCTCCCCCTATCTAGCTAGTAGTTGGGTCTCTCACACCACCTCCTAGCTCCGTTCTCTCTGTCTATCTGTCTCGCTGGGCCTTATTTGCCTCTAACAAATGGACGTACACCGACCGATCTCTCGCTATACATATAGCCAGCTAGGTCCTTATAACTCGTTTTTACCCACACATCGATCGATCTACCTCATTAGTTGTGTCTCTCCCTTTCCTCCGACAAACAACAATTGATCTACCGATCTAGTTAGGTTTGCTTACCAAACACATGGTTCCCCTTCATCATCAATGGATGCGTCCCGACAGATCTATCACGCACAGGCACACATAGAAACACATCCCCACTCTTATTGATAACATTGCCGTTCCACCCTCAGTTTGTCTAGTAGGCCTCTCCCAACATCCCCGAGAAGCAACTCCATCACCCATCCAGCACTCTACCCTCTCCCTCCCTCTCTCTCTCCGTCCCATCATATTTCCCGTCCTTCAGTTATGTATGGATGTCGACCGATCTCCCTCAATACATAGCTGGGTCTCTCCTTCTCAACACATATACGAGTCGTTCTACCTCTATAGTTAGGCCTCTGCCTACCCTCCCCCCCCCACACACACTGATACATCCAGCGCTCTAGTCATGTCTCGCTGCCACACACAAACTTGACATGTGCCCTCTAACGTTCCGGTAGGCCAGTCGCCCTATATCTTTGAATTGCACACACACACACACACACAATTTCGATGGCTTTCTTCATCGATCTCGCACCCACCCACTTGATCCTCTCTTCGACTCTATCGATAGCTATGACCCCTCCCTCTCTTCTCGTGGATTGCCCGACCCTCTATGTATGATATGGATAGGCCTCCATTTCACACACATTGCATGCAAAATTTTGTTTGAGATGTCATCGACACATATTCCCAAAAATAGTTCACGAAATCAACCCCCCACCCCACCCCCACCCTCCACCACAAAACAAAAAACATTCACGAATGCGGTTTGTATCTCTCACACACACCCACGTAGGTGGGGGACGTGCACGAAGAGAAGAGGTGCATGCACGGCGCACGTACTCCCGTCTCTTTCCCAAGCACACCCGCGCGAGTACACGGTGGAGCTCATTTCTGTACAAAAAAGGCAGCCCACGTGGTAATTTGGCACGTGTACTGATTGTCCACTTGGTGGAGGGAGGATCGTCTACCACGGGTGAACAAACAAATTGCGACTTGACGCGTTATGTTAAATTAAAAAAGAGGCAAACCATGTGGGGCCTACCTTAGAGGCAAGGCTCTATACACCGGAGTACTTTTGATGTGTCTCGTCAACTTGCGTAAGCGAGGAGAAGCTTGCTTAGTACGCCGTCTCCCCCGCCCACGGGCGCGGTGGCTCGCAGGATGAGGTGAAGCTTGCTCCTCCCTCGCCCATGCGCGCAGTGGCTCGCAGGACGAGGAGAAAAATTTACTACTCCCTCCGTTTACTCCTTGTCCCTACTACCTTGGATATAGAGATTATATCATATTGTTTGGAATATATATGTCCTTTAGTAGATTTCAATATGAACTACTAGTACATACTCCAAACAACGATGTATATAGACGTATTTTAGAGTGTACATTCACTCATTTTGCTCCGTATGTAGTAGCACTCTCCCTCGCCTCGACCCTCGCCACGTGGTGGGCGTGCAACAATTCATTCAGTCTCATATAGCCGTAATGATATATACCGCACTACCATTATTGCTCGACTTCAAGAGGCGAAGAGCCAATCGCAAGGTTAATATTTTGGAGATGCCAAGCGCAAGGTTAGTAGGTGTCGCGTCATTTATAAATATTTTTTTTCTTCAGTGGCACATATGCAATATGATAGGTTCATATGGAGAGAAAAGGAAAGCGCTCCACTATATACATAGTCAGGACGGGCCAGTCTACACGGTTGCTTGCTGGGGTTGCTCTCTTCACACACTCTCGCACAAAACGACTGTGGCCACATCTCTAACATCCCGGCGGATCACGTCCGCTTGGGGAAGGGGTGGATGCTTAGTTTAGATGTGGTGGCCGTCGCCGACGGTGTAAACCCACTGTCGACACGTCCCGATCAGGGGTCCCCACCGTTCTATCTCACAAAGCCGGTGAGGTTGCCTTCGTCCCTTGCTCACTGCCGCGACATGGGCAGTTGCCGCCTCCCGCCGCCCTCCTCAAGGTTGAGCTACGTCCCTCAGGTACAAATCCCTTTACTGGGCTTGCACCATCGCTTCCAGCCTGCCCACATCACTCCTCGTGGATATTTCTCTACTTCTTTGCCCCGCACATACCGATACCTCTACTTGCTTCTACGTCATCGTATTTGTGATGAGTTTATGTCTCATCAACTAGTCCTAGTAATCTTATTCTAATCACGCTTCTTCAATTTCTTTGCCACAGGGATGCTCATCTCGATTTTGGTGAAACTACACAAAATGATCCGATGGTCAAAAGGTTGCAAACTTCATTTATTAGGAAGCTCGAACGTTGCCAGCAAATTGAAGCCTAGTCAGGGTTCACGGTTCAAGGGCTAGGGACTGCATGGATCATTTTTTTCTTTAGCTGCCTTTGTTCCAAAATAAGTGCCAACTTTAGTAGTAGTACAACTTTGTACTAAAGTTTGCACAAAGTTGAGACACTTATTTTGGAACGGAGGGAGTACATATTTGCTATGATCTGTCAATCATTGAGATGCAATAGCATGCATGTTAGTTTCCTTTTTATTTGATGAAATGTTGCAACGGGCAACCTTGGACGCAAGATACATGTAATAGGAGCTGGAAGCTTCATAGCATTGTACAAATTTATCTCGCTGATAAATTACAGTACGTACTAGTACTATACTAGTACTTCCTCCGTTCCTAAATATAAGTCTTTGTAGAGATTTCACCATTAACCACATGCGGATGTATATAGATGCATTTTAAGTGTAGATTCATTCATTTTGTTCCGTATGTAGTTCACCTAGTGGAATCTCTACAAAGACTTATCTACTAGTAATAGCTAGCCCCCACTACTTGGAATTCTCTATCCTCTCCTTGAGCCACATCATCAAAATTGACGTAGCCGTTAGATGAAGTAAATCAGTCATAATAGCCGTCGATCTAGACGCGTTGAGAGGCTCAAGACTAAGCCACATGCAAGCATGCAGAAATACCGCTGCACATGCATGTGAGTGGGTTTTAAATCACATCAACATGTCTGCATGCAAGCATGCACCGTAGCATGCATGTAAGTGAGCTTTTAAGTCCCATTAACATGTCAAAAGAAAAATATAATCCCATTATGTCCGTAGGAGTTGGCTGATCTTTTTTCCTTACGTGGGATGATCTAAATGATGATGGGAGTTTATTAGTTTGGCTACCACATTTGTCATGCGGTTATAGATTTTTTTAGTTCTATGAAATCGATAATTTTGGCGCAGAGAGATATATCGCTGTTCATGGGCAACGCTGGACTCATCTAGTAATATTTAGGAACGGAGGGAGTACTATGTAAAGAGTTAGGTGTCACGCGGTGATAATGTGAGGTGGGCCATGTAATCACTGAGCCTGCGTGTTTTCACTACTCTTGCACTCCTCCGCTGTAAGAATGGAGAAAATTGCAATCTACTACCTCCTTTCGCCGAAAGCGTGGGACATCCAGCAGTCCTACCACCTCAGTAATAAAGACCAATGAGCCGTCAAATCACATAGACACAGCAGTAAATTGGACGGACGAAGCAACCATCACTCTTGAGCCAGTGAGAGGTCGCGTCCGCTCTGCCCGGGCATGAATGGGGCATCGATTCTTTGGAGCGGCGCTGATCAAGCGGGGAAGCGGCGATGGAGGGGCTTTGGGTGGGCCAGTGGTGAGGAGCGAGTGTGGCAGCTGCCCGATGTCCCTACGGACACGCCCGGAACGAGAGGATGCACCGACTCTCATGGCTAAAATCGTACACTACACACCATATCTCTGTAGGAGTAGGTCGATCCGTCGCTCTCTCTAACACACACATGCTGTTAAACACACGCACGCACACGCACGCACCTTGGTCCCGTTGCACCTTCTAACGTGACTTATTGCACCTAGACGGAGGGAGTAGTAAGTATACGAGATACAAGGGCACACCGACTTAAGTCGAATACAAGTGCCCAAAATTTGTGTGCATGTTATAATAAGGATTCACTTAAAATAGTGCATTAGGCTAACAGAGGGATCAATTGGACAGGTGTTCTTGAGCGATGGCGAGATGTGTGAGGTAGTAAGATACACGGGCGCTTTTAATTTTTCTTATTAATTTGTTTGTTTCACCCTCCGACTGGTGGGACCCAACGCATTACACGTGGAGAGAGGTAAGGTGACTAAGGCTGCATTATTTCTACACCACTGTGGATAGTCTTGCCACCAAAGCCACATGACACGATTATGATTGAAATCCTATTGACTCCCACACACACAAAAAACACGGCATTCCTGTCACACGAATGCAGGAATGTATAAAAGGTTATTTTCCTCTTGTTGAACATAACGGGAGGGTTGTGTAGCTGGTTAGCCTGTTCGCTCATCAAACTTGAAGTCTCGGGTTCGATAACTACACTTGAGCATAATTTTTGCCAGGAGGATTCTTTGACTGGTCAAAATGTTTTCTAGGGTTTGCACGCTTCACACTCTCTCTCAAGTATATATATATACACGCTGGAGCCTCAACGCTTGTAATTTCTCTCTTCACACTCTCTCGCCCTCTCCCCTGGAGCCTCAGCGCTTGTAGTTGCTCTCTTCACACTCTCTCGCCCTCTCCAGATCTAAACAAGACTTCGTTGGCCTCTCTCTCCCTCACCGCTGCTCAAAGAGCCGCAGGATCCGTCTGAGGAAGGGAAGGAGGCTTAACTGTCGCCGTCGGCGAGGGAGGGAATCCACTACCAGCGTTGTTGTTCACTTTCCACCCAAAGAATGGGCGCTGGAGGGCCTCCGACCCTTCTTCTTCGCAGTCCGTCCCTGTTGCCTAATTGAACCACGCCCCAAGAACCTTAAGGTATATTTTACTTACTCCACATGCATTGCTCTAGCTGCATGTATACCATGAATCTAGGACGTGGTTCAAAGAGGAAAGGAGTGGGGAAAGTAGTGGGAAAAGTTGTATATAGTATGAATCTAGGGCGTGGTTCAAAGAGGAAATGAAGGGGAAAGTTGTATAGCATGAATCTAGGACGTGGTTCAAAGAGGAAAGGAATGGGGGAAAGTAGTGGGGAAAGTTGTATCGCATAAATCTAGGACGTGGTTCAAAGAGGAAAGGAAGGGGCGAAAGTACTAGTTCAAAAAGGAAAGGAAGGGACAAGGTTGTAGAGTTTAAGCAGGACTAGATTTGCTGCGCTCACATAGGGAAAGGTGTCTAAAGATAACAAAACTGGGACCAACACAAATATGCTCCTTGGTTGTTTGTTCTTTGTTGCAACAGATGTGCATGACCACGATACATCGGTAGATGCACATGGTGCTGGTGGCCCACCGTCCCCATGCAACTCATTAGCTTTTGTTAATCTAAGGCCTGTTTGGTTAAAAACTCCCTTTTCCCTACCTGCTTGGTTCCAGGGACTGAACATGGACTGGAGGTTATTAAATGACATGATAAAAGACCATGTTACCCCTAGTAATGAACTAATAGAAACAAGGTGCGATGCGTGGCAGGGCAACTGTTGGAAAAGTCCCAAAAAGACTCCCTCGGGGTCTTCTTTCTTTAGTCCCAAATGCCCACTTTTAGTCCCGAAAAGTCCCTCCTGTTTGGTTTAGATGTGACTGACACGGAGTTTTTTAGTCCCTACACCAAAATGTCCCTGTAAACAAACACCCTCTAATAATGTCGTTGGACAATTGATGTAATGCCACAGTTAAAAGCAAATTACATGTTTAACGAATTTTATTGTTAATATAATCTCTATGTTAATATTAATCAATGACACCGTTTGAGAAATGCTAGTGTCTTGCTTTCTTTCCCATTTAGATAAGGTAGATGCTTCTTTTTGCTGGCTTCTGTGTCATCCACCGTTATTGACCACTAATTGTTTCCTTTGCACCTTTGTGTAAACAGGGTTGTCTACTTCACCTTGTTGCCATTGTGACCTTTTGGTGCACTACACAAAACACTTTTGTTTTAAGAGTGTTTTGTGTAGTTCAACCAAAATGTCACACCGACAACGTTGCTTGATTGCTAGATCTTAGTGGAACCGCACAAGAGGAGATCTTACTTCCTATCCATTAAGGTGAATTTGGTTCAGATCTTCTTCTTGTGAGTTGTTTAATTTCGCATCATGAGAGGTCAGTACTAGCCTTCTTTCACATGATTCTGCAGTGTGCTTTCATATGTTGTGCTACTTGTACGATAATGTTGCTTGATTTTAGTGAACTGCACAAATGGAGACAAGACTTCCAATCTGTATGTGCACCGTAATATACCATTGAGGTAAGATAAGGATATTTCACAACTGCTGGCCTGTATTTTGCCACTTCCATCAGAAAATTAAGTTTAGTACTATACTTTTGCTCCCTAATGGACATGCCAAGTCTTACATTGAAGGCGAAGCTTGTCTGTTATTGAACCAAGTGATGAAGGGGAAGAACAAGCAGAAGAAAAACAAAAATCAACTGCCGGTGGTGTAATGAAGCACTGGAACTGTGATGACACAAGTAATGATATAATTTTGCATCTTAATTTATAGCTTTGGCTGGAACGAGCAATTGTTTTGCCACTGATTTGATGCCATACGTAATTATCTCTACTTGTACAAACAGGGATCTTCTTTGAAGATACCATATATTTTAGTGGAACTGCACAAGAAGATGTTGGAAACATTAAACTAACCGAGGAGTATATAGTAAGGATGGCCACCCCCGTAGATAGCAACAGATGGTTCCGGAGAAGTGCTTCATCTGTATGCTCTACACAATCAGCCTCCTGACAAATGTTGGTACTCACCCACTGATTTCATCCATATGATTGAGCTTTGTCATCTCTATTGGTGTTGTTCTACTGTTTAGAATCTTGTCATGAAAAAGTGGTATTGTCCTTGAGAAGTGCTTCATCCGTGTTGTTTTAAATATTTCCTTTCCTTTTTTCGAGCAAACAGGGATCATCTTCCTCCAAGAAGAATATGGAGTACGTGAAGTGACTAGTTCTGATTATGCGGGATGAAGAAGCCATGTCTATCTTCTCATCGAAGGAAGCAGTTGAAGGATGGTTACATTACTCCCCACAAGACCAAACTAACTTCAGCTCAGAAGGACTGACAAATCTCCATTTTTTTGCTGTGATGCGCGAGTACAATGTTGTTCTAGGATTCTTTCTAGTGAGTTCAATTCTTCTAAAAGTGTGCTCTACATGGACCATGTATGTGCCTGTTGAAACTGTCAATTCATAGTACAGTTTGCTTTATACTAATCACTTTTTTGTATTTGTGCAAATAGGGGTGCTCAGCTTGATTTCAACGGGAACTGCACAAAATGTTCATGAATACATCGAATCATTCATTTCCACCACAAGAAAGGAGGTGCCCATAAGTTCAAGGTGTTGCAACATATAAGGGCGAAATCATACAAGCTACGCGCGAATTTGGTTGATTTTGGTGGAACCGCACAAAAAGAACAACTGGTTTATTTAGCACGAGGTGCCATGTCAATGTCCGAACTGATGGCAAACCCTGCCCATTCCACAATCGTAGGCATTTGATATTTTGGAATGGGACAACCTTGTCAAATTTTGCTCATTGGTTTTAGCAAGATATGCGCTTGATATTTTCGAATGGGACACCCTTTGCTGTCAGCAGCGGCGATTTCTTTTTATTGTTTTGTTGTGTAGTAAATATGGCCTCTGACATGTGAGTCGCTGAGATGCATAATCATCGATTGTTTTGAATGTTCTCTATGAATTGGCAGGCCTGTGTGGTTGATTGCAATGTACAGAAACGCTAAAAAGCTGCTCAAACTCTTTGTACTCCTACATTTCCTTTTACTTCGCACATTGTGAAAGTGCATACTTTTTGTATAAGATTGGTCAAAGTAGAGATACTTTGATTGCGCATAAAACTTGTATGCAGACTAGAAAGGACCGGAGGGAGTACATGTGAAACTGCTGCAAACGTGGTGATCACCCTGGGAATAATGCTAGTACGTATTGTTTTGCATGTTCATCCAATGCCAGTGATACAGGAATTCGAACTAACCGAAATAAATTCATTCATACACGGTCGGATTTCATATAAACATGCAGGATTTCATTATATTTCATACATTCTTCAACTAAAAAGGGGTGTTTGTGGCCGCATGCATCTCCCATATGCAGAGGCCGGGGGTCATCCTCCTTTTCGAAAAAAACTAAAAAGGGGTGCGCTGGAGGTATAATTAATTAACCGAAGCTACCCACTGTGTCCCGGCCGAGGCGAACAGAAGCTTCAATGACTTAACTGCAGCTGCGGTTGCATAATCGACATGTGGCCTGTTGGGCCCACGTGTCGATCCAACCGCATCAAAGAAGTTAAGTAGAAGCAGCGTTCTTCTCCAGTGCAGCTCTCCGACTCCACATCGCCGCCAAGAAGCTAACCGGTCGTCAATGGTCAACCCGGCTAGCTTGGCTTCAACCGGAGGGTAGCAGCGGTGGCCTTACTTGGACCCGAGCGGCGGCGACCTACCGTGTTCTACTCTTCCTCATTTTCTGTGTGGCGCGGCCTCGTTGGTAGCGGGGCGGGGCCTCAATGAGCCGGTGATGTCCTCTGTCTCGTTGCGGCGGAGGCGCCGCCGAGCGGTGGAAATCCTCCCCACGTTGATGGCAGGGTGGGGCCTCGGCTGAGCCATGATGTCCTCTGCCTCGTTCTTTGGCGCTGGCGGGGCCTCGGCGAGCCGGCGGTGTCTCTGCCCGTTGTTGGCGCCACGGGCCTCGGCGAGCAGGGCGTCGTCGACGCCGGTGAGCGGGACTCGTCGGAGCCGGCATTGTCCTCTGCCTCGTCCTCGGTCTCGCCAAACAGCGCCGCCCGCTTCATCGCCGCCCTCTTTGCTAGCCTCTTTGTAGGCGGCCGCAGCCTCCGCCACCCGCATGCGGTACCGCCCGGCCTTCGGCGGCCCTTGCGGGCGGAGCGGTACGAGTCAAGCAGCGCCTCCTGCTCCGCGGCGATCTGCTCCTCCGTCTGCAGGTGCTCCTGGAGGAGATGGTGGTTGTAGGCGGCGTCGGCCTGCGCCTCCCGGAACTGCTCCTCACGCATCGGCCTCACCCTATCCATATATTGGGCACGGGCCTCGCCGATGGTCATGGTGCAATGCACCGGCGAGGATGGCGCGGAGGAGGGGGTTGGCGCCAGATCGTCGAGTACCATGTTCTCCATTAGGACGTCGTCGTCCTCGGCCGCTCGCCGCCAGCCGGTCGGCGATAATGGCTGCCATCTCCTTGTGGTCCGTCGTCCGCCCGTCCCGAAGAGCGCCGAGCGCGAGGAAGACATGGTGGGCAGTAGTGGTGTGGACAGGAGAAAGGAACGGATACGGATGATCGCGCGGCTATGGCCGAGGCAGCGATTTATATTGCAATGGTGGGCTGCGGAGGGACGGACGTGTGGCGCCGGAGTAGCCGCCTCGGCAACCGTGTATCATTAATGTGTGCGGCAGATGGACGGACGGACGGCACTTGTGTCGTTTGAAGGCGGAGCAATCGCCTGCACCGGGAAGCGGGGCGGCCGGCGCTGACTGTTTCGGGCGGAAAGCGCGCGCGGGCGAGGAGATGACTTTACTTGGATAGGATGACAATGGGGACCCACCAGGTCCATAGCCTCACGTACGCAAGTGCCTCCTTATTATATATATATATATATATATATATATATATATATGTATGTATATATATATATATAAATCTATATATATATATATGACAAATTTTTCCTACTACCGGGTGTAGTTACTCCCACTTATGTTTCATACGCTTTTAGGTAGTATCTATCATATCGGAGAGTATGTACGCGTAGTATGTAGTATATAAGAATGTTTAGGTGGTATATATACTACTTTTTGGTAGTATGTATCATATTTATGCATACTCTATTTCACGATAAATATGTACGTATTTCACAAATACAATAAAATTATGAGCTCACTTGCAATTTTTTCATACAAATCACTTGGGAGTATCTTAGATATAATATATGAACATACTAAAAATAATAAAGTAGAGTATATACTACCACATGATAGTATATGAGAAACGGGTGTAGCTACACCCGGTAGTAGGATGCATTTTCCCTATATATATATATATATATATATATATATAGTGATGCTATTCATCACCAGGGTGCAGAATAAATTATTCTTCACCCGAGGTAATCTTACGATCATTTCATAATTAAATTACGTTTGGAATTCAAATAGGTACATTCCTATTAATCCACTACGTAAAATTTGGCATAAGAAAATAAAAATATAGGTCATAAGATTAAAAAAATTGCAGTTTATGTGTATTTTACATTATGTTTTTACGTTTGTAATTTTACATAATAGAAAATATTTTTTACGGCGATTATATATTTTCTTACGGTCTCTTTTTACGTCGGAAATAAGACAAAACTTACAGAACGTAAAATTACGGTGTATTGATGGTAAAATAGAGGGGGTGAAGAATAACTATTCCTTACCGAAGGTGATGAATAGTCAATCCCTATATATATATATATATATATATATATCTATATATATATATATATACAGACGGTCTATTCTGCTAATATTAGCAGAATAGCTATTCTGCACACCACTTCGGCACTGCACGCTCAATGTAAAACCGTGACTGCATCATTTTGACGACGAGCACTGCAATACAGACTAGTGAACTTCGTGTCAAAAAAAATTGCATGCAGTGTTTTTCTGGTACTGTTTTCGCTCTAGTTTTTTAACCGTTTATCGGAACGAGGCGTATAATATACCGTTGGAAAGCTATGGATTAGGCGCAACTTCTCCATCTTGCACACTTTTCGAGATTCCTTGCGGTTTAAGAGCAGTTTCAAAAATGGCGCGGCGGACGACGAGTGGCAGCGAGCGTATTTTCGTGATTTTTTCTAAACCGTTCATCGCAATAAAGCAGATGATACGCCGTTGGAAAGATATGATCGAGGCGCATCTTTTTCATATATATTATTTTCTGTAATTTGTTACGGTTTAAGAGCAGTTTCAAATTTATTAAATCGCGGAATTCTGTTTTTTCAAAAAAATTCAAATTTTCGATACTGTTTTCGCTCCAGTTTTTGAACCGTTTATTGAAACGAGGAGTGTGATACGCTGTTGGAAAGCTACGAACGAGGCGCAACTTTCATATGTTGAAATAGTTTTGAAATTCCTTACGGTTTTAAGTTAACTTTGAAAATCGTGCGACGGACAACGAGTGGCAGCGGCCGTTTTTGGCAAAATTTTTGCAAACCGCTGGTCGGAATGATTCAAACGATACGCCGTTGGAAAGATACCGACGATACGCAACTCTTTGATGTAGAACACCTCCGCTAATTCCTTATGGTTTAAGAGGAATTCTGAATTTACCGAAAATGCGGACACTCTGTTTTTCGCGACATCCGAATCGATTTGGGTACTTCATCCGACTGAAAACCGCACTGCAACGGACGAAAAATCGCACTGCATCACACGGGTAAGAGAACTGCATGGTTTCTTTTATTCAAACGTAATTTTTTCAAGAACGAGAAAGTAGAGTGCACTTCACATCGGGTGTAAATGAACCACAACACTATCAAGAAGTGAACCGCATTACTTTTTTTTTCGCCAGAATAATTTTTTTGCAGTTACGGGATGAACAACATCATTCACCGACCGACCGCTTCGTAATGAAAACCGTGACTGCATCGGATAGGCAAGCGAGCTGCATAATTTTTTTTGTCGGATGAGTTTTTGTTGTTTTTTTACTTTTTTTATGAATGAGAGTGGACCGCAGAGACGAGGGCAAATGAACCGCAACATGTGTCGAAGTGAACCTCGTTGCTACCATGTTGTTTTGTTTTAAAATTTTCGCACTTTTCATGTAGGGCGCAAGTGAACGACATCACTCTCAAAAGTGAACCACATCCAAGGACCAAAGGCACTGCATGTAGATCAGTAGAGTGGACGGCATGGACTGAGCGAGCGCACGACATTTCATAAAAAACATAAAAAGATACAAAGTACAAAAAAAAACTTCACACACGAGTGCAAAACCGCAAGCCGTGCTCGAACGGAATGCATCTATTTTTACCAAACAAAAATACATTTGATCAAGTGGACCACAAGATTCTCGAAGTGGGCTGCATCAACCTTTTTTTCATGAAAATGAACATCTCCAACATAACAAAGGAACTGCACTAGACCGGATTTAAACAAAAACAAAAAGTGTTAACACAATTCAGAAGCGGACTACCTAAAAAGATGACCCCATGGAGGAGCGAACCTCTCCAACATACAGTGAACCCCTCATAAAAGCGACCACGTGTGCATAGTCCAAGGAACTGCCCGTGCACACGCGAAGTTCGCCAAAAACCGTCGACGCCATGGGCCAAACTGCACGTCCCGCTGATCAAGCTGCACTCCTACGTGGGCAAACTGCATGGTGGGCAAGGCAACCTTGAAGTCGTGGTGGTTTGATGGAGGAATTACCATAGCCATAGGTAGAAAAGCGGTGAAATTTTTATAGGGAGTGAGATCACGTAGTCACCCAAGATTGATGAGCACTAGCCCAGGAATCCTTTTCATCGGTTTACGCAAAACAAACAGAAATCAAAGACAGAGAAGCAAAAATCTAGCGGTCAGCTCGGATTGGAACAAAAGGTATATTATACACAAATTCTTTGGCTGGCGCACACAAGAAGGAAGCCAAATTCTGAATCGACAAGGCAAGTTGACCAAGTAAACTGCACTTTGTCTCGAAAAGATAAACTGAACTTCACGAGCACCTTATTTTTTTAACAACTTTCTCTAACGGCTTTTTTGGGAACTTCAATCATACTTCGTATTTTTTTGTGAACTTTAGTTCACTTGGTCTAGATAGTGAGGTGCTTGCGCACGTCGCCGGCGAAATTGATGAACACCACCGGCAATCTAACTGCACTGCACGCATGCGAGGGGGAAACGAACGGCACGCAGATGAGCTCCGCACCACAGACACGCATCGCGTGAACTGCACAGGGGGGTCTGCTGTTGACAGCGTCGCTGGCATCGGGGCCAGGGAGGACCCGCTACTGTATACCAGAGGGGGCTGCTGCGCCCCGTTGCTAGCGAGGTAAGGTCCGAGGCTGGCGGGGAGGCACGTGTAGAGGGGAGGGAAGCGCCGGTGTGTGGCCAAGCCAGGTGTCGGCCCGAGATCGAGTAAGAGGAGATGAGGAAGGCTATCGGTGACACCCTCATGCTCCTTGGAAGTTGGATCAGGGAATGAAGAGGGTCACGACGGTGCCTGCAAACCGCCGGTGGAGGAAGATTGCAATTTTCAAGAATGGCAATCGGAGGATGTGGACGGAGGAGTGGCCCACCTGTTTGACCCGTGTGGCGGCTCGGTCGTCAGATCCAGTGGTCGGCCTGGAGGAGGGCGGGTTGCAGCGAGGCGTAAGGCCGGAGTGGCGGCAACGGCGCTGGTCAGGGAGGTGCAGCACCGGGTCGGCGGCGCGGCAACAACTGGTCGCCCCGTCCTCCGCCCATCTGTTACCGGGAGATGCATCATGACAGTGGTCCGGCCAAGGGCCAGATCCACGCTGGCAGCAGCGGGGACGCAGGGGACGGCGACTCGATCAGCCCGGGGGCGGTGGGCAGGCGCGGTAGGAAGATGGAGGGGCCCCGTGAGCGAGGGGTGGTGGTAGCTCCCGGCGGCGGGGTCCGAGAAGGTGGCCGGAGCAGGTGGGGACGAGCTCCGTGCGTTGGGGGAAGGAATAAGGGGATGTAGGGGAGGTACTGATGGGTAGGAGGGGACAGCGCCTGGCCGGTGCTGCTATGGTTGTCCGGCGTGGCGGCGGGGCAGATCGGCATCCGGTTCGCTCGGTGGTGGTGGCCACGTGGCTCGGTGGGAGGTGTTGGCGGTGGTGGCTACGGTGGGAGGTGTTGGCGGCGGGACATGGCGGAGGTGGCTACGGTGGCTAGGGGGATTGAGGTGGCGCTGGGTGGTCGGCGCGGCTGCGCGCAGAGGAAGGCAGGGCGATGCGGGGCTCTCGCAACCGCAGGAGGAAGAAGGTGGGAGAGGAGCGTGTCGGGTGGGCACTAGTGGGGTGGGGTGGTATTTTTCGATGTGTTATGAGAATAAGCCGAGGTGCGTGCAGTTCGCGTTGGGTCGGTACAGTGGGTTAGGTGGGGGTGTGCAGAATAAGGTCTTAAGGGGTGTTATCATAATAGACCCACACTATATATATATATATATATATATATATAACTATAATTTATTTTGCTTCCTCCTGGTTTCCTGACATCACGGTCCCACACCATTATCAACCTATGTACTCTAGTCAATAAACGAGAGAATTGCACAAGAAGCGGCCGATACCGGGACCAAGCAGCTCGAGCAAGATTTGTGTTTTTGAGGTGAGCACCGCAGATTTTTTTGATGTTTACCCCAGATATTAATTTTTCTCCTCTCGAACAACAACGAAAACATCGCTGCACGATTAATCGGCGGGCTGTGGCCCGTCTAGCCCAGGCCAGATATCCAGCCCAGATATTAATTTTTTTAAGCTAAAAATGGCTAGCCCAGCTATACTTTTTTTTAGTAATACCCAGGCAAGGTCAAGTCATCATTCACCGCCCTGCTGGGCTGCTAATCTTTCCTAGGAGGGATGCATTAGGCTTGACAAGAAAATGGGCTTTAAGAAATAATAAATAGGATGTAATTATAAAAACTGGGTAGTAACTATTAAAAAATGCACAAAACAGTGATTATTTATAAAATATTATTTTTGGGATATTGAAAATTATAATTTCATTAATTGTTGCGGGCGCAATATTTCGTTGGATTTTTACATAATATAAATTTATATTGAAATTGCATTTAATCTGACTAGAAATTTTGGGATAAAAATATTCGGATCCCATCAAAATGTGGGAAATTTTATTGAATTCCGTTTTGAACGGTTGGTTGAAATGGGATGTAGTTTTAACGAACTGTAAATGGGTTGTAGTAAATTCCATTAGAATTAGAAAATGGGCTACACATTCTTACAAATTTCAAATGGGCTATAAATTCTCTGCCACACACTTCTGGACTTACTAAGTTGACGTGTCCCCTAAAAAAACAGAGTTGACGCGTATGCAAGGCTTTGTCAACTTATAGTCAACACACGGTTCTAGCAGCAGTGGTCGTTGGATGTCCATCCAACGGATGCCCTGCTTCTTCTTCAATCTCGGATATTCTAGCTTCACCCGCCCAAAAAATGATTCCTCCCACGACATATGGGGCGCACCGTTTCGAAGTCGATTCAGGCCTACTAAGTTGACGTACCAAGGGCTTTGTCAACTTAGTCAATAATAAACAATTCTAGCTGCAGTGACCATACGATGTCCATCCAACGGCCGTCGTGCTTCTTCAACCTGTGGTCTTCTTGCTCCAGCCTCCCAAAGCAGCGCCGGTCGTGCCGCCTGCTCCTGCCTCCCGTGGACGGCTGTGCTGCCGTGGAGGCCTCACCGCCCCCTACTACTCCCACCGCTGGCCAGGCCATCCCTCCACTCACCCACACCCCCTGTTATTCTCAAGGGCGACGGCAACAGCCGAACCAAGTGAACCTCGTACTCCTCTCCGCGTGTGCATCCACTACCGCGTCTTCCCCGGCTCCGCGTCGTCCCCTTCCTAGGCCTCGCCGTCGTCCACCGCCGTGGTGCTCTCGGCGCGGCGTGGTCAACGTGGTCAAGGAACGACTTCCATCGGACGTGGATCAGACGTGGAGAGGCCGATACCGGGTCCACGGCAACCGCAAGGAAGTGCCTCCTTATTACGCCGCAAAATAATTATTCCTCCACCAGACAACTGGGACCCACAGGACGGGCCACCGTATTTCTCGAGAAAAATGATTCACCCCCTGACTGCTGGGACCCATGAGCTACATCTTCGCACGCAAGGAAGTGCGTCCAGGAAAAAAAGCGATTCACCTCGACCGCTGGGACCCACCAGCTACATCTACGCACGCAAGGACGTGCGCCCTAAAAAACGATTCGCCCCCCCCGACTGCTGGGACACACCAGCTACACCTTCGCACGCAAGGAAGTGCGTCCGGCAAAAACGATTCGACCGCGGGACCCAAAGAAGCTACACCTTCGCACGCAAGGAAGTGCATCCGGCAAAAACGATTCGCCTCGACCGCCGGGACCCAGCAGCTACACCTTCGCACGCAAGGAAGTGCGTCCGGGCAAAAAAACGATTCGCCCCCCTGACTGCTGGGACCCACCAGCTACATCTTCGCAGGCAAGGAAGTGCTTGACAGTTGGGGCCCACCTGGTCGAAGCGTACGTAGCGTTGTCATCCTGGTCGCGAACGTGTACGTACATACTGGTCGATGTAGAGGCACGCACGTGTCGTAGTAGAGGCGCGCACGTGTCGTAGTAGCTAGAGGCGCGCACGTAGCATGTACATGTACGTACAGCGGCCAGGGTGCAAGAAAGAAAATACGGCCACGTATGTGTACATACGGGCGGGGTCTCGAACGCCTAGTCGCTGCGACACGCACGGGCGAGGGCTCGTGTTCATGGGGAGGCAACGGAATGCGTCGTGTTCATGGGGAGGCAACGGAATGCGTCGTGTCCATGGGGAGGCAACGGAATGCGTCGTGTTCATCGGGAGGCAACGGAACGCGTGGGAGCCAACCGGCTTGGACGGAACAGGCAATGGAAACGAGGTCTGGCGTAGCGCACAACAGAGGAAACGGACCTCCTACGGTCGAAACGGGGGTCCTGTTGATCGGGAGGGGTGTGGCCTACCGCAAAACAGAGGAAACGGACCTCCTACGGTCGAAACGGGGGTCATGTTGATTGGGAGGGGTGTGGCGTACCGCAAAACGGAGGAAACGGACCTCCTACGGTCGAAACGGGGGTCATGTTCATCGGGAGGGGTGTGGCGCATCGCAAAACGGGACTCCACAAGATCTCGTTTCATCTCCATCGTCGACCTCCTCCAGCCAACATGGGCTACCGTCGACCTCCTCCACCTCCACGGGCTCCTCGCTCATCCAGCCTCCACCGCGCTACTCCACCGCCATCGTTCAACCACCCCTCCACGGGCAACCCTCCACCGCTCATCGCTCATCGAGCCCTCCACACCACGGGGTCCTGTTCAACCACCCTCCACGGCCACCCCTCCACCGTCTACTATTCATCCAGCCCTCCACACCACGGGTCCTGTTTCATCCAGGAGGCAACGCCACCGCTCACTATTCATCCAACCCCTCCCCGCAACGCTCATTGTTCATCCAATCGATCGCCTTGATTAGCAGCGCAGAGCGGGCGAATCGCTCCATCGGGTTGAGTTAACAGCCCATCGATCGATCACTGGGTTCAAGAACGCGTAACCTTCGCAAAGGCAATCGCCGGGTTCGATTAGAGCCCAACGCCTCTCTCGGGTTGATTAGAGCCAACGCCTCGCACACAGCGCTGCACGTACGAGAGAAAGCGTGCATCGCCGCCCCGACCTCCCACCGTAACCGCAACTCCCGAAATTTTCCTACCCTCGCTTCTACCATGGTTTTTCCGTCATGGACGGCCCAAAGAATGTCATGCAGCTGCGTCTCCGCCCGCCAGACGAAAAGCCCATTTTCTGTCATGATTTTTTGTCATAGAAGTAGGAGCCCACCACATCTATGATGATACCGGGTTCTGTCACAATTATCGTCATAGAAGTGTCATATGTATGACAGAAAAAAATTCGTTCGGCCCAAAATGTCATGGATGTGTCTTTTTTTTGTAGTGTATGTTTGAAAAAACCTGGTCAAGAGGGTAGTAACGCTATGTTCTCTTTGGTCGAATACGCCTATGTTTGAACAGGAAGCCCCCAAGTGCCATGCTTACAAGTGTAGCGTTGAGCCGATCAAGAGGGTACCGACCGCTATGTTCTCTTTGGTGAATACACCTATGTTTGAACAGGAAGCCCCCAAGTGACATGCTTACAAGTGTAGCGTTGAACCGCACGTCATGGCAGCAAGTTCTCTTTGGCAACCTTTAATTTTTCTGAGAACTCGAACTTGCGACAGATTAATTCTTTTTGAACCGGAACTTTAAACCGGATTTGAAAGCTTCAAAACTTTGTGGGAGACAGATTGTCCTTGAGCCGGATTGTGAACCAGATATTGAGAGCTTCAAAGCTTTGTGGTAAATAAGTTTCCCTTGAACTAGATTTTGAACCAGAATCCTCATTTTGAGCCGTAAAATCTTCTAACGGCCTTTAAATTTTCACCAATATGGCGGTAGCCTCCGGGACCGGGTTATCTTCCCTCCAATGATCCGGAGTTCTTGAGCATGCTGAAACTGGCAAGATTTGTTGAGTCATGTCATTGTAGCCCCCGAGTCTTAAGACTACTCGAGGAGTTGGCTTGAGACTCTCCATGCTTGACCATGATATGACCAGTGGATTGCTGGAATATGTTGAATCTCGGCGGGTTATAATTGACCCTGTCCATTGACTCATCCGGTGTAAGCAAGGGCCATAGCTTGATGGTCTCCTTTGTAATAGTGAATTCTGCATAAGAAAATGCACGGACGAGAGTAATTTGTTTCTCAAAGAAAAATATATCAATATAAACTTGACAGGATGGATTTCACCTGATATGTTTTAGCAAACATTATCAGCTGTAGGGTTGCAGCAACAATGACAAAGGTGGCGGTTTAAAAACGCAACACTGGGCGTCTCAGAAAGATCCTCCGGCACCTTATCCACTTTGACTTTTCTTTCTATTGTTCCAACCAGTGCAAACGCACGAGAAGGGAGCAGCATGGCGGCTCAGCACAATGCAAGGCATGGTGAAACGGCGCTCAATCCGCTGTAAGGCAGCGGCGGTTTATGAGTGCGAGCAGAGGTGGCTGAACCCGGCCGTGGTGACTCGGCGGAAGTGTCTTCAAAGCTGTGGTAGCGATTTGGATACAGAGTGACGTACTCGCTCGAGGGTGAGGGCGGTTTGATGCGTGGCGACAGAGGCGACTGGACCGCGTGACGACGGCAGGTCAAAGCAGGCCCACGGTGGCGACTCCGGTCTGAGGAGGTTCATGGCGAGGTAGCTTTAGGCAATGAGTCCGGCTCGTAGCTGTATTTTGTAGGCGCTGACTTGGGTCGCAGGTGAGCCGACGTTGGCAGCTTAGAGGCGGGCGCGCGAGTCACAGAAAACCGGAGCGGTGCGACGCGGGAGATGGCGCAGAGCTGCACTGGCCGCGTTGTCGCAATGAGGTCGGCCGCTGAAGTAAGGCGAGACCCAGTAATGGCAAGAAGAAACCACGGCGGGTTAGCGCAACGGCTCGAGCTAGCGACTTGAAGACCGTGGGCGGGTCTCGGCGGTGGATGTAGTAGGCGCGCGATCTTGCCAGAGGAGAGGGCGATGCAGGTGCGCTGCAGTGGAAAAGGCGGTGCTCAGTACGGAGGTCAGGCCGGTCCGAAACGGCCGTTTGACCCGGCGGCTGCGGCAGACCGGAGGATTTGACAGACCATGCTAGCTTTGGCAGATTAGAGCAGCATGAGGCGTTTCATCAGCACGAGAGATGGTGGCGGCGCAAGCGAGTTACACCGGCAGCTCATGGCAGAAGCAAGGCCACAGGAACAGCAGCTCGCTGCAGCGTCGACGGTTTTGGAAATGTGATCCGCGATAGGAGAGGCGCGAAATGGCGGCAATGGAGGCGCATCGGCTCAACAGAGCAGCTCCAAGGCGGGGCGGTTCTCCCGCACTGGAGTACATCGATGGACAAGGTCCTGGTTCAGCTTAGAAGGGTTCGGACACACGGGCCCAGCGGCCGGTGGCGGGTCGGAGCCCGCGGGTGAGCGTCGGAGCGGAGCAGATCCGGCGGCGGCCGGCACATGCAGACCCGGTAGTTGTGGTGAGCTAACAAGGTTCGGCGACGGTCTAGTGCAGCGACGATGGTGACCCGGCAGAGGCCGGCGGGTTGTGACAGAGGCGGAGGCCGGCACGGAAGCAGAGGCATGCCGGCAAGGCGAGCTATGGCAGTGGTTGTGGAGTTAGGCACCGGTGATTTGCCGCGGCCACGAGACGACTCGAGGTCTGAAGGTGTGGCCGTCGGGGAGAGCCGGCAAGGCGTGGGTGACTCAAGGTGGAAGCGAGACTTGCCAGGTACGAGCGGCCCACGGCGGCGGCTCACGGTAAAGCCGGTGAGGTGCAGTCTTGAAGAGGAGGCGAACGGCTCAAATCGGTGACTCAACGGCACGGCGGCAAAGACGGATTGACAAGTCAAAGGCCGTAGAAGAAGAGGCGGAGTAATGTCTCAGAAGCGGCCGTAAGAGCGAGGCGCCTCGGAGGCGGCTCGACGTCAGCGGATTGAGTGGCGATGACGCGGTGGGTGCCGTGGTTCCAGCAGAGCAGCTCGGCCAAGAACTTGAGCTCCGAATCGTATTAACTAGCCAAGGCCTTTTCTGATTCAGACTCTGCAGTGTTGTACACCCGTCCGTAGTCGAACATCTTGAGACACGCAATGCTACCGGCTGAGGCGAATGAGACCGTGGTGCGTGGCACGGCCATTAGAAGCAGACATCGGCTTGACGACGGGGCCGGCGACCCCCCGGTGGCGGTTCTCCCGATGCAACAGTCCCGCGTGGAACAGGGACTGGCCCTTAGCAAAATGGCGGTTCAAGGCCGCGGAGGCGGCTCACAGCCGGCGAGGCAGGTCTCAGCGGAGGCGGCTCGCGGCGATAGAGGTGGCTGGCCACAGGCACTCGGAAGCGCGAGTTTGTGTAAGGAAAGCGAGGCGAGGCCACGGGCCTTTAGCGAGCGGCAGTACGGGCGGCTCACAGCGGGCGGCGGCTCAGCCCTGCTACGGCTGAGGCAGGCGGAGACTTAGGTCTCAAAGGCAGACGGCGACGGCCCGCGGTTGGCAGGTCGTCGAACAGAAACTGGAGGAGGCGACTCAATCCGAGCCTGATTTCTTCTCCAGGTCGTACTTCACTGTTGCAGCAGATCCAGCATGAGGCCGTGGTGGGGAGCGATTCAAGGCCTGGCACGGGTAGAGGAGACCCGGACCCCAAGGCTGGGTCGGATTTGGAGTAGACCAGCCACAGGGCGACTTGAGTAGGTGGTGGCGACTTGGGCCGGCGACACCGCGACGGCGACTTAGTATAGCCGCTCGAGCGGCGGAAGCAGGGACGATCTTAACAGCAGGTGGCCCGGCGCGAAGCTAGAATAAAGCACGGCCAGCCGGCAGTGACTTGTAAGCGCGGCAAAGGTGATGGCGACTCGTAGGTACAGGGCGAATCAGTGGGGACGGCTCAACAAGACCCCAGTGGTAACTCGGACTCGGCGAGACAGGTGAGCTCAGGCACGTTTGACTCCTCGACCGGGTCGTAGTTGTCTCCGTTTCTGAGTTGTAGGAAAAAATAATTCAAATCTGAGTCTTTGTCGTAGGCTCAATGTAATAGAAAACTTGACCAACAGCTTCGGGATTTGACCCTTAACGATTGCTGATGTTTGACATAACAGCAATCAAACCAGGCTGCTGATTTCTTGGCGACTTACGGCAGTGAACAGATTGCGACCCCGATTTACTTGAACCTTTTGAATCCCAAAGGTTATAATTCTGGACTGATGAACTCGAAGCTGATGCAGATCCTTCCGAAACGGTTCTTCATTTGGAAATTATGAACTTCCCGATCCCTAGAATAGATCCCTCCAAGAACTCAACACCACTGTGCGCGAGCCCCACGGTGGGCGCCAACTGTCGTGGATTTGTCACGACAGATGTCCTAGTGTAGGAGTTAGTCGTGAGGCCAACACATCTATGTGGTAGCTTGAGAGGGGTTAATCGGGATGAGAGATGCGAGGCGGATCAACACACAAGACAAGGATTTAGACAGCTTCGGGCCCCGGGAAACATCATCCGGTAACAACCCTGCATGCTGTTTGTGGCTAGGTCTCATTATGCTCATGAAGGAGTCGCCGTAGACCCTCTCTCCTAGTTTTGTCTAGCCTAGATATTATTCAACATGTCCTTCTTGGGGTGCCCTGCCCCTCCTTATATAAGTTGAAGGGGTGGGTTACATGTAAAGTCCAACTCAGACTTAAGACTTAACTATTCTGACTTCTCTTCACGGGCTTCTTAACATTTTGGGCTTATTAACCCCATGCGACTCTGTCACAATCTGACTTAAACATCTAGCTTAAACAATCTGTCGGCTTACAATCTACCGGCTTATAATCTGGCTTAAACAATCTGCCGGCTTACAATCTGTCGGGTCACCAATGAAATACCAAGTCCCAGCCGGGTCATATCTCCAACTGGGTCATACTGCGGGGTATATCCCCGACAACCGGAGTGGAGGCAACTAAGGTTAAAGTATATAATTCATGCTACCATGATAATGCTCTAGAAGTCTTCCTGAAGGCGGTGAAGGATGGGCGGGCGATCATCACAAGGGGTTGGACAAAAGTGGTTCGTGCCTATGGCATGCAGGAAGGCACATTATGGGCATTCCGCTTCTTGAACACTGTCGGCAGTCAAAATGATTTACACTTGTCTCTTCACCTTTACCGCCTTTAAATACTGTGGTTCCACTACAAGAAATATGTCAACTAGTGACCTTCTCTTAGTGACCCTAGCTGAATTGGTCGTAACTCCACGGCCATTTTTCTTGGAAGGGCTCAAACCCTGAATTGCCTTACACCAAATGGTCATAAAGGCATAAGAGTGGTCCATGACCTTATTTCTACCTGATTACGACCAATATAAATGGTCATGAGGTTGTGAACGTGGATGCATTAGTACTTATTGCTATGACTAGGTGCCACCTCATCAGTTTTGCCTATGTATCATGTCCATGTGGCAGTTTTTGCCCTAGGTTGTGAAGCAACCTATATTTCTGTCATTCCCAAAATTCCCAAAAAAATCTCATAAATTATTTGGGTCATATCTTCATCAAATATGTAAAAAACCTTCCTTGCCTAGTTCATAAATAATTCAAAAATATTCATTTTCCTATTTTGTTCAGAAAACACTTTGTGAAGGAAGTACCACTTTGGCATGTCCAAATGGTATCCATTTTCTACAGTGCTTTCCTATGCCCAAATAACCATCCTCCACCAAATGCCAGCTCAATCCATTCATTATTTTGAGCCCAGCTTCAACATTCGTATTTATGTCCAGTGTGGTACTTGGCAAAGAAAGTACCACCTAGGCTCTCCTTTTGAGCTGAAAATTTGTGAAGATGGTCTTCTTAGTAACTGGTCATCCTCAGCCAAAACTCACGCCCATTAGCCATGTGCATTTCCTGTACCGCTAATCAAACACTTGGCTACTTATTCATGTTTGAGCATCGATCGGTCTCCTCGTGAGAATATTATGTTGTGATTTTCTTCCTAGCACCTACCTGGGGAGTGCCCAACCCACTAGACATGCCTAGGCCGCCCAGAACACATGGCAATGCCAAGGTCACGCGGTGACCATGCGGCGGGCATGCGAGTTTACGCGCTCTAGAGTTGGGACCCTCGGCCACCGTCCAAACCTCGACGTATAGCCACCAAACCATGTATTTATGATTAAATAGGTACTTATGTAACTAGAAATGATTTTTGGAAAAAATAAATAGCAAACTATGAGGCAGCTGCAGTTCAAATTTGACCCGCTTCCTACTGAATCAACGGGAATTTGTCTTTTTCACAGAGGTGGATCAAAACTTTTGACACCCAACCATTTTGTCAATTGTGCATTAAATATTTCCTAGTATTTTATAAAAATGATTTGGTGCAATTTTGCAACAAATATATGGTAGGTCCTTCAGAAAAAAAAAACTCATTTTGGGCACTCGGAAAATGGAAAATAAATTTTCCGTGCAAAGAAAATGAAAACTCCCTTATGCAACATTGTGTGGAATTCCAATATGCACCCTTGTGCACAATATGGGATCATTTGAACAAACTATGCCATGAATGTGGCCATAAGATTGATCATTTGGCTTGAAAGCCATGAATCTTCACGCATGATAGCTCGTTTTTTAGAAACTTTTTTAAAAAAATTGTCATATACAAGTTTATTATTTTTCCTGGAAACTTGGTCACATATAATGACACAATACGAAGGTTTTCCAATTTTTTATTTTTTTATTTTTTATGCCCGTTTCAAAATGCTGTCAAAACGGCGGGCATGACCGTTCCTAGCTAGTGGTTGAATCTTGGATTTTTTTTGGTGTCTCTCTGATTAAATAGATACTTATGTAACTAGAAATGATTTTTGGAAAAAATAAAGAGCAAACAATAAGGTATCTGCAGTTCAAATTTGACACGCTTCTGCTTTGAATCGGCGGAAATTTGTCTTTTTCACCAGAGGTGGATCAAAACTTTTGAAACCCAACCATTTTTTCAATTGTGCATTAAATATGTCCTAGTATTTTATAAAATTGATTAGATCCAATTTTGAAACAAATATTTGGTAGGTCCTTCACAAAAAAAACTCATTTCGGGCACTCAAAAAATGGAAAATGAATTTTCCGTGCAAAGAAAATGAAAAGTCCCTTAGGCAACATTGTTTGGAATTCCAAGATGCACCTTTTTTCACAATATGAGATCATTTGAACAAACTATGCCATGAATGTGGGCATAAGATTGATCATTTGGCTTGAAAGCATGATAGCTCGTTTCTGAGAACACTTTTTTAAAATAATTATCGTAGCACAAGTTTATTATTTTTCCTGGTAACTTGGCCACATATAATGACACAATGTGAAGGTTTTCCAATTTTTTGATTTTTTTGGAATTTCTTATGCCCGTTTCAAAATGCGGTCAAAACGGCAGGCATGACCGTTCCTAGCTAGTGGTTTAATCTTGGAATTTTTTTGGTGTTTCTCTGATTAAATAGATACTTATTTACCTAGAAATGATTTTTGGAAAAAATAAAGAGCAAACTATGAGGCGGCTGCAGTTCAAATTTGACCCGGTTCCATCTGAATCGGCGAAAATTTGTCTTTTTCACGAGAGGTGGATAAAAGCTTTTGACACCCAACCATTTGGTCAATTGTGCATTAAATATGGCCTAGTATTTTAGAAAATTGATTTGGTCCAATTTTGGAACAATTATTTGGTAGGTTCTTCACAAAAAAACCTCATTTTGGGCGCTCAAAAAATGGAAAATGATTTTTTCGTCCAAAGAAAATAAAAAATTTCTTAGGCAACATTGTTTACCGTTCCAATAGATACTTATGTACCTGGAAATTATTTTTGAAGAAAATAAGAAGCAAACTATGAGACAGCTGTAGTTCAAATTTGACCCGGTTCCAATCGAATCGCAGAATTTGTCTTTTTCATGAGAGGTGTATCAAAGCTTTTGATACCCAACCATTTGGTCAATTTTACATAAAATATAGTCTAATATTTTTGAAAAATAGAGAGGTGCTTTTTTGGAACGAATATTTGGTAGGTTATTAAAAAAACCATTTTATGCACTCGGAAAATGGAATATAATTTTTTGTGCAAAGAAAATTAAAGCTCTATTTGGAAACATTGTTTGCCATTCCAAGATGAACACTTTGTTAGGTTTAAAAAAATAAAAATTTGGATCTAAATTTTTACGATTCAAGCGTGAGACTGCCGGCCAATGAGACGCGAGGAACCAACCTCACGCGGATCACCAAATTGAAGGCAATCTGAGCCATCCATCATGGACACGTCCAACGATGGAGCTTTTCCGAGAAACAAAAACCCTAACACCACCCACCCACTCCCCCAGATCCGATCCCCTGCCGCCACCCCCACCCACCCACCCTCCCCTCGATCCCCCGCCGCCACCCACCCACCCTCCCTCGATCCCCGTCCTTCCCCTCCTTCCTCGTCCTCGCCACCGTCGGCCCGCTCCTAGCCGTCGCCGACCGCCGACCGCCGCACCCTCATCCGCTTGCCTTCCTCCTCCGGCGCCTCCCCACTGGCTCGACCCCACCCACCCACCATTAACTCCACCTCTCACCCTCCCTCTACCCCAGATCCACCTCGCTTAGGTCGTGTCGCCTCTCTCTGCGCTACATGGCTGCCCAGATCCACGCTCGCGTGGAAGCCAAGGTGAGTGCGACCCATCCGCAACTTGCTTTGCTTCCTCGGGCCGACTTCGCGCTACAGATCCGCCACCATCTAACCCGTCTTTGCAAGGAGAGAGCCCGACCACGGCAGCATAGGTAGCGGCAGGAAGCACCCTGTCTCTGGGAAGGAGGTGGATGAGGAGTACGGAGGAGGGTATGGCTAGGTGGACGAGGAGGTGGAGTTCCGGCTGCCGAGGGGCCACCGGCCGGTGGCGAACCTCGACACGGAGGGGCTGGAGCAGGCGTCCGTCGACACGCAGCTCGCCTCCTCCAACGTTGGCTTCAGGCTGCTGCAGAAGATAGGCTGGAAGTCCGGCAAGGGCTTCGGCAAGAACGAGCAAGGTTTGTTTCCTCTGCTCAGCTCACTAAAGTTCGGATGGCTATTGTTGACAGATGAAAACAAGCGTGGGGTAGAACAACAAGATAGGGTTAGAAATCAGTCTCTGACTTCGTTCAATTTTGCTCTATAGAGGATGTAAGTCTGGTTCCACCATCCCAGCAGACACCTAGTTTTATTTTACTCTAAAATATGCATAGAGGATTAATCTGTAGTAGCTTGCTCGTTGTCTCATGAAATAGGAGCATCTTGGTACTTCATAAATGGAACGTGTTCTTTTATTTCTGCATCATCTTTTGTTCCGAAGCTATTTTGTTCATCTGCAGTAGTTGCCGCTATGGAACAGTGTAGTTTCATCTGCGATCCTATCTTGGTCTTATCCATGATCTGGGATGCTACCTTGTTCTTTTAACAAATACATTTTTCAATTTATGCATTACAGGTCTGAAGCATGAGTACGCAGGTGCTCCTGCGGCTAGAGGAGAGGAGGCCAACATCCAGCATCAACTTGGTTAAACTCTGCTTCAGTTTGTACGAGTGAAAACTGGAATTGATCTTACAAGTGGCTCAAAACGTGAGACTGCCTGATTCCATTTTAAGGTTGTCACTAACCTGGTAGTTTTATTTGGTGATGCAGTTTGTAATTTAAAATGATGCCCAGGGTTCAGGCCATGTGTGATTTCTCTTGACATAGGTGCTCCTCCCATGCTATGTCTCTCTGTTGAATAGATAGGTTCAGTTTTATTTTGTTCTATTTATAGTTTAAGCATAAGCAGGTTCTAGTAAGTGTCTATGCATGTGGCTCATGAGTCGGAATATCTAATCTAATTAGGGACTGCAGACCTGCTGTGTCATGTGCAAACTTGCTTGCATTCAGTTCAGAAATTTTTGAATTCTTTGATGTTTGCTTTCACTCAATGATTGCGGTAGTCAAATTAGATGCCACCTCTGATGCAATTCACTCGTCTCCCTGTCATGGTTTGTCTTGAATTTTGGTAGTGTGACAAACACATTAGTAAATTCTAGTTTTTGGGTGCTAATTCTAGTTACTTTATATGAAGCAAAAGTTATCTTGCAGCCATCTAATGTGCAATTCTAATAATATTTCATATCCTGTTTTTTAGTTGTATATGTCATTCGTGCATTAGTTCCTTTTCTTATGTACCAGCTCCCTAATCATGTTTTTTGTTTTTTGGTTTGCTATCTTAGGAGAGTGTCCTATATGGGGAAGCAAAGCAGCAGCATGCTGCTCCTTTGGGAGGTCGGCTCCTGGACCATTTGTGCTCTGCTTGATACTAACAGATGCTGAGATGCATTGATGCTGAGATGTAAGTGAGATGCAAGTGAGATGCTGAGATGCATGGCTCCTGGACCATTTGTCATGTTTGTATTGTTGCTGCATTGATGCTGAGATGTAAGTGAGATGGATGCATTTTTCCTGGAATTTGGTTGTGACAGACAAGACTTACTGTATGTGAGGCTTGTGAGCTCGCTTTAGTGTTCTTTCCTGTAATACTGTAAGCGAGATGGATGCATTTTTTGGTGCCTGTAGTGTTCTTTCCTGTACTCATGTAATACTGTAAGTGAGATGCATGTATAAGAGAGAATTATTGAGTGTTTGCTGTTCAAATGTGTAAACTGGAAATCAGTGAATAAAAAGACCAAATGTTCTATTGGACCAAATAATATATGGGCTCTAAAAAGGCTATAGCCCAATTAATAGTGGACTGGAACTTTGTTTATTTCTGGAAAACATGAACAAAAAGGCTTAACGAAATGGTCTGCAAAAGGGCCATGCCCCAGAAAATTAAAAGGATGAATTGTTGGGCTTGGCCCATGAAGCTGACAAAAAATTCATACAAAAAATATATAAATGGGCTGAACTAATGGGCTCGGCCCATGTAAAACGCCGAATCGGACCGGGCTGATTCTTATCCACGTCAGCTTGCCATGCTGGATGCCTATGTGGCCTGGGGAGGTTGCTAGTGACCAAAAATTTGGTCGTGGAACCAACGACCTTTTACATATCACAAAGAAGGTCACTAATTTCAGTTTACGATCAAAATGAAAAATCTAAGACTACTATAAGACTACTAAAAAAATAATAAAAAAAATACATGAAAAAGAAAGGAGGTAGAAATTTTTTTGGCAATGTACCCGCAGCAATATGATGAGAAGCTATTCCCCCCGAGGTCTCTGGTTCAAGTCCAGGATGGCCCAGCTGCGCCAGGGAAAAGTATGCTGCGTTCGGGAAGGATGAATCGCTCCCGAAAAGGAGTCTATTGCCAGCTTTTGACCTTCTGTTTTTGGTCACAAAAAGGTCGCAAATGAAAAACTATGACCTTTCAGCGACCAATAGTGAGGGTCACAAGTTGACATATTTCTTGTAGTGTTCATCATAGTTAATTGCTGCCTAATCCTGTAATTACTGAACATATTGTACTGGCAATTTTATTTATGAATTCGTTGTTGAACCATTGTGCTGAGAATTTAAATTACACATTTCGTATTTCAAAATTTCCAATTAGAATAATAAACTACAGGCAAAAATAAAAATAGAACAGACGGTCATGGACCTTTGCAAACGGTTCTAGCAGTAAAAAAGCTTGCGATGGATAGCCCAATGCCACACAGTTTTCTACATCAAATCATGTGCGATGTAGTTAATGAAAGCAAACAGTTAACCAAGGCAGAGCGTGTGTGATAGTTACACCTTTCACACACGAGCGTATACATAAAACCGTGTGGGATGTACATCCGAACGGAAACGATTTCCCTGGATTGACTGTGTGGATGTACATAAGAACGGAAATGTATTCCTTAGATTGACTGTGTGGGATGTACATACGAACAAAAATGTTTTTCTGGGATTCACTGTGTGGGATGTACATACCTACGGAAATGATTTTCTCGGATTACCGTGTGCGATGTACATACCTACGGAAATGATTTTCTCGGATTACCGTGTGGGATGTACATACCTACGGAAATGATTGGGTTTCGATGCCTCGCCCGATCGCACACGGCCCCACTGGTCCTGTGGAGGGCCTATCCCCGACGATTTCTGGGTCGTGTGGGAAGGACACCCTATCGCACACACTCACTTGGCGACGGTTCCAAATGTCGTCGCGGAAAGGGGTAAAACACTGTTTGTTTAGGACCGACGCGCACCAGTGATGAACTACATTGTCTTGGAGCCTAAGCTTGTTCTCATCTTCATACATGCCCCAGATCCTAGCTAGGCTCATCTTCAAAGGGGCAGGCCACTTAGGGTCAACCCACTCCAGATAGCTGCATTTAGGTATCTTCTACAAATTTGCAACAAAGAAAAATATTCGGTACAATGAAAAAAATAGTTAAATACTGGCTCAACTACACCACAAATGTTCAGTTTACATTAAAAACAGACGGTTACTTGAGCAAAATTTGTCAGCTTCCACAAATTCAGATTTACAAAACTTTAAAATGCATAAATTTTGTTAACTGAAAGATCTCCACAGTATTCACTTAATTTAAAGAACTACAAACAACAAGATTCAGTTAACTGAAAAAAGCACAAACATCAACATAAACACTGAATCTAACTGTCAACACCACAGTAATATATGCATTTGACTGTCGGAACTGTCAAACTTAACTGAACACTGAATCAAACTGACCAAATCAGCTACTAACCTTATGTGCACAAGCTAGGAATCTCCTCCCACTGTCCACTGAATCAAATGCCACCAGCTTCTCACACACACATGCATGCTCACATCTAGAACTCAGATCTGTGGACAGGCCGCTCCATTCCAAGCACAAGATGGTGGCAGGTAGCTAAAACAAAAGTAAATCAGCTTCATTTGCTAACTACCAATGCATACCCAAAGAAACCCTAACCCTACCAGAGAAAGAGATCTAACATGCACTTCGCTGCTGACTGACTCAGCATCGGACGAGCTGCCAGAATCGCTCCAGGAAACCATGGCCACAAGCTGTGCAAATGTTCAAGGGTTCAAGGCAGGGGATGGGGGAAGGGAGCCTGTTGCCGGCGACAAAGGGAGAGGGAGAGCGAGAGGATGGATAATGGGGAACAGGAAGGAGAAAGGGGGACAACAACGGTAGGTGTGTGCGTGTGGGGTGGGGGAACGGGAGGAAAGGAACAACAACGGTAAGTAGTGCGGGTTGAATCGAGGAAATAGCAGGGGCCTTTATGAAAAATTACCAGTGCTGACCGGTCCACCCTCTGGACTGCCACTTGTCACACTGTGATTCGCTATGGACCAAAACATCACATAGGGTGTCAAGTTGTGGGAGTCCTCAGTAACATTTTGCAAGTTTATGGATCTGGGGTGCTATTACCTCTTAGGCTAATCCGTTGCTCATGAGCAAGATTGGAAGATAAGTGCCCCTGACAATCTAATTGACCAATGTTGTTAACGTGTCAGTGTCATCAGAGATCGTAGTACCAAAGTAACTGGTTACAGGTAGTACAAAATAATCATGGATGACTTGGTTAGAGCAACTCTAACCCACTCATCAAATATGCCCTCTTACATCCACATAGCAACTCTAGCAAAGTAGCGATCCCGTAATGTATATAGATTGCGCGTCCTATGTATTTGGCACGTAAACACGTAGTCTTCATGTGTAGTGTGTTATTTCAACTCGGACAAGTTACATGCATCATGGTACTCGATCGCCCCCTCGCTAGAAACGCATGTCAAGCATAATAATCCATATTTTCGAGGGTTTAATCATTGGGCGCTTCGCGGTGCGTGTGAGGTATTTGGCGGCGGCAATGTGTGCGGCGTTTCATCTATTCTCCGCCGGTCTTCATCCTGTGGTAGCGCTCCTTCTGCTTGGAGATGGACTAGCGTAGATGGTGGTCGTCGTTTGGCGTCATGGTGGCGTCGATGGCGGAGGAACCTGCCAAGGTTGGCACCTCAGTCTGCTCTGAAGATGGACCAGTGGGAGATGACGGAGGAACCTGCCAAGGTTGGCGTCTCAATCTGCTCTGAAGATGGACCAGTGGAAGATGGCGGCGATGACACATGTGAGTGCGTCGGACCGGATTGTGCCCCAGACCCGGTATGTGGCTCGGTCGGGGCCTCCGGCTTTAGATGTTAGGCTTATGTGAGAAGTCTGGGTATTTGGCCCAGCTTGCACCCCTTCATCATATGGATAGGAGTAGCGGCAGATGTTGCCAAGATGGCGGATTCAGGCATATTATTGTACTACTTTGTAAGGTCCTTGAGAATAATCAGTAAAATGGCCGCATACATCTCCCAGATGCAGAGGCCGGGGGTCATCCTCCTTTTTTTAAAAAAAAATCATTCATTTAGACATAACTAAACAATATATACTTGTATAATATTATGTTAGTCTATTGCTCAAGAACAAGACCAGGAGAGAAGCAAACATAATAACTATTTGTTTAGACAATAACAAAACAATACTTGTTTTCACAAAAAACAAAACAAAACAATACTTGTGGAATATTATGTTAATCCATTGCTCAAGAACAAGATCAGGAGAGAAGCAATCTGACAAAACTAATCGACCAAGGTGCTTATGTGTCAGTGTCACCATAGTACAAGGCAAAACTCGTCACAAATACAACCATGGGTGACTTGTTAGAGCAACTCAAATCCACTCATCAAATTTCCCCCCTACATCCACATCTGCAACTCCTCATGAAAAATATTCTGCCATATTGTATGCCTCATCAAATTTGATATATGCCCCTCCCCTTTGTCGACACTAGATGTCATCATTCGACCGGATCTCATGAAATTTTCCCAAATGACCCCACCAATGGCCCCCGCCTCCCACAGTAAACAACAACTTGTCCTCTCGCCCAATAAGATATTTATTTATTTATTTTATTAAAAAAATGCACTTTGTTATATTTTTGTGTGTGTGTATCAAATAAAGAATTAATCCGGCCGTGAAAAATGTTTCTGTTTAATCATTAATACTGTTTATATGAATATGAAAAACTACTTGTTATACTAATATTCATTGGGAATCTTCATGTATTTTTGAATATCCTTAACTAAAATACACCACTTTTTTGCATGGTAATATATAAATACACCACTTGCTTAAAGGGAAATGTTCAGGGCCAATTTTTTCATGTATTTCTTGTATAAAGAAATTCAAAAATTAGACCAAATATGTAAATGTATGGAAAGTGAAAGAAAGAAGAAAGAAAACGAAATAATCCACAAAATAAATAATATCGCACCTGACGTAATTGGGCAGGCCAGCAGCGGAGAAAAACACTAATATTTGCCTTGTTCAAGCTGATGAAAACAAGGGCCCAAAAATCCACAGCTCTGCCGTAGCCCAAGACCGAAGCCATCAAAAAAGTCCATTGTTTTGTGGCCCACGGGCATGCCAGGCTATGTCTCAAAAAAAAAAAACCAGCATCATTCGCCGCGGGAACCGTTCGCTCCCCGCCGTTCCTGTCCCACTGTTGACTAGTCAGCTTACAAACCACGCGCCGTTCCTGTCCCACTGTTGACTAGTCAGCTTACAAACCACGCTAAGAGCATCTCTAGCAGATACGGTATACTCCGTCCCGCAAAAATCGGTTTACAGAATACCGCAAAACGTTTTTTTGCATTTTTACAGTATGACTTTTATTCTGGCAAAACATATCTTGTAAACATATTTCATGGTCCCAACAAAATTGCACAAACCCCCTCTAAAAACGTCCGCTAAATTACAATTAGGTCCGGCGGGGGAGCGCCTCGTCTTCTCACTCAACATCGTCGCCGTCTCCGACGCAAAGGAGCGACGGGGAAGCCAGGCCTTCATCTCGCTCAGCTTCATCGACGACACCAAGTGGATGAGGATATGACCGAGGCAGCATTTGATGTAACAACGCACACACATCATGTAAAGAGGAGGAAGAATACGAATAAATTTGTAAACATTCTTTTGCAGTTTCATTTTAGAACACATGGTACAAACCCATGCATTCATATACACGAACCCCGAACTAAAACTAAATCTCAAATGTATACACTCTATTCTTATGAGAAGAGAGATTGTGACGGCAAATTTTGAGTTTAACAATGTACCGCACATCATCTTACAAAAAAATTGCACCGCGCATCAGGCTAGTTGTAATGGTAGTATCATAGCTATTATCATGCATGCCAACTAGGCAATTTTGATGAGATGTCATAGCATTAAAGGAAGAAAGAGATGGTGTAGAAGAGTATCACGATACCGTATCATATTAAATGATATACTACTAAATGCGTAGAATAAATAAAGACTACATAATACTAATATATAATACTACGATTAGGGAGGTAGAAGATTATATACCAAAGATTACATGCATTTATACTAAGATACGATACTCCCCATTACAACCAGCCTCAGGGCGGAGCCGGGCACCCAGGGCTCGGGTTCAGTGTGTGGCTCTTCTTTTTAGCTATCACCTACCTATATTTTTGCATGGGTGCCGGGGCTTAGCCCAACACACACAGTCCAAGTTCCACTACTCCTAACGCAACGGCACAACTTAATTGAGCTTGCGGGCACGCACCGTTGGGACCGACGCATGAGAAGCCACATACTCCTCGTAGTCCGCCGCTGGCAACTTTGTCCCGCTCCCCGCTCGATTGCCCCCCACCCCCTCCCTCCCTAACCTTTCCCTGTCCGACTTTCGGCCACATTCCGCCAACCGTAAAATGTCTTAATAACAATTTGGAACATCCAGAAATAAGAGAAGAAGGTCTCTACAAGCCTCCTCAGAGATCAGCGATTTTGGGCCGTTGGATCGGTTTCCTTGATGCGTTTTCGTTCGTTGGATCAACATCTGGAGAAAGCTGGGCCGTTGGATCTGAGACGATCACTGCTGGAATGAATAGTAATGGTAACAGAATGTAAATACCATGCCCCCACCAGGGCATTTTGGTCATTTCGCGTGGTGGGGGTATAAAAGGGCCGGCTCCCGTGGTGAACCCTAGCCTCCTCCTCTCCCCGCACTCGCTCGCCCGCCCTGCCCCGCCCCGCCACCTTGCCCGCCCCGCCCCGCCCTGCCGTCCTGCTCGCCATGGCCGTGGCCGATGACCACGACCCCGCCGTCCCGCCTCGTCCGTCCCTTTCGAAGTGGCCGATGCCTCGCCTCGCCAGCTTTCGCCCGTCCGTCTGCGTGGCCGATGCCCCGCCGCCCCGCCCCGCCCTTCTCGCTCGTCGTGGCTGATGACCGCGCCACCTGGGACCGCGACCACTCGATGAGGAGGCCTGGACCTTGGCGCAGACCCAAGCTCCCGAGCAGCGGCAGCGGGCAGATCCCTCCTCATCGCGGAGCCCCTCCTGCCGGAGCCACGCCGCGCCGCGGTGCTGCTCGTCGCTGCTCTGATCTGACCATAGTGCCGGCGCTGCTCCTCCTCAAGGTCAAGGTGGGGGCCCATCTTTGGTTCGATTTGCTCTTCCCCTTCTCACTGCTCTTCCCCCTCTCAAGATGGCCATGAGCTTGGTTTCTTCCTCATGCAGGTAGGCCGGGTAGGCTCCTCGTCGGTGTCGGCTTCCCCTGCCTGCCACTCCTCTCCTCTGATGGAGTTGACCTTTGCTGGAGCGGACAAGTTTGGATGCCCATGCGCCTTTGGTGGTGGGCTAGGTAACCCCATGTCCATTTGTACGCATTTCAAGCACGGGGCAAGCAGCTAGCAAAATACTGAATACAAAGCTCTTTGTTGTGTTTTACCAAAATACTGAATAACAACATTAGATAGTGATCTGGATTTTGCTTGTCTTCTAGAAAGGTGGAATCTGAGCCTTCCTGTTGAGGAGATGCTGATGTTTAGCTAGATTCCATCGAAAGAAAATTTTATTGTCTTTCTTGCTTTGTTGGGAACCTAGCCTTTTATTTGTCATGGAGGAGGACAATTTTGTCTGGGAGCCAGGGCCTTTTATTCCTTTGCATGGTTAGCTTTTTCTCCATGTCCTCAAGTGGTAGGAGTTTAGGTATGGAATTGTTCTTTTTATCTGTTGTTCTTGCATGTTGGAGTGTAGTGCCAGATTAGCTGCCAACTTTGTTTGGAGCTAGGCATTTCATGATTTACAAGGAAGACGATTACATTCCTTACATCTCAGTTTTCATCCTTTTTATTTTACTAGGGTATTACCAAATAAATGCTTTAATCTTCCTACAAGCTGTTCTCACTTTTTTTAAGAACAAAATGTTTTCCTTGACCACCATTAATTTGACTTTTTAATAAAATCAATGCTCATCTTTTGTTTTTCATTGATTTGTTTATCCCCATTAATTTAAACTTTTGGTATATTTATTTCGTGTTGCTATGCTGCTCTAGGGTCGCAACTTGGTCAGAATGCGTATTGTAGATGACTCTAAGATTATGCTAAATAAGTCTATAGGTAGAGACTTTGGGATCATAATATCTAAAAAAGAAGCAATGCTTTTGGCAGCCATGCATTGAAATCTTTGTTAGTTAATTGAGAGTTTTACTCTTAATATGAGCAAGCAATTGCATAACTGGTTTCTCTTGGAACACAAGGAACATGTGCGGTGGCTGAGCCATCAGGAGAGGCGGCGGTGGCCTGTAGCGGCGTTGTTGTGGCTCCCTCTTCTTCCTCGCCGGCTTCTACCTGCTCTGTGCCCCGTGCTTCTGCTTGCCCGGGACACAACTCTTTGGTGTGCTCAACAAGGTCCGTCTTCTCCCAGTTTCTCTCTCTAATCCCCAATGCTCACGTCTGGTCTGATCTTCTCTTGTATATGTGCAGGAAGAAAAGGGCCACTGGATTGTACAGGAAGAACGGGATGTTGTTCTTTGCTGCTCGACCTAGCCTTGCTTCCCAACCACATTGCCCCTGGTAAGCTCGTTGCTCTCCCTCCTCCTAGATTCATGTGTCTGCTGCTAAAACAACAGTCAGCACCAATTAGCCTAGCACATGCCACTATTTGTGTAGTTAATTGTTGCACTATTTTTTTACATGGTTTCTTACTCCTGGTTTAGGAAAATTCATTGATTGAGGCAGATCATGGAGACTAGTTCTCATATTTTTTTTGTTTGGGGAATCCGTTGACTGAGAATTTGCTATGCCTGCTGGTTAGGTAATTGGTATTTGTGTGCGTGTGTGTGCGGAGATCGATAAGGCTAAGTAACTAATTTTTGTTGTGATATAAATCTTCTGTACATGCATGTTTCCCACAGCAAGCTCGGACATGCTTTTGCTTTCCTGATTTTTATGCGGTATATTATGTGTACATGTGCACGTTGCTTCTCCTTTGATGATGCATTCACTCTGGATTCTATTTTTCAGAACCATTTCTCCTGCCAGTCCTTCCAAGTCCCTCAAGAACTCAGCAGATTCTCACCCTTTGGGTTTGCTTAGCCATACTATGAAGGTGTTCTGTTCAAGCTGGCATTTGTGTGACAAACATCGAATTGATGCATTTGTATCTCCTTTGGCTGGATACAGAGTTCCATATTCCGAGAAGAATGGCTTAAATGATGTATGTGAATAATTGAAGGGCAGATTGCTGGTACGACATGGATCATATTTCTTTCGAATACAATGTTCTTTTATGTAGGCCTTTCTATTTGGTCATTTGATTGCACCAAAGATTTATTATTTTACATTGCTGCAGGGATACAACCAATGCGGCAATTTGATTGCACCAAATATTTATTATTTTCCACTACTTTAAGGATACAACCAATGAGGCAATTTCTGAAGGTAAAGAGTTGTATGTGTTTTTCATATAGTGAGTGCTTTGCTTTATTTTCTTCCGTCACATTGGTTGAAACTTCTCTACTGCTGAGATACTTATTGCTTAATTGCCGAGGTAGAATCTCCATTATTATGTATATTCTTACTAAAATTAACTCATGAGAATATTAATTAATGTCCATGCTATTTGACAATCAACTATGAACTTAAGGTGGTGTTGCCAAAGGCAGTGCCAGCTAATGCATGGACGGCTGAAAAAGCAGATCATCACCACTAGCATGTATACATCATGTTATCAAGCAATGCAAAGCTTGCTGGCGGAACCAAGATTATGACTTTTTTTTGGGTGATGCACCTATATTAATCAGTGACCTATACTAACTGAAGATGGACGAGAGAACAAAATAAGAAAGAGGTGGCCATTGAATTGTCACGATAGATCAAAATCATGATCAGTTAGTTGTTCCTCTAATAGCATTGCATGTAAATAAATCTTAATATAGCTCACCACAGCTCGCTCCTCCCTGTTTCTTCTTCAATTGTGCCAAGCTTAATGTAACACCCCGGATGTAACTTTCCATATTTGTAACTCCAACTCTTGCCATTTTCGGCCTTGTGATATGATATTCCCTCCGTGGTTGGGTTTTTCTTCATTTTGCATTTTGTCCATGTCATGCATTTCATATCATGTCATCATGTGCATCGCATTTGCATACGTGTTCGTCTCATGATTCCGAGCATTTTCCCTGTTGTCCGCTTTTGCATTCCGCACTCCTATGTTCCCCGGCGTCCCCTTTTACGCTTTTTTCCGTGAGCGGTACTAAACTTTCTCGGAATGGACCGAGGTTTGTCAAGTGGCCTTGGTATACCACCGGTAGACCACCTGTCAAGTTTCGGGTCATTTGGAGCTCGTTTGGTTCTCCAACGGTTAACCGTGACTCTCAAAGGCCTCTTTAAGTTGCAGCCCAACACCCTTTCAAAATAGTCCAATAACCCATCTAAGTCACTTCCATGCTCTCCGTCGTTCGATCACGATCGTGTGGGCGAAAACTACACCTCATTTGGAGTCTCCTAGCTCCCTCTATGTCTATTTAAACACCTCCCCCGTCCAAATCCGGGTCCAAACCCTAGCTCCTTCCTCTTTCCGCCGACGGACACGTCCACCCGCCGCCCGGACGTGTCCGCCCGCTTCACGCCGCCGCCCGGCGTACCAGGGCGCGACACGTGGCACCTGCCACCGCTACCGCCTGCCCGCTGAGCCATGGCCGCCCTGGCACGCCGCCAGCGCCCCCGACCATGGCCAAGGCCCGCTCCGCCGCCTCGCCGGCCGGCGCCGTCGCCGCCTCCCCACCACCGGCGCCCCCGGCCGGCCTCTCCCTCGCTGCTCCGGCCACCGCCGCATCGGGTCCGATCGGATCTAGATCGGGACCCGAGGGTTGACTTTTTCCCCCCTTAATTTCGTCCAAGTTTTTGTCTCGGTGATTATTTCGTGGCATATTCAACGCATCATAACTCTGCACCCGTAGCTCTGTTTTGTGCGTGTAATATGTAAAAATGTTCGCCTCAAAGAGTAGATCATTTCATATAACTGCATCATTTTCATTTGAGCTCATCTTGATGCCCGAAATGCTGTTAGAAGAGGGCCATGTGATGTTAGTTTCTGTTTCGTAACAGAACATGCACTATTGTTATTTTTGCTATGATTGATGTGTGCATCCTATGAATTTGAGTCCTACATGTGTTTTGTAATATGCCATGCCATCTTTCCAGGGATGTATGCCATGTATTTTTGTGATCTATGTGGTGACTAGCACAAGCATGCAAAGTAGGCTTCCTGATGTTGCTGATTTCAGCCCCAGTTTTGCTGATATTTTTATGCCATGTTAACTTGATGCTACCGAGAGATCCATGCATATTTTGAGATACTTCTGTAAGGTTGTTTTGAACATATGGTTATGCTCTATCCATCCATGCCCTTGTTTGCAATTATGGAGTGCCTTAGCTTGAGTCAATCGAGCTCTACTTTTGCTATAAAATGTTTCCTGGCAGATTGTTTACATGTTATTCAATTTTGCCAAGGTTGTTGTAGTTGATCCGTGTATGCTATGATGTTGTTCTTGCCATGTGTAGCTTCTATGCCATGTCTTCTTGATGAATGTATGCTTAGTTTATCATGAAATGCTCTGTAGTGAGTGCATCGAGCTCTTAAACATGCCTACTTGTTATCTGTTTTTGTCATGCCCTGTTGCTGAATCTGTTAACGAAACTTGCTATATTGACATGGGTGTTACTATATTTTCTGATCCTTTTTGTCTTATGGTCAGTAAGGGACTTTTGTTCTATACTTTGGGTAGATTCATTCCATGCCTTGTTTTTCTATTATAAGTTCTTGTAGCATGTAGTTTTCTTGCTCTGAATATTGCTACCTGATGCTGTTTTTGCCATGTTCAGTAATTTCACTAAGTCTGTGAAGCTGATATGTTTTGCACTTTTGCCATGCTTGTTTGAACATGTTATGGTGTGATTTAGCCGTATCTCAGTGTTCATCTTTTGTCAAGCATCTTGAGTAGATCACTGCCATATGTTTTTCTGGTACGTTTGGGTGCAGTAGCTTAATTTCTTGTTGTTTGCTATGTGGTATCATGCTGTTAATGGCAGATTTGTGTCATTCTTGTTTTGCTTGTCATTTGCAAACCGTGCATCCGTTTCCGGTGATCTTTATATCGATTTCAACCGAAATCATCTCATCTTTCCAGCGGCATACTTGGTTTTCTAAGTTGATGCCTGGTTCATCTTTTCCCTTCCGGAGCGCGCATACGCATTGCATATCACATCTCGCATATCATGCCATGTTTTGCATCATGTTGCTTGTGCATTGCACCGTGATTTATTGTGGTTCCTTTGTTTGTGTTCTTGCTTTGGGTAGAGCCGGAGACGAGTTCGTGAACGAGGAACCTGTTGAGAACGCTTACGAGGATCAAGCTTTCGACAACTCGAGAACTTTGCAGGCAAGATGACCATACCCTCGAAATCACTTCTATCTTTGCTATGCTAGATGCTCGCTCTTTTGCTATGCCTATGCTATGATGCCTATCACTTGCTTATCATGCCACCCATATTGCCATGTCAGCCCCTAACCATCCTTTTCCTAGCAAACCGTTGATTGGCTATGTTACCGCTTTGCTCAGCCCCTCTTATAGCGTTGCTAGTTGCAGGTGAAGATGAAGTTTGTTCCTTGTTGGAACATGGAGATGTTGTTCCTTTTTGGAGCATGTTTACTTGTTGGGGGATATCACAATATATCTGCTATAATTAATGCATCTATATACTTGGTAAAGGGTGGAAGACTCGGCCCTATGCCTGGTGTTTTGTTCCACTCTTGCCGTCCTAGTTTCCGTCATACCGGTGTTATGTTCCTTGATTTTCGCGTTCCTTACACGGTTGGGTGATTTATGGGACCCCCTTGACAGTTCGCTTTGTATAAGACTCCTCCAGCAAGGCCCAACATTGGTTTTACCATTTGCCACCTAAGCCTTTTCCCCCGGGTTTTCGCGAGCCCGAGGGTCATCTTTATTTTAACCCCGGACGGTGCTCCTTCGAGTGCTGGCCCGAACCGAGCCGTCATGGGCCACCTCGGGAAACTTCGAGGCCTGGTTTTACTCGTAGCCTGTCTCATCCGGATGTGCCACGAGAACGAGATATGTGCAGCTCCTATCGGGATTTGTCGGCACAATCGGGTGGCTTTGCTGGTCTTGTTTTATTCTTTGTCGAAATGTCTTGTAGTCCGGGATTCCGAGATTGATCGGGTCTTCCCGGTAGAAGGAATATCCTTCGTTGACCGTGAGAGCTTATAATGGGCTAAGTTGGGACACCCCTGCAGGGTATTATCTTTCGAAAGCCGTGCCCGCAGTTATGAGGCAGATGGGAATTTGTTAATGTCCGGTTGTAGAAAACCCGAAGTTGACCTCATTTAAAATACACATCAACCGCGTGTGTAACCGTGATGGTCCCTTCTCGTGAGTCCGGGAAGTGAACACGGTGTTGGAGTTATGCTTGACGTAAGTAGTTCAGGGTCACTTCTTGATCGCTACTAGCTTCACGTCCGTGCCTTGCTTCTCTTCTCGCTCTCTTTTGCGAATGTAGCCACCATATATGATAGTCGTTTGCCGAAGCTCCACCTCACAACTCTGTCCTTCCTATAAGCTTAAATAATCTTGATCTCATGGTGTGAGATTGCTGAGTCCCTGTGACTCACAGATTCTACCAAAACAGTTGCAGTGCCGACGACGCCAAAGGTGTGACGCAACCGAGCTCAAGTGGGAGTTCGACGAGGAACGTGGTCGTTACTATGTGTCTTTTCCCGATGATCGATAGTGGTGCCAGTTGGGACGATCGGGGATCTGTGTAGCATTTGGGGTATCTTCTTTTATTTTGGTTCCGTAGTCGGACCTTGAGTGTATTCTGGATGATGGATGTTTATTTATGTATTGTGTGAAGTGGCGACTGTAAGCCAACTATGTATCTCTTTCCCTTATGTATTACATGGGTTGTGTGAAGATTACCTCACTTGCGACATTGCTTTCAATGCGGTTATGCCTCTAAGTCGTGCTTCGACACATGGGAGATATAGCCGCATCGGGGGCGTTACACTTAAGGCCGTAGCTACTATTCAGATAGGTAACCTAGATTTCTTTGGTCGGCGTCCTGCCTGGTAATGATGGAAACAGAGGTGGCACGACTTCGTGATATGGATATGAGTACGATAGTGTTTGACAGTGGCACATGTGACGGTGCTTGCGGGTGCCATACCGCTAGGAGGGTTGTCTGCACGGTGTTGGAGTGGTTAGTGGCAGTGCACCTACGCCATGTATGGATCAATAACAATAGGCATGAGTGCCAGCGGGTTGTAAATACCATGATTCAGTTGCACATATGTCTTTGGTTGGATCAACACGTCGCATTTTACTTAGTGATTTGTTGTGAGTGCTCCTGTGTGAGATTAGCACGTCTTTCATACCTGCCTTTAATGTATGCTTTTCTTTTACCAGTTGCCAGTCACAAGGCTTGATTAGTACCCTGAATGATTTAATATCTTCTGTTGTTTAAGGTTTTCTCTTGCTTATTTTGCTAATACCATATGATGCGAATGGATTAAAGCTTTATGTCATTACTATTTAGATTGTATTATCCTATGTTTTTGTTGGATAAATCAGTGGTGGTCCTGCATATTTCATTTCTTGGATGGTTGTGTCTTGCCTGTGGTATCTTTATGCAACTGAATTCATGGTGCTGCTGGATGTGTGTATATTTTGTGCTAAATAGTAATTCCTAAATAATTGTTTCTGATAAACAACGATGCCTTTCTTACACAGGTTGTTTGATGCATTTGTGCTCGTCGGCGGGACGGTGCAAGGCGCAACTCCGACACGGTTCCTCGCCGGTTGGACGGTGTTCAGGCGCAACCCCGGCGCGCACTGAGTACTGCCTCGGCTACAACCTCTCTCGTTGAGGTCCATCTTCCTCCTGCTCCTCTGTTTCGGCTACTGTATGAGACATGGCCATGGCTATATTGATGTGGCGCTAAATGCAGTTGATGCTCTATGCCCTACTCATGCATCGGTTCCTACTTGAGCTCTATAGTTGTGGATCCATGCCATTTTAGGGTTTCCAGGATGTTGTTCATGTTTAGTTGCTATCATAGGGAGCTCATGTGATGCTTGGTTTACATGTGGATGCCCTGGTCCTATAGCTATGCTCCTGGATTTGCTAGATTGATTAGTGGCGTTCATGCTAGGGCGATGATGATTAATCGTGGCTGAAATAGGTGTGCCTTTGAGCAATCGTGGCACCTGTGCGTATTAGGTTGGATCCTCCCTCCTATGCACCTTTTTGATCCTGTGATACTTGTTGTTGTCCTTGGATGGTCATTCTGGTTGAGTGATAACCAGGGCAGCTCCACTGTATAAACAGATTGATCTGGTGATAAGAGATGATGGGGTAGGTTATATGATCGAGGAAAGGTGAATCTGAGCCCACTATGCAATGAACCCTGAATCCTCAGAGCTCAGCGACTCTGGGCCGTTTGATCGAGAGTCCCTCGCGATACCGACCGTCTGATCTCGAGTCCGATCGCCTTGAGCCATCCGATTTTGACCCCGATCGACCTGGGCCGTCGGATAAAATTTCAGTTGCAACAAAATGTAAATATCGTGCCCCCACCAGGGCATCTGGGTCATTTCGCTTGGGGGGGTATAAAATGACCGCGGCTTCCTGCGATGAAAACCTAGCCGCCGCCTCCTCTCTCACTCGCTCCTACAACTGCCTCCCTCCCTCACTCCCACACAGGTGGCTCCCACCAACCACGGCGACGGCGGCAGTGGCCACGAAGGAGGGCGGAATAACAACGGCGCCGGCGATGGCGTCTGTGGCGGCTATGTAATGAACCCTGAACCATTTTTATTTGTATTTAAAGGTGTTGCTTATTTATGCTCAAGTGGTGTTCGTGCTAGGGCAATGATGATTACCTTGGCTGGAATTAGTGTGCCTTTGAGCAATCGAGGCACCTGTGGGTATCAAGTTGGATGCTCCATCTTGTCTCTAGAATCCTTTTTGATCCTGTGATGCTTGTTGTTGTCCTTGGATGGTCATTCTTGTTGAGTGATAACCAGGGCAGCTCTACTGTATAAACATATTGATCTGGTGATAAGAGATGACGGGGGTAGGTTATATGATCAAGGAAAGTCGAATCTGAGCCCACTATGCAGTAAACCCTGAACATTTTTATTTGTGTCTAAAGTTGTTACATATTTTGTGTTACTGTCTTGGCGCGAGGGTGCCGGTCCCAACATTTTACTGTCCAGGATTTACCTTGTACTGTCGTTTCTGAAAGACAGTAACACAAAAAGGTCTTATCCGACTCCATAATTTTATTGTATGAGACAATCTGTATAATTTTTAGTTTGTAGAGCTCTGTGGTGCCCTGTTTTTCTGTTGTTCTATTTTTCTATTGCTGGTCAGATCCATGTTGTCCTGAATTGTGAAGTAGAACTACAAGTCCAAACCTGGACATTTTCAGAAACCTGTCATTTTTAGAACCTGAACATTCTCAGTTAGTGGCTCAAAACTGCTCCATTAGAGTAGACATTTAACTTAATCAATTCACCATCTATTCAAATACTTCTATTAATTCCATCTGAGGAGTAGACATTTAACATAAGGTAGCCCCATTTTAATTTAAATGTAGTCTATTTTTGTTGTAATAGCCCATTAGAGTGACTTTTCGTTCATGAGCAGATCCTTTTCTTAATGTGTTTGATTCGAGGCGCCTCCTCCCTATGGCGTCGGAGCCTCCTCCCGGGCTCTCTTGGAGGTGAACTGTAGCGACAGCGTGTGCATGGTGGTCAAGCACGATAGCGCTGATGGGTGCCGTCTCCGTCGACTGGAGAAGCACAGGTCGCGGCTCACGCCGCTGCTCTACTGGGGTCATCAGCCTTTATACTCGTTTTGCGCATGCACTCAGGTACTACATCCCAGGTTCATATCTCACAGATGTCCATGCACACAGTTCTGACCCCTTTTTTTGCTGCTCCATATAGTGAACCAACAGAGTCATGGATGCAGTGTGAGCGTTGGGTGTTGTGTCCGTCGGCTGAGTGGTAAGCCAGAGCTGCAAGTTGTTGAACATGGGGTGCTATTGTGATGATCTCATGCCTCACGCTCTATGTGTGTATCTCTCTGTCCTGTTCCCTTTTTGCTATTAATTCATGCCTGTTAGAATTACTAAGTTTTTTCTTGGTTTTGTAGTTGTGGGTTGCTGTTAAGAATGATTACCCTTTTTTGGTCAGAAAAGAACAATTACCCTGATTAGTTATAGTTAGGATTTAAATGCCACAAGTGGATTGCTGTTAAGAATCATTGGACGGACTATTTAAGTTTCACTCATAAGTGTTTACCGTTTATGAATTGAATTCTCTTTTCGGTCAATATTTAAACTTTTGTGCATATTAATGAAGGTATTAGTAGTCCATTTCCTTTCTGAATATGAGCTTTGCTATGGATCTTGGGAGCAGGTCATCCTTGGTTTGCTTCCAGACCAGCACGTTTACCATCAGGCGACCAACTTGGATTGGCGCTGTTGTTGCACGTGCATAATTTATTCTCTACTATCTGCTAGCCTGTGATTATTTGATATACGCATGTGTCACTGGTGGTACATGTGGTACTTTGTGACCTACTTGATTTTCCTTTTGGATGCACATATTCTTTATCTTCTCGAGCTACACTTTTTGGGATGATCTGTGATTAATCCATGTTGAAATGAGAAAGTACGTCATCTGTCTCTCTATATGATTATTCCATATCAAGAGTAAGAGTATATATGTGCTGGTACTTAGTTTGTGCAAAAGTAGCTACATACGACTATTTGTTGTAATGGCATCAAGATTGACTTTGTGGTAAGAAACGCCTTACTTTATATGGATAAGATTTAGTACTTAGATATATGGGCCAAATGTTTATGCTCATGTGTGCAATCTGATAGAGAGACTAAAAACTTAAGTATATTTGAGTGCTGAGGATTTTTCCTTCTGTTCAGCTAAAACTATTTGGCGGCCATATCTTCCCACATCGCTTTGCTTCTATCCATTGGGTTTTGTACAAAACCTTTGTTATACTAGATGCTACTAATAAATAAGTTCTCGCTGATTCGCAGAGAGGTACCCACCATTGAGACTTCCGGGAAACACTGCTACGACCGGCTGGAGGTGTCGCTCTCGATGAAAGGGCGCCATGGAGAGGAGTGCTTTCGCCACTTCCTCCACCACGACATTTCAAAGCAGTTGTTTCCTCCCCGTCGCTCAGTAGTACGAGCAGCGGTGGAAGCAGGACCATGTCGTCTTGGACCAGGTCGCGGCCCCAGAAGTGGACAATGAAGGCCTTTTCCAGGTGTGCTCTCTCTCTCTCTCTCTCTCTCTCTCTCTCTCTCTCTCTCTCTCTCTCCACCGCTGTTGGATCCAAGTCGCTCGACAAAATGTCGGTGTGTGACACTTCCTTGAATTGTTTTATTTGGTTCTTCATGAGCCCATTAATAAATCTCATGTATAGCACCCCCTGACAGCTATGTTTCCATGAAATGCAAACTGCGGCGGATGAGCACACTCCTCCATAGAGACAAGGTATATTCTAAAATATGTGTATGGATCTTGGGTGGTGATTACTCAAGAAGGATAACTCATTTTTTTTGTCTAAATAATTTGACAGCGAACGCGCTAGGACCGAATTTGCATACACTACACACAAAGATTTATTTGGAAACGCTCAACATGGCCAAGCAGAAGGAAGGATACATCAGTCTGCTAAATCATTTTGCAATATATCTATGTCCCATGTGTAGTAGCCATCACCAATTCTATTTGTGATCCACAGATTTCAAATCTATATATATATAGGGGTTTGACCGAGTCAAATATAATGATACATCGAGCTGGTTATCTAAGTTACTATCTTACCTAAAATGTAATTGATGCTTTCTTTTGCCCAATAGTATGTATTTTAATGGATTAACTACCATGTTAGTCGTGTTTCAATGGATTAACTACTGTGTTAGTCATGTTTCAATGGATTAACTATTGTGTTTGTCATGTAAAACTATGTGTCCTATGACATGTGACTTGCTATGCACCTGTAATCTCACTGCCACTAGCTCTACTCTTCTACACTGAACTTCATGTCCTGTTGCTCTTGAACAAGCTAAAATACTTTTGTTTTATTATGGGCATGAAATCAAATTATTGTATTATGAAACATGCTAAGCTTGTCCAATAATTACAACACGCCTAGCACACACGCTTAGGCACAACTGTTAGGACCTGGTTCTGAGCGCCATGGCACTCTCAGTGATAATAAATTTAATAACATACGCTTAACCTGAATTACTACTATTTAGCATTACCTGCTTGATCAAAACGTTGACACCAGCACCCTTGCGCCAAGGCGCGATTCCGATCTAGTTGAAAGTATTGAAGCTTCAAAACTGTACACCTACCTTTTTTTAGAACACCCATTTCACGGAACGTCGAGAATCCCCTCTCAACCTGCGAGAGGTGGGCAACTTTGATGATAATATGTCAGATTGCATTTGTTGTTTGACTGCACACTCGAGGAGTGCCTATGTATGGTTTATTGCGAGACAGAAGACCTCCTCGCCTCAAGCATCCTGTTAGATATGCGTGCGTCTGGCATTCTGAGAGAGAGAGAGAGAGAGAGATGCGTCTGGCACGATCTAGCACACATACACATATTTCTTTTGTATTTTCTCACCTTTTTTGGTTATTTTCGAAATGTTTATAAAATAAATAAAAATGTCCGATGAATATTTACGAATTTCTTCAGCAAATTTTCACGAAATTTTTTAGTTGGCAAAATTTGCAATAAAATTTCCAAGACATAAATGTTCACAAGTTTAAAACATTTTTCATGAAATGTGTTTGCGCAATTTTTTTAAAAAAATCTTTTTTTTGCGGGGTAAAAAATGTTCTTGACATATAACATACCATTTTAAAAACCATAACATTAAATGATTCACGGATTTTTAAAGTTTCATGAAAATGTGAAAAATTTCGAACATAAATTTTTAAAAAGTTCAATCTATATAATGTTTAACGTGTATTTTTAAAAATATTGATATGTATGTAAAAAAATCATAAAATGAAAAAAATCTCACAATTTTATAAAATTTGTTAGTGAAAAATAAAAAAAATTGTGCCATTCAAATAATGTTCACATAATTAAACTTTTATGAAAATGTAAAACTTTGCTAGCGCAAATTTAATAAAATGTTCATAACAGATACTAAAATGTTCGTACACTAAACTCAGGTGCGTTGAAAAAACAATCATGGTACTTTTGGGAAAACGAACAGAAAAACTGAAGAAATTGATCAAGAAAAAACCCAGAAAAAGATGAAAACCCGTCGAAATCTTCTCAAAACCGAACGGAAGTTGTCCAGTGCGTACTATACGTAGAGCAGCATCGGTCTCACTTTTTTTGAGAGAGAAAGCAGCATCGATCTCACAGTAGGCCAGATGTAGCAATTGCGTTTTCCTAGGCGGTGCTTCTGGCTACAAAATGGACCCGTTTTCTTTGGCGTGGGCTCCGTCGGCGCACTGTACCATTAGATGCTCTCCCGTTTTCTCACAAAAAAAAAACTCACGTGGTGTGGTGACCCCTTTATATTGGCCGGGCCCCGTTTGTCTGTGGGGTTCTGAGGTTCCGATTGCCGATTGGTAGTGTTCTGGGGAATTGCTCGGTTTGCTTGGTCGCATGGCCTTAGTTTCTCCGTCCCCGCCCGAGGGAGCATCGTTGTTCCTGCTTTTTTTTAGAAAAGGAGGATGACTAGGGGTGTGGAAACGGATCGGATAGTGCTCTTACCATTTTCATTTTCATATTTTCAAAACGAATACGAATCCAAATACAGATGTTATCGAATACGGATGCGGCTTGGATATTATTCGAATACGGATACGTATCGGATATTATCTTGATTCGGAACGGATATGAATAATATCAACATATTGCTTAAGTAAATTAGTCGCTAGTTATGTGACCTGAAATAATCAACTTGTGACATACAATAAGTCAATGATACATAGGTTTATGAATAAATACTATTGTAATGCATAATAATTTATAAGTTTAATCATATAAAGAGTAAAATTTGACCCCTTATTTGGCTTTTATCTTGGATAATTGGAATATTGGGTATAGAATTTTGAAAATTACCTCCCATAATCTTATTCGGATACGAATATATCCACTTCCATATCCATATTTGTGTCAAAATTTCCTACCATATTTCATTTTTTATTTGTTTAATAAATGCGGATACAGATAATTTCCATTTCCATTTTGGTTCGGATGCGGATATTTCGGATACGAATAGGCATTTTCTCGAATACGAATATCGGATATTTCGGATTATCCGCTGCCACTTTCCACCCCTAAGGATGACCCCTGGCCTCTGCATTTAGGCGATGCATACGGCCACTTTATTAATTATTCTCACAAGACCTTACAAAGTAATATAACAGTAAGACTAAAGCCGCCGTCTAAGCACCTCTATCCAGCTGATGAAGGGGCGTAGATAGCCTGGGCCTAATACCAAACAGACATCACAGCCAAACCTAACATTTAAGACCTGAGAACCCATCCGGGGCGCTGCCGGGCATGGGTCTCACCGGTCCGGCGTGCACTCGAGATGCCGCCGCCAACTGCCACCGCTCCATCTTGAATCAGCATCGATGCATCAACCTTGCTCGGTCTAGCTATCGTCGACGCCACCACGGCGTAAACGGCACCTCCTCACTGCGCAAAGCAATTTGAGCACGTCGCGGTCGCCATCGATACACCTCGGCGCCATCTTTGCCAGTATCACCGGCCGACACAGTTTGAAGTCCTTGGAAGATCTCGTGGCGTAGCACCCGCCGACCGAGCATGACAAAGCGTAGCACTGTCGGTCGAGCATGACTTGACATCACCCGAAGCTCCGTGCAAGACGAATCCGCTTCCACCTCCCCGCCTCGACATCCAAATACGCCCGCAAAGCGATGCTCCCAAGAGAGAAACGACACCGCAGTTGCCGCCGTCGTCCGATCCGGAACACGGATCCTAGGGTTTCCCGAGCAAAGACGAGTGGGTTGACAATAGTTACACGACGATGCCTTCATCAAGGTAACGACGAAAACGCCGCCATCGCCTGTCGTCGGCTCGGTTTTCACCGGCAACCATGTCTCCCCTACTCGCAGCCGGGACAAGATGATGGATCTCGGGATCCGATCACCAAGCCTCTGGTCGGCCATCTCGGGAAGAATATGACCACCACGTCCAGCAGTCTCACCACGCCGGGCACGCGTCGCCGCCGGCACCTCATGGTGCCTAGAGGCCGAGAAGCCCCGACGAATCCCATGCCTCGCCAGCCGCCATGGCCCAGACCCCGGCACCACCAGATCCAGATCGGATCGGGGTCCAGGGCCCCAAGCCGCAACCGTCGCGGAGGCAAAGATCACTGGACGGCGCTTAGCCCTCCAGCCGCCGCCCGAATCCTCGCCGAGTTCGCCGCCACGCCGCCAAGCCGCCGCCGGAAACTTCATAGCCGCCAGAGAAGCCACGGCCGCCAGCTTGAAAGGCCTCAAGCAGCTGCACCGCCGCTAGAGAAGCCACAGCCGCTGGAAAGGCCTCAAGCTTGCACCGCCGCCAGCAGAGCCGCCACCCAAAGACGCCCTCCGCCGCGCCGCTAGGCTCCGCCCAGCCAAAGACCGTCGCGTCGGACGCCAACGCGAAGAGAAGATCTCGCCGCCACCAACGCCGGCCGGTCTTTGCCCGGTGGCGTTGTGCGGTGGCGGCGGGGGGAGAGAGATCGACAGGGGGGGGGGGGGGGACGAGGGGCGGCGGCTAGGGTTTCCCCCGAGGACACTCGCGGGAGCGACTCGGGGGTCAATACTCGGGGGTTATACCTCAATTTATAAAAAAATTCTTCTTAAATTTCTCGTTGTTCCTGCTGCTGAGTGTTCTTCTTCTTCTTCCGCGGTAACGTTTTTCGTGGATTTCGGCCGTCCTTGGTCCTGGACCGATTACTGTGGGTTTGCTGCTCTGTTCTTTGTCTTCTCTTTTTCGGGGACTAATTTGGGTGCTATTTTGGTTTTTGGCTAGTTGGTTCTGTTCTTCCAATCTTCCGATCGGTCTTCTTCTCAAGGGGATGTATGATTATGAACACGTACGTGTCTGGTCCTTCATTTGATCTGTGTTTGCGCGGTTCTCTGTCTAAGTGTCAGAGATGAAATCTGGGATAATCATAACTTGTTCGATTGCCTCCGCAGATCAGGCCATGCAAACAACATGATCATCAAAATTTTCTGTTGTATGGCTACAGAGTTTTTGTTCAGCTTGTCCGTACTTCCTGATGCTATTGGTCTGTTACTACAAAATCGTGCAGCTCGGCAACGCTCCCCCGACGCCTCAACTTGCCTCCTCCGACCACCGCCACCGCCACCACCTCCCCCGTGTTTTGCACCCTCGACATGGTTCGCCCCGCCCTAGAGCGTGCCGCCGCATAACGTAAGTACTCATCCTTAGAGGCCGACGCCCAGTCTGTGTCCACAGTGCTGCCGCAAGACCGGTCACTAAAAGAGCCTCAACAGAAAGAAAGACTGACCAGTCGAGATAACATTAAGGCCTCGTTTGGAATAAAGAAATTTCACATGAACGGAATTCTGTCGGAACTTGTGCAATATTGCCCTTCGCACCCTTCCTCGTTCAGATTTCGGAGGATTCTAACTCGTTTTCACTTACTTTGAGAAACTCCAATGAAACCTGTTAACTCGTTTTCACTTACTTTGAGTATGTCTTTATCTCTCCTCTTTCCTCTCATGATGAATATACAATTTTCGCACACACAAAAAAAATCACAAGCATGCAAACAACTACTCCCTCCTTCCCGTAATATAAAAGCGTTTTTGACACTATACCCTCTCTTTTTGCGTTTTATATTTCATAAAATCCATAAGGCATGATATCCTATTGCTGCAATTTTCCTGTTCTTGTATTTTTTTTTCTGCATCCAAACAAAAATATCTGAAATATGGGGACGAGTATAGGTTTTTGGCCGACAAAGTTCTTGGAATATGGGTATTTTTTCTGTCAGCTAATCCCGGAGGTCACTTTTGAATATTGTAATCGCAAATTGAATGTTGTCACGCATTAGCTAGCTCGAAGGGATTGGCACAATCCACCGGAGTTGTGGCTGGATGTTCACCTGATTCGACTATGTCTTATTAGTGGATGATGTAACTACCGTTTATAAGTAAATAAAGCTAGCAATGATGGTCCTTCCTAAAAATGCGTTCAACCAGAATCATGCATCCGGGGCGGCTTTCCACACCTGCCTGGCATATATTCCCATACATTCGAGTGCATCATCAATTCCGTTGAAATCTTCCTACTATCCATTTGAATGAGCATACTTGTGCAGGGCGGAGGTTAGCCCTAGGCACGATAAATCATATTTGACGCATATTGTTGTCATATAGTTGGTTTGCCGCAAGGGGGCACCCCATAGACCAGCCCATTAGGGGTGTTTTGCAACTCTTTTGATTGTTTTTTTTTATTCTGGTTTGGTTGGTTTTGTTTTCAAATTTTTTCAGTTTCCCTCCGTTTTGTGTGTTTCTTTTTACCTTTTCCAATTGTGAAAATACTTGATATATATCACCCCCCCCCCCCAAAAAAAAAACACAATGACTATTTTCCCCATACACGATGAACCGTTTTCAAATACACCGTGGTTATTGTTTCAACACACAATTTAAACCTCAGCCACGGATAGATCAACCCATTGATTTCTTACTATCTTTTGAATCCCTGTCATATTATTTGTAGTTTTTTCTTCTATTTTTTGTATTATCTTGCTTTATGTTCTTTATTGGATTGTTTAAGCGTTGAGTTCAAACTCTAAATTCATTGCACAGTAGAATCATCTACTTTTAGGGTAGTTGTAAGCACTTAGTTCTTCGCCCGAAGTATTGTATTTTTTCCATAGTGATGCATGCACCTTCTTTCATAATTTCGCCGTCCGACGCCCACCATGGCTTTGCTGTCGTATACCTTGCTGTCTTCATGTGCTACGTTACACGCAGAACTGCATATTGGACAAAAGATCTAGCAAGCAAGCACATGGACATGGCTTTACCTAATTGAAGCGCCCGGCTTTCATGATCATCTCCAGTTTCGCCACTTGCCAAATTGAAGCGGTATATGAGCCTAATCGGGGCAAAACGTATTACAACCGCTGAGTTAACAGGATTAATTCGGTATGATGTCTATCTACAAATGTAGACATTTTCATCTTGAGCTCTGGTCAAATACAATGTATTTTGCCCCTCTCTATCTCTCTCCATCTCATCTACCTCATTTTAAATATTTTTGGGGGAGAGTTGACCAGAAATACCGCACCAATTAGTCGCCGACACGGCAATGCTAGCTGTACGTATGTACGTTTTTTCTGGAAAATATCACATCATCTGCGCATGTAGTTTTATCGTATAAGGTGTCTGATTGAGAGTTTGAGATCGTTGGAGATGCTCTTACGTCACATATATTGAGATTTGCATTAGCCTCCACAGGGAGCCATTTGCGGATCTCTTCTCAAACCTCAAGTTGAACTGGCACTTTATTTTTATATAGACTCGGTCAAATGAGTGTTTCATTGGTTAACATATCGTCGACGCATCATCCTCACCCGCTCCGGATTGATGCAGACAAACCACATGTTCGAACGTAGACCAACGCAACCCGGCCCTGCTCATGGCGTCACATCTTCTCTTCCGTATGCATACTGGGACTGGAGGCAGGCGAGGAAGTCGCCTCTCTGCCCCTTTGGCCAAGCATTCGCCGGCAGTTGTTCCTTCTTTCCTGACGGAAGACACGAAAGCTGCCGGTGAATTTTATAACAGTGCGTACGCCGAGAAATACGCACTGGACGGTAGGTACCATTTTGGCTAAACGCATGGTGCCGAAGTAGCTGAGCTGCCTGCCAGCTCCGGCGCTGGATGGCATATGATATCGCAGAAGTTCTATCATGTGTAGGGTGATGGTGCATGTGTGATTCGTGGTCAACTCATCTCACACAGCAGCTGTTTTGCTGGCAGATCTGATCGGCTCCAACCTCCTTCCTCGTGGAACGCCACTCACCTCGCAGCTTCCGTTGCCTTTGCGCACATCTTTGGCACGAAAGGATTCCTTGCATAGTTGTATTCACACATGGGTGGAAATAATAGAGGGGTGGTTCAGTAGGATCAACTAAAAAACATGTTTCGCTCACTGAATTCAAGTTTCCCAGAAAAAACTATGAAAGAAGATACTCCGTCCGTCCCATAATATAAAAACGTTATTGAAGCTAACATAGTTTGAAAAACGTTTTTATATTATGAGACAGATGGAGTAAATTTTATCAGGTCGAACTAGCATTTTCCCGGTCAAGTCAAATCATCTATAAGAAATCAAGTAAAGACGGTGTCATGGGTTCCTATTCGTAAGAGGCGTCGGGAGAAGCGGCAGCTATTGGTTTAAAATTTGTCACTTGCATCAGATGTGGTTACAGACTTCGCCCTGCCTATTTATATACAGTTCGGGAAACAAATATGTCAGAAAAACAAATAAAATAGGTTTACTTTGGTACACCATCCTCTATGGAAAATTAAAAGGGTAATTTCATGCATTTTAATTTTGAAAAAAACTGATCAAAAGTTGGCAGGAAAACCTACGCCATCTTACGAAGGTTTGTCGTGGGGAAATCCCCATTTTTTTGTGCACGGCCAGACATGGCTCCTATTGTTTTTTCTGCTTGTGAATAACCCTAGCACAATGGCAAAGGGGTTCCCCTGCAGGCGTAGACGTGTATGAAATTGCAGTATCCCATGTGTACACAGGTTGTTAGAGTTGTGTCGAATATTGTGTACAAGGACAATTAGACTCTAAGTTCTATTGTGTTCGAGTGAATTGCAGAAAACCACCACATTTGGGGCTTCGTTTGCGGAAAACCACCGGGTCACTAATTTTTTGCAAAGATCACCGCGGATTCGGTAAACTTGTTGCAAATAGCACTAATCGGGTGATTTGCTACATTTGATCACTTTCTGATAAGTCGGGCCGGGTTGTAAGGAGCTGACTTGGCAAAACAATTGCACACACACCCCTGAATTTCACAAATACACCCTTGTTAGAAAATTTAAAAAGCAATCACCCCCTCCCCGCGCGTCGTCTGCCTCCTCCCAGGCGGCAGGGAACCACCATGGGAGCCCCCTCGGAGCTCCAAGTCCGGTGTGATCCCGCCGTCCGCCGTCGTGGACGCCGCCCTCCCTAGCTCAACTCGCCGCACCACTCATCTCCATCCCCCGTTCGTCACGGGTGTCGGCGGCAGCGTAGGTGCCTGGGCGCAGCCGAATCCGGTGGTCCAGTGGCCCAGGGCGGCGCTGGAGTCTGGTTGTGGCCGAGATCCTGCGGTCCGGTGACCCAGGGCTGCGCAGGAACTGGCGTAACCGCATAAGTATGGGCTCGGTGATGGAGGTGCGGACCGGGGCAGTTGTTGGGCGGGAGCGGTGGTCGTCGATGCTCTGCGGGAGAAGTCGAGGTGTCGTGGAGGGGAGGGGATGTGGTGGCAATGGGGTGGGATGGCTCACACGACGGTCGGCCGGTAGTGGCTCGCGCGGCGGCCGGACTAGAGCAAGAAGGTGAGAAGTGAGTGGGGCGGACCCTCAGCCGTCCCCTCTTCCATCCTCCATCCCGCCCACGAGCGCCAGCAAGGGACGACCTCCCTCAGCCGAGCACCCTGCGAACCAGCCTCCCTCCTCCCACGCGTGACAGCTCCGGCCAGGCGCGGCATCCCGGCGGGTTTGGTCGATTCGGTCCTTGCAGTTTGTGCACAGGGATCTGATTGAGTTTGTATTTTAGATTCAGGGGTGTGTATGCAATTGTTTTGCCAAGTCAGCTCCTTACAACCCAGCTCCACTTGTCAGAAAGTGATCAAACGCAGCAAATCACCCGATTAGTGCTATTTGCAACAAGTTTACCAAATCCGCGGTGATCTTTGCAAAAAATTAGTGACCCGGTGGTTTTCAGCAAACGAAGCCCCAAATGTGGTGGTTTTCTGCAATTCACTCATTGTGTTCAGATAGAATATGAAGTTGTGTCCTAATAAAACACTTTTATCCTAGGTCTCCTATATAGTGTGAGAATAGACACTCGGTGTAACCTACGCCAACATAATAGCACAGACACACATGAGGAGCCGGTGGCGCAAAGACCGTTCAGGCAAAACTAATTTGTACAATACCAGTACCTTACCAGGTTTCTAAGAGGTGGAATGATTTTACCTGGTAAAAGATAAACTTCCCTTTAACCAAAGAGGTAATTTTTAATCTTCTTGATTTGCATTAAAACCCATAAAATTATTTAGAAGGGACGTTGCAACTTCTTGTTTATGCCCAGAAACGTCCATACATACGAGGACAAGAATAAACATAGATATTTGCATATCTTTGCAGTTATTAGTGTTTAGTGAGCAAGTTGAAGGGATAATCATAGAAAATATCTGAGATAATCCAGTTCAAACGAGGGTAAAAATGAGTATAAAGTTCACTCATCAGGCATCTCCACATCACCCGATACATCCCGGACAGTTGCGGCCGATGCTATCCACCTCGTGCACCACTTGTTTGATGAAATTTCCGAACATAGCTTGGCCATTTTTTGTTGTAGGGGGCACACGGTGGACACTGGTGCAATGAGAGTTCATTGAATCATCGTCATAGGATAGTGACGATGACGACGACTATAAATTGATGACCATGGTGAGTGTCCTCGAAGCAATGGAGAAGAAAAAGGAGCATGTACTCAACTTCAAATGTTCTACGCCGAGCATGATAACTTTGAACAGAAAAGGAAAAAGGATTTATTACTTATTCGACTTCACGGACCAGCGACTAAGAAGAATCAACCTTCATTTGCTGTTCTTTTTCTTTGACTGACTCAGTCGATTGAGGGTAGACAAGTCAATCAACAAGGTCTTAAGTAAGAGAACATTTTTGAAAGTCCCGCCACATCCCTTCCATGTATTGTCAATTTGTCATACCTACTTAACAAATACACGCCATACTTGGCTAGAGTTTAGGAAACCGATGAAAATAAGGAAAAGTTTAAATGCAGCCACAAGAAAAGAAATGTTTGAAGAACATATCGGGGCACTCTCTCGGAGGTGCTCATAAGGATAGGGTGTGCGTGCGTGCGTGTGTGCGTGTGTTTATACGAATGAGTGTATGTATGTATGTATGAGCATCTGCTTCTGTACTGTGTTAAAAAAAAAGGTATGTGCCGACAAATGGAGCAATAACATTTGGCAAGTCGTGTAGCTGTGATATAAGTATAATGAGAATATTTAGCTTCATCATACAGCAGACATTTTGAAGAGTAGTATTATTGTATTCAACACAGTCCTTCCCTTAAATAATGGTTGGTACTTGGTAGTAGTGACGTGCGTGCATGTGTGTGTGTTTGCAGCCACATGGACTTCAAATATATACTCTGAATTAGCTGTTTAAAGGAAAGCTCAACAGGAGACCTGTCCATGTTCAATGATACAGGGAGGGGGCAGGGAGAGGAGAACGGAATGCGAAAGCCAACTCCCACAAGGAGAGATTTCTTCCAAAATCTGTCTAACCAAAGAGCGGGATAAGCTCTGCATGAGCTGTTGATGGCAGACAATGGAAGCAGCGCTAGAGCGCCACCCGGCAACCTCGACTTGTGTGCGTGAATATGGCGGTCGCGGCGGGCAGGGAGAAGTGCCGTGAATACGGCGGTCGCGGCGGGCAGGGAGAAGTGCCGTGAATATGGCGGTCGCGGCGGGCAGGGAGAACGGCGCAACCGTTGCCTAGCAAAGCTTGGTCGGCTGCATGCGTGCCGTGCGGCCGTCTGGCTTACGGCCGCAGCTCTGGGCTGGTGCTGGCCATGGCCTGAGCCGTCGTCGCGCTGGCAGGCTCAGCCAAGGTGTGTGCTACGGCGTAGCTGGTGGGAAGGTCGAAAAGGCACCCATAAGGTAAAAATCAGTTCCAGTTCCAGTTCCAGTTTCATTTAATCAGCTGAGACCAACTAATTTGAAGGAAAAGAAGTTAACTATAACTGAGGATGCAACATTCTATGCACAGGCTTTGTTTGTGGGCGCACGGGGGCATGTCATGATAAGAGGTTCATCGCCGGCTAGGATGCATTTTGGGGATAAAACAACGTCAGAATGGAGGCTACTACTTACATAGGGCTGTGCTACCCGGCGTTCAAAGCACCCAGGATTTTTGGGTGCACACTTTTAGTTTGTTGGAATAAAATCATCTTGATTACCAAATATGACATATGGACTTTACATCTGCACCCTGAATTTTTGCATAAATATGGACTTTACATGCTGAAGCCACAAGATTCTACCTGAATTGAAATTTCGACATTAAACCAAGTTTCTAAACTGAAACTCCGTTTTTACCGTTGTCTTTACCATGAGGAGGTGAGCTCAAAGTTAGCCTCTGCATGGACGTGTTTCTTGCAGGTTTTTTTTTGTGCGGTTTACAGCTGTCTATTGCCTTTCAGTTCGCACGGTCCAATGCCTTCTTTTTAGTTATCTTACTTATTTGTATCTTACTTGGGGTCTGTTTAGGAGCTAAGTACTCCTATTAGTTTTACCTTTTTACAAGAAGATTGGAAAGAATTCTGCAAGCCTCTAATATGCAAAGGTATGGAACCTAAAACTTAGATTTCAATAGTTTCCTTAGTATACCTTCTCTATTGGTGTACTGCATCCATTAATTGTATTTTTCTTCGAACATCGGAGCTCCAATAACAATTTCTGGTTACCTTATGGCTCTTCACTGCTCTCTCTTGTCTTTCATTCATACTCCCTCCATTCCATAATAAATGTTTTGGTCTTAGTTCTAATTTCCGGTACTTTCTCTTTGTGGTATTCCACCTCTTGCTTGCTTCTAGTTCAAAGGTGAAATCCTTAGTAATAGTTGGTTGTATTCGACACTTATTTTAAAACGAAGGGAGTAAAAGTGCTATTTTCATCCCCGAGCTCACATGCTCTTTCATGAACAGTAAAATCAAAACAATAGTAAAAAGTTCCAAAAAATCTGAATTTTTCTGTAATGAACATTTATAAATGTTTTCACTGTCTGTAAAAATTTATGAGGAAATGATATTCGTGGAAATGTGTGGAAAATAAACAAAATCGATGCTCCAAAATGCTTCCAACAATAGTCTTTTCGAAGCATCGATTTTTTTTCCCCACATTTCTCCGAATGTCATTTTGTCAAAACAAATGTGTGCAACGAAAACATTCATCAATTTTCATCACAAAAAAATCAGAATTTTTTGAGTTTGTTTACTTTTTTTGATTTACTATTCATGAGGGAGCATATAAGCTCAGGTGCAAAAACTTCATGTTCGTACATAACAACTTATACTATAGGACAAAGAGAGTACAACTCCCATAGAATAGCAAAATCAGGGTACCATAGGGGCACCAGCGGGGTGTTAGAGCATCTACAACCATAACTCGTAAATTCCGTCATCCAAACGCCCGCGAACGCGTCTAGACACGTTCGCGGATAGTGACCGGACAACACACTAAAAATCCTTTCCACAACCGGTTGCCACAATAAAGAATCCTCAAATCCATACAATTACATGCATGTGAAACCTAATCTTAAGTGGAGCCTGTCCGGCTTTGCTGTGCCCATGTCCGGCGGCTGGCTGCGTCCCTCAAAGTGTTGGTACGATTGCCGGTGAAGTAGAGTAGGACATGGGACACGCACCGGCTCTCACGAGACTCTCATGCCCTCCTCTTCCTTGTCGGAGCATGGGCATGGGCATGTCGCCAGCGGGGTAGAGTAGGAAATGGTCAACAATGGCTAAAAATGAAATGGGATGTCCAAAGAGGCATTGGCAGAGCATAATTGGTTTGATGCTAGAGTTTGGTATTGCCAATATTTGAAAAAAATCTTAAGTTGCCAAAACTTGAAAACAAAAATTGGTAGCCAACCAACCACTAGCCATCAATTGACATTTGGCAAATATTGGCATTCCAACTTTTGACATCTAACCACTGGGAAGAAAATAACGCTCTATAGCGCCACTAATAGCAAGCTGTAGCGTTTTGAGCAATGTCTCTCTAAATAAACTAGTGAACAAAAATATCTCGCCAATAGCGCATTTTAAGAGTTGCGCTATTTTGCTATTGCACGCTATTTATTTTTTATTATCATTGGGAAAGGGGGTTTTGATGAACAAATATAGACTAATTTGTCATGACCCGAAAACTGGTGAAGAGGGTTTTGGCCACCATCCAAAACACACCCTAACTTCTGCCAATTATGCCAGTTACCTAGGATCAACACAAAGATGATCGAGCATACCAGTAAAACTAGCAATCAACGTAAATTTAGCTCAGATGAACTCTAGACGATACACATGGACCTCTATCCGGACTCAGGGTCGGCCACCCAACAATCGTTGCGAGAGGAGCCTGTGGCTTGGTTTTTTTCTTTTTCTTTTAGGGAAAGAGCCAAGTTTATTTATCAAAAGCCACAGAATGTGGGATACAGTTCAGATCATGAGGTTGACCCAACCAAATGTGTCGACCCTGGTCAAGAGTAAGAGAGTACTTGGCTAACCTATGTGCATCAACATTGACTGCACGATCTTCAAAAGTAAAGTTGCAATGAAATAAAGATGCTCTAAGCAAGATTTCATGAACTATGAGTCCATTCCTTCTTGAGGTCAGCTATTGTTTGCTTGGAGTCTGAAGCAATGACAAAGTTCTGCAAATTGAGGTCTTCTGCTAGCGCCAACCCTTCTCTGCATGCAATAGTCTCTAAGATGGAAGGATCATCAAGACCTGCAACCACTAGTGCCGAGCTTCCCAGATAGTTGTCTTGTCTGTCCCTGCAAACCGCAACAGCAGAACCCCGTCTGCCCGCTCTCACACCCGCATCAACATGGATTTTTGCGAAGCCAATGGGAGGAGCTTTCGCATGGGCAGGGTGTAGAAGAGGCGCGCCTCCATGCCTGGGAACTGGTTGCTTGTCATTAATTACCTCTTAACTCTGATATGAATATTTTGACGAAAAGCTACAAGCATGTGGCTTGCTGGTTGGCAACGACAGTAGCCACGCAGCCCGCCCAATGTTTGATATGTTGGATCGCCTTAGGTGTCTCATTCAGTGGTTTTAGTTTGCAGGTACCTCAATAGTCGAGTGGCTTTGGAAGTTTTCTTAAGACGCGTTGTAGATCTAGTTAGGCACATCGCCGATATGTGGGTGTTCTGCATCTGATAAGATACTAAAGAGAAACAATGTTTTGACAAATCATTAAGCCAAGTGGGCTTTTTTGTTCATCTGCTATTTACACTTTTCTGGCGTACAGGTCCACATAAATCTGAGATGATTAGGATCTATCAGGCAGGAGCCATGCCATGCCAGCAAAGAGTTGCAACAATGCATCAGTGGAACAGTATTACAATACTTACTTCCTTCAAAAATTATTTTGTTTTTGCAGTACTTGAGCGGCCTCAGTCTGATAATTCGAGAACCGTTGTTAGCATTTCTACAACATGAAGACGAGTACCACACCAAACTAAAATCTGTAAGTCAAAGAATCTCTCTAGAACTCAATTTCCGCCAAACTTGATAATAAGCTCTTTACATAGAGATTCAAAACCACACCTATTTGTCCATTTCTCTTCATCACTTTACTGGCTATGGTTGTTCACAGTTATATGCATCTTGTTTTAAAAGAACAAAATTTAAAATATCCACCCTCAGCTGACAAGATTAACTTGGGAGGAAAAATAGTAGTTTTAAAAGAGGAAAAATGGAAAACGAGACCAAATGTCCAAATGATTCAGGGGCAGAGAGTAGCATCAGCACAACTACATGATCCCCCTCAACAAATAAAAGTTACCACAATAGATCTGGAACTCGGTAGAGACACACTTAAAAGAGGGGAAACACCGTACAACTGCATTGCTCATCAGGAGAAAACAAACTGGTCGTCGCAAAAAGAGAGGAGATAACAAAACTGGAAACCTGTTCAACTCAATGGGGATAAAACAGCAATAGCCAAGTTCGGAAGAAAAGAAACTTAAACGAGGGAAAACTGAATATATACAACCAAACCACCTCTTAAAGTCGCAATATCAAACTGCAAAATCCCTATAGAATGGAACAACACAGGATGGGGGGAACCAGCGGTTGCTTATAAGTCACAAGAAAGCCACCTGGTTAACCTCGATCCACAGAACTTTGTGTCCTAAGAAAAAGGCCCCCTCCGGGCCGAACACATGGCTCAAGCTGTAGACTGGTGTCCTTTGTTGCTCTCTCCGGAGAATAGCAGTCCACACCAGGCTGCACTCTAACTGATCTTTCACGGGCAAATCTAGGAAGACCTCCCATGCTCAGCTCGTTGCTAGCGTCGTTGTGCCCGGCGCTGCAAAGGGAACCCATCCTAACAAAATTCAAACACAGTTTTGTCAGCCTGAGATTGAGATGAGTACATAGATACACTTCATGTGAAACTGTAATGGTGCAAGGTAGAACGCAACTAAAAGCATACAAAAAATTACTGGATGCAAAATTTTAGATTGTATGAGAGCAACTATTTCTGGTCAAGAAATCCACTTGCAATTTCAACCCTTTTATATTTAACTTCCCATCATTTTAGAAAGATAGAAGGTTATTCTCTAGATGGCTTTGCATGTTGGTTACAGAGAAAAATCTTTCAGTGCTCAAAAGATATCTATCTCCGAATCATGTCTTGAGCATTCCTTTGGCGACTTCACAAGCATAGAAGATGTGCACAATTACTTCAAGTACTTGTACCATTCAGAAGAAAAGGTGCTGTATTTCATGGGATACCATCCTGAACCTTGTTTTGCTATAGAAATGAAGGGAAATTGTGTCTAGCCATAGGCTCACACTGTTTTCTAGTGTTGCCATGCATGCATATTTTCCATACACCAAGACAAATCAACAATATTTCCTTGGAACACCAAATAAGATACTCAAAGCTCTTCTCTTGGGGGCTGTAAGGAATTACATTCCAGTAGTAATTCTTTCTCATTTAGTAGGAATATCCTAAATGGCCATTTCATGCAATAACATCTAGTGAAACAAAAAAATGTAACACACAAATATTTTTGAATTGAAGCACATATCATAATTAACATGTAAACCTGTTACAATGGTCTGCATATTATATTTTGGTTGGTCTCATCATTTTCTTTTCCCATTAATCATTTTATAGTGACCAACTTCTATAAAAAAGGACAGACCCAGTGCATAGAAGCTCCCACACAAGGTGGGGTCTGGGGAGGGATTATAGAGTGACCAACTTCTATATGTAAGAAAATATTCTTGCTTTGTGGAGCATGTTGTGTTGTGTATTTTACATTTGATTTGAAGTTTTGAACTATAAAAATGTATGTAAAATCAGATTTAGTTTCAATACTTTGAAGTATGTACAATGAAGATAATGTTTCAAGCGAACCAAAACACAAAAAAGCTTTCCTGGGAAGGGCACCCCAAAAAGTAAACAAGCAAAGGTACAGTGCCCATGTATGTGCACCTAAATGCCAGTGTTTCTACAACAGAGTACTGGATTAGTTGCTGGAAAGGATACTCGATACTGAGTCACCGACATTAAAACCTCAAATAACAACATAAAGAATAAGCTACACCTTACTTGCACCACTCCTACAGCAGATAGATCACACTGTCCTATTACCAAATGTCACCTAACCATTCCATTTACTATTTCACAAGGATGTCAGGTCTAGCAGCAGGATCAGGGGGAGTCGATTATCAATTATAGAACTGAAGCCTAATTCTGAACCTTGCATTTTCAGACTAAAGTCAGCACCTGTTTCAGATACTTCATTCAAAATAAATAAGGATGGCTATGATGGACCAGGAGGCAGACAGAGAATCTGGTGGATAGTAGTTATTATTTGCTCCCAGTTACTGTAATATCGATGTTATGTGTAGCAAACATTGCTATCGAACCATGTCAAAAGATGCAGGTGCTACTCTCGTGTACCAATTGGCTACGGTTATGGGCATCAGAACAAAGAAGCTCGGGTGGATTACCAGGGAGTTTAATCCCAGTTTGGACTCCATGCCAGTGATAGGCTTTCAGCATTTAGGAGTGGACTTATCTGGCCTGTTTGTCTTAGCTCGTCCATGTGTTCAATATTTCCCTCTTATTGCAAAGATCAAGTTTTAATTTTCTTGTAATAAGGCTGGCTATATGCATCATACAATAGAGCCCGGGGTAATAAAAGCTTCCATTAGAAGAATTATGAATAAAGCAGCGTTATATATTCCGAACTAGGTGCAAATGTTAATCAACAAGAACCCAATCAAATAAATTTAGTAGTTAGAAGTAATTAGTTGACAATAATTTGAGGTCACACTAGAACTAACCCAAAAATCGGTTGTCAACTTTCCCATAGATCACCACAGATTTCTGTACTCTTGGTAGAGGTAAGCACCAGTCTGTCCATGGCATCTACAGTACTGATGGAGAATCACTGTTGTATGTGTTGTGGCGGTTTTTTTTTCCTCAAGAAAACGCGAAGGACCTTTGCATTTCATTGCGTTGAAAAAGTGGAGATACAGTAATAATCCTCCTAGGAGGCAAGTTTTACAAGATCATCAGCCCGATCAGTGGCATCCCAGGATGGGGGCAAAACAACCCCGAGCCCATGAGCCTCAGCTTTTGCCCAGCATCAGACCTCGTCCTTGATCCTATCGACTAGCGTATGATTGAGGGTCTCACGTTGTCAGAGACGCAGTCGTTCTTGTGCTTCCATATCATCCAGGGCACGAGCAGAGTGACGGATTCCAGAGCCTTACGTTGCGTCAGTGGTGTGTTTTCCTTCGCTCGCAGCCACCAGTCCATAACGGTGGGCTCATGATCCAGCGCCTGGTCGGCATGCGCAGCCAAGTCAGGATAATGTGCCAGGTTTGCCGAGCAAAAGGGCCGGCCAGCAGTAGGTGCAGTGTGGTGGCGTTGGGGCAGTGAATCCATCCTTACCATCCCATTGCATTGTCATCTAATGACGTGCAGGAGTTGTTTGGGTTACTGAACTCTTTGGCTTTCTCCTGATTTCGTGGGAAAGGGGGTTTTGGTGACCAAATAAAGACTAATTTTTTTGTCATGACCAAAACATTGGTAAAGAGGGTTTTGGCCACCATCCAAACACACCCTAACTTCTGCCAATTATGTCAATTGACTAGGATAACACAAAGACGACTACTTTCTTCGACAACCTACGCCACATAGATTTCTCTAAACAAGTGTGCCGTTGGCATGCTAGGCTGCATGGGAAAGCACAGATTGCACGCATGGGCCCTTTCCCTGGCTTGAAAAAACAACCCCGCTGACATGTTTTACCTGACAGGCTGACACAGAAGAGAATACCTCAGATGGCTAGAATCCTTGTGGTGGAACCAGCCCACCCGGATTCAAACCCTAGACTTGGCAAGGGTGCTTGCATTTTCCGAGAGATGACATTCCCGTCGACTAATACATGCATGTGGAAACTTCATTGATCTCAAGATTTGTTGGCTTAGTCTCTCGAAGGTGCTCATAGGGGTAGGGTATGTGTGTGTTCATAGGGGTGAGTGTTCGCGCATGTATGTGAGCGTCTATGTTTGTACCATGTTTCTCAAAAAAATAAAATCAAGCACATCATCCATTATGTGCAAATCGATCACAGTGGAGAAGATGTAAAAAAATTGTATACAACGTTACTTACACAAGATACCCTATTAATAAGGAACAATCATATTAATTACATTGTGGAAGACAGGCCACAGAAGGCCACAAAACTTAGGAAACTAGACGTCCACATAGCAAAGCAAAGTTTTTAGCTCCCAGTATGCATGATGCTATCGCCTCTTTATTTTCACAACTAGTGTGGGCAAGGTTTTTAGCTTCCACCAAAAAGGCAAAAGAGAAACAATTTGAACAGTGCCATAAAAGCTAAAACCAGTAGCAACAGTTACATTCCTATAGACCATAAGCTTTGGGAAATTTCCACGCACTGAAAAAAGGTGCCTAATCATGTGGGGACTCTGCCAATTGCAATTCTGAACAGCAAAAAACATGTTAAGTAGCACTTTGAGAAGCAAAGGACGTGTATCTACAATTCCCTACATTCTTGAGCCATACTAAATTCTGTCAAGAGGAATACATGAATATAATGGAGGTGAAACTTGGTTATCCATGCAGCTGGTCTAATTTCTGTGCAAACTTGCAACCCTAGTACCCTTCGGATTAACCTCGTAGGAAGAACAGTTAAGATGGTGACAATCTTATATAATAGCACTAGACTTCCAAGATTTGGAAGCCACCTGCAGTATATATTACTGGACTAAAATGGGCAAGACAGCATAGGTGAGAGGCTATCTAGTTGCATGAAGTGGCAGTCTCCATTTCTCTTGCTGAATACATATGAGCAGTTCTTTAATTCCAGAGGGACTTGGGTGGCACAGAAAGTAAAAGAGTTGCAAAAATAACCAAAAGTAGAACCAAGCTGAGAGGGATCCTGATATCGATTATATATTTTAGTTTTGGATTATTCTGGGAATCTTAATGGTGACTAGTGAGAGGTGATTTCTCAAAGGGTTAATTAGCTGAAAGATCACACCATGGTTCAAGAAAATCATTTCTGCTAGAAAGATCATAAATTATATATTCTGTGACGATGGTTTCTAGATTCTATATATACACATGTAATCATGTGTGTGAAATGTAAGCAGGAAAATAAATGCTATGCCAGTGAAAGAGCCAGGAAAAAATAGGATCCAGGGCAGGCTGCAAGCTAAGAAAAAGACCAAGAATCCCAACCAGAAATTTGGATACGTATTATGCAACTACGAGAACTAAACTGTAGAACCCTAGATTCACAATAGTTTCGGAGTTAAAGAACCAATGCGATATTGTCAGCACACATAACTTCAATAAAGAAACTGAAATTTAATATGACACCAGATAGCTTAATAGACAATACTAGTCATGAACAAAATCTAGATACCCAAATGCCCAGTGAAACATCCAAAAAAAGGACCTGTTCAGAGCAACTGACATTCAATGACATGATTAAAACTCCATGATTTGGAATGACTGGGCTGATTAACAATGAACAGGTTAGAGGAGTCAAGAAGAAACAATACCTATTGAGAAGAAGAAGACTTTTCCTTCAATCAACCCACTCGGAACGACAGAATCCACCAATTGCTTATATCCCTACAAATTGCAAACGACTGTTAAGCTCAGCAAATGGCCAAATCTGAGCAGTGAATGCCCAGAACAGAAATTAGTGCTTGTGCGTTGTGCACAAAGGCTAAGCCCGTAAGGTCACCTCCATATCAAAACATCAATAAAGGAATTCCTCAAAATTAGTGGCCACAGAGAAAAGAACACCAAATCAATGAGCACAAACGACCGTGCTGTTTTTTCTCGGGGGGAGGAACAGCACAGCACCCGTGCGATCTGCCTCTGCAAACTGCAACGACCCAACGAGCAATCGATCCATCGAGACAAAGCAGCGGCCGATCAAATGAGGAAACAGGCGGACAGGAACAGCCGAGCACGTTTAGCTAGAAGCACCAAACAACTAAGAAATTGGTGGTGTCCTTCTCTGTCTCTCAAAAAAAAAAAAACTTGATGGTGCCTTCGATACGGTTCTACGGCACAAATCCCCTAACAAATCCCGATCTAATCTATCATCCCTGAGTTTAATCTAGCCGTCGTTCTCACAGGTCCTCACGGATCGGCAAAGCAAAACAAAAACCAACACAGGGAGCAGATCTATGGAGAGTGAAGCACGATTCGCGATTGATACCTTAAAATTAATGGGGTCGGTGGCTGACCTGGCTATCGGTCGATCCTTCGGCGGAGATCTCGAGGAGGTTGCTTCGCGCGCGCACGTTGTTACGCTCGAATTTAGGGTTCGAGGGTAGAGAGGGGGGTTTGAGGGCAGAGGAGGAGCAGGTTGGGGGATCTGGAAGGAGACGGTGAAGAGCCACACCCATACCTACACCGGGCGCCCTCGGTATTTAAAGACACGAGAGGGCGACCAAGGTGCAAACGCGTCTCTCTCCCCAGATATTTAGGTCCGTTCCGGATGGATCAGGGACTTGGGGTGGTTAGGCCAACTCTACCGCGCGACTCTAAACGGATGTCTGTTTTTTTTGGATTCTGTCTGTTTAGATAGAGATTTGGGGTCGTGTTCAGATGTGTCTTGGGATGCGGTGGCCGTGCACCCAGCGCGCGGGCGCATCCCGGCTGCATCCTGACCGTGTATTATTTCTTTGTAAGTCCTTAACTTTATTTCATCATTCATTTTTGGTACATGAAAAATACATCATCACATTTTAACTAGTAAAGCAAGACCAAAGAAAACAAGAACCACAAGAATACATTTTAGAAGATACCCAACTTACATAACTGCTCCCTTGAGTTGAGTTAGGGCCTTCTCGATGCACTCATTGTTGATCTGTGGAGGAGGCTCGATCTGGCATCCTCCTTTCTTCTTCAAGCCAGAAGTAGATGTTGCTTCCTCAGACCTAGTCTCGTGTCTAGCCTCTAATCTAGCAACAAATGCACTAGTCTCATTTAGAGCCTCTATGCTAGCTAAAAGTGCACGAACATGTACTAAATTTCGTTCTATCAATATATCGATGTACTCTTCTTTCCAATACCAAAACTTGCATCCATTCTACACAACAAAATTTGAAGTTAGCACAACTAGTCAAATCTAGAGCACAAACCGAAGCTAAAAAAAAGCACATACCCCATCGTTTAAGCACTTGATGAACACCCATCCGTTCCGACGTTGTAGACACGCGGCGCACGACCATCCTTGGGCAGTGGTCGCACTTAATGAGTGGCACGCGGCGCCGTGAGCTTTTGGGCAAGCACCGAGCCCGACCAACCGCCATTCGTGTATCTCGCTGACGGACCACCGACGGTGCAGATCCGAGCGGCTAGAGGAGGAGCCATCGTCTGCATGTGGCCTCATGCTCGCCAGGCCTTTCCCGAGGTGCGGCGATCCATGGCGCTGCCCGGCCTCCCACAAATGGCCGAGCTCAAGACCGACCGGATCTCAAAACCGGCCAAGTGTGCGCAAACCAGTGGCCGTGGTTGGGTAGTTCGCGGCGACGAGGGGAAGGGCGAAGCCAAGGTCCGAATCGCAGTGCACGCAATGTGGCGGCGGTAGCGAGGGAAGAGTGGGAAGAGTGGAGGGGGCCGGAGGGAGGGAGGGGCGGATAGAAAAGGCCTGTACACCGACGGGGCAGGGGAGGACACGCGCAGACGACCCGCGCGTCCGCGTGGTGTCCGTTTCACCCCAAAAACGGCGCAAACTTGGGCCACGGATGGGTCAAAAACGGACACAAAACAGACAAAAGAGCCGAACAGGATAGGGTCACACGGTGGAGTTGGCCTTACTGATATCTCAACCAGCTGGAGAAGTTACGAGAGTTTTGTTTGGTTTGAGTGTTGAGTGATAGATAAGCTCCACAATTCGATCTTTGCAGTAAACAAGCATATACACAGAGTGCAAAGATTCGGTGTCCAGACTCATCTGCACTCGGTCAGAAAAAAATACTAAAAAAATCAAAAAATTCCAAAAAAATTCCCATGGTAGACAATTTATTGTGCGAGGTTCGCTCCAAATATTAGCTCATTTGGACATCTGAGTAGCTCTCAGCAAAAAAGACAAATCGGATCAAAACAGTACATGAATAGTAAACTGTTCTACAGACCCTGAATTTGTCTTTTTTGCCGAGAGTTGCTCAGTTGTCCAAATGATTGAAAATTGGGTCGGACCTCACGCATCAAATTGTCTACCATGGGAAAGAATTGGATTTTTCTAAATTTTTCTAGTATTTGTTTTGATTTTTTTATTCAACACGGGTGCAATGAGCCTAGGCTCAGCAAAGGATTTCCCCATATACACACATATACACACGGGACAGTTGGTATTTTTCTATGTAATAATTATAGAATGTGATTAGCAATTTCGTATGCGGTTCCTCGGCGGCTTGACGGAGGAGGCATACGCGGGGATACTTTCGGCTGTAGGCGGGCCTTCCTGGGTTCATCTCGACTCCCCTGGAGATGGCGCCCAGATGCCTTGGTGTGGATTTCGTGGAATTGGAGAGATGGAAGGCGAGGACTTTAGGCCAACTCCAACGCACGATCCCAAACGGACATCTGGTTCGTTTGTATGGGGCAGGAAAGCGGACACGGCCGTCCACTTACTGTCGTGTGGCCATCGGTGCACCCAACCGGCATGCCTCATCCCAAATCGTTCGGGGTTGTGAACTTCGATTTTTTGTCCAAAAAAAGAAAGTAAACTTGCAAATAATACAAAAACATAAAATAAACATATACGTCCATAGTACCAAAGTTCAACGTAGGTCTTAATTAAACTAAAAACTTAATAAAAACATAAAAAACTAGATAAAGGCCCGTCGCCGGTGGCCGCCTTCGTCTTCAGGAGTCGCCGTCCTACTCATCGTCGTCGTTGGTGAGGTCGACGTAGGGCAGTGGCTGTTAAAGGTGGGCTGGCGGCCCCTGCCAGACCGGGGGCGCCGGCGGCGCCTACACCACCTCCTCCCGTGGCTCCTGCTCGTGCTCTGCTGACCACGGCGGCGTGGCTGACCATGGGCCGACACCCACTTAGTCAGCCATCTTCGGCACTGTGCACGACCAGCTCCACCGCTCGCCCACCAGACGAGGGTTCCACGCGACGATGGGCGGCTCCTCCACCACCTCCTCCTTGACGTCGACATCCATCTTCGGGATGGCCACATCGCCGGCCATAGAGAGGGCCAGCACGGTCTCCAGGCCATCCATTGCTGCTCGTCGTGCGTGGCCATGGAGTCCTCCATGACCCGCCTCATGAGGCGGGCCTCCTCCTCCTCGGTCATGGGCGGCGGCAGTGGCGGGGACAGAGACAGAGAAGGCGTCGGCGTGATGCCGCATACATGCCGACGATCCCTCGTTTGGGGAGGGCTGTCAGCAAGAGGAGGACGCGGGCGACGCGGGCTAGGAGGACGACCGGCAAAAAAAGATTGCCGCCGTAGATCGTGCTCGTCGAGGAGCCACGTAACCCACAGCAGCGAATCTATGGCGTACCTAGGGTCCTCCAGCAGGTCCGGTGGCAGGCGGGCGCGTCGACGGTTGATCTCCGCGCGGCGGCCGCGGCCGCTCATGGGCACTGGAAGGATCGGCACGCGGTCGGTGGAGAGATGCCAGTTGTTTGGCAGGTGGACATCTCCGCACGGCAATGGCGTCCCCGTCTCCCAGTAACGCCAGCACACATCGACGTGGACGTACGGCCGGCCGCGATGCTAGGGGGTCCTCGGGTATTCGGTCTTTTCGATATGGGCCGGACTGATGGGCAGTGAAGATAAAGTAGAAGACTATCCCCCGTGTCCGGGTAGAACTCCTATATGCGTGGTGAAAGTGCAACTATCCCTAGGTGGTTTTGGTAATTCATAACAACATATAGCTCATTGAGTTAATGCTATTCCAAGACTATTATTTCAGGAAAGCTCAATGAATGGCATGGCATGGATGATGAAAGTGGATCCCTCAAAATATTAAGGACAAAGGATTGGCTCAAGCTCAAAAGCTCAAGACTCTTCATTTTACATTTTAGTGATCCAAGATCACATTGAGTTTATAGGAAAAGCCAATACTATCAAGAAGGGATGAGGTGTTGCTTAATGAGCCTTTTGCTTCATGTGCCTAGTGATATGCTCCAAAACTCTCAACTACTTTCCCACATCCACAAATGACCTAAACCTAAAGCCAAAATCGGTCTCACCGATTCTTTCTATCAGGCGCCACCGATTCAAAAAGTCATAGCCACCGCCACAAACCCTAAGAAAATTGGTCTTACCGATAGGGATCTCGGTCTCACCGAGATGGGGTTGCAATCTCTGCTTCCCTTCAGAACGCTTCGGTCTAACCAAGTGAGCGATCGGTCCCACCGAGATTGCAATGTAAACTCTCTGCTTCTTTTTGTAACATTTCGTCTCACCGAAAAGAGCAAATCGGTCCCACCGAAGTTTACCGACCAACTCTCCGTTAGCTAATTACCAAAATCGATCTCACCGAGTTTGTGTAATCGGTCTCACCGAGATTACGTTATGCCCTAACCCTAACCATATCGGTCTCACCGAGATGCATGTCAGTCCCCGAAAATCACTAACGGTCACTAGGTTTACTAAATCGGTCTGACCGAGTTTGATGATTCGGTCCCACCGAGTTTGGTAAATTGTGTGTAACGGTTAGATTTTGTGTGGAGGCTATATATACCCCTCCACCTCCTCTTCATTCATGGAGAGAGCCATCAGACTGAACCTACACTTCCAACATACCATTTCTGAGAGAGAACCACCTACTCATGTGTTGAGGCCAAGATATTCCATTCCTACCATATGAATCTTGATCTCTAGCCTTCCCCAAGTTGCTTTCCACTCAAACCCTCTTTCCACCAGATCCAAATCCTATGACAGAGAGTTGAGTGTTGGGGAGACTATCATTTGAAGCACAAGAGCAAGGAGTTCATCATCAACACACCATTTGCTACTTCTTGGAGAGTGGTGTCTCCTAGATTGGCTAGGTGTCACTTGGGAGCCTCTGACAAGATTGTGGAGTTGAACCAAGGAGTTTTTAAGGGCAAGGAGATCGCCTACTTCGTGAAGATCTAGCGCTAGTGAGGCAAGTCCTTCGTGGGCGACGGCCATGGTGGGATAGACAAGGTTGCTTCTTCGTGGACCCTTCGTGGGTGGAGCCCTCCGTGGACTCACAAGAACTGCTACCCTTCGTGGGTTGAAGTCTCCATCAACGTGGAGGTACGACGATAGCACCACCTATCGGAACCACGCCAAAAACATCCGTGTCTCCAATTGCGTTTGAGTCCTCTAAACCCTTCCCCTTACTTTCTTGCAAGTTGCATGCTTTAATTTCCGCTGCCTATATACTCTTTGCATGCTTGCTTGAATTGTGTGATGATTGCTTGACTTGTCCTAAAATAGCTAAAATCTGCCAAACTATAAAATTGGGAAAAGGTTAAGTTTTTAATTGGTCAAGTAGTCTAATCACCCCCTCTCTAGACATACTTCAAGGTCATACACGTGGACGGCAAGTTTGGTGTTCGGATGTGCTATTTCCTTCCCTTGTAAACCGACTCTGTACAACCCTAGGCCCCCTTTGGTATATATATATAAACCGGAGGGTTTAGTCCGTAGAGGCTACCGGAACAATCATAGGCTAGACAGCTACCTCCTTTAAGAGGGCCCGAACCTGGGTAAACATTGTGTCCCGTGCGTCCCCTGTTACATCGATCCTCAGACACACACCTTGGGACCCCCTACCCGAGATCTATCGGTTTTGACACCGACATTGGTGCTTTCATTGAGAGTTCTATTGTGTTGTCAACAGAAGAATCGATGGCTCGCCTCTTCATCAACAATGGTGCCGTCTCCGGGGAGACTTTCCTCCCTGGACAGCTTTTTGCATTTGACGGCTTCGTGCTACGTGCCAATTCGACCGTTCACCTCGAGCAGGTCGACAGCTACGCCCCTGGTCACCAGATCAGGTTTGGAAGTTTGAACTACGTCGCTGATATCCGAGGAGACCTTCGAAGGGTTCACGGCTTCGGCCGCCGCTCCCCACTCGCACGGAGGAGGCCCTTCGGATCTACTATCAGGTCCCATCCAGGGATCAACACTCGTGTCCGCCTCAGCCTTAGATCCAGGCCGGACTACTTCGTCCGAAGACGGGAGGGTGAACCCCGTCGGACTCTCTCCCATCATAGAGCTTCTAGTCGGAGCCCCAAAGGCGACTACGACGTCGGCAAACCCAGAATCAAACGGGACTCTCCCCGTTATCGGGAAGCCGGATTCGCCGCTGGGCACCAACTTCGAGTTCTCGAGGTCTGCGTCCTTCGAGCTCGATGTAGCGTCTATCGCTGAACCTAGTTCCGCAGATCCTCAGTCACCTGTCCAACTCTTGCTCTTAAACGAGGAGCTGGAATTAATGCAATCTCTCGCCATCTCGGAGGTGTCGCATCTGAACTACGCCCAGTTCGACCTGGGGGCTGAAACTAGGGAATTTTACCTCCCACCCACCACCCACTTAATAGCCACTGTCGAGGATGTTGGGGAACGTAGTAATAATTCAAAATTTTGCTATGTGTCACCAAGATCAGTCTAGGAGATGCTAGCAACGAGAGAGAGGGAGTGCATCTTCATACCCTTGAAGATCGCTAAGCGGAAGCTGCCATAAGAACGCAGTTGATGGAGTCGCATTTACACGCATTCAAATCATGGAAGATATGATCTAGCTACTGAACGGACGACGCCTCGCTGCTCAACACATGTACAACCTGGGGACGCCTCCTCCTTCTTGATCCATCAAGGGAGAGGAGAAGTTGAGGGAGAACTCCAAAGAAAGACGACGGCATGGTGGCGATGGAGCCCGTGGTTCTCCGGCAGAGCTTCGCTAACCACTACGGAGGAGGAGGAGGAGGAGTTGGAGGAGGAGAGGGCTGCGCCAGGGGAAGGGTCCTGCTGCCCTCTCTCTCCCTCACTATATATAGGGGCAAGGGGGTGGAGGAGGCGCCCTAGGGTTCCACAGGGGAGGGGCGGCGGCCACAGGGGAAAGCCTAGATGGGTTTGGGCGCCCCCACCCCTAGGAAACTTGCCCCCCAAGCCGGGAGGGGCGGCTGCCCTAGGAGAGGCGCCCGCACCTCTCCAGGTTACGTGAGAGGGGTTGGGAGGGGCGCACAGCCCCTTAGTGAGCTGGTGTGCCACCTCCCCTTGGCCCATAAGGCCCCCAAACGCTTGTCGGGGCCTCCGAAACACCTTTCGGTCACGTTGGTCGTCACCCGGTACTCCCAGAACAATTCCGGACTCCAATACCCTTCGTCCAATATATCAATCTTCACCTCCGGACCACTCCAGAGTTCCTCGTCATGTCCGGGATCTCATCTGGGACTCCGAACAACCTTTGGTAACCACATACTATTTCCCATAACAACTCTAGCGTCACTGAACCTTAAGTGTGTAGACCCTACGAGTTCGAGAACCATGCAGACATGACCGAGACACCTCTCCGGCCAATAACCAATAGCGGGATCTAGATACCCATATTGGCTCCCATGTGTTCCACGATGATCTCATCGGATGAACCACAATGTCGCGGATTCAATCAATCCCATATACAATTCCCTTTGTCTATTGGTATGCTACTTGCCCGAGATTCGATCATCGGTATCCCTATACCTTGTTCAATCTCGTTACTGGCAAGTCTCTTTACTCGTTCCGTAACGCATGATCCCGTGGCTAACTCATTCGTCACATTGAGCTCATAATGATGATGCATTATCGAGTGGGCCCTGAGATACCTCTCCGTCATACAGAGTGACAAATCCCAGTCTCGATAAATGCCAACCCAACAGACACTTTCGGAGATACCTGTAGTGCACCTTTATAGCCACCCAGTTACATTGTGTCGTTTGGTACACCCAAAGCATTCCTACGGTATCCGGGAGTTACACAATCTCATGGTCTAAGGAAATGATACTTGACATTAGAAAAGCTCTTAGCAAACGAACTACACGATCTTGTGCTATGCTTAGGATTGGGTCTTGTCCATCATATCATTCTCCTAATGATGTGATCCCGTTATCAATGACATCCAATGTCCATGGTCAGAAACCATAACCATCTATTGATCAACGAGCTAGTCAACTAGAGCCTTACTAGGGACATGTTGTGGTCTATGTATTCACACATGTATTACGGTTTCCGATTAATACAATTATAGCATGAACAATAGACAATTATCATGAACAAGGAAATACAATAATAACCATTTTATTATTGCCTCTAGGGCATATTTCCAACAGTCTCCCACTTGCACTAGAGTCAATAATCTAGTTCACATCACTATGTGATTGTAATGAATCCAACACCCATGGGGTTTGTTCATATCTCGCCAGAGAGAGGTTATTAGTCAACGGGTCTCGAACCTTTCGTGATCCGTGTGTGCTTTACAAATCTCTATGTCATCTTGTAGATGCAGCTACCACGCCGCTACTTGGAGCTATTCCAAATAATCGCTCTACTATACTGAATCCAGCTTTACTACTTAGAGTCATCCGGATTAGTGTCAAAGTTTGCATCGACGTAACCCTTTACGCATTTAACTCTTTTACCACCTCCATAATCGAGAAAATTCCTTAGTCCACTAGTTACTAAGGATAAGTTCGATCATTGTCATGTGATCCATTCTGGATCACTCTTGTACCCCTCGACCGACTCATCGCAAGGCACACTTCAAAAGCGGTACACAAAGATAGCATACTATAGAGCCTACGTCTAAAGCATAGGGGACGACCTTCGTCCTTTCTCTCTCTTCTGCCGTGGTCAGGTCTTGAGTTTTACTCAATACTCACACCTTGTAACACAACCAAAAACTCCTTCTTTGCTGATCTATTTTGAACTCCTTCAAAATCTTGTCATGGTATGTATTCATTTGAAAGTACTATTAAGCGTCTTTGATCTATCCTTATATATCTTGATGCTCAATGTTCAAGTAGCTTAATCCAGGTTTTCCATTGAAAAACACTTTTCAAATAACCTCAGATGCTTTCCAGAAATTCTACATCATTTCTGATCAACAATATGTTAACAACATATACTCATAAAAAAATTCTATAGTGCTCCCACTCACTTCTTTGGAAATACAAGTTTCTCATAAAATTTGTATAAACCCAAAATCTTTGATCATCTCATCAAAGCGTACATTCCAACTCCCAGATGCTTACTCTAGTCCTTAGAAGGATTGCTGGAGCTTTGCATACTTGTTAGCATCTTTCAGGATTGACAAAACCTTCTGGTTGTATCACATACAACCTTTCATCAAGAAAATCGTCGAGGAAACAATGTTTTGACATCCTATACGCAAGATTTCATAAATAATGCAAGAATCGCTAATATAATTCCAACAGACTCTTAGCATCGCTACGAGTGAGAAAGTCTCATCGTAGTCAACTCCTTGAACTTGTCGAAAAACATCTTAACGACAAGTCGAGCTTTCTTAATGGTGACACTTACCATCATTGTCCGTCTTCCTTTTAAAATCCATCTGCACCCAACAGCTTTACGACCATCAAGTGGTTCTTCCAAAGTCTATACTTTGGTTTTATACATGGATCCTCTTCCGAATTTTATGGCCTCGAGCCATTCGTCGGAATCCGGGCCCACCATCGTTTCTCCATAGCTCGTAGGTTCATTGTTGTCTAGCAACATGACTTCCAAGACAGGATTACGTACCACTCTGAATAGTACGCATCCTTGTCGACCTACGAGGTTTGGTAGTGACTTGATCCGAAGTTTCATGATCACTATCATAAGCTTCCACTTCAGTTGGTGTAGGTGCCACAGGAACAACTTCCTGTGCCTTGCTACACACTAGTTGAAGTGACGGTTCAATAACCTCATCAAGTCTCCACCATCCTCCCACTCAATTTTTTCGAGAGAAACGACCCGTTTCTAGAAACAATCACTTTTGCTTCCGGATCTGAAATAGGAGGTATACCCAACTGTTTTGGGTATTCTATGAAGATGCATTTATCCGCTTTGGGTTCGAGCTTATCAGCCTGAAACTTTTTCACATAAGCGTTGCAGTCCCAAACTTTTAAGAAACGACAACTTAGGTTTCTCTAAACCATAGTTCATACGGTGTCGTCTCAACGGAATTGCATGGCGCCCTATTTAAAGTGAATGCGGTTGTCTCTAATGCATAACCCGTAAACGATAGTGGTAATTCGATAAGAGACATCATGGTATGCACCATATCCAATAGGGTGCAGTTATGATGTTCGGACACACCATCACACTATGGTGTTCTAGGCGGTATTAGTTGTGAAACAATTTCCACAATGTCTTAATTGTGTGCCAAACTCGTAACTCAGATATTCATCTCTATGATCATATCATAGATATTTTATCCTCTTGTCATGACGATCTTCAACTTCACTCTGAAATTACTTAAACCTTTCAATAATTCAGACTTGTGTTTCATCAAGTAAATATACTTAGCATCTACTCAAATCATCTATGAAGTAAGAACATAACGATATCCACAATAAGGCCTCAAAGACTCATTGGACTGCACACATCAAAATGTATTACTTCCAACAAGTTGCTTTCTTGTTCCATCTTACCGAAAACGAGGCCTTTCAAATATCTTGCCCATGTGGTATGATTTGAATGTCTCTAGTGATTCAAAATCAAGTGAGTCCAAACGATCCATATGTATGGAGTTTCTTCATGCATATCTACCAATAGACATGGTTCGCATGTCTCAATCTTTTCAAAAACGAGTAAGTCCAAAGATCCATCAACATGGAGCTTCTTCATGTGTTTTATACCAATATGACTCAAATGGCAGAGCCACAAGTATGTGCTACTATCATTACTATCTTATATTTTTTTGCATGAACATGTGTATCACTACGATCGAGATTCAATAAACCATTCATTTTAGGTGCAAGACCATTGAAGGTATTATTCAAATAAAAAGAGTAACCATTATTCTCCTTAAATGAATAACTGTATTGCGGTAAACATAATCCAATCATGTATATGCTCAAAGCAAACACCAAAGCAAACAACATTTATCTGGGTTCAATACTAATCCTGAAGGTAGAGGGAGTGTGCGATGGTGATCATATCATCCTTGGAAACATTTCCAACACACATCGTCACCTCACCCTTAGCTAGTCTTCGTTTATTCCGTAGCTTTTGTTTCGAGTTACCAATGTCAGCAACTGAACCGGTATCTAATACCCATGCGCTACTAGGAGTACTAGTAAGGTACACATCAATAACACATATATCAAATATACTTTTGTTGACCTTGCCACCTTCTCATCTACCAAGTATCTAGGGTAGTTCTGCTTTGGTTGATCGTTCCCCTCATTCTGAAGCACTTAGTCTCGGTTTGGGTTCAACCTTGGGTTTCTTCACTAGAGCAGCAACTGATTTGCCGTTTCATGAAGTATCCCTTCTTTCCCTTGCCCTTCTTGAAACTAGTGGTTTTACTAACCATCAACAATTGATACTCCTACTTGATTTCTACTTCCGCGGTGTCAAACATCACGAGTTGCTCAAGGATCATCATGTCTATCCCTGATATGTTATAGTTTATCACGAAGCTCTAATAGCTTGGTGGCAGTGACTATGGAGAACCATCACTATCTCATCTGGAAGATTAACTCCCACTCGATTCAAGCGATTGTAGTACTCAGACAATCTGAGGATATGCTCAACGATTGAGCTTTTCTCCCTTAGTTTGCAGGCTTAAGAAACTTCTCAGAGGTCTCATACCTCTTGATGTGGGCACTAGTCTGAAATCCCAATTTCAATCTTTGGAACATCCCATATGTTCTGCGACGTTTCAAAACCGTCTTTGGTGCCACAATTCTAAACCGTTAGCATTACGCACAGAACTATCACGTAGTCATCAAAACGTGTATGTCAGATGTTTCGCAACATCTACAGATGACGCTCGAGGTTCAGCACACCGAGCGGTGCATTAAGGACACAAGCCTTCAAGCAGCCATGAGGATAATCCTCGCCATTTAACCCAAATCCGCACAATTTATACTATCAACTTTCAACTAAATTTTCTAGGAACATATCTTAAACAATAGAACTAAAGCGTAAGCTACGACATAATTTGCAAAGACCTTTTGACTATGTTCATGATAATTAAGTTCATCTGATTATTTAATGAACTCCCACTTAGATAGACATCCCTCTAGTCATCAAAGTGATAAATGATCCGAGTCAACTAGGCCGTGTCCGATCATCACGTGAGACGGACTAGTCATCATCGGTGAACATCTTCATGTTGATCGTATCTACTATAAGACTCATGTTCGACCTTTCGGTCTCTTCTGTTCCGAGGCCATGTTTGTACATGCTAGGCTCGTCAAGTCAACCTAAGTGTTTCGCATGTGTAAATCTGGCTTACACCCGTTGTATGTGAACGTTAGAATCTATCACACCCGATCATCACGTGGTGCTTCGAAACAACGAACCTTCGCAACGGTGCACAGTTAGGGGGAACACATTCTTGAAATTTTAGAGAGGGATCATCTTATTTATGCTACTGTCGTTCTAAGCAAATAAGATGTAAACATGATAAACATCACATGCAATTCATAAAGTGACATGATATGGCCAATATCATATTGCGCCTTTGATCTCCATCTTCGAGGCGCGGCATGATCACCATCGTCACCGGCATGACACCATGATCTCCATCATCGTGTCTTCATGAAGTTGTCTCGCCAACTATTACTTCTACTACTATGGTGTCGGTGTAAAAAAAGAGGGGTACACTTTTTGTACCCCTATAAGCTGTCTGCAGGCGATCGAGCCACGGCACCACCGCACTGAGCAAGGCAAGGGAGGTGAGCCAAGGTAAGGACGAAGCCCGAAAGGAGCAGAACGACGCCAAGATCAAGACCACAAAGAGCAAAGGGGATGAAGCGGACTCCCCCGGCAAGGTCCTTGCCGGGGGCGGTTTTAGCAAACCCGGCAAGGCCCTTGCCGGGGCGGCTCGCCCCACACCTACGGAGCAAATCACCCTTGAGTCCACTGCCCCCATGGGGCAAGGATTCGGGAGACATCCCCGTGGTGGCATGCAGATCTTTGTGAAGACATTCAAGATCAGATACACACTATAGAAGACGATGACCCTTGGCGGGATCCTAGCCAAGGAGGACCACAAGGCCCCCAGCAAGAGCCTTGCCAGGGATGACAGCAGGCGCCGCGGCAAGACCCTCGCTGGGGCCCCGGCAAGACCCTTGCCGGGGCTAAGGCGAGGCCCTTGCCGAGAACACCCGTGGGGCCACCATCAGGCCCACGCCAGTCAAACCTCCACCATCAGCCAGATGCCGCCGACCCAACTAGTTGGGCTGGCACTGCGTGGCGGAAGCAGATCTTCGTGGAGACCCACCATCGCGCCACCTCCACCGCCTGCCGCCTACATGGCACCACAGTGCACCGCTGGCTGTATGGCGTGTCAACACGAAGGGAGCGGCGACGACGAGACTGGGCTCTCCCCGCCCCCGATAAAGCAAGGACACCTAAGCAAGACGACATTAATGGCGCCTTGTCATGTAATGCGAGGATAAACTCGCATCACTGCATCTTTCCACCTCATGTGTGCCATCGTGACCCCTTTCCCTATAAAAGGAGGCCCAAGGCGACTGTGAGGAGGATTCGCTTTTGGAGCTCCTCACGCCCATAGCTAGCTCAAGAACACCGATAAACAAGCCACCAAAGCAGGAGTAGGGTTTTACGCATCCTCGCGGCCCGAACTCGGATAAAGAACCCGCGTGCTATCTGCTTGATCCGCTCTTCTTCACGACTTCGCGCCCGCAACCGTATTAGGGATTCTTGTGATCCCATAGGTGTCGCCCCCGCACCGACATCTTTGGCGCGCCAGGTAGGGGGCGCAGTTGTGAGAATCGGCTCTAGTAGTTAGTTCGACGCTTCTTCATCGTCATGGCGCCCAAGAAGAACACGACGGTGGCGGTTGGCCCGTCGGAAGCCGGACATCCCGTCCCGACGCGGGCGAGCAGCGGACCGGTTGCAGAAAGGACCCGGGGCACTGTTCACGAACACCAACACCGTCCCAGTAGCAGAAGTTTGGGAGGCAGCGGTGTTCGTGCGCCTGGTAATGGGCCGCACGCTGCCAAACCCAAAGACGGAGCCAGGCCCTCCGCGGGTGGCGCGGGGCCTTCCAAGATCGCTGCCACCCCGCTCGCAGGCGACGCGAGGGCTTCCAAGACTCCCATGCCGGCGCCGACGGCGCGCTTCTTCTCAAGCGGGCGCGACGATTTAACGGCGTGATCACGCCGAGGACCTCGGGCGTCGGCGCGAAAGAGCCCCGAGTGCCACTCCCGGATTTAGAAGACCTGCCCGCCGCCGAGGCGCCGGTGAAGATGGCATGCGACCGCTGGTCGTGGATAGAGCTCCTTCGACATGGTCAAGTCGGCGCTGCCGCGATCCATGCAGGTTTCGCTGCCACCAACGCCAGCAGGAAGCCTCGGCATGCGCATTGCTCCTCGATTTCTCCCACTACGGGAAACTCGACGAATGGAGAGCCACTATCCAAGCCTTGTTGCGGTGGCCAACAAAGACGAACCGAGTCCGGTGGAGCCCCGGGTCGACGCCTCCGACGGAGTCCCACGCACTGATGGCGGAGAGCCGGCGGCGCCGCAACCACGTGCACTCGCCTCCTCTCGCCTGCATCACGGACGCCAACCTGTCGCGATGTTACGGGCGCATTTAGATCTCCGTAGCATCGTCCGACCCGCTGGCCCATCGTGACCAGCGCCAAGTTCTTCGAACGAGAACATGAAGACGCCGAACCACTATCGAGCGCCGAGCGCCGCCACCAATCCGACAAAGTAGCAGGGCCTGCCAGGAGCCACACGCACCGGGAGTTTCGAGGCCTACCTTACGAGGTAGGCTGTCCTGCTTTTACCCGTGAGCTGCGGCAGTTCCAGTGGCCCACTCACCGCACCTTCAAACCCGACGTGGGTGAAAAGTACAGTGGCAAGACCCACCCGTCCGAGTTCCTCAGCATCTACACCATCGCGATGCAAGCTGCCGAAGCCCGCGACGATAAGGTGCTTGCCAATTACTTTCCGTTGGCTCTTAAACCCAACGCCATGTCATGGTTGATGCACTTGCCGGTAGACTCTATTTCCTCCTGGTCGGATTTGTGCCATGAGTTCGTGGGCGCCTTCTTTGGAGGCCACCAAGCCCATAGCCAAGCAAGCGACCTGCACGTCATTCCCGTAAGGGAGGCAAGAGTCTCCGCAAGTATATTCAGAGGTTCAGCCGCACAAGATAATATCCTCGATGTTCATCCCGCCGCCATCATCGCTGCGTTCCATCGTAACGTGCATAACCGCAAGATGCGCCAAGAGCCGGCAATGAACAAGGTGAGAGATGTAGCGTAACTCTATGTTCTTGCCGACAAATGTGCCCGGCTGAAGAGGGAAGGAAGTACCCGGCGAAGATGCCGGGCGTGGAAACCGACTCCTCGAGATGAGGATACCGCCGCGGGCGAAGAAAGGCCGGCGCCGCAACAGAAGCGCAAAGGAAAAGCCGCGGCTTGCCGTCGAGGGATCTGGCGACGCCGGCTCCACCAAGAAAACCAAGGCAGATGACCCCGGCAAGGAGGTTGCCGGATGTGTCGCCTGCCGAGAAGCCAGGAAACTCCGACAAGCGATACTGCAAGATCCATCGCACCAAAGGCCATGCTCTCCAGGACTGCCGACAGGTTGAGCTCCTCACGAGAAGCGAGGGCTGAATATGAGAGGCGGACAAGGAGAAGGGCTCGACGGTGCTGAGGGGTCCGACAAGAAGCATGACGGCCAAAGGGCCGTCGCGCAAGGATAAGCAACAGAGAGGCCCGCCTGGGCCGTGATGTAAAGCCGTAAGACGACGATCACGAAGAGGACGAATCCGGCGACCAAGAGTTTCGTAAAAGCTACAGAGGCTATGTAAGGCCGAAAGCGCCTCGCTGCATACTTCTCACCGCCGCTTAAACAAAGGGCGCAAGAGATTATAGAGGCAGAGCTGCTGCTTGACGCCCAAAGGCCGAAGTGGTCCAAAGACACCTATCATTTTTGACACCGAGGACCACCGATCGCACTATCATGCGGTCGGTAAGCTTGCCATTGTTGGTTTCACCAACAATACGCAACCTCAAGGTGACGAAGATGCTAGTCGATGGCGGGGCCGGTCTGAACTTGATCTCGCCTGCCGTGATCGAGAAACTGCAGATTCCTAATGGAGACCTTGAAGAGACGGGCACGTTTTAGGGGGTCAACCCGGGAAGAAGCCAACCCAAGGGAAAGGTCACGCTGCCCGTGAATTTTGGAAGCGACCTAAACTTCAGGACAGAGAGGATCGTGTTCGATGTTGCCAAGATCCCCTTGCCCTATGACGGGATCCTTGGCCGCCAAATACCGGCTGTTCATGGCGGCGCCACACCACGCCTACAACACCTCAAGATGCCAGACTGTGACGATCATCACCATCCCTTTGACAAGAAAGATGCGCTGATTTGCACCGACCAGCTATACCAAGCAAGCGCCGCAGCTGCCGCCACTAGGGCACTTGCTCTCGCCATCGGGACCCCGGAGGGAAGAAGAAGAAGAAGACCGGTGAGACCTCGGACACACACTCCGACAAGCGCACCTCTTCGGAGTGTAGCGCCGCCACGAGGACGTGCTGAGAGCTCCACCGACGGAAACAAGAAGCCTGGGCCATACCGCCGGAACCAAGAAGGTTTCATTAATGAGGCCGGCACGGGAGGAGCTTTTACCATAAGCTCCACCCTTGACGACAAATAGGAAGGCGCGCTCGTCACCTTCCTGCGGGTGAATGTCGATGTGTTTGCATGGCAAGCTTCCGACATCCCCGATGTTCCCAGGGAGGTGATTGAGCACCACCTTACTGTCTGCCCTCATGCACGGCCCGTCAAGCAGAAGGTCAGAAAGCAAGCTTTGGAACGGCAAGAGTTCATCACAGAAGAGATCCGGAAACTAGAAGCAGCGGGTTTGGTAAGAGGAGTGCTCCATCCAACGTGGTTGGCCAATCCGGTCATGGTGCGCAAGGCAAATGGGAAGTGGAGGCTGTGTATTGATTACACGGATATCAATAAGGCTTGCCCTAAAGACCCCTTCCCGTTGCCACCCATCGATCAGATTGTTGACTCCACGGCTGGGTGTGATCTGTTGTCATTCCTCGACGCCTACTCCGGCTACCACCAGATCTTCATGACAAGAGAAGACGAAGAGAAAACAGCATTCATCACCCCATGTGGTACGTATTGTTTCATGTGGATGCCTTTCGGATTGAAGAGTGCTGGTTCGACGTTTGCAAGGGTAGTCCAGATTGGTTTTGAACCCCAGCTCCATAGAAATATGGAAGCTTATATGGACGACATAGTGGTCAAAACCAAGGATGTGGCAACCTCATACCGGATTTGCAAGAAACATTTGCGAACTCGCTAAGATCAATCTCAAGCTGAACCCTAAGAAGTGCGTCTTTGGCGCCCCGTCCGCAAGCTTCTCGGTTCTTGGTGTCACAACAGGATAGAGGCCAATCCGGACAAAATCAAAGCTATAGAGCAGATTGAAGCACCCAAGCGGATCAAGGATGTGCGTCGGCTTCTTTGGTTGCGTCGCCGCCATGGGCAGGTTCATTTCCAAGTTCGCTGAAGGCGCTTCCCTTTTTCAAGATCCCGAAAAGGCGGGCCCGATGGAGTGGATGCCGGTCAAGCAGCATTGCAAGGTTTGAAGAAGTATCTCCTCCGCGCCAATACTAGTTGCGCCTAAGCCACAGGAGCCGTTGTCGCTATACTGGGCGGCAATGGACTGTGTGGTCAAGACCGCACTAGTGGCGCAGAAGAGGTTGACGGCAAGGTGATGGCAGCGGCGAGCCCGACACCACCAATGCAGACGACACAACCAGTTGAAGTGCCGCGAATAAGAAAATGATGCAAGACACCCAGTCTACTTTGTTAGTTCCCTCCGCAGGGGCTAGATCAAGGTACTCCGGCGGCGTAAACCGCTCTTCACCCTTCTTATGGCCTCGAGGAAGTTGCGTCACTACTTCCGTGCACACGAGATCATCGTGGTCGGGCCGCTTCCCTCTGCAACGGATATTGCACAATCTGGAGGCAACGGGAAGAATTGTGGAATGGGCACTGGAGCTGTCCAGCTTTGGCCTCAAGTTTGAAATTACTTCGACGATTCAGAGCCGAGTCCTAGCGGAGTTCATTGCAGAATGGACCACAACACCTGACGAAGAAGTCCAAGAGACTGCTCTCCCCGGCAAGGAGGCAAGTTGTGATTGGATCATGTACTTTGATGGAGCTTTCTCCTTACAAGGCACCGGGGCTGGCGTATTGCTTGTCGCGCCCACCGGAGAGCACCTCAAGTACGTGATCCAGATGCACTTCCCCAAGGAGGTGTCGACAAACAATACGACAGAGTACGAAGGGCTACTTGCTGGTCTTAGGATCGCGGCGGACCTCTGAATCAAGAAACTCATTGTCAGGGGGGACTCGCAGCTTGTCGTCAAGCAAGTCAACAAGGATTACCAGAGCCCGTTGATGAAGGACTACGTTGATGAAGTGAGAAAGCTGGAAGAGCGTTTCGACGGTATCTGCTGAACATGTTCCCCGAGCGGAGAACGATATCGCCGACACTGTCAAAACGTGTTGCCCTCAAGCTACCTGTGGAACCAGGTACCTTTGTGCTTCAAATTTAACTTAGCCATCCGCTGATCCATCAACAGAGCGTAATAAGAGGAGGAAATCAGGGCCCGGCAAGTACTTTCCCCGCCGAAGCTCCCGGAGTCACGGCAAGGATGTTGCGGGGATACCGAGCCCGCCACGGACGATTGGCTCAAGTGAGCGTCAAGCTCTTGCCGCCGAGACACCGCTCCTATAGCGGAGGAAATGCCTTTAGTCCTCGCCGCCGAGCCTCGTGCTCGGCGTGGGCACAACATACCGTCCGATTCCTCCAACAGGGAACTTCCCGAGGAGCAGAAGAAGCGAAAGTAGCCCGCCGCTCTACCATGTACCAGTTCGTCGATGACGTCCTGTACAGAAAGAGGCCGAATGGTGTGAAATTGAAGTGTACCCCTCGATAGGAAGGAATGGAGCTGTTGGCAGAGATACACAGAGGCATATGTGGATCCCACATTGGGTCAAGGGCCCTTGCCGGCAAGGCATTCCGACAAGGCTTCTTCCGCCCACCGCCTCCAGATGCGACGACGCTAGTCACTGTGTGAAGCGTGTTAGTTCCATTCAAAGAAGCTTCATCAGCCACTCAAGCCCTTCAAACCATTCCTCTCTCCCGCCCTTCTCGATGCAGGGGCTCGACATATCGGGCCCTTTCCCCGCTGCTGTCGGGGCTTTGAGTACTTGTACGCTGTAATCGACAAGTTCACAAAGTGGCCGGAAGTGGAGGCAAAGGAGGAAGGTCACAGCTCGGGCCGTCAAGTTCTTCAAGGGACTAGTGTGCCGCTTTTGGCGTGCCCAACAGTGGTTATCACCGATAACGGCACACAGCTCACAAGCCGCACCTTCATGCAATATACCCAAGACCTCGGCAAAGAAAGTCTGCTTTTCGCCTGTTGCTCACCATGAGCAATGGTCAAGCCGAGAGGGCAAATGTCAAGCATCGCGAGGCTTAAGGACCAAGACCTTTGACAGGCTGCACAAGAGTGGAAGGCGCTGGATTGATGAGTTGCGGCGGTTCTTTGGTCGATCAGGACAACGCCAAATCGAGACACCGCCAGACACCTTTTGCCCTCGTATACGGGCGTAAGCCGCTTCTCCCATCGAACTCATATAGTGTCACCTCGAGTGCTCGCTATGACGAAGCTTGAGCAAGAGCAATCGCGGCAAGATGACGAGTGCTCCTTGAGGAAGATCGCCTTGGGCGGCTATGAGAGCAAAGACGCTACCAAAGAAGCCCTCGCGGCCGCTAACATAGCCGCAAGGTTCATGCCCGAAGCCTTGAGGAAGGCGACCTTGTCCTTCGCTGCTCAATCGCCAAGAATTCCAACAAGTTAACGCCAGTGGGAAGGCCCTACCGGTAATACGAAGTCACTGTGCCCGCAAGTCCGCCTGGAGATCAAGATGCTGCCCGTGAGTAACTCCCGGAACATTGAGCATCTTCGCAAGTTTTACCCGTAAGGCGCGGCTTGCCGGGCCCCCCGGCAAGCTACCTTTTGTACAAGCATTGCCGATGATGCATGTAACCCTTTGTACAAAGCCAGGCGCAGACCCTGAGCATAAATAAATGAGGCGCTGGCCCCCTAAGTTATAGAATGCATGCTAGGTCGAGTCTCGTCCTTGGTTAGGGTTGATAGTGCTTAGCGGCGACTAACCCCTAGCTTAGAGGTCGAGTGTGCCTCTTTGCCGTTCTTTTGTCTTCTTTGGTTCGCAGGACTTCAGATATCCTTGCCGATCACTTGAGGACGGAAAAAGAAGAGGGCAGATCGGCATCTAGACCCGACAAGCCAAGATTGCCGGGGTCGTAAGTGCAAAGATTCACCCACAAGAAACCAGAGTTGCCGGGGCTCTGACTTCAGATAAGTTCTTCATCCCTTGTCATGTATTCCCTTATGGACTGAGGTATGTGAAACCTCGTTTTTTCCAAATCTACCGTGCTCCCCTAAAACTCTAGGCCTTAGGGCTCGTTCCTGGGGCCAGGTTTGGTCGTAGTCGCGGCAGCAAAAGGATGAAACGAGGAGCCTGAACCCACCTCATCCCTGCCTCCGCCAAAAGCGTGAGAAAGGTCGGCGAAGTGGGAATACGGCAGGCTCGCTGTCGGGCAAGGAAATGTTTATCTTAGGGATATCAAGGATTTACTCCTTGTCGTGGGTTCTACCCGCAAACAAATGACCCGACAAGCATCCCTTTTTCATTAAAAACATTCCACTCAGGTACAGTCCATAGAGAATGAAAAGCATGAATGATGGGATTACAAGTTTTAAATTCAGCTAAGGCCCAAAGGCTTACAAACTAAAAAGAGATAAGGTGCCCGTAACCCCTTTCTTGTCCCTCTCCTCAGGAGGCAGATCAAGGAGGCGAAAAGGGCAAAAGGGGCGCCTAGGCGAGTTACGGGTGGCAGGAGGCACCAAGAGAACATCTCGGTGGCCGTCCGAAGGCTGGATGGTGATGGCGGCGCCGGAAGCAGAGCTCGAAGACGAGGCGGCAGGATCGCCAAGACGCTGTCAAGGCGCCGGTGTTCACAGAGCCCAATTTGACGGCCCCGCCCGCCTCTTCCTCTTCCGCAACCTCCCAACGCCCGCCCAAGGAGACGACCCCGAGAAGTTCAGAAGCCGGGCGACACGGATGATGGGATCGCTGGTGCCAGACGGAGCGGCGCCGACACCTAGTCGGACTCACATCCTGCCGCCTGCTACCCTCATCCTCGCTGCCGCTGTCCTCCTCGCCACTCCCGCTCGAGGAGGAGCCTTCGCTATCAGAAGAGCTCTCCATGCAGCACCTTGCCCGAGTCCCCAAGCACCCAAAGACCTTGACGGAGAGGAGGCCGCCCTCCATCGCCTTGAAATGGAGAGTGAGCCTCACTGCCGAGCGGTGGATATGAGCGAACGCCTTCCACCTCGACCAAGATACATCACTTGAGGGGCTGGAAAGTCGACGCAAACTCGCTGCATCGCTGATCCAACAGCCCCTCATGTGTTCGTAGTGACTCCGGGCGGATCCAGCTCCATCTCGCCGCGAATGGAGTCGGGAGACGAAGGCGATGGCGAGGCGGCCGGGCGCACTGACGAAGAACTCGCAAGGATCATCTCGACATGGCCTCCATGGGGAGGAACTATCGGCGGAGGCGGGCCGGCGCGCCGCCTGCTTCTCCTTCTTCCCTCGAGCGCCTGCTCGCCCCACGGCCTCGCCCCACGGCTCGCTTTCTCCCCTTCCTCGCTGGCTCTGCCACCACAGGTGAAGGAGAAGGAAGGACGCGTTGTCGAGCGGCGACCCTTGCCGCCACGGTTGAAGAGCCAGGATTCCCTCTCTCCATGGCGGATGGAGGGAGGGGGAGCAGAAGCTGAAGGAAGGAGAAGATGGAAGAGTACGGGACGCCGTTCCCCCCCAGTCTTTTAAAGGAACGGGGTGGGGGCACGGCCGCCCCGCTCAGCCAATCAAGACACGGAAGGCGCAGGGAGCTGGGACCAACCCGCTGACCCGGCCCGCGACGGCCCGGTTTCCCGCCTCCACCGTTCGCCACCCCAAGCGCATGAGAACCACGTGGCAGGCATGCGGGACCGAGGCGACGGGTGAGGCGGCCTCTCCCACCCAAAGGATCGTGGGAGTGGACGCTTGAAGACCACGCCTGCCCTGCTTCAAGAATGGGCCGCGCCTCCACGCCCTCCGTTTATGTGGAAGGCGCGAACCGCCCCCTTTTACTGCGACGTGACGCATGCGCGCAGAGCTCAGCCCCACGCATGCCGCCGACGTCACGCACGCCTCCCCACGCCGAGCCACGCGCGGGAGGCATGGGAAGCGCAGCGCATGAAAAGACTTACCACGGTAAAAACTACCCCGCCTGCTCACAAGATTGCTTTTGGGCCTAGCCCAACGACGCGACAGCGCTTACGTAGGCCCAGCCCCGGTTTCCCGGTGTACAAAAAGAGGGGTACACTTTTGTACGCTTATAATCGCGGCACGAAAGCAGCCCGAGCCACGGGCACCACTGCACTGAGCAAGGCAAGGGAGGTGAGCCAAGGTAAGGACGAAACTCGAAAGGAGCAGAACAACGCCAAGATCAAGACCACAAAGAGCAAAGGGGACGAAGCGGACTACCCCGCAAGGTCCTTGCCGGGGGGCTGTTTTAGCAAACCCAGCAAGGCCCTTGCCGGGGCGGCTCGCCCCACACCTACGGAGGGAATCACCCTTGAGTCCACTGCCCCTATGGGGCAAGGATTCGGGAGACATCCCCGTGGTGGCATGCAGATCTTTGTGAAGACATTCAAGATCAGATACACACTATAGAAGACGATGACCCTTGGCGGGATCCTAGCCAAGGAGGACCACAAGGCCCCCAAAGAAGAGCCTTGCTGTGGATGACAAAGAAGCGCCGCAAGACCCTCGGCTGGGCCCCCAGAAGACCCTTTGCCGGGCTAAGGCGAGGCCCTTGCCGAGAACACCGTGGGGCCACCATCGTGCCCACGCCAGCCAAACCTCCACCACTGTCAGACATAGCTGCCGACCCAACCAGTTGGGCTGGCACTGCGTGGCGGGCGGATCTTCGTGGAGACCCACCATCGCGCCACCTCACCGCCTGCCTGCCTACATGGCACCACAGTGCACCGGCTGGCTGTATGGCGTGGTCAACACGAAGGGAGCGGCGACGGACGAGACTGGCTCTCCCCTGCCCCCGATAAAGCAAGGACACCTAAGGAAGACGCATTAATGGCTCCTTGTCATGTAATGCGAGGGATAAACTCAAGATCATCAGTACCCTTTCCACCTCCATGTGCCACTGTATGGCACCCTTTCCCTATAAAAGGAGGCCCAAGGCGACTGTGAGGAGGATTCGCTTTTGGAGCTCCTCACGCCCCATAGCTAGATCAAGAACACAGATAAACAAGCCACCAAAGTAGGAGTAGGGTTTTACGCATCCTCGCGGCCCGAACCTGGATAAAGAACCCGCGTGCTATCTGTTTGATCCGCTCTTCTCACGACCCCGCGCCCCGCAACCGTAGTAGGGATTCTTGTGATCCCATAGGTGTCGTCCCCGCACCGACATATGGCTAACAATTAGCAATAAAGTAAAATAATTACATGGCATTTACATTGACTCGCAGGTCATAAAATAAATTAAGACAACTCCTATGGCTCCTGCCGGTTGTCATACTCATCGACATGCAAGTCGTGATTCCTATTACAAGAACATGATCAATCTCATACATCACATATAGCATTCATCACATCCTTTTGGCCATATCACATCACATAGCATACCCTGCAAAACAAGTTAGACATCCTCTAATTGTTCTTGCATGTTTTACGTGGTTGTTATGGGTTTCTAGCAAGAATGTTTCTTACCTACGCAAAACCACAACGGTGATATGCCAATTTCTATTTACCCTTCATAAGGACCCTTTTCATCGAATCCGATCCGACTAAAGTGGGAGAGACAGACACCGCTAGCCACCTTATGCATCAAGTGCATGTCACCGGTGGAACCTGTCTCACGTAAGCGTACGTGTAAGGTCGGTCCGGGCCGCTTCATCCCACAATGCCGCCGAATCAAAATAAGACTAGTAACGGCAAGCAAATTGACCAAATCATTGCCCACAACTACTTTGTGTTCTACTCGTGCATAGAATCTACGCATAGACCTAGCTCATGATGCCACTGTTGGGGAACGTAGTAATAATTCAAAATTTTCCTACATGTCACCAACATAAATCTCGGAGATGCTAGCAACGAGAGAGAGGGAGTGCATCTTCATACACTTGAAGATCGCTAAGCGGAAGCGTTACAAGAACGCGATTGATGGAGTTGTACTCGCGGCGATTCAAATCGCGGAAGATCCGATCTAGCGCCGAACGGACAGCGCCTCCGCGTTCAACACATGTACAGCCCGGGGATGTCTCCTCCTTCTTGATCCAGCAAGGGGAGAGGAGAAGTTGAGGGAGAACTCCAGCATCACGATGGCATGGTGGCGATGGAGCTCGTGGTTCTCCGGCAGAGCTTCGCTAAGCACTACGGAGGAGGATGAGGAGGAGTTGGAGGAGGAGAGGGCTGCGCCAAGGAAGGGGTGTGGCTGCCCTCTCTCTCCCTCACTATATATAGGGGGAAGGGGGGTGGAGGAGGCGCCCTAGGGTTCCATAGGGGAGGGGCGGCGGCCACAGGGGAAACCCTAGATGGGTTTGGGCGCTCCCACCCCAAGGAAACTTGCCCCCCAAGCCGGGAGGGGCGGCTGCCCTAGGGAAGGCGCCCCCACCTCTCCAGGTTACGTGAGAGGGGTTGGGAGGGGCGCACAACCCCTTAGTGGGCTGGTGTGCCCTCCCTTGGCCCATAAGGCCCCCAAACGCTGTCGGGGCCTCCAAACACCTTTCGTCCACTGGTCGTCACCCGGTACTCCCAGAACAATTCCGGACTCCAATACCCTTCGTCCAATATATCGATCTTCACCTCCGGACCACTCCGGAGTTCCTCGTCACGTCCGGGATCTCATCCGGGACTCCGAACAACCTTCGGTAACCACATACTATTTCCCATAACAACTCTAGCGTCACCGAACCTTAAGTGTGTAGACCCTACGGTTCGGGAACCATGCGAACATGACCGAGACACCTCTCGCCAATAACCAATAGCGGGATCTGGATACCCATATTGGCTCCCACATGTTCCACGATGATCTCATCGGATGAACCACAATGTCGCGGATTCAATCAATCCCGTATACAATTCCCTTTGTCTATCAGTATGCTACTTGCCCAAGATTCGATCGTCGGTATCTCTATACCTTGTTCAATCTCGTTACCGGCAAGTCTCTTTACTCGTTCTGTAATGCATGATCCCGTGGCTAACTCATTAGTCACATTGAGCTCATAATGATGATGCATTACCGAGTGGTCCCAGAGATACCTCTCCGTCATAAGGAGTGACAAATCCCAGTCTCGATTCGTGCCAACCCAACAGACACTTTCGGAGATACCTGTAGTGCACCTTTATAGCCACCCGCCACGTTGTAACGTTTGGTACACCCAAAGCATTCCTACGGTATCCGGGAGTTACACAATCTCATGGTCTAAGGAAATGATACTTGACATTAGAAAAGCTCTTAGCAAACGAACTACACGATCTTGTGCTATGCTTAGGATTGGGCTTGTCCATAACATCATTCTCCTAATGATGTGATCCTGTTATCAATGACATCCAATGTCCATGGTCAGAAAACCATAACCATCTATTGATCAACGAGCTAGTCAACTGGAGGCTTACTAGGGACATGTTGTGGTCAATGTATTCACACATGTATTTGAAAGTGCAACTATCCCTAGTTGGTTTTGGTAATTCCTAACAGCATATAGCTCATTGAGCTAACATCATTCCAATATGAATATTTCAGGAAAAGCTCAATGAATGGCATGGCATGGATGAGAAAAGTGGATCCCTCAAAATGCTAAGGACAAAAGGATTGGCTCAAGCTGAAAAGCTCAAGACTCTACATTTTATATTTTAGTGATCCAAGATCACATTGAGTCTATAGGAAAAGCCAATACTATCAAGGAGGGATGAGGTGTTTCTTAATGAGTTTCTTGCTCTACTGTGCTTAGTGGTATGCTCCAAAACCCTCAACTACTTTCTCATATCCACATATGACCTAAACCAAAAGTCAAACTTGGCCCCATCAATTCTTTCTACCCGGCGCCACCGAGTTCAGATGTCATAGCCACTGCCACAAACCCTAGGCAAATCGGTCTCACCGATAGGAATCTCGGTTTCACCGAGATGGGGTTGTAATCTCTCTGTTTCCCTTTGTAACGTTTCGATACCACTGAAATGAGCGATGGGTCCCACCTAGATTGCAATGTAAACTCCCTGTTTCCTTTAGTGATCCAAGATCACATTGAGTCTCTACTGTGCTTAGTGATATGCTCCAAAACCCTCAACTACTTTCTCATATCCACATATGACCTAAACCAAAAGTCAAACTCGGCCCCATCAATTCTTTCTACCCGGCGCCACCGAGTTCAGATGTCATAGCCACTGCCACAAACCCTAGGCAAATCGGTCTCACCGATAGGAATCTCGGTTTCACCGAGATGGGGTTGTAATCTCTCTGTTTCCCTTCGTAACGTTTCGATACCACTGAAATGAGCGAACCGGTCCCACCGAGTTTACCTGACCAACTCTCTGGTTAGCTTATTACCAAAATCGGTCTCACCGAGTTTGTGTAATCGGTCTCACCGAGATTACGTTATGCCCTAACCCTAATCACATCGGTCCTACTGAGTTGCATGTCGGTCCCACCGAAAATCCTAACGGTCACTAGATTTGCTGAATCGGCCGACCGAAGTTTATCAATTTGGTCCCACCGAAGTTTGGCAAGTTGTGTGTAACGGTTAGATTTTGTGTGGAGGCTATATATACCCCTCCACCTCCTCTTCATTCGTGGAGAGAGCCATCAGACAAACCTACACTTCCAACTTGTTGTTTCTGAGAGAGAACCACCTACTCATGTGTTGAGGCCAAGATATTCCATTCCTACCATATGAATCTTGATCTCTAGCCTTCCCCAAGTTGCTTTCCACTCAAACCCTCTTTCCACCAGATCCAAATCCTATGAGAGAGAGTTGAGTGTTGGGGAGACTATCATTTGAAGCACAAGAGCAAGGAGTTCATCATCAACACACCATTTGTTACTTCTTGGAGAGTGGTGTCTCCTAGATTGGCTAGGTGTCACTTGGGAGCCTCCGACAAGATTGTGGAGTTGAACCAAGGAGTTTGTAAGGGCAAGGAGATCGCTTACTGTGGAAGATCTACCGCTAGTGAGGCAAGTCCTTCATGGGCGACGGCCATGGTGGGATAGAAAAGGTTGCTTCTTCGTGGACCCTTCGTGGGTGGAGCCCTCCGTGGACTCACAAGAACTGCTACCCTTCGTGGGTTGAAGTCTCCATCAACGTGGATGTACGATAGCACCACCTATCGGAACCATGGCTCAAAAATCACCGTGTCTCCAAATTGCTTGAATCCTCCAAACCCTTCCCTTTACATTCTTGCAAGTTGCATGCTTTACTTTCCGCTGCTCATATACTCTTTGCATGCTTGCTTGAATTGTGTTAAGATTGCTTGACTTGTGCTAAGATAGCTAAAATCTGCCAAATATTAAATTGGGAAAAGGACAAGTTTATATTTGGTCAAGTAGTCTAATCACCCCCCCTCTAGACATACTTTCGATCCTACAAGTGGTATCAGAGCTTTGGTCTCCATTTGCTTTGATTTCCTAGCTTTTGGTGGTCATAGCCTTGGTTTCACAACCTAGGAGAGTATGGCTGCCTAGCAAGGGAAATTATCACCGTAGAGGTCCTTACTTTGATGGTACTAATTTTGCTAGTTGGAAGCATAAGATGAAAATGCATATTCTTGGACATAACCCCTACTGCTTGGGCTATTGTGTGTATTGGCTTGCAAGGTGAATTCTTTGATGGGAGAGAACCGAACCGTGAAGCTAGTGCGGAAGAGTTGAAGATGCTGCAATACAACGCTCAAGCTTGTGACATCCTCTTCAACAGACAGCCTCAAGAATTCAACAAAATCAGCCGTCTTGAGAATGCAAAGGAAATTTGGGACACTTAGATTGATATGCATGAAGGTACCGACTCCGTCAAGGAATCCAAGTTGGATGTGCTCCAAAGTCAACTTGACAAGTTCAAAATGAAGGATGGTGAAGGTGTCGCTGAAATGACTCTAGGCTTGCTCTTATCACAAATGAGATTGCGGGCTTAGGGAGTGAAGAGATGACCGACAAATTCATCATCAAGAAGATCCTAAGAGCTTTGGACGGAAAATATGATACCATGTGCACATTGATCCAAATGATGCCCAATTACAAAGATCTCAAGCCAACGGAAGTCATTGGAAGAATTGTTGCTCATGAGATGTCACTCAAGGATAAGGAGGAACTTCACAACAAGTCAAGTGGTGCTTACAAAGCCTCATGTGAAGCCCCCACATCATCAAGTGAGAAACAAACCTTCAATGAAGAATTGAGGTTAATGGTGAAGAACTTCAACAAGTTCTACAAGAGTAGAAGCAAAGAGAGAAGCTCCAAGTCAAGGTCCTACAATGACAAAGGATCTTCTAGTCGAGAGCGCAATTGCTACAATTGTGGGAGACCCGGACACTATTCCAATGAGTGTATGGCACCCCACAAAAGAAGAGAAGAATCACCCAAGAGGAGAAGTAGAAGAGAAGAATCACCACCAAGAGAGAGGAGGAGTAGAGATGATCGTTATGAACGAAGAACTTCCCGGAGAAGCAATGATTCAGAAAGGAAGGACAAGTCATCAAGGAGCTACACAAAACAAAGACATCAAGCTCATGTTGGTGAATGGGTATCCGGCTCCGACTCCGACAATCACTCCGAGAGAAGCTATCACTCCAACTCCGAATATACTCGAGATGAAGGTGTTGCCGGTCTAGCACTTGTCTCAACCAACTCCTATGACATATTTGATTCACCAAATGAAGGACTTGGAAGATGCTTCATGGCTAAAGGCCCAAAGGTAACACACCACGAGTATGTTGATTTCAATAGTGATGAAGATGACTTGCTAGGTGATGATGATTTACTTGTTGACAACTCTAGTGATGAATACTATGATGAAACGTCAATTAATCATGCTAATCAAGATAAAATGAATGACAATGATAAGAAGAAGATTGAGCTTCTAACTAAAGAACTAAACACTCTTAAGTTAGCTCATGAAACTATCTTAGAAGATCATCGAGAAATTTTAAGGACTCATGAGAAGTTACGCTTTGAAAAGCTCAACCTTGAGCAAGAGCATGAGTTCTTAAAGGCAATCAATGATGATCTCCGTAAGAAAAGTTCTTCTTACATTGCCAAGCGTTTACTCTTATCTACTTACATGCCTCAAGTCAAGTCCACTAACAAGAACAAGAAGGATTCTTCCTCTAGTAGTAACAATAATCATGCTAAATCAAATGTTGTTGCTTCTAGTAGTTCTCTTGATTCCACTAATGATTCTCTTAGCCAAGTTACACTTGAGCAAGAAAATAGCTTATTGAAGGGAATTATAGAGAAAGGTGTTTACAAAAGCTTTGCCGGGAGTAAGCAATTTGAGGAAATTGTACGTAAGCAAGGAAGGCACCGGAAGAACCAAGGTGTTGGTTTTGAACGAAAGTTCAATGCCAATGGAGTTGAGTGGGAAGAAGATCAATACCCCAAGACGAAGTTTGTTCCTCAACAAGTGAAGTATGATCCTACTTCCTTCAACGGGACACAAGCTCAAGATGATCTTCCACCACAAGACCACAAGCAAAAAGGCAAGGACAAGCTTCAAGAGGAAATTGATGCATTTGAAGAAGCTCCTAAGGCCTTGGTCAAGTGGGTTCCCAAGACTACGTCAAGTTCTACTTCATCAAGTACGACTACAACTCCAAGGATTCCCATCAAGATGATGTGGATCCCGAAGAAGAACTAGAGAGTTCTTGAGGGTGACTCCGCCAACATATTTCACTCATATCATTTTGGCAACAACAAGTGCAATCAACTTCCACATCTTGCACTAGTTCAAGGAGTCACAAACCCTCTTGTTGGTAAGACAAGGGACAAGATAACCTAATGCTTTCATAGACATTATCTTGTGTGAGCATCACTCTATGTCTATGGATATCCTTGTTTGTTCCTTGTGGGACTAACCCGTGTAGGTATTGAAAGTGCAACTCACTCCAAGGGATTGCTCCAAATGATCTACATCAACATTGAGCATCCACATCTTCAACACCTACATGAAGTCATCATCGACAAAACCCAAGGTTAGTTCATCCCTCTAAGGGGGGATATCACATCTAGGGGGAGCTTAACTCTAAGAATTGAGTCAAAGCAACTCTAATGGTGTGAACACATCAATGCATTATGTAAAAGTGGTAACCCCACTTGAGCTTAAATGATGAGTATGACCTATGATCAAATGTTCTCATTTGACTCCTAAGTCAATATACTCATATATAGATGACCTAGTCATCGCCAATTGTTTGATAGATACTAGAATTGTTTGTGCATGCTTTTTCACATATTTCATTTGCCATTTTATTGTGTGAGCATGTTGGTTGCATATTTTACTCATTCGAGGACATCCACTTGCTGTTTTGATTGATTGGTTCCTTTTCTTTTACAAAGTAGATGGACAAGAATGCCTAAGAACCTTCTCTAGCTATCTATGATTTTTTCGTCTCAAACTCTATTCATGCTACATCACAAAATTTGATCAAGTCAGATTTGAACCACTCAGTGTGAGGAGCACTCGGAGTCCCCGATTCGTCATAGACTTAAACTTCCAAAACTTCTTTGTGCGTTTGGTCCGACCGATTCCTCCATTTCGGTCATACCGAGATCACTAAGTCGATCTAGGTTTTTCAATCTCGGTGCAACCGATTTGAACTTTCGGTCACACCGAAGTTGTCAGAATCAGATAGTTATGCATCTCGGTGCTACCGAGTTGTTCCACTCGGTCACACCGACATGGTCGGGCTATATATACTCACGGGCAAAAATTTGGAAACTTTCTCCAAACCCCTTCGCCCGCGCATAGCTTGCTCTGCCTCTAGGGTCTCCAAATCGTCCTCCTCGTGCCAGCCGCCTCCAGTCACTGGTCTCCGCCGCCGTCAACGGAATTCATCCCCGCTGTTGCCGGCGTAGCGAGTTCATCGCCAAGCTAGGGAATGGACTCGGTCACAGTGCTATCCCCATCCGATTCCTAGCACATTGTGTTCATCATGATTCTTGCCACGATTGAAACTACTCTATCCAGCCAAAACAATCCATAGTTTAGTAGTGAGTTGAAAATTTAGGGTTAGGTTTCCGCCGAAACCATCTCAGACCCACCGAGTTGCAGAACTCGGTTCCACCGATTCGGCTAAGGCCATTGCACAAGTGATTCTCGGTCTGACCGAGAATTGCAAATCGGTGTGACCGAGTTCAGGACTTTGTGAAACCCTAGCGCCTCGGTGCCATCGAACTATGACTCGGTCGACCGAGTTCACTAGTTTAGGTTCCAAAAGTCGCTTCAAGATCACCGAGTTTGCAAATCGGTTGATCCGAAATGCTTTCTGTGGAAAACTAAAACTAATTTTTTGAATCATTCTTTTGCAAAAACCTCTGTATTTTGTGATGCTCATCCACTCTATCTCATCTACATCTATTCACAGGGTTAGCAGTCAGTGTTTGCAACATGTCTGGTCAAAGTGACAGCCAGAACAGAGAAGAGGAGCAGATTCAGATGAGTGAGGGCACTAGTCCCTCTAGTACCTCTGATGAGGGCAGCAGGAGCACCCCAAGCAACTTACCCAAAGCTGCCACCAGGACCAGAAAGAAGAAAACCTCAGAATCTGAGGATGAAGACTATGTGGCAGTAGAGGATGAGGCCACTTCCAAGAAGAAAGTGCTCAAAAGGAGTATGGCACAACTGCTGCCATTAAGCCTGGAATGAAGACCAAAGTACCTGCAAAGAGAACTCCCATGTCTAAAGCCAGAGCCTCTACTCAAATACCTTTGGAATCTCAACCCAAAGAGGCTGCTGCAGAAGGGAAGTAAAGGAAGGAAAGGGTCAAGAAGACCATGGCCAGAGTTGTTGGAAAGCCTTCCATGATGGAAGAGGAAGAGGAAGAAGAGGTTGATGCTGAGGGAGTCCTGGATTAGGGGGTATCCAGACAGCCGGACTGTGTACAACGTCCGGACTATTGAAGCGTGAAGATACAAGACTCAAGACTTCGACCCGTGTCCGGATGGGACTTTCCTTGGCGTGAAAGGCAAGCTTGGCGATCCGGATATTATATTTCCTTCCTTGTAACCGACTCCATGTAAACCCTAGCCCTCTCCGGTGTCTATATAAACCGGAGAGGTTGGTCCTTAGAAGGCCGATCACAATTACAATCATACCATCATAGGCTAGCTCTTAGGGTTTAGCCTCTATGATCTCGTGGTAGATCTACTCTTATACTACCCATATCATCAATATTAATCAAGGTGAAGTAGGGTTTTACCTCCATCGAGAGGGCCCGAACTCGGGTAAACATCTGTGTCCCTTGCTTCCTGTTATCATCAGCCTTGACGCACGTGATCGGGACCCCTACCCGAGATCCGCCGGTTTTGACACCGACATTGGTGCTTTCATTGAGAGTTCCTTCCGTCGTTCTTGCCAGCTCGATGGCTCCTTCAATCGTCATCAACGACGCTGTCTGTGGCAGACTTTCCTCCCGGACAGATCTTCGTGTTCGGCGGCTTCGACTTGTGGGCCAACTCGCTGGCCATCCGGAGCAGATCGCTACACCTCGCCACGGTGCCAGTTCAGAAACCTGAACTACACGACGGACATCCGCGGAGACTTGATCTTCGATAGATTTGGGCCTATGTCAGGAGCACCAGACAGTCACGACGAACACGACTTAGACCTGCTGTCGAGCAAAGCTCGGGGTGTCACCCCCGCAGTAGCCTTGGACTTAAGTCCGGAGCAGGCTGCGTTGCCCAAGGACGGGGGGCTGGACCCCGCCCCGCAGGTCGTGCACTCATCGGCGGTAGAGCCGAACACGGGCCTTACCGCCTGTGGTGGCCTGTGAATCCGGACCCCCAGATTCGTATCCGGACGTTGGTTTCGATCCGCGCACTCCCGATCCAGTCGAGCCAGGTTGGGCTTCGGTAATGGAGTTCACCACTGCGGATATCTTCCAGCACTCGCCCTTCGGCGACATGCTGAACTCATTAAAGTCTCTCTCTTTGTCGAGGCTCTTGGCGAACTATGTCCTACTCGAGGGAAGCGGCGATGAAGGAATTCTTTGCCCACCCACCACCCACTTCATTGCCACGGTCGATGATTTAACCGACGTGATTGACTTTGACTCCAAAGACATCAATGGTATGGACGACGATGCAGGAGAATCACAGGAGCCACCGCTCATGGGGCGGCGGATAGCCGCCTACCCCCATGATATACAAATGGCGGACACTCCGAAGGAAACCAATGGCGATGAGGCAGCAGAGGATAATCCCCCAGGGGGAAAAGCAAAGCATGGGCATCGTCGGCACCGCTCCAAGCCCCGCCATAGGAATACCGGCCCAGAAGTCGAAAACAATTCGGATGGCGCCGAAAACGAATATAACCCTAGTCGGCTTGCCTTTCAGAAGGCTGGACTGGCCACGGTGGGATACTTGGAGAGGGACAACTATACGCCCCCTCCGAGGACGAGGCAAGCCTCGGCAATGACGAATTCGGCGTGCCTAAAGATCTAGTGGAACAAGCTCGCTTCGAGCGACGGCTCATGGCCACGGCAAAGAGCCTGCAAAGGAAGCAACAACAGCTTAAAGTCGACCAAGATTCACTGGTGGAAAGATGGACCAAGGTCCTGGCCACTGAAAGATACGGACCCGACCGCCCCGACAAAGGGCACACAGGGCACAACCGGCCACCCCAACCTAAGCAGGAGAACTCAAGGCACATGCCCCGACATCAACACACCACTACGGTCCAAAACAATACGAAGGACAAAATAAGAAGCATCCTCAAGCCTTGGCGCAATGGTCATAAGCGTCAAAACAGGAAGGTTGGTGATAATTCCAGCAACTCCCAGTCCGGTCAGCGGACAAAGAACAACTCAGACCTGTCCGGCCCCAGCCACGCACTCGATCAACCATGTGAAATCCATGGTACTCCTAGAAGGACGGCAAAGCATACCAATAGAGAATGCCGGATCTTCAAAACAAAGCGGCTGGTCGCGTGCCGAAAACAATGAGGGGAGGCATCTGGTCAAGAGCCCCCCCATAGCATAAAAGTACGGCCGATCGCCCCCGACCGCATTAACCACAGCAACTCAATTGCAGTACCTCCGGACACAGCAAACCGGGGCCCCATAACACATAAAACCCCCGCAGGTGTGAAACCACAAACAACATCTCCTAAAAGATGCTAGGGGCAAAGGCCAATTTTTTCTGGCCCATCATTCTAAACGGTTGTCTCCGGATCACCAAAAAATACTTCGCCAAAGAATAAATCTTCGGCACCTTCCCACCATGCGGTAATTTCATCAGTATGCTAGCAGGATGGACCACGTTGACTAGATTCCACGTGGTCAATCACTCAGCCAACACCATGTGATACAATCACTGCGGCGAACCCGCCCTCGTATGGAAATCATACATTTCTGGAGTAGCGAGTCGCACATGCCTATCAAAATTTTGATATGACAGCCAACTATCCGGACACCAATTGAGGAGTCCGCGTTACCCAATGTTATAACGGCTGGGTTTACCAGGGTCCGATCAGGAGCCCTCGGACCAACCACAAGAGGACGCTCAACTACCTCCTAGTATTTGCCTTACAAACTAACTTTGACGCAGAACAGGATTGGTGACGTGGAATCGGCCAGGACACACAAGGAGCCCCCCCCCCCCCTAAAAGAAGGCAGTCCGGATTCACTCTTGATCCACTCACAACTCCCTCCAGTCCGGCCATCACAGGTTCCGCCAAAAAACACCTCTTTTCATAATCATACATCGTACTCATATGCATAGACATATCATTTTGCTACAATGCGTAGACTTAAATAACACTTACCGGCCGTCGCTTTTCATTGACACCTCGTGTTATGCCCGATTATGCCAGGGGCTTCATAATACGGCAATAAAATGCGACCACCTTCTCGGTCGTCTGGCACCCCGAACTTATAGCACTATATGCATCAGCTCCGAATCATGTCTTGGATCATTGGTTGGGTTTGCCTGGCTCCCTTGTTTTGGTACCTTACGTTCCGCTATATCGGCTAAGGTAGCGCAGGGAGAACTACTGCGATTGTGTCCCGGATCTGCCGGACGAGCACCTCAGTAGAGAAAGCCGAAAATCGACTGTCATGATATAGCGAGAGCTGGTCAGCTGTTCGAGAGGTTGTAAAATCCTTAAAGATTTATTCCGCACAACGCCATTATAAATGCAGAGTGCGACGGATCGGTCTTCTGATCAGGCGCCAATAGAGCCCCTAGTTCGGCCTTAGAACACTAGGGGTCTTACCGACCATACTCAAATTCCTATGGCTAAGTGAGAGTAATAAAGCCTTATAGTCCGATTGCCTGGTTCGTGGTGAGAAACGCCTCCGCAAAAGGACCCAACTATGGGATAAAGAGCTTTCAGATATATCCCGAACACCCCCGTATTCTTTTACGTAAAGGTAATTTACGATCGCCAACTCTCGGGATTTACATACAATAAATAGCCGCAGGAAGAACATATGTTCAAACAAAACAGTAATATATAAACGCCATAATCCCATATTACAAAAAGTGGCACGAATGCCCTCAGGGAAATATAATGTCTTTGGCACATTTATCCGCCGCAAGGTGGGCTCCCTTCAGTACACCTTCATAGTACAGTTCGGGCTTGCGATGCTCCTTACCCTTGGGCGGCCCCTCAGTCATCAGCTTCTCCGCGTCAAGCTTCCCCCAATGCACTTTTGCATGGGCGAATGCCATACGTGCACCCTCTATGCAGACCGATCGCTTAATAGCATCAAGCCGAGGACAAGCACCCGCAATCCGCTTCACGAGCCCGAAGTAACTGCCGAATTGGTTCCAGCCACCGGGACAATCAAGTCCTTCATGGCTAGTTCGGCCGCTTTGGTGCGATTCGACCGCTTCATTGATCGATAAAGGGCACCGGATAGTTCGGTGCCAAATATGGCGACCAGAAATCCTTCTCCGCAGACTTCTTTTCCTCGGTTCGGTAGAATTGGGCGGCATCTGATATGCTGCGAGGAAGATCCGCAAACGCCCCTGGAAAAAATAAGAATTCAGCTTGCCGCTTAGAATTCTTCCCATTATCATGAACAAATGGCTAAGAACACAGAAGGCCTTACCAGCCGCAACTTTCCGGGCCTCCTGAATGTCCCAGACAAAGCACCTCGGGCTTCTTCCCGAGCATCTTCCATGACTTGGAGCGCTTGGCGAGTTCGGATTCTTTCCCTATTAGACTCTGCTCCAAGCCCTCGCTTTTCTTCACAGCCTCATGGAGCTCCCGCCACCTGTGACAACCACAACCTCGTGTTTTTCACGAAGTGCCTATTCGGCGGCAACCTTCTCGTTGGCATCATCCATAGCCTTTTTCAGTGCCTCATATTCGGCACTCGCTCCTAGGGCACAAATGCTTTTCCATAAGCACAATTACTTATTTGTGCCTAATGCAAGACAATGTTTCAACATACCTTGTTTATCTTCTAATTGCTTCCTCACGCGGCCAAGTTCTTCCTCAGCCTGTTCCAGGCTCCGCTTCAGTTCCGACACTTCCGCATTATGAGCGGCCGTCTTCTCCGCAGATGCCTGTATTCAAACAAAGAGGTACACGTCAATAACATAAGTTCCCACGACAAGAGAGGATTTGATCCTCGCGGCTCCCCTCCTTCACGGACAGTGTATCAGGGGCTACTACTCATATTATGACGATTCCTCAAAGGTTTCTTGGGAAACATACCTCAGAGGCCTTTATAAGACCAAGGCAGGACTCGTTCAGCCCGCTCTCGGCGGACTGAATCTTTTCAACCACCGCACCCATAAGGGTCCGATGTTCATCAACGATAGACACGTTCTTTAACGCTGTCGATAGACCGCCTGGCAGCTCTGCCCGAACAGAGGTTGCCGGTGGAGTAGGCAGGCCTCCCACCATTGAAGGTGGCTGCTCGCCCGATTCGGGAGCCTTAGAGGTCTCCCGGACCTTGTCCGACTGTGGGCCGAACCCAAGATCGCCCCCGCTGACAGCACACTCCGGGGCCATCACTCCCGTGTGTCCGACTCCAATGATATGCCCCCCTGGTCCGAGCCCCGTTGAGACGACACCTCAGTGTCGCGCCGGGACTTTGGGGAAGGGGCCTCTGGAGGCGTCTCGCTCGCCAAGGCGTCAGAGTTCAGCGAATCCTCGAATGAGGACTGGCCGGCGCGAGACCTCGCCGGACTGTGCAAAATATAGCAACAGTTAAAACTACTATACCCAAAAACAATCCCGGACGTGTATGCGCGTTCGGATTTTGTACACTTATGACTTCTCCAGGGGCTGGGCCCTGGGATCCCACTCCGGGCTGCTATCGGCAGCCGTGGTGGATGCCTCTAGGAGGGAACCTTTTCTCCTCTTGGGCGATTCGGCCTCCAGGGAGGAGGAAGCTACACGCTTCTTCCCACCTTCAGAGTGAGGCTTGTCCTCCTCTACTTCTTCCTCTTCGTCTTCCGAAGAAGGAGCGTCGCTTGAGACTTCGAAATTTGCATCCGAAACCTCGCGGTGACAGAGGCCACTCCGGGTCTTCTCGACCTTCTTGGAGGCCTCCTTCTTTGGCACCTCGTAAGGCGTGGGGACCAGCATCTTCGTCAGAAGAGGTCCGGCCGGTTCCTCCGGCAACGGGGCCGGACAATGTATCCGCTCCACTTTCTTTATCCATCCCTGAGGTCACAATGAAACACGATTAGGATGTTTCCCTCATGACATGCCAGATGAAGCATGAATAGACAGAGCTTGGCTGTGACTTACCGAGCTTGGAGAATGGGATAACTGATACCCACGGTCCTCGGTGGGGCTCGACCATGATTTGCCACTCTTAAAGAGCACCTTCCAGATATCCTTGTGGGAGGAATCATAAAGCTCCCGAAGGGTTTGGTGCTCGGCTGGGTCGAACTCCCACATAATACAAGCTCGGCGCTGACAGGGGAGAACCAGGTGAACTAGCATCACCTGGACTACATCCACAAGTTGGACGTCCCTATCGACCACACCCTGAAGGCGCGTCTGGAGCAGTGACAGCTCATCGGATGAGGACCAGTTCGGGCCCTTCTCGGGCCAGGATGTGAGCCGCAATGAGCTTCGGATTCGAACTCGAGCGTCCGCCCACTTTTTGCCGCGTGGTTTGGTGATATAGAACCACTGCTGCTGCCACTCCTTGACGGAGTCGTTTAAAGCGCCCTTCGGCCAAACGGCCTTGGGCATCTTGCTTACCATGGCGCCGCTGCATTTGGTGTGTTCGCCACTCACCACCTTGGACTTCACATTAAAAATCTTCAGCCACAGGCCAAAGTGAGGTGAGATCCGAAGAAAATCCTCGCACACGACGATGAACGTCGAGATATTGAGGAAGGAGTTGGGGGGAAGATCATGAAAATCAATCCTGTAGTAATACATGATTTCGTGAACAAATGGGTGTAGGGGAAACCCAAGCCCATGGACAAAATGGGGAAGGAACACGACTCTCTCGTGAGGTTCCGAAGTGGGGACGACCTGTCCCGCCGGGGTGAGACGGTGTCCGATCTTCTGGGCCAGATACCCGGCGTCCTGGAGCTTCTTGATATCCTTCTCCCGGATAGTAGAGGCCATCCATCTGCCTCCTGCTCCGGATCCGGACATCTTTGGAAAGCCTCTCCTTGGTGGAAAGGAAGAGTGCTTGGGCGTTAGGGCTCGAAAAGAGGGGAATGATCGAGCGGAAGGAGAAGGGCGTGGGTAAAGAGAATGAGGCCTTGTCTCTTTATAGGGGCGGTAAGTGCTTTTTGCGCCTCCCCACTTGCCTGGTGGGACCCGTTTGCCTCCCGCTCGCCGCGATTAGCGGTGCAGTTGGATTACCCATACCCGTATTGATGAGAATCCCGTGATAAGGGGACACGATCTCTGCTTCGACAAGACGTGTCAAGGAAACTGCCTCGTAATATGTGCTATGGCTGGTTGTGGGAAAACGGTTCGAATAATGACCCGACCGTATTGACATGTCACGTTTCCTAAAAAGTTGTCAGCAGATTGCATTTGTGGAACATCATTCTCTCTACGGTGGCATGGTTCAAGTGTTTGATAATTACCTTGGAGTATTCGGAGGAGGAACCCGCCCTGCAATGCCGAAGACAAGACTGCGTGCCGGTCTCATCGTCATTGAAGCCTGGTTCGAGGGCTACCGAGGGAGTACTGGATTAGGGGGTATCCGGACAGCCGGACCGTGTACAATGTCCGGACTATTGAAGCGTGAAGATACAAGACTCTAGACTTCGGCCCGTGTCCGGATGGGACTTTCCTTGGCGTGGAAGGCAAGCTTGGCGATCCGGATATTATATTTCCTTCCTTATAACCGACTCCATGTAAACCCTAGCCCTCTCCGGTGTCTATATAAACCGGAGAGGTTGGGCCTTAGAAGGCCGATCACAATTACAACCATACCATCATAGGCTAGCTCTTAGGGTTTATCCTCTACGATCTCGTGGTAGATCTACTCTTGTACTACCCATATCATCAATATTAATCAAGCAGGAAGTAGGGTTTTACCTCCATCAAGAGGGCCCGAACCTGGGTAAACATCTGTGTCCCTTGCTTCCTGTTACCATCAGCCTTGACGCACAGATCGGGACCCCCTACCCGAGTTCTGCCGGTTTTGACACCGATAGCTGCACCAGCACCCAAGGCTCAGAAGCTTATGGGTGATGCTATTAGGTCAGGGGCTGCATCATCAAAGCCCAAAGAAGCTCCCAAAGCTGCCTCCAAGCCCAAGACTGCACCAAAGAGGAATACCAGAAACATATCTGCTGAGAAAAACAAGGCCCCAAAGGTTCTAAATCGCCGAAGAAGAAGAAGATGAAGAGCATGTCCTGAGAAAGTTGAAGCCAAAGATTCCAGACCACAATGATGCTCATCTTGTGGCTGAGAACATGAAGCCGGGGAAGGATGCAGGACTCAGACAGTGGAGGTTGTCTGATCCTTATGCTATCAGGAGAAGGACTGCTGTTGACTACAGGTTCCATACTAAGGAACATCAGGATTTTCTATGAGACAGTGTTGTTGGACAAGAAGCCTAGAGTTTGTGACATGAGGTGGGTGGACTGGACCTACATGAAGGAGAATGAGGAACACTATCCTGGTGTGTATGACAGTTTCAGTGCTTGTGGAGTTGCAGACTTTGTTGGGCAGAATCTCACAAAGTGGAATGATGAGCTCATAATGCAATTATACTCCACAGCACACTTCTATCCAGATGGCAGGATAGTATGGATGTCTGAAGGTACAAGGTACCAATCAACTATTGAGGAATGGGCAAATCTGATCAATGCACCTAAGGAGAAGGAAGAGGACTTGGATGTCTATGCCAATAAGAAGATGGATCACAACACTATGGCACATATGTAGAAGGAGATCCCAGATGCTGCAGTTGAGACACATAAGTTTGGATCTGTACATTATCTTCTGTCAGGATTGCCAACCATCAACTGGATCCTCAGGCACTCTCTCTTGCCCAAGTCAGGTGACCACAACATGATCAGAGGCCATGCAATAAACTTGCTACACTTATTTGATGTGCCACAGAAATTCAAGGTCATGAGCCTCATTGTTGAGACTATCAAGAGGACAACAGCTGACCAGAAAAGAAGCTGTGGGTATGCCCCACAGATCCAGGAGCTGATTAACTCCAAGATGGGCACAGGCACATACTTGCTGGACAAGGAACACTTTACTATCTATCCAGACTTTGAGGATAACCAAGTTGTTATGAATGAAGATGAGCCATCCCCTGTGCATGCTGAAGCAAAGAAGGAGAAGGCAAGGCCAGAGAAGGCTACCAAGATGCCAACAATGGAAGAGGCATCTCAGTACTTTCTGAAGAGCAAACAAGATCAGCTAGGCTACTTGATTGCATCCACTCCGAGGATTGAGAAGGGGCTGGCCACCTTGACTCAAAACCAGGAGAGCCTGGAGAGGATCATGGAGCAGAAGTTCTATGACTTGGATGTGAAGGTAACTGAGATCCAGTCTGTTTTTGAGCAGCTTCAGGATGATTTGCAGGAGAGGAAGGGCAAGACAACCACAGATGCATTTTCCAGAGTGCCTAGAGCTCAGAGATCAGCTGCAGTGCCAAAGTGATGACACTGTGAGCCACTTCATCTGCACCAGCTACAGCTCCTACAGCTCCAGTGCAACCAGCTTCAACACCCACACCTCCAGCTCCATCTACATCAAATGAAGTCTTCGTCCAAGGAGCCATCTCTACACCACCACCTGAAGATCAAGCCTGAGAGTCGATCTAGTGCTATACATTTTCTATGATCTTTTTGGTAACTTGTCGCCAAAGGGGGAGAAAAATGTATAGATCATAGGCTTCGAGAGAGAGTGTTGCTTTTTGTTCTCTCTTGCTTTGGTGGTTGAACTTTATTTGCTTGTTTGAGATACTCTATGTCTGTGTGATACTTGGATGATCATGTGTTTGATCATATGCTACATTTATGCTTGTTGGATGACATTATCTCGTTTATATCTATATGATCATTCACTTTGCTTGGTGATGAGTGCATGTATTCAATTATTATCATTTTGAGAGCTCCACCAAGATGTATGTGACATGGAAGAGTTACCCATGAGCCTAATTAGGGGGAGCTCTTGATTATCACATACTTCTCAAAGCGACTATGTTTTTCACTCTTATTATCATTTGTTGAAGCTTTGATCTATATGTTGTCATCAATTACCAAAAAGGGGGAGATTGAAAGTGCAACTATCCCTAGGTGGTTTTGGTAATTCCTAACAACATATAGCTCATTGAGCTAACATCATTCCAAGATGAATATTTCAGGAAAAGCTCAATGAATGGCATGGCATGGATGAGAAAAGTAGATCCCTCAAAATGCTAAGGACAAAAGGATTGGCTCAAGCTCAAAAGCTCAAGACTCTACATTTTACTCCCTCCGTTCCTTGATATAGGGTGTATAGTTTTCTTGCACGAATATTAACGCATGGGCTGGGAGTGGAAATTCCGTTGGTTTTGGACGTAAAAGCCCCTGGTGCAAACACGTGAGACTAGAGAGAAAATTAGGAAAATCACGATCCTCTCTATCGCAGGCAGTTTTCTTCCTTATTAAGCCCAACACAAATCCCACAATATCCTCTCTGACTTATTCTCCCCCTGATCGCTACCTCTCCATCGTCCCCGCGCATTTTCCTGCGAGCGAGCGCGCGCAGCTTTTTTACTCTCTCCCGCGCTGCATAAAGGCAAAAGCCTCGGCCAAATTCAAAATTCCTGAAGATTTTGCTCACGGAAAATTTTCAGCACGGGAGGGAAAGACAATGGCGCCACTGTGTGAAAATTTTCGTTTTGAAATTGGAGAAGACGGGGCTATAGATCCTTCCCTCCCCACCTAGCCATCTCATCATTCTCTCTCCCGATCGCCATCCCTGTCCCCTCGAAATGAACACACGCATTTAACCCATGTTTGTCGCCCAATTAATTATCGGGTCCTTCATTGTTCCAGCCACTTGATGACACTCCAAGCATGGCATGGCCGCTGGCATCGTCTCATCTTTTCCTGATGGAACGGAAGTCAGAGGCTTCACCTTCTCCCCGTCCATGGGAGCACAGTCCATAGGCTTGGTATCCTCCTCGTTGAGAAGAGAAGTTGCCAGCTGCATGGGATGCGAGGTGGCTGACGAATAGGAGTTCGTGTCGTGTTGATTCTCCATGTGAGCGAACAAAGAGAGGCGGACAGATTGGTTCACACAAAAGAATGAATAAAAGGACAGTAGAAGATTTTTCTCTATAAATCTAAAGCTCGGCGAGATATGAACTCGTGCATGCAATCTTCTCTTTCCTAACAAAACTACAACGCATGCACATCATATACGAGATGGGGATTTTCCTTTTCCTTTTTTCTAGGAAGGTCATGTGTGGGTTGTAGCTTCTGCAGGGGTAAAAGAGTCAACTAAAGGAATACACCTTACAATCTGAATTTTTTCGCAAAAAACTATACACCCTATATCAAGGAACGGAGGGAGTATATTTTAGTGATCCAAGATCACATTGAGTCTATAGGAAAAGCCAATACTATCAAGGAGGGATGAGGTGTTGCTTAATGAGTTTCTTGCTCTACTGTGCTTAGTGATATGCTCCAAAACGCTCAACTACTTTCTCATATCCACAAATGACCTAAACCAAAAGTCAAACTCGGCCCCACCGATTCTTTCTACCCGGCGCCACCGAGTTCAGATGTCATAGCCACTGCCACAAACCCTAGGCAAATCGGTCTCACTGATAGGGATCTCGGTTTCACCGAGATGGGGTTGTAATCTCTCTGTTTCCCTTCGTAACATTTCGGTACCACCGAAATGAGCGATCGGTCCCACCGAGATTGCAATGTAAACTCCCTGTTTCCTTTTCGTAACATTTCGGTCTAACCGAAATGAGCGAACCGGTCCCACCGAGTTTACCCGACCAACTCTCTGGTTAGCTTATTACCAAAATCGATCTCACCGAGTTTGTGTAATCGGTCTGACCGAGATTACGTTATGCCCTAACCCTAATCACATCGGTCCTACCGAGTTGCATGTCGGTCCCACCGAAAATCCTAACGGTCACTAGATTTGCTGAATCGGTCCGACCGAGTTTATCAATTCGGTCCCACCGAGTTTGGCAAGTTGTGTGTAACGGTTAGATTTTGTGTGGAGGCTATATATACCCCTCCACCTCCTCTTCATTCGTGGAGAGAGCCATCGGAACAAACCTACACTTCCAACTTGTCGCTTTTTGAGATGTAACCACCTACTCATGTGTTGAGGCCAAGATATTCCATTCCTACCATATGAATCTTGATCTCTAGCCTTCCCCAAGTTGCTTTCCACTCAAATCTTCTTTCCACCAAATCCAAATCCTGTAGAGAGAGTTGAGTGTTGGGGAGACTATCATTTGAAGCACAAGAGGAAGGAGTTCATCATCAGCACACCATTTGTTACTTCTTGGAGAGTGGTGTCTCCTAGATTGGCTAGGTGTCACTTGGGAGCCTCCAACAAGATTGTGGAGTTGAACCAAGGAGTTTGTAAGGGCAAGGAGATCGCCTACTTCGTGAAGATCTACCGCTAGTGAGGCAAGTCCTTCGTGGGCGACGGCCATGGTGGGATAGACAAGGTTGCTTCTTTGTGGACCCTTCGTGGGTGGAGCCCTCCGTGGACTCGCGCAACTGTTACCCTTCGTGGGTTGAAGTCTCCATCAACGTGGATGTACGATAGCACCACCTATCGGAACCACGGCTCAAAAATCACCGTGTCTCCAAATTGCGTTTGAATCCTCCAAACCCTTCCCTTTACATTCTTGCAAGTTGCATGCTTTACTTTACGCTGCTCATATACTCTTTGCATGCTTGCTTGAATTGTGTTAAGATTGCTTGACTTGTGCTAAGATAGCTAAAATCTGCCAAAGACTAAAATTGGGAAAAGGACAAGTTTTTATTTGGTCAAGTAGTCTAATCACCCCCCTCTAGACATACTTTCGATCCTACAGTATTATGGTTTCCAGTTAATACAATTATAGCATGAACAATAGACAATTATCATGAACAAGGAAATACAATAATAACCATTTTATTATTGCCTCTAGGGAACATTTCCAATAGAGGATTTAATTGACATGCTAGACTATGCTTCTGAAGACATCGATGGCATGGACGACGATGTCGAAGCCGAACCAGGTCCAAGCCCGCACATCACCGAGTGTTGGACGACCACTTCCACTTACAATGTAAACATGGTGGACACGCCTGAGAAAAAGGACGACGATGGCACTCAAGATTCTGATGAGGATAAGCGCATCGATGAACCGCCGAAACGCCGTCATTAGCGGCACCGCTCACGATCGCGTCAGGCAAGGGAAAGTAATACCGGCACCGGAGATGATGACACTCCGGACAACACCGAAGACCCCGATCACCCCGTCGAGCCTGCGTTCGAGAAGGATGAAAGGGAAGAGGGTCAATACAACCCTGAACACACCAATCACGAGGATTCAGAAAATAGTAACTACTTACCTGTCTCCAAAGAGGATGTTAGCCTTGGTGACAATGATTTCATCATCCCAGAGGAACCCTGGAACAAGAATGCTTCAAACGACAGCTCATCGCCACCGCGCGGAGCCTGAAAAAAATAGGAGCAGCTTCAAGCCGAACAGGATACACTCAACGATAGATGGACCAAGGTCCTAGCCGCCGAAGAATAGGGCTACGAGTTCTCAACGAAGAGTTACCCAAAGCGTAGGCTACTGCCACAATTCAACGACGAGGCCCTTGCGCCAATACGTCAAAATACAATCAGGCTGATCAACCAGACCGACCACCACGTGGACGGGACAAAACAACTAATTATGTCGAACACCAGCCTGCGCCCCCTCGCCATAGAGGCAGGGAGACAGCGGCTCCGGGCTACATATACGACTTACGTCAGGATCTGACCAATAGAGCCGGCCAGACCAGATCAATTTATGGATCATGAGGACGTGCCCCAACACGAGACGACGACCATCAAGCCTGGCACGATAAATATAATCAAGTTCGGGGTCAGCACCGAACACAGATGTCATCCGAACTCCGTAGCGATGTTGCCTGGTATAGAGGTGACGCATACCCTATGTGATTCATGAAGGAAATATGCCCTAGAGGCAATAATAAAGTTATTATTTATTTCCTTATTTCATGATAAATGTTTATTATTCATGCTAGAATTGTATTAACCGGAAACATAATACATGTGTGAATACATAGACAAACATAGTGTCACTAGTATGCCTCTACTTGACTAGCTCGTTAATCGAAGATGGTTGAGTTTCCTAGCAATGGACATGAGTTGTCGTTTGATTAACGAGATCACATCATTAGGAGAATGATGTGATTGACTTGACCCATTTCGTTAAGCATAGCACTTGATCATTTAGTATGTTGCTATTGTTTTCTTCATGACTTATACATGTTCCTTTGACTATGAGATTATGCAACTCCCGTTTACTGGAGGAACACTTTGTGTGCTACCAAACGTCACAACGTAACTGGGTGATTATAAAGGTGCTCTACAGGTGTCTCTGAAGGTACTTGTTGAGTTGGTGTATTTGGAGATTAGGATTTGTCACTCCGATTGTCGGAGAGGTATCTCTGGGCCCTCTCGGTAATACACAACACTATAAGCCTTGCAAGCATTGTAACTAATGAGTTAGTTGCGGGATGATGTATTACGGAAACGAGTAAAAAGACTTGCCGGTAACGAGATTAAACTAGGTATTGAGATACCGACGATCGAATCTCGGGCAAGTAACATACCGATGACAAAGGGAACAATGTATGTTGTTATGCGGTTTGACCGATAAAGATCTTCGTAGAATATGTGGGAGCCAATATGAGCATCCAGGTTCTGCTATTGGTTATTGACCGAAAACGAGTCTTGGTCAATGCCTAAATAGTTCTCGAACCCGTAGGGTCCGCACGCTTAACGTTCGGTGACAATCGGTATTATGAGTTTATGTGATTTGATGTATCAAAGGTAGTTCGGAGTCCCGGATGAGATAGGGGACACGACGAGGAGTCTCGAAATAGTCGAGACGTAAAGATCGATATATTGGACGACTATATTCGGACATCGGAAAGGTTCCGAGTGATTCGGGTATTTTTCGGGGTACCGGGGAGTTGCAGGAATACGAGGAAGAAGTAATGGGCCTCATGGGCCAAGTGGTGGAAGAGAGGAGGCAGGCCGCGCGGCCCCCCTAGCCCAAACCGAATTGGACTAGGGGGCCAGCCCCCCTTTCCTCCTTTTCCTCCCTCTCCTTCCTTCTCCCTCTCCTCCTTCCTTTCGTCCTCCTAGTAGGAGTAGGAAAGGGGAGTCCTACTCCTACTAGGAGGAGGACTCCTCCTCCTGGCGCGCCCTACAGGGCCGGCCTCCCCCTTGCTCCTTTATATACGGGGGCAGGGGGGCACCCTAGGACACACAAGTTGATCTGTTGATCTCTCTTAGCCGTGTGCGGTGCCCTCCTCCACCATATTCCACCTCGGTAATATCGTAGCGGTGCTTAGGCGAAGCCCTGCGTCGGTAACATCATCAACACCATCATCACGCCGTCGTGCTGACGGAACTCTCCCGCAAAGCTCTGCTGGATCGGAGTTCGTGGGACGTCATCGAGTTGAAAGTGTGCTGAACTTGGAGGTGCCGTACGTTCAGTACTTGGATCGGTCGGATCGTGAAGACATATGACTACATCAACCGCGTTGTCATAACGCTTCCGCTTTCGGTCTACGAGGGTATGTGGACAACACTCTCCCCTCTCGTTGCTATGCATCACCATGATCTTGCATGTGCGTAGGAATTTTTTGAAATTACTACGTTCCCCAATAATGGTATAAGAGCCAGGTTTTATGCTTTGATGTTATATGCACGAGTAGAACACAAGTGAGTTGTGGACGATACAAGTCATACTGCTTACCAGCATGTCATACTTTGGTTCGGCGGTATTGTTGGATGAAGCGGCTCGGACCAACATTACGCCAGACGCTTTACGCCGAGACTGGTTCTACCGACGTGTTTTGCACACAGGTGGCTGGCGGGTGTCTGTTTCTCCAACTTTAGTTGAACTGAGTGTGGCTACGCCTGGTCCTTGTGAAGGTTAAAACAACACTATCTTGACGAACTATCGTTGTGGTTTTGATGCGTAGGTAAGAACGGTTCTTGCTCAGCCCGTAGCAGCCACGTAAAACTTGCAACAACAAAGTAGAGGACGTCTAACTTGTTTTTGCAGGGCATGTTGTGATGTGATATGGTCAAGGCATGATGCTACATTTTATTGTATGAGATGATCATGTTTTGTAACCGAGTTATCGGCAACTGGCAGGAGTCATATGGTTGTTGCTTTATTGTATGCAATGCAATCGTCCTGTAATTGCTTTACTTTATCACTAAGCGGTAGCGATAGTCGTAGAAGCAATAGTTGGCGAGACGACAACGATGCTACGATGGAGATCAAGGTGTCGCTACCGGTGACGATGGTGATCATGACGGTTCTTCGGAGATGGAGATCACAAGCACAAGATGATGATGGCCATATCATATCACTTATATTGATTGCATGTGATGTTTATCTTTTATGCATCTTATTTTGCTTAGACTGACGGTAGCATTATAAGATGATCTCTCACTAAATTTCAAAGTATAAGTGCTCTCCCTGAGTATGCATCGTTGCTACAGTTCTTCGTGCTGAGACACAACATGATGATCAGGTGTGATAAGCTCTACGTTCACATACAACAGGTGCAAGCTAGTTTTGCACACGCAGAATACTCGGGTTAAACTTGACGAGCCTAGCATATGCAGATATGGCCTCGGAACACTAGAGACCGAAAGGTCGAGTGTGAATCATATAGTAGATATGATCAACATAGTGATGTTCACCATTCAAAACTACTCCATCTCATGTGATGATCGGACATGGTTTAGTTGATTTGGATCACGTGATCAGTTAGATGATTAGAGGGATGCCAATCTAAGTGGGAGTTCTTAAGTAATATGATTAATTGAACTTTAATTTATCATGAACTTAGTCCTGTTAGTATTTGCATATCTATGTTGTAGATCAGTAGCTCGCGATGTAATTCCCCGTTTATTTTTGATATGTTCCTAGAGAAAAATAAGTTGAAATATGTTAGTAGCAAAGATGCGGACTAGCTCCATGATCTGAGGATTATCCTCATTGCTGGTATTATGTCCTTGATGCACCGCTAGGTGACAGAACTATTGCAGGAGCAGATACAGACATTATGAACGTTTTTGACAAAAGCTCGGTATGATGACTACTTGATAGTTTAGTGCACCATGCTTTATGGCTTAGAACCGGGACTTCAAAAATGTTTTGAACGCCACGGAGCATATAAGATGTTCCAAGAGTTGGTATTTCATACTCATGCCCGTGTCAAGAGGTATGAGACCTCCGATGATTTCTTTGCCTACAAGATGGAGGAGAATAGCTCAACCGGTGAGCATGTGCTCAGATTGTCTGAGTACTACAATTGCTTGAATCAAGTGGGAGTTAATCTTCCAGATAAGATAGTAATTGACAAAGTTCTCTAGTCACTATCACCAAGTTACTAGAACTTCGTGATGAACTATAATATGCAAGGGTTGATGAAAACAATTCCCAAGCTCTTCGCGATGCTAAAATCGGCGAAGGTAGAAATCAAAGAAAAACATCAAGTGTTGATGGTTGACAAGATCACTAGTTTCAAGAAAACGGGCAAAGATAAGAAAGGGAACTTCAAGAAGAAAGTCAAGCAAGTTGCTGCTCAAGTGAAGAAGCCCAAGTCTGGACCTAAAGCCTGAGACTAAGTGCTTCTACTTCAAAGGGACTGGTCACTGGAAGCGGAACTACCCCAAGTATTTGGCGGATAAGAAGGATGGAAAAGTGAACAAAGGTATATTTGATATACATGTTATTGATGTGTACTTTACTAGTGTTTATAGCAACCCCTCGGTATTTGATAATGGTTCAGTTGCTAAGAGTAGTAACTCAAAACGGGAGTTGCAGAATGAACAGAAACTAGTTAAGGGTGAAGGGACGATGTGTGTTGGAAGTAGTTTCAAGATTGATATGATCATCATCGCACACTCCCTATACTTTCGGGATTAGTGCTGAACCTAAATAAATGTTATTTGGTGTTTGCGTTGAGCATGAATATGATTTGATCATGTTTATTACAATACGGTTATTCATTTAAATTAGAGAATAATTGTTGTTCTGTTTACATGAATAAAACCTTCTATGGTCATACACCCAATGAAAATGGTTTGTTGGATCTCGATCGTAGTGATACACATATTCATAATATTGAAGCCAAAAGATGCATAGTTAATAATGATAGTGCAACTTATTTGTGGCATTGCCGTTTATGTCATATTGGTGTAAAGCGCATGAAGAAACTCCATGCTGATGGGTTTTTGGAATCATGTGATTATGAATCACTTGATGCTTGCGAACCATGCCTCATGGGAAAAATGACTAAAACTCCATTCTCCGGAACAATGGAGCGAGCAACTGACTTATTGGAAATAATACATACTGATGTATGCAGTCTGATGAGTGTTGAGGCTCGCGGCGGGTATCGTTATTTTCTGACCTTCACAGATGATTTGAACAGATATGGGTATATCTACTTGATGAAACACAAGTCTTAAACATTTGAAAAGTTCAAAGAATTTCAGAGTGAAGTGGAGAATCATCGTAACAAGAAAATAAAAGTTTCTACGATATGATCGCAGAAGTAAAATATTTGAGTTAACGAGTTTGGCCTTCAGTTAAAACAATGTGAAATATTTTCAATACTCACGCCACCTGGAACACCATAGTGTAATGGTGTGTCCGAACGTCAGAACTGCATTACTTTATTAGATATGGTGCAATCTATGATGTCTCTTACTGATCTACCACTATCGTTTTGGGGTTATGCATTAGAGACAGCTACATTCACGTTAAATAGGGCACCATCTAAATCCATGGAGATGACACCGTATGAACTGTGGTTTGGCGAGAAACCTAAGTTGTCGTTTCTTAAAAGTTTGGGACTACGATGCTTATGTGAAAAAGTTTCAACATGATAAGCTTTAACCCAAATCGGAGAAGTAAATCTTCATAGGATACCCAAAAGAAACTATTGGGTACACCTTCTATCACAAATCCGAAGGCAAAATATTCGTTGCTGAGAATAGATCCTTTCTAGAGAAGGAGTTTCTCTCGAAAGATGTGAGTGGAAGGAAAGTAGAACTTGATGAGGTAATTGTACCTTCTCTCGAATTGGAAAGTAGCTCATCACTGAAATCAGTTCCAGTGATGCCTACACGAATTAGTGAGGAAGTTAATGATGATGATCATGAAACTTCAGATCAAGTTACTACCGAACCTCGTAGGTCAACCAGAGTAAGATCCGCACCAGAGTGGTATGATAATCCTATTCTGGAAGTCATGTTACTAGACCATGACGAACTTGCGAACTACGAGGAAGCGATGATGAGCCCAGATTCTGCAAAATGGCTTGACGCCATGAAATTTGAGATAGGATCCATGTATGAAAACAAAGTATGGACTTTGGTGGAATTGCTCGATGATCGGTAATCCATTGAAAATAAATGGATCTTCAAGAGGAAGACTGACGCTGACAATAAAGTTACTGTCTACAAAGCTCGACTTGTTGCAAAAGGTTTTCAACAAGTTCAAGGGGTTGACTACGATGAGACTTTCTCACTCGTAGCGATGCTTAAGTCTGTCCGAATCATGTTAGCAATTGCCGCATTTTATGATTATGAAATTTGGCAAATGGAAGTCAAAACTATATTCCTGAATGGATTTCTGGAAGAAGAGTTGTATATGATGCAACCAGAAGGTTTTGTCGATCGAAAGGGATCTAACAAAGTGTGCAAGCTCCAGCGATCCATTTATGGATTGGTGCAAGCATCTCGGAGTTGGAATATACGCTTTGATAAGTTGATCAAAGCATATAGTTTTATACAGACTTGCGTTGAAGCCTGTATTTACAAGAAAGTGAGTGGGAGCACTACAGCCTTTCTGATAAGTATATGTGAATGACATATTGTCAATCAGAAATGATGTAGAATTTTCTGAAAAGCATAAAGGAGTGTTTGAAAGGAGTTTTTCAAAGAAAGACCTCGGTGAAAGCTGCTTACATATTGAGCATCAAGATCTATAGAGATAGATCAAGACGCTTGATAAGTTTTTTCAATGAGTACATACCTTGACAAGATTTTGAAGTAGTTCAAAATAGAATAGTCAAAGAAGGAGTTCTTGCCTGTGTTGCTAGGTGTGAAGTTGAGTAAAGACTCAAAACCCGACCACATCAGAAAATAGAAAGAGAATGAAAAGTCATTCCCTATGCCTCAATCATAGGTTCTATAAAGTATGCTATGCTATGTACCAGATCTATTGTATACCCTGCCCTGAGTTTGGCAAGGGAGTAAAATAGTGATCTAGGAGTAGATCACTGGACATTGGTCAAAATTATCCTTAGAGGACTAAGGAAATATTTCTCGGTTATGGAGGTGATAAAGAGTTCGTTGTAAAAGTTACGTCGATGCAAACTTTGACACCGATCTAGATGACTCTGAGTCTCAATCTGGATACATATTGAAAGTGGGAGCATTTAGCTAGAGAAGCTCCGCATAGAGCATTGTAGACATAAAATATTTGCAAAATACATACGGCTCTGAATGTGGCAGACCCGTTGACTAAACTTATCTCACAAGCAAAACATGATCACACCTTAGTACTCTATGGGTGTTAATCACATAGCGATGTGAACTAGATTATTGACTCTGGTAAACCCTTTGGGTATTGGACACATGACGATGTGAACTATGGGTGTTAATCACATGCTAATGTGAACTATTGGCGTTAAATCACATGGCGATGTGAACTAGATTATTGACTCTAGTGCAAGTGGGAGACTGAAGGAAATATGCCCTAGAGGCAATAATAAAGTTATTATTTATTTTCTTATTTCATGATAAATGTTTATCATTCATGCTAGAATTGTATTAACCGGAAACATAATACATGTGTGAATACATAGACAAACATAGTGTCACTAGTATGTCTCTACTTGACTTGCTCGTTAATCGAAGATGGTTGAGTTTCCTAGCCATGGACATGAGTTGTCATTTGATTAACGAGATCACATCATTAGGAGAATGATGTGATTGACTTGACCCATTCCGTTAAGCATAGCACTTGATCGTTTAGTATGTTGCTATTGTTTTCTTCATGACTTGTACATGTTCCTATGACTATGAGATTATGCAACTCCCGTTTACCAGAGGAACACTTTGTGTGCTACCAACACTACAAAAAATACACTTCCGTGATGATACGTGTTTGTCACAGTAGGTCGCGTTTTTTGTCATGCATCTACATCCATGACAAATTTATGACAGAATCAAGATAGTCATACCTGTGTTGTCGTAGAAGTGTTCTATGACATTACCAAAATTATCATCATGGAAGTGTCCACTTCCATGAAGATAAATCGCGCGTCACAGAAGTGCTTTCGTCAAGGGTGACCGACACATGGCATCCACCATAACGGAACGCCGTTAAGCTATCGGGTTGGGTTTTGGATCCGATAACCCGTTAACAGCCTCGATCAATGGGAAATTTCCACGTGTAAAATTCTTATTGGTCGCACGAAACACGTGTCACCGTCGATTGGGTTAGATAGGTGCCTATGATATGTCGACATGTGCCACGGCCCACCATCGCCCATTTAGCTTACAAAGCCAGCCCGTTTGACTTGGTCAAAAGTTAATGGGCCGCCCATGAAAAGCTCGTTAACGGTCTCTTCAAGAAATAGCCCATTTTACGGCCCGTTAACTCACGACCCGTTAGGCCCTAAAGGAAATCGGCCCAACAACATCATGTGGGCCGTCGAATATAACACCAGCCCATTTCACTTTCGGCCCATGTATGGCCCACGTCGTCTTTTGGCCCATATGAGGCCTTCGTATCTTTCGACCCTTACAGGCCCACGGTGACTCTAGCCCATAATGAACAATAATTTTCTTTATACCCGTTAACGGCCCGTGATTTACATGGGCCGTTTCTAGCCCGTGTTAGCTTTCGGCCTATTGACGGCCCATACGTTCTTGGGCTCCTTTTCGCCCTCGACATTCCGCCACATTCTTGGCTGTTCCACTAATGGGCCGAATTCGGCACATGGCAAGAGTCGGCCCATTACTGGCCTGTTCCCCTAATGGGCCAAACTCGGCCCATGGCAAGAGTCGGCCCGTTACTGGCCTGTTAGCCTAGTGGGCCAAATTTGGCCCATGACAAGAGTCGGCCCGTTTCTGGCCTGTTAACCCGCTATACGCTTTCCAGGCCCTATATTCTCGCCCATTAACGACCCGTTATGCCTATGATGTAATTAAGTTTTGCTGTCCTACCGTTAACGGCCTGCTACTGCGGCCGGGCCGATACCAATTACGCCCGATTATGGCCCATGTAGACCCATTTATCCGACGGCCCGAGGCCCACCGATTACAAGCCCATTTATCTACGGCTCATAGGAGACCCATGGATCCTACGACCCGTATATGGCCCATGGTAGTTGCGGCCACTAGCAAACCAGGGAAAAAGAGGACTGGGAAATAAATAAGGCCGAAACTAATGCTAGGCTATTAAGGCAATTGCACAGATTACATCCACTCGGCATCAAAGATCGCCACCAGTGAAAATATAGGGAACACCCTACACTATACAAAAATGGCTTGCTGTTTTCTTCAGCCGGTGGCTACACGTTAAGAATAAATTTTGTATCGCACCAAAACAATTACAACTATATAACAAAAGGAAGGTTGGCATAAAACTTAACAGTCTAGCAGATAAATGCACCACCAGAAGTTCAGAAGCTCAGTTCATTTGACCTGACTGTTACGTTTTCATGCTGTATTGTCCGATGGAGCACCATAACCCTCGCCTTCGTTTCCCCTAGGCTCCTGAACAACATAGCAAATGTCTGATAGTCTGGTTTCAAAACCGTGCATATCTTGACGACATTGAGGAATGTTTCTCCTTGTTTCACAAAGGGTCTCTATTAGGGAATGGACTTGTGTCTAGAGCGCAGATACAACATTGCTTTGAGCTTGCATATCTTGATCATGGGGCAGTTTGGATGATATTGCCTTAACAACCAACCCAATATTACGCAGGAACGTGCTTTTGGCACTGTTAGTGGATAGATACTGACCCACTTCAGCAAGAGCTGACATTGCGGTTATAGTTGCCTCGCCACCTTCAGAAGGTGGCGGTTCCACCATTTTTTCCATAGCTCGCTGAAAAGTTGAGGTTTTACATTAGTAGTACCAGAACATAAGATATTAAGGAGGCAGCAAAACCAAACAAAATAGCTTTGGTCTATATACAGAACTTATTCTGGTGAACCCATGTAAAATATTAGTTGTATTTTATTGCAAAGTACATAATAAAAACAGGTTCCAAACATATGACCATGTACCATCGCTAATGTATTGTCTATTTCTTCACATTGTATTGAGGGCTAAGGATAAAGAGACGAAGTTTATAATACGGTAAGCATAGTATGACATCATTCATATCACAAAACAACTGAGAATAGACAAACAGGCAATTGTAACTTTGTGTGGGCAAGTCCAGCACGGAACCAGATTACGGGTCAAGATCAAAGGAACATCACTCCTCTCTTTTAAACCTTGTAAGGTGCAATGATACGCTAAGAAAATTGTGTATAAAATTGAAAAGAGTAATAGACATTGGCTGCAAACCATGCAGTTCAAGGCACAAGTCAGAGTAAGTAGTAGTTAAAAGGCATGAGGATTAAGGACTTACAAGCGGCTTTGGTGGTGTAGTCTTGCCCTTCTTCTTCTGGTGTGACAGTCCTTGAAGATTTCCACAACATTTGGTTCAGGTACTTTTTGGTCCTTGCGGGCTTTCCTCTGCATTTCGAACAAGTCAATATAGATCTGATAATATGGTACAACGAAAAGAGTGAAACAACAACTAATTACAAGAGCCTCGCGAAGGTGCAATATAGCTACGAGATCCTCGTAAATGCATTGGAATTTCACTTTCAGACGCAGTTGGCCTTGTTCTTTGAACAATTCACCTACAAGAAGATAGATTTGTGTGGCACATGCGTAAATAGGACTTCAACATGTGATCTGATCATATATATATATATATATGTATATATATATATATATATATATAAAATGTACCTGATACTTCGGATCAGACCAGTGTTTAACAAGGCCCCTCCAGTCTTCATCCGATATATTTTTCACTGGAGATGTTTGGGAAAGTTCAATGTTAGCCTTGCCTTCAAAGTGAATTTTCCTCAAGTTATACCGACATCGTCAGCAGAGCGGACTTGAAAACATGGGTGCAAGCTTGTCCGGTTGCATCATCTTGGCTATCCAACTTGAACCTCATATGTTGAAAATTATGGGAGTCTCATTATCGGCAACCTAGAAAGTATGGGATGAGAAAGACGATATTACTAGTTTCCATACATAACCATACTTACGTAAAAATGGTCGAGGAAGGTGTTGAACTGGGTTTCGTCTTTGTCATTCCTGCATTGAATCCATGTTGGGAGGATACGTACATGACACCTAACGACAACCGCTGCCTCGATACTAACTTGGCTGACTTCAGTAGCATCACGTGGCCTTTTTAAACCTGCCTCAAAACGGATCTCCATTCTTCCTCCTCTAGATTTAGTTAACCTATCGAGCATTATCCACGATGTTTGTTTCCTCTTGCGCCTAGGTGCTAGTCCAATAGCGAACATAGGAAGTGTTAGTGTACATCAAACCGTGAGACTACATATAAAGAAGCATGCAACTATAACTTGACTCAAAGAACTACCTTCTTGCTGTTGAAGCTCACAAGGTTCATCTGATATTGCCAACTCGTCTTGTGTCAAGAGTGCTTGGGAAGTAGTGTCGGTGGCAAGGGAGCTTGGGAACGTCTTGCTAGTTTTGGCCTTGACGAGTAAGCCGTGCGAGATGGTAGTACTATGGTAGGTGTTGCAAGAACTAGGGCTGTCTCGCTTGTTTGGTGGCAGCTATTTGTTTCTGTTTGGCTTTTTTGCAACTCGTGTAGCATGGGATGTCGTGTTTGTAGAATTTTCCGCTGGACTTTGACCTTCTATTGCACCATCAGTACCAGCAGAATCTGCAGGATTCATCCGCTTCTCATTCCCTGCCATTCTGTGTTTCTTCCTCTTTCTCCGTGCCATGTTAAGTCAAGCCGACAAGAAAAACGAATAACAATTTAGTTCTTCAGAACAAATTGATGCATGATGCGCATTTAGCTGAACTTTGATGTTAGACAACCACATGATAGGAGGATGTAATATGTATGAAAAACAGGACGGAAGAGATAACCAGAACTATGATGTGTAAATTAAGAAGAAGACATTTCACCAAATTGGAAGCAATGCAATGGAAGGTAGACACCATATGAAAGATGCTAAAAATATCGCTCTGCCAAGTTAACAGTGTTTCATCATAAATGGCGTTTAAACAAATGTGAAGCAGTACAAGAAATAAATCATATACAAGATGCAAACAACATCACACTACCATGTTAGAGGTCTCTGAAAGCACAAGTGCTCCCTCGGTGGTTTTGGTAATTAATGACAACATATCTCTTGTTGGACTAACATTTTTATCTAGTATGTTTCAGATAAGTTCAACAATGGAGTGGCATGGACTAAAGGACGTGGGAACTCTTTCAAGATGCTAAGGACAAAGGATTGGCTAAAGCTTCAAGCTCAAGACTCTTCATTTTACATTTTAGTGATCCAAGATCACATTGAGTCTATATGAAAAGCCAATACTATCAAGGAGGGATGAGGTGTTGCTTAATGAGCCTCTTGCTTCAAGTGCTTAGTGATATGCTCCAAATACCCTCAACTACTTTCCCACTTCCACACATATGTCCTAAACCTAAAGTCAAACTCGGCCCCACTGATTCTTTCTATCCGACGCCACTGAGTTTGGATGTCTTAGCCATTGCCACAAACCCTACGCAAATCAGTCTCACTGATAGGGATCTCGGTCTCACCGAGATGGGATTGTAATGTCTCTGTGTATGTCCATTATCAAAATTGGTCTTACCGAGTTTGAGCAATCGGTACTACCGAGATTAGAATGCAAACTCTCTGGTTAACTTATTATCAAAATCGGTCCCACCGAGTTTGATAATCGGTCAAAACGAGTTTGCCTGACCAACTCTCTGGAAAGCTTATTACCAAAATCGGTCCCACCGAGTTTGTGTAATCGGTCTCACCGAGATTACGTTATGCCCTAACCCTAACCGAATCGGTCCCACCGAGTTGTATTCCGTCCCAAATAAAACCCTAACGGTCACATTATTTGCTAAATCGGTCCGACCGAAGTTTAACGATTCGGTCCCACCGAGTTTGGTAGATTGTGTGTAATGGTTAGATTTTGTGTGGAGGCTATATATACCCCTCCACCTCCTCTTCATTCGTGGAGAGAGCCATCGACCGAACCTACACTTCCAGCCCCTATTTCTGAGAGAGAACTACCTACTCATGCGTTGAGGTCAAGATATTCCATTCCTACCATATGAATCTTGATCTCTAGCCTTCCCCAAGTTGCTTTCCACTCAAAACCTCTTTCCACCAGATCCAAATCCTATGAGATAGAGTTGAGTGTTGGGGAGACTATCATTTGAAGCACAAGAGCAAGGAGTTCATCATCAACACACCATTTGTTACTTCTTGGAGAGTGGTGTCTCCTAGATTGGCTACGTGTCACTTAGGAGCCTCCAACAAGATTGTGGAGTTGAACCAAGGAGTTTGTAAGGGCAAGGAGATCGCCTACTTCGTGAAGATCTACCGCTAGTGAGGCAAGTCCTTCGTGGGCGACGACCATGGTGGAATAGACAAGGTTGCTACTTCGTGGACCCTTCGTGGGTGGAGCCCTCCGTGGACTCACAAGAACTGCTTACCCTACGTGGGTTGAAGTCTCCACCAACATGGAAGTACGATAGCACCACCTATCGGAACCACGAGAAAAACATCCGTGTCTCCAATTGCGTTTGAATCCTCCAATCCCTTCCCTTTACATTCTTGCAAGTTGCATGCTTTATTTTACGCTGCTCATATACTCTTTGCATGCTTGCTTGCTATATGTTGTGAATGTTAAACTTGTGCCTAAACTCCACTTAAACTTTAAAGAAATTTAAAAACTGCAACTTTGGTACTTAGTGTCTAATCACCCCCCTCTAGACACCTCTTCTCAAGGTCCTACAAGTGGTATCAGAGCATTGGTCTCCATTGCCTTGGTTTAATTACCATTGGAGGAAGATGGATGAGTCTACTTTGGGAGTCTTAGACATAGAGTGCCTATTCTTGATGGAGAGTATTTTCGTGAGTGGAAAAATGAGATGCTTGTTATTTTCAATCAATATCATTTGAACAAGTACATTGCTAGCCCTTGTGCTCCTCATGTTGATCCTATGCATCCCACCCTTGATGAAGCTATTGACATGACTAGAAATCTTAGAACTGTTAATCTTATCACTAGAGGCTTGCCTAGAAACTTGATTAGAATCTTGCCTACTTTTTGAGTGTGCCTACACTATATGGAAATTTCTTGAGGAACGCTTTCCAAATTATTCCTTGAAAAATCTAGATGAAATTCTCCATAAGTCTATTGCTTTGAGTAAAATGAATACTAGTGATCCTATGTTTGGTGATCGTCTATTTGAGCTTACAAACCTTATGCATGCCAAAGGAAATGTTGGTATTATTAGTGACATTATTTCCGAAGCTATAAGAATTCATAGACAAGATTATTGTCAAACTCATTCTAATGAATCACCCTCTCTAGGATTTGATCCACCACATGACGATGTTGAACATGGATACTATGATGAGGATGATGATTGTGACTTCGATCTTGATGATGCAATGAGACATTTTGGTCTTATGGCAAATCTTTGGGGATATATGTCAGGAGGAAAGGAATGGGTTCTTGATAGTGGATGTACCGATCACATGACCGGAGATAAAGACATGTTTCGTGAGCTTGCTGAAAATGATGGTCCTCAAAAGTATGTCACTTTCGGTGACAACTCAAAGGGTAAGGTGGTTGGCCTTGGTAAGGTGGCCATCTCACATGATAGCTCCATACAAAATGTCATGCTCGTTGAATCTCTTGGTTACAACTTACTTTCAAGATTCTAGACTTGCTGATTTCGGTTTCAATGTTCTATTTATCAAGTAGATTGCCAAGTGTTTCGTCGAGATAATCATAAAATGGTCTTCTTGGTGTGCGTAGAGGTGATCTATACATTGTTGATTTCACTAAAAAAGGCTCAACCTAAAACTTGCTTCATTGCTAAATCCTCAAAAGGCTGGTTATGGCATAGACGATTAGGTCATGTTGGTATGCGAAACCTTGACAAGCTTATTAAAGGAAATCATATCCTTGGAGTTAATGATGTCATATTTGATAAGGATAGACTTTGCCGTGCTTGTCAAGCAGGTAAACAGGTTGGAGGAAGGCATCCCGTGAAGAAAATCATGACCACGAAGAGGCCGCTCGAGCTACTTCACATGGATCTCTTTGGTCCCAACTCTTACAAGAGTCTCGGTGGAAATTCTTTTGGTCTAGTTATAGTTGATGATTTTTCCAGATTTACGTGGGTGTTCTTTCTCGATGATAAATCGAAGGTCCAAAAGATCTTCAAAAACTTCGCTAGGAAGGCCCAAAACCAATTTGAAGTGAAGATCAAGAAGGTTCGCAGCGACAACGGAACGGAGTTCAAGAACGCAAATGTGGACACCTTTCTTGACGAAGAAGGGATTTCACACGAGTTCTCGGCTACGTACACACCTCAACAAAATGGAGTTGTTGATAGGAAGAACCGGACGCTCATCGAAATGGCGAGAACGATGCTTGATGAGTACAAGACGTCAAGCACTTTTTGGGCGAAGCGGTTGAGACAGCTTGTCATGCAACAAATGCTTGTATCTTCACAAGCTACTCGGCAAGACGGCATACGAGCTCCTCACCGGTAACAAACCCCAAGTTGGATACTTTCGAGTATTCGGCTCAAAGTGTTACATTCTTGATAAGCATCGTCGTTCTAAATTTGCTCGTAAGTCTCTTGAAGGTTTCCTACTAGGTTATGGCTCAAACTCTCACACTTACCGTGTCTACAACAATTTCACCCGAAAGTATGAAGAGACGGTAGATGTGAAGTTTGATGAATCTAACGGCTCGCAAGTAGAGCAATTGCCAATTGATGTAGGGGACAAAGATCCTTCGGAAGCAATCCAAGACTTGTCTATTGGCAAAGTCCGTCCAACGGAGGTGAAGGAGAGTACCTCGTCCGTCCAAGTGGAAGCTTCTACTTCACGACAAGGTGAACCAAGAGTTGATACGGAAGCATCCACAAGTGGGACACACCAAGATGAAGAAAACGAGGAAGTGCATCAAGATGAACGTCAACAACCTCCCTCTCCACCACGACAAGAGAACGACAACGCCAACAATGAAGAAGGCCAAGAAGAAGAACAAGATGAAGAAGATGTTCAACGAAGACCCAAGCAAAAGCTTTCACGAGTTCGAGCAAGAATTGCTAAAGACCATCCCGTCGAGCAAATCTACAATGATATTCAAACCGCGTAATCACTCGCTCTAAAACTCGTTTAGCTAAGTTTTGTGAAAACTATTCTTTCATCTCTAGCATTGAACCTATGAAGGTCGAAGAAGCATTGGAAGATCCGGATTGGATAAATGCTATGCATGAAGAGCTACACAACTTTGAGAGGAACCAAGTTTGGACATTGATTGAGAAGCCCGTCAACAACCACAACATCATCGGTACCAAATGTGTGTTTCGCAACAAGCAAGATGAAGATGGACAAGTAGTTCGCAACAAAGCACGTCTCGTCGCCCAAGGCTACACACAAGTCGAAGGTATGGACTATGGTGAGACTTACGCCCCCGTTTCTAGACTTGAGTCCATTCGCATCTTACTTGCCTATGCTAATCACCATGATATCACCTTGTACCAAATGGACATCAAAAGTGCTTTTCTAAATGGTGAAATAGAGGAGGAAGTTTATGTTAAACAACCTCCCGGCTTTGTCAATCCTAAGAAACCAAATCATGTTTACAAACTTCACAAAGCTCTTTATGGACTTAAACAAGCTCCTAGAGCATGGTATAAATGCTTGACCAAGTTTCTTCTTGAAAAAGGCTTTGAAATTGGGAAAATTGATTATACTCTTTTTACTAAAAGGGTTAATGGTGAACTCTTTGTGTTCCAAATTTATGTTGATGATATTATATTTGGTTCAACTAACCCTCATTTTAGTGAAAAGTTTGGGAAGCTAATGTCGGAGAAGTTTGAGATGTCTATGATGAGTGAACTCAAATTCTTTCTTGGTTTGCAAATCAAGCAAACTAAGGAAGGTACTTTTGTATCGCAAACAAAAGTACACCAAGGACTTATTCAAGAAGTTCAATATGCAAGAATGCAAAGGTATGACTACACCCATGCCTACTAGTGGACATCTTGACTTAACCAAAGATGGTGAACCGGTTGATCAAAAGGTTTATCGCTCTATGATTGGTTCATTGTTATATCTATGTGCTTCACGTCCCAATATTATGCTAAGTGTGTGCATGTGTGCACGATATCAAGCTACCCCTAAAGAATGTCATCTTAAGGCCGTGAAAAGGATAGTGAGATACTTAATCCATACACCAAATTTTGGCATTTGGTATCCTAAGAGGGCCTCTTTCGATCTTGTTGGCTATTCCGATTCGGACTGTGCCGGAGACAAGGTTGATAGAAAGTCCACTTCGGGTACTTGTCAATTTCTTGGTAGATTTCTTGTGTCTTTTTCCTCCAAGAAACAAAACTCGGTATCCTTATCCACCGCCGAAGCTGAATATATTGCCGCTGGTTCATGTTGTGCTCAATTACTTTGGATGACCCAAACTCTTAAAGATTATGGGATATATGTGAGACATGTTCCATTGCTTTGTGATAATGAAAGTGCTACCAAAATTGGTCATAACCCTGTGCAACATTCTCGAACTAAGCATATTGAAGTTCGTCATCATTTCATTCGAGATCATGTTGCTAAGGGTGACATTGATCTTAAGCATGTTCGCACCGAAAAGCAATTAGCGGATATATTCACTAAACCTCTTGATGAGAATGTGTTTTGCAGGCTAAGAGGAGAATTGAACATCATTGATGCTTCAAACTTGGAGTAGAAACTCCATTGGATACATACAAGACATGAGCTTGACTAATCCTTGATATTTCTTTTATGATGAAAAACTTATGTCTTGGATATATTTGTATCTTGCATGTTATCTAACCCATGTAGGTACTTGGTTGAATCAAATTCCATGAGGTTGAAACCTACTCATATCTTGAGCAATCTCTACATCACCAAGTCTCTACACAAGGTGGTTGAAGACAAGGAAGCACGAAACCATTCAAACATATCCTTTGACAAATTCTATGTTGAGTTTCATGATTGTCATTTTTGGATATACAAGTGCTCTTCCTTGCAAGAACTAACCCATGTAGGTAGATGGACTCAAATTCCAAGTGGTGCTCCAAATTCTTGATGAGCTACATCAACCTTGAGCAACCCACGCAAGGTCAACTACATGGACAACACCACCAACCAAGGTATGTTATTCCATCTTAGAGAAGCTTTACTCCGAGTCATGAGTTAAAGCAACTCGACAAGATCTGAATACATCAAGATGCTTAAACGAAAAATGGCAACCCCATTTTGATCTTAAACGATGAGTATGGCCTATGATCAAGTGATCTCACTTGACTCCTAAGTCAATATACTCTAACATAGGTGACTTTGTCGCCGACCATCTCTAGATGAAGTTCTCCCGTGTTCTTTTCTGAGTTTTTGCATTTGTCTCATGCATTTGTGTTTCCCCTTTCAAAAAAAAAACTTCATCTAGATTTCTTTCTGCTTTCTCTGCATTTTCTGCATCCAATTCCTTGCATATCTTTCAGTAAATTCCTTGCAAATCTTTGTGAGATCTTACTAGACTAGTGAGCTGAGGTGACAAGTGTTTTCTCTGCGATGAACTCGGTTCAACCGATTTGATATTTTCGGTCCAACCGAATCTTTTCGGTACAACCGAAGCATACCACTCGGTGCCACCGATTTCATAACAGGAAAAACTCTTTGCCACATATTCTGTGTTTCGTCTGTTCCAGCTCCACTCAATGAATCTTGTCCTCTACAAGCATCACATTTTTATCATTGCTTTATGTTGTGACTCAAGGATCAAACCTATTCACGACAAATTCCAGAGGGGGAGAGAGAGATTACATCTTTATCAAGCCCTTCTTGGAAATTGATTTCAAAGAGAATAAAGTTCATCTTTACCCCATCTTTCATCCGCGTGTATGTCTGTGTTAGATAGGCTCTGGAAGGCCGGGGAGAGAGAGATCACATCAAAGCTTATCATTTAGAGAGAGAGATCACATCAGAGAAGGAGAGAGAGATCCTTTAGGGGGAGAGAGAGATCTCCAGGGGGAGAGAATACTAGTAGAAAGTATTTCTCAAGGATCCCAGATGCTTGGTGTTCAAGAGGAGAGATGTCCACATGTCTTCTTGAGGGGAGATACATGTTTATATGATCTCTTGTGCTTATTTTTGCATTAGCATACATTAGCTCTGATCATCATTCATATCTTTCAGCTCTGTTTTCCTTCAGCTCTGATTTTCAGTTCCCTATCTTCTCCCAGTATCCCATTTTCAGGGGGAGCAAGACATCTAAGGGAAAGAGATCATTTAAATTCATTGCATATCTTTACTCTTGGGGACATGTCTAATCCAATGTGGTACTCAGTACTCACTCTCTACATGTCATCCCAGTCTTGGTATTCTTGTGGTTTCTTCTGTTTGCTCTGTCTAGTAGATGTATCTGTGTTATCTAACCTTGTTTTCACTGGTTCATTCCATCCTAAGTCAACTCAAGACCACAAGGTAAGTATATGCATCACAATCATGTGTATGAGGAATTCTTGCTGATGTACATACTGTTTGCAAGAAGGACTCATGGGCATGAAGGTATTCTCTTTAATATGTTTTGCTCGATGCATATAGCCAAGATACATGTAACACATTGCCTGCTCTATCATGGTTATGCTATCACATGCTTCTATATTTCATATTCACATGATTGCATACATGTAGGGGGAGCCTATGCTTGTTACATGTCCTTCCAAAGCCTTACTTGCTATTGTTTATATCTTTATCTAAAGCTTTGATGTATGTTGCCATCAATTACCAAAAAGGGGGAGATTGAAAGCACAAGTGCTCCCTAGGTGGTTTTGGTAATTAATGACAACATATCTCTTGTTGGACTAACATTTTTATCTAGTATGTTCCAGATAAGTTCAACAATGGAGTGGCATGGACTAAAGGACGTGGGAACTCCTTCAAGATGCTAAGGACAAAGGATTGGCTAAAGCTTCAAGCTCAAGACTCTTCATTTTACATTTTAGTGATCCAAGATCACATTGAGTCTATAGGAAAAGCCAATACTATCAAGGAGGGATGAGGTGTTGCCTAATGAGCCTCTTGCTTCAAGTGCTTAGTGATATGCTCCAAATACCCTCAACTACTTTCCCACTTCCACACATATGTCCTAAACCTAAAGTCAAACTCGGCCCCACTGATTCTTTCTATCCGGCGCCACCGAAGTTTGGATGTCTTAGCCAATCGCCACAAACCCTAGGCAAATCGGTCTCACCGATAGGGATCTCGGTCTCACCGAGATGGGATTGTAATCTCTCCGTATGTCCATTATCAAAATCGGCCTTACCGAAGTTTGAGCAATCGGTACTACCGAGATTACAATGCAAACTCTCTCGTTAACTTATTATCAAAATCGGTCCCACCGAGTTTGATAATCGGTCAAACCGAGTTTGCCTGACCAACTCTCTGGAAAGCTTATTACCAAAATCGGTCCCACCGAGTTTGTGTAATCGGTCTCACCGAGATTATGTTATGCCCTAACCCTAACCGAATCGGTCCCACCGAGTTGCATTCCAGTCCCACCGAAAACGCTAACGGTCAAATTATTTGCTAAATCGGTCTGACCGAGTTTAATGATTCGGTCCCACCGAGTTTGGTAGATTGTGTGTAACGGTTAGATTTTGTGTGGAGGCTATATATACCCCTCCACCTCCTCTTCATTCGTGGAGAGAGCCATCAGAACGAACCTACACTTCCAGCATCCTATTTCTGAGAGAGAACTACCTACTCATGTGTTGAGGCCAAGATATTCCATTCCTACCATATGAATCTTGATCTCTAGCCTTCCCCAAGTTGCTTTCCACTCAAACCCTCTTTCCACCAGATCCAAATCCTATGAGAGAGAGTTGAGTGTTGGGGAGACTATCATTTGAAGCACAAGAGCAAGGAGTTCATCATCAACACACCATTTGTTACTTCTTGGAGAGTGGTGTCTCCTAGATTGGCTACGTGTCACTTGGGAGCCTCCGACAAGATTGTGGAGTTGAACCAAGGAGTTTGTAAGGGCAAGGAGATCGCCTAATTCGTGAAGATCTACCGCTAGTGAGGCAAGTCCTTCGTGGGCGACGGCCATGGTGGAATAGACAAGGTTGCTACTTCGTGGACCCTTCGTGGGTGGAGCCCTCCGTGGACTCGCGCAACCGTTACCCTACGTGGGTTGAAGTCTCCACCAACGTGGAATTACGATAGCACCACCTATCGGAACCACGAGAAAAACATCCGTGTCTCCAATTGCGTTTGAATCCTCCAATCCCTTCCCTTTACATTCTTGCAAGTTGCATGCTTTATTTTTCCGCTGCTCATATACTCTTTGCATGCTTGCTTGCTATATGTTGTGAATGTTAAACTTGTGCCTAAACTCCACTTAAACTTTAAAGAAATTTAAAAACTGCAACTTTGGTACTTAGTGTTTAATCACCCCCCCTCTAGACACCTCTTCTCAAGGTCCTACAGTCTCTCGTCATTAGTGCCATTGCATATTCATAGCATTGCATATTCACAACTTATGATGTGTAAACTAAGGAGAAGGCATTTTAACAAATTAGAAGCAATGAAAGCTAGACAGCATATGAAAGATGCAACGAATATCACTCTACCAAGTTAAAACTGTCTCGTCATAAGTGCCATTTCAACAAATTAGTAGTACAAGCTAGAAAAGAATGTGATATGTAACCTATATCACACTCAAGTCAAACGTGTCTTATGATAAGTGATTGTTGCAGGTTACACAACAATAGTAATTTGATGTAAGAACATGGTGTGATAGATGATATTGTATGTTCTATAAAAAGGAACACGTGTCTTATTCAAGTATAATGTGTAAAGTAAGCAGATGGAATTCAACAAAATTAGAAGCAATACAAGCTAGACATCACACATAACATGCAACCACATATAACTTGATTGCCAAGTTAGAGGGAGCACCGGTGATGCTACACTAGGGGAGACGTGCTCATCATAAACACAGCTTTGTTGAGTGTCTATGCATGTGTTGTCTTGGAAATCATCTTGGGGGTGTGGAGGAGTAGAAATCAGAGAGGCCCTCCGTTCGAAAGGAGCACCTTTATCCGCTGCCTTGCTAACTTCCTTCCGCTTTATTGATTTTGAATTGTCAAGTAAAACCAACAAGAAAAAGCAATAAAATTCTCTCTTTAGAACTCATTCATGCATTATACTGACAATCACTACTTTGATGTAAGGCAAACACATGATACCAGGATGGAATATGTACGAAAAACAGGACGACATGGCATGTTCACAATTGTTTGTGTAAACTAAGGTAAAACCATTCCAGCAAATAAGAAGCAATGCAAGCTAGACACCGCATGAAAGATGCAACCAATATTACTCTGCCAAGTTAAAAGCGTCCCATCATAAATGGAATTTCAACAAATTAGAAGCAGCGCATGCTATAAATCATATGAAAGATGCAACTAATATCGTACTACATATACTAAAGGTGTCTCGTCATGTTGATTGATGCGGGATACAAAAAAGCAATAGTTTTATGTAAGGACATGCTTAATAGACAGATGTACTATGTACTAAATACAGGAAGGCATGTCACATTAACAGGTATAATGTATAAGCTAAGTAGACTAGCACATGCAGTTTAACCAGATTGGAAGAATTACAATCTAGACACCATATGCAACATGCAACCACATATCACGGTGCCAAGTTAGAGCAAGCACCTGCGATGCTAGTGTAGGGAAATGTTGTAATCAACTTCTGAGCTACGTTCACTATCTTCATCTAGCATTTACATTTCTTGAGAATCATGTCGGGAGGCCGACGCTGCATTCTTTAAATGAGGAGTAGTCCCTTGCGCCTGCCTTGTCATAAGTGATTGATGAGGGATACACAAGAACATTAGTTTGATGTAAGAACATGGTTAATACACAGATGTACTAGTATGTACCAAAAATAGAAAGGCATGTCATATTCAAAGGTATAATGTATAAGCTAAGCAGATGCAATTTAACCAAATTGGAAGCAATACAAGCTAGACATCCGGATGGAGTGGTGAGAATGATCATCTAGGACCTGAGAGCCTGGTGGGAGGCGGCTGGTTCGCCACCATCGCAGCTTTTTAGTTGGCTTCCAGGTGATGCCTATCTTTACTGGGCTTGTCACTGGCTCGGCCAGTGCCCTGACTAGCTATTTGTCTTCTGGTGCTCACGGGATGGTGGTTCATGTAAAAAAATATCTTTCCTTATCTTACCGACTTCGGCCTTTCGAATACAAGCTAGAAACCATATGGAACATGCAACTACATATGACACCGAGAAGTTAAAGCAATCACCTGGGATGGTGGTTCATTGCGAGCGAGGTCATCAACTCCAGAGCTACGTTTACCGTCTCCATTTGCTGACACTGCACCCTTTATAGCGCTGTAACGTGTCTTGCCTACCCAAATACGAAGCTGGAGCGACTTCTCTCTTTTCTTTTTGGCTTCTCTCATGGCAGTAGAGTCTGAAATACCCTTGCATAAAAACACAATAGTGAGAGTAAGGGTGAAGTGTGTGCAGAACTAGTGCCTTTGTAAAAGTAGCAGATAGCAGTGTGGCTGAAAAATAAATGACAGGAGACATATGATAGCTCTACAACATTGCATGGCAAAAAAATTAGATTCTACTCCGTATGATTTTGTAATATATGAGCACAGGAAATGCACGGTACTCCTCCAAAGACACCACCACATGTGGTCATATCTAAGATAACAATCATTGAAAATAAATAGGTCAGTCAATTTTTTAATGAACCGTCCGATCTATAAGGAGCAGGCAGATGGCCTTCGTCTACCTCCCGCTTGATCCTTGTTGATGATCTTTCTTGAACCTCCAGCGACCACCGGCCCAGACCCCTGCCTCCGCCGCCCCGCCCTCCCATCGACCTCACACCACCGCCGTGCTTGGCAGCGCTCCCAGGCGATCCCTTTAATCCCGGCCGACCTCCAGATCGAGCTCCAGTAGCTCTAGGACGCACACGCCCCTAAGATAAACACCAAGGCGCTGCTTCCCTGGCGTAATAGGCGTACTAGCGCCTGTTATGCCGGGGAATACTTCCGTTAATTGGGAATCAACTGGCTAGAAATTGAAATTCAGGGAGGTGACGAACCTCTAGCTAAGGTGAAATAGTATATGAGGAGAAACCTTGTGCATCGCGAGTTACTAGGAACATCTAGTATCAAGAAGAAGCGGTCAACTAGTGTCTTTTGTGGGATGAATACCGTGCAAGCAGAGACGTAAGATTTGCACGAATAAGGGAAGAGGAGTACCTTTTTCGGTTGCCGGAGTGGTCACCTCCACATGTCGCGCCGATCTTCTTCTTTTTACCGGGGAAATCAATGTTCTGGAGGGTGCAGGCTTGGACGAACCCATGGCCAAATTGTTGACTGTGTTGCCGTGGCCGTATGTCGGCGGAGGGGAAGCAGATCCGAGGCAGCGAAGGACGGCGTAGAAGGAACAGCTCCGGTGCGGTGGAGGGTGGCGAAGTTGGAGCGGCAGCGGTGAGGCGCAGGACGGTGTGGTTGAACTGGCTCGGGTACGGACGGATCGGCCTCGGCTTCAACTAATAGCCGTGGAGGGCGTTGCAAAGGGGACGGCGACGCTGTGGTATCGGCTCGGCGTGATGGAGGAGGGCGGTTGATGGGTGGGATGGGGTGGCGGATGAGGACGCCGGGTTTCGGCTGGTGGAGAGGTAGTTTTGGCGCCCACGGAGTACGAATGGGGAATCGGACGGGTGGGGAACCATGTTTGATGCAGGATGCTTGTCGGTGTCAAACCGGCGGATCTCGGGTAGGGGTCCCGAATCAAGGCGTCTAGGCGGATGGTAACAGGAGACAAGGGACACACTGTTTTTACCTGTGTTCGGGCCCTCTCGATGGAGGTAAAACCCTACTCCTGCTTGATTAATATTGATGATATGGGTAGTACAAGAGTGGATCTACCACGAGATCGAGAGGCTAAACCCTAGAAGCTAGCCTATGGTATGATTGTTGTTCGTCCTACGGACTAAAACCCTCCGGTTTATATAGACACCGGATAGGGTTAGGGTTACACAGAGTCGGTTACAACGGTAGGAGATCTACATATCCGGATCGCCAAGCTTGCCTTCCACGCCAAGGAAAGTCCCATCCGGACACGGGACAAAGTCTTCAATCTTGTATCTTCATAGTCCAGGAGTCCGGCCAACGGTGATGGTTCGGCTATCCGGACACCCCCTAATCTAGGACTCCCTCAGTAGCCCCTGAACCAGGCTTCAATGACGACGAGTCCGGCGCGCATATTGTCTTCGGCATTGCAAGGCGGGTTCCTCCTCCGAATACTTCATAGAAGATTTTGAACACAAGGATAGTGTCCGCTCTGCAAAACAAGTTCCACATACCACCTTAGAGAGAATAACCTTTGCACAGATCTGGCGACGTATTCCGCGACGTGACATCACACCACGGCCGTGCCTTTATACGAATCGTTTTCTTGTTCCACCTCAGCGTGTTTAGCGAGGCGGTTTCCTTGGCACGTCTTATCGAGCGGAGATCGTGCCCCTTATTCCGGATTCCCATCAATATGGACGTGGGTAACCCAACCGCGCCATTGATTACGGGCGCTTGGGAGATAAGCGAGTTTTACCAGTGGCGGGGACGCATAGCTTCGTCCGTCCATATAAGGGATACGGATCCACCTTTTAACCTACGCCTTCTTCCTCCTTTGCTCATCCATTTCACAAGACTTTTCGAGCTCCAGCGCCCAAGTCCGCACATCCCACCTCAACCTTCTCCAACCATGTCCGGAGCGGGAGGCAGTGGATGGCCTCCTCCGTCACGGAGGGGCACATCAAAAGCTGCGGAAAGCCGGATACTTGTCCGGCGACATCGTGTGTCGGCTCCCCAACAAGGGCAGCTCATCCCCACCCCAGGCCCCATGAGAGGGTGGTGTTCCTCCCCCACTTCCTCCACGGACTAGGGTTTCCACTTCACCCATTCGTCCGGGGGCTCATGTTCTACTACGGCCTAGATTTCCATGATCTGGCCCCGAATTTCATCCTCAACATCTCGGCGTTTATCGTCGTGTGCGAGGCCTTCCTCTGCATCCAGCCCCACTTCGGCTTATGGCTGAAGACCTTCAATGTCAAGCCGAAGGTAGTGGGTGGCCGCCAAGCGGAGTGCGGAGGTGGCATGCTGGGCAGGATGACCAACGTCCTATGGCTCGAGGGCTCCTTTGTGGAGACCATAAAGGGGTGGCAATCGGGGTGGTTCTACATCACCGAGCCGCGTGACTCTCAATGGGCGGCGGCCCTCGAATTCCGATCTAGCTTCCCCACATGGCTCACATCATGGAAAGAGACGGGCCTGACTTGGGGTGATTCGGAAGAGCTGTCCGGACTCCAAACCTGCGTCCGAAACCTGGTGGACAAGAATCTCAAGCTTGTCAACATAATCCAGGTGATGCTCATCCGCGGATTCTCCCATGCCAAAGAACGGGCCTTCAATTTGTGGGAGTTTGATCCGGCACATCATCGAACGTTGAGCCGGCTCTTGACACTACGTATGAAGATGCCCGGAAGGTGCTTTGTTCAAGGCGCTGAAGCTCCGCATCCGCCATCAAGATCGCGGATTCAGCTCGCAGCGTCAAGCCAGCGAGGTAAGTTATTTTACCCTTTATGGTACTCTTTTTCATAGTTTGACTCTATGCGGGATCTAAAACTCCCTAACCTTTGTGACAGACTGGTGAAGACGTCCGGACAGATTGACTGTCCGGCCCCCTTGCCAGAAGACCCAGCGGACACCCGATTGACGGGGCTGCTGGCTCTGGCACCTCACATGGTGCCGGAGAAGAAGGCCAAGAAGAAGGCCACGGGAACTCGAAGGAGCTCCCAGCGCCAGGTGTTGTCGGACTCATCGTCCGACGACTCTGAGGCTGAATCCTCCCCTGAGGAGGAGGAGGAGGAAAAAGAAGCCTCTCCCCAGCGGGGGGAGAGAAGAAAAGGAAGGCCACCCCGACTGGGGAGGCCGGAGGGTCCAAGAAAGGAAGGACCCTTCCTCCGGACTTCTCCACCAACGCCGACAACGACGAGGAGGAGTGGCCACCAAGGGCCAAGCCCCTGGCGAGATTGTAAGTGTCCGGACTCCGAAATAGCTCATGACTTTTTATTTGTTGCATAGTGTCTTCTAACGCCGAATATAACCATGTAGCCCGCCCAAGGATGAGCTCGCCGCTTCGTCGAGCGGCTCCCTGGATTCGTCGGATGTGAATAGCTCTTCACTTCCGACCACCTCCTCTCCTCGTGACGTGGCATTTACACCGCGGTGGAGTCCCAAAAGGGGCCCAGCCAGAGGAGGTGGTCTGGAGGCGCCAAGAAGGCGACCTCCCGGACTCCGGCGCAAAGGGGGCGAAACCCAGGAGGGCTCTAAGTCCAGCCACATGCGGACTCCGTGCAGAACCTTCGGTGGTTCCGAAGTCCGGCAAGCGGCCCTTCGTAAGAAGGGCAAGACTGCGACGCCGGTGACCTCCGTCCCATCCGGAGGCACTGATAGCTTCTTGGAGGCGCTTAACGGCGCCTCCATCGACGAGGAGCACCGCATCATATACGTGTGGTGATCCAGAAAGTTCGATCCGCCAAGAGCGGGCTGACTGAAGCCTGTACCAGCCTTCTAATGTGCTTTGAGGTAAGTTTAGAATATGTAAAAATATTACCGCATAGGCGGTAGCCCTCGATGCTTAGTTCGGTGTTCGGAAAGAAAAGCCGGACCGAGGATATACGCAAGAGTCTAACATAAGTATGTCAATATGGGAATGCAGGCTGCGCTTCTTGACCTCTGCCCGCCTTGGCGGAGGTCAATGCATTGAAGCAGAGCCTCGGCGGTCCGAGAACGAGCTTGGCCTTGCCAAGAAGCAGCTCGAGGACAAGGAAGGTAAGTAATACCTTATTAAAGTAATACCTTATAGAAAGGATTTGGTTGCAAAAATGACAGGACTAACATGGGTATTGTAGGGGCCCACGAACGAGGTGGCGACCACGAAGGAAGCGGTGTCCACGGCCGAAAGCAAAGCGGCATGAGCGCACCGAGCGAGAGAAGCAGGAGGCGCGGGTGGCGGAGGTGCGGCAAGAGCTCTGTGCTCGTGAAAAACACGAGAGGTTGGAGCGTGACTCAAGACTCGAGAGTCCGAGCTCGCCTCGGCTCTTGAGAGTGCCAAAGCCGCTAAGGCCGAAGCCCAAAAAGCCCTCCAGGAAATTGAATCATTAAAGAAGATAGCAGCGGGTAAGGCATTCTTTATGCAAAGCAAGCATGTAAAAGTGAATTATCTATTACTTACCCGAATCCGGAGCTCTCCAGGAGCATTCACAGATCTGCCCCGTAGTGTGTCTGATGCTACCGCGTTCTACCGCGCCGAGGAGGGGAGCTCAACAGAAAAGGTGTTACGGTCTCGGTATGCCGAGGCCGGACATCCGTGCCCCTGAGCGACCAAATGAAGCAGCTGGTCGAGCTCCACAAGGTCGCCGAACAGGCCATGAAGGGCCTCATAGTTCGGTGGCCCTCTGGAAGCCATGCCCGGGAGCTACTTTCGGGCTAGTGCGTGGTGGTGGACGCCTTTGTCCATGGATTGAAGTCATCAAGCGCTCCGTCTGCATTGAAGGTGCTCAGAGGGCCATTGCCCTTGCTAAGGTGCACTGGGGCAAGATGGACGCTGAGAAGCTTGTGACGGACGGACCACCACCGAAGAAGGAGCATCGTAAGCCTGAAATGTATTATGAGGGCGTCCTGAAGGGTGCCTGCCTTATAGCGGACGAATGCTCCAAAGATATTATTTTGAGTAGACTCGCATTTGTTATCCTCAGACGCTGAAAACTTGTTCATATGCGCTAAGCAACGCTTGTGAATTTAAAATATTACCTTCAGGCGGCCGTTTATTAAATTTGAGAGATGGCAAGTCCTTGGCTTCAGCCCCCATGCCACGAAAGTCTTTGGGGTGTTCGGGATAAACTTGAGCGCTCTTGTTCCCATTCTTGGGTCCTTCGAGGGAGGCGCTCAACGCAACAAACAAGGCAATCGGACTATAGTGCTTGAACACTCTCACTTAGCCATAGAATTCTATAATATTAAATTTCGGCGAAGCCCCTAGTATTCGGAAGACCGAGTTCGGGGCGCTATCCACGCCTTGGCCGGACAATGCCGACTCCTCGCTCTAAGCGGCATAAGTCTTTAGGGACCCGAAAAAACCTCTCGAACAGCGACCGACTCTCGCCCTATCATGACGGTCAGTTTTAGCTTTCTCCACTGAGGTGCTCAACCCAGCTCAACCGGGGCACAATCGCAGTGGTTCTCCCAGCGCTACCTTAGCCGATATAGCGGAACGTAAGGTACCAAAACATGGGAGCCGGGCAAACCCAACTATTGACCCAAGACATGATTCGGAGCCGATGCATATAATGCTATAAGTTCGTGGTGCCGCACTTGTGAAAGTGTTCGGACTTATCACACCATATTTTGGGGTACTTAAGCCCTTGGTGTATTGGCCGTACCAAAGTGTACGGGTGCAACATGTCATGAATGAACATATATATAGATAAAGAAAGGAGTGCAATAATAGGCAAAAGCTATGTATTGTTTATTCAAAAGGTAATCGCAATGAAAGTAGAACAATACAAATAGTGCGATAAGCAAGGGATGGGACTATTTAACATGTCCCCTCCGAGGGGTAAGCCGGGATGGTATGTAAAACAGGTATAATGCTCGTAGTAGAGACCACACAGGCACTCGACGTAGCTACGCTTCCTGGCTGTTGCATCGTGAGTTCGGCAATTCTAGTGCCGGACAGGGCTTCTGGAAAACGGAGTCCTGAAAGTAAGAGAAAATAAGAAAGAAAAATAACGACACAATCGGGAGCTCCTGGTGCGGTTGAGCCACATTCTGGGAGTGCCGTGGTCGTGCCCCTCCCCTTATGCCCATGGTATCTCTAGAGCGTAGTTATGTACGCGTAGTACTGGCTTCGCAATTTCGCGAGGGCTGGGGTTGGGGCCGGATTGCTACGCGTGCTCGGATCGTGCCAGGCGGTCTTGTTGTAGGTTACTCCGGGCGCGCTTGACGGTGTCCGGACGTTTAGTAGCCGGACTCGAGAATTGCTATGAGAGGCAGCTTTGCACCTCCGCTGCGAGGGCCGCCGTATGCTCCTCCGTTCGGAGAGAGCGTTCGGTGTTTCCATTGACTGTGATTACTCCTTGAGGGCCTGGCATCTTGAGCTTGAGGTATGCGTAGTGTGGCACCGCATTGAACTTTGCAAATGCGGTTCGTCCAAGCAGTACGTGATAGCCGCTGCGGAATGGGACTATGTCAAAGATTAACTCTTCGCTTCGGAATTTATCCGGGGATCCGAAGACCACTTCGAGTGTAACTGAGCCTGTACAATTGGCCTCCACACCTGGTATGATGCCTTTAAAGGTCGTGTTTGTGGGTTTGATCCTTGAGGGGTCTATGCCCATTTTGGCGACCTTGTATCCCGATAGAGCAGGTTCAGTTGCTACCGCCGGCCCATCGGGACTCTAGTGAGGTGAAATCCGTCGATGATTGGGTCAAGAACCAATGCGGCGAATCCGCCGTGGCAGATGCTAGTGGGGTGGTCCCTTCGATCAAAGGTGATCGGGCAGGAGGACCATGGGTTGAACTTTGGGACGACTGGCTCCATCGCATATACGTCTCTTAGTGCACGCTTCCGCTCCCTTTTGGGTATGTGGGTTGCGTATATCATGTTCACCATCCGCACTTGTGGGGGGAAGCCCGTCTGTCCTCTATTGTTCAGCGGCCGGGGCTCCTCCTCGTCATCGCTATGCAGCCCCTTGTCATTGAGTTCGGCATTTAACTTGCTCGCTGTTTGAAGACCCAACAATCCCTGTCGGTGTGGTTGGCTGGTTTTTCGGGGGTGCCATGTATTTGGCACGAGAGATCGAGTATTCGGTCCAGATTGGACGGGCCCTGAGTATTTCTTTTGAACGGATTTTTCCGCTGATCGGGTTTAGAGCCTCTGAATCCGGCATTGACTGCCGTATCTTCAACATTATCGCTGTTAATGCGGCGCTTGTGCTTGTTGCGACGCGACCTGCCATTCCTGTCCTTGGTATCCGAACTACCAGGGTTTTTGGTCAAGTTGTTACTACGAGCTAGCTAGCTGTCCTCTCCCGCGCAAAAGCGGGTCATGAGTGTTGTGAGGGCTGCCATGGATTTCGGCTTTTCCTGCCCTAGGTGCCGGGCAAGCCACTCGTCGCGGATGTTATGTTTGAAGGCTGCAAGGGCCTCTGCATCCGCATACCAACGATTTGATTTTTTGGTTAGGAACCATGTCCGTAATTGTCCGCCAATTCTTCCGCTGCTGAATTATGTGGCTGAGGTCATCGGCGTCGGTGGTCGCACATATGTGCCCCGGAAGTTATCAAGGAATGCGGCTTCCGTGTCCTCCCAACAACCAATTGATTCTGGCCGGCAAGCTGTTAAGCCAATGCCGAGCTGGTCCTTTAAGCTTGAGTGGGAGGTATTTGATGGCGTGTAGATCATCACCGCGGGCCATGTGGATATGGAGGAGGTAGTCCTCGATCCAAACTGCAGGATCTGTTGTGTCATCATATGATTCGATGTTTACGGGTTTGAAACCCTCGGGGATTTGATGATCCATCACTTCGTCTGTGAAGCATAGTGGGTGTGCGGCGCCTCTGTATTGAGCTATATCACGACGTAGCTCAAATGAGCTTTGTCTACTGTGTTCGGCCCGGCCGGAATTGCTGTATCCGGCGTGACGATTATCATCGCGTGTTGTGGAGCGCCCACGCGATCCGTAGATCGATCTTGCTTGCCTTGCCTTGTCCTCCAATATGTCTCGCAGGTCTAGCGCGTTTCCCCGTGCCTTGGTACTTTTCGAGCGACGCCGGGGTGCGGCTTGAATGGAGGGCCTAGAGGCCTCTCTGTCGCGGCCACGGGGTGGCCGGTCGGCCGCATCATGCGCTGGTGATGTAGGTTTGGGTGCTTCCTCCTCTAATTGGGGTAGCAGCCTGCATTTTGGGTATCTCTTGGAGGGAGTTCGAGTTCGTACTCTTGGCTGCAAGGACTTCAGTCCATCCGCTGCCTAGCAAGTCTTGGTCAGCTCTAAGGCTGCTGCTTTGCTTTTCTTGAGGCTGCTTGCCGTGGCTATAAGCCTGCATTTGAAACGCTCCTGTTCGGCGGGATCCTCAGGCACGACAAATTCGTCGTCGTCGAGGCTTGCCTCATCTTCGGAGGGAGGCATATAATTATCATCCTCCACCTCCTTGTCAGCCGCTCTATCATGAGGGCTGGCTTCTCCCTCCTCTGTCTGAATCCTCTTTGGAGGAGGTTGTCTTCGACCGTCCGGGGTGTTATTATCTCCCGTGCGGAATCACCATTTTTGCTGTGGCGGGATTTAGAGCGGCGCCACGACGCCGGCGCTTGGGCTGTTTCTTGAGGGGTCATCCTCCGCTGTTCCATCGCTTTTCCCATCTTTTGTTATATCCACCATGTATATGTCGTATGACGAGGTGGCCTTCCAAAGGCCCTCAGAGGCGCTGGTTCTTGGTCGTCTCCAAGATCGTCGTCCATACCGCCGATGTCCTCGGAGTCAAAGTCGAGCATGTCGGTTAAATCATCGGCAGTGGCTACAAAGTGGGTGGTGGGTGGGTGTTGAATTTCTTCGTCGTCCGCATCCCAACCTTCCCGTCTGTAGGCGGCCAGGCTCTCCGATAAAGAGAGAGACTTTAGTGAATTCAGGATGTCGCCAAAGGGCGAGTGCTGAAAGATGTCTCATGGCAGTGAACTCCATAACCGCGCCCAATTGGATTCGATTGGCAGGGGCGGAGGGTTCGGAGTCCAGAGAGGAGTCCGGCACCTTGGAGTCACGGTCTTCGCAAAGAGCGAGGGATGGAGTTCGCTCAATCGCCATAGAGATCATAGCCCCGAGGCGGTGTCCAGCCACTCGCCCTCGATCGGCGGAGTCGGCTCCGAGCTAAGGGTCGGGAGCGACGCTGAGCGACCTCGAGGCCTTTGACCGATTGGCGAGAGCTAGATCGTGCCCATCGAGACAAAGGCGGCGCTTGGCTGTGGCTCGAATCCATCGAAGATCAAGTCTCCACGGATGTCGGCCGTAGTTCAAACTCCCAAATCTGACACGATGGCCAGGGGCGTAGCTTTCGATCTGCTCTAGATGGCCAAGTGAATTGGCTGCGCAGCAAAGCCGCCGAATACGAAGATCTGTCCGGTGAGAAATCTCACCCTGGACCGTGTCGTTGTTGATGATCGAAGGAGCCATCGGGCCTAAGGATGACGACACAGAGGAACTCTCAATGAAAGCACCAATGTCGGTGTCAAAGGATCTCGGGTAGGGGGTCCCGAACTGTGCGTCTAGGCGGACGGTAACAGGAGACAAGGGACACGATGTTTTTACCCAGGTTCGGGCCCTCTCGATGGAGGTAAAACCCTACTCCTGCTTGATTAATATTGATGATATGGGTAGTACAAGAGTAGATCTACCACGAGATCGAGAGGCTAAACCCTAGAAGCTAGCCTATGGTATGATTGTTGTTCGTCCTACGGACTAAAACCCTCCGGTTTATATAGACACGGATAGGGTTAGGGTTACACAGAGTCGGTTACAACGGTAGGAGATCTACATATCCGTATCGCCAAGCTTGCCTTCCACGCCAAGGAAAGTCCCATCCGGACACGGGATGAAGTCTTCAATCTTGTATCTTTATAGTCCAGGAGCCGGCCAACGGTGATGGTTCGGCTATCCAGACACCTCCTAATCCAGGACTCCCTCAGACTCGCTTGTATTTGGCTTTTTTGAACACAAGATGGGACGCGCTTGTTTGAAATTTGGGGAAAGTACAAACTTTGCCCCCCTCTTAAATTCAGACCTACTGTGGGTCGGGGGTAGGATGGTAATCCGAGGTGTCCCAAATAGTGGGTGGGAGCGATTTCGGCCGCGCACATGTGTGCTTAGGCGACCATTGTGTATGAATGTTTTTCGGATGCGGTTGCGTGGCGTCTAGATGAAGCTACAAACCTACCCCGGTTTAGACCTTTGGACGTCAGGGCGGTAGGTTTCATGGGTCGGAGTTATTAGAAAAGTAATTTCCTTGTACTACCAAACATTGGTCTCACGTGGTTTCAAGTAGTAGAGGCTCTTTTGGCGCTTCGTTCGAAATTTTGAAACACAAGCATTCACGTTTAGAGTACTCTTGAACTATGAGGATTGACCTAAATAGACAATGTTATATTTGACCTTGTATGTTTGAAAACCTCATTAAATTATCCGCTTATTTTTGAACTTTTGACACTTGAAAATCCTATAACTACGATTATTTTGGAATGGAGGAGCTAAATTTGAATCTATTTTGTATACGACTACATATGCTATTATGTACAAAATCATAGCAAAGATTGGTGCCCCCATAATTTAGGTATGGTTTACAAATGCCATGATATCAAATTCAAATAATTGAATTGACTTCATGTTGAATTCAATTTTTTTAAACCACCTTAAGTTGAATTCAAATGTATGCTAGTTCATAGGTAGCTATTTATAATGTCCATTGTGTAACTTTCATTATGTATAATGTGCTTTACACACACAACATGAACTATACTCACGTTTGTATTCGATTGCTAAAGCGATGCATTGTCTGGAGTTCAAAATACTAACTATGAGGATCAATTGTGTCGAATAATAACATAGACATGCTCAAATTCGATAGAATCTAGATGTCTGATGGATCAATGTCCGCTCCTTACGCGAATTGCAAATATCATAATCCCATCCTAATATTTGTATACAATTTATATCTTTAATCAATGTGTAGAGCAGTCTTTTACGTGTAGTTTCACTCTCCATCGGTGGTCTCTCACACATGCTCACACACTCTCTCCCGAGGTGTCTTTCTCGCACACATGCTCTAGATATAACTCTCCCTCCCTCTCGTAACCATTTACAACTGTTTTCACTAACCTTTATCACAAGCACTCTTCCTCTCGCAAACATACACATGCACAATACTCATCGACCCTTTCTATATACATGGACCTTCCTACGTTTCTCATGTACGCACATTATCTTTACGCCTGTCTCTCACGCATTGTCTCACACCTCTCTTCCTAATCGATTTAGTATGATTCTAGCAGAGCATTCTGTAGGATGCCCCTTAAAGTTAGGTTGGATGAATAGTAATATCAGAGATAAAGGGGTTACCTTAGTCCGAGAACCTAGGGTTACAAATCCTAGCCGGCTTTGCCAGTGGACACAGAGTCCTTCACAATTCTGCTATCTTTTTCTTGTACGACTAGTCATCCATGGGTCTTCCTAAATGCGTCACGGGCCGACCAATGTGGCGCAGGACGGAACCGAACGAAGGGCCTCACCACGACCCACCGGACCTCACGCGGTGACACACCCTCTGCCCCCACGTCTCATTATCTTCTCACACCCACACATACCAACACAAACACCACACACACATAAAATTTCTCCTGGTGCCTCTATTCCCTCCCCCTTGCATATACACACTCAAGGGAATGGAATCTCTTGTCGTGACGTCATATTCGTCTCTCTCTCTCTAGACCACTCTCATTTCTCGTGCTATCTCTCCCACGCCCCCCCGTCGGCCCCTCTATCCATGCCTCTCTCGAATACGTAATACACACACATACCTCTCTAGGCCCCACCAAATGCATCAACTACACATTCACACATGTTACATCACATACCCCATTGATCTAAAAAGCCCTCTCTTCATGTTTATTTCGCATACAACATTCCTTTTGAATAAAGTGTGGCCAAAAAATTATTTTAGAGTTTCTACATATATACAACATTACAAAGTTATATGGAGGAGTACAAACGCTAATTTGCATTGCATGGTGCCCACAATGATATTTATTCCGCACTGTGAATTTGTATATTTTTATACTATATACAAAGTTAGTCATAATAAAGAGAAACGAAGAGCATCTCTCTCTCCATCGCATACCCCCCTGTACGCCCCTTTCACGTATGCACACAAAACTATCTCCAGGTCCTCTATAAGTAAGCCGCCAGAAAATTCACGCATGTTTCATCTTTCTCTCGCGATATCTGCAATGACGATCATTTTATTTGAAGCGAAAGCACGATACGTACATTGGACTTCAGAATCCACTCATTACGGTCACCATTTACGTTTAGTGGTTATTATACAGTCACGGGCTCACCGTACAACTCTGTATTTGCACATGACATGATTAGTTGACCAGTTAAACGCTCCACGTGGCACCTCTAGTGTTGCATCACATTATCTCACATCCATCGTGCCCAATTGCCGACTTGTATCTACTCTACATCTACACTCTTATAAAATACATAAAATACACTCTTATAAAAAACAGAGTTGGTGATGATGGTGTGCCTGCCATCCTGCAATATAGGCCGTCCGATTTATATCGGACGGATAGGAAAGAAACTATGGCAATTTTGCAAAAAGGTACCCACACACCTCTCCACATTTGCCAATAAGGCCTTCCCTCGTTCATCCTTTTCTCTCACAAGATAAACAAGTCATACAAATGCATCTTGATGTTACGTGCAACGCACGAGCATCTTGCTAGTAAGAATGAAAACAAACGACAAAAAATATTTGGACGGTGGTTCAAGTCATGACCATGGCACGACGGACAAGGTGGCCTTGTATTGGTATGCTGAGCCATCTATTTTAACACACATGAGCTGGTGTGGTGATTATACACACACGCACGCATGCACACGAACTGCATCCATGCAACACTCACACAAACACACGCACCCACGCACGCACGCAACACTCACACGTACACACGCAGCCACGCACACACGCAACACTCACACGCACGCATGCAACACTCAGACGCACACACGCACGCATGCATGCACACACCAGTACACCACACGACCAACACACACTCTCATGCTCAAGTGCTCATCCTACACGTGCATGCGCACACATCAGGCCCTGACAAACACATACACAACCAGGTGATTCCCGCGCACGGGTTGGAGCCTTGTCGCGCCTGCATAAATTTGTGTTTATCTGACCTTTTGCCTATGCGAACTGACAGGTGAGACCCACAAGGAACGTGGTCAATTTAACTAGTCAACATGGCGCCACGCAGACTATTTGGCCGGTCAACAGAGTGCAATCCGATCTTTGAATCGTGATCAAGTGACCGTATAATCACCGCAAAACGTATATAGTGACCGTAATCAGCTTATTCTGAAGTTCGGTGACCGTATTACGCTTTTCTCTCTGTAGGCCCTCCAAAACTACATCTCTACACGTTCTCGCATGTTACATCTAACAACTATGCAATACAGCACTACTACTACACTCTAACACAATAATCATATGCGTTTTTAGTTTTACTAGATATCATATTGTTACTTATAATTATTCAGTTTGCATACATTAAAATTTCCTTTGAAATGTATGGCCAGTACCATCTACCGTGCGGGAAAAATCCTGCCCTTTCCTATTTAATCGGGTTTGTATCGATGGATCGTGCGAAACAACAAAACTATAGTACTATACAGTACAAGTGACAGTTCAGTGGGCTGTCGTGTCATCTACTCCTCCGTCGTAAGAGTGGAGCGCTCGCTTTCATAAATATTCTAGCCCCTTTCACCGACATGTGGGACATCAAGCTACCGGGTCCACGTGCCATACCGGAATACACTGCAGAGCAGCCGGGGTGAAGCACCCCAGTCATGGCGCCGGCGTAGTAATGAGAAATGAGGCATCAAATCACAAAGCTGCACCTTTCCCGCAGTTAAGTTGGAGGGACAAGTAATAATGCTAAAAAAAGAAGTTGGAGGGATGAAGCAACCATCATTTCACTCGTTCTTTGAATCCACTTCTCCCTCATCTTCTTCAACTTAACCACGTGTTGCTTCTGCCGTTGTTCTGCCTCATGTGGGACGCGGATCGGCTTGGTAAAGCACTGACACGTGGGACCACATGTTAGCAAACCGCCAGGACAATGTCCTCCGAAAATAAGAAGCCTGATCCTAGACTTACAAAGGGCTACGTAGCTGCTACATATACTTTCCATCTAATCTATATATGCTCCCCCTGATTTTCAGGTGGGGTGGGCCTAATCCTCTCCTTTAATCCAATCAAATAGTCCCACATCACATCAGTTTGTAACTTTATGTAAACCATTACGTGGATGTAGCATTGCTCAAATAAGAAACCTCCCCCGCCATCTGCGCGGCAAAATCACCTCCTTTTTACTAATCTTGATTCTATAATTTTTAGATCAATATAATTGAGATTTGTATAGATAGCACACAGGAGCAAAACCAAGTGGTACGGTTAAGGGCATCCACAATGTGTAGCCAAATGTGAAAATAGCTTTTGGCATCGTGGGAACCATTGTGGGCGGTGTTTGCAAAGCCAAAAAGATGGAACCGAAGCTCCCCGATTGATTGATTGATTGAAGGAATAGAAAAAATGCAACGTCTCTCCTCTTTCTCCCATGCTTGGACGCATGTAGTACAGTATAGAGCACATAGTCTACTCCCCTGCCCCTTCTATCACAAATCACAAAGCAGTGAGGCGTCAAATCACAAAAGCACGGACGAAGCAACCATCATTTCACTCTTCACTGACTCCATTTCTCCATTGTCTTCTTCAAGAAGCCATCTCACCGCACTAGTACTCCTAGTAGTACTAGTAAAGGACTTCCTGGATGCAAATAAGGCAGTTGTCTCGGCTTGCAGGCGGCACTTGCGAATGACTTACCGTGGTCTCCCTCAATGGTGTTCTCCGTCGAACGCACTTTGCCAAACCACCAAAAAAAAGATATCGTCGACGTCACCGCAATGGGGAAGGAAGTCAAATATAGTTACTACCTCCATTTTTTTGTACACTAGGCCAGTATATCAAAATTACAATTTGCAAAGGGCCACTAACACTAATCGAGGCAAAATTGATGGGGTTAGCAACCAAGGACATTAATATCCCCTACATGCATGCGGAAGTGAGAAGGTTGGTTTGCATGGCGCTGCATTAATCAAGCGATGAGGAGTGATATGGTTAGCTCTTTGGTCTTTGGAGAAAAAAATACGCATTAATTGACACGTGAAAAGAGGATTTGTATCGATTAAATCCCGCGAAGGAAAACCCCGCCTTTCTTTTTTAACACCAGTACTCCTAGTACGTACATACTTATCCTGTTTGGGTCTAGGCCTTGCATTGCTAAACTTTGCCACACATTTTTGCCAAGCTTGCCTAAAGTTTTCAAAATGAGAAGGAGGTACACTTTGACGGCTGTCGCGGGTCGCACCGCACCCTCACACGGTCGCTCCTCACGCCATGGGTCGCAAGACCGCACCCTCACACGATCGCTCCTGCACGCTGCAAACTCAACCAAGGGAACGCACCCTCAGCGACACGTCTTTGTCGCATGTGAACAAACCAAACTCAGCCATCCTATCGCTGACACATAATTTTCGTTCATAGAGTATGTTTATCCAACGCATGTTGGGGAGTATCCGACGGCCCGTGCGGTGGTCTGTTGGGGAAGAAGAAGAGGTGAGGAAGAAGGAAAGAAGGGTTAGGAGGCGAGGGATATTCATCCAACCGCCTGAAATGGTAGATCGACCCAAGTCAGCGACTTGCATAACAAATATATGTTTTACACAGCAAAAGATCCATAAAAACAACAACATAAAGAAAAACTATCACTTTGCTTTCGCGGAAAGAGACGGCCTCGTCGTCTTTGGCTGCCGGCGCGAACCAGCCGTCGCTGCCGACGTGTGTCTCCGCACCATGGTTGTCCTCGGCCTCCAGCTACTCGTTCAAGCGGAGCGTGCGGGCGCTCTTCACGGACGAGAGCACAGCCCGGTTCAAGTCTAGGACATCCGGTTTCGCCTGCAGGAGGGCCTCGATGGCAGCGGCATCCGCGCGCTCCGCGTCGAGTTGAGCCTCTGCCGCCCGGTTCAAGTCCAGGACGTCCGGATCCGCCTGCAGGAGGGCCTCGATGGTAGCGGCATCCGCGCGATCTGCCTCAAGTTGAGCCTCCGCCGCCCGGTTCACATCCACGACATCCGGTTCCGCCTGCAGGAGAGCCTCGATGGCAGCGGCATGCGCGCGCTCTGCGTCGAGTTGAGCCTCTGCCTCCCGGTCCTCCTTTAGTATCGCCATGTTGAACCGCTGGTCCGCCTGCACCATGGGGGACTCGGACGCTGGCATGAAGTCGATGTCCATCGTCTCATACCCATCGGGGGCCTTCTACGCCGCGACCTCCGCCATGAACATTGGACCGGCTTCCTCCTCCTCGTAGCTTGGCTCCAGAGAACTCGGGGATTGGCCCGCCGCAAAGCGAGCTTGGGAACAGAGGTCTGTGGCGCCGACCGCCGCCGCGATTTCTGCGCGGCGCTCCGGCGTCAGCATCATGTAGTAAGTGATCTTGCGGTGCACCATGGCTTTCCGGCAAACTAGGGGATGCTTGATGCGGGCTAGGGGATCAAAAGGTGGGGGAATGGGCTGGAGATTTGGTGTGGTTTTAGGGCAGTGGCTGGCGTAGGCCGAGCAGCGAAGGTTCTGATGTGAATAGTGGTTCCGGTGATGACCGGTCAATCGGTTTTGACTGTACATCGCTCTTGTCGCGTTCGCGTTGCAGCCCGGCACGCTGGACCGTCCACGTCGCTCACCGAATGGAACGCGCTTCGTCTTGCGTTTTCGCTCGCTTGTGGGACCGTAGTTGAGAGCAAACCGACGTCCCTCCCCCTCCCCCGCCCGCGTCATTTATTGTACCACCACTCCCTCCATTTTATGCGGAGTAAATAAAAACAGAGGGAGTATACCACGGATGAGGATCCCGTGACGTGGCCGAACCCATTGAGTAACTGACATGCGGAGCTAGCAAGCATGGGGTCCGCCAGTAAGTGACCGAAAGGGAGGGTAAGGCAGGGATACCTACGTCAGAGGATCCACTTCCACTATACTACTTTGACCAAATGTTAGAGTAATAATATATGACATGCAACCTACACAAATGTTAGGGTCTAATGCGTTTTTCGAGGCTAACTTTGACCAAATGTTAGAGTAATAATATATGCCATGCAACTTACACAAAGCATACGGTCAAATTCGTATGTGAAAGGAGTTTCCAATGATATAATTTTCACATTATACATCTCATGTACTATTAATCTTGTCAATAGTCAAATTGGAAACCATCTTGATTACAAATCTAGAATGCGTCTGAATCTAACAATATTGATTGGGCGTTGTTGAATGTTGATACCTTTTTGATCAAACTAGAGATACTTTGACTACACATAAAACTTATATGTAAACTAGAAAGGATAGGAGGGAGTATATTGTACGTTCAAAAATGAAACGAACATTGAATACCCTTTATATATGATTTGTGGATGCTATGATCACCGGTTCAAAATTTTGAATCCGCCTTAGGTATCACGTGCCCCCACTCGTTCCCTCTCGATTTCATCTCGGGGTCCGGAGATCTATTGAAAGAGGACTAGGGTGGGTACATGCGAATGATACTCGGCGAAATGTTCAAATGAGGCATGCGGGAGGATGGACTCATCGGAGGCGACATGATCGATGGAGAAGAGGGTTGGAGAGGAATGAGAAATAAGCAAACGCCACATGATTATACTTGAACGGCTCAAATAAACAATAAGTTGTCTCGCTTGGCCTACATAGTGAAAGGCCTAATGCGCAACGCGGAGCACTGACGCTCGAATATGGCCGGGAAAACAGGGAAACCGACATGTGGGGCACACCCGTCGGGACGACGTAGCGCAGACTAGTCCAATGGAGGAGTTGGCCCACGACCTCCTCGCCATCGACAACCGTTCATGTGGGTTGTTGGGGCCAACAACGGGGCGCAGCTCCAGCATCGCCTCTGGACACGGCGACCGCGGTGAGCGACACACTCATATCGTCGCTAGACACGGTCGGTTTCAGTGTGCCGAGGGTGGCGTTAGTGCTGTGGCACGACCAACGGTATGTTTGATTTGTGCCCAAGGTTGCCCTATCAAAGCATTGGGTAGCCAAAATTTTGGTTGAGGTATTGGTTGCCCATGATTTGGCCGACATTGGCAAGAAAAATGAACTAGATTTGGCTAGAGTTCATTGGCATGCCAAAGAAATGGCAACCATCCAAACAAAGACCAATCTTTGGGTCATGACCAAAATTTTGGTTGAGGTATTGGTTGCCCATGATTTGGCCGACATTGGCAAGAAAAATGAACTAGAGTTGGCTAGAGTTCATTGGCATGCCAAAAAAATGGCAACCATCCAAACAAACACCAATCTTTGGGTCATGACCAAAATTTTGGTAAGGTGTACTTTGGCCACAATCCGAACACACCCCAACACCCGGCTCGTCGAGGATGCACGGGGCGCCGAGACGCGTCCGCGGAGTGGTGTAGTGCGTCCAACTGCATCCTCTGGACCTGAGACCATGCCGGGTCGTCTTGCTTTTTCAATGACATGCGGGGATCGCATGTGAGCAAAGGGCATCTCCAACGTTGCCACGACCGCAGCTGACTACCCTGGCACACAAAAACCCTCGTCCCTCGCGCCGTCGCGCGGTGCATTCCCAGCCGGCGCCAACTGCCCGCATTCATGCCGTCCGTTCGTATGTCGTTAAGAGGCTTGGTGCCCGAGGAACCAACCCATACGCTTGGCCTCACCAGAATGCGCTACTTAAAGAGGCAACGCCCAGCTAACCTCCACACCATAGCACATCGTCCTCCTACCTGGCACCACATCTGCCATGACCGCAAGTGCGAACGCTCTGCGGGAGAGCTTGTCTTCGGGGATGAAGCTCGAGGTCGCCGCCCTCGCTCAGGTCGCCTCTCGCGATGCAATAGCGGCTTAGCCGGACGCGGACGCGGCCGCACAAGTGGTGGCCACGCTGGCAGCTGACGACGGGAGCATCGTCAGCCACACGTCCTACTTGCCGCCGTCCAACGTCCGGCACTACCGAGGTCGGGGACTCCTTCGAGGATGAGTAGGGCATGGGAGGCGGCAGGGCATGGTGTGCCAACTGGCCGGTCCGTATCCCGTGTTCTACTCTTCCTCGCCGGAGACCGCACCTTCACTTCACGGGTCTTGAACCCCGCCCCCATACATAGAGATCGCAGATGGAGGACGTCGGTCGCCGCCGTAGAATAGGTTTAGGGTCGGGTTTCTTTTATTTTTCTGTCCTATAAAAGTTCGAAATGTAATGAAAATCTGCCGTGTTTGCATTAATCTCGGCCGGTGTATATGAACTTTCACAATAATATATATATTGTAGGAGTACTAGCAAGATGCCCGTGCGTTGCACGGAAGATCAAGATATTATGGGAGAAAATGATGAACGAGGGAAAGCCTTATCTGCAAATGTGGAGAGGAGTGCGGGTAAATTGTCATAGTTTCCTTCCTATCCGTTAGATATAGATCGGACGGCCTATATTGCAGGATGACAAGCACACCATCATCACCAACTCTGCTTTTTATTGAACCGAGACAAATCTAACATGTGAAGTAAAATAAACACATAGGGTCTATACATACACAAATTATGTTAGGCACTCCAATAGTACGTCCACTACACATTCACGCATTTCACATCTTTCTACATCTACAGGAACCTATGAAAGGGTTAAAGTAAATTGCCTCTCTCTCTCTCTCCTCCCCTGATTGTCATGGTGGTGGGCCCCTCCCTACCCCAATCTACAATCAACAACTCACACGTCTCACATTACGTTAATTACGTAACTGGGATTACGTAGGTGTAGCATTACTCGCCCTAAAAAACCCAACTAAGCCAACCTCCCAGCATATCGCGCGGGAAAAGACCCGCCGCTACTGCTTTAGTCGGGATTACCGGATTACTAGTAGTAGTATCGATGGATCGCGCGAAGCAACAATTTTTTTGAGGGGGCGAAGCACCTGGGTTAAAAGGAAAAAAGGCGGTACACTCACAGCACTCCTATCGCGGTCGCATTGCACCCCAAACACGTTCGGTCCTGCACACGGCTCACACAAACGGAACGCGCTTCGGCTTGCCTCTTCACTGACACGTGGGACTGCACTTGGATAAACCGACCATGCGCCGAACTCCCCCCGCCCACCGCGCGAAAATCCTCCCCCTCCACACCCAAAAACTCCCCCCAAATCCGATTCAACCACTCTTCGGCCAACTAGCCAATAATATTCCCCAAATCCCCTCCCCCCTGTCCCCCTCCACTCCATTCGCTCCGGCAAAGCCGCCCTCCCTGCCGTGCCGATACGTCGGCGCCGCGGTTTGGTGATCCTCTCGCTCCCACAGTACGCTCTCGTAGACTGTCGTCCTCTAGCCGCGCCGCCACCTCTGGCTACGTTCTTGTGGAGGCGCATGGCGGTCAGCGCCGCCATCGCCGGGCGACGTTAGTGTGGAGATGCACGTCGGTCGACTTCTCCCACGGCACGCACATTCTAGGCGAGGCCCGTTCATGCGGTGTAGCGCTGAATGTTAGCCGATAGACGCTGTTAATCTCACTTTGTTTGTCAAGTAGTTTCTTGTCAATATGCTCTTCTTAAGAAGCTTCCTTGCCCTATTCTGCACTCAATCTGCTTAGCTGAGGTGGCATGCCAAGGCCGATTAGTTGCTAAAATATCCTGCCATATATTTATTGTGACGTAGATTGCCATGGTCTAGTAGCCAATCCGTTAGGTGAAATAGCTCTACACCATTTTATACTCGATCTTTATTGCTGCGATGGCCTTCGATAGTTTGATGGCTGTGTGCTCGGCCTCATTGACTGCTGAAACAGCCTGCCATAATTTGGCACTCAAATCTGTTTGCTGAATTAGCTTTACATATATTTCGTTACTTAGATCTACTCGTCCAAATATCTTGCCATAGCTTTAGACATCGACCTAGGTATTTTTTTCTGGACTTCATAAAAAAGAATATATGTTTTTCCTGTAATATCTAGTAGAATAACTAATTTGTATGTCTAACAGATGGACAGGACTTGGATAACTTATGCTCGAAGATTCTCAGCTGCATATGTCGAGGGGGTTGTAAACTTCATGAACTTTATCAGAGCTGAGTACGGTGGTCCGAAATCAGATGTGCTCGCCTGCAGTAGCAGTTGTATGAATTCAGTTACAAGACCCCAGTCAACTGTGTAAAATCATCTACACTTGTATGGGATGTCGGTCACATATACTAGGTGGATTCATCATGGTGAAGCTGTGAATGTCAATGGTATTGACTACGTGGAAGCAGCAGATTACCATCTTGATCTGCCTGATGCTCAGGTGGAAGAGGAGGAGGAGGAGGTGGTGGCGGAGCCAGTGAGTTTGACCAACATTGAAACAATGCTACGAAATGCTCGTGCATTCCGTGAACTTTCATCTCTGAGAAGAAAAACGGTGGGCCCGCATGTTGGAATAATGCAACGCTTGTCACACCCCTGTGAAATAAGCTGCCAAGATTCTCAGCTATGGTCACCTTTCTTGGTGAAGACATCCGAGCGGATAACGAACAAATCATTCGATGCGATGTTGGATGCTTTCCGCAAATCTTTCCAGATGCGTCTCGAGCTGCCACCACCTACAAGAAATGAAGAATTTCCTTCGTGCGGTTGGAATTGGATATGATATGATCCATGTTTGTAAGAATAATTGTGTTACATTAGGAAGGATTATGCCAACTTAAGTGAATGCCCGAAATGCAAATCATCAAGATGGAAAGATAGCGATGCTTTGTGAACAGGATTCCTCATAATGTTACGAGACATTTTCCAATTACACCAAGATTGCGAGAGGTTGTTTCATGATCTTTGAAACAAGAGAGGATGTCTTGTGGCATTCTAGGAACCAGGAGTACAGAGATCAGAATGTAATGAGCCATCCATCTCATGGTAGTGAGCGGAAAAGCTTCACCGATAAACACAAAGAGTTTCTTGCTGACCCGAGAAACATTAGACTTGGCTTAGCTTCGGATGGATTTAACCCATTTGGCCACCGTAGCGCCACATATAGCATGTGGCGGTGCTTGTTATCCTTACAACATGCCTCCAAATGTCTCGCACCAAAGAATCAAACTACATGATGGCCTTGCTCATCCCAGGTCCAAAAAGTCCTGGAAAGGATTTTGATTTGTTCATGGAGCCTCTTGTGGAGGAACTTCAACAGCTATGGAAGGGTGTTCTCACTCGAGACTTATATAGCAGCCCACCAGCTGATTTCTTTCTGCGTGTTGTTATAATTTGGTGCATCCATGATTATCCGTCTTTGGGCACTATGTCAGGGCGAACGACACATGGTTACAATGCATGTGTTCGCTGTGACAGAATCATTGTCATCACGCAATACTTAGCAAGATCTGTTACATTGGACACCGTCGTTTCCTTGCCAAGGACAAGCCACATCCTAGAAAATACCAAAGACATGTGTTCAATGCAAAGCATGAAAACCGTGATGCGCCAAAGAGGCTCACCACCGATGAGTTGCAAGTGGAATTAGAGAAGGTCAGACATATTACACCAGGAAACCATCCTGGTAATGGTAGCGGGAAAGGGAAGCATGGCAGGGTAGAAGAGAGATTTGGACAAAATGGTTTGGTATGCGTTGAATAACTGTCCTGAGATACTACCTTATATCAAGTAAGTGCAGTACTGCAGCTTATACATTGTAATCTACTAAACTTGCAGCACATTCTTATATATTTAGATGTTTGACGCGATCACTATGTTGTGCAAAGCATCTACAAAGAGGAGTTCTTGCCGCAAAATCCAAGAAACATTGACAAACTAGTTATGGCAGGATTTGCGAAATGGTTCAAGAACCATGTAAGCTTTTGAAGTGCCTTGTCCGGTTTTTAATATATTGAGTACATAAGATGATCAGCTTGTCTATTTTCTAACCATAGGTTAAGAAGATGCGGGAGGATGGGTAGGCAGTTGATGATGCCCTTTACTCACTAGCAATGGGTCCTGATATTCAGGTAAGACATTATGAATCTTGCATTGTTGGAGATGTGCGCTACAACACCCTTGCACGAGACGAAGGCAGGAACACACAAAACAGTGCCATCATGAGCACGGATACGTATGACAAAGAGACAATGAAATGTATGCTAACATAACGAGACATTGTCCGATTCTTTGTATATCTCGATTTCAAGGATCATTGGTGTGTGGTTACATTGTCTTTGTCATTGGTATAACCTGTTTTCCGTGATCGCAAAACCCGTAGCTGATGATTATTTCAAATCCGTCAATGTCAAGGCGGCGTACCGGACCAACGAGCCTTTTATTTTGGCAAATCAAGCAACACGGATATTTTCTTGGAAGACACATTTGCACGTAGCGATGATCGGAGAGTATTGCAAAAGTTTGAGCAGAGGAATTCGTTTAATGAAGTTGCACAAGAAGATGATGCTTACATCGCTCCCGATGTACAAGATAACACAGATGTTCCTAATATCTTTGAGAACCATCACGTCAATGACGCCGGCGAAAAGATTGTCTGTCGTGCTGTGGACATACAAGAGTCGATCAAGAAGAAGCCAATGTTCCAGGACGTTGAGGACGTAGAGGAAGATGACACCGTGGGGAATTACGATTCAGACTGATACACATGCCGAAGATGTTGACGCTGCTGCGGATGATGATTACATTGCTTTTGTCGTATTTGCCTGTCAGAAGACTTTTTTTATCTACTATGTGAAATTGTGTTTGCTATGACAACTGAAACCTGATGAACATGTTGTTTAGTATTTTGCTGTGAGAACATCACTTGTTATGTATGCTGATTTGTGTTTGGTGATTGTATGACAACTAAAACATGATGACATTGTTGTTTAGTCATACTCATATTTGGCTGTAAAACTTGAATTTGATGACATAGTTTGCTGTTGGACTGCAATTTGCTCGACGTCTTTGAATGAGAACAAAGCTGACCCGACAGGGCCTCTGCTATTTATTTATTTATATGAGCAAAGGGATACCCCTGATTTCCGTTAATAGAAATCATTAGATGTTCACAACACTACGCCCAGCCTACTACACATGTTTCATTCATTACTAGTTTCAAAGAAAGTGCTCATGTCGTAGCTAATCGAATACATCACGAGTGCTACATACACTGCAAATAAAGAGACAATCATCCTACAGAGCACATCGATTTTGCCCATTATCTTCACAATCTCTTTCATCTCCTCATTGCTTTCAAGGCCGTTCAGTAGCTGTTGCTTGGCCATGATCAGAGGAACTGCGTCTTTAACCTTCTGCTCTGCATCTTCCTCTTCTGCCGTTCCTTCAGTTACTTGTCCAACACCCCAACCTGCTGGTATTGGGATTCCTCGGCTAACCAAATAATCAGCGTAGTTGCATTCCCCCACATCAGCAACTTCCTAGAAATACAAATCACACGAATCTTCCCTTTTCTGCATGAATCAAATTGGAAGATCATCAACCAAACTATTAAAAAAATCAGCAACTGAAAGCAGCAGAACAACACTTAAACTTATTATTACCCCATGATTCGGGCATTTGTAGAAGACTCGGCCAGGGTTGCGGATTGCGGTTGAGATGCGATGGATGACTCTGCGTGATTTGCAGCAGTGGCACCACACCAACGACAGTGGGTTGCGATGAGCAATCGGCTGCGGTGCGCGTGCCGGCAGGGGTGTGATGAGACCCACAGGCGATGGTACGGGTGGCGACTTGGCGCATATCTGGTTGTTGCCTTTGAAGAAGCGGTGGAGGAGCAGCCAGCGGACATGGTTGCTGCGGCCAGAGCTTTTGATGCTAGGCAGAGTAAGTAGAGAAGAGGAGAAGCGAATGTTGGACATGTCAGTTTCATTACTTGCAGAGTAGCATAGCACCATATATAGTCATAGTCTAGGTTTGGATTTGAACCAGCTACAGGAGCACGTCTTTCTTTTTTCTAAAACTCGGCAACATCTCTTTACTGGTACACTAGCTTGTTCTGTACGCCTTCCCAAGTCTTTGATTTTCTTTCCCTTCTTTTTTGCGAGGAAGGAAGGAGGACAAAATTGAGAGTTCCTGGGACTCGAACCCAAGACCTCTCGGTTGAAAACCAAGGGTGCTAGTCACTTATATGGCAAACATTCCCTGTGAGGAGGACGGCAGACAAACACATTTTTCCTCGCAGTTTTCTTCCTATATATAAAAAAGTATGCTACTTGGTGTCCGCTTAGTCAACAAACGATTGTGCCAACCTTGACCATTGGATTGACATTCAATGTCTGTCTCGTTTCTTCAGTCTCTTCTTCCTCGAGCCGCCAAAGCCGGAAATCTTTCAAGACGAGGAGGGATGCATTTTGCCCAGAAAATGGGCTATAAGTAATAAGAAATGGGCTATAAGTAATAATAAATGGGCTGTAAAAATGAAAAAATACAACAAACAGGCAATTAGTTCCAAAATACTGTTTTCTTTCAGATTTTGATATTTTAAATTTCATTGTTTTTGTGCGGGTAAAATTTCATTGAATTTAAATTAAGGTATATTTAGATTTAAAATTAATTTGAATCTGGCTACAAATTTCGGGCTGTATGCTGTTTGAGACAGATTTGGAGGCTGACTTGTGGGTCTACTAGGTTGACGTGTATTTTGGCTTTCTCAACTTAGTCCACAAACGATTCTAGCAGCAGTGACCGTTGGATGTTAATCCAACGGCCGTGCTGCTTCTTCAATATCTAATCGTCTTGCTCCAGCCGACCAAACCAGCTCCGGTGGGACTGCTCGCTCCGCCTTGGTGGCCGTGCTGCCGCCTGAGCCGCACCGCCCACCCTACTTCATTGCTGGCCGTGCCATTCCTCTACTCACCCATACCTCCTGTTATTTTCCGGCGACGGCGGCCGGACCAAAACCCTCGTACTCCCCAGCGTGAGGCAACTATTGCCGAAGTCTCCCCGGCTTCGTCGTTCCTTCCTAGGCCTCGCCGTCGTCCACCGCCATGGTGCTCTCGGCGTGGCCTGGTCAATGAGGTCAACGAACGACATCCATCGGCCGTGGGACTGTACGCCAAGAAAATAATGATTCCTCCACCGACAAATTGGGACCCACCGGAAGGGCCTACGTATTTCACTTAAAAAACGCGTTCCCCAATGACATGTCGGACCCACCAGCTATATCTTCGCATGCAAGGAAGTGCCTCCTTATTACGCACAAAAAATGAATACCCCACTAGCCGGGACCCACCATAGTGGGAGGATGACTTGCGGGCCAACTAAGTTGACGGGGACGGAGGGCTTTGTCAACTTAGTCAATATGAACGCTTCTAGCTCCAAAGGACTGACGATGTCCATCCAACGGCCAGAGTGCTTCTTCAACCTCTGGTCTTCTTGCTCCGGCCGCCCAAAGCAGCGCCGGTCGTGCCGCATGCTCCGCCTCTCGTGGCCGGTTGAGCGGAGGCCTCACCGCCCCTACTATTCCCATGGCGAGCCTGCGGCGACGGCGACCTCACACCGCAGCCGAACTAGTGAACCTCGTACTCCTCTCCGCGGGCTTCCACTGCCGCGTCTTCCCCGCTCCGCGTCGTCCCCTTCCTAGGCCTCGCCGTCGTCCACCGCCGTGGTGCTCTCGGCGCGGCCTGGTCAACATGGTCAAGGAACGACTTCCATCGGACGTGGACTGTACGTGGAGAGGCTGACAGCTGGGTCCACGGCCGCAGCAAGGAAGTGCCTCCTTATTACACGGAAAATAATGATTCCTCCACCTGACAGCTGGGACCAACCGGACGGGCCACTATATTTCCCGGAAAAAACATTTCCCCCTGACTACCGGGACCCACCAGCTTCATCTTTGCACGCAAGGAAGTGCGTCCGGGCAAAAAAAAATGATTCACCCCCCTGACAGCTGGGACCCACCAGCTACACCATCGCATGCAAGGAAGTGCGTCCGGGCAAAAACGATTCGCCCCCGACAGTTTGGGACCCACCGGCTACATCTTCGCACGCAAGGAAGTGCGTCCGCAAAAACAAACGATTCACTTCGACCGCTGGGACCCACCAGCTACATCTTCGTAGGCAAGGAAGTGCCTGACAGTCCGGACCCACCTGGTCGAAGCGTACGTAGCGTTGTCATTCTGGTCGCGAACATGTACATACATATTGGTCGATGTATAGGTGCTCACGTGTCGTAGTAGAGGCGCGCACATGTCGTAGTAGAGGCGCGCACGTAGCATGTACACGTACGTACATCGGCCAGGGTGCAAGAAAGAAAATACGGCCACGTATGTGTACATACGGGCGGGGTCTCGAATGCCTACTCGCGCATACGTACGGCGAGGGCTCGTTGACATCGCTGGGTCGGAACGGAGAAACATCGTCGCCTTCGTGTTCATGGGGAGGCAACAGAATGCGTCGTGTTCATGCGGAGGCAACGGAATGCGTCGTGTTCATCGGGAGGCAACGGAACGCGTGGGAGCCAACCGGCTGGGTCGGAACGGAATGCGTGGTCGTGTTCATCGGGAGGGCTTGGATGAAACAAGCAATGGAAACGAGGCCTGGCGTACCGCAGAACGGAGGAAACGGCCTTGTGTTCGACCGGCCATGTTCGAAATGGGATCCTGTTCATCGGGACGGGTCTGGCGTACCGCAAAACGGACCTCCTACGGTCGAAACGGGGGTCCTGTTTATCGGGAGGGGTGTGGCGTACCGCAAAACGGAGGAAACGGACCTCCTACGGTCAAAACGGGGGTCCTGTTGATCGGGAAGGGTGTGGCGTACCGCAAAACAGAGGAAACGGACCTCCTACGGTCGAAACGGGGTCCTGTTCCTCGAGAGGGGTGTGGCGTACCGCAAAACGGGACTCCACGGGATACTGTTCAACTCCACCATCGACCTCCTCCAGCCTCCACGGGCTACCTTCGACCTCCTCCAGCCTCCACGGGCTCCTGTTCATCCAGCCTCCACCTCGCTCTACTCCACCGGCTACTGTTCAAGCACCCCTCCACGGGCACCCCTCCACCGTCTACTGTTCATCCAGCCCTCCACACCACGGGGTCCTGTTCAACCACCCCTCCACGGGCACCCCTCCACCGCTCATCGCTCATCCAGCCCTCCACACCACGGGTCCTGTTCATCCAGAGGCAACGCCACCGCCACTTGTTCATCCACCCAGCAACGCCATCGCTCATCCAATCGATCGGCTTGATTAGCAGCAGAGCGGCGAATCACTCGGTCTTCGCTAACAACCATCGATTGATCGCTCGGAGTTCGATGTAGCGTAAGCCTGCGGTCTGTCGCTTGGGTTTAATTAGAGCTCAACGCCGCATACACGCCGCAGCGGGCGTGTATGAGAGAAACGCGCATCGCTCGGCCCCTGACCTCCCACCATAACCGGGAACTCCCCGAAATTTTCCTCCCCCTCGCTTCTACCACGATTTTTTCCGTCATGGACGGCCCAAAGAATGTCATGCAGCTGCGTCTTCGGCCCGCCCAGGACGAAAAACCCATTTTCTGTCATGATTTAATGTCATAGAAGTAGGAGCCCACCACATCCCTGATGATACCAGGTTTTGTCACAATTATCGTCATAGAAGTGTCATATGTATGACATATTTTTTTTGTTCGGCCCAAAATGTCATGGATGAGTCTTTTTTTTGTAGTGCAAACGTCACAACGTAACCGGGTGATTATAAAGGTGCTCTAGAGGTGTCTCCGAAGGTACTTGTTGAGTTGGCGTATTTCGAGATTAGGATTTGTCACTCCGATTGTCGGAGAGGTATCTCTGGGCCCTCTCGGTAATACACATCACTATAAGCCTTGCAAGCATAACTAATGAGTTAGTTGCGGGATGATGTATTACGGAATCGAGTAAAGAGACTTGCCAGTAAGGAGATTGAACTAGGTATTGAGATACCGACGATCAAATCTCGGGCAAGTAACATACCGATGACAAAGGGAACAACGTATGTTGTTATGCAGTTTGACCGATAAAGATTTTCGTAGAATATGTGGGAGCCAATATGAGCATCTAGGTTCCGCTATTGGTTATTGACCGGAAAGGAGTCTCGGTCATGTCTACATAGTTCTCGAACCCGTAGGGTCCGCATGCTTAACATTCGGTAGGGTAGGATTCCCCCCTTCCAAGTAGTAGGAGTAGGAGAGAAGGAAGGGGAAGAAAGAAGAGAAGGAAGGAGGGGGTGCAACCCCTCCCCCTAGTCCAATATGGACTAGGCCTTGTGGGCATGCAGCCTGCCTCTCTCTCTCTCTCTCCCCTAAAGCCCAATAAGACCCATATACTTCTTCCTCGTATTCCCGTAACTCTCTGGTACTCCGAAAAATACCCGAACCACTCGGAACCTTTCCGATGTCCGAATATAGTCGTCCAATATATCGATCTTTACTTCTCGACCATTTCGAGACTCCTCGTCATGTCCCCGATCTCATCCGGGACTCCGAACTACGTTATGTATATCAAAACACATAAACTCATAATACAAATCGTCACAGAATTTTAAGCGTGCGGACCCTACGAGTTCGAGAACAATGTAGACATGACCGAGACACGTCTCCGGTCAATAACCAATAGCGGAACCTGGATGCTCATATTGGCTCCCACATATTCTACAAAGATCTTTATCGGTCAAACCGCATAACTACATACGTTGTTCCCTTTGTCATCGGTATGTTACTTGCCCGAGATTCGATCGTCGGTATCTCAATACCTAGTTCAATCTCGTTACCGGCAAGTCACTTTACTCGTTCCGTAGTACATCATCCATAACTAACTCATTAGTTGCAATGCTTGCAAGGCTTAAGTGATGTGCATTATCGAGAGGGCCTAGAGATACCTCTCCGACAATCGGAGTGACAAATCCTAATCTCAAATACGCCAACCCAACAAGTACCTTCGGAGACACCAGAGAGAACCTTTATAATCACCCGATTACGTTGTGACGCTTTGGTAGCACATAAAGTTTTCCTCCGGTAAACGGGAGTTGCATAATCTCATAGTCATAGGAACATGTATAAGTCATGAAGAAAGCAATAGCAACATACTAAACGATCGAGTGCTAAGCTAACGGAATGGGTCAAGTCAATCACATCATTCTCCTAATGATGTGATCCCGTTAATCAAATGACAACTCATGTCTATGGCTAGGAAACATAACCATCTTTGATCAACGAGCTACTCAAGTAGAGGCATACTAGTGACACTCTGTTTGTCTATGTATTCACACATGTATCATGTTTCTGGTTAATACAATTCTAGCATGAATAATAAGCATTTAACATGAAATAAGGAAATAAATAATAACTTTATTATTGCCTCTAGGGCATATTTCCTTCAATGGCCACATGCATAGCAAGCATCAAGTTCATCAAAAAGGGGTATTTCAAAAGAATCAAAGGGATCATAGCAATTATCATAGCAATCATCCTTCGGTAAGCACGAAGGGAAATTAAACAATGTATGAGTTGAAGTGTTACTCTCATTAGAAGGTGGGAACGGGTAGCTAATCCACTCTTCCTCCTTTTGTTCTTCGCTCTCCTCATCATCTTTTTCATCCAATGAGCCCACAGTTTCATCAATTCCTTCTTCCATAGACTCCTGCAAAATATTAGTCTCTTCTTGGACAGCGGAGGCTTTCTCAATAAATTCATCAATATCGGAATTGAATTTATAATTATCATAGCAATATTTAAGGATAGCTAAATTTTCAGGTCTATAAACTGAATCATCAAAATCTTCAAACTCTTTAAACAATGATTCAGTTTCACATGCACCCTTAAAGGCAACAAATTCTTCTATTCATTCCACATCATAGTAATCATATATAACATTACCATAAGAAGCTCAGGTTTCATTATCATCAAATTTGCATGAAAAGGGAAGATGTGGAGCATTCATCCTAGAGCAACAAGTATAATCATATCTAGAGCATAGATCCCAAGCATACCACTTCAATATATGAATTTGATCCCATAACAATTTCCCTTTATGAGTCGAGTGATAATCCCTAAAGTATTCACGTTGATCCAACGTTACTCCCATTATATAGTTGAATGGGGTTTTCTCAGGATTATCAAAGTAGTGCATAATATTTTTCACATAACAAGCATCGAGGGTTTTAGGAGGTTCCCCATCTCCATGACTAGCAAGTACCACTAAACTTTTTGATGTTTGCTTGTTCCATATCCATAACTAAAGATAGAGAACAACTTAGAATAGGAAATAAAAGCTACTTAGTGATAAAGCAAACAAGCACACACGAGAATATTCACCCGACGCTATAACTCCCCGGCAACGGCGCCAGAAAAAGGTCTTGATGACCCAAAAGTATAGGGGATCAATTGTAGCCTCTTTCGATAACTAAGAGTGTTGAACCCAACGAGGAGCTAAAGGTAGAACAAATATTCCCTCAATTTCTATCGACCACCAATACAACTCTACGCATGCTTACGTTCGCTTTACCTAGAACATGCATGAAACTAGAAGTACTTTGTAGGTGTTGTTGGATAGGTTTGCAAAATAATAAAGAGCATGTAAATAAAATCTAGGGGCTGTTTAGATAAAGACACAACTAAGTTAGTTTTAGTAGAGAGCTTTTTGTCATGAGAAAGTTATTTGTCCTTAGGCAATCGATAACTAGACCGGTAATCATTATTGCAATTTTATTTGAGGGAGAGGCATAAGCTAACATACTTTCTCTACTTGGATCATATGCTCTTATGATTGGAACTCTAGCATCCGCAACCACTAAATATCATTAAGGTAAAACCCAACCATAGCATTATAAGGCATCAAGTCCTCTTTACTCCCATACGCAAACAACCTACTTACTCGGGTCTATGCTTCTGTCACTCACGCCACCCACCATAAGCAAATCATGAACATATTGCAAACCCTACAGCGGGGATCCCTCACGCTTGCGCGACACAGAGAGCACCATAGGAAATCACCAATAATAAAACATGCAACTCAAACCAATCACGATCATCAATTAACCCATAGGGCAAAACAGATCTACTCAAACATCATAGGATAGCCATACATCATTGGGAAATAATATATAGCATTGAGCACCATGTTTAAGTAGAGATTACAGCGGGTAAAAGAGGGGTTACACCGCTGCATAGAGGGGGGAAGAGTTTGTGATGACGGTGGTGAAGTGGTTGGTGTAGATCGTTGTTGCGATGATGGCCCCGGCGGTGTTCCGGCGCCACCGGGAGAGAGGGGGAGAGAGCCCCCCTTATGCTTCTTCTTCCTTGACCTTCCCCCTAGATGGGAGAAGGGTTTCCCCTCTGGTCCTTGGCTGCGGCTGAGGGGTGGGAGCCCCTCCGAGATTGGATCTCTCTCTCTGTTTCCTTCTGTTTCTGCGCTCCCTGATTCCGCCCTTTCACTGTTTCTTAAATTCCCGGAGATCCGTAACTCCGATTGGGCTGAAATTTTAACACAATTTCTATCCGGATATTAGCTTTCTTGCGGTGAAAGAAGGGCACCAACCACCTTACGGAGTGGCCATGAGGGCGCAGGGTACGCCCTACCCCCTGGGGCGCGCCCCTCGCCCTCGTGGGCCCCTCGGGCATCATCTCGCGTTGATTCCACTTCCCAAAATTCACATATATTCCAAAAAAATCTCTGTAAATTTTTATCCCGTTTGGACTCCGTTTGATATGGATTTTCTGCGAAACAAAAAACATGCAACAAACAGGAAGTGGCACTAGGCACTGGATCAATATGTTAGTCCCAAAAATAGTATAAAAAGTTGCCAAAAGTATGTAAAAGTTGTAGAATATTGTCATGGAACAATAAAAAATTATAGATACGACAGAGACGTATCAGGCGTGGCAGCCCATTTGGCGTCGCGGGGTTCGGTGATGTAGAACCCCTCCTGCTGGCACACCTTGATAGTCTCAACAAATGCCCCTTTGGGCCATACGGCGTTGGGTAGCTTGCTTACCATGGCCCCGCCATAGTCCGCGTGCTGTCTGTCGACCACCTTCGGCTTCAAATTGAAAACCTTGAGCCATAGGCCGAAGTGTGGAGGGATGCGGAGAAGAGCCTCACACACGACGATGAAAGCTGATATGTGGAGGAAGGAATTTGGGGCTAGATCATGGAAATCTAACCCATAGTAGAACATGATACCTCGGACGAAGGGATGGAGGGGAAACCCTAGCCCCCGGAGGAAATGGGGGATGAACACGACCCTCTCACCCGGCTTCAGAGTGGGGATAACCTGATCCTTGCCAGGGATCCTATGCATGATATCCGCGGACAGATAGCCCACACTCCGGAGGTCCTTGACGTCCTTTTCGATGACGAAGGAGGCCTCCCACTTTCCCTTGGAACCGGAACAGGCCATTGCTGGAGAGGGTGGAAGCGGTGGAAAGGTCGGAGCTGTGAGCGCTGGAGCTTGGAGGTTGGAAGACAGGAGCTAGAGGAAGTCGCGGGAAAAAAGAAGGGATCTTTGTCCTGTTATAGACGGTGAAAATACCAAACGTCCCCCTCTCAAGCCATAAACCTCGCCTGTTCCCAACGAGATCGTGCATAATGCATGGTTGGGTTTACCCAAAACATATTGACGAGAATCCCGTAATGGGCGGGCACGATCTCTGTTTTGACGGGACGTGCCAATGGAGGCCAGACCTCGAAACGCGAAACGGGAGGCATGAAAACGGTTCGAAATATTAAAGAGTCAAGTGAAGCTTCGTCGAAAAAGTTTTTAGTAAAGACACTGTCCCTATTTTGACGTCTTGCCTTCGTGGCTAAGGGTTGTATTGCTTATACAGAGCCGGACACAGTTCCTTTGTGCGAGAAGCTAACTTAAAATATTCAGGAGGAGGAACCCGCCTTGCTATGCGGAAGATAATCTGCGTGCCGAACACATCGTCATCGAAGACTGGTTCAGGGGCTACTGAGGGACTCCTGGATTAGGGGGTCCTCGGGTATCCGGTCCTTTTGATATGGGTCAGACTGATGAGCGGTGAAGATAAAGAAGAAGACTATCCCCGTGTCCGGGTAGGACCCCTATATGCGTGGATGACAAGTTTGGTGTCCGGATGTGCTATTTCCTTCCCTTGTAAACCGACTCTGTACAACCCTAGGCCCCCTCCGGTGTATATATAAATCGGAGGGTTTAGTCCGCTGAGGGAGTCCAGGACTAAGGGGTCCTCGGGCGTCCGGCCTGTTATATATGGGCTGGACTGATGGGTTGTGAAGACATGAAGGCCGAAGACTGTACTCATATCCAGATTGGACTCTCCTTGGCGTGGAAGGCAAGCTTGGCGATCAACTATGAAGATTCCTTTCTATGTAACTGACTCTATGTAACCCTAGATCTCTCCGGTGTCTATATAAACCGGAGGGAGTAGTCCGAATAGAGGATATACACACATTATCATAGTCATACAGGCTAGAGTTCTAGGGTTTAGCCATTACGATCTTGTGGTAGATCAACTCTTGTAACACTCATATTCATCAAGATCAATCAAGCAGGAAGTAGGGTATTACCTCCATAGAGAGGGCCCGAACCTGGGTAAACATCGTGTCCCCCGTCTCCTGTTTCCATCGATCCTAGACGCACAGTTCGGGACCCCCTACCCGAGATCCGCCGGTTTTGACACCGACATTGGTGGTTTCATTGAGAGTTCCACTGTGCCGTCGACGAAAGGTTTGATGGCCCCTTCAATCGTCGACAATGACGCTGTCCAAGGAGGAACTTTCCTCCCTGGACAGATCTTCGTATTCGGCGGCTTCGTACTGCGGGCCAACTTCCTTGGCCATCTAGAGCAGACCGATAGCTACGCCCCTGGCCGTCAGGTCAGATTCGGAATCCTGAATTACGTCGCGGACATCCGTGGAGACTTGATCTTCATCGGATTCGAGACCGCGGCGATCGCTCACCCCGATTAACATGACTTAAATCTATCATCGGATCACATCCAGGAAATAGTTCCTGTTGCTGCAACAAACTTAAGGCCGGAGCAAGTTGCGCCATCCAAGGCCACTGAGCCCGCGACGTTGGAGCTGCACACAGACTCAGCCTCATGCAACCTCTGTGTTAATGGAACGTCGGACTCGTATCCGGCTGCGAGTTCCGAACTACACGCGCCCGCGAACACCGAGCTTGATCGGTTATCGATTTTCGAGTTCAGCGCCGCAGATATCTTTCAACACTCGCCCTTGGGCGATGTGCTAAACTCATTAAAGAACATGTCCTTGGCGGGCAACTCTCAGCCGAATTATGTCCGGTTCGAACTGGAGGCTGGTGACGGAGAATCTCGTTCCCCACCCACCACCCACTTCATCGCTACTGTCGAAGACCTAACGGACAACCTCGATTACGACTCCGAAGACATCGATCGTATGGACAACGATGCCGGAGAAGAGGAGGCCCAAAACCCGCCATTTACTGGACGTTGGACGGCCACCTCTTCGTATGACGTGTACATGGTTGATACACCTAAAGGATCTGACGACCACAAAGGAGAGCCAGATGCAAATAAACCCTCCGAGACACAGTCCAAGCGCCGGCGCCCCAAACGCCGCTCTAAGCCTCGTCGCTCAAAAGATGGCAACACTGGCACCAGAGAAAATAGTACTCCGGGCGACGCCGAAAACAACGAAGACCCTGTTGGGGCTACATCCGAACAGGAAGAACGAGACAACGGGGAAGACAACCCCGATGAACAGGCCATAGAAGATGACTCGGAGGACGATAGTTACCATCCACCCTCCAAGGAAGAGACAAGCCTCGGCAACAAAGACTTCGTCGTGCCTGAGGATCCTCTGGAGCAGGAGCGCTTTAAGCTTCAGCTCATAGCCACCGCAAGGAGCCTGAAAAAGAAACAGCAGCAGCTTCAAGCTGAACAAGATCTGCTCATCGATGAATGGACTGATGTCCTGGCAGCCGAAGAATACGGCCTCAAGCAACCAGCCAAGAGCTACCCGAAACGCAGACTGCTACGTCTTGAGCTTGCGTTGGTTTTCCCCGAAGAGGAGAGGATGATGCAGCACAGTAGCGTAAGTATTTCCCTCAGTTTTTGAGAACCAATGTATCAATCCAGTAGGAGGCCAACAGCAAGTCCATCGTACCTGCACAAAAAGATAGCAACTCGCAACCAACGCGATTAGGGGTTGTCAGTCCCTTCATGGCCACTTACGAGAGTGAGATCTGATAGAGATAATATTTTTGGTATTTTTGGTATATAGATGCAAAGTGAAAAGTAAAAAGGTAAAGTAAAGCAAAGCACGTATAAAAGTGATGGAGATTGATATGATGATAATAGACCCGGGGGCCATAGGTTTCACTAGTGGCTTCTCTTAAGAGCATAAGTATTCTACGGTGGGTGAACAAATTACTGTTGAGAAATTGATGTAATTGAGCATAGTTATGAGGTTATCTAGGTATGATCATGTATATAGGCATCACGCATTTGAGACAAGTAGACCAAACGATTACGCATCTACTACTATTACTCCACTCATCGACCGCTATCCGGCATGCATCTAGAGTATTAAGTTAAAACAGAGTAACGCCTTAAGCAAGATGACATGATGTAGAGGAATAAATTCATGCAATATGATAAATACCCCATCTTGTTATCCTCGATGGCAACAATACAATACGTGCCTTGCAACCCTTTCTCACATCGGGTAAGGACACCGCAAGATGGAACCCAAAGCCATGCACTTCTCCCATTGCAAGAACTACCAATCTAGTTGGCCAAACCAAACGGATAATTCGAAGAAACTTGCAAAGATAACTCAATCATACATAAAAGAATTCAGAGAAGATTCAAATATTATTCATAGATAAACTGGATCATAAACCCACAATTCATCGGTCTCAACAAACACACCGCAAAAAGAAGATTACATCGAATAGATCTCCACGAGAGAGGGGGAGAACATTGTATTGAGATCCAAAAAGGGAGAAGAAGCCATCTAGCTACTACCTATGGACCCGAAGGTCTGAAGTAAAATACTCACACTTCATCGGAGGGGCTATGGTGTTGATGTAGAAGCCCTCCGTGGTGGATGCCCCCTCCGACGGAGCTCCGGAACAGGCCCCAAGATGGGATCTCGTGGATACAGGAAGGTACGGCGGTGGAATTAGGTTTTTTTGCTCCTGTTCTGATCGTTGGGGGGTACGTAGGTATATATAGGAGGAAGGAGTACGTCGGTGGAGCTTCGAGGGGCCCACGAGGCAGGGGGGCGCGCCCGGGGGGCGCGCCCTCCAGCCTCGTGACCGCCTCGTGGCTTTCTTGACGGAGGGTCCAAGTCTCCTGGGTCTTATCTGATGAGAAAATCACGTTGGAAGGTTTCATTCCGCTTTGGACTCCGTTTGATATTCTGCTTTCTTCAAACACCGAAAAAGGCAAAAACAACAATTTCGGGCTGGGCCTCCGGTTAATAGGTTAGTCCCAAAAGTAATATAAAAGTGAAAAATAAAGCCCATTATAGTCCAAAACAATAGATAAAGTAGCATGGAGCAATAAAAAATTATAGATACGTTGGAGACGTATCAGGCATCCCCTAGCTTAATTCCTGCTCGTCCTCGAGTAGGTAAATGATAAAAAGAGAATTTTTGATGCGGAGTGATACTTTGGCATAATTTCAATGTAAATTTTCTTAATCATGGTATTAATATTCAGATCCGAAAGATTCAAGACAAAAGTTCATATTGACATAAAAATAATAATACTTCAAGCATACTAATCAAAGTAATCATGAATTCTCAAAATAGCATGGCAAAAGAAAGTTCATCCCTACAAAATCATATAGTTAGGCTATGTTTCATTTTCGTCACACAAAGATGTTCCCAACTTCTATACCCCCGATGACAAGCCAAGAAATTGTTTCATACTTAAATAATCTCAAACTTTTTCAACCTTCACGCAATACATGAGCGTGAGCCATGGATATAGCACTATGGGTGGAATAGAATATGATGATGGGGATTGTGTGGAGAAGACAAAAAAGGAGAAGGTCTCACATTGACGAGGATAATCAACGTGCTATGGAGATGCCCATCAATTGATGTCAACATGAGGAGTAGGGATTGCCATGCAACGGATGCACTAGAGCTATGAATGCTGAACAAAAGAAAACTAGTGGGTGTGCATCCAAGTTGCTTGCTCATGAAGACCTAGGGCACTTTGAGGAAGCCCATCGTAGGAATATACAAGCCAAGTTCTATAACAAAAAATTCCCACTAGTATAAAAAGACAACTTAAGAGACTCACTATATGAAAAACATGGTGCTACTTTGAAGCACAATATATGAGACTCACTACATGGAGAACAAGGTGCTACTTTGAAGCACAATATATGAGACTCACTACATCAAGAACAAGATGCTACTTTGAAGCACAAGTGTGGAAAAAGAGATAGTAGCATTGCCCTTTTTATTTATTTTCTTTTTTGGGCCTTTTTTTGGCCTTTCTCTTTTTTTGGGCAATGCTCTAATAATGATGATCATCACACTTCTATTGATTACAATATAAGGATTACAACTCAAAACTAGAACAAGGTATGACTCTATATGAATGCTTCCGGCGGTGTACCGGGATGGTGCAATGAATCAAGAGTGACATGTATGAAAAATAATGCATGGTGGCTTTGCCACAAATATGATGTCAACTACATGATCATGCAATGGCAATATGAGAAAAGTAAAGTATGTCATGATGATGATGAACGGAACGGTGGAAAGTTGCATGGCAATATATCTCGGAATGGCTATGGAAATGCCATAATAGGTAGGTATGGTGGCTGTTTTGAGGAAGATATAAGGAGGTTTATGTGTGATATATCGTATCATATCACGGGGTTTGGATGCACCGGCGAAGTTTGCACCAACTCTCAATGTGAGAAAGGGCAATGCACGGCAATCAAGAGGCTAGCAATGGCGGAAAGGTAAAAGTGCGTATAATCCATGGACTCAACATTAGTCAAAAGAACTCATATACTTATTGCAAAAATTTAGAAGTCATCAAAAATCAATTACTACGCGCATGCTCCTAGGGGGATAGATTGGTAGGAAAAGACCATCACTCGTCCCCGACTGCCACTCATAAGGATGCACAAGCCAGGTACACTTCATGTTTCAAATTTGTTACACAACTTTAACCATACGTGCATGCTACGGGATTTGCTAACTTCAACACAAGAATTTATCAAATTCACAACTACTCAACTAGCACGACTTTGATATTATCACCTCCATATCTCAAAACAATTATCAAGCATCAAACTTATCTTAATATTCAACGCACTCAAAAGAAAGTTTCACATATCTTGAATACCAAGTATATTAACATTAAGCAAATTACCATGCTATTAACGACTCTCAAAATAATCCAAGTGAAGCATGAGAGATCAAGTTTCTTTAAAACAAATCCACCACCGTGCTCTAAAAGATCTAAATGAAGCACTAGAGCAAAAATTATCAACCTTAAAAGATATAAGTGAAGCACTATGAGCAAACTATCAAGCTCAAAAGATATAAGTGAAGCACATAGAGTAATCTATCAAATTACAATTCATGTATGGCTCTCTCAAAAGGTGTGTACAGCAAGGATGATTGTGGTAAACTAACAAGCAAAGACGCAAATAATACAAGACGCTCCAAGCAAAACACTTATCATGTGGTGAATAAAAATATAGCTCCAAGTAAATTACCGATGGAAGTGGATTTAAAGAGGGATGCCTTCCGGGCATCCCCAAGCTTTGACTTTTAGTGTCCTTGGATTATCTTGGGGTGCCATGGGCATACCCAAGCTTAGGCTCTTGCCACTCCTTGTTCCATAATCCATCAAAATAATTCACCCAAAACTTGAAAACTTCACAACACAAAACTCAATAGAAATCTCGTGAGCTCCGTTAGAGAAAGAAAACAAAAGACTACTTTAAGGTACTGTAATGAACTCATTCTTTATTTATATTGGTGTTAAACCTACTGTATTACAACTTCTCTATGGATCATAAACTATTTTACTAGCCATAGATTCATCAAAATAAGCAAACAACACACGCAAAACAGAATCTGTTAAAAACAGAATAGTCTGTAGTAATCTGTAACTAACGCAAACTTCTGGAACTCAAAAAATTATACCAAAATTAGAAGACCTGGAAAATTTGTTTATTGATCAGCAGCAATTGGAATCAGTATTTTATAACGTTCTGGTGATTTTTAACAATTCGGGCACTGAGTGCAAAGTTTCTGCAAATTACAGCAAGATCAAATAACTATTATCCAAGAAGATCCAATAGGTCTAGCTTGGCACAAACACTAATTAAAACATAAAACCACATCCAAACAGATGCTATATGGATTATTTATTCCTAAACAGCAAGGAAAAATGTTGGGTTTTCTCCCAACAAGCGCCTTTCTTTAAAGCCTTTTTAGCTAGGCCTTGAGATTCAATGATGCTCACAAGAAAGACAAGAATTGAGGCACAACGAGAGCATCATAAAACATGTGACAAACACACTTAAGTCTAACATACTTCCTATGCATAGGCATATTATAGGCAAACAAATTATCATAGCAAGCAAAAACTAGCATATGCAAGGAAGCGGAAAGGAACAATAGCAATCTCAACATAACGAGAGGTAATTTAGTAACATGAAAATTTCTATAACCATATTTTCCCCTCTCATAATAATTACATGTAGGATCATAAGAAAATCCAACAATATAGCTATCACGTAACATATTCTCAACACGATCCACATGCATGCGAAGTTGACACTCTTCCAAAATAGTGGGATTATCATTAACTATAGTCATGATTTCTCCAAGCCCACTTTTAACAAAAAATTCATAAGATTGAACATTCTCCAAATATGTGGGATCTAAAGTTGACACTCTTCCGAACCCACTTTCAATATTATTGCAAACAATATTATCAACCTCATATTCATCATGGGGCTTAAATAAATTTTCAAGATCATAAGAAGAATCACCCCAATCATGATCATTGCAACAAGTAGAGGACATAGCAAAACTAGCATCCCCAAGCTTAGGGTTTTGCATTTTTTTAGCATAATTTACATCAATAGAATTTATAGTAAAATCATTGCAATCATGCTTTTTATTCAAAGATCTATCGTGAATCGCTTCATAAAGTACTTCATCACAATTTTTAGATTCACGAATTTCAGGCAAAACCTCATAAAGATAATCTAGTGCACTCAATTCACTAGCAATAGGTTCATCATAATTGGATCTCTTAAAGAGATTAGCAAGTGGATGAGGATCCATAAAATTTTAGCAAGCGGAGATGCAAGCAAAAATAAGGCACATGGTAACACAAGATTGAACGGAGGAAGGGCGAATAAAATGGCAATGGTGAAGTGGGGGAGAGGAAAACGAGAGGCAAATGGAAAATAATGTAATGCGAGAGATAGGGATTGTGATGGGTACTTGGTATGTTGACTTTTGCATAGACTCCCCGACAACGGCGCCAGAAATGGCTCGTTGCCGGGAGTTCAAATCTTGACTTGACTTTGCACAAGCCTCCCCGGCAACGGCGCCAGAAATCCTTCTTGCTACGTCTTGAGCTTGTGTTGGTTTTCCCCGAAGAGGAGAGGATGATGCAGCACAGTAGCGTAAGTATTTCCCTCAGTTTTTGAGAACCAAGGTATCAATCCAAGAGGAGGCCACGCGCAAGTCCCTCGTACCTGCACAAAACGATAGCTACTCGCAACCAACGCGATTAGGGGTTGTCAATACCTTCACGGTCACTTACGAGAGTGAGATCTGATAGAGATAATATTTTTGGTATTTTTGGTATATAGATGCAAAGTGAAAAGTAAAAAGGTAAAGTAAAGCAGAGCAAGTATAAAAGTGATGGAGATTGATATGATGAGAATAGACCCGGGGGCCATAGGTTTCACTAGTGGCTTCTCTCAAGAGCATAAGTATTCTACGATGGGTGAACAAATTACTGTTGAGCAATTGGCAGAATTGAGCATAGTTATGAGGTTATCTAGGTATGATCATGTATATAGGCATCACGTCCGCGACAAGTAGACCGAAACGATTCTGCATCCACTACTATTACTCCACTCATCGACCGCTATCTAGCATGCATCTAGAGTATTAAGTTAAAAACAGAGTAACGCCTTATGCAAGATGACATGATGTAGAGGAATAAATTCATGCGATATGATAAATACCCCATCTTGTTATCCTCGATGGCAACAATACAATACATGCCTTGCAACCCTTTACATCCTTTGGGTAAGGACACCACAAGATTGAACCCAAAGCCATTCACTTCTCCCATTGCAAGAACTACCAATCTAGTTGGCCAAACCAAATGGATAATTCGAAGAGACTTGCAAAGATAACTCAATCATACATAAAAGAATTCAGAGAAGATTCAAATATTATTCATAGATAAACTGGATTATAAACCCACAATTCATCGGTCTCAACAAACACACTGCAAAAAGAAGATTACATCGAATAGATCTCCACGATAGAGGGGGAGAACATTGTATTGAGATCCAAAAAGAGAGAAGAAGCCATCTAGCTACTAGCTATGGACCCGAAGGTCTGAAGTAAACTACTCACACTTCATCGGAGGGGCTATGGTGTTGATGTAGAAGCCCTCCGTGGTGGATGCCCCTCCGGTGGAGCTCCTAACAGGCCCCAAGATGGGATCTCGTGGATACAGGAAGGTACGGCGGTGGAATTAGGTTTTTGGCTCCTGTTCTGATCGTTTGGGGGTACGTAGGTATATATAGGAGGAAGGAGTACGTCGGTGGAGCTTCGAGGGGCCCACGAGGCAGGGGGGCGCGCCCTGGGGGGGCGCCCTCCACCCTCGTGACCGCCTCGTGGCTTTCTTGACGGAGGGTCCAAGTCTCCTGGGTCTTATCTGATGAGAAAATCACGTTCGATGGTTTCATTCTGTTTGGACTCCGTTTGATATTATGTTTCTTCAAACACCTAAAAAGGCAAAAACACAGCAATTACGGGCTGGGCCTCCGGTTAATAGGTTAGTCCCAAAAGTAATATAAAAGTGAAAAATAAAGCCCATTATAGTCCAAAACAATAGATAAAGTAGCATGGAGCAATCAAAAATTATAGATACGTTGGAGACGTATCACAGACTGCTGCCTCAATTCGATGAGGAGGCACCAGAGCACATATATCCCTCGCGTAATGCGGAACGACCTCCACGTGGTCGAGACAGGGCGGCCGACCGACCACCCTGTGGTCGGGATAAAGCGGCAACTCAGGCCGAACAGCAGACTGCCCCGTAAGAATAAAGACGGAAGAGTTCGGGGTCACACATATGTCCTCCAGCAAACCCTGGACAGTAAAGCAGGACATACAAGATCAATCTACGGGTCGCGAGGACATGCCTCAAGGCACGATGACACCTACCTATTCGGATGCGACAAACCTAACCACGCCCGGGCCGAATACCGCAGACGGACTCCATCAAAGCTACGCCGCGATGCGGCCTGATACAGAGGTGCCGCACACCCTCTCTGCTTCATAGATGATGTATTGGATCACGAATTCCCCTAGGGGTTCAAGCCCGTCAATATCGAATCATACGACGGCACAACCGATCCCGCAGTATGGATCGAGGATTTTATTCTCCATATCCATATGGCTCGAGGAGATGACCTCCACGCCATTAAGTACCTCCCACTAAAGCTCAAAGGGCCAGCTCAGCACTGGTTAAATAGCCTGCCTGAAAATTCCATTGGCAGTTGGGAGGATTTGGAAGAGGCCTTCCTGGACAACTTCCAAGGTACATATGTCCCGCCACCAGATGCCGATGACTTGAGTCACATAGTTCAACAGCCCGGGGAGTCAGGTAGAAAATTTTGGACTAGGTTCTTAACTAAAAAGAACTAGATAGTCGACTGTCCGGATGCCGAAGCCCTTGCGGCCTTTAAACATAGCATCTGTGACGAATGGCTCGCCCGTCACCTCGGCCAGGAAAAGATGAAATCTATGGCAGCCCTTATGACGCTCATGACCCGCTTTTGTGCGGGAGAGGATAGCTGGCTGGCTCGTAGTAAAAATACGACCAGTGATACATGCCCTTTCGAGGCAAAAAACAGCACTGGCAAGCTCCGGCGCAATAGACACAAACGTCGAAGCAATGGCGATAACACCGATGACACTACGGTTCACGCCGGATTCAGTGGCTCCAAGCCCGGCCAGCGGAAAAAGCCCTACAAAAGGAACAACAGGGACCATCCAGCCTGGACTGCATACTCGACTGTGCGTGCCAGATACACGACACCCCAGACAAACAAGCCAATCATACCAACAGAGATTATTGGGTTTTTAAACAGGTCGGCAAGTTAAACGCCGAGCATAAGGAAAAGGGATCACAAAGCGAGGACGATGACGACGAGCTCCGGCAGCCGAACTCTGGGGGGCAAAAGAAATTTCCCCCTCAAGTCAAAACGTTCAACATGATATATGCTACACACATCCCCAAAAGGGAGCGCAAGCGCGCACTCAGAGACGTCTACGCGGTATAGCCAATCTCCCCAAAGTTCAATCCATGGTCGTCATTTCCGATCACCTTTGATCATCGGGACCATCCGACCAGTATCCAGCACGGCGGATCAGCCGCACTAGTCCTCGACCCAATAATTGACGGATTCCACTTGACGCGAGTCCTCATGGACGGTGGCAGCAGCCTCAATCTGCTCTACCAGGATACAGTGTGCAAGATGGGCATAAACCCATCCCGGATAAAACCCACAAAGACCACCTTTAAAGGGGTCATACCAGGTGTAGAGGCCCGCTGTACGGGCTCAATCACACTCGAGGTTGTCTTCGGATCTCCGGACAACTTCCGAAGCGAGGAGTTAATCTTCGATATCGTCCCATTCCGCAGCGGTTATCACGCGCTCCTCGGACGAACCGCGTTTGCTAGATTCAATGCAGTGCCACACTATGCTTATCTCAAGCTCAAGATGCCCGGTCCACGCGGCGTCATAACATTCAATGGCAATACGGAACGCTCCCTCCGAATAGAGGAGCACAGCGCCGCCCTAGCAGCAGAGGTACAAAGCGGCCTTCTCAAGCAGCATCATGGTACGACTGTCAAGCCCCTGGATGTCATTAAGAGGTTCTGGACTACACTACAGAAGGATAGCGCGGCTCGTCAAGAGCCTGATTAGCAATTCGGCCTCCGTCCCAGTCCCGGTGAAGTAGTGGCATTCGCACCACGCGTACACAATTACGCACTCAAAATCCCATGGACATCGACGGAGGCACAAGCTAACCCGGGATCTACAGTTCGGCTAGACCGATCCCGGACACTCATACTTTCACTTTTTTCCTTTTATTTGTCTCAGGTTCCTTCTTTCGCAGGCCTGATCACCATTCCTTTCGAAGGACTGACATACAAAGACGACAAGCAACAGAGGTGTGTAGGATAACCCCTATACGTTCTTCCTTATGGTACTCCTACTTATTTCTCAAGACTGGCACGCTGCGCCCTCTTAATTCCGGCATGTTAAATAGCCCGAATGCTTATCGCATTTTTTTGTACAAGATACGCATTGACGTATCCATACAGTTATAATGAAAATGGTTTGCGGCCCAGTTTCTGTGGTTTTCGCTCCTTACTTAATTCTATTTCAATTTGCTTATCGACCGCATCCGTACGCTCGGGTACGTGTCACATTCGCTAGGGGCTCCTCATCACCCCATAACACGGCAACAAAGTCCGAACACTCCTCGAAGAAGAGTTCGGCACCCCGAATTTAGCATTATATGCATTGGCTCCGAATCATGTCTTTGGTCAATAGTTGGGTTGCCCGGCTCCTGTGCTCACTACCCTACATTCCGCTACATCGGCTAGGGCAGTAAAGGGAGAACTACTGCGATTGTACCCTAGCTTAGACCGGATGAGCACCTCAGTAGAGAAAGCCGAAAACTGACTGTCATGATGTGGCGAGAGCGAGTCAGCTGTTCGAGGGTTACAAATCGCTGGAGATTTTTTCCGCATTGTGCGAAGGATTGGTCCTTCCCGATCAAACGCTGACAGCACCCTGGCTAGCATAACAGGGGCTGCGCCCATGTTTCATTATAAAACTCCTATGGCTAAGTCAGGGCGTTCAAGCCGCATAGTCTAATTGCCTGGTTCGTTGCGCTAAACAACTCCTTCAAGGACCATATAATTGGATCAAGATTGTTTAGATTCCATCCCGAACACCTCCGTACTACCTACGTGAGGGCAGAAGCCAACGACTGGCCAACCCTCAAATTACATACACCACAGCTGCACAGGAGGAAACAATAAAAACATATCAAAAATATATTACATACTGACTTTGTCTCAATCACATGAAAGCAAGGACTACATGAATGTATTCATTAAAAAACAATGTCCTGCCCGCACTGCGCTGCCACAAGGCGAGATCCTTCCAGGACATTCGCAAAATACAGTTCTGGTGTGCGGTGCTCCTTGTCCTCCGGTGGTCCTTTGGCCACCTCGACGGTGTCCATCTTCGCCCACCACATCTTGCAACGGGCGAAGGCCATGCGTGCACCTTCAACGCAGCCGAGCGCTTGACGACGTCCAGCCGAGGACAGGCATTCACCATCCGCCTCACGAGTCCGAAGTAGCTGCCGGGCATAGCTTCGGCTGGCCATAGCCGGATTATCAAATCCTTAATGGCTAGTTCGGCCACCCTATGCAGCTCCATCAGCTGTTTCAGCTGATCGGTGAAGGACACGGGATGATCTGGCATCGCATACTGCGACCAGAATAGCTCCTCCGTAGAACCTCCTCCTTCGGCTCGATAGAACTCCGCGGCGTCTGGGACACTGCGGGGTAAATCCGCAAAAGCCCCTGGGGAACTTCAAACTCGGGTTAGTAAAAGGTACTGCTTTTCCGCATACTTGCTCTGCATCTTAAATACCTTACCCGCCGTAATCTTTCTGGCCTCCTGGATCTCCTAGAGGGCGGCCTGGGCCTCATTCCGTGCGGTCTCCGCATTCTCGCGAGTCTTGGCAAGTTCGGCCTCTTGCACCGACGCGTTACGCTCCAAGGCCTCACATTTTTTCCCTGCATCTTGGAGCTCCTGCTGGACCTCCTTGACCTGAGCCTCGAGCTTTTTTTGGGCGGCTTGCTACTGGACAGCCTTCCCCTCGGCCTCACCCAGGGCCTTTTTAGGGCCTCGACCACAGTTGCGGTTCCTGCACATATTACAACACTACGGTCAATGTACACCGCTTATTTTTCCCGAATACGCAACAAGTCGTTACATACCTGGCTTCTCTTGGAGTTGTTTTCTCACTCCACCGAGCTCTTCCTCGGCCCGCTCTAGTCTCTGCTTTAGTTCAAAGACCTCGGCAGTATGTAACGTCACGACCAACAATGATGCCTGTGTATTTATATACATTCAGTCTCTCTCTTGCAATAAAGGGTTGATCCCCTGTCCGGCTTTCCTTTCTAACACCGGACAGTGTCTCAGGGGCTACTGCATACATGGTTTTTTTCTCTTTCTTACCTCGAAACCTGCCAATAGGTTGCTGCAAGCTTCGTTCAATCCGCTCTTAGCAGACGGAACCTTCTCGATCACCGCACCCATAAGGACACGATGCTCGTCCACGATGGCGGCGCTTTGTAGCGCTTCCATCAGATTATCCGGTGCCCCCAGCTGGACAGGGGTCACCGGCAGAATTGGTGCGCCCCCCTCTTTTGAGGAAGGTTTCTCACCGGATTCCAGAGCCTTATTGGTCCCTGGAATCATATTCGGCTGAGGGCCGAACTGAATGCGACCCTCTTGGCCAGTCTTCATGGGGATCTGCTCCCCTATATGTCCGGCAGTGGAGGCTTCGCCTTGTGGCGCCTCCCGGACAGCGTCCTGGGCTCCTCCCCGGTTCGGGGCAGTCCTACGGGACACCCATTTGGTGTCATCCCTGGGTCCGGGGGAGTAAGCAGGCGACGGCGACATGCTCGCCATCTCCGACGGAGCCAACGATCCTCCAGGTGAGGATCGCTGGATAAAGTCGCGGGCCGGACTGTAATAGTACGGCTACTATGTCAAGATAATGGAGAAAAAAGGCCGGATATACGCACGGGCGAGCCAAGTCACTTATGATGCGGCCTGGGGCTTAGTTCAGGGGCGTCATTTCGGACTGCTGTCAATGTCCCACGCGGTGTTGTCCGCTAAGACGCCCTTCCCCTTCTTGGGCGTTTCAGCCTCTAGGCACGCCGAAGCAGCCCTCTTCTTCTTCTTCTTCTCCTCAGGGGGAGGGTTGTTCTCCTCCTCCTCCTCATCATTGTCCTCAGGGACAGAGGAACGAGCTTCGTCATCTTCGGATGCCACGTCCGAAGTGCCCTTGCGAGGGGGCCGCTCTTGGCCCCAGCGGTCTTCTTCTTGGCCTTCTTCTCCGACGCCTTATATGGCGCCGACACCAGCATCTTCGCTAGACGCGGGATGACTGGTTCTTCAGGCAGCAGAGCCGGACACTAGATCCGCTTCGCCTTGTCCATCCAGTCCTGAAAAAGCAACGATCAAAGCTCAGGCATCACCCTTGGAACAAACGAGCAGGGAATACATTAAAAAAGACGTACCTCGCTGGCGGGGTGCTTGGCGTCGTGCCCGCGATCTGAATCCACGGCCGACGGTTTCTCACTACCCTTAAAGAGCGACTTCCATGCATCTTCATGAGTAGTCTCGAAGAGCCTCACCAAGGTCCGGTGCTTCTTCGGACTGAACTCCCGCAGAGGGCAGCTTCGGCGCTGGCATGGGAGGATCCGGCGAACTAACATCACCTGGATTACATCGACGAGCTTGACGTCCTTGGTAATCATGCTTTGGACGCGCGTTTGCAACGCTATCAGCTCATCAGGCGAGCACTAGTCCGGACTCTTATCGACCTAGGAGGCGAGCCGCAGGGGAGCACCGGAGTAGAACCACTGTCCGGACCTGAGCGGAATTCAGTAGCGGCGGCCGAGATGGTGCCGCGGGGTTCTGTGATGTTGAACCACTGTCTCTGCCACTCCTTTACTGTCTCCATGAAAGTGCCTTTTGGCCAGGAGACGTTGGGCAGTTTGCTCACCATGGCTCCTCCGCACTCCGCGTGCTGGCCGTCCACCACCTTCGGCTTCACGTTGAAGACTTTGAGCCATAGCCCAAAGTGGGGTTGGATGCGGAGGAAGGCCTCGCACACGACGATAAACGCCGAGATATTGAGAAGGGAATTTGGGGATAGATCATGGAAATCTATCCGTAACAATACATCAGTCCGCGGACAAAAGGGTGAAGGGGAAACCTAGCCCGCGGAAGAAATGAGGGAGGAATACTACCCTCTCATTGGGCTCCTGCATGGGGACGATTTGTCCCTCGGCCGGCAAGCGATGGGCGATCCCCTTCGCCAAATATCCGGCTGCTCGGAGCTCAGTAATGTCCTCCTCCTTGACGGAGGAGACCATCCACTTGCCCTGACCACCGGATCCGAACATGGTTGCTTGAGTGGAAAGGAGATGAGAACTTGGGCGTTGGAGCTCGAGATTGGAAAGGCAGAGAGAGAGAGGGAGCGTGAGAAGAGGAAGAGGGAATCCTTATCCCCTTATAAAGGCAGCACATATTAAACGCCTCCTCACTAGCCTTAAGATCCGCCTATTCCCGAGGGCTGTATGAACGACACAGTTGGGTTACCCATACCCGCATTGATGAGAATCCCACAATAAGGGGACACGATCTCTGCTTCGACAAGACGTGCCAATAGCAACCGCATCTTGAAATGTGGGATGGCAGAAGAAAAAACGGTTTGAAATTATGACCGGGCAAACGTGATGTCGTGTTGGGAAAGGCTGTCAGTGAATGGAACTCATGTAAAATATATATATTCTCTCTGCGGTTGTGTATGGTGTGTGTAACAGGTCTGGATACAAATCATTGCATCCGAAGACTATCTTGGAGTTCGGAGGAAGGGGAACCCGCCTTGCAATGCCAAAGACAATCTGCGCGCCGGACTCCTCGTCATTGAAGTCAGGTTCAGGGGCTACTGAGGGAGTCCTGGACTAAGGGGTCCTCGGGCGTCCGGCCTGCTTTCTATGGGCCGGACTGATGGGCTGTGAAGACATGAAGGCCTAAGACTGTACCCGTATCCGGATTGGACTCTCCTTGGCGTGGATGGCAAGCTTGGCGATCAACTATGAAGATTCCTTTCTATGTAACTGACTCTATGTAACCCTAGATTTCTCCGGTGTCTATATAAACCGGAGGGAGTAGTCCGAATAGAGGATATACACACATTATCATAGTCATACAGGCTAGACTTCTAGGGTTTAGCCATTATGATCTCGTGGTAGATCAACTCTTGTAACACTCATATTCATCAAGATCAATCAAGCAGGAAGTAGGGTATTACCTCCATAGAGACGGCCCGAACCTGGGTAAACATCGTGTCCCCCGTCTCCTGTTACCACCGATCCTAGACACACAGTTTGGGACCCCCTACCTGAGATCCGCCTGTTTTTACACCGAATCCGCAGAGGCTGTCAGAACAATCATAGGCTAGACAGCTAGGGTTTAGCCATTACGATCTCGAGGTAGATCAACGCTTGTAACCCCTTTACACATCGAATATAATCAAGCAGGAAGTAGGGTTTTACCTCCTTTAAGAGGGCCCGAACCTGGGTAAACATTGTGTCCCTTGCGTCCCCTGTTACCATCGATCCTCAGACACACACCTTGTGACCCCCTACCCGAGATCTGCTGGTTTTGACACCGACAACCGCCGCTGCGATCTCGAAAGCTGGCGGAGCAGGTGATGCAGGCAGAGAAGGTGGTGCGGGCGGTGTGGACCTGCTGGAGCGGCGTCGGCCAGAGGAGGAGCCGACCTCGTGGTCGTGCTTCCCTTTGCTGATCCAGTGCCAGCCCATGGCATCGGTGGGGAGGTGGGCAAGTGGGGTGCGACAGCAGTGGCTAGGGTTTGCTCATGTCAGGATTCGAGGAGGCATGCCAACCAGGAAGTGGAAGCTGTGGACTGGCCAATCCATGGCTTCCACATTAAGAAGGACGACGAACCTCCACCTGTGTGAATGACAGTCGGGTCCCGTGATACGTCTCCAACATATCTACAATTTTTGATTGTTCCATACTGTTATATTATCATTCTTGGATGTTTCACAATCATTTATAGTCATTTTATATCATTTTTTGGTGCTAACTTATTGACATAGTTCCAAGTGCCAGTTGTTGTTTTCTGCATGTTTTTTTCATCGCAGGAAATCAATATCAAACGGAGTCCAAACGCAGCGAAACATTTTGTGGATTTTTTGGACCAGAAGACATCCAGTGGGCCGGAGAAGCGCCTGGGGGGGGGGGGTGCTCCGAGGGTAGCACAACCCACCAGGGCATGCCAGGAGGCCCGGGCGCGCCCTGGTGGGTTGTGCCCACCTCGGGTGCCCCCTGAATCGACTCTTTGCTCTATAAATACCCCAATATTTTAGAAACCCTAGGGAATTCGACGAAAATCAATTCCAGCCGCCGCAGAGTCCAGAACCACCAGATCCAATCTAGACACCATCACGGAGGGGTGCATCATGTCCATCGGTGCCTCTCCGATGATGCGTGAGTAGTTCTTTGTAGACCTACGGGCCGTAGTTAGTAGCTAGATGGCTTCCTCTCTCTCGTTTGATTCTCAATACAATGGTCTCTTGGAGATCCATACGATGTAACTCTTTTTGCGGTGTGTTTGTTGGGATTCGATGAACTTCGAGTTTTTGATCAGATCTATCTTTTTATCCATGAAAGTTATTGGAGTTTCTTCGATCTCTTATATGCATGATTGCTTATAGCCTCGTATTTCTTCTCCGATATTTTGGTTTTGTATGACCAACTTGATCTATTTATCTTGCAATGGGAAGAGGTGCTTTGTAGTGGGTTCGATCTTACGATGTTGCTTGATCCCAAAGGATGTAAGGGTACCGACACGTATGTATCATTGCTACTAAGGATGAAACGATGGGATCTATTTCTACATAAAAAGATCTTGTCTACATCATTTCATCATTCTTATTGCATTACTCCGTTTCTCCATGAACTTAATACACTAGATGCATGCTAGATAGCGGTCGATGTGTGGAGTAATAGTAGTAGAGGAGTCGGTCTACTAATCTTGGACGTGATGCCTATATAATGATCATTGCCTGGATACCATCATGGTTATTTTAAGTTCTATCAATTGCCCAACAATAATTTGTTCACCCACCGTTTGCTATTTTCTCGAGAGAAGCCACTAGTGAAACCTACGGCCCCCGGTTCTCCTTCTCATATTATTTGCCTTTGCGATCTATTTTATTTGCCTTTTATTGTCAGATCACCAAAAATACAAAAATACCTTGCTGCAATTTATTTTATTTGGCGTTCGATCTATCAATATTTACAACTCTCTCACGTCCGTTTGCCAATTTCTGGCGCCGCTACCCGAAAGGGATTGACACCCCTTTTACACGTCGGGTTGTGAGTATTTGTTATTTGTGTGCAGGTGCTATTTACGCAGAGTTGCTTGGTTCTCCTACTGGTTCGATAGCCATGGTCTCATCACTGAGGGAAATACCTACCTTCGTGATACGTCCATTTTGCATCATGCTTTTATATCGATATTTATTGCATTATGGGCTGTTATTACACGTTATGTCACAATACTTATGCCTATTCTCTCTTATTTTACAAGGTTTACATAAGGAGGGAGAATGCTTGTGGAATTCGGGCTGAAAAGGAGCAAATATTAGAGACCTTTCTGCACAACTCCAAAAGTCCTAAAACTCCACGAAAGTCATTTTTGGAAATAATAAAAAATATTGAGCGGAAGAAGTACGTCAGAGGGGGACCCACCTGGCCACGAGGGTGGGGGCGCGCCCTACCCTTCAGGGCGCGCCCCCCTGCCTCGTGGGCCCCCTGTTGGCCCTCTGGTGGCCATCTTCTGCTATATGAGGTCTTTCGTCCATAGAAAAGTCATAAGCAACCTTTCGGGACGAGACTCCGCTGCCACGAGGCGGAACCTTGGCGGAACCAATCTATGGCTCCGGCAGAGCTGTTCTGCCGGGGACACTTCCCTCCGGGAGGGGGAAATCATCGCCATTGTCATCACCAACGCTCCTCTCATCGGGGGAGGGCAATCTCCATCAACATCTTCACCACCACCATCTCCTCTCAAAACCCTAGTTCATCTCTTGTATCCAATTCTTGTCTCCAAGTCTGGGATTGGTACTAGTAGGTTGCTAGTAGTGTTGATTACTCCTTGTAGTTGATGCTAGTTGGTTTATTTGGTGGAAGATCATATGTTCAGATCCTATATGAATATTAATACCCTTCTGATTCTGAACATGAATATGCTTTGTGAGTAGTTACGTTTGTTCCTAAGGACATGGGAGAAGTCTTTCTATTAGTAGTCGTGAATTTGGTATTCGATTCGATATTTTGATGAGATGTATGTTGTCTAGCCTCTAGTGGTGTTATGTGAACGTCGACTACATAACACTTCACCATTATTTGGGCCTAGAGTAAGGCATTGGGAAGTAATAAGTAGATGATGGGTTGCTAGAGTGATGAAGCTTAAACCCTAGTTTATGCATTGCTTCGTAAGGGCTGATTTGGATCCATATGTTTCATGCCATGGTTAGGTTTACCTTAATACTTTTGTTGTAGTTGCGGATGCTTGAAATAGAGGTTAATCATAAGTGGGATGCTTGTTCAAGTAAGAACAGCACCCAAGCACCGTCCACCCACATATCAAATTATCAAAGTACCGAACGCGAATCATATGAACGTGATGAAAACTAGCTTGACGATATTCCCATGTGTCCCTGGAGCGCTTTTTCTTTATATAAGAGTTTGTCCAGGCTTGTCCTTTGCTACAAAAAGGATTGGGCCACCTTGCTGCACTTTATTTACTTTTGTTACTTGTTGCTCGTTACAAATTATCCTATCACAAAACTATCTGTTACCACTTATTTCAAGATACTTGCAGAGAATACCTTGCTGAAAACCGCTTATCATTTCCTTCGCTCCTCGTTGGGTTCGACACTCTTACTTATCGAAGGACTACAATAGATCCCCTCTACTTGTGGGTCATCAAGACTCTTTTCTGGCACCGTTGCCGGGGAGTGAAGCGCCTTTGGTAAGGAAAAATTTATATAGTGTGCTGAAATTTACTGTCACTTGTTACTATGGAAAGTAATCCTCTGAGGGGCTTGTTTGGGGTATCTTCACCCCGACCAGTAGAGCAAAGAGTTGCTCCTCAACCTACTGAACCTATTGCAAATGAAAATGTTCCCTTTGAAGTTCCTTCGGGTATGTTAGAAAAACTGCTAGATAATCCTTTTGTAGGAGATGGAACAAAGCATCCTAATCATCACCTAATCTTTGTGGATGAAGTTTGTGGATTATTTAAGCTTGCAGGTATACCCGATGATGTTGTTAAGAAGAAGGTCTTCCCTTTATCTTTGCAGGGAGATGCATCGACATGGTATAGGCTATGTGATGACACGGGATCATGGAACTATAAACGACTAAAGTTGGAATTTCATCAGAAGTTTTATCTTATGCATCTTGTTCATCGTGATCGCAATAATATATATAATTTTTGGCCTCGCGAAGGAGAAAGCATCGCTCAACCTTGGGGGAGGCTTAAATCAATGTTATATTCATGCCCTAATCATGAGCTCTCAAGAGAAATAATTCATCAAAAAATTTATGCTCGTCTTTCTGAAAACAATCGCACTATGCTCGATACTTCTTGTGCTGGCTCTTTTATGATGAAGACTATTGAATTCAGATGGAATTTATTGGATAGAATTAAACTCAACTCTGAATATTGGGATCTCGATGAAGGTAAGGAGTCAGGTATGACACCTAAGTTTGATTGTGTTAAGTCTTTTATGGATACCGATGTTTTCTGTAAATTTAGCACTAAATATGGACTTAACTCTGATATAGTAGCCTCTTTCTGTGAATCTTTTGCCACTTATGTTGATCTCCCCAAGGAGAAGTGGTTTAAGTATCATCCTCCCATAGAAGTAAAAGTAGCTGCACCTACTAAAGTTGAAGAAAAGACTATCACTTATAATAATCCTGTTGTTCCTACTTCTTATGTTGAGAAACCACCTTTCCCTGTTAGAATAAAGGATCATGCTAAAGCTTCAATTGTGGTTCGTAAAAGCAATATTAGAACTTATACCTCCTGAGAAAATTAAAGTTGAACCTAAAATTGCTATGTTAAAGATCTCTTGGCTGATAATATTGATGGGCATGTTATTCAATTCTGCGGTGAAACTGCTAGAATTGCCAAACCTTGTGATAAAGATAAACATAGAACTGTGGTGGGCGTGCCTGTTATTTCTGTTAAAATAGGAGATCATTGTTATCATGGCTTATGTGATATGGGTGCTAGTGCTAGTGTTATACCTATTGCCTTATACAACGAAATTAAGCATGATATTGCACCTGCTGAGTTAGAAGATATTGATGTTACAATTAAACTTGCCAATAGAGATACTATATCACCAATGGGAATTGTTAGAGATGTTGAAGTCTTGTGTGGCAAAACTAAATATCCTGCTGATTTTCTTGTTCTTGGTTCCCCACAAGATAGCTTTTGTCCCATTATTTTTGGTAGACCCTTCTTGAACACTGTTAATGCTAGAATAGACTGCAAAAAGAATGTTGTTACTATTGACATGGGTGATATGTCTCATGAGTTTAATTTCTCTAAATTTAGTAAACAACACCCTGAAGAAGAATTGCCTAGTAAGGATGAAATTATTGGTCTTGATTCTATTGCCGTACCTCCTAGTGATCCTTTAGAACAATATTTGCTAGACCATGAAAATGATATGTTTATGAATGAGAGAAGGGAAATAGATGAAGTATTCTCTAAACAGGAACCTATTCTGAAACACAATTTGCCTGTTGAAATCCTAGGGGATCCTCCTCCACCCAAGGGTGATCCTGTGTTTGAGCTTAAACCGCTGTCGATACTCTTAAATATGCTTATCTTGATGATAAGAAGGTATATCCTGTTATTATTAGTGCTAACCTTTCAGAGCATGAAGAAGAGAGATTATTGAAAACTCTGAAGAAGCACCGCGCTGCTTTTGGATATACTCTTGATGATCTTAAGGGCATTAGTCCCACTCTATGTCAACATAAAATAAATCTGGAAGAAGATGCCAAACCAGTTCGTGATCATCAACGAAGGCTGAATCCTAAGATGAAAGAAGTGGTAAGAAAATAAATACTAAAGCTTCTGGAGGCAGGTATAATTTATCCCGTTGCTGATAGTCAGTGGGTAAGTCATGTCCATTGTGTCCCTAAGAAGGGAGGTATTACTGTTGTTCCTAATGATAAAGATGAATTGATTCCGCAAAGAATTATTACAGGCTATAGGATGGTAATTGATTTCCGTAAATTAAATAAGGTTACTAAGAAAGATCATTACCCCTTACCTTTTATCGATCAAATGCTAGAAAGATTATGCAAACATACACATTATTGCTTTCTAGATGGTTATTCTGGTTTCTCTCAAATACCTGTGTCGGTGAATGATCAATCTAAGACTACTTTTACGTGCCCTTTTGGTACTTTTGCTTATAGACGTTTGCCTTTTGGTTTATGTAATGCACATGCTACCTTTCAAAGATGCATGATGGCTATATTCTCTGACTTTTGTGAAAAGATTTGTGAGGTTTTCATGGACGATTTCTCCGTCTATGGATCCTCTTTTGATGATTGCTTGAGCAACCTTGATCGAGTTTTGCAGAGATGTGAAGAAACTAATCTTGTCTTGAATTGGGAAAAGTGTCACTTTATGGTTAATGAAGGTATTGTCTTGGGGCATAAAGTTTCTGAAAGAGGTATTGAAGTTGATAAAGTCAAGGTTGACGCTATTGAAAAGATGCTATGTCCCAAGGACATCAAAGGTATAAGAATTTTCCCTGGTCACGCCGGTTTTTATAGGAGGTTCATTAAGGACTTCTCAAAAATTTCTCGGCCTCTGACTAATTTATTACAAAAATATATACCATTTGTCTTTGATGATGATTGTGTAGAAGCATTTGAAATACTTAAGAAAGCATTGATCTCTGCACCTATTGTTCAGCCACCTGATTGGAATTTACCCTTTGAAATTATGTGTGATGCTAGTGATTATGTTGTAGGTGCTATTCTAGGGCAAAGAGTTGATAAGAAATTAAATGTTATTCAATATGCTAGTAAAACTTTAGACAATGCTCAAAGAAATTATGCTACTACTGAAAAAGAATTCTTAGCAGTTGTATTTGCTTGTGATAAGTTCAGACCTTATATTGTTGATTCTAAAGTAACTATTCACACGGATCATGCTGCTATTAAATATCTTATGGAAAAGAAAGATGCTAAACCTAGACTTATTAGATGGGTTCTCTTGCTACAAGAATTTGATTTACATATTGTTGATAGAAAGGAGCCGAGAACCCCGCTGCGCATAACTTGTCTAGGTTAGAAAATGTTCTTGATGACCCACTACCTATTAATGATAGCTTTCCTGATGAGCAATTAAATGTCATAAATGCCTCTCGTAGTACTCCGTGGTATGTTGATTATGCTAATTATATCGTGGCTAAATTTATACCACCTAGTTTCACATACCAGCAAAAGAAAAAGTTTTTCTATGATTTGAGACATTACTTTTGGGATGACCCACATCTTTATAAAGAAGGATTCAATGGTGTTATTAGACGTTGTGTACCTGAGCATGAACAGGAACAGATCCTACGCAAGTGTCACTCCAAGGCATATGGAGGACACCATGCTGGAGACAGAACTGCACATAAGGTATTGCAATCTGGTTTTTATTGGCCTACTCTCTTCAAGGATGCCCGTAAGTTTGTCTTATCTTGTGATCAATGTCAAAGAATTGGTAATATTGGTAGACCTCAGGAAATTCCTATGAATTATTCACTTGTTATTGAACCATTTGATGTTTGGGGCTTTGATTATATGGGACCTTTTCCTGCCTCTAATGGATATACACATATTTTAGTTGCTGTTGATTACGTTACTAAGTGGGTAGAAGCTATTCCAACTAGTAGTGCTGATCATAACACTTCTATTAAGATGCTAAAATAAGTTATTTTTTCGAGGTTTGGAGTCCCTAGATATTTAATGACTGATGGTGGTTCACATTTTATTCATGGTGCTTTCCGTAAAATGCTTGCTAAGTATGGTGTTAATCATAAAATTGCATCTCCTTATCACCCACAGTCTAGTGGTCAAGTAGAATTGAGTAATAGAGAGCTCAAATTAATTTTGCAAAAGACTGTCAATAGGTCTAGAAAGAATTGGTCCAAGAAACTTGATGATGCATTATGGGCCTATAGAACTGCATATAAAAATCCTATGGATATGTCTCCGTATAAAATGGTTTATGGAAAAGCCTATCACTTACCTCTCGAACTAGAACATAAGGCATACTAGGCTATTAAAGAGCTCAACTATGATTTTAAACTTGCTGGTGAGAAGAGGTTATTTGATATTAGCTCAGTTGATGAATGGAGAACCCAAACTTATGAAAATGCCAAGTTGTGTAAAGAAAAAGTTAAAAGATGGCATGACAAAAGGATACAAAATAGGGAGTTTAATGTAGGTGATTATGTATTGCTATACAACTCTCGTTTAGGATTTTTTGCAGGAAAACTTCTCTCTAAATGGGAAGGCCCCTATGTTATTGAGGAGGTCTATCGTTCCGGTGCCATAAAAATCAACAATTTCGAAGGTACAAATCCGAAGGTGGTAAACGGTCCAAGAATCAAACATTATATCTCAAGTAATCCCATAAATGTTGAAACCAATATTATTGAAACCATAACCCCGGAGGAATACATAAGGGACACTTTCCGGAACGTTTCAGACTCCGAAAAGGAATAGGTATGTGGTACGGTAAGTAAACCGACTCCAAAACAGTTTTAAGGCAATATTTCTCCGTTTTAGAATATTTAGAAAAATAAGAAGCAGCCCGGGAAGGACACGAGGGCCCCACGAGGGTGGAGGGCGCGCCCCTACCTCGTGGGCACCTCGTGTGCCCTCCAGACTCCGTTTTCTTGCACGATACGTATTTTGGTCGGTAAAAATTCATTATATAACCTCCCGAAGGTTTGACTCCTGTATCACGCAATTATCCTCTGTTTTCGTTTCGAGCTGTCCTGCTGCAGATTAGAGCAAAATGTCGTCCCAGGATTCGGAAGGGGAAAGTTATGTGGTTGATTACTTGGCAAACCCTAAGTTCTATGGAGATGTGGAGCATTGTGGCTGGACTAAGGAAGAAGAAGAGGACTATGATCCCAAGAGAAAGGAGGAGATGAGCTCAGATGAAGATGAAGTCCTGTTACCTCAACCTTGGGACATGCACGTGGAGTTCAAAAAGTCAAGCCTCCCTGATAGAGCAAAGAAACATAAGATCGAGTTTATCTCTTTTCGTCTCTTGCAGGAAAACAAGCAGGAACTATGCAAAAAGATATTAAGCCTGGAACAGGAGATTAATGACTTGAGGGATCAAAATTCTGTCCTCAAGCGCAAATTAAGGAAGAAGGCTGCATCATCAACTTCACCACCTCCACCTTCTTCACCAGCAAAGGAGACATAATCACATGGGTATGGGCACTCCCCTTGGCAACTGCCAAGCTTGGGGGAGGTGCCCCGGTATCGTATCACCATCACACTCTTTTCTTTACCGTTTTCTTAGTTTGATCCTATTAGTACTATCTTGATCTAGTAGAATAAAGTTTATGGCATGATTTAGTTTTGAGTTTTTCTTTTTGATCTCTTTATGTAATCGAGTATGTGAGCTATATAATAAAGATTAGTGTTGAGTAAAGGGCTTGATTATTTTGCCATGATCATGAGTGAATAAAAGAAAATAAAAGAATAAAAAGAAATAAAGAGTTCATATTGATCTTATTGAGAGTAAAGACTTCATAGTTGTTGGGAGTTTGCAAACATAGCTTTGGTCATCGTTGTAATTAATAGGAAGTAATAAGGAAAGAGAGGTTTCACATATAAATATATTATCATTGACATCTTTTATGATTGGGAGCACTCATTAAAATATGACATGCTAAAGAGTTGATGTTGGACAAGCAAGACAACGTAATGGGTTATGTTTTCTTATATCTGAGATAAAGTATATTGTCATGGATCATCCAACATGTTGAGCTTGTCTTTCCCCCTCATGCTAGCTAAATTCTCAGCACCAAGTAGAGATACTACTTGTGCTTCCAAAAACCCTTAAACTAGTTTTGCCATGAGAGTCCACCATACCTACCTATGGATTGAGTAAGATCCTTCAAGTAAGTTGTCATCGGTGCAAGCAATAAAAATTGCTCTCTAAATATGTATGACTTATTAGTGTGGGATAAAATAAGCTTTATAAAATCTTGTGATGTGAAAGAAATAAAAGCGACGGACTGCATAATAAAGGTTCATATCACAAGGGGCAATATAAAGTGACGTTCTTTCGCATTAAGATTTTGTGCATCCAACCTTAAAAGAGCATGGCAACCGCTGCTTCCCTCTGCGAAGGGCCTATCTTTTATTATTATGATCTACCTTATGCAAGAGTCATGGTGATCTTGACCTTTCCTTTTTACATTTTATCCTTTGGCAAGCACATGGTGTTGGAAAGATCCTGATACATATATCTAATTGGATGTAGGGGAGCATGAGTTATTATTGTTGACATTACCCTTGAGGTAAAAGGTTGGGAGGCGAAACTATAAGCCCCTATCTTTCTCCGTGGTTCGATTAAAACTTCGTAACCACAAGTATTGCGTGAGTGTTAGCAATTATGAAAGACTAAATGATAGTTGAGTATGTGGACTTGCTAGAAAGCTCTGACATAGACTCTTTCTGATGTTATGATAAATTGCAATTGCGTCAATGACCGAGATTATAGTTTGTTGGTTCTTAATAAAGTTTCTGATTCATACTTTGATATTGTGAATAGATTATTACTTGAGCATAAGAAATCATATGACAATATTCATACATGTTGCTGTTATGAGTATAATCATGATGCCCTCATGTCCGTATTTTATTTTTATCGACACCTCTACCTCTAAACATGTGGACATATTTATCGTTATCGGCTTCCGCTTAAGGACAAGCGAGGTCTAAGCTTGGGGGGGGGGAGGTTGATACGTCCATTTTGCATCATGCTTTTATATCGATATTTATTGCATTATGAGCTGTTATTACACGTTATGTCACAATACTTATGCATATTCTCTCTTATTTTACAAGGTTTACATAAGGAGGGAGAATAGCGGCAAATTTGGAATTGAATTTGGAAAAGGTGCAAATATTAGAGACCTATTCGCACAACTCCAAAAGTCCTGAAACTCCACGAAAGTCTTTTTGGAAATAATAAAAATATTGAGCGGAAGAAGCACGTCGAAGGGGACTAACACAGCCACGAGGGTTGGGGCGGCCCCACCCCTCTGTATGCGCCCCCTACCTTGTGGGCCCGCTGTTGGCCCTCCAGTGGCCATCTTCTGCTATATGAGGTCTTTCGTCCAGAGAAAATTCATAAGCAACCTTTCGGGACGAGACTCCGCCGCCACGAGACGGAACCTTGGCGGGACCAATCTAGGGCTCCGGCAGAGCTGTTCTGCCGGGGACACTTCCCTCGGGAGGTGGAAATCATCGCCATCGTCATCACCAATACTCTTCTCATTAGGAGAGGGCAATCTCCATCAACATCTTCACCACCACCATCTCCTCTCAAAACCCTAGTTCATCTCTTGTATCCAATTCTTGTCTCAAAGTCTGGGATTGGTACTAGTAGGTTGCTAGTAGTGTTGATTACTCCTTGTAGTTGATGCTAGTTGGTTTATTTGGTGGAAGATCATATGTTCAGATCCTATATGCATATTAATACCCTTCTGATTATGAACATGAATATGCTTTATGAGTAGTTACGTTTGTTCCTGATGACATGGGAGAAGTCTTGCTATTAGTAGTCATGTGAATTTGCTATTCGTTCGATATTTTGATGAGATGTATGTTGTCTAGCCTCTAGTGGTATTATGTGAATGTCGACTACATAACACTTCACCATTATTTGGGCCTAGAGGAAGGCATTGGGAAGTAATAAGTAGATGATGGGTTGCTAGAGTGATGAAGCTTAAACCCTAGTTTATGCGTTGCTTCCTAAGGGGCTGATTTGGATCCATATGTTTCATGCTATGGTTAGGTTTACCTTAATAATTTTGTTGTAGTTGGGGATGCTTGCAATAGAGGTTAATCATAATTGGGTTGCTTGTTCAAGTAAGAACATCACCCAAGCACCGGTCCACCCACATATCAAATTATCAAAGTACCGAACGCGAATCATATGGACGTGATGAAAACTAGGTTGACTATATTCCCATGTGTCCTCGTGAGCGCTTTTCTTTATATAAATGTTTGTGCAGGTTTGTCCTTTGCTACAAAAAGGATTGGGCCACCTTGCTGCACTTTATTTACTTTTGTTACTTGTTGCTCGTTACAAATTATCCTATCACAAAACTATCTGTTACCACTTATTTGATGCTTACGAGAGAATACCTTCTTGAAAACCGCTTATCATTTCCTTCTGCTCCTCGTTGGGTTCGACACTCTTACTTATCGAAAGGACTACGATAGATCACCTATACTTGTGGGTCATCACTTTGTTGTGCTGCATCATCCCTTCCTCTTTGGGGAAATACCGACGTAGTTCTAGCAGGCATCAAAAGGAATTTCTGGCGCTGTTGCCGGGGAGGATTTTCAACATCTACCAGGTTCCTAATCACAAATCTCATCTCCTCGCAATTTACATTATTTGCCATTTGCCTCTCATTTTCCTCTCCCCCACTACACAAGAATTTGCCATTTTATTCGCCATCTTTTTCGTTCGCCGTTTTCTCGTCAGATCTGTTTTGTGTGCTGCCATTTTTGTCATCATGGACTCCCGAGAACGAAGTTCTCAACTTTAAACAAAGGGGAGGAGAGAATTTTAAAAGATGCTTGGTATAGGATTTGCAATGCTCATAATAGATCTATCCGTAAGCAATCTACCGCTGTCCTTCTTCACTGTTTTTGTGTGGGCATCACCACTTGGTATAGATTCATCCTTGATACGATTACTGGTGGAAATTTCTTGATGTGTCCTTCTCTTTATGCTTTTAATGCTATGGGAAATATAGTGGGCTTACCACCTCTTATGGTTACTGAAACAACTTTGAATCTGGAGCATGTCATGGAAAGATTAGATGCTATTGAAAAGAAAATGCTTACCGAAGATCATATTGAAAATTTAGATAAAAAGATGCATAATTTTGTGTCGGGGAGGCTGATCCGGCCCACGAACACCTATGGGACCGGCGGACCGAGCCCCTTTCGTGGCAGAAGGCGGAGGTCGCACGAAGAGCAGATCGAGGCGAAGCACATGAGCAGTTTACCCAGCTTCGGAGCTCCAAGGAGAGATAACACTCCTACTGCTGCATGTCTGAGTGTATTGAGTTCTTGCTCAGGAGCGCTGAGTGCTACAGTACACACAAGCTGCTAACGAGACCGAGCGTGAGTGTTCTCTGGCTTCGAACCTTTCGAACCTCCTCCTTTTCCTCCTCTCCAACCTCCTTCCTACGTTGCACATGGGCATCCATTTATATGCTCAAGGGGTCTCCGACAGGTGGCAACATAGACAAGGGTAAAAATGGAAAAGGAGTGGTTGGTACAGCTACTTGTACAGTGTACCATACCTAACCCTGACGGCAGGGGACAAAGGCATTAAATTCCCGTCTACGTGTCGCCCTTCTTGATGCAGAAAGGGACCGCCAGGGCGCCACCGCTTGCCACGATGGCAATCTTGTCGGCGCCGCTTGCCATCAGCGCTCCGGCTGGCCAAGACGGCCTCTTGCCACGCTGCGCTACCGAAAGGTCCTGTATGACACGTTAGTGGATGTGCTGAGCGCAGTACAGGCGGTGCTACTGCGCGGCAAGCGCCTTGCATGGTTGTTGTCTTGTCGCGTCCGGAAGCTTGTCGCTCATCGGGCCTTCCCGGCAAGCTCCTCTTGCGGGGCCTTATCTCCTAGGGTGCCTTGGGTGGCCTTCCGGCAAGCTCCTCTTGTCGGGGCCTTGTCTCCTAGGCTTGAATACTTTGTTCTTGAATGGCTCCAAAGGAACCACGGAGGACCTTGGCGGTCACCCGGTAAGCCTTGCCGCGGAGGGCTGCAACTGCCCGTGCACAAGTTCAGGATACTAGGGTGCCCCTACTCTAGTACACCGACAGGAGCCCCCGGGCATGGGCCACACACGGTGCCGAGCGATGTTGGGCTAGGCCTAAAACAGGGCACGGGCACGCGCAGCCCCCAGCGCAGCCCCCAGCGTAAGTATATGGTTTACTTCCTGTTGTTAGGCGTGCATGGGTGCCCTTTCTTTGCTGATACCTGACTGCTGATTTGTGTAGGAGCAGAGCAGCCTTACCAGGAGTGCCTTGAAGCCGCTCCTGACATGCCTTCTGCTTCGACTACACCGCCAAGGGAGGATTCCCCGGCAAGGGAGCGTTCTCCGGCAAGGGAGACTTCTCCGGCAAGGGGCAGTTCTCCGGCAAGGGACAGCTCCAGCGATCCCCTGGTGGCGGAGACCATGACTGCAGACCCTAGCACAGGTAATCCTCTTGCTTGAAAACTTTCCTTGTGTTCTTCTTCTTCTGATTTTCTTTTTGAATATTTGCTTGACTTTTCTTCATTTTCCGGCCGTCAGATCCATCCGCCACAGAGCCTATGGAGATCGAAGCCGCCAGCGAGGAGGACGTGCGCGACAATACCGACGACGCCGCTGCCATCAGAGAAGAAGCTGGCGCCGATGAGCCCGCCGGCGAAGAGGCCACCAAAGCTGCCGCCCGAAGGCTAGCGAGGTCCGGCGATCGACCGACGGCCCCGAGGTCGCAGGAGCGCCAGCGCCACGCCGACCGCCGATCCCTCGGCAGCTGCGGCAGCATCCTTTGCTTCCTTGAGAGCCCCCGGCGGTCGACGTAGATTAGGCCGCCCGCTTTCTCGTTTTCTTGCCGCTGTTGGTCATGTTATGAGAACAATCTATTAGAGCTGCGACAAGCTATCTTGTAATATAACTCTATTTCGGGTAGCAATTGCTATGTTATTTCATTTACTTGATTCCTCCCTTTGTATGTTTTTGCCCTACGCTTTTAGGGAACTTGTCGGCGCAGGCACCTGGTCATGAGCGCCGAAAAGGGACGTCAAGACTTCTGGCGGTGGTGCCGCTACCGACAAGAAACCTTGTCGCAACTAGTCGCAGCTCACTTAAGTTGTTGAGCGGACTCGAAACAAAGTAAGGGTGCAATCGCAGCTCACTTAAGTTGTTGAGCGGACTCGAAACAAAGTAAGGGCGCAATCGCAGCTCACTTAAGTTGTTGAGCAGACTCGAAACAAAGTAAGGGCACAACTAGCTACGAGTTGGTTCCTCCGCATGTGTTTTCCATACAAAGTACGGTCGTTCGAGGAAGATAACTTAAAAATTTTAAAACTGATTGCTCAAACTTTAGCAACTTAGCTTTCTGTCGTTTGCTTCCCGGTAAGGCTAGACTTCCTTGAGCGACGCTTGGTCCACACCATCATCTTCTCCTTTCCCCCCGACAAACTTGTGGGCGAGGGAACCTTCCTTTCTTTGAGAAAAAGAAAGAAGAGAAAATAAAGATATGGAGCCTTATGGCTCGTTATTGCTTACCGGGGTAGGTGTTGCACAAAGTGTCAGATAACGCATGCAAATAGAAGTAGAAAGTATGAAATCGACAAGATGTGCGAAGCACATTAGTTTATGCACGGGGTCTGCGCCCGGCTTTGTACAAAGGATTACATGCAACATCGGCAAGACTTGTACAAAAGGTGGTTGCCGGAACAGGTTCTGGCAACCGCGCCCTACGAGTAAAACTTACGAAGATGCTCAATGTTCCAGGAGTTGCTCACCGGAATGCCATCTTCGGTCTCAAGGCGGACAACGCCAGGCCTAGTGACTCGTTTCACCTGGTAAGGGCCTTCCCACTTCGGCGTCAACTTGTTGGAATTCTTGGCGGACTGAACGCGCCGAAGAACAAGGTCGCCTTCCTCGAGACTTCTGGCATTAACTTTGCGGCTATGGTAGCGGCGCAAAGCTTCGTATCGAGCAGCTCAGACAGCAGCTCGAAGACGATCCCCCTCAAGGAGCAGCGCGTCATGTTGTCGCATATGCTCTTGCTCAAGCTCATCATAAGCGGCGCCGAGGTGATCCGTGATACGAAGTTCCGTGGGGAGAACTGCCTGTGCCCATCTTTGGAGCTTGCGGCTCGACAACAAGGACCAAAGGCACATCTGCCGCTGCGGGAACATCTGCTTCCTGGCGAGAACACGTGGCTCAGCGGAGCTTGACGTTCCCGGCATGCTTGCTGGAGCAAAACATGTCGGGAGTGTTCGCTTCAACGGAACAAACCCTAGGGCTTGCCGGAGCAGATCGCTCCTCAAAGACTTGCCGGTGGAGCTCGATGGTGCGTCCTCGACGGTAGCGCAACACTCGAAGAGGTGCGCTTGCCGGAGTGGGCATCGAGCTCTTGCCGGACTTGGAGCGTGCGCTTCAACGGAACAAACCCTAGGGCTTGCCGAGCAGACTGCTCCTCGGCACTTGCCGGTGGAGCTCGATGGTGCGTCCTCGACGGTAGCGCAGCACTCAAGAGGTGCGCTTGCCGGAGTGGGCATCGAGCTCTGCCGGACTTGGAGCGTCTGCTTCAACGGAACAAACCCTAGGGCTTGCCGGAGCAGACTGCTCCTCAGCACTTACCGGTGGAGCTCAATGGTGCGTCCTCGACGGTAGCGCAGCAATCCGAAGAGGTGCGCTTGCCGAAGTGGGCATCAGAGCTCTTGCCGGACTTGGTCTTCTTCTTCACCGCCGGTTTTTCTTTGCCGGGCGGTCTCCTCACTATCGAGATCCTCCTGCTTGATATTCTCTCCGGGAGTCTCCTCCTTCCTCAAGACGTGCACACTTGTCGGCCAGGGCATATAGCTCATCGACGTCCCTGATCTTGCACATCGCCATCTCCTCCGCATCCTGCGGTTTCGCACGCTCGATGGAACGCGCTGATTACCGTGGCGGTGGACATCTGGGATGTTGTGTCTGTGGCTGAATCTCTGAATGTACTTGCGCAGGGGCTCTCCTTCCTTCTGGGCGAGCAGATGAAGGTTGCTTTCTTGGCCATGGGGCTTGTGGCCTCCTGTAAAGGCGCCGACAAACTGATGGCATAGATCTGCCCAAGAGGATATGGAGTTGTCCGGCAAGTGCATGAGCCAGGATTTGACATTGGGCTTGAGCACCAGCGGGAAGTAGTTGGCCAGGATCTTGTCGTCTCGCCCCCGGCAGCTTGCACCGCGATGGTGTAGATACTGAGGAACTCCGACGGATGCGTCTTGCCGTCGTACTTCTGTTACGTCTGGCTTGAAATTCTTCTTCTTTGGGCCTTTGGACTTGCCGCAGCTCACGAGTGAACGCAGGGCAACCTACCGCGTGAGGCAAGTCGCTGGTTCCCTAGCGCATGCATGTCGACAGAGGCCCGGTAGCGCTGGTCGGATTGACGCCGGCGCTTCTCTTGGCGCCGATGCGCAGTTCGAGCGTCTTCTTGTTGTCGTTCGTGAAGAACTTGGCGCTGATTGCGACGAGCTCGTGGATCCGATGATGCGGTGGAGTCGCTGTCGAGGTGGATCCGGCGAGTCGGCGATCTTGGCCTTCGGGGCGGAGAGTGCATGGTGGTTGCACCCCCATCGGTTTCGTCGCCACCGGCTCGTGTTCGGCAGTCCTGCCATGGCAGCGATGCACTCGGCTGTCGCGGAGCTTCGCCGTTGGCAAAGCTGATGAGACTCTGAATGGTGGCCCTCCATTCATCGACCTTGTTGGCTGTTGGAGGGTAATCCAGGAGCAGTTGAGCTCTCGCCAAAGCTTCTGCTGGAGTGGTGGGTGGCAGTGGCGAACGGCGCGAGGAGCGGGATATGCTCGGACTTCTAACTATGTTAGAAGGAGCAGTATCTCGTCCAGGCGACCGTGCCTCGCTCGCGCCAGCATGTTGGCGTGCATGCTGGTCTTGAGCATCCCGAGATCCACCAGCTCGATCTTGGTCCAACGAGCGTATGGCGTTGTGAATACCATAACGCTGTCGGTCCCGCGCCTCCTGAGACGGGCGCGGTGCATGTACGGACGCCGAGGTCTGCGCAGCCTTGTCCTTGGAATTGGCAGCACCGTGGGCTCCCCCGTTGACGTCCATTCTTCCGCCGGCGTCTACCCCACCACCCGTTTGCTCCGGTGGTGGTGGGTTCGACGCGGACGGAACATCTGCCGCTGAAGCCTTCTTCTTCGGTGGCATGTCGATGAAGATGATGAAGATCTAGCTCGTGTGGACGCCGGATCAGGTTCGCACAATCTCGACGCTTCTACCGGGCGCGCCAAAGATGTCGGGAGGCTGATCTGGCCTCTGAACACCTATGGGACCGGCGGACCGAGCCCCTTTCGGTTCGGCGGGGGCGGAGGTCGCACGAAGAGCAGATCGAGGCGGCTAACACGAGCGGTTTACCCAGCTTCGGAGCTCTCCGGAGAGATAACACTCCTACTGATGCATGTCCGAGTGTATTGAGTTCTTGCTCAGGAGCGCTGAGTCCTACAGTACACACAAGCTGCTAACGAGACCGAGCGTGAGTGTTCTCTGGCTTCGAACCTTTCGAACCTCCTCCTTTTCCTCCTCTCCAACCTCCTTCCTACGTTGCGCATGGGGCTCCTTTTATATGCTCAAGGGGTCTCCGACAGGTGGCAACATAGACAAGGGTAAAAATGGAAAAGGAGTGGTTGGTACAGCTACTTGTACAGTGTACCATACCTAACCCTGACGGCAGGGGACAAAGGCATTAAATGCCCGTCTACGTGTCGCCCTAACAGTGCAGAAAGGGACCGCCAGGGGCGCCACCGCTTGCCACGATGGCAATCTTGTCAGCGCCGCTTACACATCAGTGCTCACTGGCCGCACGGCCTCTTGCCACGCTGGCTACCGAAAGGTCCCAGGGCGACACATTAGTGGATGTGCTGGAGCGCAGGTACAGAGCGGTGGTCTGCCGCGGCAAGCGCCTTGCCGTGGTTGTTGTCTTGTCGCGTCCGGAAGCTTGTCGCTCACCGGGCCTTCCCGGCAAGCTCCTCTTGCCGGGGCCTTATCTCCTAGGTGCCTTGGGTGGCCTTCCCGGCAAGCTCCTCTTGCCGGGGCCTTGTCACCTAGGCTTGAATACTTTGTTCTTGAATGGCTCCAAAGGAACCACGGAGGACCTTGGCGGTCACCCGGTAAGCCTTGCCGCGGAGGGCTGCAACTGCCCGTGCACAAGTTCGGGATACTAGGGTACCCCTACTCTAGTACACCGACATTTTGCCACTAAAATTGGGTCAAAAGTGGGAGAAGTTTTTTAGTTATTGAAAGAAAGGGGGACCATAATTCATGAGAGAATTGAAGAAAGTCTGTCTCGGATTGATAAACTGGAAGAAATCTTTAGCAATCTAAGCACGGCTTTTGCCTCTGCTAAAACTATTGAGAAAATTCCCGTTAAGATTGGCAAGATTACTCAAGTTACCAAGAACAAGGGTGCAACTTCTAGTAATAATAATGGAGATCTTAAAATGATTAGTGTTCATCCAAATTATGTTGAAGTTGCAAGAGATCCCATCGATAAGAACGAATTCCTCAATTTTATGCCTAGAAATTTTTCTATTTTACTTGCTAATTCTTCAAAGTAATCTGATCGTGTGATTTAGGAGTTGGAGGAGAAATAATACAAAACTTAGATCTTTGCTTTATGCCTAGCTAAGGGCGTAAAATGATAGCGCTTGTTGGGAGGCAACCCAATGAATAAAATTTATTTTTGCTTTTTGCTTTCTGTTCTTGAGTGTTTGCACAATTATTCTACTGTTATGATTGTGTTTTTTGTGTTTTATTTATTGTTTGTGCCAAGCAAAGCCTTTAGGATCTTCTTGGGTGATAGTTGTTTGATCTTGCTGAAAAACAGAAACTTATGCACTCACGAAAATAATTTTCATAAATCACAGAAACGTGATTTTGCCCTGATTATTTTCTCGGAAGATTAATACACAAATTTCTCAGGTTTTCCTAATTTGTCAAGATTTTTGGAGTTTCCGAAGTATTCTAAATATTCAGATTGCTACAGAATGTTCTGTTTTTGACAGATTCTGTTTTCTTTGCATTATGTGCTTGTTTTGATGATTCTATGGTTTTCTTTGATGAGTTTTGTCCATAGAAAAGTTGGAATACAGTAGATATAATGCAAAAATAAAATATGAATTGGTTTGCTACAATACTTATAGTAGTGATTTGCTTTCTTATACTAACAGATCTCACGAAGGTTTTGTTTAGTTTTGTGTGATTGAAGTTTTCATGTTTTGGGTTATCTTACGATGGATGAAGGAATAAGGAGTAAGAAGATCCTAAGCTTGGGGATTCCCATGGCACTCCAAGTTATTATCCAAAAAGAAGCAAGCAACTAAGCTTGGGGATGCCCGGAGTGGCATCCCCTCTTTCTTATAACAACCATCGGTATTTTACTCGAAGCTATATTTTTATTCGTCACATACTATGTGTTTTGCTTGGAGCGTCCTATATGATTTGAGTCTTTGCTTGTTTTGCTTTGTGTTCTAAGTCATGAATCCTTGCTGGACACACCTATTTGAGAGAGCAAAAATTATGCCATGACTTGTTAGAATAACTCTCTATGCTTCACTTAAATTTTTATGAGCTATGGAATTGCTCTAGTGCTTCACATATATCTTTTTGAGCATGGTGTGCTTTAATATTTTTGAAGAAATTCTCTCTTGCTTCACTTAGATTTTCTTGAGAGTTAGTAAAATTTTAAAGAAATTCTCTCTTGCTTCACTTAAATTATTTTGAGAGAAAGAAATATTGTGATCATGATGTTCACTTTTATTTGTTTGAGCTTATCAAAAGCAACACATGAAAATTAGTCCCAAAGTGATAGATATCAAAGAAGGATATAATAAAAACTTTCATGAAGATCATTGGACAAAATAAACTGGATTCTTTGTAATAGTTTTGAGATATGATGATGTGATATGTGAGTCATGTTGATGAGTAATTATGCTCTAGCAAGAATATTGGTGTTAAGGTTTGTGATTCCCTGTGCAAGCACGAAAGTCAATAGTCATGCAATGAAATTACATCCTACTTTTGGTGCATTATTCGGTGTTAATTATGCTTAATGTTCGCTTATGAGATTATTCGTTTCTTGATTGGTCGCTTCTCAATCTTTTGCTAGCTTTCATTTTGCACTAAGTACGATCACTACTTGTGCATCCAAAACCTTTAAACCAGTTTTGCCACATGAGTCCACTATACCTACCTATATGCGGTATTCTTTTGCCGTTATAAGAAAATTTGTATGTGCCATCTCTAATTTTCAAAATAAATTTCTCTTTTGTGTGCTCGTGCTTTCATGAGGCGGTGAGGGGCGGCCAATATTTTCCATGCTAGATGTGTTATTCTCACGATGAGTGTTTATTCACTTGTCATTGCACGATAGTAAGGCAAAGATATTAGGGATGCCTAGTCCCGAAATGAAAAAATGAATTTACTTTATGTTGTCAAATAATAAATTCCTTGGAAAGTGTTGGTATGGAGGGCAACCGTGGATTCGGTTGGCCATGGAAATGTGACACTCCAAAAATTTTGTTTTGGTTATCCGACGTCCACGACGTGTTCCACGTCTCGCAATTGAGGAAGTGCGTGAGCAACCTAGAGAAACAAGTACCCCATGAAAACATTGACGTGCAGCCAGACCTCACATATCGGGAGCATCCAATAAAAATCTTGGAAGAGTCTGAAAGGAGAACCCGACAGATAACCATCAAGTTCTTCAAAGTTCAGTGGAGCAACCACACCGAAAGTTAAGCCACTTGGGAAAGAGAGGATTTTCTTCGGACAGAGCACCCACATTTATTTGAGGATCAGCTGGAATCTCGGGGACGAGATTTTTCCTAAGGGGGTAGGTGTTGTGACACTCCAAAATTTTTGTTTTGGTTTTCAGCAAAAACTTTGTTGGTTTTGAAGGAGGTTATTTGAACCCTTCCAAAAATCTCCTTCTCTCAAGAATTTTCCCTTTGACAAAAGATTTTATTTTGGCATCTTCTTCAACTCTGGTGCTGGTTATTAAAAAACTTTCTTCTGATTTCCCCCCTTCTCAAGATTTGTTTTTGGAATTTATTTTCTTTTAGAAGAAAACCCTAGGGATTTTTTGGGTCTTCTCTTATTTTGAAACCATCCATGGTTTTACCATGCCTCATGTGGAAAATCTTCCCAAAACCCCTCCTTCCCCTTAGGGACAATTCAAATATTCTGTCCCGACAAGTCCAACTAATTTTTGGATTTTATTTCATTAAATTCTTTTCCCAAAACAATTATGTCCATTATTTTGAGCCGAGGTAATTTGCAAAGCAAGTACCTTAATGCCTTTGATCTTTGATCTCAATTCAACTCCTCTGGATAGTCCTTAGCACCCACAACCTAGAACCATCAAGATCCACTCTTCTTCTTTTCAAAATTTTCAAAATTCACCCTCTGCAAGTTTGGACCAGATTTGTCAAATTTGGTGAAATTCATATCTCCACTCCTACAAAAATTCCACCAAAACTCAGGCAACCCCTAGTTGCAATGAGAGACCACTCCACCAAAAACCAGCTCAAGGAAAAATCCCCACATGCCAAAATCATTACGCCGAACACTGGCATGCCTTTACATCAGACATCTTGGTAAAATTCAGAATTCAGTGACGTTTCTTCGTCAGAGATTCAGTCACATGTAAACTGTGCACTTGGCACATTGCTCACAGCCCTCCTCCTGTCCGGAGCACCACGCGTTTGGCTCGTTCTGGCGTCGGTGGCGCTGGCCCTTTCTTGGCCGGCGTGTTCCGGCAGAACCCCCGTAGCGGCCGACAAGGGGGCACCCTGCGACATAACGCCGTTCGGCACCGCCCAAACCTTCTGAGAGCTCCGCGTGGCCATCTCCTTGCCAGCACAAGCATGCAGCACCGTCGCCGTGGCCTGGCACGCGCAGAGCGCGTTCTGCCGCCGACGTGCCGTCTGGCCGTTCCGTCGACAGGCCGTAACCACCTTCCTTGCTGAGTTGGACACTGGGATGGCACCGATTGCTTCATCTAGATGATGCTCAAGCCCCTAAGCCGACCGTCCAGCCACAGGCGCCACCGTGTCGCCGCCCGGAATTATCCGTTCACGGCAACCGCCTCGGGCCGGCTATAAATAGCACCCCGAGCTTGCTCTCGCCCCCGCACAACTCCACCACCTCGCCAGACCCCGCCTAGCCACTGGAAGAGCCTCGAGGGGCCCTTCTTCCTCAACTCCGGCCACCTCCGTCCGCCTTGGGCTCCGGCAACGTTCTCTTCGGTGAGAACTCCTCCACCGCCCTACTCTTGCCTGTAGCCTCGTGCCAACCCTAGGAGACTAACCCCCACTCCAATTTGACCCCAGCAGCTCTCTCCGACGAGGCCCACAACCACCCGAACCACCGTCCGCCGGAGCAAGGGCCGCCGTCGACACAGTGCTCGCCGGTGACCACCACCACCACCCACCGACGCGGAATGGCGCCCTGAGCACGGAGGTACCAACCGATCCTCCTGCCTCGCCGTGGATCGCCGCCGGCGACCCCCGCGGCTCTCGGGCGCCGACGAGCTCTGCCACCTCGTTTAAATTTTAAACTGACGGGTGGGACCCGCCCGTCAGCCTCTCATATTTATTTTGAAAGTTTTCTGAAAGCGTATTCTGATAAATACGCTTTCCAAACCGAATCGTTTACTGAACTTTTCTGTTACGCCCTCGAGTATTTTCTGTTTCATTACAGAAAGGTCCTTGGACCAAAACTCTTATAACTTTTAAACAGAAATGGATTTTTGAGTGATTCTTTTCTGTCCTCTTCAAAATTTTGTCTAGTTTTTTATCAGATTTATTTGAAAAAATATTTGGAATATTGTTTTGAGAACCCTTTGTATTTACATTAGTGCGTAAATTTTTTTGTATACCGTAGATACCGAAGGAGGTGATGGGACCGCAAACTTCACCGAGCTAGGCCCCGACTACTCCGAACCAGGCAAGCAAGTTTGAACTTTTGATATGATGAGTGTTTGGGCATGTTTGCATTAATTTAGTATCATGGCATGTTCATGAGCATCTCGATGAAAGTTTATCCCGTAAGAGTTGAGGCAAGTGAGTTTCGGGAAATCCATGAGTTGTTGGAAATATGTTGCATGGCCATGAGTTGGCATGAGAATGTGTAAGATGGCAGTGTTGTAGCATGCCAGTCTTATGCCAGATCGTTGACCATGTCAACATAAATCAGTCAAATTCCGTCCGTCTCCCCTTTCGTACTACCACATGTTTTCCATAAGGAATACGGCTTAGTAAGTCGCAAACCACTTCTGGTACACACCAAATCGAGAGGCGGGATGATGGTTCCATGGCCTGGATTAAAGCCTTTCATCCGGTCGGGGCATGGGTGTTTTCGGTTGGGACCGAGAGGGGGCACCCTTAGAGCGTAGCGATATAAATTTGATCCCATGCTATTCGAGATAGTGATCTCCCCGTCTCTAAGTTTTTCTTGAACGCTGTCTAGGGTGATTCCTGGCAACATGAGGTAGGATGGGTGTGTACTGGTTAGCTGTGTTTCCTCCGAAATACCGTAAATGGAACTAGTCCTTCGTGACTATGGAAATCCGTTGGCTGTGGATAATTTTAGTACAAACTCTGCAGAGTCAAAATTCTTGAAATTCATCTTATCCATGTCCAAGTACTGTGTTCATCTTATCTTGTCAAGTGTCAGTCTCGGTGACAGAAACTCCTGAGAACCATATGAGTGTTAAATGTTTATTTCTTGTGAATGGACTAACCCGCTTATTGTCTTGTGATGAATATTTTCCGTGAGCACCATTTCTTGTCAGTTATGAATAATGAATTATAAGCCCTTTCTGCGATGTCGCTCAGACGTCCGACTGCGGCATTGTTATTAGTTAATTTTGTTATAGGCCCTTTCTGTGATGTCGCTCAGACGTCCGACTATGGTATTGTTATTATTTAATTTTGTTATAAGCCCTTTCTGTGATGTCGCTCAGACGTCCGACTGCGGCATTGTTATTGTTTACTTTAATTATAAGCCCTTTCTGCGATGTCGCTCAGACGTCCGACTGCGGCATTGTTATTATTTAATTTTGTTATAAGCCCTTTCTGGGATGTCGCTCCGACGTCCGACTGCGGCACACATGTCTTTTCTTTCAATATAAGCCCTTTATGAAGTGTCGCTTAGACGCCCGACTGTGGCATGCTTTATTTATTTATTCACCCTTCGAGGCGTCGCTTCAGACACCCGATCGGTTTTGAGTTTACCTTCTTTGGGTTTTCGAGCGGACTACCGCCGATTCCCTTTTTACTTACCTTGCTATAGATTGCACATTGTTAAATTATTCATGACACATCCATGCATACATTTGTTATATCTTTTGTCCGAACTTTCTTGCGAGTACTTTGAAAGTACTCACCTGGCTTGTTGATTTGGCCAGATGCTAATGAAGGCGATCTCATGGATGAAGAGTTCGATAGAGAGTCCGACGCCTAGAGGAATCCCAGTCAGTCTCGAGCGACCCCTGGATTAGTCACTGTGATATATTCGCTTCCGCTACCCAAATAAATTCACCGAGCCTCACCTCGACGCCGATGAGCCGCCGATGTAGGAGTCATATCTCCCACTCCACTGTGTTACTCCACCACTTTACCACGAGTCAGTAGTATGCCACCACTCCTGTGTCACATCCGCCACTATGTATAATTATTGGCGTGCTTGTAATAATTTGTTGAGCAACTTCAGCTCGACCCTGTAATATATCATATGTTACTAGCTTATTGTATCAAGATTTTGTCTACGGGTATGGAGGATTTTCCTCACACTGGATTTTATAGGTCGGTTCCTCAATAAATATTTTTATTGAAAAACCGGTCGTGACAGGAAAGTGAAAGTATGGTGGAAAAAGGAATAAACTTTATTTTCTGTTTGGGAACCGCATATGATATATCTAGCATGGAAAGTGTTGGGAGCTCTAAGTCGTTTTCGTTGGTGGGAAAAGTATGCCTCTCAAAACGTTTTTATCTCTCAATCTTCGCTTTGAGCCCTGGCACCTCTACAAATCCCTACTTCCCTCTGCGAAGGGCCTTTCTTTTACTTTATGCAATTTTTATCTTGAATTTGAGTCTCCATCTTCTCTTATAAAGCACCAACTAGGAGGCACTATGATCGTACTTGAGCATTGGGTGTAGCTAATATGCGAGTGTGTTTCATGAATGGATCAATGATTGAGCATGATGGGCTAGGGATAACTTATTTTAGCGTTGATATTTTGAAAGACATGGTTGGTTGTTGATATGCTTGAGTATTTAAATCTCATGTCAAAACTAGACTATTGCTTTGAACCATATAAAAGTCCAAATGTCCATGATATAAAGAAAATAATATGAGATGACATGTTAGGCAGCATTCCACATCAAAACTTCTGTTTTCATCATTTACCTACTCGAGGACGAGCAGGAATTAAGCTTGTGGATGTTGATACGTCTCCAACGTATCTATAATTTTTGATTGTTATATTATCATTCTTGGATGTTTTACAATCATTTTATAGTAATTTTATATCCTTTTTGGTACTAACCTATTGACATAGTGCCAAGTGCCAGTTGCTGTTTTGTGCATGTTTTTTACATCGCAGGAAATCAATATCAAATGGAGTCCAAACGCAGCGAAACTTTTCGTGGGTTTTTTGGACCAGAAGACATTTAATGGGCTAGAGAAGCGCCTGGGGGGGGGGTGCTCTGAGGGGAGCACAACCCACCAGGGTGCGCTAGGAGGCCCAGGTGCGCCCTGGTGGGTTGTGCCCACCTCGGGTGCCCCCTGAACCAACTCTTTGCTCTATAAATACCCCAATATTCCAGAAACCCTAGGGAAGTCGACGAAAATCTATTCCAGCCGCCGCAGAGTCCAGAACCACCAGATCCAGTCGAGACACCATCACGCAGGGGTGCATCATGTCCATTGGTGCCTCTCCGATGATGTGTGAGTAGTTCTTTGTAGACCTACGGGTCCGTAGTTAGTAGCAAGATGGCTTCCTCTCTCTCGTTTGACTCTCAATACAATGGTCTCTTGGAGATCCATATGATGTAACTCTTTTTACGGTGTGTTTGTTGGGATCCGATGAACTTTGAGTTTATGATCAAATCTATCTTTTTATCCATGAAAGTTATTGCAGTTTCTTTGATCTCTTATATGTGTGATTGCTTATAGCCTCGTATTTCTTCTCTGATATTTGGGTTTTGTTTGGCCAACTTGATCTATTTATCTTGCAATGGGAAGAGGCGCTTTTTAGTGGGTTCGATCTTACGGTGCTTGATACCAGTGATAGAAGGGGAACCAGCACGTATGTATCATTGCTACTAAGGATAAAACAATGGGGTCTATTTCTGCATAAATAGATCTTGTCTACATCATGTCATCATTCTTATTGCACTACTGCGTTTCTCCATGAACTTAATACACTAGATGCATGCTGGATAGCGGTCGATGTGTGGAGTAATAGTAGTAGACGAGTCGGTCTACTAATCTTGGACGTGATCACTATATAATGATCATTGCCTGGATATCGTCATGATTATTTGAAGTTCTATCAATTGCCCAACAGTAATTTGTTCACCCACCGTTTGCAATTTTCTCGAGAGAAGCCACTAGTGAAACCTACAGCCCCCGGGTCTCTTTCTCATATTAATTTCCTTTGCGATCTATTTTATTTCCCTTTTATTTTCAGATCTATTAAACCAAAAATACAAAAACACCTTGCTGCAATTTATTTTATTTGGCGTTCGATCTATCAATATTTACAACTCTCTCACGTCCGTTTGCCAATTTCTGGCGCCGCTACCCGAAAGGGATTAACAACCCCTTTTACACGTCGGGTTGCGAGTATTTGTTATTTGTGTGCAGGTGTTGTTTACGTAGAGTTGCTTGGTTCTCCTACTGGTTCGATGACCTTGGTCTCATGACTGAGGGAAATACCTACCATCGCTGTGCTGCATCATCCCTTCCTCTTTGGGGAAATACCGACGTAGTTCTAGCAGGCATCATCCCGCCGCGCGTGCACATTAATGTTGGGCAGTGGAGGTAGGTGGATGGCCGCCATGCGTCCCCGAGGCGGGCGAGGAGCAAGCGCGTGCCTGTATGTTCGGCGTCTGTGTGGACGCAAACCGAGCGCATGTTTGCGCCAAAAATGGGGCGGGCCGGACGCCAAACCGACATAAAATGTGAATACGGTCGCGCGTTGTGCTGAGCCATCCGTCCGTTTTGGCCCAAACAGACAAGCGCGGACAGGATGAGGTCGCGCGTTGGAGTTGTCCTTACAAATCATCTGTAGCTTCCCGGATCCGGAAAAAAACTTGAAGTTTTTTGCGGGATAAGGCCACAACTCTGTTTGGTTTGGGTGATCTACGGCTAGTAAATAAGAGGAAAATCCCCAGTACCTGCTTCCCCGATAGTGGTGGTTCCTGAAGCGCAAGCGTTGGGCAAGAAGAAATGATTGAGCATGTTGTTCCTGTAGTTGATGGCATTGGTGCTGCTCAGGTTAACTTTCCTGGTGTGTTGGATATGCGAGCCTGGTCGTCTGGTGGCCACCACCACGAGCCTCGGCGCTACGTGTAATGTGGCGGGCGTGAGGGATTTCAGCCCCCGCGGGGTGATCCAGTCCACAAACATAGCTATGATGGAGGTCTTTTTGCTGCTGCTGTAATTGCCGATTGTGCTACTACTATCCTGGTGAAGGAACATACCAGATTGAAGGAAGGCCTTCAGGGATCATGATGACCCACAAGTATAGGGCATCAATTGTAGTCCTTTTAATAAGTAAGAGTGTCAAACCCAACAAGAAGCAGAAGAAAATGATAAGCGGTTTTCAGCAAGGTATTCTCTACAAGTATTGAAAGTAGCGGTAACAGATAGTTTTTTAGTAGGATAATTCGTAACAAGTAGCAATAGTAATAAAGGTGCAGCAAGGCGGCCCAATCCTTTTTTATAGCAAAGGACAAGCCGGAAAGTTCTCTTATATGAAGCAAAGCATTCTCGAGGTCAGATGGGAAGTACTATCTAGTCACGTTCGTCGTGTTTAGTTGATTCGCGTTCACTTTGATAATTTGATATGTGGGTGGACCAATGCTAGGATGTTGTTCATACTTGAACAAGCAACCTGTCGGTGTCAAAACCGGCGGATCTCGGGTAGGGGGTCCCGAACTGTGTGTCTAAGGTCGATGGTTACAGGAGACGGGGGACATGATGTTTACCTAGGTTCGGGCCCTCTCTATGGAGGTAATACCCTACTTCCTGCTTGATTGATCTTGATGAACATGAGTATTACAAGAGTTGATCTACCACGAGATCATAATGGCTAAACCCTAGAAGTCTAGCCTGTATGACTATGGTAATGACTATATCCTTTCCGGACTACACCCTCCGGTTTATATAGACACCGGGGGGATCTAGGGTTACATAGTGTCAGTTACATAAGAGGGAATCTTCATAGTCGGTCGCCAAGCTTGCCTTCCACGCCAAGGAGAGCCCAATACAGACAGGGGTACAGTCTTCGGCCTTCATGTCTTCACAACCCGTCAGTCCGGCCCATTGATAATAGGCGGACGCCCGTGGACCCCTTAGTCCAGGACTCCCTCAGTAGCCCCTGAACCTGGCTTCAATGACGAGGAGTCCGGCGTGCAGATTGTCTTCGGCATTGCAAGGCGGGTTCGCTTTTTCCGAACTCCAAGATAGTCTTCGAACACGAAGATAGTATCCGGACCTGTCACACACACCACACACAACCACAGAGAGAATATAATTTTACACGAGTCCAATCCGCTGACAAATTTTTGTAGCATGACATCACGTCCGACCCGTCATAATTCGGGACCGTTTTATGCCCGACGCTCCACGTCCCGAGACGTGGTTGCCATTGGCACGTCCTGTCAAAGCAGAGATCGTGTCCCCTTATCGTGGGATTCTCATCAATGCGGGCATGGGTAACCCAACCGTGCCATTTACACAGGCCTTGGGAATAGGCGAATTCCAAGGCGAGTGGGGAGGCATTCAATATTTACTGCCTTTATAAGGGGATAAGGACTCCCTCTTCCTCTCCCACGCCTTCTCTCTATCTCCGCCCTTTCAATCTCGAGCTCCAGCGCCCAAGTTCTTATCTCCTTTCCACTCGATCTAGCACTCTACCATGTCCGGATCCGGAGGTCAGGGCAAGTGGATGGTCTCCTCCGTCAAGGAGGAGGACATTACTGAGCTTCGGACGGCCGGATACTTGGCGAAGGGAATCGCCCACCGTCTGCCGGCTGAGGGTCAACTCGTCCCCACGCTGGAGCCCAAGTGGTATTGATCCCTCATTTCTTCCACGGACTAGGGTTCCCTCTCCACCCTTTCGCCCGAGGCCTGATGTATTATTACGGGATAGTTGTCACATCCCCAGTTCCGGTAATGCTTAGTGCTTGCATTCGAGTGTTGCATCATGTTTACTTTTCCAGAAAACTTGAAATGGGGATGACAGAACCCCCAGCACCCCCTGGAAATAACTAGGGTTTATTAAAATTATTTTCAAGGAACCTGAAATGCCCTTCTAAAAAGTCTACCCTTTTTGTTTTGGGTTAGTACCTCTGACAAGATGGGTTCACCTTTTTCTAGGACACATAAGGTCATTGGATCAAATCATTACTATTTGCATTTGGGTATATAAATGCTATAAAATATTCTAAATGCCCAAATAATTCTAAAAATAAGTGTGGGCTGTTGGAAATAATCTAAACAGAGCCCCTGATTATTTTCAGGATTTTTAAAGATGCCTAAGTATTTTTAATAAAGCCACAGAGTTACAGAAAATTAGAAAAACAATTAAAATAATAAAAGAGAGAGAAAGGAACCTACCTAACTTACCTGTGTAGCCCACCTGGCGGCCCAAGTGGCCAGCCCAGGACACCTAACCCCCCCCCCCCCTGTTGTCTTCTTCCCTGCCAGAGGAGGGCGGCGTGGCAGCTGGCCAGCGCAGCACGCATCCCGGCCACCTCCTGCTTACCGCTTCCCCCTCGACGCCCTGGTGAAGCCACGACACCCCCCCTGACCGCCCCTCTCTCTCTTTGGACCCTCACTCTCCCCCTGCTCTCTCCCTCGCCTCCGCACCCCGGACCCGAACACGTCCGTCGCTGCCGCTCACTGCCACTGCGCTCACCGCCCGTTCCTCGACCAACCGCCATGTTCATCGGCTCCGCCTCGTTGTCCGCATCATCCCAAACGAGCCACGCATCCTTGGGCGCTCTACAACATCCCCACCATCGTCGTCTTCGTCCTCGGCCGCCGCGGTTCGTCGCCGTCGATCCGCCTCAACCAAAGCTTCCTCGAGCCATTGAGCTACTCTGCGAGTCCTCCGTGAGCCCCTCTTCCTCTCCCCTCCTCTCTCAAGCTCGCGCTCATCCCGTAGCTCCATTTTCCACCGTGTCCGAGAGCTTCTCGCCGCCGGCCATGGCGCAGCCGTGGTCACAGCTGCGCAAGCTCACAATGGAGCGCGTCACCGCGCTCAGGAAGCCACCAGGAGCCTAACGCACATGCTAACTCGCCCTCCCGCGCACCACATCGCCAACCCCGCACTCGCCCAAACTCTGGCGACGCCACGAGCTCACTTCAGCTGAAGCTCGATCCCCCTGCTTGCCGCATGCCGCCTGGATGCGGGCGAGCCCAGCCTCCCAGCTGCCCTCCATTTGCTCGATTGGGCGCCGGAGGAGCAATCCCGAGCCCTCCGCCGCGTTCGGCCTCGCCGGCGGGTTGACCGCTTTGACCACCGGTGGTTTAGCCCCGGTTGACCAGGGGATTTGACCTCCCTTGGGTCTATGACATGCGGGCCCCGCCCGGCTAATTAATCTAGTTTAAGTTAAAACTTAATTAGGATGACCCAGGTTAGTACTAACTAAACTAGATTAGTTTAGCTAACCACTGACACGTGGGTCCCACAGGTCAGGTTTGACCTGGCCGGCCCCGTTGACTGCTGACGTCACAATGACATAGTGCTGACGCAGTAACTCTTTTTCTGGATTTATTCTTTTACAGGAAATTCCAGAAATTAGTATAAACTTCTAGAAATCATAGAAATTCAACCGTAACTCCAAATTAAATAATTTATATATGAAAAATGATCAGAAAAATCCAATCTATCCATCTGTACCATTTTCAAGCATATTTGAACAAATTAAATCTGCTGTATAAAACTATTTGAATAAATGGCATTTGAACTGCCTTATGTGGAGTTTGAATTTGAACCTAGGGTTCAAACCAACTTCATTTAACCTGCTGCTAGTTGCATTAGCTCAAACCACATCATATTGCCATGCCATGATCATGCATCATATTGAGCATTGCATTGATGGTGTTTCCTTCTGTGTTGCCGGTGTTTGTCCCCTCTTAGTAAACAACGTACCGACGATGAGTTTGATGACACCGATGAAGAACTATATATCTTCAGGAGTGCCAGGCAAGTAAAACCCCCTTGTTCATTCCGATACAATCCTACTCTCTCGATCCTGCTCTCTTTTATTGCATTAGGGCAACAACGACTCATGTGTTACTTGCTGTGGTAGCTGAACCCCTTTATCCTCTGCATGACCTGTCATTCCACAGTAAATAGATGAAACCCACTAGCATGAGTAGGAGTTGTTTGAGCCCTGTTGTGCCAACTCATTCATGCTTGTTTGTCATGCCTGCTACTGCTTAGAGTTGAGTCAGGTCTGATTCATCGAGGATGAATCAGAGGTGTGTGAACATGTCCTATTGTGTGTGAGCTAAGTGTGTGAACGCGATTTGGTAAAGGTAGAGGTGAGAGGCCGTGTAGGAGTACATGGTGGGTTGTCTCATTGCAGCCGTACTCAGGAACTGAGTTTTGTGTTTCTGATCCATGAAACAGTTACTACCACACATTGGGCTCCGGGCACTCCAAGCTCTCTCGACTTATTAATCAACTTGATCTCGGTCCAGGAGTTGCAACTAGTTTCTGGTGTTTGTAGGATATGTGTTGGAGGCCGTGCGTAGCGCTGACCCTAGGGGTGGGCTATGATGCGGTAGATACACCGTGGCCCGGTGTACCAAGCGCCCGTTTGGTGTCTCGGGAACCCTGCACATCGTTTGGGGCCGTGGCGACACCCGGCCGGATCTCCTCGCGGATGGAACCCGAACAGGCGATAAACCTGGACTAGAGACTTGTGTGGTTAGTCAGGTCGTGGCCGACTCCCTCGCTAGGCTTCCGCTTGAAGGTTGCCGAGATACACGACGTGTACATGGTGGTAAGTGGCGAGAGCGTGTGTGAAGAAGTACACCCTGCAGGTTAACATCATCTATTCGAATAGCCGTGTCCGTGGTAAAGGACTTACGGGTTGCCTATAACAGTTCATAGACAAGTGAAAGTGGATACTCTAAAATGTGCAAGATAAGCGTGAGTGCTATGGATGGCCTTCTCGTAGGGGAGGCGGAGGCGGATCCATAGTGGTGTATTGTTATGGTGAATATGTGGACTCGTGTGCGCCACCTCAAAAGAGTTACTTGCAGTCGTAGTTCAGGATAGCCACCGAGTCAAAGCTCGCTTGCTGCAGTCAAACTCCACCACCCATTTGTTGATACCGATGCATATGTAGTTAGTTCTGATGTAAGTCTTGCTGGGTACATTTGTACTCACGTTTGCCTATTTTATGTTTTTGCAGAGAGACTTCAGTCTCGCTAGTAGTTCTGCGTGGACTTTGATGTTTAGCTTGCTACCTCAGCTACGATCGTGTGCCCTCAGCAGGATCTGGTAGTTAGTCAGGCTTATCATCCTTTTTCATTTGTAGATGTATGTACTCAGACATGTTAAGCTTCCGCTTGTGCTTTGACTTATATGCTCTGAATGTTGGCTCATGAGACCCATGTTTGTAATATCTCGCTCCTTGGAGCCTAATGAATAAATACTTGAGTCGTAGAGTTATGTTGTGATGCCATGTTGTATTTACACATATCGAGCATATTGTGTGTATGTTTGAAATGCTTGGTATGTGTGGGATCCGACAATCTAGTTGTTTATCCTTGGCAGCCTCTCTTATGGGGAAATGTAGTCTAGTGCTTCCTTGAGCCATAGTAGTTCTGCTACAGCCAGTTCACCGGAGTCCTCGCTAGCCCAAAGCACTACTGCTGAGTCGCTTGACTGGCGGCATGTGTTTCACTTCGTTCATGTGTCCGTCCCTTCGGAAATGTCACGCGGTGACATCCGGAGTCCTGCCTAGCTCGCTACAGCCCGGGTTCCCGAGTCCTGTTAGCCAGTGCTACATCCCGGATTCACTGCAGCTGGCGACCGACATGCTCGAAGTTGATTCATGTATGCATGTCCCCATGGGTTAGTGCCGCTTTGGGTTCACGACTAGCCATGTCGGCCCGGGTTCTCTGTCATATGGATGCTAGCGACACTATCATATACATGAGCCAAAAGGTGCAAACGGTCCCGGGCCATGGTAAGGCGACACCCATGGGAATACCATGCGTGAGGCCACAAAGTGATATGAGGTGTTACCGGCTAGATCGATGTGACTAGGAATCGGGTTCCTGACAGCTTCGGTATCGAGCTGTTGCTGTGGGATTACCAAGCCAAACTGGTCGAAGTTGTGTCTAGAAATGCTTTAGTTATGTAAGGGAATTGATTGTGGAAGGGAACGTAAGGCTCTTTTTACTCCTTATACCTCATGGCCTTCTAATCTGAGTCAACCTCTTCTCTTCTACAGGGATTAAGAACTAGGCCTTCTCATCTATCTATCAGGATGACGTGTTACTAATCCATAGACTTATAGGATTGTTGGTTTCAAGCCCCAAATCAGTTCCTACTACTTCCGTGTGTTATTGTGATGTTGAGTAGTCATGCCACTATTTTGCAGGATGTCTCCAATCATTTTGAGCATTTACAGCCGTTATGCTGTCCGAGTCATCCCAGATTTCTAAATAGTTTGATGCATTTGCAAATCCCTTCTCTCCTTTTCTAATGTTCATTTGGGCCAGATTAATCACAAAAATTAGTGTGTTGAGGTACTTCGCTGCCTCGGCATATATGTTGGAGATATTATTATGAACCTAGGTGTTTTAGGGAGTCACCTAGTAAACTAGCCATGTTTTGTGTTCCCCGTGTGATGATTCTGGCCATTATTCTCGAAAGCATTCCGTGATGCCATTTAGTAGTAGGTATTCTATTCCTGGGTTCTTGAACCCGAGATTCACCCTACTTACCTCCTGTTGATAGTGTTTGCTAGTTCCTTTAGGATATTAGTAACTTTGCGATAGTCCTCGAGGTCCGTGGTATATCCTTCTTCCAAATACCATGAACTACTTATGGCAGAAGTTCCTCGTTGAACCAAAAGATCAAAACCAGAGTGCTCATGATGAGTCCTCCATTCTATATCGTGATTCTGCTAGTTCTGCCTTTCTGCATGGGTTATCCGGAAGAAACATGTTGAACTTGGTTCGACATACTAGTCTATGCATCCACAACTCAGAAAGTTATATGTTCCTTGAGTTTTCCCTCTTAAATTGAATTCTAACCTTCATCTATCAATTAATAGTTAGGAGTAGTAGTGCATTCGTGTTCATCGATGCCTATTATTCTTGTGGTCCTTCGAGCCGTTCTATTCAGAATGACTAGGAGAACAAACTCCAGTACCTTGTCCACTTCGAGGATTGGGTCAAAGTAGTTGTATTTCGCAAATCGAAATGCCAATCCAGCTTTTGATTTTGTTCTACCCCGAAGTATTACCATCTTATGTCAAGAATGTCATAAGAATTGCACCATTTCTCATGAATTCTTGACGTAGTGATACTTCTCGCTATCATTATTCATTCCTCGGTCCCGTGTTGTTGTAACCGGAATGCCGACAAGTGAACTGTGATGTGTGAAATCGATACTCCTAGCAACCGTGTTGCTTGGTAGTAAATGGATAATATTCTCATTCTTAGCGTGTTGGTTATTAAATCATCATCCTAAGATTGATCGTGCTACCTAGTCCTTATTTCCGGTGCACTCTTCGATCAATGAGTTAGGATTGTGCCAATCCCTCGCTCTTTTGATCATATCATCTTGCCCTGAAAAGCAAGATTTTTCTCGAGCTTAGTAGCATATCGGTGGTTCGTGATTTTCCGAATATCTTCTCGGAAGTATTACCGGGTTGTTTCCTGACTGTTATGTTGAGCTCGTGATCATGTTGGTTCTCTTCTAAACCACCCATTCTCCAAGAATCCGTGTTGGTTATCCCTGAGCTGGTTGGTTAAGCTGAACAACAACTTGGAGAGTTGGAAGATAAAAGCTTGCCTAACTTAGTTCGTTCCAAAGGGATATTCTTGTGTAGTGTGTGTTGAAGAAAGATTATATCTTCATCGATTGGTCCCTGTGATCAGTTGTTGGACCTATTGTCTTATCAATTCTTTGATTTGAGTGTGGGCTATCGTCAAATCAAATCAGTACCAACGATGCTCGTAATGTTGTCTTACTCATGGTTGATCCCTCGAGCATACACCATTACATCTTTTGGTCTGACCAATACCAACACATTATTCACATAATGGTGGAAGTCCAGTGATATGGAAATTCCGATGAGTTGTTGTTGAGCCCATCAGCAGCATTTTGTCTCCCCCATGATTCATGTTGAACATCCAGCTAGTGTTGGAAACTTGTGAGCAATGCTTTCATCATCCGTTCATGGAGCATATGTTCGGATGTAAGAAGTGACTTCCTCTAATTCACGTGCATATGATGCAAGTTTCCGCCGTGAATTTGAGAAAGCTTGTTTTTCTTCCACTGGAATCATCCCAAGTCAGTCATGCATACGTGCGAAGTATTCTATGGTCTGGAGACTTTCAACCTTCATTCTATATGTAATCTTAGCACACCAAGCCACTGATTGACTTGTTAAAGGAAGAGAAGTCTATGCTTGGGCTCTAATCCATGGACATGCGTAAAGACTTCGATATCCTCGATGATGGTTCCCCACCTGAACTCGGTAGTGTTTCATTATAAGACTACTACATGGTCATGCTTGTCTGGGACATTGTGTTCACATGTATGTAGCAGAACCAGCTCATGTTTTGGAGCTTGCTATCTTAGTTCATCTCCCGAGAATCTCGCAACGTTATCTCGTCGATTTGTGTTGCAACTCTTCTTTTCAGACATGTGAGTCTGAAGTATCCCGTTTCTAACCAGATCTGAATCTCAGGCAGATATGATGGTTGGAACACTCCCAACATTTGCATTTTATTCCCAGCTTGCACCCCATTGTGCCAAATTTCCATGGGATGCCCTTCTCAACAGTTGCTGTCCAGGATCATCTTCAAAAGTGGTCTTGTCATGGGTCCCATCCATTTCCGGTGATAAGCAAAAGTCATCCATTGCGTTGTCTTCAACAAGGTAGTCCACATCATCCATCCTAGTCCGAGTATGCCATTTCTTCGAGCTCTTTCAAACGATCAATTGTAAATTGCCTTAATCTGGTATGAAGGGTTTCAATGATCTATGGATCAAAAGTAATTATTTTTGCCACTTAAGGGAACAGTTCAACGAGTCACCTTTTTCAAGGTACCCCTTTACGGGATTATGGAAATTATTTCCTCGCCACCTTGACACCATCAACCATCTTTCTAAGCGTGGAATTGTTGCCCACCAAATCAAACCCCGTCGCTTGTTCTTCCATTCCTCTCGACGTGTTTCAATGTCTCACTCGATGAGTGATCCTGAGTTGTTCGATCTTTGAGAAATCGGCCCTTCTGGAGTTTTTCCTTTCCACCCGTTGTCATGTTGGATGTAGTTCTCAAAGCAAGACGTCAAGATCAATTTGAAGCAATGAATCAACACGTTCTAGAAATGCAATGGATCATGAAGACTGTGTCAGTTCCGTGTCCCCTCTGTCTTCTTACCTCACGTCTTGAATCTCGGGACGAGATTCTTGTTTAGTGGGGTTGAGTTGTCACATCCCCCTAATGCTTAGTGCTTGCATTTGAGTGTTGCATCATGTTTAATTTTCCAGAAAACTTGAAATGGGGATGATAGAACCCCCAGCACCCCCCCCCCCCGGAAATAACTAGGGTTTATTAAAATTATTTTCAAGGAACCTGAAATGCCCTTCTAAAAAGTTCAGACTTTAAACATTCTTAAACGAGAGCACTAAATGAGAAGTTGTTTATTGGAGAAGTGGGAGTCGACCTTGAACTTTGCGTTCATGCCCATGGACCCGATGTGGAACTTATCATGGAAGCTTCTTGCAAAATATTTAATCATTTGGGTAATTCTTTCGATGACATTAGATTGGATCCCTTGCAGCTATGGTTCCGACCATATTGTTCTTCTTTGATCCCATTTCTCGGGGAAGTTTAAATATTTGCCTTTTACAGAGCAATACCCCAGTCCAACCTCTACTTTGATTTGTCGTCGAGTATTACCCCCTGGTATCTCGAGATTATCCGCGAACCGCATAACTTCTTATGAGTTCTTCGTCAAGTACTACATTCTCATCGATTCCAATTTTTCCTGGGTTTTGAGTGGTTAGTCACTCGAGTACCCCGATAACTGAATCGAGTCCGCGCTATGGTTCAACAACTCTTAGTAATATTCCTTACTTACGAGTTTCAACCCAATCATGTCATTCCTAGCCTATTTGGCTATATCATTATCATGATGATTTTAATTGTGCTACCTGGTCCTTATTCCTGGAGCACAAGTTTCAACGATGAGCTAAGCTTGCGTCGATTTTCGTCGTCATATCATTTCTCCTTGAACAACAAACTTGATTTGGAGTTTGTGTCCTAACCGTGGTTACAATAACCTCTCGCTTCATCATTCGTTTGACTTGATGTCATCGTCGATCGATTACATCTTTGTGTAACCTCTCGACAAATGTGTCATGATCATCATCAACCTTCTGAGCTCTTCTAGGATATCAATCGGATTCATGATGAGAAATACCATCCTTGCCTCGATGAATTGTGTTATCATCAAGCACTTATTGCCTTCCCTCCAACACAAACTTGTTAGTGTTTTGTGTTATACCTTGAGTTCCTTGCTACCCAGCATTGTTCTTCTTTACCTTGGAATATTACCACCTTTTATGTCAAGAATGTCGTGGGAATTTCACCACCTCTTAAGACTTCTTGGTATGGCGATACTTCTCACCATCACCATTCTTTCTTGGTCCTCGTGTTGATTCAATCTGGGGTACCAACAAGTGAACGGTGTTGTTTGGATTCTGCACTTCTAGCAACCCTATTGCTTTGAAGTTAATGGTCGGCCGTTCATTCTTAGACTATTGATTATTGAATCACCATTCTGACATTGGTCGTGCAACCCAACCCATATTTTGGGCGCACCTTTCAACCAATGTTTAATTGTGTATGTTTTCCTCGAGCATACTTCCTTATATCATTGGATCTGACAAATGTTATCTCCTTGTTCACTTAATTGTGGAAATCCATCTTTTGGAAATCTCGATGAATTGCTGTTGAGTTCACCAGACACCTCCTTGTCCTCTCCTTGGGTTAATGATGAACTCTTGTTAACGTAAATCACTTCATAGTTCATTTTTCGAGAATCTTACATTGTCGTCTCGTCAATTGTGTTGCACCTTTTCTTCTCAGGCATACTAAGTCGGAGGTATCCTGACACCAATTGGATCTGAACCTCGGTTAGATATGATGGTTGGAACATATTTCCAAGAGTCATAACATCGGTCTTTATATGACTCGGTAAGGTGATGTCATGCCTAGCACACCTGGCCGAAGGGCCTATTGTTATAGTTTCCTTTTTAACAAGGTTAACCAATTTTCCATGAGGAACTTGAATGCCTTGTTTAATAAGTTATCCTGATGGATCCTTTGTGTATCCAAAGTCCGACCTTTGCTTGAAGACCATGTCAATGCTATCTCGGAGCATGTCTGTGGTACTCCGATCTTCAATAAGAACATTTGAAGCACCATGCTAAATCTTCTTTATCAATTATCCAAACACCGTTGTATGGCTAATATCATGAACATTCTCTCCCCTACCTAAAGAGTTTTCTACATTATACCCTGCCACGGATAGCATGCTCTGTTTTTCCTTGGGAAGGATACATCCCTGAAATATGTGTTTAAACACATTATCCTTTCCATTGTCTGTTTAACCTGGTAATCACCTTTCCTTTCCATTGGTTTGCTTAACCCTTCTTGTGATCTATATTATATAAGCAGTAGTAATCCTCTGCTTATGTAAAACACCTTGGTGTACAAACCGTGTCAGTAAGACCCTGTTTCTATTGTTGATGACATTCCGGTAACCACCGATTGATGAGAACTTTGCCTATTGGTTCGCCTCGTTCAACGAGCAGGAAAATGGTTCTCTTCGTCCCTCTCCCTTGGTACCGACGTTGTTGCCGACATAACTGATAGTCTATCCTCTGACATGCCTTTCTTACATGATCGTCCAATACGTTACCGCCCTTCCTACTCTTAACCCACATGGTGGGCCCATAACCCACAGGTCCCAGGATCGAAACCTGACTCTCCTGTACACCCTGTTGTCAAAGTTATTCCTCGTGCTTGACCTTGTAAGTAATTCACGGGCCACCTGCCCAGTGATCTATTCTGGTATCTGATGCAATGCTTATTCACATTGCTCTAAACCCCTTCAACACTTCGTTTCAGGCATCGAACGATTGCCTGCCCGCTCGAAACTTCCCATGATACCTCCTTACTTTGCTCTCGATATTTTCTTAACTTTCAATCCGGGAGTTACTTTCCGCCACCTTCCCCGATGTTAACTACCAGGTAGTCTACCTTGCAGAGGTCCATTCTTACAGAATACCCACCCTTTATTCTTTCGTAAGTACGATGGAAATCCTGAAGAAAGGATACCGGCTTCATCATGATGACCTGAAGCAGAGAAGTGAATACATCAACGTAGTGGCTAGACCTCTTTGAGAAGAGCAACCAAGATCGAGAAAACTCGTTAGAATTTTGTAACCAAATTCCCCTCACTTCCCCTCTTAAATCTCGGGACAAGATTTCTTGTAGTGGAGGAGATTTATGACGCCCGGATAATTAGGCTACAGTAATCCCGCGTTAACGATGCCACGTCACCTCGGTTACTGTTGCTAATCTCGCGTTAGTTCGAAACCGATTCAAATTCAAATCCAAAATTAAGCAAACAATAAAAGTTTTCAAATATTAAAACTAAAATGTACGGAGTGAGCCAAATAATGTTTATGTAATTATGGTGGAGAAACCAACCTCTTTGGAAGTGTTTGAGTGCCCCAAAGTAAATAAAACAGTAGCAAAACAGTTAATTTTACGCCTTTTATGATTAATAAAATATTAAACTATTTTATCTAGTTGCCCAAGTTTTTGTGGTATTAGAATATGTAGTAACACTAATTTAGGAACTAACTTTATATTTTACTAAAACTAAATTATATTGGAAATAATAGAAAACAAGAAAGGTAAAAGTAAGTAAAAAGAAAAGAATAAAACAAAGCAAAATAAAAGAAAGGGGAAATCCCCTTGTTCACTAAGCCCAAGATTAACACTGCACTGTGCCCAGCCCAACTGGCCGGCCTTTTCCTCTACCTCTCGCAGAGGAGAGGCGCAACTGCATGTGCCGGCCATCCATGGCGCCAGGGCCATGTGCCGGTCATCCGCACCCTCCCTCGGCCTACTAAGGCGTTCCCCAGAAACCCTAGCTCGCCCTCATTCATTCCCCCCTCGATCCCCATCGTCCCCCCTCTCCTCTGGCTCAATTTTGAGCTCGCAAGCTCACACGGTCACCGCTGCCTCGCCATCGTTGACGCGTCCACCGGCCTCTCCGGCGTACGGGAGCACATCCTGGAGGTTGGCCGCGCGCTACCGCGTCCGTTCAGGGCATTGGAACGAGGCGGGGAGCTGCGTAGCCGACGCAGTCTTCGTCTTCTTCGTCCGGCTGTCGCCGTCTCGCCATCACCAACGCCTCTCCGGTCCACCCCGACCCTCCACGAGCGTGCCAATGGACTCGTGGTGAGCAACTCCTCCGGATCCCTTCTTCCCCCATCTTGATTCGGTCACCGTTTGCCGTCCCCGAGCACATCCGAGCTCGCGTGTACGCATACATACGTGTGTGCGTGAGCTGCTCCTGCTGCGTCTTTGCTGCCCATGGCGCCCGGCTGACCTCGCCTCCGCGTGCCACTGCCGCCGACCACCTCCTAGCGCCGCCTGCCGCATATACATTCTGCCGCTGCTTAGCTGCTGCCTGTGTTGTTTAGCTTCTTAGCTTCGCCGCTGCTGCTATTGTTAGGCTGCTGCCGCTGCTGTGCACTACTTGCTCTTGCTAATGACCATGGCGACATTCTTTGTGTTAGTGGTGTGCACAGCCACCAAAGAATCGGCCGTGCTAATTAGATTAGGACTAATTGGTAGTACTAGTTAGGTTAGTTGCTACAATATAATGTATGGACCCCATTTGATTAAGTTCATTTTTTTAACAGATTAGATATAGCTTTAGGACATGTGGGCAACCCTCTAATAAGCCTAATTAAAAATTAACTAGACACTGTTAAAATATTACAGGGTATGACAACCGGGTCCCACAGACCTTTGATCGGTCAACCATGGACGATCAATCATTGGTCAGCTGATCGGACCCACTGTCGACCTCACTGGTGCACCTCTGGTGCACTGCACCGGGTGCACCCAGTTTTTAACTGCTGATTTTTGAAATTAAAAGCAAATAAAAAAATCTAGAAAATCATTTAAAACTTTGAAAAATTATAGAAAATAAACCATAACTCGGATGAAAAAGTTTTCTACATGAAAGTTGCTCAGAACGACGAGACGAATCCGGAAATGCAGCCCGTTCATCCGCCACACACCTCTAGCATAGCAAACACACAACTTTCCCCCTCCAGTTCATCTGTCCGAAAATGCTAAACACCGGGAATACTTTCCCGGACGTTTCCCCTTTCGTCGGTATCACCTCCTACCGCGTTAGGGCACACTTGGCACCGCTACTTGTTATGCCATGCATCGATATGCATCTGTTTGCATTGTATTCATTGTTTCTTCCCCCTCTTCTCTCAGGTAGACTACGAGGTAGCGTTCTTTGCCGGCGATTCGACTACGGAGTTGACGATCCCTCCTTGCTGTGAGCAACTGTGCAAGCCCCCTTTGATCACCAGATATCGCCTACTCTTCTCTATACTGCTTGCATTAGAGTAGTGTAGCATGTTACCGCTTTCGCCATTACTCCTATCGCTGCATAGCTTTGTCCTTGCTACTCTTTATTTGTTACCTTTACCGCTATCCCATCGCTTAGTATAGGATGCTAGTATTCCATCTCGTGGCCCTACATTCTTGTCCGTCGGCTGTGCTATACTATCGGGCCGTGATCACTCGGGAGGTGATCACGGGTATATACTTATACTTATACATGATACATGTGGTGACTAAAGTCGGGTCGGCTTGTGGAGCACCCGCGAGTGATTCACTTGATTGGGGCTGAAAGGACCTTTGTCCCGACGGCCCTCTGGATGGATCTTTGTATGGAGCGACAGTGGCAGGTTGAGACCGCCTAGGAGAGAGGTGGGCTGGCCCTGCTCGGGCGCTCGCGGATACTTAACACGCTTAACGAGTTCTTGGTATTTGATCTGAGTCTGGCCATTTGGTCTATACGCACTAACCAACTACGTGGGAAAGATATGGGCACTCGGCGTCGTGGTATCAGCCGAAGCACTTCGTGACGCCAGCGACGGAGCGGCGCGCGCCGGATTGGACTGGAACGCCTGCTAGGCTAGGTCTGCTTCCGGCCGCCCTACTTAGCGTCTTGAGGTGTGCTATGGGCGATGGGCCTGCACCCTGCAGGCGCTTAGGTTTAGACCGGCGTGCTGACCTCTCTATTGTGCCTAGGTGGGCTGCGACGTGTTGATCTTCTGCGGCGGGCATGACCCGTAAAAAGTGTGTCCCGAAGTGGGATCAAGCGTGTTGGGTTATGTGGTGCACCCTCACAGGAAGTTAATCTATTGAATAGCCGTGATCTTGATAATGTGACGACTTGGAGTTGTACCTTGACCTTATGACAACTAGAACCGGATACTTAATAAAACACACCCTTCCAAGTGCCGGATACAACCCGGTGGTCGCTCTCTCTCGTGGTTACGAGGAGGGATCGCCGGGTAGGATTATTGCTATGTGATGCTACTTGGAGGACTTGATCTACTCTGCTGCATGCTGCCAAAGGCGGAGGCTGCTGAAGCATAGTCTTGACAGGATTAGCTATCCCCTCTTATTCTCGGCATTCTGCAGTTCAGTCCACCGATATGGCCCTTTACACATATATCCATGCATATGTAGTGTAGCTCCTTGCTTTAAGTAGTACTTTGGATGAGTACTCACGGTTGCCTTGTTCCCCTTTTCCCCCTTTCTTTACCCGATTGCTGCAACCAGACGATGGAGCCCAGGAGCGACGCCATCGTCGATGATTTACTACTACACCGGAGGTGCCTACTACTACGCAGCAGCCCACGACGCATTTACTGTGAGTAGTTAGGAGGATCCTGCAGGAGGCATGCGCCTCTTCGATCTCAGATCCCGCTTTGTGCTAGCCTTCTTAAGGCAAACTTGTTTAACTTATCTACGTACTTTCAGATATTGTTGCTTCCGGCTGACTAAATGCGTGATCGAGCACTTGTATTCGAGCCCTCGAGGCCCCCGGGCTTGTATTATGATGCTTGTATGACTTATTTATGTTTTAGAGTTGTGTTGTGATATCTTCCCGTGAGTCCCTGATCTTGATCGTACACGTTTGCGTGCATGATTAGTGTATGATTGAATCGTGGGCGTCACAGAGCTAGCCAGCTGTCCTCTCCCGCGCAAAAGCGGGTCATGAGTGTGGTGAGGGCTGCCATGGATTTCGGCTTTTCCTGTCCTAGGTGCCGGGCTAGCCACTCATCGCGGATGTTGTGTTTGAAGGCTGCTAGCGCCTCTGCATCCGGACAGTCGACGATCTGATTTTTCTTTGTTAGGAACCGCGTCCAAAATTGTCTGGCCGATTCTTCTGGCTGCTGAATTATATGGCTAAGGTCATCGGCGTCTGGTGGTCGCACATATGTGCCCTGGAAGTTATCAAGGAATGCGGCTTCCAGTTTCTCCCAACAACCGATTGACTCTGCTGGCAAGCTGTTGAGCCAATGCCGAGCTGGTCCTTTAAGCTTGAGTGGGAGGTATTTTATGGCATGTAGATCATCCCTTGGGCCATGTGGATATGGAGGAGATAGTCTCGATCCGGACCACAGGATCTGTGGTACCATCGTATGATTTGATGTTTATGGTTTGAAGCCCTCGTGGATTTGATGATCCATTACTTCATCCGTGAAGCATAGTGGGTGTGTGGCGCCTCAGATTGGGCTATATATCACGGCGTAGCTCATATGAGCTTTGTTCATCGTGTGTTCGCCCGGCCGGGTTTCCTGTATCCGCGTGACGGTAATCATCCAGTCGTTACGCCCACGCGATCTGTAGATCGATCTTGTATGCTTTGCCTTATCCTCCAATATATCTCGCAAGTCCGGTGCGTTTTCCCGTGCCTTGGTACTTTTTGAGCGGCGTCGGGGCGTGGCTTGAGCGGAGGGCCGAGAGGCTTCTCTGTCACGGCCACGGGGTGGCCGGTCTGCCATGTCGTCTTGGCGGTGACGTGGGTGCTTCCTCCTCTGATCGAGGCAACGGCCTGTGTTTGGGGTAGCTTTTGGAGGGCGTTCGAGTTCATACTCTTGGCTGCAAGGACTTCAGTCCATTTGTCACCTTGCAGTCTTAGTCAGCTCTATCTTTGTTCTTTGCTTTTTCTTGAGGCTGCTTGCCGTGGCCATGAGCCTGCGTTTAAAACGCTCTTGTTCGACGGGGTCCTGCAGCACGACGAATTTGTCGTCGTCGAGGCTTGCCTCGTCTTCGGAGGGGCGCGATAATTATCGCCCTCTACCTCTCTTTCTGCCGCCTTTGTTGTGCGGACTTGCTTCTCCCTCCTCCTGCGGCTGAGTCCTGCCGAGGGGGTCATCTTCAAGATCGTCCGGGTATTATTGTCTCCCGTGCGAATCGCCGCTTTTCTTGTGGCGGGATTTAGAGCGGCGCCACGACGCGTCGGCGCTTGGGTTGTTTCTTGGAGGGGTCAACCACCCCAGTTCCAAAGCCAATCCCAACTGTTGGGATGTCCACCATGTATAAGTCAAATGACGAGGTGGCTTTCGATTGCCGTCGTGGCGGCTCTTGATCGTCTCTGGCACCGTCATCCATACCGTCGATGTCTTCGGAGTCGAAGTCGAGCATGTCGGTTAAATCATCGACAGTGGCTACAAAGTGGGTGGTGGATGGGCGTTGAATTTCTTCGTCGTCCGAATCCCAACCTTCCTGACCCTAGTTCGCCGGGCTCTCGACAAAGAGAGAGACTTTAATGAGTTCAGGATATCGCCAAAGGGCGAGTCTGAAAGATGTCCGTGGCGGTGAACTCCATAATCGGTGCCCAGTCGGATTCGACCGTAGAGGCGAGGAGGTTCGGAGTCCGTAAAGGAGTCCGGCACACTGGAGTCACGAAGCCGCCAAAGGGCGAGGGATGGTGTTCGCTCAATCACCGTAGAGATTTCAGCCCCGAGGCGGTGTCCAACCAACCGTCCTCGATCGACAAAACCGCTCCGGATTAAGGGTGGGCGGAGCCTAGTGCGACCTCCAGAGCCTTTGTTCGGTAGCAGAGCTAGATCGCACTCCATCGAGACGGTCACGCACGCTCGCTTTGTGGCTCGAATCCGTCGAAGATCAAGTCTCCGCGGACATCGGCCGTATAGTTCAAGCTTCCAAATCTGACCTGATGGCGGGGCGTAGCTTTCGATCTGCTCCAGATGGCCTAGCGAGTTGGCTTTTGATGCAAAGCCGCCGAACACGAAGATCTGTCCGGGGAGAAAAGTCTCACCTGGACTACGTCGTTCTTGATGATTGAAGGAGCCATCGGGCCTATAGGTGACGATACGGAGGAACTCTCAATGAAAGCACCAATGTCGGTGTCAAAACCGGCGGATCTCGGGTAGGGGGGTCCCGAATCGTGCGTCTAGGCGGATGGTAACAGGATACAAGGGACACGATGTTTTTACCCAGGTTCGGGCCCTCTCGATGGAGGTAATACCCTACTCTGGCTTGATTAATATTGATGATATGGGTAGTACAAGAGTAGATCTACCACGAGATCGAGAGGCTAAACCCTAGAAGCTAGCCTATGGTATGATTGTTGTTCGTCCCCACGGATTAAAACCCTCCGGTTTATATAAACACGGATAGGGTTAGGGTTACATAGAGTCGGTTACAATGGTAGGAGATCTACATATCCGTATCGCCAAGCTTGCCTTCCACGCCAAGGAAAGTCCCATCCGGACACGGGATGAAGTCTTCAATCTTGTATCTTCATAGTCCAGAGTCCGCCAGCGGTGATAGTTCGGCTATCCGGACACCCCTAATCCGGACTCCCTCACCTCATTACCCCCAAACGATCAGATACGGAGCCAAAAACCTAATTCCACCGCCGCAACCTTCTGTACCCACGAGATCCCATCTTGGGGCCTGTTCCGGAACTCCGCCGGAGGGGGCATCCATCACGGAGGGCTTCTACATCAACACCATAGCCTCTCCGATGAAGTGTGAGTAGTTTACCTCAGACCTTCGGGTCCATAGTTAGTAGCTAGATGGCTTCTTCTCTCTTTTTGGATCTCAATACAATGTTCTCCCCTCTCTCGTGGAGATCTATTCGATGTAATCTTCTTTTTGCGGTGTGTTTGTTGAGACCGATGAATTGTGGGTTTATGATCAAGATTATCTATGAACAATATTTGAATCTTCTCTGAATTCTTTTATGTATGATTGGTTATCTTTGCAAGTCTCTTCGAATTATCTGTTTGGTTTGGCCTACTAGATTGATCTTTCTTGCAATGGGGGAAGTGCTTAGCTTTGGGTTCAATCTTGTGGTGTCCTTTCCCAGTGACAGTAGGGGAAGCAAGGCACGTATTGTAGTGTTGCCATCGAGGATAACAAGATGGGGGTTTTATGATATTTCATTAATTTATCCCTCTACATCATGTCATCTTGCTTAAGGCGTTACTCTGTTTTTCATGAACTTAATACTCTAGATGCATGCTGGATAGCCGTCGATGAGTGGAGTAATAGTAGTAGATGCAGGCAGGAGTCGGTCTACTTTTCTCAGACGTGATGCCTATACACATGATCATACCTAGATATTCTCATAACTATGCTCAATTCTGTCAATTGCTCAACAGTAATTCGTTCACCCACCGTAAAATACTTATGCTCTTGAGAGAAGCCACTAGTGAAACCTATGGCCTCCGAGTCTATCCTGATCATATTAATCTTCCAACACTTTGTTATTTCCTTTGCTTTTTACTTTGCTTTTATTTTAATTTGCATCTTTATCACAAAAATACCAAAAATATTATCCTATCATATCTATCAGGTCTCACTCTCGTAAGTGACCGTGAAGGGATTGACAACCCCTTATCGCGTTGGTTGCAAGGAGTTATTTGCTTTGTGTAGGTACGAGGGACTCGCGCGTAGCCTCCTACTGGATTGATACCTTGATTCTCAAAAAATGAGGGAAATACTTACGCTACTCTGCTGCATCACCCTTTCCTCTTCAAGGGAAAACCAACGCAGTGCTCAAGAGGTAGGAGACAGCAGTCCGGAGCAACGCCTCCGCACTAAGCCTTGGGCCGCACCGTAAGTTCTATGACTCACGTATACAAGTGTGCCGGGCCTCTCATTTTTATTGTTTTAACGTGGTTAATTGCGCTATTGCAGTCCGGCTCATGACAGCATCCAGCGATCCTCATCTGGAGGTTCGTTGGATCCAGCGGAAATGGCCAGCATGTCGCCGCCGCCCGCTTGTTCTCCCGAGGCAAAGGACGACACCGAAGTGTTGTCTCAGAGGACTGCTCCGAGCCGGGGAGGGGCCCAGGACATTGTCCAAGAGGCGCCGCAAGGCGAGACCTCCGCTGTCGGGCACATGGGGGAGCAGATCCCCCTGAAGACTGGCGAGGAGGGATGTATTCAGTTCGGCCCTCTGCCGAACATGATTCCGGAGGCCAATATGGCTCCGGAATCCGGCGAGCACCCTCCTTCGAAGGAGGGAGGAGCACCAATTCCATCGGTGGCCCCTGTCCAACCAAGGGCGCCGGATAACCTGATGGAGGTGCTGTGAGGCGCCTCCATTATGGACGAGCATCGTATCCTTATGGGTATGGTGATCGAGAAGGTTCAGTCTGCCAAGAGCGGACTAAACGAGGCCTGCGGCAACCTATTGACAGGTTTTGAGGTGAGTCTCGTAGAAAGAGAACACCCCATGCTGACAGTAGCCCCTGAGACACTGTCTGGTGTTCGGAAGGAAGGCCGGACAGAGGATCAACCCTTTGCAGGAGACTGACTTTGTCGGATTTTGGGTTCTGGCAGACCCTTGAGGTTCGAACACTGGGGTGCGTGCGGAGATTCACCCTCTACCTACCTGCACCTCGCCGCCTCGCTAAGATCTAAACTGCGAAAGGAACAACACAAGAGACACAAGGTTTAAACTAGTTCGGGCCACCATTGTGGTGTAATACCCTACTCTAGTTTGTGGCGTGGTGGATTGCCTCTTGGGCTGATGGTGATGAAAAATACAAGGAAGAACAGCCTCGTGAGGGTCTGTTCTTGGCTGGTGCGATGAACTGCTAGGGGGAGTTCAGTCGCTCTCTCTCTCTCTTTCTCTCTCTCTCTCTCTCTCTCTCTATTCAAGGTGCCTCCAGCTACTGATCAGATCAAGATGCCCCAACTACGGTGGCTAGCTCTACTTATATAGGGGGAGGCCCTGGGCCTCTTCCCAAATATTGAGCGGGAAGGGCGCCAACAATTGGCCATTTTGAAGGGGAACATCTGGTACACTTATCCTGACTAAAGTTGGTCCTCGCCTGTCAAAGGCGCTGGGGGTGACGCCGGCTTGGGCTCCCCACAGACTTCCTTGCTGCCGTTGGGCTGGTCTTGGTCTTGTTGCACCAAAATGGACGCCTTTGCTTGATGCTCTCGCCTGCGCTTGCTCCCTTTGCACCAAACAGGAAAGGAGGACACTGTGCGGGCTGGCGCCCGCCTGGCGCCCTTGGTCGTCACAGCTTGCGTCATGGGCGCCTCGTGAGATACCCCGCCTTGATCTCTCCGCCTCCTCGCGAGCCAGCCTGATGAGGCCGTTCCTGAGGAAGCTCCCTCTCGTCCACCCCGCGAGGCTTGGCCCCTCGCGAGGGTCTTGAGCTTGTGTTGATGAAGATGGGCTGCGATGGGCCCCCCTTTGAGCCACGCCGCAGGCCGCAGGCAGGCAAGTCTGGGGACCCCCGTTCCCAGAACGCCGATAGTAGCCCCCGGGCCCAAGGCGCGCCCGGGCTTGGCCGAGCAGAGAGGTGAAGGGGCAAGTGCGAAGCGCCGCGGGCCCTAACAGCCTGCGGCCTTGGGCACCGCGTGGCGGTTGATTGGACGTGGGTGCCTTAGCAACCGCGCGAGTTGATAAAGGAGCGGCGTCGGCCTAGGCGTAGCTTCCCTTGCTTTCTCTGGTTACTGCTTAGATCCCCTTTCTTGCGCCTCTCCTTCCTGCCTCCGAAATCTTCAGATCTACTTTGACTGCACGCCCTAGCAAGGCATGGCGCCTCGCCATACCCCGGCCGGAGCTTGGTACGCGCCAGCCCTGGACTCGCCGAACGTGTCGGAGGCGAGCCTTGCCCGGGTGCGCCAGATGGCGGCGGCGCAGGGCATCGACGGGGCGAAGGTGTTCAAGGCCGGCTCCGCACTCCCTGAGGGCCAAGGGAGCACCTTCTATCCGCTCTTTGTAAGCGCCATTGTTGCTGGTCTGATGCCTCCCTTTTCCGAGTTCTTCTTCTCTGTCCTCCGCCATTACAAGCTACAAGCTCTGCATCTCCACCCCAACTCCGCTCTCCTCCTGGCGATCTTCGCCTACTATTGTGAGGCTCACGTCAGGGTACAGCCCTCAGTGGCCCTGCTGCGCCACTATTTCTCCCTCCGGACTCCTCGTGGTTCCCCTTCTGCGTGTGCGAGCTTCGTCGCGTACGGTAGCTCCATCGCCATTTCGAACCCCGGGAAGAGGATTGAGGGCTTCAGGAGCAAGTGGGTCTTGGTGGATGTTGGGCGCATCCACCCTCGGCTAATCTTGCCCAAGGAGCATCCCATGCACTCCGACGATTGGTCTCGAATGGAGCTCGTGGACCCCCGCGCGAGGCCCGTGTTGGAGAAGATGGACATGGATCTGAGGCCGGCCAGCATGGCGGCGGCGAAGTTGACCGGCGCGTCGCTGCTGAGGGAATTCCTGGAGCACCAGCTGGCTCCGCTTCATCAGTACCCACTTCTGATGTGGAGGCCCCACCCGAGCCCCGTGGACTTGGCCGACGGAGACCTGGCTGCGGTTCTCCAATCTTTGGTTGGGGGCGACGTGGCGAGGTTGGAGGGCGCCCCACGCCTGTTCCTCCGCTGACGACCGGGAGGCGGTAGTGCAGTCCATGCCCGTCTTCAACGGGGACGGGCCCGTGCCCGCGGAAGCTCCTGAGGAACCGGTGGATGTGTCCTCCGATGACTCCAGCGAGGAGAAGGGAGAAGGGGAGCGGGAAGGAGGGCTCGACTCCGAGGCGACCGACGGAGAGTCGAGGGCTCCCCTCCCTCAGTGCAAGTCCGGCGTTCTTCGCCTCTCACCGAGCGACGACGACGACGAGGATGATGATGAGCAGGGCAGCGGGAGCTTGCCCCTGATCCCGAAGAAGGACAGGACCGGGCTGATCCCTGGTCTACCCGGCCCCGAGGCGATCCGTAGGCGCGCCTCCCGCTCCCGAGCTCCTTGAGGCTGATCCTTGTAGCCGGCTCTCGGGCTTCAAGTATGGCCGGAGGTTTCTCGAGCTCGCGAGCGACGACCAGTAAGTGCTCGATTCCTATCTTATTTCTTGTTTTGTCGCTGAGGCTTGACGTCTGTATCTCTTGGCTAGCTGGCGCCCGCGGCGAAAAAACCGAAGGGATCTCCTGAGGTTCCGTTCGGGGCGGCGCCTTCGCCCGTGAAAGAAGGTGACAGTGATGCCCGGGCCTCTCCTGCCCGGTCGTCCTCACGAGGCCTGGCTGAGCCGGCTGGGGCGAGCTCAGCCCCCATGGCCCAAGCGGCTCCTGAGGTGCCCTTGCCTGCCATTGCCACCACAGCTGTTGGGGCGCAGCAGGTCCCGCCTCAGGATACTGTGGTTACGCTGCGGTCCTCTCCTCCTACTCCACCGGCTGCTGTCTTTCCGACTCCTCCTACTGTTCTGGATCGTGCAGCTGCCGAACTGGACAGGTTGCGGCAGGATCTTTTGGGCGCCGACCCTCGTCTGGTGGCCGGGCGCTTGGAGCTGGCCACGGCTGGATTCGCTCGACGCCTGGCGCGGGCGGCGCGGGTCCAGGCCTCGACGGCTTGCGACGAGGAGAAGCAGGCCGTCCTTGGGGCGAAAGCTGCTCGCGACGCCGCCTTGGGGGAGGTAGCCGATGTCCGAGGTCACTTCAAGGCGCTGGAGAGCGAGCTGCAGGGCCTGCGGGACTAGCTCGCCAAGGAAGCCCACCTTCGCCAAGAGCAAGAGGAAGGCATGAAAGCTCGCGAGGTGGCCGTCAAGGATCGGGACGCCAAGCTCAAGAATCGCCGCGAACGCCTAGGCGCGCTGGAGCAAGAGTTGAAGGCGAGGAAGGTCGAGCTGGACGGCAAGGCACGGGTCCTTGCCGAGGATCGCGTGGCCTTCAAAGATATGGAGGTGAAGGCTCGCACCTTGCTGAGGGAGCTTTACGATAGCTACCTAGAGAGCCCGCTGGCCGGCGCAGAGGACGGCCCCACCAAGCTGCTTCCCTTCCTGGTTCGCGCTCTTGAAGATGTCGCCCTTGTCCGTGGCCCTAGGGCTGAGGCCGAGGCGCGTGTCTTGTCTTCTGCAGCGCTGACGCGGGTCCTCACCCACGTCTACCTTCGCGATCCCAACGTCGACCTCGACAGCCTGCTGGAGCCAGCGAGCGGCGAGCTTGCCGCTGCCGCTGCTGAGGCCATGAAGGGTCGTGCGGAGGCTCTGCTGGGGAAGTTCCGGGCCTTCAGCACCAAGCCGAAGCGGGGCGCTGCCAACCCTGCGGCTCCACAAGGCGAACCCGCTCCGCGCAGCTCCACCGCCGACAAGTGACTCCGTTGCGGCTCCTGTTCTGCTTTTGATTCCTGCACATGTATCATGCCTCGGGGAGGCGTTTAAACTTGCATTTGGCGTTGTGATAACAGTTATGGACTGTAGTATTTGCTCTTGAATTCCTTGAAATTTGCGCTTCCTACTTGCTTATGTTCTACGCCGGGCAGAGCCGGCCTTGCAAGATACCTCGGCCGCCCGTTAGCCCCGACCGGAAACCAGGGGCGGGGCCAAGGAGTGAGGGCTATGTGACAAGTTAGGCTCTGAGTCGCGATGCTCAGGAGTCCCCATAGCGCACGAACAACAAGTAGGGAGGTGAGATGTGGGTGGATCTACCGTTCTCGTCTGCAGAGCCCGGCCCGCGCATACCTCAACCGCCGTTAGCCTTTCGTAACAAAGGAGTGAGGGGCTACGTGACCAGTTAGGCTCTGAGTCGTGATGCTCAGGAGTCCCCTTGACGCTCAAACGGCCTTTACCTTGGCTCCGCTTCGGGGAGGGATCTTGTGACGAGACCAGGCCCGAGGGGCTGGTGCAGGTGGCGTCGTCGTGCAGGCGTGACCCAGGCGCAGCCCGTGCCCAGCCCCTCGCGCGGCACTCCCGAGGGAGGCGTTGCGATGAGGCTAGACACCGAGCCTGGGCTCCCGAGGTTGATGCAGCCCGGGGCCACCCTCGATTGTTTATCACCGGCCAGAGCATAAGCGCTTCCGTGTGTCTGGGCATAGCCGCTCCTCGGCGATGTCGTCGACCAGACGGAGCATGGTGCTTCCACTGGTGCGTGGGAGGGCTCCCCTCGGGAGGAGCCCAGCGGCGTGTACAGCCCCATACGACACGTGGCTGGCATGGTAGGGCTGACGAGGTGTATCACGGGCACCCGTGAGCCGATCACGGGACTCACGGGGCCCTACCTCAAGCGGGTTGCGCAGCACTGAGCCTTATCTTGTGATGTGTTCTGGAGATTTGGTTAGATGCGGCGCTCTACATCCTCGGGTCCCGACCCTCGAGCTAGTCTCGGCCGTCAACTGGTATGCCGTGTCAGCGATGCCGTGGACAAGGCGGAGGGTGAGGGCTGGAGAGCCGATGGGAGCCACGAGTTGCGATGCTCGGTACCCCCCTTTAACGTGCAAGCGGTCGACATGAGCGAAGAGAAGGTGCCATGGATTGGCATCAAATAATAAGCATGATGGGTCGAACACATGACCGAAATAAACGCAAGAGGGATACATGCCGCCGGAGTGCAGCCCGGCGACTTGGGATGATGCAGCTCAAGGGCGCCCTCAACAAGGTAAGCTAGGAACATGAAGTAAAGGGATACACGCCGCGAGGGACGGACCCATGCGGCACGGGAATAATGCAGCCACAGGGGCGCTCCCAGCTGGAAATGAAACTTGAAAGATGTCACCTGATAGCGCTGAAGACGAAAGGGTGTTGGTGCAGCAGACTCGGTGGGCTGTGGGAGCCGATCCTCACGAGCCCCCAGGCTTGGGGGCCTCGGGAGGCTCCGGAGGCGCTGGTGGCTCCTCGTGGACCTTATCCATATCTGCCAGGGCTGCGGAACGCCTGGCCTCTTGAGCCTCCAGGATGTCCCTCATGAGGCGCTGGTACGTGGCGGCTGCGTTCGGCAGGCCGTAGGGCATGCGAACGAAGCTGTGGGGTGGACCTTCGCAGCGCCCCACGCGAGAGGGCCAGAGGCGCTCCCGAGAGGCGGCTCGGTTGAGCCCTGGTATGTCGATGCAGACGCGCAGCCCACCATCCTCGCCTGGATGGGGAGCCACGGCAGGTAAGCGGCGGCTGCCACTCATGACTCTTGACTCCTACAGCTCCTGAATGATCTTGCTGACGAATTCCTGAGGGTTTGGCCCTCCTTGCCTTGATCTTTCTTGAGGGAAACGTGCTTCGAAAGACGCCTCCAAGTGGTGCCCAAGCGCCTTCCTCGTGACCTTAGCAAGGTCGGTGGCCCTCCAGGGGGAGCCCCCGAGCCCTGCCTGAGGAGGGCATCGGGCGCGCTTTCCTATGAGATAGAAGGAGGTTCCCCCTGAGCGGGCGCGGACCCTGAGGGGCCTGCCTCCTGAGGGGCCAGGACGGACGATGTCTTCTTCTTCTTTGGGGCGGTCTCGGGAAGCCTCCTGCTTCCGCGATCCGGTTCTTCCAGTGATGCAGCCTGAAAGGCTCGTTCCAGGGAGCACACCGCGTCTTTCTCTTTGCAGGGCACCGTGATGACTCCGCCACTTCCTGTCATCTTGAGGACGTTGTAGCCGTGGTGGGTCACGGCCATGAACTTGGCCAGCGCTGGGTACCCGAGGATGGCGTTGTATGGCAGGCGAATGTGGGTGACGTCGAAGTCGATGAGCTCGGTGCGGTAGTTGTCGCGCGCACCGAAGGTGACAGGGAGGCGAAACTGCCCGATCGGGACCGTGGAGCCATCGGTGACTCTGTAGAAAGGCTTGGTTGGCTGAAGCTGATTGTAAGGCACTTGGAGATTGTTGAACGTTTCCACAGACAGGACGTTGAGCCCTGCCTCGCCATCGATGAGGGTCTTGGTGACTAGCACGTTGCTAATGATTGGGGAGCAAAGCATCGGGAGGACTCCGGCTATGGCAGCACACTTGAGCTGATCTGCTAAACTGAACGTGATGGCGCATGCCGACCACCTGAGGGGCGTGTGGCTTCGAGCTTCGGGAGGACTGCATTAACTTCGCGGGCGAACTGCTTGAAGATGCGTTGAGAGGCTGGGGCTTGAGCTCCGCCCAGGATGCAGGCGATCGCGCGTGGCTCTGGAAGCCCCAGCCCCTCGTCCTGATGATGGTCTTCATTTCTCCTTGGCTGCGGCGACAGAGGAGGGAGGCCTGCGTTGCCTTGCGGGCGATCCTCGCGAGGCTGATCCCTCCAGCCTCCCTCGCGAGGCGGGTCTTGCCAGCGATCCTCGCGAGGCTTGTCGCGCCACCCTTGGCGAGGGCCGCAGTCTTCCCAGCGTCCTGCGTTCCTTCCTCCTCCTCGGCCGTAGCCCGATCGCTGCGGTCGGGACATCGATCGATCCTCCCTTCTCGTACAGCTCGGAGCTCTTGACATTCGTTGGTGTTGCGGGGCTGCCCTTGGAAGACTCGGGCTGATCTCTGCCCCGCTTGGTGTCCGGTTCTGCCGCGAGCACGGCGGCCCCCTTGCGCTTCACGTCCTTGGCCTTGGATTTCTTCTCTTCGGGTGCGGCGGCAGCTCGAGGAGGGAGAGACGCCCTTCCTCGGCCCTGGCGCACTTGGTCGCCAAGTTGAACAGCTCCAAGGAAGTGCACAGATCTTCATGCATCGCCAGCTCCTCCTTCATCTTGACGTCGCGCACACCGTCGGAGAAGGTGGAGATGATGGCCTCCTCAGTCACCTTGGGAATCTTGAGGCATGCGTTGTTGAAGCGCTGGATGTATTTCTGCAGGGTCTCTCCTGGTTGCTGCTTGATGCGGCGCATGTCGCTAACGACGGGTGGCCGGTCACGAGTGGCTTGGAAGTTAGCGATCAAGCGAGTGCGCATCTCGTCCCAGTAGGAGATCGTGCCCGGAGGCAGGTTCAGGAGCCAGGTGCGGGCCCCGTCCTTGAGCGCCATGGGAAACCAGTTCGCCATGACCTTCTCATCTCTGTTGGCGGCTTCGATGCCTAGCTCGTAGAGCTTGAGGAACTCTGCGGGGTCGGCCGTACAGTCATAGCGAGGAGGCAAGTCCGGCTTGAACTTGCCGGGCCACGCGACGCTGCGCAGCTTGGTGGTGAAGGCACGGCAGCCTGCTGTGGCCACGTGAGGCCTTGGATGACGAAGAGCTTGGTCTTGCGGGTCCGCATGAGCAGCAGCTGGGAGCAGCGTAGGGTCTTGACGTGCCGGAGCGGGTGCGTGATCGCGACAAGCTGGAGCCGGGAGAACTCGGGCAGCTTCTTGCGGGCGAGGGACCTCCTGGCAGCTCTGCTCTTGCCGCGCTGGCGCCGGACGGAGCGGGTTCCGCCACAGGACCACGCGCCTTGGGGCTGTGGCGCCTTCTTGAGGGGAGGCGGCCAAGGCGCCCGAGCTTCGCCGCCAGCGCAGGGCGGGTGCAGTCTTGGCCAGAGACGGGCGCGGGAAGCCCCCTGCGGCGCGGACGAGCTCGGCGACGCGGTCGAGCCACTCTTCGTAGATGTCGTCGACTGGACGGTAGCGCAGGAGCTCATTTGCCGTGATGAGCGCAGCTCGAGCCTCCATGGGCCCGCGGGATGCGCGAGACGAAGAACCAGCCGAGGCGAGTGAGGGGGTAGCAGTGCGGCCGTCTTGCCTCACGGAGGGATGCTGGGACGATGCTTGCTGCTCGTTCCCCCGGGCGGTGGCGGCGTTGACCAGCGGCGACGGGAAACAGCGGCGCCCGCCGACAGAGCCCGTCTAGGCGACGCGGGAAGCGAGAGTGGCTCGGCGCTGGGCGAGCCTGAACGCCGAACATGGATGCGATGGTCGACGGAGAACAGGCGGCGGAAGATAATTCAGCGCACCTACCCGGGCGCGCCAAATGTCGGATTTCGGGTTCCGGCAGACCCTTGAGGTTCGAACACTGGGTTGCACGCGGAGATTCACCCTCTACCTACCTGCACCCCGCCGCCTCGCTAAGATCTAAACTGCGAAAGGAACAACACAAAAGACACAAGGTTTATACTAGTTCGGGCCACCGTTGTGGTGTAATACCCTACTCTAGTTTGTGGCGTGGTGGATTGCCTCTTGGGCTGATGGTGATGAACAATACAAGGAAGAACAGCCTCGCGAGGGTCTGTTCTTGGCTGGTGCGATGAACTGCTAGGGGGAGTTCAGTCGCTCTCTCTCTCTCTCTCTATTCAAGGTGCCTCCAGCTACTGATCAGATCAAGATGCCCCTACTATGGTGGCTAGCTCTACTTATATAGGCGGAGGCCCTGGGCCTCTTCCCAAATATTGAGTGGGAAGGGCGCCAACAATTGGCCATTTTGAAGGGGAACATCTAGTACACTTATCCTGACTAAAGTTGGTCCTCGCCTGTCAAAGGCTCTGGTGGTGACGCCGGCTTGGGCTCCACAATGACTTCCTTCCTGCCGTTGGGCTGGTCTTGGTCTTGTTGCACGGAATGGGCGCCTTTGCTTGATGCTCTCGCTGCGCTTGCTCCCTTTGCACCAAAGAGGAAAGCAGGACACTGCTTGGGCTGGCGCACACTGGCGCCCTTGGTCGTCACGGCTTGCGTCATGGGCGCCTCGTGAGGTACCCCGCCTTGATCTCTCCGCCTCCTCGCGAGCCAGCCTGATGAGGCCGTGCCTGAGGAAGCTCCCTGTCGTCCGCCCCGCGAGGCTTGGCCCCTCGCGAGGGTCTTGAGCTTGTGTTGATGAAGATGGGCCGCGATGGGCCCCCCTTTAAGCCACGCCGCAGGCAGGCAAGTCTGGGGACCCCCGTTCCCAGAACGCCGACAAACTTGATACGTATGAATGAGCAGGTGTCGCTGTTGGTCGTGACCTCGCATGCTGCCGAAGTCTCTGAACTGAAGCAGAAGTTGGAGCGGGCCGAGAGCGAGCTCGGTGAGGTGAAGATTCAGCTCCAGGAGAAGCAAGGTGAGTGACGACTTGCTGTATATTCAGAAAGAATAAGAGGTGAGTATTGACCGGAGTGTCATAATATCTATAGGGGCGGCGACCGAGGTCGAGACCTTGAAAAATGCCCTGGTCGAAGCCGCGGGGAAGGTTGTCTAGTAGCAGGCTGCCCGTAAGAAGCTCAGGGCCCGGGTCAGCGAGGTCCAGCAGGAGCTCCAGGCCGCGGTGAAGAAGTGTGAAGCCTTGGAGCGCGAGGCGTCGGTTCGAGAGACCGAACTTACCAAGGCTCGCCAGAGCAAGGTGACCACACGGAATGAAGCCCGGGACGCTCTCTAGGAGATCCAGGAGGCCAAGAAGATTGCAATGGGTAAGAATTTTAACATCCAAAGAAAGTATGCGGAGAGGAAGTACCTTTTACTAACCCAGATTCGGAGTTGACCAGGGGCTTTTGCGGTCTACCCTGCAGCATGCCTGATGCCAGGGAGTTCTTCCGAGCCAGAGAAGGGAATTGCACGGAGAAGCTGTTCTGGTCGCAGTATGTTGTGCCAGAACATCCGGTGCCCTTCGTCAATCAACTTAAGCAGTTGGTCGAGCTGCACAGGATGGCCGAACTGGCCATGAAGGATTTAATAATCCGGCTGTGGCCAGCCGAAGCCATACCTAGCAGTTATTTTGGCCTCGTGAAGCGGGTGGTGGAAGCCTATCCGCGGCTAGACATCGTCAAGCGATCATTCTGCATTGAAGGTGCCCTCATGGCCTTCGCCCGTTGAAAGATGTGGTGGGTGAAGATGGATGTCGTTGAGGTGGCCAGGGGTCCGCCAAAGGGCAAGGGGCACTGCACACCCGAGAGATATTTTGCGGATGTCCTCGAAGGGTCTCGACTTGCAGCAGCGATGTGCGGGCGGGACATTATTTTCGAATGAATACATTCGTGTTTTGTCCTTTGATACGTCTCCAACGTATCTATAATTTTTTATTGTTCCATGCTATATTATATTCTGTTTTGGATGTTTATTGGGCTTTATTATACAATTTTATATTATTTTTGGGACTAACCTATTAACCGGAGGCCCAGCCCAAATTGCTGTTTTTTTTGCCTATTTCAGTGTTTTGCAGAAATAGAATATCAAACGGAGTCCAAACGAAATGAAACCTTCAGAAACGTGATTTACGGGACAAACGTGATCCAGAGGACTTGGAGTCTACGTAAAGAAATCAACGAGGAGAGCACGAGGCAGGGGGCGCGCCTACCCCCCTGGGTGCGCCCTCCACCCTCGTGGGCCCCATGTTGCTCCACCGACATACGTCTTCCTCCTATATTTACCCATATACACTGGAAACATCATATACGGAGCCAAAACCCTATTTCCACCGCCGCAACCTTCTGTACCCGTGAGATCCCATCTCGGGGCCTTTTCCGGTGCTCCGCCGGAGGGGGCATTGATCATGGAGGGCTTCTACATCAACACCATAGCTTCTCCGATGACGTGTGAGTAGTTTACCTCAGACCTTCGGGTCCATAGTTCTTAGCTAGATGGATTCTTCACTCTCTTTGGATCTCAATACAAAGTTCCCCTCGATCTTCTTGGAGATCTATTCGATTTAATCTTCTTTTGTGTTTGTCGAGATCCGATGAATTGTGGGTTTATGATCAAGTTTATCTATGAACAATATTTGAATCTCCTCTGAATTCTATTATGTATGATTGGTTATCTTTGCAAGTCTCTTTGAATTATCAGTTTGGTTTGGCCTACTAGATTGATCTTTCTTGCAATGGGAGAAGTGCTTAGCTTTGGGTTAAATCTTGCGATGCTTTCGATCCCGGTGTGATGAGGGGAAACGAGACGTATTGTATTGTTGCCATCGAGGATAAAAAGATGGGGTTTATATCATATTGCTTGAGTTTATCTCTCTACATCATGTGATCTTGCTTAAAGCGTTACTCCGTTCTTATGAACTTAATACTCTAGATGCATGCTGGATAGCGGTCGATGTGTGGAGTAATAGTAGTAGATGCAGGCAGGAGTCGGTCTACATGTCATGGACGTGATGCCTATATACATGATCATACCTAGATATTCTCATAACTATGCTCAATCCTATCAATTTCTCGACAGTACAAAAACATGCATCCATTCTACTCCCTCCGTTGCACAATACATGCCTTCTGTTTGTCAAAATATATATGTATCTAGACATGTTTTAGTATATAGGTACATCCATTTTTGGACAAATGGAAGTCAAGTATTTTGGAACGGAGGGAGTACACAATAAAAAATTTAAGTTAGCACAACTAGTCTAATCTGAGAGCACAACCGAAGATTTGGTCGGGTTCTTCCTCCTTTTGCCGACACGTGGGACATCCAGCATCCAGGTCGTGTCATGAAAGAAAATAGAGTGGTAGTTGAAGCCATGAGATGTGCATCTTGGGTTAAACTGTAAATAGAATCTAACTACTCTTGTGTAACTCCAAAAGCGGCCACTGAAGATCTTTCTTGGATTTGTTTTTCATCACCAGCACGTCGAGGTGAAAGATGTGCAGGTTCAGTGGGTCCGCTTGCGTTTTCACTGACATGTGGGACCGCATGTGAGCAAACAGACAATGGGCTCCGTGCATCCGCTGGCTGGCTGAGAAGAGAGATAGAGGAGTGCTGAGCACGGACTGCAGGAAATTTGTTCTACGTACCTCGATATAGGCTCGATATCGTGGGGTGGCATGGGCCATAACTAGCATTCACGTCTAGCAGTACGGCACATGCCACCCACACGAGTCCCATCCGACACCAATTTTCTTGGAGTCCGTGCTACAACCATCTCTTCTCCCTCCTGTTTTCTCAGCCATCACGCGGTGGGCGGGGTGGGGGTTTGCCGATAGTCGGTTTGCTCAACTACGGTTCCACTTGTAAGTGAAAATGCAACACCGCATGCATTCTCGCTTGAGCAGCGTGCCGGACCAACCGTGTGGGGGTGCGACGCGAACACGGCAGGCTTTTCCTTTTGAACTCGTAACTTGTAAAATTTGGTTATGCTCCATGGCGCGATCGATAGATAGAAAATAACGATTTTGCCTAGAGTAATGAGAAGTTTGGTTCTGGCGCCGTTCATGCATGGAGTACGTACGAAAATTATGAAGTTGACGCGAAAGGTAAGATAATTACTGTAGTATCATATACTACTACATGGATTTGACGGAAAGATAAAAATACATACGGATCGATCAACGACATCCTCACGCCCTAGTGCGCCGGGTCACAAACCGACGTGTGAGGAGCAGCGGCGTTGGCAGCGAGCTCAACGTGCTTCTGAACAGTGCCGTCCAAGGTTGCCCTGTGGTCCAAGAAGGCCAGCGTCCTATCTTCCTCCTCTTGCATGCGCGTAGACATGGGTGATTATGTCGATGGTGTCTTGCTGCGCCAGGCGCTGCGCGGCGTGCGCGACCTCGAGGTGGACATTCTCCGGCGCGACGGCGGACAGTCGCAGGGCCAACAGTGCATCGAAGAGGTTGTCACCATAGTGGCTGTTGAGGGTGGCGGGCATCGCAGAGCATGTGCGCGTCGGCTGGAGGCTTATGTCAAAGTCGTCCGCGAGCTTCTTGACGATGGTGAACTTGTCGAGGAAACCGACGAGGACCTCGTCGAACAAGTATACGAAGCTATCGTCCAAGCGGCCCCTCGCCCTGGCGGCCTCAAGCAATACTACCTGGAGACGTTCCTCGTTGCCGGGCCGCAGGCCGGCATCATGGACCATCTGGCACAGCTGGCTGATGCTCGCGCTCATCGCCTCCATGGGTCTAGCTTAGCTTCTACTACCTCCGTCCTGGTTCATTGGTCCCATTGTAATCCGTGTCAAATTTTGACCATAGATTTAACTAACAAAATGTTTACGCATGTTACTAAAAATTATATCACTGAAAACTATGTTCAAATACGAATCCGAAAAAATAATTTTTGTTGACATGCATCAACATTTTGTTAGTTAAATCTTTGGTCAAAATTTAGCACAAATTACAAAGGAGACTAATAAACCAGGACGGAGGTAGTCAATCAACTGATCTTGCGATTCGAGTGATCACTCTTGCCCTTGGTTAGGTGCGTAGGGTGCGAGGGATTTATTATTAATCCTCGGCCCTCTCTGCACCTGCCTTTGGCTGTATATGATAGGTGGGCCAGCCACCCCTGGGCCCACGTGTCATTCACCCAAAGCGATTGCCGTCAGAAGTCAATGAAGCTGCGCCCCCCGTGCCGGTGCAGTATAGTCATCTCACCGGACCTCTTGTTGGGGCCAAACGAGAGAAGTTTGATGTTTACTAGTTTGTTGGTCCCCTTTGCATTTTGTGCCAAGTTTTGACCTTTGATTTAACTAATAAAATGTTAATGCATGTAAACAAAAATGTTGTGTAAGTCACATTACGAAAACCAAATAATCCCAAAACACTTAGGCATGGTGCATTAACTCCCTCCTTGTTTCTTATTTCGTGACATATCAACCAATGAGAGATGTGGGCCGTGCATGCTTTCAATGACTTGAGACTACCAAACATGACATGCAGTGTTTAGTTCATTGCATGTAATCCTATTAGTACTCTAGTTAGCAAAAAACCATTAAGTTCTCTCTCACGATAGGAATAAAACACCATGTATTTATTCTGAGAGGGAGTAGTACATTTTTGTGACATGCATTACTAGATATTGCTAGTCAAATACTAAAATCCAGATGGACGTGGTAGTACTCCTAAATCCAGACGGTGGTGCTACTAGTACTAGTAGTAGTACTACCAATGTAGTACTCCTAGGAGTACTAACCTTTGTACTACCCGTTGGTCAAATTATTACGTCTGCTCCTCACGGTGAAGTGACAAGACCTTGTGCGGAGATGACACTGAGTATAGGTGCCGTGTTCGACATACCATAGTCAGCCTCACCGTCTGTAGTCACTATCATCATGGCTGTAGAGCTAGCCTGCTTACAACTAGCCCTGTTCGACATAATTTCCGATGCGTAGATGCCCGTGCATTGCATGGAACACCAAGATTGGGGTGGATGGCTCCGGCGTGACCATCACGCAGATTTTTCCTGACCTTCTAGATGTGATGGGGAGGAGATAAGGCTGACTGTGAGAGATAAGGAGTTGTTTGTAAATAGGGAACAAGTGCGGGCATCTTTTGCAAAAATGGAGAAGCTTCGGTTTGTATGCGTCAGATCTAGATCCGACTGATATTGGTGAAAGATGGGAGGCACAACATCATCACCAACTCAGGACCTGTTTGATTCGCAAGATTTTGAAAACGCAGGAATAGGACACGACAATATTACAAGTTTCAAACTGATATTACAAATGTTAGGAGTAATGCTGCACCTAGGAAGAGGGAATTACTAGGAAGTTTACGTAAGAACTTTCATTACTTTAGGTGGATGCAGCGTTATCATACAAAATAAAATCCACTGCCCTGACAAGTCACTAATGGGCAAATAAGTTTTCGAGTCTCTAGACACTTGATGTTTCAAAAACAAATTCAGCTTCTGTGGAGACTTTGTCATTTAGGCTTAGACGCTTGCGGTGATCAGCACGCCATTCATTGTTGCGCCGGAGAACGCCAAACCTCATTACCCTGAGCACACTTGCCTCCAGAACAAAGAACACGCCAATTTAATCTCAGATGTGCTGCCTCGGTAGTCGATCAAATCAATTTCTGTAAGATGGAGATCAAGGCATTCGATGAGATTGTTATAGTGTAGCACATTCTTCACTTTCGGGTCTTTTTTTATCTGCAAAAGAAGAGAACATATTAGAGCAGCTGGCTGCATAAGATTGCCGTGTCATCAAGAGGTACCAATATTATTTTCTCATATGATAGGGTTGGCTGGCTAGTGATATTTTTTCACTCTCTCTCTCTCCCTCTCTCTCTCTATCTTTCTGTTTCCTCTCATTTAACTAGGAGCACGTGAAGAGCTTGGGCATTTGTTGCCTTCCACTATGTGGCTGATGCCATATTTCGCAAAAGTATGCAACATAATATGCATCGATGTCAAATCAAAAGATTTTGGCACCGCTCTCGCGATGTGAGAGAGTTGGCACCGCTGTGCACACAGACCCACATGTATAAACAAATCAATCAAACCAACTAAACCAGCCTCTCACTCTCCCAAACAAGTGTTTTTATTGCCTCGGTCCTCTCTCTGTCCCACGCGGTGTTTTTCATTCACGTGAGTTAATTTGGCACCGAGCAAAGTAGGTGATCCAGATTGGGGCACCGGTGAGCAATGGAGGGCATCGATGCCAAATGCATCACAAGTGAATTTGGCACATGTTTTGGCCTACATAGCCCACTTTTGTACTCCCTCCGTCCCAAAATTCTTGTCTTAAATTTGTCTAAGTACGGATGTATCTAGTTACATTTTAGTGTTAGATACATCCGTATCTAAACAAATGTAAGACAAGAATTTTGGGACGGAGGGAATACTACCTCGTATTTAGTATAAAATTTTGACCATAGATTTACCTAAGAAAATGCCAATGCATGTCACTAAAAATTACACCATTTGAAATTATGTTCAAGTATGAATCCAACGATATAGTTCTTAGTGACATGCATTAACATTTTTTCAGTTAAATCTATGGTCAAATTTTGATACTACAAAATTGGAAGAGTAAACCAGGACGGAGGTAGTACTTGCCCTTAGGGTAACCATAGAGTTACTGGAGTAGTCTAAGTTACTTTCCACTATGACTAGCCTAGGCTACTATTGTAGTACAGCATAAAAATGATGCAGGTGATCACGTGAGAAAAATAATACTAAAAACATTTCTTTCGGTGCAGTGCGTAGATGTAATTTTGAACACTACACTTGTCATCGTAATTTGGGAAAATTACGAAAAAATTGAGCTATGTTGTGATTACCGTTTACTAATAGGAAAGAAGTTTCACCTCGATGAGTAGCTTCTCCGTGCATCGAAAGCATGTAAGGAATCCAACAACTTGATCCAGATTGGGGCCGATAGATTTTAGTGCTAAGATCTTCACTTTATGCGCATGGACTGTGTCAAGCTTGTGGGAATCATTTTCTGGAAGACGGTCGTAAATACATCAAGAAGAAATTTAAAAATGTGAGTTTCAAGAAGAAGGAAAAGAAGATGAGTGATGTACCTGAACGATTACGGATCCAATAAAGAGTTCGGAGAATTTGGCAGACGAGTACACCAGAGCTGTCAATTTCGGCGCGTCAATGACCCTGATTTTTGTTGGACCTTCTAGATCCAATACAAGCAATCTCTCAAGGAAAGGCGCATTCTCAATGACCATAACGTGGAACAGCTGGAGTGATCTCTTCCCAATTGATGTCTTGTTGCGGGGCCAGCAAGACACATAAATCCATCGGAGATTAAATCGAGGAGATGTGGAGGCTAATGAACCCATGGATCTGCTCAAGACGAAGGTACTCGGCCTTGATACAGCTGGAGCAGGTGCTCCATAGCCTTCTTCGAGATGACAATGTCGAAGAGGTCGAGCTGCTTGAGTTGAGGGAGAAGAAGGGCGGGCGGGCGTTAATCTGGGGAAGATAGCAGGAGCTGAAGCTGGCGCGGTGCAGCATTGGCGTGAGGCGGAGCGCGGACGGCGGCAGAGAGCGACATCGTCCAGCTTCAAACCTGAGCTCCTTGAGATGATCTAGGGCGGGGGATAAGAACCACTCGTCGAACTTGGGTTGGACCTTGCAGTTGGTACTGAACATGCGGATGTCAAGGCGTCTGGCTGGCCCAGGGTGCGATGAAAGGATCTTGGAGACTGTGGCCATGCGTTTGCAATCCACGTCGCATAGGCAGCTGTCGACGTTGAGGTTGAGGGGGACGCAGCGCCAGAGGGGGCGCCACTACCGGGAGAGCAGGGCGGTCCGCACGGCAGATTTGGTGGGGAGGAGGCCGATGATGACGAGCAGCATGTCGTCGGGGAGGCTGCTGATGAAGTCCAGGCTCGCCGGATGCGGTTTTGGCTCGAGCGGCCTCTGCTTGTTGGATGCCTCGCCATCCATCTCAACCGGCAGCGACGCTGGTGTACACGTGTGCTGGTGTGTGTTGTGTGCTGGTGTGTGTTGTGTGCTGGGTGTGCGCGAGTGCGGTCTTATGTGCATGCCGCCGCGCAGTGGTGAATTGTGCGCGAGTGCGTCCTTCACGCGCAAGAAGTTTGCCCTCTAGTTTACTTATTTTCACCCACTGCCACATGGGCCCAGCACACCAAGATCTGTAACACGAAATGACAACGCAGCATGTGGATTGGTTGACCGGTCAACTAAACAATATACGGAGCTATACGCTGACACAGTGAGCGTATAATCCATCGGTATAGAGAGTTCGAGTGAGAGGGGAGGCCTGTGAGAGATAGCAGAGAGAGAGAGAAAGAGACAAAGAGCTACTCCCTCCATTCGATAATGGAGTGAGGGATTATGGTACTTAGGGGGGTGTGTGTCACATGGAGAGAGAACAAGGGCGGAGAGTGTTGGATGGGTCTATATGTATAGCGCGAGTGAGACATGTGTATGTGTGAACCAGGGAGATATAAGGCTAGTTTGGCTTGCGTCGTGAGCATCTTTTGCGTGGCCTGGGGTTGTGGCTGGATTTCATGCACACTTGTTTGGTTGCTACCCTGTGAAAAAGAAAGCCCGCCTGGGCTGGGTTCCCTTGCACTTTAATTAGCCTGGCTGAACTCCAGACATTGCAAGTAGCGTGGCTGAAGCAACCGAGTTCGAATGCCTGGCCGTGCCTGGTCGTGCGGCCACAAGGCTAACATCAACATGGATGGATATTAGCATTAAATAATTGATGCATGGATTGATTGATGGGACGTTGATGCTTTGCCTGGCCTGGGCATGAACCAAACGCTTGACACCACACAAGCATGGCCAGGCAGAAATATTTTACATCTCACGTCCACACCAGGCAGTACCAGCCATCAAGGCATGAGGGTCAGGTCGCTAACCAAACTGACCAATAAAGTTTGAGAGAGATTGAGGAGCCCCGATAAGGCTGCGTGGTGCGTCAGATAGCTGAGAAGGGGAAAGAGATATTCCATCCGCTCGATAATGCAGTGCATGTAAAATTTTTAGAAGTCAAACTTTGGAAACTTAGATCAGGTTTACGCAAATGTTATTTATATCTACAATACCAAAGATACATCATACAAAACTACATCTCATGGTGAATCTAATGGTATATGTTTGTCGTACTAGATGTAATTCTTTTTCTCCACGTACATGGTCAAACTTTGTGATGTTTGACTTTTCAATAAATCTATGTGCTATGGATGGAGGAGAGTGCCTCAGTCGAGACAGATCAAGTGCGTGTGAAGGAGAATGAGTAAGTGTGCAAAAAGAGTGTGTGTGAAAGAGAAAGTGTCAACAAACTATAAATTAGAGAGAGTGTGTGTTTTTCCGTTTCTTATGCGAACATATCACGCATGCGTCTCCGAGATGGAAAAGCGAGGCGAGGAGATACACGAAGATAGCTAGTGTGTGATTGTTTGCAAAGAGAGACATCCCTGTAGCACATGTCCAATAGAGGTCTGGCCAACAAGGAAAAAAGGTCGAGAGGGACGCATGGATGGCATGGACGCATGGGGAGGGAGAGAGGGTGTGTTTGTGATAGAGAGATCCCCTCGAGATCGTGAGGGGACTATATGGGTGGGAGATCGAGGGAGTGCGTGCGCGATAGAAAGATGCCCCGAGAGAAATTGAGATAGACCATGCACATGTTTGTGATGGAGACTAAGATTAGCTAGTCATATACATATAGGGGGGACTGCGTGTGCCTACAATTGAGTGAGAGACCATCATACTTGGCTAGCTGGGCATGAGATTGTGTGTGTGTGTGTGCGTGTGAGATGGAGAGAGAACGAGGGAGAGAGATAGAGTTTTAGATGGGCCTATCGAGTGCGAGTGAGATATGCATGTGTATGTGTGACCCAGGTGGATGGAAAGTTTGAGAGAGGGGGGGAAGAGCTCTGAGACGACATAGTGGTGCGTGAGAGAGTTACGGGCAAAGAGCCAAGGAAGTTGTGTGCGTACGATGAGTGCACCTAAGATATCTAGCTTGGACTAGCTAGAGTATCATACATAGTGTGCGAGAGAGACCTATTGATGGTGTATATATGAATGCGAACTAGAAAGACCCCCCCCCCACACACAAAGAGAGAGAGAGAGAGAAAGGGAGAGGGACCAACAAGGTTTTTGTGTCGGATGCGTTTGACAGAATTGAAGATTGTCGGCGATTGAGTGAGAGAGAGAGAGAGAGAGAGAGAGAGAGAGAACAGGAGTCGGGGAGAGGGGGAGGTCACGTTTTATGCATCAAAGACTGATATAAACCATGTTTAGATATAAACTTGCATTCAAATATTTAAATTGGAGAACATGTTGTCTGCAATCCACACATGAACAGATATATGCGTATATCAAACAAGTTCATTAATTTGACTTTCAACATGTTCATGGAGTACTATAACACTGTACAACATGCTACTCGATTGAGGAGTTCAATTTTGGATTTACTTCATTGAATCGAGATATTTCATTTTTGGTTTGATCGCGTTTTTGAGTGGGCCAACTATTTGTCATATAGTAAATCGCTAGCAATGAGCATGTAAAAACACATTACTCCCGAGCATCATCTCTCAATCTAAAAAAGAAGTGGCAAGGTAATATTTCAAAATTTGATCCGAATCGACTTGGTAAGGTAGACGTGGATTCTCGTTCTCCCAAAATTTGAATGAACCGTTAAACATCCTCTCTGCTCGGTGGAATTCGCCCGAGCAAATAAATGGGAGACGCGAAATTATCGTCCTATGTGGGACACGCATCAATTGGCCCGTTGTACATCGAGGGTAGGTTCGTGACTTCATCCAAGCGCGTATTCTCCTTGGCCTAAATGACATGTGCGAATAATTCATAAACCATGGTCGGCAAAACACGCTCTCCTCGCCCGAAATAGCTCGCGCCCACTATTTCAAAACACGCTCTCCTCGCTCGAAATCGCTCGCGCCCACTATAGTTCAAAACACGCCCTCCTCGCCCGAAATCGCTCCCGCCCACTATTTGGGGAGAAGCAAAGTTACTCCCGACCCTCAGTACACAGACCCAAGCCGAGAATCCTATAGGCAAGGGTAGAACTGTAACTCCCCCTCACATTTCAGACAAATGCGTCCGTAAGACATGGTTCCACTGCGCTCCCAATCCCCGCCCGCCCCCATTCATACCTCGTGGGCACCAAATCACCTTCTCCCCTGGAAGCTCCCTTCTCCCGAGCCACGAAACCTCAGCCCCACCTCCATGGCACCCCACCGCACCAATTTCACAGCCGCCCTCCTCTATAATGCCGAGACGCTGTCCAATTGCCGTCGTGCCTTTGGGCCGTGTGCCTCTTACTCCGTCTTCTTGGTGCTGCCTCGACGACGGCCGCGTGAATTGTGCCGGAGCCGATTCACCCCCGTCGTTGTTCACGGCGCCGGAGAGGCTCCAACTTCGGATCCGTCCAGAGTCCTGGCGCTGCTTCTGCGTGGCCGTCGATCGTGGCGGCATCGCTCTTTCCCTGCCGCCGGTAGCCACCGCAACCGCGCCGGCCTCACCGACTCGGCATCTGGACCTGCCTACTTCACCATGCCGCCAGATAGGTCGCACCCTCATCTGAAATCGCTTTATTTAGGCGTCAGTTGTCTGAATTTTTATTCTGGGCCAATCGATTCTCAATGGGAAGCAGCACCCCTCGAGGCGGCGGAGCTCCTAGGCTGCCGGTTGGCTGGTGTCTAACGTAAGGGTGCGGGGCCGCAAGTTCACCGCGGAAGCAGCGCTTAGATGGCTATATTTTAGGGTCGCGTGGGTTGAAGGTACTGCCGCCGCCGGATCTGGATGACAGGGAGTCTTTGTGGATTGGCCCGGGGGCGGCGCAACCACGGCAGTGCGGTGGGGTGGGGAGTAGGGTTTCGGCCGGGGCCACGGACGGCGGAGGAAGGCTGCTCTGCCATTGGTCACTGGCTCTTCGAGGAAGATTCTGAACAGTGTCAGCCGGGAGGCACAAGACGGCCATCGAACCATCAGGCGTAGATCAGACAGTACCAAAATAAAATAAAATCGTGTGACCCCAATTTAGTCTTCAGTCAACAAACGTGTGACCACTCTCGTACCTTGCTGTCGATCTCTTAGTGTGTTTCTTCGGATCAAAGAGATATGTCATTCTTAACATTATGCGTTATCTGCATCTTTAGACACACCGTCTTCCGACTCACCGCAGCTGCTCCAACAGGGGAAGCATACACCAGAAGGGAGCTACAGTCCCCACTCAACAGTTCCCTGCATCGAATGCACGTGCCCGACATGGACAGCCACAACAACTGCAGGGCCATCGACAAGTCATCACGTGATGCTCACTCCTATGGATGGCTGATACATCTCCAACGTATCTATAATTTTTGATTGCTCCATGCTACTTTATCTACTATTTTGGACTATATTGGGCTTTATTTTCCACTTTTATATTACTTTTGGGACTAACCTATTAACAAGAGGCCCAGCCCAGAATTGCTGTTTTTTTTTGCCTTTTTCAGTGTTTCGAAGAAAAGGAATATCAAACGGAGTCCAAACGGAATGAAACCTTCGGAAACGTGATTTTCTCACCGAACGTGATCCAGGAGACTTGGACCCTACTCCAAGAAGCAACAAAGGCGATCTCGAGGGTGGGGGCGCCCCCCCTAGGGAGCGCCCCCTGCCTCGTGGGCCCCCTGTTGCTCCACCGACGTACTCCTTCCTCCTATATATACCTACGTACCCCCAAACGATCAGAATAGGAGCCAAAAACCTAATTCCACCGCCGCAACTTCCTGTATCCACGAGATCCTATCTTGGGGCCTTTCCGGAGCTCCACCGGAGGGGGCATCCACCATGGAGGGCTTCTACATCAACACCATAGCCTCTCCAATGAAGTGTGAGTAGTTTACTTTAGACCTTCGGGTCCATAGCTAGTAGCTAGATCGCTTCTTCTCTCTTTTTGGATGTCAATACAATGTTCTCCCCCTCTCTCGTGGAGATCTATTCGATGTAATCTTCTTTTTGCGGTGTGTTTGTTGAGACCGATGAATTGTGGGTTTATGTTCCAGCTTATCTATGAATAATATTTGAATCTTCTCTGAATTCTTTTATGTATGATTGAGTTATCTTTGCAAGTCTCTTCGAAGTATCCGTTTGGTTTGGCTAACTAGATTGGTAGTTCTTGCAATGGGAGAAGTGCATGGCTCTGGGTTCAAACTTGCGGTGTCCTTACCCAGTGACCGAAAGGGTTGCAAGGCACGTATTGTATTGTTGCCATTGAGGATAACAAGATGGGGTATTTATCATATTGCATGAATTTATTCCTCTACATCATGTCATCTTGCTTACGGCGTTACTCTGTTTTTAACTTAATACTCTAGATGCATGCTGGATAGCGGTCGATGAGTGGAGTAATAGTAGTAGATGCAGAATCATTTAGATCTACTTTTCACGGACGTGATGCCTATATACATGATCATACCTAGATATACTCATAACTATGCTCAATTCTGTCAATTGATCAACAGTAATCTGTTCACCCACCGTAGAATACTTATGCTCTTGAGAGAAGCCACTAGTGAAACCTATGGCCCCCGGGTCTATTCTCATCATATCAATCTCCATCACTTTAATACTTGCTTTGTTTTCTACTTTGCCTTTTACTTTTCACTTTGCATCTTTATACCAAAAAATACAAAAAAATATTATCTCTATCGGATCTCACTCTCGTAAGTGACGTGAAGGGATTGACAACCCCTAATCGCGTTGGTTGCGAGTAGCTATCGTTTTGTGCAGGTACGAGGGACTTGTGCATGGCCTCCTACTGGATTGATACCTTGGTTCTCAAAAACTAAGGGAAATACTTACGCTACTTTGCTGCATCATCCTCTCCCCTTCGGGAAAACCAACGCAAGCTCAAGGCGTAGCAAGAAGGATTTACGGCGCCATTCTTAGAGTCTACGCCAAAGTCAACATACCAAGTACCCATCACAATCCCTATCTCTCGCATTACATTATTTGCCATTCGCCTCTCGTTTTCCTCTCCCCCACCTCACCCTTGCCGTTTTATTCACCCTCTCTTTCTCAATCTCCTCCTCTTTTTTCCCTTTGCCTTTTGTTTGCTCGTGTGTTAGTTTGCTTGCTTGCCGTCATGAGTAGTCTCATATCTTCTCCGTTATCTCCCGAGAATGAAGTTCTAAATTTTAAGCAAAGGGAGGGAGAAAATCTAAAAGACGCTTGGTATAGAATTTGCAATGCTCAAAATAGATCTACCAGGAAGCAATCTACTTCAGTTCTTCTTCGTAATTTTTACGTAGGTGCTAATCCTTGGTATAGATATATCCTTGATACCATTATCGGAGGGAATTTCTTGGGTAGCCATACTTTTGATTCTTATAATGCTTTAATAGATTTATTTGGCTCACCACCTCTTTTGGTTAATGGAATTATGTTAACTTTGGAGCATGTTATGCAAAGGCTTGAAATTATTGAAAACAAAGTTGCTACCATTGAATCCATTGAAAATCTAGATAAAAAGATCCATAATCAAATTACTCAATATGGATCTAAGGTAGGAATGACTTTGAAAAATATTAATGAGAAGGAACCTATGGTTAATGAGAAAATAAATCTAGATTGCACTCGAATCGACAAACTTGAGGGTATCATTACCAACTTGGGAACCGCTTTTTCTTCCATAAAGAATACTCCTAGTCCTTCCACTAAAATTGCCAAGCTTATGTATGTTCCTAAAAATAAGGGTGAATCATCTAGTAAGGAAACTGCGGATCTTAAATCTATAAGTATTCACCCCGATCTTTTTACTATCATTAAGGAACCATTTGCTACGAATGATTTTTTTGATCTTGTGCCTAAAAGTTTGATAATTACTAGAAAGAAAGAAATCTATAAGAAAGATAGATGCCTCATTGAAGAATTGCCTACCAAAGATGGCAATACCTAGATCTATCCTCGCTTTTATGCCTAGCTAGGGGCGTTAAACGATAGCGCTTGTTGGGAGGCAACCCAATTTTATTTTTAGTTTTTGTTTTTGCTTCTGTTTAGGAATAAATAATCCATCTAGCCTCTGTTTAGATGTGGTTTTATCTTTTAATTAGTGTTTGTGCCAAGTTAAACCTATTGGATCTTCTTGGATGATAGTTATTTGATCTTGCTGTAATTTCCAGAAACTTTGCGCTCAGTGCCCGAATTGTTAAAAATAAACAGAACGTGATAAAATACTGATTCCAATTGATGATGATCAATAAACAAATTGTCTAGGTCTTCTAATTTGGGTAGAATTTTTCGTGTTCCAGAAGTTTGCTTTAGTTACATATTACTACAGACTGTTCTGTTTTTGACAGATTCTGTTTTGCGTGTGTTGTTTGCTTATTTTGATGAATCTATGGCTAGTAAAATAGTTTATGATCCATAGAGAAGTTGGAATACAGTAGGTTTAACACCAATATAAATAAAGAATGAGTTCATTACAGTACCTTAAAGTAGTCTTTTGTTTTCTTTCTCTAACGGAGCTCACGAGATTTCTATTGAGTTTTGTGTTGTGAAGTTTTCAAGTTTTGGGTGAATTCTTTTGATGGATTATGGAACAAGGAGTGGAAAGAGCCTAATCTTGGGGATGCCCATGGCACCCCCAAGATAATCCAAGGACACCAAAAAGTCAAAGCTTGGGGATGCCGGAAGGCATCCCTCTTTAAATCCACTTCCATCGGTAATTTACTTGAGCTATATTTTTATTCACCACATGATATGTGTTTTGCTTCGAGCGTCTTGTATTATTTGCGTCTTTGCTTGTTAGTTTACCACAATCATACTTGCTGTACACACCTTTTGAGAGAGCCATACATGAATTGGAATTTGATAGAATACTCTATGTGCTTCACTTATATCTTTTGAGCTTGATAGTTTTGCTCATAGTGCTTCACTTGTATCTTTTGAGCGTGATAATTTTTGCTCTAGTGCTTCACTTAGATATTTTAGAGCACGGTGTTGGATTTGTTTTAAAGAAACTTGATCTCTCATGCTTCACTTATATTATTTTTAGAGTCGTTAATAGCATGGTAATTTGCTTAATGTTAATATACTTGGTATTAAAGATATGTGAAACTTTCTTTTGAGTCGTTGAATACTAAGATAAGTTTGATGCTTGATAATTGTTTTGAGATATGAAGATGGTGATATTAGAGTCATGCTAGTTGAGTAGTTGTGAATTTAAAGAATACTTGTGTTGAAGTTTGTGATTCCCGTAGCATGCTTTCGTATGGTGAACCGTTATGTGATGAACTCGGAGCATGATTTATTTATTGATTGTCTTCCTTATGAGTGGCGGTCGGGGACGAGCGATGGTCTTTTCCTACCAATCTATCCCCCTAGGAGCATGCGCGTAATACTTTGCTTTGATGAATTCTACATTTTTGCAATAAGTATATGATTTCTTTATGACTAATGTTGAGTCCATGGATTATACGCACTTTTTCCCATCCTTCCACCGTTGCTAGCCTCTCTAATACCGCGCACCTTTCGCCGGTATCATACACCCCCCATATACCTTCCTCAAAACAGCCACCGTACCTACCTATCATGGCATTTCCATAGTCATTCCGAGATATATTGCCATGCAACTTTCCACCGTTCCGTTTATTATGACACGCTCCATCATTGTAATATTGCTAGCATGATCATGTAGTTGACATCGTATTTGTGGCAAAGCCACCGTTCATAATTATTTCATACATGTCACTCATGTTTCATTTCATATCCCGGTACATCACGGAGGCATTCATATAGAGTCATATTTTGTTCTAAGAATCGAGTTGTAATTGTTGAGTTGTAAGAAAAATAAAAGTGTGATGATCATCATTATTAGAGCATTGTCCAAAGTGAGGAAAGGATGATGGAGACTATGATTCCCCCACAAGTTTGGATGAGACTCCGGACGAAAAATAAAAAAATAATAAGAAGAAAAAGAGGCCATAAAAAAAGAGAAAAGGCCCAAATAAAAAAACGAGAGAAAAAGAGAGAAGGGACAATGTTACTGTAGCGACCAGACCCGAATGGATCAAGTCTCTGTGCTCAGTGTCATCCCTGGATTAGTAATGCTGACACCACACAGTACTTCGAAGGATTTATAGCAGAGTAGCAATCACACACTTATTACATCGTTGTCCACAAGGGAACTTAATACAATAATATGGCTTAAGGCCATCTAGTAATAACATCGGAAGGCTTGGAAGATAAGTGAGTCCATCAACTCCATCGGCATCACTGAGTATAGAACCACGACCTAACACCTTACTCGTAAATGCGAAAAGTCTGCAACGTGAAAGTTGCAGCCCAAAACGGGTCAACACATGGAATATCTTGGCAATGTAACACATAGAGAGCAATGAAGGAATAAGCCTATACTACATGCATATATGGCTGGTGAAAGAGCTCTACGGTTACATTTTTGCATAAAGCTAGTTTTTCCCTACAACAAAGGAATAATTTTATTTAACTATCATGGTGGTTGTTAAACACTGAGAATGGTTGATGACATCCTCAATCCCAATTAAAAGTACTCATTAAAACCCAATAACATTTATTCAAGTAACATGTTGAGATTCACAGGATATTCAAGTACTAGATACTCAAGATGTCCATAACCGGGACACGGCTAATCATGATTAGTTTATACACTCTGCAGAGGTTTGCGCACTTTTCCCCACAAGACTCGATCGCCTCCGTTTGGTTCTCGCACTACATGGTGTTTTAGAGACGGATGACCGAGACACAGTCTTTCAGAAGCGCTAGCACCTTACTTGTGGGTAGACCGGTACACCTACTTTCCCATACATCTGCTAGTCTACCCGAAAGAGTTCGCACAACTTAGTCAACTATGCGAGCCCATAATGGCTTGTGGCTGCACACGGAAGTTTCTAGTTTGAATAATCTTATGATCCCTTTGAGCCCGGGTGGCGGTCCGAAGAAAAACAGGCAAGTCCTCGATAGAAACCAGGTGCCTCAATCGACCCAGATGTGTGTTTAAGTTGCCAACTTTGATTAACCATTAAATTAACAATCTCACATCTGTCATGGATATCACTCACCCAATCCACGTCTACTAGCATAGCATGGCATAATAAGCAAACGAGAAGTAACTCCCAAGGTTTCATAAGTAAAGCAGGTAATAGGTACTACCTCAATCTACTTCCCAACCCACAATTTAATTAGATCCTAATCATGCAAGTGTTTGAGGGCTTGATCTAATGCAATAAAACTGGGTAGTAGAAAAGGTATGATCAAGTGTTACTTGCCTTGCTGATGATCCGCGAGACCTAGATATTCGAAGTAACAAGCGGCGCACTCCGGGTGATCTAACGCAGACAAACAACAAGCATACAATAAGTACTCATCTAATGCACGGGGAAATCTCGAATAAAAGATCTAACCAGATAGTTCAACTTAAGAACCACGGTTGCAAAAGAATCGAATCAAATAAAGCATCGAAAGTCGAAACTCGAGAGAGAACGACTCGGTTTAGCAATCTGAAACTAGGTCAAAATTTTACAGTAGCAAAACTCTGTGTAAGTAGGTTAGTCGAACGGCGGTTTCAGAACGAAACTCCAGGCGCTGAATCACCTGATTCGATAAACGAGCAAGAAATAAAACAGATTTGAAAATCGGATCGGAAATCGAATCAGAAAAATAACGGATTAAATCCGATTAAAAGAAAACGACGAACGGATTAAATAACGGACGTTCATTAACAGAACTAATCCAACGAACACATTCATTGAAACGAATGGTTCGGTGAACGTTCGTTAATTAAGAAAACCAAAAAAAACCATCTAGGTTTTGAAAAAAAAACCGAACAACCAACGAAAAACCGGATCGGTTTTTAAAGCAAAAAACCGGACCGGGGTGGGGGCGGCGGCTACCTCCGGTGCTTGGGCGGGGCTCGCGGGCTCGTGGGCCGGGTCGGGGGTCGGGAGGGGCGAGGGGGCGACGAGGGGCTCCGGCGACGTCGGCGAGGTCGTGGCGGGCTACCACGGGCGGGCGGCGGGCTCCGGTCGGCTCGGTTGCTGGTGGCGTGGGATGAGAGAGAGGGGGGCGGTATTTAAGGAGGGGGGGAGTGGCGGCGCTTGGGAAGGGCAAGCCGGGGCAAGTGAGGCGGACTCAAGGCGGAGGCGGACTCGGGCGGCGGGCGGCGTGGCGGCGGCGGGACTCCAGCAGGCGTCTTGTGAGGGAGAGAGGAGGCGGTCAAGGCTGGGCAGCTGGGCCTTGGCCAAAGGGGGAAGCAGTTTTTTTTAAAACAAAACTAAACGGATTAAAAAATACCAAACGAACTCGAATTTAATAAAATAAATTTTCCCCGACTCCTAAAAATGAGTCGAACAAAATGAACTTTAAAAACGGCAACCATGCATATTTTTTTTTAAATGCTCATTTTTGCCTAAGCAAAATAAATCTTCCAAAACCAAATTTTGATTTATTTATAAAATCTTCATGTTTCCTAAATGTTGGGAAAGTCATATTATTCCCTCTCTTAAATTTTTTTATAGGAAAACTTTATGAAGATAATTAAATAAATCCAATGATCCTATTTTCAAAATTTGGGAAATCCCAAATATGAAAATAATGAAACTTCCAACTCTCTCCGAGGGTCCTTGAGTTGCGTGAAATTTTCTAGGATCGGAAAAATGCGAGAAAAATATGGTATGCATGATGACCTAATGTATAACATTCCAAATTGAAAATTTGGGATGTTACAGTTACTATCCTTTTACCACACCTGTGCTTCAAAGTAGCACCATGATCTTCATGATAGAGAGTCTCTCATTTTGTCACTTTCATATACTAGTGGGAATTTTTCATTATAGAACTTGGATTGTATATTCCAATGATGGGCTTCCTCAAATGCCCTAGGTCTTCGTGAGCAAGCGAGTTGGATGCACACCCACTTAGTTTCTTTTGTTGAGCTTTCATATACTTATAGCTCTAGTGCATCCGTTGCATGGCAATCCCTACTCACTCACATTGATATCTATTGATGGGCATCTCCATAGCCCGTTGATACGCCTAGTTGATGTGAGACTATCTTCCCTCTTTTTGTCTTCTCCACAACCACCATTCTATTCCACATATAGTGTTATATCCATGGCTCACTCTCATGTATTGCGTGAAGATTGAAAAAGTTTTGAAAATGTTAAAGTATGAAACAATTGCTTGGCTTGTCATCGGGGTTGTGCATGATTTAAATACTTTGTGTGGGGAAGATGGAGCATAGCCAGACTATATGATTTTGTAGGGATAACTTTCTTTGGCCATGTTATTTTGAGAAGACATAATTGCTTAGTTAGTATGCTTGAAGTATTATTATTATTATGTCAATATGAACTTTTGTCTTGAATCTTTTGGATCTGAATATTCATACCATGATTAAGAAGATTTACATTGAAATTATGCCAACGTATCACTCCGCATCAAAAATTCTCTTTTTATCATTTACCTACTCGAGGACGAAAGGTGAATTAAGCTTGGGGATGGCTGATACGTCTCCAACGTATCTATAATTTTTGATTGCTCCATGCTACTTTATCTACTATTCCGGACTATATTGGGCTTTATATTCCACTTTTATATTACTTTTGGGACTAACCTATTAACCAAAGGGCCCAAATTGCACTGTTGTTTTTGCCTTTTTCAGTGTTTCGAAGAAACGGAATATCAAACGGAGTCCAAACGGAATGAAACCTTCGGAAACGTGATTTTCTCACCGAACGTGATCCAGGAGACTTGAACCCTACTCCAAGAAGCAACAGAGGCGGTAATGAGGGTGGGGGGCGTGCCCCCTGCCTCGTGGGCCCCCTGTTGCTCCACCGACGTACTCCTTCCTCCTATATATACCTACGTACCCCCAAACGATCAGAATAGGAGCCAAAAACCTAATTCCACCGCCGCAACTTCCTCAGTATCGACGAGATCCCATCTTGGGGCCTGTTCAGTAGCTCACGGAGGGGGGCATCCACCACGGAGGGCTTCTACATCAACACCATAGCCTCTCCGATGAAGTGTGAGTAGTTTACTTCAGACCTTCGGGTCCATAGCTAGTAGCTAGATGGCTTCTTCTCTCTTTTTAGATCTCCATACAATGTTCTCCCCCTCTCTCATGGAGATCTATTTGATGTAATCTTCTTTTTGCGGTGTGTTTGTTGAGTCCGATGAATTGTGGGTTTATGATCCAGCTTATCTATGAATAATATTTGAATCTTCTCTGAATTCTTTTATGTATGATTGAGTTATCTTTGCAAGTCTCTTCGAATTATCCGTTTGGTTTGGCTAAGTAGATTGGTAGTTCTTGCAATGGGAGAAGTGCATGGCTTTGGGTTCAATCTTGCGGTGTCCTTACCCAAAGGATGTAAAAGGGTTGCAAGGCACGTGTTGTATTGTTTCCATCGAGGATAACAAGATGGGGTATTTATCATATTTCATGAATTTATTCCTCTACATCATGTCATCTTGCTTAAGGCGTTACTCTGTTTTTAACTTAATACTCTAGATGCATGCTGGATAGCGGTTGAAGAGTGGAGTAATAGTAGTAGATGCAGAATCGTTTCGATCTACTTGTCACGGACGTGATGCCTATATACATGATCATACCTAGATATACTCATAACTATGCTCAATTCTGTCAATTGATCAACAGTAATCTGTTCACCCACCGTAGAATACTTACGCTCTTGAGAGAAGCCACTAGTGAAACCTATGGCCCCCGGGTCTATTCTCATCATATCAATCTCCATCACTTTAATACTTGCTTTGTTTTTACTTTGCCTCTTACTTTTCACTTTGCATCTTTATACCAAAAAATACAAAAAAATATTATCTCTATCGGATCTCACTCTTGTAAGTGACAGTGAAGGGATTGACAACCCCTAATCGCGTTGGTTGCGAGTAGCTATCGTTTTGTGCAGGTACGAGGGACTTGTGTGTGTGGCCTCCTACTGGATTGATACCTTTGTTCTCAAAAACTGAGGGAAATACTTACACTACTTTGCTGCATCATCCTCTCCTCTCCGGGGAAAACCAACGCAAGCTCAAGACGTAGCAATGGCAGCCAGATAGGTTGTACCCTCATCTTACTTGTGTGCCACATTTATGGCTTTGTTATTCATCTAAGCACGGAAAATAGATCATCACATTTCATTGTATATTCATGCTGATCTCTTACGGGTCTTGTTATTCCATAGTTCAGCTATGATACTTGTTCTTTAGGTAATGCTGTTCCGTAGTTATCATCCATCAGCCAATGCTATCCCACAGGCTGGTGATTATAGTATTATACCACTTCTAGTATTACCTATGTTGTTCTTTAATACTTTTGTGTGTCATCTAGTTAATCTCGAGTACAAACGATACATATTCTGTAGCTTTCATCTGTGTTCTCCCTTTAGTTTATGAGACATGTTACTGCTAGTTAATCCCAGTCCTACTATTTATGTCGTCTCCTACAGGCACTCATTTACATAAATCTAACTACTAGTTGTCTTCCATGCATGTCAGATATAATTGCACACACCGATATATCCACAAGAACCTCACGGAGCAATGTAAAGGCCAATAAACTTGATGTCAATGATACCCAATATGATGGAACATGTAAAGGCAGTTCTTCGGAAGACTTGCAGAAAGATGATGAATCCTCTTCACCCCACAAGGTCCTTGCTCTAACTTGGCCTGTGATATGTGTACAACATGCATATAATGTCTTGGAGTGTATCTACTCTGTTGCAATGCCATGTGCTTAGCATGCTGATCATGCATGTAAATATGTCATGCCTTCCTGTTTTTCAGTACCTATTCCATTCATGATAACATGTTTTCAAATTCAAGCATCTTGTCATTCTACTCTATCGCAATGCCATCTGCTTAATTTGGACATCATGCTTCTGAATATCTTATGCATTGTTATTCATCAGTATGTACTTCATCTGTCTACCATACCATGTTTTTTACATTGAAGTGCTGTTCTAGTGCTCTGTTGCAATGCCATCTTATTTTCCCAATCATACACGTGTATGTTGCCTTAGTTATTTCTGTACGTATTCTGCTAGCATAAAGTTTAAATTCAACTAATTTTTTTGTTGTGTTGTCCTGTCGTATCCCTAGCTCTTACACCATACTCCCTCCGTCCGGATTACATGTTGCCAAAATGGATAAAAAAGGATGTATCTAGAACTAAAATATGCCTAGACCCATCCATTTTTTTCCGGATGGAGGGAATACATGTCAATATGCCATGCCTTTCTATTCTTCAGTACCTATTCCATCTCTCTGCTGTCGCATGTTTTATAATTAAAGCACCATTCTTCTATACAAGGCATGCAAGAGGAAGACGACTATGTTAGAATTTGAAAGGTTACAAACAAGGCCTTTGCAAAAGATCCAAACGCCAGGAGATAATAAACCAACTCCAGCTTTTTATAGATACGCTCCAAAGACAGAGAAACCCAACTCCTACTGATAATAAGCAGATTCCGGTCGCCAAAGAACTAGTCCGCTCCAGTACAGCAAAAATATGTCAACTCAATTCTAAGAAGTGTGTGTGTATCCTTGCATCATGAAATTTTATAGCATGCTGATCATATTTTCTACATGTTTCTTACCCATCTCTCTTTTAGAAAATAAGCTTAACAGATAGAAGAATTTCTGCATTGGTATCGTTTATGAGGAAAGATTCTTGCAGGAATTCTCTGTGCTCCAATGTAGATGTAAGTACCTGTTGTATATCACTATATTTTTACATCAACATGTATTTTGTTAATTGGCGTGAATCCAACCTTTATCTGATCTAAATTTAGTTGTAGCAAAAAGTATGATTAAAGGCCACAATGTTGATTTTTGTAAGGAAAACTGCCTGGTAGTTTTGCATCCTGAGCTGCATGAGTGTACTATCTCATATCAGTGGGTTTGAATACTTTGGTTCTATAGTGGGTTTTTCAGTGTTTTTTTACTGTGTTGTCCTGTCGTATCCTCGCATCATGAAATTTTATAGCATTCTGATCATATTTTCTACACGTTTCTTACCCATCTCTCTTTTAGAAAATAAGGTTAAACGATAGAAGACTTCCTCCATTGGGATCATATTCGAGGAAAATATCTTGCGGGAATTCTCTGTGCTCCAATGCTGATGTAAGTACCTGTTGTATATCACTATATTTTTACATCAACATGTATTTTGTTAATCGGCGTGAATCTAACCTTTATCTAATCTAAAATTAGTTGTAGCAAAATGTTAAAGGCGCCAATGTTGGTTTTTGTAAGGAAAACTGGCTGGTAGTTTTGCATACTGAGCTGCATGAATGTACTATCTCATATCACGCACATTACTGAATTGTAGTGCTTTTCTAGTTGCCCATTCATTCATTTTGTCAATGTTGCTTTCGTACTACCTTACCTGGTTGATGATAGCTGTGCCATATTGTGTTAATTTGGTGTAGGCTAGTTTCCCAAACGTTCGTTGTGTCAATGTTGCTTTCCTATTATCTGACTTGGCCAATGATAGCAATGCTAGTGTGTTAATTTGGTGCAGGCTGCTGAAGATAAGAAGACAAACTCTGAAAACAGCAAGGCAACCCCATTGTTTCTTTTCAAAGAAATCTAGGCCAGGTAATATGGCAATAACTCATGATTAATCTGTTTGGTTCCTGTCCTAATTTATGTTACGATGCTGTGGTCGAGACACTCTCCACTATCAATAATACAAGCCTGCCAAAATCGCCATCTGAATCTGTTTAGTATCCTCTGTCTCAAATGCAACGGAATAAATGTGTGTTTGTGAACCAATTAATGGTTGAAGCAATGATGGAAATGGTGGATGAATCAGAGGTGCAGAGTCGTGCGACACAACAACTGGTCAATGTTTTGAGAGACAGTGTAGCGAAGCAGAAAGAACTTGCCCACATGCTTATGGGCGTCATCTGTGCTGAGGTTGCAGATTGTGACGTTGTAGATGGTTAGGTTCTGCTCATTTATTTGCACTGGCATCAATCTTTGATTGCCCAGTGGATGTAATTTCTGTAATATATCTTTGGATGTGCAACGTTATTCCCTGTATGCCGTACCTTTGCATGATTAGTTTTGGTCCTGTGCATAATTTCTTGTCGTAATGGGCTCAAATTATCTAATTTGGCCTAAAGACATGTACGAACTTTAGTGGGCCCATTAAGTTAATGGGCCGTTACTAGGCCAAAAGTTAATGGTCGGCCCTCTTACCTCCCGGGTCGTTAACAGGCCGACATCGAAGCGGGCAACAGGTGGCCCCAGTTTATTTCACGGGCCGTTAACATGCCGTTACTAAGTTTGGTCTACATATGGCCCAACTATACTGTAGGCCTTTAGCAGGCCGAAAGAGACAGCGGGCTTGTACTGGACCATGAAGACCATGGGCCGCTAAGAGGCTGAAAGTTAGGTCATATTGTAAATGGCCCAACTATGTTGTGGGCCTTTAGCAGGCCGAAAGAGAAACAGGGCTGGTATTGGACCATGAAGGGCATGGGCCGTTAAAAGGACAAAACTAAGGTCCGACTACAAATGGCCCAACTCATTTATGGTCCGTTAACAGGCGAAGGCACACAGGGCCGGGAATTGGCCCAACACTTAAATGGGTCGCTAAAAGGACAAAACTCAGGTCCGACTACAAATTGCCCAACTGATTTATGGGTCGTCAACAGGATGAAAGTGACACCGGGCCAGAAAATTGGCCCAACACTTAAATGGGCCGCTAAAAGGCCCAAACTCAGGTCCGACAACAAAATGGCCTATTAGATTTATGGGCCGTCAACAGGCTGAAAGACACACCGGGACGTAAACTAGCCCAACATTTAAATGGGTCACTAAAAGGCCGAAAGATGTACATCCTGAAAATTGGCCCATCCATTAAATGGGCCGTTAACAGGCCGAAATCTCATCGGGCCGATATTGAGCCCAAATATATAGCGGGCTGTTAACAGGCTCGAACTGACGATGGGCTGCAATGGTGTCAAATCTTTAACGGGCCGTTGACGGGCCGAATTGGCACATCTCTTATGGGCTGTGGGCTTAAATGGACCTAACAGAAGTAGGCCTTATATGGGCCGACCTGCTAATTTTATCGGGCGGCCTTTTCACAGGAATGGGCCACTGTTGGGCCGTGCCATGTGTTGACGTATCATAGGCGCCTTCCGTCCAATGAGTGGATGACATTTGTCCCAACGATGAGCCGACACGTGTTTCCTCCAGCCAATGATGATTTTACACGTGGATCCAAAACCCGACCCGTTAGCTTAACGACGTTCCGTTACGGTGGATGCCACGTGTCGGTCACCCTTGACGAAAGCACTTCTGTGACGCGCGATTTATCGTCATGGAAGTGGACACTTCCGTGATGATAATTTTGGTAATGTCATGGAACACTTCTACGACAAAACAGGTATGACTATCTTGATTCTGTCATAAAATCGTCATGGATGTACATGCATGACAAAAAACGCGACCTACTGTGACAGACACGTATCATCACGGAAGTGTATTTTTTTTGTAGTGAGGAGCGCCCTAGACGCGGAGGCGAACATGCCGAGCTGGCGGCGCTGGAGTCATTATCCCTCGACGACATGCCCGATCAGCTCAATAAGCACCTCAATAAGCAGAAAGAGTTCATCCTCGGCTTGGTGGAGCTGTTGAAGGAGAGCCTCGACGACATGCCCGCTGAGCTCAGTGAGCAGGGGAGGAATCCATGGATGCTGCCAAGCAGCGTATTAAGGACATGAAACTGATGAAAGAGATCATCGCCCGCCGCGAGAACTAGTCTCCGCGACCTGCAGCGCATAAAGAAAGTAGAGATCAGCGAGCCAGATCGTTGTATGCGTCTTCCTTCTTCTTTTGCCCTTGTGTATTTCGGGCGTAGCCGCATGTGGCTTTTTTAATTATCTTCCTAATTATGTAAGACAATTATTATCCACTCTCGTCGTCCTTATATATATTCATCATTTTTGCTATACGTCGCAGTAGATGCTATATAGGTCTATTGGATCTTACATCAAGATCCGTAAAAAAAATTTCTTTTCAGATTTTCTTTTTTGTCTCTTAAATCTCAGTCGAGTGAGGCATTGCCACGCCATAAAACAGAGGCTCGGGCGCCATTAATGGAGACCTTGGGAGAGAGGTGGACGGCAGATGGAGGTCAAAGGGCTCTCCTCCCGATAAGCACGTGCAGGGGTCTGATCGCATGCCTCCCATACTCAAATAGCTACCCTGCACGACGCCTCCTAGCTAATAAAAAAAGGCGACGCGTGGCGGCACGTAGATGGCAAATAGAACGCCCACGGTTTTCAATAATACTTGTGTTTCTGATTGTAACGTGATAGCACTTGTTCCAAAATGACTGTTGATTGTTAATGTGTGCGCCTTCGCAAATCGGACAACCAAATTACCACAGCATGTTGGTGCCATGTCATGGCACAAAGCCAAGTTTCATGATTTTCATGCTTGTTTTGGATTTACAGGAATTAAAAAACCAAGTTTCTCAATGTTTCCAGCCGAGCCATGACGCCTAGATGTTTGAATTTCATTCCCATTTCTCGCATGGGACCTATAAATTTACATGAGGACACACATGTGATTTTTCAACCAGCTTTGGTGCACTGGAGCATGAGCTTGAATTTATAATTTGAATTATGCAAACAAAGGTGACACGTTCCCTCTCAGAACCACGAGCCTTCTTGAGAGAAGCTCCGGTTTGCAAGAAACTTATATCAAAACTTGTTCCTATTCTGCAATTTTTTTACCACAGCATGGTAGTACCATGACATGACACCATGCCAAGTTTCATGATTTTTAGGCGTGTTTTGGATTTACAAGAATTTTAAAACCAAGCTTGTCAATGTTCTCGGCCGAACCACGATGCCCAGATGTTTGAATTTCATTCCCATTTCTTGCATGGGACCTACAAATTCACCCGAGGACACACATGTGATTTTTCAGTCAACTTTGGTGCACGGGGGCATGTGCTTGTAGTTCAAATTTGAATTATACACATTAAATGGCCAGAAACTCAATTAATGTATAAAAAAGGCCAAATGAACCCGGAATAATTCCAAAATTTAACAGGGCACTCATATAATTCTATGTTGCCTCTGTAAAGAAAATCTGGCGGGAGGCAGCGTTTATTGTTTCGCACACAAAGGTATAAAGAAATAAATAAATTAGCCCTATTTAATTCTTGGGTTCTTATTATTCATGCCACTAGTTGTGTATCACTACTCAGTTTTGCCATTAGAAGTTACAACTACTCAAAAAATTCCATCGATCCGTGAGATACCTGCTCAAAAATGCAATTAGATATCTAAAAAATGCCATCGTTAAGTTAGATGTTTGCTCAGAAATGCCATTAGACATTGTTATTTTCACGTCAAACCCGTTGACCATGTTACATGACAAAAATAAGCTGATTCTCACAAAGATAAGTTAATGGTGTCCAGCACAACACACCCCTCAAATAAAACTAAGCACCCTGGAATTCTTTGACAAAACTAAGCACCCTGGAATTCTTTGACATCTAAACTGCTGGCTATATGATGTTGGCCATATATATTGTACGTATATAATGTCAAGAAACGAGTGGTAGTACTATACCAACTAAAAGATGAAATGTACGAAATATAACGAGAAGAAACATAACATAGTTCTGCTGGGGGCTCAGCACAACACACTCCTCAACTAAAACTAAGCACACTAGAAATTAAACTAAGCAACTAATCCGGTAGGCACTGCATTAGAGCCACATGAACAACGACACTGCCACCTTACTCGGAGTCCTCGTCAACGTCCTCGACTTCGTCCTTATCCCTCTTCCTCTTGGGCGATACTTCTTTGCTTGAACCACACACTTGCCTCTTTCTCTTCATCCAACCCTTGTAGATATTGAAACAAAGGTAGCCATCCATTGCAGCATAGTGGATGTGGTCTATATCTAGTACAGTCCACTGCCATGCACGATGAAACGTGTGCAGAGCTTTCTTCAGTTCACCGTACATAGGATGAACCATGGCTCCTGCCAGGGTCAGCATTGAAGGCTGATCAAGGGAGGTCACCAACCCTTCCTTCTGGAGGTCGAAGGGGTCGCCTACAACGAGGCCTATCTGACCCAGGATTTCCTTGTCGTTCCTAAAGTCTAAAGTAACGAATTTGACTCGGCCGCCCTTGAGGAACTTCTTAAATTCCTCGCACTCAACGTCGACATGACATATGTGGTAGACCAAGCATAAGTCATGCACGCAAACCTGGATCACGGCGGGCTTCTTCTTCTCTGCCTCCTTTAGTTTCTTCTCGCTTCCCAGGACTGTGGTGTACTCAACATCTAGCCCAGCGACCCACTCATCATTTGAGTTTTTGAACATGCGTTTTAACCGAGCAAGGCATTCTTTCACCGTTGCAGAAGAACGGGTGTAGATGACATCGAACTTATCACCGGTGATGGTTCTATCCTTGTACTCACCGCCCATCATGGAGATTTGGGACGCCATGGATTTGGGAGGAGGGTTAGGATTAGTGGAACTGCCGTAATGTGAAAGGACGGGATGACTAGGAGCGGTTTATCGTTTGTAAAAATGTCGAGTGGGGGGTGCGTGCGAATGGCAGGGTAATGGCTTGCCTGGTGGATAAATGGATTCATGCACAGTACTATGGGGGCCCAATTAGATGTCATGTCTACTCGACGCCCAATTGAATGGCTTTCGATGTCATGTCAAGTGTCGGGAAAATTACAGGTGATACGAAGCTTTCCATTCTCCCATGATACGGGCTTGCGAGAGCCCTTGGATCTGAGATCAGACGGTTGCATGGCATGATTCTAGACCTATGGGTGAATATCCTATCCTGAGGGTTATTCTACAAATTTTCAGCAACTTAGCATGCGACCGATCGATCTCAGATCCAAGGGCTGCCAGCAGCAAGTATCATGGTCGCGCCTACCACGATCATCGCCTCGCTCGCGCGGTCGCGCCCTTGGAGATTTAACACGGTGCGTTAGGCTATCTGATGTTGGCATGTCATACATAGTCATCACTTAGTCACTCATACAACAAGGTTAGCTATAAGGTTGGCTATAAGAGTATTTTTTGTTTACTTCTCTCTATCTCTTTCTTTTTAGTATTTATTGCATTTGCCAAGGAGTGACCTCTTCCAATGAAATGATGCTTAGATGAGGTGCTATGGGCATTAAATGGCTTAGCAACTCAAGTCCCCAATGCATAGGTGCTTAGTTTTTTGTTGATAAGTTTGCTTCATCTAGGTACACGCGCTTATCACCGTTTCTTCCTGGGGTCACCAAACTAGTCTCTCTCTTCTTAATTAACTTGCCACATCAGACTTTATGCCTATATGGCAGGCTTAGCACCTGTAGGATCAAGTACAATAGTGGGCTATAAGCCCGCTTTACATGGCATTTTTGCATATGTGGGGGAAAGAGGCAAGGAAAAAGTGGAGGAGTGGACTCTCAAGCAAGAGCCAGCCTCTACATGGTGGAGCATCGGGAGAGGCACCTGTATGGAGGTGGTCAGGAATCCGGCTTGGCAGTTAAAATGATAATGGCAAGTCAAATCACCGGGCCCCACCTGTCCAGCAGTAACTCACTGTCAAATCACACAGCCCTACGTTTGAAACAGCATACTCCCTCATCTTCTCGCGTCTCTGTCGAACCGACTAGGCGGAACTGCCCCGACTACCGCAGGGGAAAAGCCCCACCCTCAACTTTTAAATAGTACAATATACTAATTTTTTATCCATGGATTGCGCCATGGAGCAAAGCCTCAAGAAAAGGGCGGTACACATGTACGGAGTATACAACACGCCCGTCGCGTTCGCGTCGCACCCCAGACGGTCGGTCGGTCTGGCACGCCACTCTCCGAATGGAATGCGCGTCATATTGCATTTGCAAACATATGTGGGACCGCAATTGAGAACCGACCATAGGCACACTCCCCGGCCCCGCAAGTCGGGTGAGTTAATAGAAGTACATACGTTGGTACCTGGACGATCCCTGCAAGACACGGAAGATCAGTTCGTCCATGCATGTGACCAGACTCCAGCAGACATGCCTGGATTGGCTATCGTCTACATATCATGCAGGCTGTGTTTTACAGGGTTGTAGTTCTGGTGAGAAATCTGAAAAAAGGTTTCTTGTCATCTCGCAAAATTAGGTGTCATGTGCTTCGGCTCACTGCGAGGGTTAAACAGCGACAACTGAGTTGGGCTAGTCATTGGGGGCACATGCACGAAGACTACTCGGCTGCCATCTAGGTCAAGCCGGCTATGTTAATTCGGACATCTTTCGACGGACCCCTTTTCTACGAGTTTATCTTTAATTTGAGCTTTGATCCTCGTCTAGTTTGTCCGTCGGGATTCATCTTGTCTCCTTTGGGCAGTGAGGTTATGATTTCTTGTCACGTGGCATTTTTTGATGTTATGTGTTATAATCCGGTGCTTCAGATCAAAATGACGACAACTGCGCCTCCGGGGCACGTGCATGAAGACTTCTCGACAGTCATTCCCGAGGTCAAGCCGGCTCCGGCCGGTAGACAAAAGAAAACTACTACTCCATTATATAGGTAGGATCCTTCACACTTGCTTGCTAGTGTTGCTCTCTTCACACTGTCTCGTCCTCTCCAGATCTAAACACGACATCGGTGGTGTAACGCCCCGGATCAGATGCGCCAGGTGTCTTCCAGTTATTCGTCGTCTTTGCCATGTCATGTGCTTGCGTGTTGTATTTTGCCATGTCATCATCTGCATTGCATCTTCATGTTTTTCAAACTTGCATCCGGTCTTTTCCCCATTGTCTGTTTCGCGTTCCGACACTCTCACATGCACCCGTTGCACCGCTTAGACCTTGTTACTTGAGCGGGAGAAAAACGTTCTCGGAATGAGCCAAGATTTGTCAAGTGGCCTTGGTATATCACCGGTAGACTACCTGTCAGCTTTCGTTCCATTTGGAGGTCGTTTGACGCCCTAACGGTTAACCGTATAACCCCGAAACCCCTCTCTCTTTGCAGCCCATCACCCCTTCTTAACAGCCCATTAGCCCATCCAAACCCCCTCCATGCTCTCAGTCGTTGGATCATGATCGTGTGGGCAAAAACCGCTCCCCATTTGGACTCTCCTAGCTCCCTCTACCTATATATATGTCCCTCTCCCCCAAAATTCTCGGATGAAATAGAACCCTAACCCTAGCTTCTTCCTCCTCCCGCCGCCGGACATGTCCGCGCCGTCACCGGACGCGTCCGCCCATCAAGGCCAAGAGCCACTCTGGCGTGCCACGAGGCCCGCAGCCCTCTCTCCTCCGCTGGCTGCCCGCGTGGCTCCACGGGAGCCCGCCAGGCCCGGTCAGCTGATCTCAAGGCTGAGCGCCTGCTTCGCCTCCCGATCCAGCCCCGCCGCCGCTTGCCGGAGCTCCGCCGGGATCTCGCCGGAGACCTCCAGCAGGCCGGCCCCGTCCCTGTCCCTTCCCTTTCTCTCCACTGCTCTCGCTCTCCCTCACGATCTCTCTCTCTCTCCTGTTTTCTACAGGGAGCCGCCCGTCCATGGCCGCCATGGATCTCCGCGCCCGGGCGCCGCCGTCGACCACCGCGGCCGGATCCGGGGTCCCCTTGCCCGGATCCACCCATTCCCGGCCTCCCCGACCCTCGCCGTAGTCCCACGCCTCCACCCTGCTGGCGTTGACTTCCATGCCCGTAGTTGTGTACGAGAGAACGAGCCAACCCCGACTGCCAGTTTTTTTCGCGAGGTGAAAAAAACTGCAGTCCCTGAGATTCAAACTTCATATATCCATGTTCGACCCATCATAAATTCATTCATATTGCTCCGTTTTGCATGTATGATATATCGTAATGTTCATTGTGAGATGTTGTACATTTTTTTCCACTGTGACATGCTTGTTTGAGCTCATCTTGATGCCCTAATCATTGTTGCAAGAGTGCTATATGATGTTAACCTGCTGAGACTGTTATAACTTGCTGTTGTCATTTTCGTTGCATTTTGTGTGTGTATCTTTTGAGCATGATGTCTACATGTGTTTTGAACTATAGAATACCATCTTTGCGTAGGAGCAACTCTTGGTTTTTTAATCCTTGTGGTGACTAGGACAAGCATGCAAAGTAGGCTCCATGATGTTGCTGTTTTCAGACACTGTTTTTGCAAAGTCCTTTTCGTGTTACATTGTGATGCTATGTAAAACTGCTGCTACAAGTGAATTCATGCATAATATGGAGATGTTTACTAAGGATGTTTGGTTATACATGTTATGATCTATCCATCAATGCCCTTGGTTGCATTTATATCGTGCTGTATCTTGTTGTTATCATGCTACAAACTTGCAAAATAATGTTGCTATCAGCCTGTTAACATTAAGTTCAGTTTTGCCATGTGTTTTGCTAGTGATCCATGCACCCTATGAACTTGATTTTTCCATTCTTAGCTTCATAATTATGCTATAGTACTGTTGGTTGACTTCACATGCCGTGAAATGCCTTGTGGTTAGTGGTACAAACTCACCAACATGCCTACTTATCGTTGTTCCTGCCATGTACTGTTATTTTCACTGTCTGAATCTGTCGTATCATTTGCCATGATTGCATGGATGCTACCATATTTTCTGTTGATCTTTGGAATAAGTTCAGTAAGTGAGTTTTATTAAGTGCTTCTTTTACATGCCATGCTCAAGTTTTCCATGATAGCTTGCTGTAACGTGTTGTTTGATAGCTCTAAACATTGCAACCTGATGTTATTTCTGTCATGCTCAGTGATTTTCTGCAAAGTCTGTGAATCTGTTATTATTTGCAATATTGCCATGTCCTTTTGAGCATGTTCTATTGGTTTGTAGAGATAGCTCAGTTTTCATGTTTTGTAATGCTTCACCTGTAAATGATGTCTGTGCCTTTTATTTTCATGTTGAGTTTCTATAGCATGCTGTTTTGATGCCTGCAAGATGCCTAGTTGCTATTTTGGACAGCTTGTCCTTTAAACTTGTTTCATGTGTATGTGTTGAACCGTTGCTCCGTTTTGAGTGTGATCTATATGAAACTTGCTTAGTTTTGCATGTAGTTTCATGTTACCTTGTTGCATCCATGTTTTGAGTGTGTTTGCTTGATGTTTGAATGCATTTTGCATTACTGCCATGTTCAACTTGTTTTGCTCATATCTTCTAGGCCGTAGCTCCGAATTAAATGAACTTTATATGTAACTTGACTAGAAAACTATGTAGATCATCTTGATGCATTTTAAATTGATGTTTAACAACTTCAACATTGTGTTCTAATCAGATCTATACCAATTTCGAAATTTGTATATGGGGTCTTTCCGGAATTGTTATGTGTTGTTTCCGGCCTCATTTAACTTGCTTTGATGTGTTGTTCTTGTATGCATCATCTCTTGCCATGAGTAGCTTCATATAGCCTTGTCATGCATCATACTTGTTTGAGCATCTTGTCTTGTTTCGTGTTGTGTGTTTACTTTGTTGTTTGCTTCTTTCCGGTTGTGCTTCTTCTCGATAGTTCCTGTTTCGTTGCGATCGTGAGGATTCGTTCGACTACGCTTGGTTCGTCCACGTGGCTTCATCTTCTTCATGGACTCATTCTTCTTCCTAGCGGGATTTCAGGCAAGATGACCATCACCTTGGATCTCACTACTATCATTGCTATGCTAGTTGTCTCGATGCTATCGCTATGTCGCGCTACCTACCACTTGTTATCAAGCCTCTCTAATTGCCATGATAGCCTCTAACCTTTTTACCCTTCCTAGCAAACCGTTGCTTGGCTATGTTACCGCTTTCCTCAGCCCCTCTTATAGCGTTGCTAGTTGCAGGTGAAGTTGAAGATTACTTCATGTTGGAACATGTTTATGTTGGGATATCACAATACACTACTTGGGAAAAGCTTATACACAGAATCTTACCAGCAGCGCTCCACAAAATACCACGCTGCTGCTACTTAGCAGTAGCGCGTGTTAGAGAAACACGCCGCTGACAGGAAAATAGCAGTAGCGCGTCCACCACAAACAGCGCTACTGCTATAATTTCCATGACCTCGCCCCCCCCCTCGCTAGTTATAGCAGTAGCGCACTATAATGAACCGCGCTACTACTATAGAAGTTAGCAGCAGCGCGCTTATAGAAAAACCGCTACTGCTAAGATCATCCCACAAGTTTAGTCCCACCTCGCTCCGTGAACAGGGTGTTTACCACCTTAAATATGTTACTTCTGAAACTACCACAACCAGTTGGTCTTCACTGAACTCTATGTGTTAAATTTAGGCATAATATGAGTCCTCTCCGGTTCCTACCGGATAGGACTCATATTGACAATTCAGATTGTACACAAAAAGATCATTGATGGCCAATGTATTTTTTGCATTGACGTATTTTTTGTATAGTTACACTTAGCAGTAGCGGTTTATGTGCAAGGCGCTACTGCTATTCAGATTAGCTGTAGCGCATTTTGGCAAACGCGCTACGACTATCCCTACCTTATCCCCACGCGCACGACCGGCCCTCACTCACACTCTCACTCTCGCCCCCCGTGCCGATAACCGCCGCCGCCTTCGTCCGTCCGCCGCCGAGGTACTCCCCTCCTTCCGTCCCTCCTCCCTCCTCCTCGCACATCCTCCCTCTGCTGGCCGCCCCTCCTCCTCCGCTTGCCGCCCTCCTCCTCTGCCCTGCGGCCGCCCTCCTCCCTCCTCCGGCAGCCCTCCTCCTACCGCCTCGACCTCGCCGCCCCTAGCTACCTCTCGTCGCCCCCACCCCTGCCACTAGTTAGTACTAGATTTAGTAGTTGTATATGTTAATTTAGGGTTCATAGCTAGTACTAGATGTTGCTTAGTTAGTACTAGATTTTTAGTAGTAGTAGATGTTAATTACTAGTAGTGATGGTACTAGTTAACTAGATGTTGCTTAGTTAGTACTAGATTTTTAGTTGTAGTTGAAATAGTTTACTAAGTAAATTAATATAACTAGTTGAACTACTTTAATTTTAGAAAGAACTAGTTTTTTTCTATTTATAGTAAGTTTATATTTAGTAAGAACTAGTTGAATTAATAAAACTAGTTGAACATGTCATATTTGTTGTTATTTTTTAGTTTAAGCAATTATTCGGGATGTATTAGTGATAACTTATATGGTTTCTCAGGTGACCACCGTCGTCCCTGGCCACCGACCCTCCTACATCCCCGCCTTCGTCCCGTCACACCGACCCCTCCGACATCCCGCCGTCGTCCCCTGGCCACCGACCCTCCGACATCCCGCCGTTGTCCCGATCCACCGACCCCCTCCGACATCGAGGTGAGACCAGCCAAATATCCTTGTATATCTAGTGTTGTTGCTCAAATAGGATATGTGGTTGCCCAAGTGGCCGTTCATGTTCAGTTTACATCTCCGAGTGGCCTATTTTTTGCCGAAGTGTTGATTAATTTCCGTTCCGGCAAATTTCAGGTGCTCGATATGTCCTTTTTTAGCAAAGGTCATGCCGGATTTTTTCGTGAATTCTGGCATGACTTGTGCTAGAATATGTACAAGTTTAATCTATGAATTATGAACGTAGGAAATGTCGTACTTGACGGTCTCCTCGGGGAGTGTAGCTGGTGCCATGATGATCGAGGTATGTGCGACAGTTCGTTCACCGACGAAGGTCGGCGCTTCAGCATTAAGCTCGAGGAGACCTTCGATTGTGAAACGGTACGCAACAACGACAAGTGTTTTTTCGTAATTAAGCATGACTTCAACTATTTCAATGTCTAATTTTCATATTTTACAATGCAACTAGCTTATCTCGTGCCATGCAAGACGCTATGTCTTGGAGATGATGGGTTTTGAAGACCATGAAAATTTCGAAACAAAGAAAATACACCTAAGGACCCATCATGATATGGATTTTGAAGTAAATCTGTGCAATGCTTAGAGCGTAACCCATTTTGGTTGCCAAAATTGGGAAGCACTTTGCAAAATGTATGGTTTTTATGAGGGTATGATTTTCACCATGGATCTTGGTGATCCTGACATCGAGCAAGACAATATGGACATTTGGGTCCTTGTTGATACGCTTACGATTGTACCGCTATGTGAGTTTCTCAAACATAGTTATTAACTAATTTATATTGTTTATTTCAAAATTGTTGATAGCTTATTTTCATTGACAGCTTATTTTGATTCTTCAAAGACTGTGTGGAATATGGTAGATAAAACCCACTACACCGATGGCACCGAATTGGAGACAGGCTAATCTCCATTCTCCATAATGGAGAGTCAGGGGCTATCTTGTTTTTTGCTATTTTACCTTAGAAAATGTAGTAGGTCTTAATCGAATGTAGTAGGTCCTATGAGGTGCAATATGTTTATTATGTGGTAATGTGTTAGAGTTGATAATGAGGAGTACTTGTGATTACGACTAGTGACCAATTTGCTATGTGATGTCATTGATGAAAACGATGATCTTGAGGAGGTGTTATATGACAATGATGTATTATGATGATAAGTTGTTAATGACATGATGATGATGATGATATTATTATATCATTGGGTGAAAGAATCGCGGATTAGTTTCAAGTGGATGGACATCCACTTGAAACTAATCCGCGGTTCTTTCCCCCCGTGATGTAATAACTCATTATGATGTAAAAACAATCTCTAAATTCCTGTTGTATGAAAACTTGTGTAAAGGTGTATGAATACAACATGAAATAAAAAAGAAACAAAATACTAAATAATAGTAGTAGCGCGGGAAAGGAGAAGCGCTACTACTAATTACCAGTAGCGCGGTTCTGAAGAAGCGCTACTACTAAGTCAATTTATCAGTCGTGGGTCCAGCGCCGCTTATTGCTAAGCATTAGTCAGAAGGCTTATCAAGAGCGCCTCGCCTGCCGCCATCGATAGGCCTAAAACTCAGCTGCTGCTAGGCTTTTCCCTAGTAGTGATATCTCTTATTTTGATTAATGCACCTATATACTTGGTACAGGGTGGATGGCTCGGCCTTATGCCTGGTGTTTTGTTCCACTCTTGTCGCCCTAGTTTCCGTCATACCAGTGTTATGTTCCTTGATTTTGCGTCCCTAACACAGTGAGGGGTATGGGACCCTCTTGAAGTTCGCTTTGAATAAAACTCTTCCAGCAAGGCCCAACCTTGGTTTTACATTTGCCTATCACCTATTTATTTTCCCTAGGGAGTCGCCCTCCCGAGGGTCATCTTATTTTAACCCCCCCCCCCCGGGCCAGTGCTCGTCGTGAGTGTTGGTCCAACCCGTCAACCGCCGGTGGTCACCAGGGGAAACTCTGGGCTGGCCTACCGGAAGTTTGGACAATCCGGTGTGCCCTGAGAACGAGATATGTGCAGCTCCTATCGGGATTTGTCGGCACATTCGGGCGGTCTAGCTGGTTTTGTTTTACCATTATCGAAATGTCTTGTGCACCGGGACCCCGAGTCTGTTCGGATGTCCCGCGATGAAGGATTGTCTCCGCGGATCGTGAGCTTATAATGGGCTAAGTTGGGACACCCCTGCAATGTATAAACTTTCGAGAGTCGTGCCCGTGGTTATGTGGCAGATGGGAACTTGTTAATATCCGGTTGTAGAATACTTGAAGTAAACCCCTTTTAAAATACACCAACCGCGTTGCGTAACCGTGATGGTCTCTTTTCGGCGGAGTCCAGGAAGTGAACACGGTTTGGGTTATGTTTGAACGTAAGTAGTACAGGATCACTTCTTAATCATTTCTAGTTTGCGACCGTTTGCGTAGCTTCTTGTCTTACTCTTGTATTCGTAAGTTAGCCACCATACATGCTTAGTCACTGCTGCAACCTCACCACTTTACCCCTTCCTTCACTTCTAGGGAAAACGCTATACACAGAGGTATAGCAGTAGCGTTGGTCAAAACTCGGCGCTAGCGCTACTTAGTAGTAGCGCTTGTTGCAAAACCACGCTACAATCATTATTTTAGCAGCAGCGCGTCTTCACGTAAAAAGCGCTACTACTAAAATTCTCTCACTAGTGCCGGTAGGCTAGGAATAGTAGCAGCGCTTCTCCCGAAGCACGCCATCGCTAAAAACATTGTAGCAGCGTGTTTCTTCTTTACACAGCGCTACTGCTATGTAAAAGAAAATAAATAGAAAAATAAGTAGAAAAGTAAATGAAAATGAAAGAAATAGAAAAAGGAGAAATGAAAAAAAGAAAATGTAAAGAAAACAAAAGAAAAAGAAAAAGAAAACAGAAAGGGTTAGTTGCAGCGTGTTTCTCTAGAACACACTATAGCTATTTAGCTATAGCGTTTCAAAGAAAACGCAGCCGCTAGTTTGACTAAAATCCCGGCCTGCTCAAAATTTTGCTAAGTCCTTTTCCCCCTCTCTACTCCCCATGTCCCCAACTGCTCCATCGCCCGTTGCCTCGCCAAGACGCGACCACACCGCCGCCGCTTGTAGCTGACCACACCGCCCGTCAGCCTCGAGGCCGCCTCGACCTCACAAATGGGCGCCCGAGGCCGTCGTCGACCTCACTGTCGCCTCCCTCGAGCTCGCCGATGCCGCCCTCGACCTCATCGCCGCTGCCCGAGCCAGAGCCTGCCCGAGCCGCCGACCGTAAGGCTATGCCTCTCATGTCCCTACCCTCCTATTTCTCTCTGCTAGGGCAATTATATATATATATATATATGTGTGTGTGTTGATACTGTGTTGATGTTCATATGAACCCTAGGTGTTCATATGAACCCTAGATTTTTTAGGGCAGTAGGCATTTTATAGCATTTAGGAAAAATGATTTGCAATTTTTTAGGAAATTAGCTAGGGCAATTTTTATGAAAATTCCTAAACAGTAATTCCATTTAGCTTTAAACTAATAGAGGGTATATAAATAATAGTAGCATTTAGATTTAAATTAACAGAGGGTATAAACAAAAAACACTTAGCTATAAAAAAATATTTTGACTACGGACCTGAATTTGTTCCAAATTTCATTCAAATGAAAGTTGAATTATTTAGCTATAGAGAAAAAACAAAAGTATTTAGCTATAAATAAAAAACAGTATCTATGGCATTTAGCTATAAACAAAAAACAGAATTGTTTTTCTTTTCAAAAACTTCGTCAAACAGGACAGTAGCTATAAATACTTTTAGCTTTAGACAAAAAACAAAAGTATTTAGCTATAAATAAAAAAAGTAGCTATGGCATTTAGCTATAAACAAAAAACATAATTGTTTTTTTCAAAAACTTGGTCAAATGTAACAGTAGCTATATGTCATTGATGTTCATTTGCATATTCCATTATTGTTGATTATATCTTCACAGTCAATCAAGCTGCCATGGACTTTGTTCAAACAGAAAAATGGACTTTGTCACTGCAGCTGGTCAACATTCTTGTCAGTCTCACAAAGAGCAGGCTGTGATCGCCATTCACTTGACTTTCCCGGGCTATCACCGCACTGATTCTGCACGGCTCCCCGCACTTTCTGCCGGCCCTCTTATAAGATCACTACGCCGCCATTATCGCTTCAGCTCCTCACGGCTCATATCGCCTCTGTCATAAAGTTGCACAGCCGGGCGGTGCAAGTTTTCACTGGTGATGTCTCACGTCAGTTTTTCAATCTGCCCACACTGTCTGATGTCTCGACGCCATTTTTCTTGGATGTCTCACGTCAGAAATTGATCCCCGGGCAGGATTTATCACCGGTTTCCTGAGTTACGTCACTCAATTATCGAGGATTGATGCCCATCCTCTGCCGCTGACTACAGCACACATTTCATCCTTTCCGTCAGCCTTCCACCATCCTACTACGCATGCAGGGAAGACCTCTTATTTGTGATTGCAATTAAACCGGCCCTCCTCCTCGACTCAGCCAAGATCACTCTAGTTAGGCATTTTAGGTAATGGCGAACTTGACTAGTCGAGGAGGAGGACGGTTTAATTACATCACAAATAAAGTTTCATCACAAGATAACTCAAAGTTTTGTCATACGGAAAGTATGAACTAAATGCATACATTGTCATATATCGACAATCACTCCAACATGCCGTACATCCATCGAGGTCGTGGAGATAGTCCCCAGCTTAGTGAAAGGCTTCATGTCGAGACGCCGAGAGGCTATCCATGTTCGGACGCCTTCCCGCCGACATTTGTCCTTCTCCGTGAGAACATCCCTGTTTTTCCGACGACTCTTTCATGATGATTTGGGCAAGTTCGCGCTGGATGTTATGGAACTCAGCTCAAGTCGATGATCCTCGATATCTCCTATGCCCTTCGCCCATTGCAGAATATGGGCATCGCCAGATGTAGGTGACATTTGAAGGTTCCGTGATCCCGTCTGCACTCCAAAGATGTGGTGTAGGACATAGAATCCATCATTAAGAGAATCGCTCGTTGTCGGATGCAGCAGAAGTCGGTCTTATGGGTACGGTATGCCCTGCCGCCCCTTCTCTTCTTGTCCCTAACCTCTCCACCCCTTGCTTGGTAGTAAAACATAGCACTGTCGAGAACATCTTTGATGTGGGTGTAATCCTTTTTGTGAATGCTCTTCGACGAGTCCAAGTAAAGAGCGTGGGAGAATTGGGGGTAGAGGATGATGAGGACGGCGCGCTTCGCTGGGCCAAGCGCAAAAATAAGTACACCTCAAATTAATTAGCCTCCACCGCAAATGAATTATTGAAATCGAAGGAAGGATAGCAGCACGGATGACTTACACGGGATGATAAGGCACGAGAATCGCCACCTTGTCCTTATTGGCGAAAGCATGAAAATGACGATGTAATCCTCGCCAGATTCACGCTTGCTCGCACATGTAGTCCCAAGAAGCTCTCGCAGCATGTAGTATGGGTCAATACAGTATATGACGTATCTACTCAACCCTAATGATGTAGTTCATGTGCAAGGCATAAATGCGGACAAACGTAAAATCCAGCTTCTTCACGTGAAACATGTCGTAATATGTAATTGAATCGAGGAAGAACTTATCCGCAGGGAAGCCGCCGACGCATTTACATTTGCCGCGAACGCTAACCACGCATAAAGGGTATCCCGGATCTTTCGAGGCGATGAGGCATTTTCTACCCGCAGCACATCGCCATGAAGTCTCCTTAGATCGCCAATCTGGACCGTAGCGCTGTTGCAGTGTAGGATTGGCTGACCGATATGCCATTTATCCGCATCGGGATATCTATACGGTCCGAAGCCGAGGCTGCCGAGGCGGCCGGATCATAGAATCAGCTTTTTTGCCTTTCCTCGCCTCTTCCTAGACTTCTTTACTACCGGAAGGTCGCCAATAATACGCTGAGACGGTAATTCGTGCACCGACTCATGACGCTCAAACCCTGAGGAGGCGCCAGTATAGACATACTGTTCAGCGCCATCGTCATCCTCATCCTCATCCATGGCGACGTCATCAGCGACTAATGGAGCCTCCTCCTAACCCCGTCCGCTATAACCCAACCCGACATTCGACGCTAATTGGGTAGGTTGGGTGTTGATGTTCATACCTTGCTGAGGCTGCGTGCTCGTGGGTGTGCTCCCGCCGCCTGCATTTAAGGCAGACTCTTTGGCCACAACAGACCCACCCATTGCAACAATCACCAAGCCACCATGGTGTCTCCTCGCCATCCACCAAAGAGTGTTGGAGGAGGAAATTCTCGTGGCCCGGTTCGACATCGCCATGGAAACCTTGAAGAAGTTCGGGGATCGCCAGCCGTGGAACAATGGTTCCTTCGGCTTCATTATCGTCGCTTTCCCCACGGCCACCTTCTCGTCGCCGATGGTGTATAATATGGTGCACGGGGTTTCGGCCACTGCAAAGAAAAGTTTATGGATGTGAGACATCCGAAAGGCAACGAAAACGTAGATTATACATTTATATTGAAGGGGGCCGTGTGACAGACATAAGTGAGGGCGCCGAGCTCAGCCAAAGGCGGCACCGCCGAAGCTTGTCCGTGCGGGAGCCGGCGCGGAGCAGTGTGCGGTAGCCGGTGGGAGCTGCGGGAGCAGTGTGGAGCATGTGCGGAGCTATAAGGAGCAAGTGCTCCCAAGAAGTCAACAAGGGAAAGTTCTTCATTTTTTCTGGATTTTTCCTTGTCCAAGTGATAACGCCCACACCAAGGAAGTAGACAAATCTGCAACCACCTGCTTTATGGCGGTAGCTATCACTGCTATGCATCGTTCGAGATGATTTCTTCTCAACCGTAATCTCAACCTTCTTGTCGATGTTTTCTTCCGCTAACCTCCGCCTTTTCCTTTCTCTCCTCCGTGGTCTCACGGTAGTACTTCTTCCACGTGGGCGCCGCCTCCGACACCGCACGCCGGCCCATACGACGTCAAGTATCCACCAGCTTGTCGCTTTCAATATGTTCAATGCCCGGTTGAATGGAGTGTCCCACTTGGCCTCGCCAATGCCTCAGACGGCAAGTCGCTTTCGCCGCAATCCGTGCTTTCTCTCGCAAAAGGCACAAGGATCGCTATACAAATATGACTAACGTGGTGCAAATGAATTGATCGTAAACTAAAATTACCAAAGCAGTCTCATGAACTCCGTGAATGACCGGTGTTGTCTCGTGAACCTTCTTCAAAGGGGTCCCAACGATGTCGGGCCCTCAGACGCCACGCCTCTGCGGACGGTGAAATCCGCCAAGGGGTCTGGATGCCTGCACTGCTGCTTCCGGCCCTCCTTGGCCCATTTGGACCTCTTTTCACTGTAACCACGGCTTCCGAGGTGGTGGCTCCCAATGTTCCTTTTTTGAAGCCCCTTCATGTACTTCGACATTTTTTTGGCAGCTTTGGCCTCGCAAGCCTCCTTGAATATTTGAAACTGCTCTTCCGTGATTGTCGGATTATCCTTTACAATCTCGGAGTACGGTTCCCCGTCGTTGATCTTTGCTTTCACTCGATTTTTCCAGCGGCCAACGCGGCCGCTAAACTTGGTCATGGCGTGTTTGTTTATCTTCTTCATTGCCGGGTCCTCGCCCGATCTTCATAATCCTTCTCATTCCGCCCGGGAATAAGAATATCTGGTGAAACTTCTTGAGGAGGGAGCTCCTCATATTTTTCTATCTTCTGTAGTGTCTCATCATTGATGGTGGCGGTTGTCCGTACGATGCAGCCAATTTGATTGTCGTAGCACGCCGCTGGCAGCTTCCTACGCCTTTGGCTCAAATTGCTGCCGCCCACCTCCGTGACCACCAGCCTAGTAGTCCTGAGTTTGTTAGGAACCCGCTGCCTCTTTGCTTTCGGGTTCTACACCGCTCCGCCTCCCCGAGGCAGCACCGGTCTCAGCTACCGGTCTCGATGCCGGTCTGAATCTCGGCGCCGGTCTCGGCCTCAAGACCGTCTGTGTCGGTCTCACCCCCGATGCCACCGGTGGGCCCAAAGAACAACATCGGTTGATCGCTTAAGACGGTTAAAATATTCGCTCTACCGCTGTAGACGTCAAGGTAATCACCGTAACCCCTGTCCCTTCATCGTTGCTAGCCATGTTTCCTATGATTAAATCTAGTCAATTAATTCTAGACCTAATAAAATGAATAATGACATAAAAAAGGACTATTTATTTGTAGGAATGTTGACTCCTTCCTGGTGCGGCAAATCCCGGGCACTCGATATGTCCTAGTTTGTAGCACAAGTCATTCTGAAATTCACGGAAAATTTTGGCATGACCTTTGCTAAAAAGTGGACAAATCGAGAACCTGAAATTTGCTTAATAGAAATGAATCAACATTCCGCAAAACATAGGCCACTCGGCATCATTCCCTGGAAACAACAAAGCCACTTGGGCACAATCGAACAACTTCAATGAAAAGATATAACATGAGCAAACACTATTGAGGAATTTGCATATAACATGGCCACTTCAATGAAAAGATATAACCAACAATAATGGAATATATCACAGTAAAAAAAAACAATAATGGAATATGCAAATGAACATCAATGACATATAGCTACTGTTCTGTTTGACCAAGTTTTTGAAAAGAAAAACAATTCTGCTATATGTTTATAGCTAAATGCCATAGCTACTGTTTTTTATTTATAGCTAAATACTTTCGTTTTTTGTCTAAAGCTAAAAGTATTTATAGCTACTGTCCTGTTTGACCAAGTTTTTGAAAAGAAAAACAATTCTGTTTTTTGTTTATAGCTAAATGCCATAGATACTGTTTTTTATTTATAGCTAAATACTTTTGTTTTTTGTCTAAAGCTAAAAGTCTAGGAACTACATTTTCTCTAACCCTTTTGACCTCACCAGAATTTCCACAACAAGACCTTCGTACCTATACCCAATTTCTTCAAAAATATTCAGGTCCATAGTCCAAATAATTCAAATTTCATTTGAATGAAATTTGGAACAAATTCAGGTCCATAGTCAAAATATTTTTTTATAGCTAAGTGTTTTTTGTTTATAAACTCTGTTAATTTAAATCTAAACGCTACTATTATTTATATACCCTCTATTAGTTTAAAGCTAAATGGAATTACTGTTTAGGAATTTTCATAAAAATTGCCCTAGCTAATTTCCTAAAAAAATTGCAAATCATTTTTCCTGAATGCTATAAAATGCCCATCGCCCTAAAAATCTAGGGTTCATATGAACACCTAGGGTTCAGATGAACACCTAGGGTTCATATGAACATCAACACAGTATCAACACATATTTATAATTGCCCTAGCAGAGAGAAATAGGAGGGTAGGGACAGGAGAGGCATAGCCTTATGGTCGGCGGCGAGGGAAGGCTCTGGCTCGGGCAGCGGCGGTGAGGTAGATGGCGGCGGCGGCGAGCTCGAGGGAGGCGACAGTGAGGTCGACGACGGCCTCGGGCGGCGGCTGTGAGGTCGAGGGCGGCCTCGGGCATGTGGTGTGGTCTGGCGGCGGTGTGGCGGTGTGGTCGGCGTGCATGGCAGGGCAACGGGCGATGGAGCAGTTGGGGACAGGGGAGTAGAGAGGGGGAAAGGACTTAGCGAAATTTTGAGCCGGGCCGGGATTTTAGTCAAACTAGCACAGCTGCTTTCTTTGAAATGCGCTTATAGCTAAGATAGCTATAGCGTGTTCCAGAAACGCTGCAGCTAACCCTTTCTCGCTTTTCTTTTCTTTTCTTTTCTTTTCTTTACATTTTCTTTTTTCATTTCTCCTTTTCTATTTCTTTCATTTTCATTTACTTTTCTACTTATTTTTCTATTTATTTTCTTTTACATAGCAGAAGCGCCAGAAGAAGAAACGCCGCTACAATGTTTTTAGCAAGAGCGTGCTTCCGGGAGAAGCGCTACATTATTCCTAGCCTCAATGGCACTAGTCGAGAATTTTAGTAGTAGCGCTTTTACTGAAGGCCTTTCTTTGCTAAAATAATGATTGCAGCGTGGTTTTGCAGCAAGCGCTACTACTAAGTAGCGCTAGCGCCGAGTTTTGACCAACGCTACTACTATACCTCTGTGTATAGCGTTTTCCCTAGTAGTGCCTTGGTGGGACCTTCGAGTTCCTCTCGGATAGGGTCGCATATTCGGCGTGACAGGTGGCCATACTCTCTCTCTCTCTCTCTCTCTCTCTCTCTCTCTCTCTCTCTCTCTCTCTCTCTCTCTCTACTCACCGCTGGTCACGGATCCAGCCGGATCCTCTCCGTCAGGGAAGGTGAGAAGGTGCAACGTTCTCGCGGTCGTCCTCGGCGACGGCTCTTACCCACTGCCGGCGCGTCCCGATCAGCGTGCCTTGCTGTCTCCCAAGCATCGCTAGCGAGGGAGGGCCTCCCACCCCTTCTTCCTTGCTGCCGTAGTGTGGGCAGATTCGGCCTCCCGCCGCCCACCTAGCGACATCCCGGCGACCCTCAGGTATAACTTCCTTCAAAACCGGCCTTGCTCTACTTCCCGAGCTCCCAACGACGCTGCATTTGTAGGTTTTACTATTTCTCGTGCCCCTCGTGTAGATAGGATCGATCGGCTGTTCGAAAACCACCTAATTTTTTACTGTTAAAAGGTAAAACTAGTTCATGCACTCGAATCTAGTAGTACTTGGTTCAAACAAGGAAGAAAGGGGTGGGGGTGGGGGAAGATTTATTACCTGAATCTAGGACTTGGTCGAAAGAGGAAATAATGGGGGCGAAAAGTAGCAGAGACTGGCTATCCAACTGGTCTCTAGGTCTAATAGGGAAATAAAGGGAAACGCAGTACAAACTCAATATAAACCCGATCTATTGGTTGAAAAGGGAAAGAAAGTGGGGACTAGGGGACAAGTCAACAGAGTAAGTCCAGCACTAGATTTGCTAGCCTCACACAAAGATAAGGTGGCTATATACTTAGAACAAAAATGGGACCAACCCAGATATCCTCTTCGATGTTTGCTGCCCCGAGTCATTCTTATGTAATGCCACCGGTAAAATGTAGCGATCGACCGTTAAAAAGTAAGGACACGTTAAACCAATGTTGTTTTCAATGTAATGCCTCCAGTAATATGAATCAATGGCACTTTTTTGTGTCCTGCTAAATTTCCCATTAACATAAGTTGCTTCTTTTCGTTAGAGATGCAACTGTCCTGGTCCGCCTACTCTCCCGTGCCCAAATACCGACTCTGTAGCAGTTGTTAATGTAATGTTGCTGGTAAAATGAAGCAATGGCACCATTAAAGTAATGTCATATTTAACGGTTGTCATAGTTAATGCCCACACTAATATCTAGCAATGCTGCTAGAAATTGCTACTGTCCTTGTACGATTGCCATTTAGATAAGGAACATGATTTTTTTCATTTGATGCATGTTTCATAACTTGTTAGTCACCCTCCTTTCCACCTTTTTTGTGCAAACAGAGATATACATTTCACGCTTGATCTTAGTTGAACTGCACAAATGATATCTAAATTATAATTGAACATTCCAGGAGCTTCACGACCAACCTTGATGTTGCTCAATTTTATTGCAACTAATGAAGAAGAAGCTATGTGGGTTTCGTTTTCTGATGGAAATGGAACCGGCTCTGGAGCCCTTTTCTTAAAAAAAAGCTGCTAGCTCATGGGACATTGCTTCATTTTAGGTGAATCGCACCAAAAGGTCCCATGAATTGAATCATCCATGTTGGTGATCGTGTCATCCCTTCTATGATGACGTTGACTGCAGATATGGTTCCCATCATGAGGTATGTTCCTTTTGGTCCATTGTTTGCCAAAGATCCCGCATGTTAATCCTGCCCTTGTGCTACTTGTTTTGGCAATCGCCATGATAAAGCAGTAATGTTATTATTTTGCACCTTAATCGAGTGGCACTATTAATTTGAGGCAATGTTTTGGCACCGCTAGTGCCACTGTTTTTTTATATATCGAAAGAGGGGGTTCCCTTCGATTTCATTAAAGAAACCCAACCATAGAGAACCATTATCCGACAACATCTCAGTGTAAACGGGCAGTTATGCAAATACTACTGGAACGGACCGAGTACTAGCAGGAGACAAGTTTGCCACATAAGCTAGGCAGGTAAGGGGATGCAGCACCAGCTCGACCAAGTTTGGATTACAACCCAAATGCTACCACAGAAACATCAGGGGGAAGATAGGGACTGAAAGAGCCAGCTTCAAAGATCCCGTCTAAGCACCCCTGCCTTCATCCTTATGCGACGACGGTACACCTCGTTTGCCACCTGCTCGACCCTAGTGTCACTGATAAAGTGAAGTAATAATACAGTTAAAATAGAGCGATTGTCCTCTCTGTCATTTCATTTCCAATGTAGATAAAGAAAGTGCTTCTCTTCGTTAATGTATGTTTCATAAACTAGTCCCATTGTTAATGTTTAAGCATTTCTGCAAACTGGGGTGCTTAATTTTAGTTGATCTGCACAAAAATAGAGATTTGAATGTCTCAAGGCCCCTCCATGTACTACCGCTGTACACTGATGTTCATCACTGGCAGAAGGTGTATCGGGGAGACTTGGGTCGATTTCCAGTATTGTTGGGAATATAACTATTCTTGTAAACCGCCCAGGAGGGGACGGGTTATGCAAAGGTGATTCATCGTATGAAGCCCAAGATCAAGCATGAAGATGGCGGTTCAATAAGAGGTCTAAAGCCCACGGGCGACTTGAGGCCCGTAGTGATAAACCGTCGTAATAGCATGACTTGTATTGTAAGGCAGGATTAACTAGTCACCAAGCCGGACACTGTTTATGAGCCGGCCGGGACTCTGTAGGCCGCAGGGCGTCAACCCGTGTATATAAGGGGACGACCCGCCGACGGCTTATGGAAGGTAACATCTGATCGAGAGCCGGGCATAGCGTATCTCGCTCCCTGGTCATAGAATCCCTAGCAATACCAACCCAACTAGACGTAGGCTTTACCTTCACCATAAGGGGTCGAACTAGTATAAAACCTCTCTCGTGTCCCTTGTCCCGATTAACCCCTTTAAGCTTCCTAGTTGCGATGGCTCCACGACTAAGTCCTTGCAAGAGGAAATCTGCCGTGACAAAACCATGAAATTTGGCGCCCACCGTGGGGCTAGTGCACGGTGGATTTGAGTTCTTGAAGGGCAACTTCGAAGGGCTCAAGGGATACGCTGTGGGCCGGATGACCAAGAGTCGTCGCGGCAAGATCTACATCGACGACGAAGGCTGGGGCCCCGACGCCGGCTCAATTGAGTACGGGTACCGGGTTCCCTTCGGCGGAATCCACGTTTTCATCGGCCGGATCGGTGAGCCGGGCCCTGAGCCGGACAACTGCACCGACCTCGTCGAGACGGCTCAGCGTGCGAGACCCGCCCGTGCTCAACCCGTCGTGAAGCGTGCCTTCGTGGGTTGCATCCATGGAGGAGAACTTTCTGAGGGATCTGTTGATGGCGGTGAGACGGCCGTCCACTCCGATGGTGATTCGTCCACTGGTGAGACAGATTTGTTGTATCAACTGCAAGATGGCAGGCTTGGGGGCTGTTCCGATGGCAGCAGTATTCCGGACCCCTTTGAGCCGCCAAGCTAGGTAGGGGTCTTCATGGCTGGCGCTCAGCCCCGCCAGAACTCTACGGCTGCGGCAGCAATAACGTCCGGGTCAGGAGCGGCTGGGGCAGGAGGCCTTGTGCACCCGCCGGCTCAGGTGCTGCTTGATCTCATGGATAAGCTGACGGCCCTGTTAACCGCCACAGTTATTCCTGCAAATCAAGAGGAACGTGATGCAGAGGTGGCACAGGTGCGTGAGGAAATAGCTTCGGGCCAAGGAGGCCTTAGCAGCAGAGGACACCAAAGTTGGCTGCGAGGCGGCTTTGGATGCACGGGCCCAGCAGCTCCAGTCAGAGGCTTTCCAGCTTACAATGAACCTAAAGTGTCTAACGAAGTGATGAGGAGGAGACACCAGAAAACTCAATCCCGTTTGCCTCCGGTTTATGATCCTCGGAGCCTTTTTACCACACCCGGAGCCGGCCCTAGTAACCCGCCAGAAGCAAACCAGTTCATAACACCCGGACCAGGGGGACCGGTTCAGCCTCGGGTGATGGCACCTCCTCATGGGAATATGGCCCCGCCTCGCTACGTGCCAACGCCACCGGGTCATTTTTCTAACCCCATGGAGAACCTGATCGCAGCATCAGCACGTTTGGCGGCTCTCCCAGTGGACGGCGATGATCCAACAATGGTGGAGACGCGAAGGATCAGAGAACTCGTCCAGATGGCTCTTGCTCAGCAAGAGGCTTATTCCTATAGCCGAGAAAGGATTCATTCGAATCCTCGCCCAAGCCGGAGTCCGAGATAGAAGGCACATGGAGTCGGAAGCTTTGTCAAGCAACGCCCAGCGCCGTAACCAACCCGGCGGTTATAACCCGGTACAGGACCGGATACGTCAGGAGGACGAGCGGGCGGCTCAACTGGCGGCTCAGCAGACGGCTCATCAAGCTTTCTCGGATTACCCGACGACTTCCGTTCAGGCAGGAGTGGTGTCGGTGTCAAAACCGGCGGATCTCGGGTAGGGGGTCCCGAACTGTGCGTCTAGGTGGATGGTAACAGGAGACAAGGGACACGATGTTTTTACCCAGGTTCGGGTCCTCTCGATGGAGGTAAAACCCTACTCCTTCTTGATTAATATTGATGATATGGGTAGTACAAGAGTAGATCTACCACGAGATCAGAGAGGCTAAACCCTAGAATCTAGCCTATGGTATGATTGTTGTTCATCCTACGGACTAAAACCCTCCGGTTTATATAGACATCGAATAGGGTTAGGGTTACACAGAGTCGGTTACAATGGTAGGAGATCTACATATCTGTATTGCCAAGCTTGCCTTCCACGCCAAGGAAAGTTCCATCCGGACACGGGACGAAGTCTTCAATCTTGTATCTTCATAGTCCAGGAGTCCGGCCAAAGGTTATAGTCCGGCTACCCGGACACCCCCTAATCCAGGACTCCCTCAGTAGCCCCCGAACCAGGCTTCAATGACGACGAGTCTGGCGCGCATATTGTATTCGGCATTGCAAGGAGGGTTCCTCCTCCGAATACTTCATAGAAGATTTTGAACACAAGGATAGTGTCCGCTCGCAAAATAAGTTCCACATACCACCGTAGAGAGAATAACATTTACACAAGTTCAATCACGACGTATTCCGCGGGCGTGACATCACACCGGCCAAGCCTTTATTCGAATCACTTTTACCGTCCCCACCTCGGCATGTTTAGCGAGGCGGTTTCCTTGGCACGCCTTGTCAAAGCAGAGATCGTGTCCCTTATTCCGGGATTCTCATCAATACGCAGTGGTAACCCAACCGCGCCTGGCACGCCTCCTCTATCGGGCGAGTCCCGAGCAGTCACGGGAGGGCTCACGGTATTCAACCTCTTTATAAAGAGACCAAGGCCCCGCTCCTTTTTCTCAATCCCCATCGAATCCTCCCCTCGCTTTGAGTTCCAACACCCAAAGCTCCAGATTCAGGCGCTTCGGACCTTCAATGATGTCCGGCTCCGACCTCCAAGGCTGGTGGATGCCTTCCTCCGTCACGGAAGAAGACGTCCTAAAGCTAAGAGATGCCAGGTATCTAACCGGTGAAATATCGCATAGGCTTCCTGCTCAAGGGCAGGTTATTCCCACTCCCAAGCCCTGTGAAAGTGTGGTGTTCGCGTCTCACTTCCTTCGGGGGCTAGGCTTACCGACGGACCCCTTCGTGAGGGGGCTCATGTTTTATTACGGGCTGGAATTTCACGACTTGGATCTGGAGTCCATCCTCCACATCTCATCATTCATCGTCGTGTGTGAAGCCTTCCTCCGCATTACCCCTCACTTCGGATTGTGGCTCAAGACCTTCAAGGTATAGCCAAAGATGATCAAGGGGCAACAAGCAGAGTGCGGAGGGGCTGTCATAAGCAAGAATGCTGACGCTCCATGGCCCGAGGGCTCTTTTCAAGAGGAGCTCAGCCTATGGCAACAAGAGTGGTTTTATATCACAGCTCCCAGGGGCACCAAATGGGAGGCGCCACCTGCCTTTCGCTCGGGTCCTCCACCAAGGCTGGCGTCGTGGCTCAATAAAGGGCTTGACTGGGGGGCGTCCAAGGACATGCCCTTGTTGCAGGGCCGTATTCGAGACCTCCTAGAGAGAGATCAATCTGGTCGTAGTAACGCAGGTCATGCTGATTCATCGCATCACGCCTCGCAAACGCCACCCTCCGCCTGTGGGAGTTCAATCCGAGGGACCACGAGCTCTCCAACATTTTATGGGCGCAACGCCCGTGGAGATGTACAAATTGTTCTTCGGATCACAAGCAATGTGTCCGGACTTGACCGAGGACGCAGGTTTGAGCTGCAATCGCCCGGATGCTCAAGTAAGTAGTCCCGCACCCGGACACGCTATCTGTATATTTATCATATACTTGCCCTTAAAAGAGTTGTCCCCTAAACAGGAGTGGATAGCGAAAGCAAATCTGATCAGGTGTCCGGCCCCCCTCCCTGAGACCACGCCGGATCCCGTGTTAACCAAGATGCTGGAGGTTGTGCCTTTAGAAGAAGGCGAAGGGGGGAACAAGGAAGCTACTGCCTCCGCGAAGGAGGTTATCAAGCAAGGAGGGATCGAGAATCCCTCCATCCAAGGGGAGAAGAGGACTGCCTCTAAAGATCCGAAGACCAAGGCCTCAAAGCGCGGGAAGTAATCCTCGCCAGAGGGTCCTGCGCCGGAAGATGCCCCGGCCGCATTATTTCCCCAAGGAGATCAGCCCTCCAGCGAGCCGTAAGTAGAGAGGGGAGTTTTTTCTTAAATAAGAGACATCCCTGTTTTATCTCTGAAGATGACCGAAATTTTACCTTGTAGTTCGGATCGAAATTTTACCTTGTAGTTCGGATCTCAGCCCATCTCAGCAGAGCTCGTCTTCGTTGGATCTTCATCCGGAGATGATGGAGAGCGAAACGCCTCCCCCTGCCGTACTGCCTAGCGAGGCGGATGATCCTGAGGTGTCGTCGCGGAGGGTTTCCCTGAATACGGCAGGGGAGAAGGGTGGTCGTAGGGCCCCCCAGAGCCCTCCGTGTCCGGCTTCGAAAAAGGCCATCAGACGAGTCCGACACCTCCTGGTGCACGGTCAGAGGAGTTGAAGGGTCTGCTCGGGCGAGTGTCTATCTCAGAGGATCACCGTGCATTGATGGGTACAGTGATTGAAAAGATTTCCTCCGCAGAAAGCGGGTTGTACGGGGCCGCCAGAAGTTTGCTGACAGGTTTTGAGGTACGTGCAATGATGTACCTTTTGACGGTTCCGCATATATAATCCCAGCTATAATGACGGCGTGCCGAGGATCATAATCCCAGCTATAATATTTCGCCCTTCCTATGTAGGTGGCGGATCGTCCGGTGGCTAGCCGGACTGATGAGTTCGCCGAACTAAACCGGCAACTTGACGTGGCGGATGCCGACATCGCGCTTATCAGTAAGCGGCTGGACGAGTCACAAGGTATGCAGTTTCTCCGCGGACACCTGGTAAGTGAGCTTGATGCCCGTGCCTAACAATCATGTATGCTTGATGCAGATGGTGCCGCTGCCATGGAGAACCTTCGGGCGGAGCTTGCCCGAGCCAAGGAGCAAGCCAGAGAAAGTGATGCGGCTGCCTTAAAGGCGACCGAAGAGCTAAAAGCCAAACAGGCTGCTCACTGCCGAAGCAAGAGGGAAATGGCCGAGATGGCCGTGAAGTTGAAGAATGCTACCGACCGCTGCGAGCTTCTTGAAAAAGAAGGTCGAGCGGAGCAAGAGGACCTGAAGAAGGCCACCACCAAGGCCAAGGATGCTCGCTCTGTGATGAGAGCTATGAAGGAGGAGCTACGTCAAGCCGGAGATATCGCGGCTGGAAAGCCCTTTCTGCTGCGGAGGAAGTTCACGGATCATAAATATGCTCCGTTGGACCGGCTGTGGAGTTTGGAGGATGCTTATCTGGACTTGGCGGCGAGTGCCGCGGACGCGGCCGAACACTTCGGAGATCAAAAGGATCACGAGATGGAAGGGCTTTTTTGGTCGCAGTTCCGTAGTCCAGAGCGTCCACTTCCGTTAACCGATCATTTGGCCGAATGGGCGAAGCTGAATAGATTGTCCGGGCTTGCCATGAAGGCTGTCGTGACTCATTTGTGGCCGAAAAGGCCCGAGCCAAAGAGTTATTTTGGCTTGGTGCAGCAGTTCCTTGGTGCGGTGCCGCATATCAAAGCAATGAGGCGGTCAACATGCATAGAGGATGCACGGATGGCTCTTGCCCGTGTCAAGACATACTGGGCTGAGATGAAGGCCACCGATGTTGCATCCCAAGATTCGGACGGAAGCCGAGTACCTGTCGAGCACTATTTTCAGGAAGTTCTGCAGGGCGCTTGTTTAATAGAGACGCAGTGCTCGCCGGACAATATGTTCGAATAACATGTATTATTGTGAAACAGTGTATCGATGGAATATAAAAGCTTTTTTATACTTGTGCCTTCAAGAATTAAAAATACCTCCTGTGCAGCCGTTAATGTATATGTGTATATAACCTGAAAGGTGGCAGTCCTTGGCTTCAGCCCCCACGCATATAATGCGGGGGTGTTTGCAGAAAACGCATTTTCACAATTGATCCAACATCTTGGTCCTACAAAGGAGGTGCTAGCGCAGCAAACTAGGCAACCAGATTATAATGCTTTATCACTTTCACTTAGCCATGGGAGTTCGACAGTGGGGCTACTATATAGCCCCTAGGGGCACCGCGCTCACCCGAATTTGGGGCGCGTATGTGCCTGGCCGGGAAATGGCCTTCGTCAATGCGGAGGAATTCTAAAGATTCCAGCGGGTCATCGAGTGGTTGACCAGTCTCACGCTATATCATGACAGTCAGTTTTCGGCTTTCTCTACTGAGGTGCTCCCCTGGCCGAACCGGGGGCACAATCACGGTAGTTCTCCTGGTGCCGCATTAGCCGATAGAGCGGAACGTAAGGCAGCAAAACAAAGGAGCCGGGCAAACCCAACGTTTGACCAAAGACATGATTCGGAGATGATGCATATAAGGCCTAACTCAAGACGCCGAACACTCCCTAAGGTATTCGGTCTTTATGAAAACGGGTCGAACAATCGCCCTTGGTAAAAAGCCCCTGGTGTCCAGTGCACGCGAAATTCGACGCGTGGCCTATGCCAAAACGCCAGCCTCCTCCTTGGTTATAGCAAGAAATCGGGGGATGTGTATCAACAAGAGACAGTGAAAAAGGTTTACGCAGGGTCTTAATCTAAAAAGAATCCTTGCAACGGGTCCCTGCTGCACGTCTGCGCGGTGTCTCTGTTGCAGCCGTATCTGGGCCAGGTGTAGCACGGTGTTCATCTGTAAAAGAGAGGAACTTAGTCGAAAAAGATCGTGCGAAAATGTACGTTATATTAAATAAACAAAGTACAATTAAAAAAATGAGCAAAAATTGAGCTTTATTGTCTTTTGTTGTGGATGCGCGGAGCCCCTTGTACGGGGGTATGCGTCTAGTGAGCCCTTGTATGCTTACGCCGGACTCGTCCAGCCGTGTCAAAGTGCAGACGACCTGTCTAAGTGCTTGTATTGGTGAAGCCGGTTTTATTGTGGGGCAGTCATGGCATCCGCACAATTTTCCGGACTCGAGGAACCCTCGATGTTTCCCTTTAATGAGATGATGCCGCGTGGACCGGGCATTTTAAGTATAAGAGATGCATAATGTGGTATTGCGTTAAAGAGGGCGAAAGCTTCGCGTCCCAATAGTGCTTGATAGCTACTTGTAAATGGGGCGAGGTGGAAGGTTAACTTTTCACGGCGGAAGTTGCTGGGTGAGCCGAACACAACTTCTAGCAGTAGAGAGCCCGTACAATGGGCATATGGGCCTGGCGTTACCCCTTGAAAGGAAGTTTTGCTATGGCGAAATTTGGTTGGGTCTATCCCCATTTTGCGGATTGTGTCCTGATATAGCAGGTTTAGATCCCTGTCACCGTCCATTAGGACATGTGAAAATTGGAGTCCCTCAATTATTGGATCTAATATCAAGGCAGTCCAACCTGCATTCCGTATAGTTCTAGAGTAATGCTGATTGTCGAAGGTGATTGGTTTTAACAACCAGTGGCGGGACTCCTTCGGGATAGGCCGTATGGCGCGTACCTCTATGGGCGCCGCTTTATTTTTCCCTTTTGTCACGCGAATTGAGTTTACTATTTTGATTTCTTGTGGGAAATTCTTTTGTTTTCCGGTGCTCTGCTTTTGGGGTTCGTCATCGTCCTCGCTTGGTGTGTCGAGCCCCTTGTGTTCGGCGTTGAGTTTGTCGGACTGCTTGAAGACCCAACAATATATGTGGGTGTGGTTTGCAAGCTTCCCGGGAGTACTCTGGATTTGGCATATCTTGTCCAAGATTTGGTTTAAGTTAGATAGCTCGTCCCTGTTATCCTTAAGGGGCAGCTTTTTATGATTCTGCCGAGAGATTTTGAATCTGGCGTTGACTGCCGTGCTCTTCGGGCTGTTTCCCTTGGTCCGACGCTGGTCCTTCCTGCGTTGTAGTTTCCCGTTTCCATCCCTGACTTCGGATGTACTTGGGTCGCTGGTACTGCATCTTTCCAGCCAGCTATCCTCTCCCGCGCAAAAGCGGGTCATGAGGCTTGTTAATGCGGCCATTTTTCTTGGCTTTTCTTGGCCGAGGTGTCTAGCGAGCCATTCGTCTCAGACGTTGTGTTTGAAAGCTGCTAAGGCTTCGGCGTCGGACGATCAACTATTTGGTTCTTTTTAGTAAGGAATATGTTCCAAAATTTCTAGGCTGACTCTCCGGTTGTTGAGATATGTGACTTAAATCGTCAAGATCCGGAGGTCGGACATAGGTCCCTTGAAAATTTGCCCGAAAGGCATCCTTGAGCTCCTCCCAACTTCCAATGGTGTTTTCGGGAAGGGTTTTAAGCCAATGTCGGGCTGGCCCTTTGAGCTTGAGGGGTAAGTATTTTATGGCGTCGAGATCATCTCCTCTAGACATGTGTATATGGAGGATGTAATCCTCAATCCAGACTCCAGGGTCTGTTGTTCTGTCGTATGCCTCTATGTTTACGGGCTTGAATCCCGCTGGAAATTCATGATCCAGCACCTCATTGGTGAAACATAGGGGGTGTGCGGCACCCCTATATCTAGGTGTACCGTGATGTTTGGATTCTTGATGTGTTGCATTGCTTACTGGAGCTTGCTTTCTTGGCCCGTAGATGGATCTAACTGGGCCATCTTTTTGATGCGAATCCTTGTGCGGATCGCATGCCGGCTTGTGAGCGGCGCCATTTTGTGACACTCCAAAAATTTTATTTGGTTTTCAGCAAAAACTTTGTTGGTTTTGAAGAAGGTCATTTAAACCCTTCCAAAAAAACCTCTCTCTCAAAACTTCTCCCTTGGCAAGAATTTTATTTTTGATATCTTCTTCAACCCTAGTGTTTAGTTATTAAAAACCTTTCTTCTGATTTTCCCCTTCTCAAATTTTTTTTTGGGATTTATTTTTCTTTTAAAAAGAAACCCTAGGAGTTTTGGGACTTCTCTTATTTTGAAACCATCCATGGTTTTACCATGCCTCTGTGGTAAATCTTCCCAAAACCCCTCCTTCCTCTTTGAAGAAATCTAAACTTTCTGTTCCAACAAGTCCAACCCATTTTTGGTTTTTCTTTCATTTATTTTATCTCCCAAAACAATTCTGTCATTTATTTTAAGCCTAGGTGATTTACAAAGCAAGTACCCAATTCTCTTTTAGTTTTGATCTCAAACCAACTTCTCTGGATAGTCTTTAGCACCCACAACCTAGATCCATCAAGATCCACTCTTCCTCTTTTCAAAATTTTCAAGTTTCAACCTGTGCAAGTTTGGACCAGATTTGTCAATTTTGGTGAAATTCATATCTTCTCTTCTCCAAAAATTCTACTAAAATCCAGGCAGCCCCCAGATGCAGTGAGAGGCCACCCCACCAAAGATCAGCTCAAGGAAATTTTCCCACATACCAAAATCATTTCGTCGAACACCTGGCCGGCACTGTTACTATGCACTTTCAGAAAGTTCAGAGTTTCAGAGAAATTCAGTGTCGTTTTTCGTCAGAGTGTTGTCACCGATCAACAGTGCGCCCTGGCGCGTTGCGCACGGCCTCTCCTCCCTGGCCAGAGCACCGCACGCCCTCTTGGACGGGTGCAGGTGTCGGTGGCGGCGAGCATCGCCAACGACGGCAGGCTCTGCGGTGGCAGAGCCACCGTGGCGACTCAGCGAGCCTGCGGCTTCGCTCGCCGCTGCTCAGGCCGCCCAACGCTCCCTTGCCCTCCGCGTGGCCTCGTGCACGCCAGCGCACCCCGCAGCACCGTCACCGTGGCCCGACAAGCACAGGGCGCGCCCTCTGCTGCCCACAGGCCCGCGCTGCCCCGTTCCATCGAACCCACCCAGAGCACCTAATCCGAACTCGTTTAGCGCCTAAACGGAACCAGTGGAAGTCCACGTTGACGCCCAACTCCCTAAACACCCCGACCAAGCTCCGCGCCGCCGTAACCATCACCGGAGATCTCCGTTCACGGCCACCTCCTCGGATCGCCTATAAAAGGAAGCCCCGAGCTCGTTCTCGACCACGCACCACCACTGCACCTCACCAACACCCCGCCAGGCCACTAGGAGGACCTCGAGGAGGTCTCCTCCCCCAACTCCGGCCGCCCCGATCCACCTCGGCCACCATCTCGATCCACTCCGGTGAGGCCTTCCCCGACGCCCAAACCTCGCCAGTAACCTCCTCGAGCACCCAGTGAGCTAAACCAAGATTCGATTTAACCTTCGCAGCCCTCCCCGACGAGATCCAACTCCACCCGAGCCGCTGTCCGCCGGAGCCAGGGCTGCCGTCGACGTAGTGCTCGCCGGCGACCACCACCACCACCCACCGACGCGGAAGGTCACACTGAGCACGTAGGTAACGCCCGATCCCCCTGCCTCGCCGTGGATTTCCGCCGGCGGCCACCGCAGCTCTCGGGCGCCGACGAGCTCTGTTTTCCCCGCTTGAAGATTTAAACCTGACGGGTGGGACCCGCCTGTCAGCCTCTCTTTTCTTTTTTTCGAACCGTTTTCTGAAAACGTATTCGGGCAAATACGCTTTCAGTCTGAAACGTTTTTTTGGTCTTTTCTGTTCAGCCCCCTAAGAAGTTTCTGTTTCATTATAGAAAGGTCCCTGGATTAAAACCCTTGTAACTTTTAAACAGAAAAGGATTTTTGATTGATTCTTTTTCTGTCCTCTTTAAAATTTTGTCTAGTTTTTATCAGATTTATTTGAAAAACAAATTGGAATATTTTTGTGCACCTCACGGTATTTACGATAGTGCGTGTATTTCTGTATACCGTAGATACCGGAGGAGGTGACGGAACCGCGAACTTTACCGAGCTAGGCTCCGACTACTCCGAACCAGGCAAGCATGTTTGAAATTTTGATATGATGGGTGTCATTGGCAGGTTTGCGTTAAGTAGTTCCATGACATGTTTATGAGCATCTCGATGAGGGTTTTATTATATGCAAAGTTGAGGCAAGTGAGCTTCGAAAATCCATAAGTGGTTGGATATGAGTTTGCATGGCCATGAGATGGCATGAGAATGGGTAAGATGGCAGTGTTGTAGCATGCGAGTCTTATGCCGGACCATTTGACCCAGTGTCAACATGAATCAGTCCAGTTCCCGTCCATTTTCCTTTTCCGTACTACCACATGTTTTCCGCAAGGAATATGGCTTAGTAAGTTGCAAACCGCTTTCCTGGTACACACCAAATCGAGAGGCCGGGATGACGGTTCCATGGCCCTGGATTAAAGCCAATCATCCGGTCAGGGGGCATGGGTGTTTCCGGTTGGGACCGAGAGGGGGTCACCCCTTAGAGCGCGCGTATATAAATTTGATCCCATGCTATTCGAGATTGTGATCTCCCCGTCTCAAAGTTTTTCTTGAACGCTGTCTAGGGTGATTCCTGGCATCGTGAGGTGGGATGGGTGTGTACTGGTTAGATACGTTTCTTCCGAATACCGTAAACGGAACTAGTCCTTTGTGACTACGGAGATCCGTTGGTTGTGGGTAATTTAGTACAAACTCTGCAGAGTCAATAAATCCTTGAAATCATCTTATCCATGTCCAAGTACTGTGTTCATCTTATCTTGTCAAGTGTCAGTCTCGGTGACAGAAACTCCAGAGAAACCACATGAGTGTTAAGCCCGGTTAAATGTTTATTCCTATGGATGGACTAACCCGTTTATTATCATGTGTTGAATATTTTTTTTCTATGAGCATTATTCTTGCAAGTTTAACAGATGTGAATAATGAATTTAAGCCCTTTCTGCGATGTTGCTCAGACGTCCGACTGTGGCACACTTGTTATTTACTTTGATATAAGCCCTTTCTGCAAAGTCGCTCAGACGTCCGACTGTGGCTCGCATATTTATTTAATTTCAATATAAGCCCTTTCTGTGATGTCGCTCCGACGTCCGACTGTGGCACGTATGTCTATTACTTTCAATATAAGCCCTTTCTGTGATGTCGCTCCGACGTCCGACTGTGGCACGTATGTCTATTACTTTCAATATAAGCCCTTTATGTGGTGTCTCTTAGACGCCCGACTGCGGCATGATTTACTGATTTGTTCACCCTTCGAGGCGCCGCCTGCATAACCCGATCGGTTTTCAGTTATTTTTGTGGATTTCGGGAGGACTACCACCTGACTTCCTTATTACTAAATAATGTCGTGCAAGTTCATCATTTGAATGTACATTACTAATTGCTCTTGACACATTCATGCATGCATTTGTTATATCTTATGTCCGAACTTTCTTGCGAGTACTTTCAAAGTACTCACCTGGCTTGTTGATTTGGCGAGATCTTGTGAAAGGCGATCTCATGGATGAAGAGTTCAATAGCGAGTCCGACGCCTAGAGGAGTCCCACTCAGTCTCGTGCGACCCTGGATTTGATCATTGTGTTATATCCGCTTCCGCTACCCAAATAAATTCATCGAGCCTCACCTCGACGCTCGATGAGCCGCCAGTATAGGAGTCACATTATCCACTCCACTGTGTTATTCCACCACCACTTTACCTCGGGTCAGTAGTATGCCACCACACCATTGTGTCATATCCGCCATTATGTATAATTATTGGCGTGCTTGTAATAAATGGTTGAGCACCCCAGCTCGACCCTGTAATATATTCTAATACTACTGGCTTATTGTATCAAGATTTTGTCTACCAGTCAGGAGGATTTTTCCTCGTACTGGACTCAAAAGGTTGGTTTCTCAATAAGCATTTTATTGGAAAACCGGTCGTGACAAGCTTGGTACCAGAGCCAGGCTGACTGTAGGAAGCCACTAGGTGCAATCGCTAATCGGTTATTAGCATAATTGAGCTAATTCATATTTTTGCAAATGTAGTCATTTTCTGACAGTCAGCATAAATTTATGATCTGATCACTCAGAATTTTTGCCTACTTTTGTAGATGGCTGGCAACGACTGCGAGTCACAGATGTTCGCCAACATGCCTGATGGGTTCGTCAAGCTTCTCTCCTTCATCGTCCAGGTCGCGATGGGGCCATCTATGCGCCCAGTCTTCACACTCTACCAGCACAAGGTCAACGACAGTCTGACCATGCACCAGGCCGCGGTGCAATTCAAGGGAGGGCGTGTTGAGTTACGCCGCTTCCGGTTCTTGGGGAGAGCCATGCCTACGGAGAAGCATGCGATGCAGATGGCAGCCCGTGAGGCGATAGTTCGTCTCAGGGATGTCCTTCCTTCGATGAAGACTCGTCGTTACCGCTACCTTCCATGTCACGTGCCATACACCTGTCACTACGCGTTCTCTTGCCTCAGAGGAGAATGAGACGAGGCTTTTGAGATGCTTATCGGGTATCTCCGGGCTCTGGAGGCAGCCTTCGACAACCTGGTGGACGACCTTGTGGCTGCCCGCATGGACTCAGTCCATGGCTGTGCCGCCAACAGGAGGGAGCTCCTGCACACCGCACCGCCACTGACTTTCGTCTCGTCCTTAGCATCTTATGCACCTACTACTCTCGCCACTTCTCATCGCCTGCCTACCACCGAGGAGTTCAACCAAGTCATTGCGCCCACTCCATCTCGCACTGCACCACCCTTTGCGCCCACTCATGTTCGTGTTGTTCCATATAGGGCGCCAGCTCCATCAACTCAGCGCAGTGCTTCACGTCTGGAGCCTATTAGCGAGGAGGAGGTTGAGTCCCCAGCCTCACTACGCCTCACCCTCGGCAGGCCAAGGGAAATCCTTACCACCTCCGACTGAGTACGCTTAGCCACCATGCGATGTACCGACTTGTACGATATGTTTATACGTACATAGGTTGTGAGAAGTAGCTTGCTTGCGCATCATGTAGGAACTGGGAGAAGTGCACTAGCCTAAATAACATGTCAGGATTATGTACGCATATCCTGAGTGATGTATTGTATAATTACTGCTTGTGTGTAAGATATGTAATGAGCGGTCCTTCTCCGTGCACAAACGTTTATTCTCTTGAAAAAATCTTGGAGCATTTAAAATTTCCCGTCTTCATGAATTTATTGACTTTTACGACTCAATTTCTTTTCTTATGAGTTTGACAAAATATATCCCCAGAGTGAAAAATGTCTCGTCCTTGGACGCGCTCCATGCCAAGTCCGCCAGAGCAAAATTATGGCACACAACCAAGCAACAATTTCACACAGGGGCAGTCAAGTCAACAGGACAGTGAAACAACACTTTCCCAAATGTGTCGTCTTTATGAGCAAAGTCTGCAACAACATCAGGAAATGATGAACCAAGTCATTAATATGGGAAATCACCGTGGACAGTATCAGCAGCAATCAAAGTTATCCGAGCTACAGAAGACGCGTCCCCAAACATTTTCTCATTCTGACAAACCTCTTGAGGCCGAGGACTGGCTTCGAGACATGGAAAGAAAATTAACTATTGCAGAGTGTTCAGATCTTGAGAAAGTGCTATATGCACCGCACTATCTCACTGGAGCAGCTGCATCGTGGTGGGAAAATTTCCTACACATGCACCCCAACGAAAATAATATAACCTGGGAGGAGTTCAAAGAAGGTTTTCGTGGAGCACATATTCCTAAAAGTCTTATGAAGATCAAGAAGAGAGAATTTGATGACCTCAAGCAAAGGACCATGACGGTGTCAGAATACAACAGTCAGTTTACTCTGTTGTCTCGCTACGCCAACGAGGAGCGTATGACTGAAATCAAGAAGATGGAAACATTCCTAGACGGTCTGGCGCCCGCGCTTAAATGCCAGCTGGTTGTGCACATGTTCCCAGATTTTAAAACGCTGGTGGATAAGGCCATTACCTTGGAAAATGAGAGACGCAGCTTGGAGGATTTTCGCAAGCGAAAAAGGGACCAGACTAATCAGGCTCGCAACCACTGAAGCAAGACAGATTTTCAGAAAGGTGGGACACACAAACCCACGACAAACGTCACACGCCCAATCAAGAATTTCCATGCAAGGGACAAGGATTTCACATACCACCCAGGCGTTACTTGCTACACTTGTGGAGAAGAAGGGCACTATGCCAAGCAGTGCCCCAAGCCAAGGAACTCGACCCCAAAGCCGAACAACGGTGGCAATAATTCAGCGCCAAAGCGCAACAATTTCAACCCCAATAACAACCACATGAAGGGTCATCTGAACCACGTGACCAAAGAGGAAGCAAAGAATGCCCCAGAGATCGTACTCGGTACGTTCCCTATCAACACAATACCTGCCATGGTTTTGTTTCATTCTGGAGCTTCTCACTCATTCATTTCGAAAAGTTTTGCCGTGCAAAATTATTTTTCGATGCTTCCCTTGGAAAAATCCATGATCGTCAAGTCTCGTGGGATTAAGCAAGTTACCCAGAGTTATTGCCAAGGTGTGATTATTGAGTTTGGAGGATTGAAGTTTCACGCCAACCTTATTGTATTGGAAAATAAAGGACTGGATGTCATCTTAGGGATGGATTGGTTAACCACCAACAAAGGTTTTATTGACTGCTTCAACCGGACCATAATTCTCACCCACCACCACGGGAAGACAACAAAAGTTTCAGCCACAGAAAGAAAAATATCCCGACAACCGAGATTGAACAAGGTGGATATTTCTGAATTAAGCAAGGTTCCAGTAGTGTGTGAATTTCCAGATGTATTTCCCGAAGAGCTACCAGGAATGCCACCAGACCGAAAGATAGAATTCAGCATTGAGCTAGCACCCGGAACCGCCCCCATTTACAAGAAACCATACAGGATGGCACCATCCGAATTGGTAATTGAAGAAGCAAATAAAAGAATTACTGGACAAAGGTTATATTCGAGCCAGCTCCTCACCTTGGGGTTCACCAATTTTATTTGCCAAGAAAAAGGATGGGACACTGAGATTGTGCATAGACTATCGAGCACTTAACATGGTCACAATCAAAAATAAATACCCAATGCCAAGGATAAATGATTTATTTGATCAGCTCGCTTTCAGGCCAAGGTCTTCTCAAAAATTGACTTAAGGTCGGGATACCATCAATTAAAAGTACGGACGGAGGATATCCCCAAGACAGCCTTCACCTCCAGACACGGATTTGTATGAGTTCACAAGAATGCCGTTTGGACTAACAAACGCCCCGGCATATTTTGTTCACCTCATGAACAAAGTATTTATGAAGTTTATGGACAAGTTTGTTGTAGTATTCATCGACGATATCCTGATATACTCCAAGACCCAGAAGAGCACGCTGAACATCTCCGAATCGTACTAGGAGAACTAAGGAAACATCAATTGTACGCTAAATTCAGAAAGTGTGAATTTTGTCTAAGGCAGGTAGGTTTTCTGGGCCACGTACTGACCCAAGAAGGTATTGCCGTAGACCCGGAAAAACTCAAGGCCGTACTCGGCTAGAAACCACCAGCCAGCGTAACAGACGTACGAAGTTTCTTGAGAATGGCAGGATACTACCGAAGATTTATTGAAGGATTCTCCACCATAGCAAAGCCAATGACGCAGTTACTCAAGAAGGACAAGAAGTTTGAATGGACGGAAGCTTGCGAGAAAAGTTTCCAAGAACTAAAAAGGAAATTAACGACAGCACCAGTATTAATTGTGCCAGACATACACAAGAATTTTGAGGTGTATTGTGACGCATCCCAGAAGGGCCTCGGATGCGTGTTGATGCAAGAAGGCAAGGTAGTCGCGTATGTTTCCAGACAACGTCGCAAGCATGAGGAGAATTATCCTACTCATGACCTGGAGTTAGCAGCAGTTATTCATGCACTCAAGGAATGGAGACACTTTTTACTTGGAAATCATTGTGAAATATACACAGACCATAAGAGCCTCAAGTATATTTTCACACAACCGGAACTGAACTTACGGCAACGACGCTGGTTGGAATTAGTGAAGGATTATGATGTTGGAATCCACTACCATCTAGGAAAAGCAAATGTAGTGGCAGATGCTTTAAGTTGAAACCCCAGTCCGAACAACGACAGCCTACCAAACCTGAGACCTGAATTTCGGCAGGAGTTTGCTAAGCTCAACTAGATGGTGGTCACCGAAGGCAGTGTGTCAAATCTAGAAATACAGCCTACCCTGATAGGAAAGGTTAAAGAGGCTCAGCATGGGCACCCCAGCATTGAAGGCATTAAACGGAAAGTGAGTTTGGGCAAGGCCTCAGAATTAATATCGACGAAAGGTGGAATATTGTGGTATAGAAGTAGACTTTGCGTACCAGATATCAAGGACCTTAAACAGCAAATCTTAGCTGAAGGTCACACCGCTCCGTATTCAATCCATCCTGGAGGAACAAAAATGTAGAAGGATCTTTAGGAAACATTTTGGTGGCACGGTATAAAAAGGGACATAGCCACGTTCATTGCATGTTGTGACTCATGTCAATGCATCAAGGCCGAGCACCAGAAACCGGCCGGGCTATTACAACCGAATAGAATACTTGAGTGGAAATGGGACGAGATTGGAATGGATTTTATTGTTGGGCTACCTCGGTCACGACACGGAAAGGATGCCATATGGGTCATCACTGATTGACTGACTAAAGTAGCACACTTCATCCCGTGAAGACAACCCACACCACTCGTAAGCTTGCCGGGCTTTATCTTTCCCGTGATCGTCTCGCTTACATGGAGTTCCAAAGACTATAATATCGAACGAGGCACACAATTCATCTCCAGATTTTGGGATCACCTGCAACAGTGCCTGGGTACTCAACTAGCTTTCAAAGACAGCATACCACCCCGCATCGACGGACAAACTGAATGCGTAAACCAAATTCTAGAGGACAAGCTGAGAGCATGTGTCCTCACTTATGGAACCAGTTGGGAGGAAAGCTTGCCATACGCAGAGTTCACATACAACAACAGTTACCAGGCCAGCCTGCAAATGGAACCATTTGAAGCCTTGTACGGGGCGGAGATATCGTACCCCGTTAAATTGGTAAAAGACCGGAGACAGTCGTATCTTCGGCCCAGACATGCTCAAAGAAGCCGAGGAAAAGGTCAAGCTAATCAAGGACCGACTCAAGACAGCTCAAAGCCGGCAGAAGAGTTATTACGATCAGAAACATCGTGGAGTCAGATTCGAACCCGGTGAATTTGTGTATCTACGAGTATCTCCTATGAGGGGCCTACAACGATTCAAGATTAAGGGGAAGCTAGCACCAAGATTCATCGGACCATTCTGCATAGTGGCACGAAGAGGCACGGTAGCCTACCAGCTAGACTTACCCGAAGAATTATCCGATATCCACGGCGTGTTCCACGTCTCGCAGTTGAGGAAGTGCATAAGCAACCCCGGGAAGCAAGTATCCCATGAGAACATTGACGTGCAACCAGACCTCACCTATCGGGAACATCCAGTAAAAATATTGGAGAAGTCTGAAAGGAGGACCCGACAGAAAACCATCAAGTTTTTCAGAGTTCAAAGGAGCAATCACACCGAGAGTGAAGCCACTTGGGAAAGAGAGGATTTTCTTCGGACAGAGCACCCACACTTATTTGAGGATCAGCTGAAATCTCGGGGACAAGATTTTTCCTAAGGGGGTAGGTGTTGTGACACTCAAAAAATTTTATTTGGTTTTCAGCAAAAACTTTGTTGGTTTTGAAGAAGGTCATTTAAACCCTTCCAAAAAAACCTCTCTCTCAAAACTTCTCCCTTGGCAAGAATTTTTTTTTTATATCTTCTTCAACCCTAGTGTTTAGTTATTAAAAACCTTTCTTCTGATTTTCCCCTTCTCAAATAATTTTTTTTGGGATTTGTTTTTCTTTTAAAAAGAAACCCTAGGAGTTTTGGGACTTCTCTTATTTTGAAACCATCCATGGTTTTACCATGCCTCATGTGGTAAATCTTCCCAAAACCCCTCCTTCCTCTTTGGAGCAATCTAAACTTTCTGTTCCAACAAGTCCAACCCATTTTTGGTTTTTCTTTCATTTATTTTATCTCCCAAAACAATTATGTCATTTATTTTAAGCCTAGGTGATTTACAAAGCAAGTACCCAATTCTCTTTTAGTTTTGATCTCAAACCAACTTCTCTGGATAGTCTTTAGCACCCACAACCTAGATCCATCAAGATCCACTCTTCCTCTTTTCAAAATTTTCAAGTTTCAACCTCTGCAAGTTTGGACCAGATTTGTCAAATTTGGTGAAATTCATATCTTCTCTTCTCCAAAAATTCTACCAAAATTCAGGCAGCCCCCAGATGCAGTGAGAGGCCACCCACCAAAGATCAGCTCAAGGAAATTTTCCCACATACCAAAATCATTTCGTCGAACACATGGCCGGCACTGTTACTATGCACTTTCAGAAAGTTCAGAGTTTCAGAGAAATTCAGTGTCGTTTTTCGTCAGTGTTGTCACCGATCAACAGTGCGCCCTGGCGCGTCGCGCACGGCCTCTCCTCCCTGGCCTGAGCACCACACGCCCTCTTGGACGGGTGTAGGTGTCGGTGGCGGCGAGCATCGCCAACGCCGGCAGCCTCTGCGGTGGCAGAGCCACCCGTGGCGGCCAGCGAGAGCCCGTGCCAGCTCGCTACGCCGTTCTGCGCCGCCCAACGCTCCCTTGCCCTCCGCGTGGATCGCGCACGCCAGCGCACCCCACAGCACCGTTGCCGTGGCCCGGTAAGCACATGGCGTGCCCTCTGCCGCCGACGGGCCCACGCTGCCCCATTCCGTCGAACCCACCCAGAGCACCTAATCCGAACTTGTTTAGCGCCTAAACGGAACCACTGGAACTCCACGTTGACGCCCAACTCCCTAAACACCCCGACCAAGCTCTGCGCCGCCGTAACCATCACCGGAGATCTCCGTTCACGGCCACCGCCTCGGATCGCCTATAAAAGGAAGCCCCGAGCTTGTTCTCGAGCATGCACCACCACTGCACCTCACCAACACCCCGCCAGGCCACTAGAAGAACCTCGAGGAGGTCTCCTCCCCCAACTCCGGCCGCCCCGATCCGCCTCGGCCACCATCTCGATCCACTCCGGTGAGGCCTTCCCCGACGCCCAAACCTCGCCAGTAACCTCCTCGAGCACCCAGTGAGCTAAACCAAGATTTGATTTGACCTTCACAGCCCTCCTCGACGAGATCCAACTCCACCCGAGCCGCCGTCCGCCGGAGCCAGGGCCGCCATCGACGTAGTGCTCGCCGGCGACCACCACCACCACTCACCGACGCGGAAGGTCACGCTGATCACGTAGGTAACGCCCGACCCCCCTGCCTCGCCGTGGATCGCCGCCGGCGACCACCACAGCTCTCGGGCGCCGACGAGCTCTGTTTTCCCCGTTTGAAAATTTAAACCTGACGGTGGGACCCGCCCGTCAGCCTCTATGTTCTTTTTTTTCGAACCGCTTTCTGAAAACGATTCGGGCAAATACGCTTTCGATCAAACGCTTTTTCGGGTCTTTTCTGTTCAGCCTCGAGAAGTTTCGTTTCATTGTGAAAGGTCCCTAGATTAAAACCCTTATAACTTTTAAACAGAAAAGGATTTTTGATTGACTCTTTTTCTGTCCTCTTTAAAATTGTGTCTAGTTTTTTATCAGATTTATTTGAAAAAAAAATTGGAATATTTTTGTGCACCTCACGGTATTTACGATAGTGCATGTATTTCTGTATACCGTAGAATCTGGGAGGAGGTGACGGAACCGCGAACTTCACCGAGCTAGGCTCCGACTACTCCGAACCAGGCAAGCATGTTTGAACTTTTGATATGATAGGTGTCATTGGCAGGTTTGCGTTAAGTAGTTCCATGACATGTTTATGAGCATCTCGATGAGGGTTTTATTATATGCAAAGTTGAGGCAAGTGAGCTTCGAAAATCCATAAGTTGTTGGATATGAGTTTGCATGGCCATGAGATGGCATGAGAATGGGTAAGATGGCAGTGTTGTAGCATGCCAGTCTTATGCCAGACCATTTGACCCAGTGTCAACATGAATCAGTCCAGTTCCCGTCCGTTTTCCTTTTCCGTACTACCACATGCTTTCCACAAGGAATATGTCTTAGTAAGTTGCAAACCGCTTTCCTGGTACACACCAAATCGAGAGGCCGGGATGAGGGTTCCATGTCCCTGGATTAAAGCCTATCATCCGGTCAGGGGGCATGGGTGTTTCCGGTTGGGACCGAGAGGGGTGCACCCCTTAGAGCGCTGCCAGATATAAATTTGATCCCATGCTATTCGAGATTGTGATCTCCCCATCTCAAAGTTTTTCCTGAACGCTGTCTAGGGTGATTCCTGGCATTGTGAGGTGGGATGGGTGTGTACTGGTTAGATGCGTTTCTTCCGAATACCGTAAACGGAACTAGTCCTCTGTGACTACGGAAATCCGTTGGCTGTGGGTAATTTAGTACAAACTCTGCAGAGTCAATAAATCCTTGAAATCATCTTATCCATGTCCAAGTACTGTGTTCATCTTATCTCGTCAAGTGTCAGTCTCGGTGACAGAAACTCCAGAGAAACCACACGAGTGTCAAGTCCGTTTAAATGTTTATTCCTATGGATGGACTAACCCGTTTATTATCATGTGTTGAATATTTTTTTTCTATGAGCATTATTCTTGCAAGTTTAACACATGTGAATAATGAATTTAAGCTCTTTCTGCGATGTCGCTCAGACGTCCGACTGTGGCACACTTGGTATTTACTTTGATATAAGCCCTTTCTGCGATGTCGCTCAGACGTCCGACTGTGGCACGCATATTTATTTACTTTCAATATAAGCCCTTTCTGTGATGTCGCTCCGACGTCCGACTGTGGCACGTATGTCTATTACTTTCAATATAAGCCCTTTCTGTGATGTCGCTTCGACGTCCGACTGTGGCACGTATGTCTATTACTTTCAATATAAGCCCTTTATGTGGTGTCGCTTAGATGCCCGAATGCGGCATGATTTACTTATTTGTTCACCCTTCAAGGCGTCAGACACCCGATCAGTTTTCAGTTATTTTTGTGGAATTCGGGAGGACTACCACCCGACTTCCTTATTACTAAATAATGTCATGCAAGTTCATCATTTGAATGTACATTACTAATTGCTCTTGACGCATTCATGCATGCATTTGTTATATCTTATGTCCGAACTGTCTTGCGAGTACTTTCAAAGTACTCACCTGGCTTGTTGATTTGGCGGATGTCGACGAAGGCGATCTCATGGATGAAGAGTTCAATAGCGAGTCCGACGCCTAGAGGAGTCCCAGTCAGTCTCGTGCGACCCTGGATTTGTTCACTGTGTTATATCCGTTTCCACTACCCAAATAAATTCATCGAGCCTCACCTCGACGCTCGATGAGCCGCCAGTATAGGAGTCACATTATCCACTCCACTGTGTTATTCCACCACCACTTTACCTCGAGTCAGTAGTATGCCACCACACCATTGTGCCATATCCGCCATTATGTATAATTATTGGCGTGCTTGAAATAAATGATTGAGCACCCCAGCTCGACCCTGCAATATATTCTAATACTACTGGCTTATTGTATCAAGATTTTGTCTACCAGTCAGGAGGATTTTTCCTCGTACTGGACTCAAAAGGTCGGTTTCTCAATTAGAATTTTATTGGAAAACCGGTCGTGACATGTTTGCCGCTCTCTGTTTGCCATGGGGCCGTCCATCCGACCGGGTGGTCTCTTTGTTTTTTTTATTGCGGGGGCTCTACGACCTCCTCATCAAATTCAGGTAGTAGTTTTCGCTTGGGGTAGCTCTTCGTTCGGCATCGTCAGCCGTATTTGTCTCATGTGTGTTGAGTACTTTGCTCCATCTGATTCTAAGTGCATCTTCCGCTGTTTTGAGCTTCCGCTTCGCTTTTCAGGCTATCTTGTGATGGCGACGAGCCTTTTGTGGAGGTTCTTCGCTCCAAAGAACTTGTCCGGCGTGAGATCGTCCGGATCGTTATCTTCGCTGGGACGGGTTGTTTCTCCAGATTGTCTTGTTCGGACGGTTGCTCGATAGCATGTTCGTCGTCCACCAGTTCGCCCTGCTCTATGGCTGGGTCTGTATGGCTGTTGTCTTTGTCGAGGCGGTACTTTGAGCGGCGCTTACGCCGCTGCTTTTGATCGCTTTTCGAGGGAGCGATCCTTCAGAAGCGTCCCGTTGTTCCTCGTCGTCGCTTCCTTTAGGTGTGTCCACCATGTATACATTGTGAGATGAGGTGGTTCTCCAGTGCCCTATAGGCGCTGGTTCATGCTCCTCTCCTACATCGTCGTCCATACCGTCGATGTCTTCGGAGTCGAAGTCGAGCATGTCGGTTAAATCATCGTCAGTGGCTACGTAGTGGGTGGTGGGTGGGCTTTGAATTTCTTCGTCGTCCGCATCCCAACCTTCATGACCATAATTCGGCCAGGGATCTCCTGATAAAGAGAGAGACTTTATTGAATTCAGGATGTCGCCAAAGGGCGAGTGCTGAAAGATGTCCGCGGTAGTGAATTCCATGATCGGCGCCCAATCGGATTTGATTGGCAGGGGTGCGGAAGGCTCGGAGTCCGGAGAGGATTCCGGCACCTTGGTGTCATGAGCTTCGCAAAGGACGGGGTAGGTGTGTGGCTCAATCGCCGTAGAGATTGCAGCCCCCGAGGCGGTGTCCAGCCACCCGTCCTCGATCGGCGCGGTCGGCTCCGAGCTAAAGGTCGGAGTGGACTCTGGTGCGGCCTCCAGGACACTGTTCGGCGGCAGAGCTAGATCATGCCCTCGTGATAAAGGTAACGCGCTTGGCTGTGGCTCGAACCCGTCGAATATCAAGTCTCCGCGGATGTCAGCCGTGTAGTTCAAACTTCCAAATCTGACCTGATGGCCAGGGGCGTAGCTTTCAATCTCCTCCAGATGGCCAAGGGAATTGGCCCGCAGTGCAAAGCCACCGAATACGAAGATCTGTCCGGCGAGAAAAATCTCACCCTGGAGCGCATCATTGTTGATGATCGGAGGAGCCATCGGGCCTAAAGATGATGACATAGAGGAACTCTCAATGTAAGCACCAATGTCGGTGTCAAAACCGGCGGATCTCGGGTAGGGGGTCCCAAACTGTGCGTCTAGGCGGATGGTAACATGAGACAAGGGACACGATGTTTTTAACCAGGTTAGGGTACTCTCGATGGAGGTAAAACCCTACTCCTGCTTGATTAATATTGATGATATGGGTAGTACAAGAGTAGATCTACCACGAGATCGTAGAGGCTAAAACCTAGAATCTAGCCTATGGTATGATTGTTGTTCGATCCCACGGACTAAAACCCTCCCGTTTATATAGACACTTTGAATAGGGTTAGGGTTACACAGAGTCGGTTACAATGGTAGGAGATCTACATATCCAGACGCCAAGCTTGCCTTCCACGCCAAGGAAAGTTCCATCCGGACACGGACCGAAGTCTTCAATCTTGTATCTTCATAGTCCAGGAGTCCGGCCAAAGGTTATAGTCTAGCTACCCGGACACCCCCTAATCCAGGACTCCCTCAAGTGGCCACCAGAACCGGTGGTGTTCCTTGTTTGGTGCCGGCTTTACGTAATGTGTGTCTGCCTAAGGATTTCAAGGGACCCCGGAAGGTGCCGAATTATACGGCCGACTTACAGCCCGGGGCGTGGATCGAAAGCTATGAGATGGCCATGGAGCTGTTGGAGGTCAGGGACGCGGCAATGGCTAAGTACTTCACCATGATGTTGGATGGAACAGCCCAGACTTGGTTAAAAGGCTTGCCGCCCAATTCCATCGGCTCATGGGAGGAATTGAAGCCCGATTCATTCAGAACTTCAAAGACACCTGCATGCAGTCCATGTCAATTGTGGATTTAACTAATTGTAAACAAGAGGAGGGTGAATCTACCACTCATTGGGTACGCCGGGTCAAGGAGATAATACATTCGTCTGACAAGATGGATGCCGGCTCTGCAGTCCTCATGCTGGAGAAAAAAATGCTGATTTGTACCACTGAGACAGAAGCTGGGGCGCCTCAAGCGTGATTGTAGTGATATGGGTCAGCTGATGGCGGCTCTAGTCAAATACGCTGATTCTAATAATACCGCCGACCCTGCGTCTGAAGAGGAAAAGGCGGGTAAGAGAAAGTAGAACGGCAATGGAAAAGGCCAGCAACATAACACGGCAAATCAAGGAGGCAACAAGCGTAAAGCCGATGGTAATCCGAAGTTTGTGGCCAACGCTAATGCGTAGGGTAACGATCAGAGACGCAAGGGGAGGCGTCCCCCTAGATCTGGTGGGTCAGGTCCATCTCTTGAGCAGCTACTCAATGAACCCTGCCCGAGGCACGGTACCCGGGAAAAGCCGGCCACTCATTTATGGAAGGATTGCGCGATCATGAAGGCTTTCAAGAATTCCAACACGTTCGACGGCAATCATGGGTCGGGTGGCGGCTCAGGAGCTGGCGGCTTTCATGGCCTGGGTGGCGGTTCAAATTCCGGCTTTTAGGGAAATCAAGGTGGCTATAATCACCAGCAGTCTGGTCAGGGAGGTTAGCAGCAGCAACAGTCACGTTATCAAAGCAATCCAAAGCAGCCGAATAGTGGACAGTATCATGTGTTCACCACTAGCTTATGCAAGTGGGCCCAGAAGCTTCATAAAAGGGCTGTGAACGCTGTTGAGCCAGCGATTCCCCGTTATTTAAGGTGGTCAGAGCATCCTATTGTATGGAGTAGAGAGGATCACCCTCCCCGGGTTGACAATCCGGGTCAGTTAGCCTTGGTGGTAGCACCTCAAGTCGGTGGATATAAGTTTACTAAGGTGCTCATGGATGGAGGCAGCAGCATCAACATCCTCTATTATGAGACCTTTCGGCGCATGGGGCTGACTGACAAAAAATGAAGACATCCAACACCGTTTTCCATGGAGTGGTGCCAGGTAAATCGGCGTACCCAGTTGGAAAAATTGAGCTGGAGGTGGCCTTTGGAGACGAATATGATTCTAGGGCTGAGAAATTAACCTTTGAGGTGGTCAAAATCAAAAGCCCGTATCATGCTCTGTTTGGTCGGCCGGCTTACGCCAAGTTCATGGCGCAGCCGTGTTATGTTTACTTGCAGCTCAAGATGCCGGGTCACAAGGGCACCATTACTATGCATGGGAGTCGAGATAGCCCTGGAATGCGAGGAGGGCGATGCGGCTTATGCCGAGTCTGTTTGTGCAGCTGAGGAGCTAAAATTTTATCAGGATAACGTTGACCCGGCGGATATGACACCTCTAAAGAAGCCGACCACCGAGCATGACCCCGGCAATGAAGTTTAAATCGGCTGATGAAACCAAGCTTGTTGATTTTACTCCAGGCGACTCATCCAAACAATTCAGCATCAGTGCCAATCTGGATCCTAAATAGGAAAGCGTGCTCATCGAGTTCATCCATGAGAATCGGGACATCTTTGCATGAAAAGCTTCTGACATGTCGGGTGTGCCGAGAGAACTCGCTGAGAACACTCTTAATATTGATCTGAAGTTTAAGCCGGTCAGGCAGTTTCTTCGGCGGTTTAACGAAGAGAGACGGAAAGCTATTGTTGAGGAGGTGGCCCAACTCTTGGCAGCCGGATTTATTGTTGAAGTTTTTCACCCTGAGTGGTTGGCTAACCCGGTGCTTGTACTTAAGAAGAATGGCACCTGGCGGATGTGTGTGGATTACACGGTGTCAGTGTCAAAACCGGCGGATCTCGGGTAGGGGGTCCCGAACTGTGCGTCTAGGTGGATGGTAACAGGAGACAAGGGACACGATGTTTTTACCCAGGTTCGGGCCCTCTCGATGGAGGTAAAACCCTACTCCTTCTTGATTAATATTGATGATATGGGTAGTACAAGAGTAGATCTACCACGAGATCAGAGAGGCTAAACCCTAGAATCTAGCCTATGGTATGATTGTTGTTCGTCCCCACGGACTAAAACCCTCCGGTTTATATAGACACCGGATAGGTTAGGGTTACATGTAGTCGGTTACAATGGTAGGAGATCTACATATCCGTATTGCCAAGCTTGCCTTCCACACCAAGGAAAGTCCCATCCAGACACGGGACGAAGTCTTCAATCTTGTATCTTCATAGTCCAGGAGTCCGGCCAACGGTGATAGTTCGGCTATCCGGACACCCCCTAATCCGGGACTCCCTCACACGGACTTAAATAAGGCTTGTCCGGCTGATCCTTTTGCAACCCCCCGTATTGATCAAATCATTTATGCTACGGCGGGTTGTGAGCGTTTGACCTTTTTGGATGCTTACTCTGGTTACCATCAGATCAAGATGGCAGTTAAGGACCAGGAGAAGGTGGCCTTCATTACTCCATTTGGAGCCTTCTGCTATGTATCTATGCCTTTTGGGCTCAAGAGTGCCCAGGCGACTTCTCAGCGGTCTGTGCAGAACTGTCTCCACAATCAGATTGGGTGCAATGTTCACGCTTATGTGGATGATATAGTGGTGAAGTCTAGAGAGTAGGAAACCTTGATAGATGATCTGAAGGAAACCTTTGATAATCTCCGGGTCTACAAGATGATGCTTAACCTGGCCAAATGTGTGTTCGGGGTGCCAGCAGGCAAACTTCTGGGTTTTTTGGTCTCTAACAGAGGTATTGAAGCTAATTAGGAGAAAATCAAGGCAATCACCTCTTTGGATAAACCGGCGTGCATCAGTGATGTGCAGCGACTGGCGGGTTGTATCGCTGCTTTAAGCCGGTTCATAAGCCGGTTAGGTGAGAAGGCTATACCGCTGTATCAGCTGATGAAGAAAACAGTCAGATTTATCTGGAGTGACGCTGCTAATGCTACCTTTGAAGATTTAATGAGACAGTTGTTTGAACGCCGATTCTTGCGGCTCCCGTTGATAAAGAGCCGCTGCTATTATACGTGGCTGCTAACTCACGTGCTGTCAGTGTTGCAATTGTGGTAGAGCGCAAGGAGGTTGGCAAGGAGAATCCGGTTCAACGGTTGTTTTACTACATCAGTGAGGTGCTCATTGAGTCTAAGCAAATATATCCGCACTGGCATAAGCTTGTTCATGGCAAGCCGGAAGCTTAAGCAGTACTTCCAGGGTCACCCTATCACTGTGGTAAGCTCTGCTCCTTTGGGAGACATCATCCAGAATAGAGAGGCCACAGGACGAGTCGCCAAGTGGGCCATTGAGCTTGGGCCTCCTGATTTGAAGTATGTGCCACGCACTGCTATTAAATCTCAAGCACTGGTGGATTTCATCAATGATTGGATAGAGCTCCAGACGCCGGAGGAGAAGCGGTATAACACATATTGGACTATTCATTTTGATGGATCCAGGCAGTTGGAAGGCTCGGGGGCTGTAGTCGTTTTAACTTCCCCTCGAGGTGACAAATTTTGCTATGTGCTCCGGCTCATGTTTCCTTGTACTAATAATGCAGCTGAATATGAGGCCTTACTCCATGGTCTTCGGATGTCCAAAGAGATGAATTTGAGCCGGGTAAGGTGTTTGGGCGATTCAGATCTTGTGGCTCAACAGGTGTCAGGCAAGTGGGACTCCAAGGACCCCTCATGGCGGCTTATCGTCGCGAAGTTGATGTTGTAGCAGGGCACTTCAAGGGTTATCAAGTGGATCACATTGATTGAAGGAAGAATGAGGCGGCTGATGCTTTAAGCCGGCTGGGATCTCAACGTAAGCCTATACCACCTAACACCTTTTTGGATGTTTTGCATAATCCTTCTGTCAAGTTATCTACATAGGAGGACTTAGTTATTCTAGACCCGGAAGCACAGTTGGTGGCAGCTCTTCACGTCATCCCAGGATTAGATAGTGCCATATTTGGCTTACATGACCTGGGGAGAGTTGCCCGAGGATGAGACCTTGGCGAGACAAGTCACCCGGCAGTCTAAGTCCATCACAATTGTTCATGGTGAGCTACATCATCGCAGTGTCACTGGGGCGTTTCAACGTTGTGTATCGCCTGCGGAAGGTCAGGAAATACTTCAGAAGATCCATGAAGGCGATTGTGGTCATCATGCCGGCTCAAAATCTCTTGTGGCCAAAGCTTTCCGTCATGGTTTTTACTGGCTGATGACTCATGCTGATGCGGAAGATCTGGTCAGTAAATGTGACGGTTGTCAAAACTTCTCACGACGACCTCATGTACCGGCTCACAAATTGAGGATGATTCCAATTACTTGGCCGTTTGCAGTCTGGGGGCTTGATATGGTCGGGCCTTTCAAAAGGTCTAAGGATAAAAAGACACACCTTCTGGTGGCGGTGGATAAATTTACAAAGTGGGTTGAGGCAGAGCCGGTCAGTAAGTGTGATGCAGCCACGGCGGTTCAGTTCATGAAAAAGGTGATTTTCCGCTTCGGTTTTCCACACAGCATCATAACTGATAATGGCACTAATCTCTCCAAAGGTGCTATGGAGGAGTTATGTCAACGAGAACATATCCGGCTTCATGTTTCGGCGGTAGCTCATCCTCAATCCAATGGTCAAGCAGAAAGAGCCAATCAGGAGATCTTGAAAGATATAAAACCCCGGCTCTTGGTCCCTTTACAGCGGACGCTGGGTTGTTGGGTGGAGGAATTACCCTCTGTGATTTGGAGCATCAACACTACACCTAACAGATCTACGGGGTATACACCTTTCTTCATGGTGTACGGAGCAGAGCCGGTCCTGCCAAGTGATATCTGTCATGACCCGCCCCGCGTGGCGGCTTACGTCGAAGCTGACAATGAACAAGCTTGCCAGGATGCACTGGACTTATTGGATGAAGAGCGAGACTTGGCAATAGCTCGCTCGGCAATTTACTAGCAAGACCTGCACCGCTATCACAGCCACCGGGTTAGGTCCAGAACCTTTCAGGAAGGCGATTTGGTGCTCCGGCTCATCCAGGATCAATCCGATATGCACAAGCTATCTCCCCCTTGGGAAGGGCCCTTTGTGGTCAGCAAGAACTTGAACAACGGGTCATATTACCTCATCGATGTTCGAGGACACAAAGATTCACTTAAGTCGGAGGAGGAGACCCGTCGGCCGTGGAATATCGCTCATCTTCGGCCTTACTATACATGAGCCACCAGCTCTCAGGATGTACATATATTTTGAGATGTATATATTATGAAAAGCAATAAAGCAGGACCTCTGTCCTTTTCATCCTCAAATGTTTACATGTCTTCCTTATTATTTTGAAACAATCAATAGGGAGCGGGTCATATTTGAATCCGGCTTTCCCTCCAGTGCGGCTTATGATCATATCTGAATCTAGCCATGGTCACTTGGGGGCTTCCTGTTCAAACATAGGTCGTATTCGAACCAAAGAGAACATAGCTGTCGATACCCTCTTGATCGGCATACTGCCAAACCCACTGAATAATAGCTTAACCCCTTTGGGTCTGACGTGGATCGTATTCGAATCGGCGTCATTAAACAACTCTTATGGTCAATTGGGGGCTTCCTGTTCAAACATAGGTCGTATTCGAACCAAAGAGAACATAGCTGTTGATACCCACTAGATCGGCATCGCCAGAGCCACTGGGGGCTATATGATCGTATCCGAATCTTAGCTTAACCCCTTTGGAACGGTTTACTGATCGTATTCGAATCAGAAGCCTTTGAATTTTGTCTATCAATCATAGAACTTTGCGAATCACAATTGTTTGACGGTTTGCATATCTTTTTTTTGAAAGCATTTATGAGGATCAAAAAACTTACCCTCATTATTCGGGTCGCACAAGCCGGTAAGGTAATCAAAGGATCACAGGTATGATGTTGCGGTTATGTCTTAAAAGATATAATTGAGAACTGGCTTTTTTATGATTTTTGATTCATACTCCGGGTTATCTGTAAAACATATGACTTGCCATGCGGTAAACCGCCAAGGGACTTGCGTTTTTTGTTCTGTATGCAGGGCAACTAAAGCAGAAGATCAATATAAACCGGACGAATATAACGATGGCGGCTTGAACAAGTGTTGAGCGCCTCAAACGTGCGCGATGGCACGACAAAATCAAGTTTTTTCTTCTACCCAATTACAAGACTTCCCGAGTCTGAATAAAGAATCATTGTTTCTACAAGGCAGAAAAATAAGACGCCTGATGGATCGTTCAATTTGTTGGCCTGAAGCTTCCGGGTCACCCCTTTCCGCTCCTCCGTCGGCTGCGCTGTCCTGGAAGGTTGATGATGACCTGTCAATGCCACTCAAAGCTTTAAATTCAGCTTCATCATCAATTAACCCGGCCGGATCGACTTCGGTGGCGAAGGTATGCTTATTAATTGGAGGAGTCAAGCTGACGTCATTATAATGTGGCGTGGCGATCCTCTGATTTTGGCTATCATAACCCGGCTGGTACTTGATGAGATCCGTATCATTCCCGATCAGAGTGGCCACAGGGTGTATTTCTTTCACGCAGGCGGTGAAATCCTTCTCCTCAAAGGGGGTCCTGAGGGAGTCCTGGACTAGGGGGTGTCCGGATAGCCAAACTATCATCTTTGGCCGGACTCCTAGACTATGAAGATACAAGATTGAAGACTTCGTCCCGTGTCCGGATGGGACTTTCCTTGGCATGGAAGGCAAGCTTGGCGATACGGATATGTAGATCTCCTACCATTGTAACCGACTCTGTGTAACCCTAACCCTATCCGGTGTCTATATAAACCGGAGGGTTTTAGTCCGTGGGGACGAACAACAATCATACCATAGGCTAGCTTCTAGGGTTTAGCCTCTCTGATCTCGTGGTAGATCTACTCTTGTACTACCCATATCATCAATATTAATCAAGCAGAGTAGGGATTACCTCCATCGAGAGGGCCCGAACCTGGGTAAAACATCGTGTCCCTTGTCTCCGATTACCATCCGCCTTAGACGACGCAGTTCGGGACCCCCTACCCGAGATCCGCCGGTTTTGACACCGACATTGGTGCTTTCATTGAGAGTTCCTCTTTGTCGTCACCTATAGGCCCGATGGCTCCTTCAATCATCAACAACGACGCGGTCCAGGGTGAGACTTCTCTCCCCGGACAGATCTTCGTGTTCGGCGGCTTTGCACTGCGGGCCAATTCACTTGGCCATCTGGAGCAGATCGAAAGATATGCCCCTGGCCATCAGGTCAGATTTGGAAGCTTAAACTATACGGCCGATGTCCGCGGAGACTTGATCTTCGACGGATTCGAGCCACAGCCAAGCGCGCCGCACTGTCTCGATGGGTACGATCTAGCTCTGCTGCCGAACAGTGCCCTGGAGGCCGCACCAGTGCCCGCTCCGACCCTTAATCCGGAGCCGGTTTCGCCGATCGAGGACGGTTGGTTGGAAACCGCCTCGGGGGCTACGATATCAACAGCGATTGAGCCGAACTCCATCCCTGTCCTTTGCGAAGACCTTGACTCCAGGGTGTCGGACTCCTCTCCGGACTCCGAACCCTCCGCGCCCCTGCCAATCGAATCCGATTGGGCGCCGGTCATGGAATTCACGGCCGCGGACATCTTTTCAGACTCGCCCTTTGGCGACATCCTGAATTCACTAAAGTCTCTCTCTTTATCAGTAGAGCCCTGGCCGGACTACGGTCAGGAAGGTTGGGATACTGACGATGAAGAAAATCAACGCCCACCCACCGCCCACTTTGTAGCCACTGTTGATGATTTAACCGACATGCTCGACTTGACTCAAGACATCGACGGTATGGATGGACGATCTTTGGAGACGACCAAGAACCAGCGCCTACAGGGCACTGGAAGGCCACCTCGTCATACGACATATACATGGTGGACATCCCAAAAGATGGGAACGACAATGGATCAACGGAGGATGACCCCTCCAAGAAACAACCCAAGCGCTGACGTCAGCGGCGCCACTCTAAATCCCGCCACAGCAAAAATGGTGATTCTGGCACGGGTGACAATAATACCCTGGACAGTGCCGAAGATGACCCCCTCCAGCAGGACTCAGCGCAGGAGGAGGGGGAAGCAAGACCGCACGATAGTGCGGCAGAAAGAGAGGTAGAGGACGATAATTATGCGCCCCCCTCCGAAGACGAGGCAAGCTTCGACGACAACGAATTTGTCGTGCCTGAGGATCCCGCCGAACAGAGCTGCTTTCAAACGCAGGCTTATGGCCACGGCAAGCAGCCTCAAGAAAAAGCAGCAGCAGCTTAGAGCTGACCAAGACTTGCTAGCCGACGGATGGATCAAGTCCTTGCACCAAGAGTATGAACTCGAACGCCTCCAAGAGATACCCCAAACGCAGGCTGCTACCCCAATTAGAGGAAGCAGCACCCAAACCTACATCACCAGCGCATGAAGCCGACGGCCGACCACCCGTGGTCGCTGACGAAGAGGCCTCTAGACCCTCCATTCAAGCCGCACTCCGGCGTCGCTCGAAAAGTACCAAGGCATGGGGAAACGCGCAAGACCTACGAGACATATTGGAGGACAAGGCAAGGCAAACAAGATCGATCTACGGATCGCGTGGGCGCCCCACGACACGTGATGATAACCGTCACGCCGGATACAACAACTCCGGCCAGCCGAACACGATGAGACAAAGCTCATATGAGCTACGCCGTGATATAGCCCAATACAGAGGCGCCAAGACACCCACTATGCTTCACAGATGAAGTAATGGATCATCAAATCCCTGAGGGCTTCAAACCCGTAAACATCGAATCATACGATGGTACCACATATCTTGCGGTCTGGATCAAGGACTATCTCCTCCATATCCACATGGCCCGCAGTGATGATCTACGTGCCATCAAATACCTCCCACTCAAGCTTAAAGGACCAGCTCGGCATTGGCTCAACAGCTTTCCAGCAGAATCAATTGGTTGTTGGGAGGACCTGGAAGCCGCATTCCTTGATAACTTCCAGGGCACATATGTGCGACCACCAGACGCCGATGACCTCAGCCACATAATTCAGCAGCCAGAAGAATCGTCCAGACAATTCTGGACACGGTTCCTAACCAAGAAAAATCAAATCGTTGACTGTCCGGATGCAGAGGCCCTTGCAGCCTTCAAACATAACATCCGCGGCGAGTGGCTTGCCCGGCACCTAGGACAGGAAAAGCCGAAATCCATGGCAGCCCTCACCACACTCATGACCCGCTTATGCTGGAGAGGACAGCTGGCTAGCTCGTAGTAACAAATTGACCAAAAATCCTGGTAGTTCGGATACCAAGGACAGCAATGGCAGGTCGCGTCGCAACAAGAACAAGCGCAACATTAACGGCGATAATGATGAAGATACGGCAGTCAATGCCGGATTCAGAGGCTGTAAACCCGGTCAGCGGAAGAAGCCATTCAAAAGAAATACCCAGGGCCCGCCCAACTTGGACCGAATACTCGATCGCTTGTGCCAGATACATGGCACCCCCGAAAAACCAGCCAATCACACCAACAGGGATTGTTGGGTGTTCAAGCAAGCAGGCAAGCTAAGTGCCGAACTCAATGACAAGGGGCTGCACAGCAATGACGAGGAAGAGCCCCGGCCGCCGAACAATAGAGGACAGAAGGGCTTCCCCCCACAAGTGCAGACGGTGAATATGATATACACAACCCACATACCCAAAAGGGAGCGGAAGCGTGCACTAAGGGACGTATATGCGATGGAGCCGGTCGCCCTGAAGTTCAACCCATGGTCTTCCTTCCCGATCACCATTGATCAAAGGGACCACCCCACTAGCATCCGTCAAGGCGGATTCGCCGCATTGGTTCTTGACCCAATCATCGACGGATTTCACCTCACTAGAGTCCTGATGGACGGCGGCAGCAGCCTGAACCTGCTTTATCAGGATACAGTGCGCAAAATGGGCATAGACCCCTCAAGAATTAAACCCACAAAGACGACCTTTAAAGGCGTCATACCAGGTGTAGAGGCCAATTGTACAGGCTTAGTTACACTCGAATTGGTCTTCGGATCCCCGGATAACTTCCGAAGTGAAGAGTTAATCTTCGACATAGTCCCGTTCATAGCAACGGCTATCACGCGATCGCTTGGACGAACCGCATTTGCAAAGTTCAATGCGGTGCCGCACTACGCATACCTCAAGATCAAGATGCCAGGCCCTCGAGGAGTAATCACGGTCAATGGAAACACCGAACGCTCTCTCCGAACGGAGGAGCAGACGGCGTCCCTCGCGGCGGAGGTGCAAAGCAGCCTCTCACAGCAATTCTCGAGTCCGGCCACTAAGCGTCCGGACAACATCAAGCGCTACCGTGAGTAACCTACAACAAGACCGCTGGCACGATTCAAGCACACGTAGTAATCCGGCCCCAACCTCAGCCCTCGCGAAATTGCGAAGCGATTACGCGTACATAACTACGCCCGGAGATACCATGGGCATAAGGGGAGGGGCACGACCACGGCACGCCCAGAATGCGGCTCAACCGCACCAGGGGCTCCCGATTGTGTCATTCTTTTTCTTTTTTCTTTTTTCTTACTTTCAGGACTCTGTTCTCCAGAAGCCATGTCCGGCATTCGCGCCGAATACATGATGCAACAGCCAGGGAAGTAGAAAACGCCGTCGAGTGTCCAGGTGGTCTCTATTAGGAGCAGTATACCTGTTTTACATACCATCCCGCAGCTTACCCCCGGAGGGGGACATGTTAAATAGTCCCATCCCTTGCTTATCGCACAATTTGTATCGTTCTGCTTTTATTTGCAGTTTCTTTTAATAACCAATATATAGCTCTTTCCTATTATTGCATTCTTTCCCATTATATATGTTCATTTATGACATTGCGCCGCATTACAATTTGGTACGGCCAATACACCGTGGGCTTAAGTACCCCAAAAGGATGGTGTGATAAGTCCGAACACTTTCACAAGTGCGGCACCCCGAACTTATAGCATTATATGCATCGGCTCCGAATCATGTCTTGGGTCAATAGTTGGGTTTGCCCAGCTCCCATGTTTTGATACCTTACATTCCGTTATATCGGCTAAGGTAGCACTGGGAGAACCACTGTGATTGTGCCCGGTTGCTGAGCTGGGTTGAGCACCTCGCTGGAGAAAGCTAAAACTGACCGTCATGATAAGGCGAGAGTCGGTCGCTGTTCGATAGGTTTTTCGGTCCCTAAATACTTATGCCGCTTAGAGCGAGGAACCGGCATTGTCTGCCAAGGCGTGGATAGCGCCCGAACTCGGTCTTCGAATACTAGGGGCTTCGCGAAATTTAAATTTATAGAATTCTATGGATAAGTGAGAGTGTTCAAGCATTATAAGTCCGGTTGCCTTGTTCGTTGCGTTGAGCGCCTCCCTCGATGGACCCAAGAATGGGAAAAAGAGCGCTCAAGTTTATCCCGAACACCCCAGCACTCGTGGCATGGGGGCTGAAGCCAACGACTTGCCATCTCTCAAATTTGATAAACGGCCGCACAGAAGGTAATATTTTAAGTTAACAAGCGTTGCTTAGCGCATATGAACAAGTTTTCAGACATGTGATAACAAATGCGAGTCTATTCAAAATTACATCTTTGGAGCACTCATCCGCTTATACGGCGGGCACCCTTCAGACGCCCTCATAGTACATTTCGGGCTTGCGATGATCCTTGCCCTTCGGTGGCCCGTCCGTCACAAGCTTCTCCGCATCCAGCTTGCCCCAGTGCACTTTAGCACGGGCAAGGGCCCGACGGGCACCTTCAATGCAGAAGGAGCGCTCGATGACTTCAATCCATGGATAGGCGTCCACCAACCGCTGCACTAACCCAAAGTAGCTCCCAGGCATGGCTTCCAATGGCCACAGCCGAACTATGAGGCCCTTCATGGCCTATTCGGCGACCTTGTGGAGCTCGACCAGCTGCTTCAGCTGGTCGCTCAGTGGGCACTGGACGCTCGCCTCAAAGATGCCGAGACCAGAACACCTTCTCCGTCGAGCTCCCCTCCTTGGCGAGGTAGAACGTGGCAGCATCAGACACACTACGGGGCAGATCTGCAAATGCTCCTAGAGAGCTCCGAATCCGGTAAGTAATAGGTAATTCACTTTCACATGCTTGCTTTGCATAAAGAATGCCTTACCCGCCGCTATCTTCTTTAATGATTCAATTTCTCGGAGGGCTTTTTGGGCTTCGGCCTTAGCGGCTTTGGCACTCTCAAGAGCCGAGGCGAGCTTGGACTCTCGAGTCTTCGAGTCACGCTCCAAACTCTCGTGTTTTTCCACGAGAGCCTGGAGCTCTTGCCGCACCTCCGCCACCCGTGCCTCCTGCTTCTCTCGCTCGGTGCGCTCCGCGGCCGCGGACACCGCTTCCTTCAGGGTCGCCACCTCGTTCGTGGCCCCTACAATACCCACATTATTCCTGTCATTTTTTGCAACCGAATCCTTTCTATAAGGCATTTCTTTAATAAGGTATTACTTACCTTCCTTGTCCTCGAGTTGCTTCTTGGCAAGGCCGAGCTGGTTCTCGGACCGCTCGAGGCTCTGCTTCAATGCATTGACCTCCGCAGTCAGTGCGGCAGAGGTCAGCAGCGCAACCTGCATTCCCATATTGACATACTTATGTTAGACTCCTCACAGATATCTTTTTAGATCCTCACTCCTGCTTTTCTTTCCGAACACCGAACTAAGCATCAGGGGCTACTGTCTATGCGGTAATATTTTTACATATTCTAAACTTACCTCAAAGCCTGTTAGAAGGCTGGTACAGGCTTCAGTTAGCCCGCTCTTGGCGGACTGAACTTTCTGGATCACCGCACTCATGATAGTGCGGTGCTCCTCGTTGATGGAGGCGCTATTAAGCGCCTCCAACAAGCTATCCGGTGCCTCCGGTTGGACGGAGGTCACCGGTGTTGCAGTCTTGCCCTTCTTACGAAGGGGCCGCCTGCCGGTCTTTGGAACCACTGCTGGTTCGATGATGAAGTCCGACAGGGCGGACTTAGAGCCCTCTCGGGGTTTTGCCCCTTTGCGCCCGAGATGCAGGGAGGTCGCCTTGCGGCGCCTCGGGACCACCTCCTCCTGGTTGGGCCCCTTTTGGGACTCCACCGCGGTGTCATCTGCGTACACGGGAGAGGAGGCGGTCGGAAGTGAAGTGCTATTCACATCCGGCGTATCCAGGAGCCGCTTCGACGAAGCGGCAAGCTTCGCCCTTGGGCGGGCTGCATGGTTATATTCGGCGTTAGAAGACACTATGCGACAAATGAAAATCCATGAGTTATTCTGGAATCCGGACACTTACGGTCTCGCCAGGGGCTTGGCCCTTGGAGGCCACTCCTCCTCGTCGTTGTCGGCGTTGGTGGAGAAGTCCGGAGGAAGGGTCCTTCCTTTCTTGGACCCTCTGGCCTCCCGATCGAGGCGGCCTTCCTTTTCCTCTCTTCTTCACTGGGAGAGGCTTCTTTTTCCTCCTCCTCATTCTCAGGAGAGGATTCTGTTTCAGAATCTGACAGCGCTTGGCGCCGGGAGCTCCTTCGAGTTCCTGTGGCCTCCTTCTTGGGCTTCTTCTCTGTCACCACGTGAGGTGCCGGAGCCAGCAGCCCCGTCAATCGGGCGTCCGCTGGGTCTTCTGGTAAAGGGGCCGGATAGTTAATCTGTCCGGACGTCTTCAGCCAGTCCTGTCAAAGGTTAGGGAGTTTTAGATCCCGCATAGAGTCAAACTATGAAAAAAGAGTCCCATAAAGGGTAAAATAACTTACCTCACTGGCTTGACGCTGCGAGCTGAATCCGCGATCTTCGGTAGCGGATGCAGGGGGCTTCAGCGCCCTTGAACAGCACCTTCCGGGCATCTTCGTGACGTAGTGTGAAGAGCCGGCTCAAGGTCGGTGTTGTGCGGATCAAACTCCCACAAATTGAAGGCCCGTTCTTTGGCGTGGGAGAATCCGGCGGATGAGCATAACCTGGACTACGTTAACAAGCTTGAGTTTCTTGTCCACGGGTTTCGGACACAGGTTTGGAGTCGGTCGGCTCTTCCGAATCACCCCACGTCGGGCCCGTCTCTTTCCATGATGTGAGCCGTGTGGGGAGCCAGATCTGAATTCGGGGCCGCCGCCCATTTGGAGTCGCATGGCTTGGTGATGTAGAACCACCCGATTGCCACCCCTTTATTGTCTCCATGAAGGAGCCCTCGAGCCATAGAACATTGGGCATCCTGCCCGCCATGGCGCCTCCGCAATCCTGCTGTCGGCCGCCCACTATCTTCGGCTTGACGCTAAAGGTCTTCAACCATAAACCAAAGTGGGGTTGGATGCAGAGGAAAGCCTCGCACACGATGATAAACGTCGAGATATTGAGGATGAAGTTTGGGGCCAGATCATGGAAATCCAGGCCGTAGTAGAACATGAGCCCCCGGACAAATGGGTGAAGTGGAAAACCTAGTCCGCGGAGGAAGTGGGTGAGGAACACCACCCTCTCATGGGGCCTGGGGGTGGGACTGAGCTGCCCCTTGTTGGGGAGCCGACACGCGATATCGCCGGACAAGTATCCGGCCTCCCGCAGCTTTGTGATGTGCCCCTCCGTGACGGAGGAGGCCATCCACCTGCCTCCCGCTCCGGACATAGTTGGAGAAGGTTGAGGTGGGGTGTGCGGACTTGGGCGCTGGAGCTCGAGTGCGCGGAAATGGATGAGCAAAGGAGGAAGAAGGCGTAGGCGAAAAGGTGGATCCTTATCCCCTTATATGGGCGGACGAAGCTATGCGTCCCCCGCCAGCCTGGTAAAACTCGCTTATGTCCCAAGCACAGTCATCAATAGCGCGGATGGGTTACCCACGTCCGTATTGATGAGAATCCCGGAATAAGGGGCACGATCTATGCTTTGATAAGACGTGCCAAGGAAACCGCCTCGCTAAACGCGCTAAGGTGAAACAGTAAAAAAATGATTCATGAAAAGGCCTGGCCGTGGTGTGATGTCACGCCGCAGAATACGTCAGCAGATCTGTGCAAAAAATTATTATTCTCTCTACGGTGGTATGTGGAACTTGTTTTGCAGAGCCGGACACTATCCTTGTGTTCAAAACCTTCTATGAAGTATTCGGAAGAGGAACCCACCTTGCAATGCCGAAGACAATATGCGCGCCGGACTCGTCGTCATTGAAGCCTGGTTCAGGGGCTACTGAGGGAGTCCTGGACTAGGGGGTGTCCGGATAGCCAAACTATCATCTTTGGCTGGACTCCTAGACTATGAAGATACAAGATTGAAGACTTCGTCCCGTGTCCGGATGGGACTTTCCTTGGCGTGGAAGGCAAGCTTGGCGATACGGATATGTAGATCTCCTACCATTGTAACCGACTTGCGTAACCCTAACCCTATCCGGTGTCTATATAAACCGGAGGGTTTTAGTCCGTAGGACGAACAACAATCATACCATAGGCTAGCTTCTAGGGTTTAGCCTCTCACGATCTCGTGGTAGATCTACTCTTGTACTACCCATATCATCAATATTAATCAAGCAGGAGTAGGGTATTACCTCCATCGAGAGGGCCCGAACCTGGGTGAAAACATCGTATCCCTTGTCTCCTGTTACCATACGCCTAGACGCACAGTTCGGGACCCCCTACCCGAGATCCGCCGGTTTTGACACCGACAGGTGCCATCCTCCTTAAAGCTTGGATATCCAAGAGAGATGTCGGCCGGGTCCAGCTCATGTTTTGGAGCTTACTATCGTAGTTCATTTCCCGAGAATCTTGCAACGTCATCTCGTCGATTTGTGTTGCAACCTTTCTTTTCAGACATGCTGAGTCTGAAGTATCCTATCACCAATCGGATCTGAATCTCAGGCAGATATGACGGTTGGAACATTCTCAACAGTTGCCTTTTGTTCCCAGCCTCCACTGCCATTGTGCCAATTTCCAATGGGCTGCCCTTCTCGGTAGTTGCTGTCCAATTTCATAGTGAAAAGTGGTCCTATCATGGGTCCCATCCATTTCCGACGATAAGCAAAATCATCCATTGCGTTGTCTTCAACAAGGTAGTCCACATCATCCATTCTAGTCCGATTATGTCATTCTTTTGAACTCCTTCAAACGATCGTTTGTGAATTTCCCTAGGCTGGTATAGAGAGTTCCAATGATCTCTGTATCAAAAGTAATTCTTTTTGCCACTTAAGGGAATAATTCTACGAGCCACCTTCCCTAAGGTGCCCCGTTATGGTATAATAGCAAATCAACTCCTCGCTACGTTGACAACCGATCACCACCTCCTTAAGTGTGAAATTGTTGTCCACCAAATGAACCTTCGTCATCTGTTACACTCCATCCCTCTGGATGTATGTTTCATGTCTCAACTCGAGAAATGTTCAATGTCTCATTCCGCGAGTTGATCGTCGGTTGTTCGATCTTCGGGAAGATTGACCCTTCTAGAGTTTTCCCTTTCCCCTCGTTGTCCTGATAGTTGGAGTTCTCGGAGCATGACATCGAGACAAAGATCATGATCGAATCAATGTTCTTATGAAGTGCAACTTGGATCGTGAAGATTGTGTTGGTCTTGTGCCCCCTCTGTCTTCTTACCTCACGTCTTGAATCTCGGGACGAGATTCTTGTTTAGTGGGGGCGAGTTGTCACATCCCTAACTTATGGCATTGCACTAGGCTACCTCATGTCTGCATCATGTTTAATCTTGAAAGAAACTTGAAATGGGGATTGCCTAAACCCCTAGCATCAAAGGAATTCACTAGGTTCACCTAAAATATTTTCAGTAATCCAAATGGCTTTCAAAAATGTTCATCATTTGTGGGAAATGCTGTAAACAGTAACCAGAGGTGATGCACATTTTTTCATGACATATTTGGGCTCTGAATTAAATCATATGGTATTTTCATTTGCGCATTTAAATACTATAAAATATTTTAAATGCTCAAATAATCATTAACTTAAATGTTTGCTGTTGGATATTTTCCAAACAAAGGGCTTGGAGCAAGTTTCATGATTTTTGGGATAGTATTAGTATTTTAATAAAGCCCTAAAGACTACAGAATATTAGAAAAACAAAAACAATTAGAAGAGAGAGGAGAGAAGGACTTACTGGCGCCAAAGAATCGCCCAGCTCTGTCTTTGGCCCACCATGCCCAGCCCACCACCAGCCTCCCTGTTGTCTTCCTCCCTGCCAGGAGGACGGGTGCGTGCCTGACGCGCACGCACCGCCGTGCGGCCACCTCCACCCTGCTTGCCTGCGTCCTCGATGCCTGGACGTCTCCCACGCCGCCACGCACGCCCCTGGAATCCCCTCGCACTCTCCCTCGTCCCCATCTCCTCCTATGTCTCTCTCTCCCGCGATCGCCGTGACCGCCCGAGGACGCCGACGAGCACCCCCGTGACCACCGGCCACCCCTCGCCCTGCCGTTGAGCCCAGAGGCTCAGCCGCAACCTCTTCTCCCTCCTCGCCGAGCTACACGAGCCAGGACGGCCCCAAGATGACGCATGTGGCCTTCTTCCCCGACCACGGCCGCCGGATGCCGCCGTCCGATTCGCCGTCTCCGCCGCCTCCCCGAGTCTGCTGAGCTCCGCTTCGACCTCGCCGTGAGCTCCTCTACCGAACCCCTCTCTCCCTGCCGTAGATCCCCTTCTCTAGCTCCGCTGACCAGCGCGGCCGAAGCTCCCGGCCGCCGTGCCTCGTCGCCAGCGTGACTAGAGCCTCAATAGCTCAAAGCCGAGCACACCGCTGTGCCTAGTGCGGCTCCAGGAGCTCGTAGCACCCATTAGCTCCTCCTGCCTTGCACCGTAGCGCAGAACCCGTCGTTGCCCGAACTCCGACCGCCGCCACGAGCTCGACTCCGGTGAGCTCGCTCCACCCCAGCTCCTCCCACTTGCACTACCAGATGCGTGCGACCCCCAGCTACGTGTAGCACCAATCCGCCGTCCAAATGATCGCCTGTGGGCGAAACCCGACGCGCTCGCCGCCATCGACTCGCCTGCATGAGCAGTCGGCCTAATTCCGGTTTAGTTAGCCACTAATGACCCTGCTAAACCACCCCTAGTGCCACTGCCACGTGGGCCTTGTGCCTGTTTAGTTTAATTTAATTTTCTGTTTAGATTAGTTCATAACCCACTGGGACCCACACGTCAGCATTGACTTTGCTGACGCGGCCGTTGACTGGTCCCACATGTCATCCACCCAAACCAGCCCTGTTACACTGACCCGTGGGTCCCAGCCGTCAGGTTTGACCTGGGCTGGCGCCTTTGACCTGCTGACGTCACCACGGCGCATTAATTCGATTCTTTGGAATCATTCTTATACACGAAATTCCAGAAAATAGTACAAACTTCCAAAAATCATAGAAAATCAACCGTAACTCCAAATGAAACAAATTATATATGAAAAATGATCAGAAAAGCCCAACCTATCCATCTGTACTGGTTTCATGCATGTTAGAACAATTTAACCTTGCTGTTTAGGTGAAACAAGTTAATGCACTAATATGACCTCTTAAAATGGGTTTGCATTTGAATCTTTGGTTCAAATGGACTCATATCAATCTATTCTAGCTTGCATTAGCCCAAAACACATTCATATTGCCATGTCATAGCATGCATCATATTGTGCATTGCATTGATCGTGTTTCTTCTCTGTTTGCCGGTGTTGTTCCCCCTCGGTAGACGTTGTACCGACGTTGTGATCGTTGACACTGATGAAGACTCAATGCTATCTTCAGAAGTGCCAGGCAAGCAAAACCCCCTTGTTCATTCCGATACAATCCCACTCTCTCGCTCCTGCTCTCTTTTACTGCATTAGGACAACAACGATTCATCTGTTACTTGCTGCGGTAGCTGAACCCCTTTATCCTCTGCATGACCTGTCATTCCACAGTAAATAGATGAAACCCACTAGCATGAGTAGGAGTTGTTTGAGCCCTGTTGTGCCTACTCATTCATGCTTGTTGTCATGCCTGCTACTTCTTAGAGTTGAGTCAGGTCTGATTCACCGGGAATGAATTGGAACATGGTGAACATGTCCTACTGTTGGGAGCTAAGTGTGTGAACATGATTTGGTAAAGGTAGAGGTGAGAGGCCATGTAGGAGTACATGGTGGGTTGTCTCATTGCAGCCGTCCTCAGGAACTGAGTTCTGTGTTTGTGATCCATGAACAGTTACTACCACACATTGGGTTCGATGCTTTCGACCCCTCTCGGCTTATTAATCGCCTCGATCTCTGTCCAGGAGTTGCAACTAGTTTCTGGTGTTTGTAGGATATGTGTTGGGGGCCGTGCATAGGCTAACCCTAGGGGTGGGCTATGTTGCGGTAGAGACACGAGGCACGGTGTACCGGAACGCCCAGTGCCTCGGGAAATCTGCTCTTATCGTTTGGGGCCATGAGCGACACCCCGGCCGGATTTCCTCGCGGATGGAACCCGAATAGGCGATAAACCTAGACTAGAGACTTGTATGGTTAGTCAGGTCGTGGCCGACTCCCTCGCCAAAGCTTCCGCTTGAAGGTTGCCGAGATACACGACGTGTACATGGTGGTAAGTGGCGAGGCGTGTGTGAAGAAGTACACCCCTGCAGGGTTAACATCATCTATTCGAATAGCCGTGTCCGCGGTAAAGGACTTCTGGGTTGCCTATATCAGTTCATAGACAAGTGAAAGTGGATACTCTAAAATGCGCAAGATAAGCATGAGTGCTATGGATGGCATTCTCGTAGGTAGACGGGAGCGGATCCATAATGGTGTATTTATTGGTGAATATGTGGACTCGTGTGCGCCACCTCAAAAGAGTTACTTGGATACGTAGTTTAGGATAGCCACCGAGTCAAGCTGGCTTGCTGCAGTTAAACTCCACCACCCCCTTTGTTGATACCGATGCATATGTAGTTAGTTCTGATGTAAGTCTTGTTGGGTACATTTGTACTCACGTTTGCTTAATTTATGTGTTTTGTAGAGAGACTTCAGTCTCGCTAGTAATTCCGCGTGGACTCCGAAGTTTAGCTTGATACCTCAGCTACGATCTTGTGCCCTCGGCAGGATCTGGTAGATAGTCAGGCTTCTAAGCCTTTTTCATTTGTAGATGTCAGTACTCAGACATGTTAAGCTTCCTCATGTGCTTTGATTTGTATGCTCTGAATGCTGGGTCGAGAGACCCAGGTTTGTAATATCTCGCTCCTCGGAGCCTAATGAATAAATACTTGAGTCGTAGAGTTATGTTGTGATGTCATGTTGTATTTACACATATCGAGCATATTGTGTGTATGGTTGAAATGCTTGGTATGTGTGGGATCCGACAACCTAGTTGTTTATCCTTGGTAGCCTCTCTTATGGGGAAATGTAGTCTTGTGCTTCCATGAGCCATAGTAGTCCGCTTCTAGCCAGGTTCGCGGAGTCCTCGCTAGCCCAAAGACTATCTGCTCCGAAACACTTGACTGGCCGGCATGTGATTCACTTCGTTCATGTGTCTGTCCCTTCGGGGAAATGTAATGCGGTGACATCCGGAGTCCTGCCTAGCCTGCTACAGCCCGGGTTCTCGGAGTCCTGTTAGCCCAGTGCTACAGCCCGGAATCGCACGCTACTGACCGGCATGCTCGATGTTGATTCATGTATGTCTGTCCCTATAAGTTAGTGCCACTTTGGGTTCACGACTAGTCATGTCGGCCCGGGTTCTCTGTCATATGGATGCTAGCGACACTATCATATACGTGAGCCAAAAGGCGCAAACGGTCCCGGGCCAGGGTAAGGCGACACCCGTGGGAATACCGTGCGTGAGGCCGCAAAGTGATATGAGGTGTTACCGTCTAGATCAATGTGACTTTGAATCGGGGTCCTGACAGCTTTGGTATCACAGCCTGACTGCCTGCAGGATTACCAAGCCAAACCGATCGAAGTTGTGTCTAGAAATGTTTAGTTATGTAAGGGAATTGATTGTGGAAGGGAACGTATGGCTCTTTTTACTCCTTATACCTCATGACCTTCTTATCTGAGTCATCCTCTTCTCTTCTACGGGGATTAAGAACTAGGCTTCTCATCTATCTATCAGGATGACGTGTTACTAATCCATACACTTATAGAATTGATAGTTTCAAATCTCAGTTCAGTTTTTACTACTTCCGTATGTTCATAGCTGGTCTCAGAACCTTGATATTGTGATGTTGAGTGGTCATGCCACTATTTTGCAGGATGTCTGAAATCATTTTGAGCATTTACAGCCGTTGTCTTTGTCCGAGTCATCAGATTTCTAAATAGTCCGATGCGTTTGCAAATCCCTTCTCTCCGCTTTCTAATGTTCATTTGGGCGATTAATCACACAAATTAAGCGTGTTGAGGTACTCCGCTGCCTCGGCATATATGTTGGAGCTATTATTATGAACCTAGGTGTTTTAGGGAGTCACCTAGTAAACTAGCCATGTTTTGTGTTCCCCGTGTGATGATTCTGGCCATTATTCTCGAAAGCATTCCGTGATGCCATTTAGTAGTAGGTATTCTATTCCTGGGTTCTTGAAATCGAGATTCACCCTACTTACCTCCTGTTGATAGTGTTTGCTAGTTCCTTTATGATATTAGTAACTTTGCGATAGTCCTCGAGGTCCGTGGTATTTCCTTCTTCCAAATACTATGAACCGCTTATGGCAGAAGTTCCTCGTTGAACCGAAGGATCACAATCAGAGTACTCTTGAGGAGTTCTCCATTCATAATTGTGAATCTGCCAGTTCTACCTTTCCACATGGGTTATCCGGAAGAAATGTTGAGCTTCGCTCGACATACTAATCTATGCATCCACAACTCAGAAAATTATATGTTCCTTTGAGTTGTTCTCTTTAGTTGTACTCTGACCCTCGTTTATCAATTGATAGTCAAGAGTATGCGAGCATTCGTTTATCAATGCCTATTACTCTTGTGGTCCGTCAAGCCATTCTATCCGGAATGACTTGGAGAAACAAACTCCAGTACCTTGTCCACTTCGAGGATTTGGTCAAAGTAGTTGTATTCCACGGATCAAAATGCCAATCCAGCATTTGCTCTGTTCTACCTTGGAGTGTTACCATCTTTATGTCAAGAATGTCATGAGAATTGCACCACCTCTTATGAATTCTTGACGCATTGATACTTCTTGCTATCATTATTCATTCCTCGGTCCCGTGTTGTTGTAACTGGAATGCCGACAAGTGAACCATGATGTGTGAAATCAATACTCCTAGCAACCGTGTTGCTTGGTAGTAAATGGATAATATTCTCATTCTTAGCGAGTTGGTTATTAAATCTTCATCCTAAGGTTGATTGTTCTACCTAGTCCTTGTTTCTAGTGCACTCATCGATCAATGAGTTCGGATTTTTCAGTCCCTTGCTTATTTGATCATACCATCTTGCTATGAAAAGCAAGATTGTTCTTGAGCTTAGTAACATATCGGTGGTTCGTGATGTTACGGATATCTTCTCGGAAGTATTACCAGGTTGTCACCTGACCGCTATGTTGAGTTCGTGATCATGTTGGTTTTCCTCCAAACCACCCATTCTCCAAGAATCTGTGTTGGATACCCCTGAGCTAGTTGGTTAAGCCAAACAACAACTTGGAGAGTTGGAAGATAAAAGCTTGTCTGACTTAGTTCATGTTGAGGGATATCTTTTTGTGTGTGTGTGTGTGTGTTGAAAAAAGATGATATCTCCATCAATTGGTCCTCGTGATCAGTTGTTGGATCTATTGCCTTGTCAAAACTTTGATTTGAGTATGGGCTATCATCAAATCAAATCAGAACCAACGGTATTCGTAATGTTGTCTTACTCGCGGTTGTCCCTTGGGCATACATCATTATATCTTTTTGTCTGACCAAAGCTATCACCGTGTTCACATGATGGTGGAAGTCCAGTGATATGGAAAATTCTGATGAGTTGTTATTGAACCCATCAGCAGCATTTTGTCTCCCCCATGATTCATGTTGAACATCAACCTAGTGTTCAAAATTTTATAAGCAATGCCTTCGTGCTCCGTTCATGAAGCTTATGCTTGGATGGAAGAAGGGACTTCCTCGAATTCATGTGCATTTGGCGCAAGTTGCCGCCGTGAGTTCGAGAAAGATTGTTTTTGTTTCCTCTGGTACCATTCCAAGTCAATTATGCATGTGCAGATGTATTCTATGGTTTGGTAGATTAATTACCTCCACTCCATATGTATACCCTAGCACACCAAGCCACTGATTGATTTGTTCAAAGAAAAGAAGTTCATGCACTAATCCTGAAGGGCCCAGACGGATATGCACAAGACTTCGTTATCTCAATGATGGTTCCCAATCAGAACTCGGTAGTGTTTTATTGCAAGACTACCATGTGATCATGCTTGTCTAGGACAGCGTGTTCACATGTGTGTAGCAGAATCAGCTCATGTTTTGGAGCTTACTATCGTTGTTCATTTCCCGAGAATCTTGCAACGTCATCTCGTTGATTTGTGTTGCAACCTTTCTTTTCAGACATGCTGAGTCTGAAGTATCCTAGCACCAATCGGATCTGAATCTCAGGCAGATATGACGGTTGGAACATTCTCAACAGTTGCCTTTTGTTCCCAGCCTCCACCGCCATTGTGCCAATTTCCCATGGGCTGCCCTTCTCGGTAGTTTCTATCCAATTTCATAGTCAAAAGTGGTCCTACCATGGGTCCCATCCATTTCTGATGATAAGCAAAATCATCCATTGCGTTGTCTTCAACAACGTAGTCCACACCATCCATTCTAGTCCCATTATGTCATTCTTTTGAACTCCTTCAAACGATCGTTTGTGAATTTCCCTAGGCTGGTATAGAGAGTTCCAATGATCTCTGTATCAAAAGTAATTCTTTTTGCCACTTAAGGGAATAATTCTACGAGCCACCTTCCCTAAGGTGCCCCGTTATGGTATCATAGCAAATCAACTCCTCGCTACGTTGACAACCGATCACCACCTCCTTAAGTGTGAAATTGTTATCCACCAAGTGAACCTTCGTCATCTGTTACACTCCATACCTCTGGATGTATGTTTCATGTCTCAACTCGAGAAATGTTCAATGTCTCATTCCGCGAGTTGATCGTCGGTTGTTCGATCTTCGGGAAGATCGATCCTTCTAGAGTTTTCCCTTTCCCCTCGTTGTCCTGGTAGTTGGAGTTCTTGGAGCATGACATCGAGACAGAGATCGTGATCGAATCAATGTTCTTATGAAGTGCAACTTGGATCGTGAAGATTGTGTTGGTCTTGTGCCCCCTCTGTCTTCTTACCTCACGTCTTGAATCTCGGGACGAGATTCTTGTTTAGCGGGGGCGAGTTGTCACATCCCTAACTTATGGCATTGCACTAGGCTACCTCATGTGTGCATCATGTTTAATATTGAAAGAAACTTGAAATGGGGATTGCCTAAACCCCTAGCATCAAAGTAATTCAGTAGGTTCACCTAAAATATTTTCAGTAAATCCAAATGGCTTTCAAAAATGTTCATCATTTATGTGAAATGCTGTAAACAGTAACCAGAGGTGATGCTCATTTTTCCATGACATATTTGGGCTCTGAATTAAATCATATGGTATTTTCATTTGGGCATTTAAATACTATAAAATATTTTAAATGCTCAAATAAACATAAACTTAAATGTTTGCTGTTGGATATCTTCCAAACAGTGGGCTTGAGCAAGTTTCATGATTTTTTGGATAGTATTAGTATTTTTAATAAAGCCCTAAAGACTACAGAATAATAGAAAAATAAAAACAATTAGAAGAGAGGGAGAGAAGGACTTACCTGGCGCCAGCAACCGGCCCAGCTCCTGTCTTTGGCCCACCTGCGCCCAGCCCACCACCAGCCTCTCCCTGCTGCCTTTCCTCCCTCGCCAGAGGGCAGGCGCATCCCGACGCTACAGCATCATTGCAGGCGGCCACCTCCACCCTGCTTGCCTATGTCCTCGACGCCTGGACGTCTCCAACGCCGCCACGCACGCCCCTGGAACCCCCTCGCACTCTCCCTCGTCCCCATCTCCTCCTCTGTCTCTCTCCCGCGATCGCCGTGACAGCCCGAGAACGCCGACGAGCACCCCCGTGACCACCGGCCACCCCTCGCCCTGCCGTTGAGCCCAGAGGCTCAGCCGCAACCTCTTCTCCCTCCTCGACGAGCTACACGAGCCAGGACGGCCTCAAGACGACGCCTGTGGCCTTCTTCCCCGACCACGGCCGCCGGATGCCGCCGTCCGATTCGGCGTCTCCGCCGCCTCCCGAGTCTGCTGAGCTCCGCTTCGACCTCGCCGTGAGCTCCTCTACCGAACCCCTCTCTCCCCGCCGTAGATCCCCTTCTCTAGCTCCGCTGACCAGCGCGGCCGAAGCTCGCCGCCGCCATGCCTTGTCGCCAGCATGGCTAGTGCCTCAATAGCTCGAGGCCGAGCACACCGCTGTGCCCAGCGCGGCTCCAGGAGCCCGTAGCGCCCACTAGCTCCTCCTGCCTTGCACCGTAGCACCGAACCTGTAGTTGCCCGAACTCCGGCCGCCGCCACGAGCTCGACTCCGGCGAGCTCGCTCCACCCCAGCTCCTCCCATTTGCACTACCAGATGCGCGCGACCCCCAGCTACGCGTAGCACCAATCCGCCGTCCAAATGATCGCCAGGGCGTAAACCCGACGCGGCCTCGCCGCCACATCGACCTCGCCGGCTGACGAGCCGGGCCCTAATTCCAGTTTAGTTAGCCACTAATGACCCAGCTAAACCACCCCTAGTGCCTCTGCCATGTGGGCCCTGTGCCTGTTTAGTTTAATTTAATTTTCTGTTTAGATTAGTTCATAACCCACTGGGACCCACACGTCAGCATTAACTTTGCTGACACTGCCGTTGACTGGTCCCACATGTCATCCACACAAACCAGCCCTGTTACACTGACCCGTGGGTCCCAGCCGTCAGGTTTGACCTGGGCTGGCGACTTTGACCCTGGCGTCACTCGATTTAATGTCGACGATTAATTCGATTCTTGGAATTATTCTTATATAGGAAATTCCAGAAAAAAGTACAAACTTCTAAAAATCATAGAAAATCAACCGTAACTCCAAATGAAACAAATTATATATGAAAAATGATCAGAAAAATCCAATCTATCCATCTGTGCTGGTTTCATGCATGTTAGAACACTTTAACCTTGCTGTTTAGGTGAAACAAGTTAATGCACTAATATGACCTCTTAAAATGGGTTTGCATTTGAATCTTTGGTTCAAATGGACTCATCTCAATCTGTTCTAGCTTGCATTAGCCCAAAACACATTCATATTGCCATGTCATAGCAAGCATCATATTGTGCATTGCGTTGATCGTGTTTCTTCTCTGTTTGCCGGTGTTGTTCCCCCTCGGTAGACGTTGTACCGACGTTGTGATCGTTGACACTGATGAAGACTCAATGCTATCTTCAGAAGTGCCAGGCAAGCAAAACCCCCTTGTTCATTCTGATACAATCCCACTCTCTCGCTCCTGCTCTTTTTTACTGCATTAGGACAACAACGATTCATCTGTTACTTGTTGCGGTAGCTGAACCCCTTTATCCTCCTCAGATGACCTGTCATTCCACAAAGAATAGATGAAACCCACTAGCATGAGTAGGAGTTGTTTGAGCCTGTTGTGCCTACTCATTCATGCTTGTTGTCATGCCTGCCATCGCTTAGAGTTGAGTCAGGTCTGATTCACCGGGAATGAATTGGAACGTGGTGAACATGTCCTCCAGTTGAGAGCTACGTGTGTGAACACGATTTGGTAAAGGTAGCGGTGAGAGGCCATGTAGGAGTACATGGTGGGTTGTCTCATTGCAGCCGTCCTCAGGAACTGAGTTCTGTGTTTGTGATCCATGAACAGTTACTACCACACATTGGGTTCTGGTAACTCGACCCCTCTTAGCTTATTAATCGCCTCGATCTCTGTCCAGGAGTTGCAACTAGTTTCTGGTGTTTGTAGGATATGTGTTGGGGGCCGTGCGTAGCGCTGACCCTAGGGGTGGGCTATGTCGCGGTAGAGACACGAGGCACGGTGTACCGGGACGCCCATTTGGTGCCTCGGGAACCCTGCTCTCATCGTTTGGGGCCTTGAGCGACACCCCGACCGGATCTCCTCGCGGATGGAACCCGAATAGGCGATAAACCTGGACTAGAGACTTGTGTGGTTAGTCCGGTCGTGGCCGACTCCCTAGTCAGGCTTCCGCTTGAAGGTTGCCGAGATACACGACGTGTACATGGTGGTAAGTGGCGAGAGCGTGTGTGAAGAAGTACACCCCTGCAGGGTTAACATCATCTATTCGAATAGCCGTGTCCGCGGTAAAGGACTTCAGGTTGCCTATATCAGTTCATAGACAAGTGAAAGTGGATACTCTAAAATGCGCAAGATAGCGTGAGTGCTATGGATGGCGTTCTCGTAGGTAGACGGGAGCGGATCCATAGTGGTGTATTGATTGGTGAATATGTGGACTCGTGTGCGCCACCTCAAAAGAGTTACTTGCATACGTAGTTTAGGATAGCCACCGAGTCAAAGTTGGCTTGCTGCAGTTAAACTCCACCACCCCCTTTGTTTATACTGATGCATATGTAGTTAGTTCTGATGTAAGTCTTGCTAGGTAGATTTGTACTCACGTTTGCTTAATTTATGTTTGGAGAGAGACTTCAATCTCGCTAGTAATTCCGAGTGGACTTCGACGTTTAGCTTGATACCTTAGCTACGATCTTCTGCCCTCGGCAGGATCTGGTAGATAGTCAGGCTTCTAAGCCTTTTTCATTTGTAGATGTCTGTACTCAGACATGTTAAGCTTCTGCATGTGCTTTGATTTGTATGCTCTGAATGCTGGGTCGAGAGACCCATGTTTGTAATATCTCGCTCCTCGGAGCCTAATGAATAAATACTTGAGTCGTAGAGTTATGTTGTGATGTCATGTTGTATTTACACATATCGAGCATATTGTGTGTATGGTTGAAATGCTTGGTATGTGTGGGATCCGACAACCTAGTTGTTTATCCTTGGTAGCCTCTCTTATGGGGAAATGTAGTCTTGTGCTTCCATGAGCCATAGTAGTCCGCTACAGCCCGGTTCACCGGAGTCCTGCTAGCCCAAAGACTACTGCTCGGAACACTTGGTGGCCGGCATGTGATTCACTTCATTCCTGTGTATGTCCTTCGGGAAATGTCACGCGGTGACATCCGAGTCCTGCCTAGCCTGCTACAGCCCGGGTTCCCGGAGTCCTCATAGCCCAAAGGTTACAGCCCGGAATCGCACGCTGTTGACCGACATGCTCGATGTTGATTCATGTATGCCTGTCCCTATAAGTTAGTGCCACTTTGGGTTCACGACTAGTCATGTCGGCTCGGGTTCTCTGTCATATGGATGCTAGCGACACTATCATATACGTGAGCCAAAAGGCGCAAACGGTCCCGGGCCAGGGTAAGGCGACACCCGTGGGAATACCGTGCGTGAGGCCGCAAAGTTATATGAGGTGTTACCGGCTAGATCGATGTGACTTGGAATCGGGGTCCTGACATCTTGTGTCTGCGAGAGCCGCTTCTGCTTTCTCGGCCCGGGTGACCAAGGAGGCTTTTTCATCAGCCCATGCCTTTTTATCAGTTGCAAAGCTTTTCTTCAGTTTCTCCTACATAGACACGCTGAACTCAAATTTGGAGTTGGCCTTTTGGATTTCAGTTTCTTACATTGCCAGGCGACTCTTCAATCAGCAATCTCCGACTCAAATTGACTTATGGTGGCCTGAATCAAGTCGGACTACAGTCAGCATAGTTATAATACAATATTAAGTCCCAAGCACTTTGCAAGCAAAGGTACTTGACACTTGGGGGCTAATGTATGCTGAAGCACTCTAAATTACTGTGGGGGTTCATGGAAATTAAGTCCAAAGCACTTTGCAAGCAAAAGATACTTGGCACTTGGGGGCTAATGCATATTGCAGTTAAGAGTATTATACAACGCAAGTTCAAATATCTTCTTTTCAAGTCGGTCTTCGATTGTTACAACATAAGCCGGCCGTCTGACAAGCAGTGCTAAGCAGATTCTAAGTCTACAGCACATTCTTTCTCATAAGCAATAGACTTGGGGGTTGGTACAGTAAGGAGGAATAAGGAATATCAACAAGAGTTATACCTCAGATTTTTGATGGATTTGCTTTACCATATCAACTTCTAGATCACGGATGCTGTGCACTTGACTTATATAACCCGAAACAATGTCTCCAATGCTGAGATGAGTGTAATCAGTGACGTCCAGTTTGGCTTTTCGGCGCTCTGAAAGTTCTTCCTTGGCAGAACACTTAGCAAGAATAGTGGGTCTTTCCGGTTCGACAAACTGAGTCTTAAGAATCTCAACTTCCGGATCATCTGTTCTTACCAGGCTGGGAACCTCCGGGTTATCAAAACTGTTAAGAGTCTGTTCAGCAGGTGGATCAGAGGTTGGAGCTGGAATGTCATGGGCCGGTTCAGGTGGCGGCTCATGTGTGGAGGTCTCAGGACGGTTGTTCCGACCTACGGGTCAGTCATGACTGGCTCTTTGGCCGGCTTATTTTTCTTCGCCCTTTTGTTGGGCTTCACTTGTACGTTGTGTGCAAAACAAAAAGGTTAAGTACAAAGACATGAGTTAGATAAGCATGAAAATGAATAAATTGACATTACCTCGAGCGATCTTGAAAGCCGGCATGTTGGATTGCATAGATTCGCCGGAAGAAGGTGAAGTATCATGATAGTTTGAGTCAGATGAATTGAGGGGTTGACGAATGAAACCCACCAAAGGAAAAAAGGAACGTAATTCGGAGATAACCTCAGCCCGGCGCTTCCTTGTCACGTCAGGTAAGTCGGAGGAGAGTTCCGCGTCTTTGCTGGTCCGGGTCTGCCTCCGGGTCTCATGAGCCTGTTTCTTCAAAAGAAATTGAGGATCTTGGTAAGCTAAAGGATGTGAAAATCTTACTTTCCGGGTCACTCTTCGGACTTTCTGCCTTGGCAAAGGCTCGGAGTCGGAGGAAATTATAGTTACCTCTTCCTCAACTGCTTGGCTATTTCCCGTGTCCCCCTGAAGGAAATTATTGTCAATAAGATGATGGGAAAGGAATCAGGGGAGTTAAGGATTACCTCTTCTTCATCGTCAGGAGTCATCTAGTTTGAGCAAATCTGAAGCACTTGGCTTCTTCTTCCTCTCGAGCTCCAGCTTTGGCGGTTTTCCTTGCGGCTCTCTTGGGCGCTGGCCTGTTTGGCAGCTTCATGATCATATTTGACCTTCCAGAAGTCATCCTTTTCCTGTGAATAATGAGAAAAGGTTATGAGTAAAAGCAAGGCATTCCACAAAAAAGAGTAAAGTTCTTAGATTGATAACTTACTGCAGGAGCCGGATTATTCTTGCAGAAGGGAAGTAAGCCGAAGGTGTTACTAACCACTGAGCCTTCTTTCAAAAGATATTGGGTCGTGGCTTCAATCATGTCGTCAGGCAAGTCATCAGGACAATGACGCAGCGTGCCATTTTTTCGCCTGTGTAAGTGCACATCAAGCCGGGGCGGCGGCTTAACGGTATCACCCGCCATGAGATCCAGACACGGACCAAATCAATGCCATCTAAGCCGTTCCCCAAGAGATCTTTGATTTTGTTTATCCTTTGAGCAATCTGTAGGCGTTCAGCGGCAGATATCTTATCTGGCAGTGGATGGTTGGATTCAAGGCGCAGAGCGCGAAAGCCAGGCAGTGGGTCTCATCAGCCGGAGAAGTGTCCTGGAAATAGAACCACGTCTGGTTCCAATCTTTAGGGTGGCTTGGCAGTTCAGCATATGGGAAAAGGCAGTCTCTCCGTCGATGAATGAAGATACCACCAAGTTCCAGGCTGGGCCCGTTGGCACGTTCATTCTGCCGGTTTAAATGAAACAATTCTCTAAGAAGCGGTACGTTGGGTTCTTCTCCAAGATATACCTCGCAAAAGACTTGGAAGTTGCAAATGTTTGACACGGAGTTGGGCCCGATATCTTGAGGTCTGAGGTCAAAAAAGTGTAAAACATCTCTGAAGAATTTTGAGTCGGGTGGAGAAAATCCCCGGTTCATATGATCAGTAAAAACGATCACTTCCCCCTCCTTGGGCTGAGGCTTTTCCTCTGACGGTTCAGGAGCACGATAAGACATAACTTCTTTCTTGGGCAGATAGCCGGTCTTCACGAAATCAGATAAGGTCTTCTGAGTAACGATGGACCTGACCCAGTTACAAGTCACAGGTGCTTTGGGAGCTTTGGGTGCCATTATGCAGACGAAAGCCTATGACAGAATGAATTTTTCTGGTTCAGTTGAACCCGGAGAAAAAATATTTCAAATTCTGTTCAATACGGCGGCTAATGAAGGGGCCTAATGACATATGGCTAATTATATCTGGTTATGTAAGCCGCCATGGGAATCAGAAACAGTTAAGTTATTTTAAGCTGCCAGGAGCTGGCAAGGTTGTCGATTAACATTGTTATTTTAAACCGGCAATGAGAGACGCCAGAGTTAAATGGGCCTGACAGAAACAGATTTTGCCTAAGTGTTGCACAAACAAGTTTTGCAACTCGCAGATATTATTTTGGATCAAACAGGTGTACATAAAAGGAAATATTTCTAGACCTAGAAACCAGTACAGATGAGTTCATAAGCTTGAATGAGGCCTATATGCAAGAGAAAAGGGATCTATTTGCATTTGAAATGGGTGCGAAACAGCTACCGCGACAGTTTTATATCATCTTAAGATCATAAAAGGGCGGCGAAGGTGAAATCTATCAAGGGTTCATGACGAGCAGCGACGAACACCGACGAACTCGAAAATCTTAATGTAGATCTGAGGAACAGGGAGGAAGAAGCTTACAGATGCAGAGTTGCTGCGGAGGTTCGTCGCGTTTTTCTAGTCGGATCAGGTCGATGGAGCGACCAAGGTCGACGAAGATGCGGAGCTCTGCTGCGGCGGCGGCAGCGGCAGTGGAGCTCGAGCAAGCAGAAGAATAGCGAGAGGAAGAGGATGACAGAAAGGGGAGAATGGAAAAGACCTTGGGGTCGTGTCTATTTATAAGGAAGGGTCGACTGAGAAGGCGCGAGAAACAAGGAGGCCGAGGCGTCATTATCCAACGACTCCGATGCCTCGATTTTCGTAATGGTCATTAAAGATAAAGATCCGTTGAGATATGACGGAATAAAATATGAATTTAATTGAAGATGACGTCACGACGGGTTATCACGGATCCAGAAGATGACGTCATGGTGGGTTATAACCTTTGCATAGACAGAAGGCTTTTTCTTAAGGTATTTCAAGATTGACATGAACCGGTTTAAATCAATCTGGGGCCTAATGTTGGGAATATAACTATTCTTGTAAACCGCCCAGGAGGGGCCGAGTTACGCAAAGGTGATTCATCGTATGAAGCCCAAGATCAAGCATGAAGATGGCGGTTCAATAAGGGGTCTAAAGCCCACGGACGACTTGAGGCCCGTAGTGACAAACCGTCGTAATAGCATGACTTGTATTGTAAGGCAGGATTAACTAGTCACCGAGACGGGCACTGTTTATGAGCCGGCCGGGACTCCATAGGCCGCAGGGCGTCAACCCGTGTATATAAGGGGACGACCCGCCGACGGCTTAGGGCAGGTAACATCTGAACGAGAGCCGGGCATAGCGTATCTCGCTCCCTGGTCATCGAAACCCTAGCAATACCAACCCAACTAGACGTAGGCTTTACCTTCACCATAAGTGGCCAAACTTGTATAAAACCTCTCTCGTGTCCCTTGTCCCGATTAACCCCTTTAAGCTTCCTAGTTGCGATGGCTCCACGAATAAGTCCTTGCAAGAGGACATCTGCCGTGACAAAACCATGACAAGTATGATGTAAAATTTTCTTTTGTTTATTAGTGTATGTTTCATCAACTAGTGCCACTATAATCTAATCATGCCTTTCCATTATCTATGCAAACAGGGTTATTCAGCTGCATTTTGGTGGAACTGCACAAATGTACGGATGGAACCGGCATATATGCAGAGTGCGAGGTGCCAAGTAAAAATTACCGACACCAACCCTGCTCCATCTAAGCATTGGCATCCACCACCATCAGTGGGATGTGTGGCACTCACTCTGGACGGATCTTTCTCGGCAGCAAATCCTCTAACAAAATACTAGTAGCTTAGACTTAAAAATACTAATAGCTTATATTCGCAGTTTTCTAGGGGTGTACTCTTTTCTGAAAGAAGCACCAATCTATTTTGTTTATTTGTACACAGTGTCACAACTTTGACCCAAAGGTCCAGAGCTATTTTAGGGTGATTGGCGTTGAGGGAGTCCTGGATTAGGGGGTATCCGGACAGCCGGACTATATCCTTTGGCCGGACTGTTGGACTATGAAGATACAAGATTGAAGACTTCGTCCCGTGTCCGGATGGGACTCTCCTTGGCGTGGAAGGCAAGCTTGGCGATACGGATATGAAGATCTCCTCCCATTGTAACCGACTCTATGTAACCCTAGCCCCCTCCGCTGTCTATATAAACTGGAGGGTTTAGTCCGTAGGACGAACAACAATCATACCATAGGCTAGCTTCTAGGGTTTAGCCTCTACGATCTCGTGGTAGATCAACTCTTGTACTACTCATATCATCAAGATCAATCAAGCAGGAAGTAGGGTATTACCTCCATCGAGAGGACCCGAACCTGGGTAAACATCGTGTCCCCTGCCTCCTATTACCATCCGCCTTAGACGCACAGTTCGGGACCCCCTACCCGAGATCCGCCGGTTTTGACACCGACATTGGCGCTTTCATTGAGAGTTCCACTGTGTCGTCACCATAAAGCAGGATGGCTCCTCCGATCATCGATAACGACGCGGTCCAGGGTGAGGTTTTCCTCCCCGGACAGATCTTCGTATTCGGCGGCTTCGCACTGCGGGCCAACTCGCTTGGCCATCTGGAGCAGATCGAGAGCTACGCCCCTGGCCACCAGGTCAGGTTTGGAAACTTGAATTACACTGTCGATATCCATGGGGCTTAATCTTCGACGAATTCGAGCCCATGCCAGGTGTGCCGCACGATCACGACGAGCATGATGTAGCTCTGCCGTCAGACAGTGTAGGGAAATCACGCCAGCAACCACTCCGTCCTTCAATCCAGAACGGACTGCGCCATCCAAGACGGGCGGATAGACCCCACCTTGGAGGATGCACCCTCAGTGGCGATAGAGCCGAATACTGACCTTACCCCTCATGAGAACCGTGACGCCGAACCGCTGGCCTCATCTTCGGCCACGGACTCAACCGCCCTGCGCCCATGCTTATCGAATCCGGCAGGCGCCGATCATGGAGTTCACCTCCGCGGATATCTTTCAAAGACTCGCCCTTCGGCGATGTACTAAACTTCGTTAAGGTCTCTATCCCTCGTCGGAGAACCTTGGCGAACTATGTCCGGCTAGAATGGGATCCGGATGACGAAGAAATTCACTCCCCACCCACCACCCACTTAGTAGCCATCGCCGATGATTTAATCGACATGCTCGACTCGACCAAGACATCGATGGTATGGACAACGATGAAGGAGACGAACAGGAACCATCGCCCACGGGCACTGGACCGCCACCTCATCATATGATATATATATGGTGGATACACCCAAAGAAGGCAATGGCGACAAGACAGCGGAGGATGACCCCTCCAAGAAGCAACCCAAGCGTCGACGTCAGCGGCGCCGCTCTAAGTCTCGCCACAGCAAAAGATGTGATACTGGCACATGAGATAACAGTACTCCGACAATGCCGAAGATGATAACAATCCCCTCCAGCAAGATCTAGAGCCGGAGGATGAACAAGCCAGCCCTCCTGAGCGAGCGGCAGAGGGAGAAGCGGAGGATGACAATTACATGCCTCTCTCCGAAGACGAAGTGAGCCTCGACGACGAAGAATTTGTCGTACCCGAGGATCCCGTCGAGCAGGAGCGCTTTAAGCGCCGGCTTATAGCCACAGCAAATAGCCTGAAGAAAAAACAGCAACAGCTTTGAGCTGATCAGGATTTGCTAGCAGACAGATGGACTGAAGTCCTTGCGACCGAGGAATACGAACTCGAACGCCCCTTCAAGGGTCAGCCAAAGCGCAGGATGCTACCCCGACTTGAGGAGGAAGCATATGACGCGGCTGATCGGCCACCTCATGGCCGAGATAGAGAGGCATTTCAGCCAGAAGCTCAGCCCGCACCTCACCGCCACTCAAACAAAAATACCAAGGCACTAGGAAACACGCGAGACCTACAAGACGTATTGGAAGACAGGGCAAAACACGCAAGATCGATCTACTGATCACGAGGGTACGCCCCTACGTGGGACGGTGACCGCCACGCCGTATACAGTAAAAGCAAATCCGGCCAGGCCAAATACAGCAGGCAAGACTCATATGAGTTGTGTCGCGATATAGCCCAGCACAGAGGCGCGGCACACCCCCTATGCTTCACTGACGAAGTAATGCAACATCAATTCCCAGAGGGTTTTAAGCCCGTAAATATCGAATCATATGATTGCACAACAGATCCCGCGGTATGGATCAGGGATTTCCTCCTCCACATCCACATGGCCCGCGGTAATGATCTACATGCCATCAAGTACCTCTCGTTAAAACTTAAAGGACCAGCTTGGCATTGGCTGAATAGCTTGCCAGCAGACTCCGTTGGCTGTTGGGAGGATCTGGAAGACGCATTCCTCGACAACTTCCAGGGCACTTATGTGCGACCACCAAATGCCGATGACTTGAGCCACATAATTCAGCAGCCAGGGGAATTGGCCAGGAAATTCTGGACACGGTTCCTAACCTAGAAAAATCAAATTGTCAACTGTCCGGATGCAGAGGCCTTAGCAGCATTTAAGCACAACATCCGTGACGAGTGGCTCGCCCGGCACCTCGGCTAGGAAAAGCCGAAGTCTATGGCAGCCCTCACGACACTAATGACCCGCTTTTGCGCGGGAGAGGATAGTTGGCTGGCTCGCAGCAACAACATATCCAGAAACCTTGGCACTTTGGATACCAAGGACAGTAATGGCAGGCCACGTCGCAGCAAACACAAGCGTCGCAATGACGGCAATAACACCGGGGATACGGTAGTCAATGCCGGATTCAGAGGCTCTAAACCCGGTCAGCGAAAAACCATTCAAAAGAAGCACTCCGGGCCCGTCCAGTTTGGACCGCATACTCGATCGCCCGTGTCAAATACACGGCACCCCCGATAAGCCAGCCAATCACACCAACAGAGAATGCTGGGTGTTCAAGCAGGCCGGCAAGTTAAATGCCAAAAACAAGGACAAGGGGCTGCATAGCAATGACGAGGAGGAGCCACGGCTGCCGAACACGGGAGGACAGAAGAGGTTCCCCCCACAAGTGAGGACGGTGAACATGATATACGCAACCCACATCCCCAAGAGGGAACGGAAGCGTGAACTAAGGGACGTATATGCGACGGAGCCCGTCACCCCAAAGTTCAACCTATGGTCCTCTTGTCCGATCACCTTCGATCGTAGGGACCACCCCGCTAGTATCTGCCATGGCGGATCGGCCGCATTGGTCTTAGACCCCATCATTGATGGATTTCACCTCCTCTCGAGTCCTTATGGACGGCGGCAGCAGCCTGAACCTGCTCTATCAGGATACATAGCGCAAAATGGGTATAGACCCCTCGAGGATCAAACCCACAAAAACGACCTTTACAGGCGTCATCCCAGGTGTAGAGCCCCATTGTACGGGCTCAATCACACTGAAAGTGGTCTTTGGATCTCCGGACAACTTCCGAAGCGAGGAGTTAATCTTCGATATCGTCCCGTTCCACAGCGGCTATCGCGCACTACTCGGGCGAACCGCGTTTGCAAGATTCAACGCAGTACCGCATTATGCATACCTTAAGCTCAACATGCCAGGACCTAGGGGGGTCATCACAGTCAATGGAAACACAGAGAGCTCGCTCCGTATGGAGGAGCACACTGCGGCCCTCGCAGCGGAGGCACAAAGCAGCCTCTTAAGGCAATCCACCAGTTCGGCGATAAAGCCCCCGGACACCGTCAAGCGCGTCCGGAGCAACCTGCAACAGGATCGCCTGGCACGCTCAGAGCTCGCCTAGCAATTCGGCCCCCGCCCTAGCCTCAGTCGAACGACAAAATTCGTGCCACGCGTACATAATTACGCATTGAAAATACCATAGGCGTCGGCGGGGGTACGATCAAGGCACGTCCCACAATGCGGCTCAACCGCACTAGGGGCTTACTATCTTAATCATTCTCTTTCTTTCAGGACTTTACTCTCTGGAAGCCCTATCCGGCAGTACGATTGCCGGACACATGATACGACATCCAAGGAGGTAGGAAGCTACATCGTACAATGGAATCCCTAGGTGGTCTCTGATAACGAGTGAAATACCTGCTTTAAGATACTAGTCCGCAGCTTGCCCTTGGATGGGATATGTCAAATAGTCCTATTTTTTGCTTACAGCACTAATTGTATCAGCATGCTCTGACGCATTTCTCGAATAAACAATGCATGGCACTAGTCTATTATTGCATTCTATTTTCTTTTATATATATATGTTCATTTATGACAGTTAGCACCCGTACACTCTGGTACGGCCAGTACGCCAGGGGCTTCCGTATACCCCATAACACGGCGTGAGAAGTCCGAACACTCTTGACAGTGCGGCACCCCGAACTTATAGCATTATATGCATCAGCTCCGAATCATGTCTTGGGTCAATAGTTGGGTTTGCCCGGCTCCCATGTTTTGGTACCTTACGTTCCGCTATATCGGCAAAGGTAGCACTGGGAGAACTACTGCGATTGTGTCCCGGTTCTTCCGGACGAGCACCTCAGTAGAGAAAGCTAAAACTGACTGTCATGATAAGGCGAGAGCTGGTCGCTGTTCGAGAGGTCTCAAGTCCCTAAAGACTTTTTCCACTTCGGGCGAGGAGTCGGCTTTGTTCGACTTAGGCGTGTATAGCGCCCCAAATTCGGCCCTCCGAATACTAGGGGCTTCACCAAAATTTAAAATTGTAGACTTCTATGGCTAAGTGAGAGTGATAAAGCATTATAGTCCGATTGCCTGGTTCATTGCACTGAGCACCTCCCTCGAAGGACCCAAAAAACGGGAAAAAGAGTGCTCAGATTTATCCCGAACACCCCAGCACTAGTTGCATGGGGGCAGAAGCAGATGACTAGCCAACTCTCAGATTTTAAAAACGGCCGCACAGAAGGTAATATTTTAAATACAAAAGCGTTGCATAGCGTACATGAACCAGTTATCATAATACAGGATCACATGAGCAAGTTCATTAAAAAATTACATCTTTGGAACACTCGTCCGCCACAAGACGGGCACCCTTCAGGACACCCTCATAATACATTTCAGGGCGGCGATGCTCCTTGCCCAGCGGAAGCCCCTCCTTCACCAGCTTCTCGGCGTCCATCTTGGCCCAGTGCACCTTCGCACGGGCAAAAGCCCTGCGTGCACCTTCGATGCAGACGGACCGTTTTATGACTTCCAGCCGTGGGCAGGCATCCACAAGCCGCCTCACCAGGCCGAAGTAGCTGTTGGGAAGGGCATTGCCAGGCCACATCCGAACTATAAGGCCCTTCATGGCCTGTTCGGCCGCCTTGTGGAGCTCGACCAGTTGCTTCAATTTGGTCGCTCAGGGCATCGGGTGTTCGGTCCCGATATCGAGACCGTAACACCTTCTCTGTCGAGCTCCCCTCCTCAGCTTGGTAGAACTCTGTGGCATCAGACACACTACGGGGCAGATCTGCGAAAGCCCCTGGAGAGCTCCGAACTCGGGTAAGTACATAGAAATTTTTTTTCACATGCTTGCTTTGCATAATGAATGCCTTACCCGCCGCTATCTTCTTCACCGCCTCAATCTCCTGGAGGGCCTTTTGGGCTTCGGCCTTGGCATGTTTTGCGCTTTCGAGGGCCTTGGCAAGCTCGGACTCTCGCGTCTTTGAGTCAAGCTCCAAGGACTCGTGCTTCTTCACGAGTGCCTGGAGCTCTTGCTGCACCTCGCCTACTCGGGCTTCGTGTCTTTCTCGCTCAATGCGCTCCTTGGCCGCTTTTTCCTCGGCCTCGGACAGCGCTTGTGCCAGTCGCCACTTCACCGTGGTCCCCGCACATTCATGATGATCCTATTATCTTGCAACCAAAACTTTTTTATATAGACAAGGTATTGCTTAACTTTGTTCTCCTCGAGCTGCTTCTTGGCAAGGCCGAGTTCTTCCTCGGACCGCTCGAGGTCCTGCTTCAGTGCGGCGACCTCCGCAGTACGTGCGGCAGCGGCCAGCAGTGAAGCCTGCATACGCATACAGACATATTTGGATTAGACTCCTGCAGTCACTATTTGATCCTCTATTCGGCTTTTCTTCGCGAACGCCGAACAGAGCATCAGGGGCTACTGTCTATGCGGTAATATTTTTCTTATACTTTGATTACCCACCTCAAATCCTGTTAGGAGGCTGGAACATGCTTCAGTCAGTTCGCTCTTGGAGGACTGAACCTTTTTGATTACCGCACTCATGATAGTGCGGTGCTCTTCGTCGATGGAAGCGCTACGAAGCACTTCCAGCAAGTTGTCCGGTGCCTCTAGGTCGACAGAGGTCACCGGCACGGGCGGCTTGCCCCTCTTAACAGGGGGCCGCCTGCCGAAGTCTGGGACCACTGGTGGTTCCGATGCGGTGTTCGGCTGAGGGCCGAACTTGGAGCCCGTGAGAGTCTTGCTCCCTTTGCACCCAGGGTCCGGAAGGTCGCCTTGAGGCGCCTCCAGGACAACCTCCCCTCGGCTTGGTGCCCTTTGAGACAACGCCTCGACGTTGTCCGTAGGGCGAGGGGAGGAGGCGGTCGGAAGTGAATCACTATTCATATCCGACGAGTCCAAAGAACCGTCCGACGAAGATACGTCGATGCGGGCTCGGGACGGACTGCATAATCATATTCGGTGTAAGGAGAAGCAGTGCAATAAAAGCATACCATGAATTACTCTGGTATCCGAATACTTAAGACTTCGCCAGGGGCTTGTCCCTGGGCAACCACTCGTCTTCGCTATGCGTGGCGGTCATAGAATAGTCCGGAAGGAGAGTCCTTCCCTTCTTGGACCCTTCGGCCTCCCCGGTTGGGGCGGCCTTTCATTTCTTGTCTCCCCCGGCTGGAGGGGGAGAACCTTCATCTTCCTCCTCCTCGTTTTCACGAGAGGATTGCGTGTTGGAGTTATTGGACGATGAGTCCGATACCACCTGACGCCGGGAACTCATTCGGGGCCCCGTGGCCTTCTTCTTGGTCTTCTTCTACGGCACCTCATAAGGTGCCGGAGTCAGCATCTCTGTCAGGAGAGCGTTGGCCGGATCTTCAGGCAGGGGGGCCGGGCAGTCGATCTGCTCCGATGCTTCCACCCAGTCCTGTCAAAGGCATGGGAGCTCAGATCCCGCACATGATTAAACTGGGGAAAGTAAATACCCTATAAGGTGTAGAGAACTTACCAGATTCGCAGGGCGCTTCGCGCTAAGTCTACGGTCCTCGGTAAGGGAAGGGGGGACCTCGGCGCCCTTGAACAACACCCTCCAGATGTCCTTGTGCGTCATGTCAAAGAGCTCGCACAGAGTCTGGTGCTGGGTCGGGTCAAACTCCCATAAATTAAACGCCCATTGTTGACACGGGAGGATCCGGCGGAAGAGCATGACCTGGACCACGTTGACAAGCTTGAGTTTATTGCTTATCATGTTCCGGATACACTTCTGGAGTCCGGCCAGCTCCACCGATGAACCCCAGGACAAGCCCTTCTCTTTCCAGGAGGTAAGCCGCATGGGGATTCTGGATCGGAATTTGAGGGCCGCCACCCAGTTTGTGTCGCGCGGCTCGGTGATGTAGAACCACCCCGACTGCCACCCCTTTATGGTCTCCACATAGGAGCCCTCAAGCCATGTGACGTTCGGCATTTTTCCCACCATGGTGCCTCCGCATTCCACTTGCTGGCCGGCTACAACCTTTGGCTTGACATTAAAGGTCTTCAGCCACAGGACGAAGTGGGGCTGGACACGGAGGAAGGCCTCGCACACGATGATAAATGCCGAGATGTTGAGAATAAAGTTCGGGGCTAGATCATGGAAGTCTAGCCTGTAGAAGAACATGAGGCCGCGGACGAACAGGTGAAGGGGGAACCCCTGTCCGCGGACGAAGTGGGTGAGAAAGACTACCCTCTCGTAAGGCTCCGGGGTAGGGACGATCTGCCCCTCGTCGGGCATCTGGTGCGCGATATCCGCGACCAAGTATCCGGCTCCCCGCAGTTTCTTGGTGTCCTCCTCCGTGACGGAGGATTTCATCCACTTGCCTCCCACTCCAGACATGATTGGAGCGGTGTGAGGAGAAATATGCAAACATTGGTGTTGGAGCTCGAGTGCGCAAGAATGGATGAGCGAGGAGGAAGAAGGCGTGGGTGAAAAAAGGTGAACCCTTATCCCTTTATAAAGGCGGACGGAACTATACGCCCCCACTAGCCTAGTAAACTGGCTTACTCCCCAAGCGCCGTGATTGATGGCGCGGTTGGGTTACCCACGCCCGTATTGATCAGAATCCCGCGATAAGGGGACACGATCTCTGCTTCGACAAGACGTGCCAAGGAAACCGCCTCGTGATATGCGCCAAGGCTGGTCGAGAATAACGGTTCGAATAAAGACCGGGCCGTGGTATGTTGTCATGATATCGAGTGTGTCAGCATAACAGATTAGTGGAAATATTGTACTCTCCACGGTGGCATGTGGGACTTGTTTTGCAGAGACAGACACTATCCTTGTGTTCAAAATCTTCTATAGAGTATTCGGAGGAAGGAACCCGCCTTGTAATGCCAAAGACAATCTGTGCACCCGACTCATCGTCATTGAAGCCTGGTTGAGGGGCTACTGAGGGAGTCCTGGATTAGGGGGTATCCGGACAGCCGGACTATATCCTTTGGCCGAACTGTTGGACTATGAAGATACAAGATTGAAGACTTCGTCCCGTGTCCGGATGGGACTCTCCTTGGCGTGGAAGGCAAGCTTGGCGATACGGATATGTAGATCTCCTCCCATTGTAACCGACTCTGTGTAACCCTAGCCCCCTCCAGTGTCTAGATCTCCTCCCATTCTAACCGACTCTGTGTAACCCTAGCCCCCTCCGGTGTCTATAAACCGGAGGGTTTAGTCCGTAGGACGAACAAAAATCATACCATAGGCTAGCTTCTAGGGTTTAGCCTCTACGATCTCGTGGTAGATCAACTCTTGTACTACTCATATCATCAAGATCAATCAAGCAGGAAGTAGGGTATTACCTCCATCGAGAGGGCCCGAACCTGGGTAAACATCGTGTCCCCTGCCTCCTGTTACCATCCGCCTTAGACGCACAGTTCAGGACCTCCAAGTGTTGAAACGAGGCGAGCGTCGAGGGAACCATGGAGAATGGCGGGGAAGCGACGTCGCGCCATCCGACCTCCTCTTGCAGTGGGAGAACGAATACTCCTGTGGCTCCGGCTGGCTCTGCACCCTCACGAACGGCACAACGTACTCGATCGATTCGTTATCCTCTGGGTGCTCGACCTTCGACCTGTACGCCCACCACCTCCGCCTGACTTTTGCCTCGGGCGAATCTGTCTGCTCCATCGCCCAGAGGAGATACTCGATGAACTCGAAGGACTGCGGCGTGACTGCCGCCGAGGAGTACATCGCCGCCCTCATCATCGTCATCTGGCTCTTTCGCATACATTGCCACATGGCCCTCACCGTCCTCGAAATCTCCCACTCATTGTCAAACCAAGTAAGGATCTCCTTCAACCTGGCTAACTTTGCCTGGTCGCCGTCGGTGATCTGCCTGATTCGCTGCTGCATCCCCTCCATAGATGTCCTTCTGAGTGGTCCGGTTCTAGCTTTGGAAGATGGGAAGAGAGAAGGTGGTCTTGCAAAAGAGAAGAGGGAGAGGCGAGACAGTCATTTTGGAATGGAGATGATGGAGAGGAGAGGGTGGTTTTTAAATGGAGAAGAGGGAGAGACGAGATGGTGGTTTTGGAATGGAGATGATGGAGAGGAGAGGTTCCCCTGCCTTTTGGTCGCTGACAGGTGCAGCCCGCGCTTGGTGGGACCCATGTGTCATTGTCTTAATGGCAGGATGGGCTACGTCAGGGGATCCTCGTCCGAGGAGAGAGGAGGTGGTTTTGCAATGGAGAAGAGGGAGAGGCGATACGGTGGTTTTGGAATGGAGATGATGGAGAGGAGAGGAGGTGGTTTTGCAATGGAGAAGAGGGAGAGGAGCGTGCAGCATCGATTTAGGATTAGACGAGAGGCAGAGCAGACAATGTGATTCTCAGAGAAGAAGCTGCAAGTTTCAGTTTCAGATAAGAAACTCCAAGTTCAGTTTCAGATAAGAAACTGCATCTTTCAGAGGCAGAGCATTTATATTAACATGGCCTTTTCAAACAATATTAACATCATGCTAGAAGTTTTATTTCATGGTCGAAACTGGAACTACCAGCCAGTTAACATCATGCTGATCAACATTCATGCATAGCACATCTTCATATGATGCACAGTCAAAAAGATATGCTATTTTCAAAATGCCCACACAATGTCGACTGTGCGAAAAATAGAGAAAATGAGGGACGAAGTTTTGGCAAGTGTAGGACGTGGTGTGCGTAGATGACAATTGGGACCCACATGTTAAGAAAGGCAGAGGCAAAATTTTTGGAGATATTTTCTTTGCACAGGTGGAATCGAACCCGGGCGGAACAACTGTCGGGTAGAGTCACTCGGCCACTAGGCTAGTTCAGTTGTTTCGTTACTAATAAGGCACTTCCTCAGGTTGTCGCATCTCCTCCTGTGCCTTTGTACGCTCGTCGCGACGCCGCTGTCTGCCGTTGTGAACATGCTGAACAAACGAGAGGAATCTGGAGAGGACTGCACGTGTAGAGGCGGACAGTCAGGACCCACCAGGTCTATGGTCGTACGCAAGCAAGTGCCTCATCGAAAAAAATACTTCCTCCTAATGCTATACTAATGTTGAGGCCCACGAGTTTGTTAACTTAGTTACATTTTTTTAGGTGCTTCAACGTAGTTACTATAGGAGATAAATTCACAACAAAGCCGGGGAGCTGGCAGGTATCATTTATTATCACTTGGGCAGCAAGTATCAGCTGGGTTTTGGGCTGCCCCGTCTAGGCTTTCATTTTTAACATGCGCAGCCCACGACCTCGGGTGGGAGGTCCATAGGCCTGTTTGTATTTTCTTGAGGGCCGTCATGTATCGACCGGCTTATGGACCTCCCATCTGAGGTTTTATTTTTCCTGAAACATCGGCAGCCCAATTTATGCATTTTTTTTGAAGAAAACGCAGAGGTCTGTTCTATTTTTCTATATAAGAATAGGAACGCCTGGTCCAACTTATGTTTCCCTTCTAACTATATTATATATATATTTAAATCATTTTGTATGTTATTATATATTATTGTTATTGTCATCATACATTTAACAGATACTTACATATGTAAGAAAACAATATCCCGCATCTTGTTAACTTATAAAAATAATTTCTTAACAATAAAATCCTGGATTTTTTCAGCAACGAAAATCCTGGTGATTGTGTACAAAAGCTTGGTAAGATTTAAGGACCAATGTAATGATAAATCACTTATCATATATATATATATATATATATATATAACAAAATGCTCAGCCCCTGTTTAATTTTTGATAACATTGTTGTGCCCACCCCAACATTATAATTAGAATCAGCCCAGCAAAATCATGTATTTCGAGAAAGTGCAAATGGCCTGTAAATTTTTAGGAAAAATATAAATGGGCCGCATGGAAGCTACATTATTTGTTCACCCAACCCAACTAATGGACTGTAATTCAAAAAAAAGAGATCTAATGGACTGTAAATTCTACCCAGCAAAAAAAAGACTGTAAATTCTGAAAAAATGGGTTGAATACGTGCCACATTTTTGGAGGCTGAAATGTGGGCCAATAGGCCGAAGCCAATGCAATTCGTTGTCAACTTAGTCAACAAATGATTCTGACATCGTTAGCCGTTGGATTTACATCCAACAATCGGCATCCATCTTCAATCTCCCATCTTCTTCCTCCAGCGCTGTCGGGACCACCTGCTCCCGCCTCCTGCGGCTAGCAGCTCTACTTAGCACGCTTCGCTGTGAAGCACTACTCCACCGTTGGCCAGGCCATCCCTCCACCCCTCCACACCTCCTGTTCTTCTCCACCGACTGCCGAACCACACCGCACCAGAACCAGTTAACCCTCGTACAGCTCTCCGTCTGCGACTGTACTCCCGCGTCTTCCCATCTCCGGCTCGTTGTTGTCCGGAGCCTCGCCGTCGTCCACCACCTTGGATGCGATCGGCGCGGAGTGGTCAACGTGGTCAATGAACGACACCATCGAAAATAGACTGTGCATGGAGAGGCTGACAGCTGGGTCCACGGCCGCACGCAAGGAAATGCCTCCTTATTACGGGCAAAATAATGATTCCTCCACCTGACAGCTGGGACCCACCAGAAGGGCCTCTGTATTTCGCGAGAAAAACGTTCCCACCGCTGACAGGTCGGACCCACCGGCTATATCTTCGCACGCAAGGAAGTGCCTCCTTATTACGCACAAAAAATGAATACTCCCCCTGCTAGTTGGGACCCACCTTGGTGGGAGGCTGACTTGTGGGCCTACTAAGTTAACGAGGACGGAGTGCTTTGTCAACTTAGTCAATATGAACGATTCTAGCTCAAGTGACCGTACGATGTCCATCCAATGGCCGTAGTGCGTCTTCAACCTCTGGTCTTCTTGCCCCAGCCGCCCAAAGTAGCGCCGGTTGTGCCGCATGCTCCTGCCTCCCGTGGTCGGTTGTGCTGCCGCGGAGGCCTCACCGCCCCCTACTATTCCCACCGCTGGCCAGGCCCTGCGGCGATGGCAACCTCACATCGCAGCCGAACCAGTGAACCCTCATACTCCTCTCCGCGCGGGCTTCCACTGCCGCATCTTCCCTGGCTTCGCGTCGTCCCCTTCCTAGGCCTTGTCGTCGTCCACCGCCCTAGTGCTCTTGGCGCAGCAAGGTCAACATGGTCAAGGAACGGCTTCCATCAGACGTGGACTGTACATGGAGAGGCTGACAGCTGGGTCCACGGCCGCAGCAAGGAAGTGCCTCCTTATTACGCGCAAAATAATTATTCCTCCACCTGACAATGGGGACCCACCGGACGGGCCACCATATTTCGCGAAAAAAACATTTCCCCCTGACTGTTGGGACCCACCAGCTACATCTTCGCATGCAAGGAAGTGCGTCCGGGCAAAAAAACGATTCCCCCCCTAACTGCTGGGACCCACCAGCTACATCTTCGCACACGAGGAAGTGCCTCACAGTCGGGACCCACCTGGTCGAAGCGTACGTAGCGTTGTCATTCTGGCCACGAACGTGTACGTACATACTGGTCGATGTAGAGGCTCACACGTAGCATGTACACGTACGTACAGCGGCCAGGGTGCAAGAAAGTAAATACGGCCACGTACGTACATACGGGCGGGGTCTCGAACGCCTACTCGCGCGTATGTACGGCCAGGGCTCGTGTACATGGCTGGGTCGGAACGGAGAAACAACGTCGTCGTCGTGTTCATGGGGAGCGAACCGGCTGGATCGGAACGGAATGCGTCGTCGTGTTCATCGGGAGGGCTTGGACGGAACAACCGATGGAAACGAGGCCTGGCGTACCGCAGAACAGAGGAAACGGCCTTGTGTTCGACCGGCCACGTTCGAAACGGGATCCTGTTCATCGGGAGGGGTCTGGCGTACCGCAAAACGGAGGAAACGGACCTCCTATGGTCGAAACGGGGGTCCTGTTGATCGGGAGGGGTGTGGCGTACCGCAAAACGGGACTCCACGGGATACTGTTCAACTCCATCGTCGACCCCCTCCAGCCTCCACGGGCTACTATTCATCCACCGTTGACCTCCTCCAGCCTCCACCTGCGAATGTTCATCCACGGGCTTCTGATCATCCAGCCTCCACCGCGCGCTACTCCACCAGCTACTGTTCAACCAGCCCTCTCCACGGGCTCCTGTTCAACCACCCCTCCACGGGCTACTGTTCATCCAGCCCACTACCGTCAACTGGTCATCCAGCCCTCCACGGGGTGGTCCTGTTCATCCTGCCCTCCACGGGGTCCTGTTCATCCAGCCCCAACCGGCTCGATCGATCGGGGTCCTATTCATCCAGAGGCAACACCACGGGGTCCTGTTCATCCACCCCCACCGGGAACTGTTCATCCAAACCCCCAAAGAACGCTCCATCGCTCATCCAGAGGCAGCATCGATCGGCTTGATTAGCAGCGATGGCGAAGGAATCGCTCGATCGGGTTCAGTTAACAGCCATCGATCGATCGCTTGGGTTCAGTAACGCGCAGCCTGCAGTGCAATCGCTCGGGTTCACTTAGAGCCCAACGCCTCGCTCGGGTTCACTTAGAGCCCAACGCCTCGCACCCACGCGCATGCGTGTACGAGAGAAACACGCATCACTCGGCCCCGACCACCCACCGTAATCCGGAACACCCCGATATTTTCCTCACCCTTGCTTCTACCACGGTTTTTTCCGTCATGGACGGCCCAAAGAATGTCATGCAGCTGCGTCTCCGGCCTGCCCAGGACGAAAAGCCCATTTTCTGTCATGATTTTTTGTCATAGAAGTAGGACCCCCACCGCATCTATGATGATACCGGGTTTTGTCACAATTATCGCCATAGAAGTGTCATAAGTCTGAGAGAATTTTTTTCGTTCGGCCCAAAATGTCACGGATGTGTCTTTTTTTGTAGTGATAGGAACATGTATAAATCATGAAGAAAGCAATAGCAATATACTAAACGATCAAATGCTAAGCTAACGGAATGGGTCAAGTCAATCACATCATTCTCTAATGATGTGATCCCGTTAATCAAATGACCAGTCATGTCTATTGCTAGGAAACTTAACCATCTTTGATTCAACGAGCTAGTAAAGTAGAGGCATACTAGTGACACTCTGTTTGTCTATGTATTCAAACATGTACTAAGTTTCCGGTTAATAAAATTCTAGGTTGAATAATAAACATTTTTCATGATATAAGGAAATATAAATAACAACTTTATTATTGCCTCTAGGGCATATTTCCTTCAGTCTCCCCCTTGCACTAGAGTAAATAATCTAGTTCACATCGCCATGTGATTTAACATTAATAGTTCACATCACCATGTGATTAACACCCATAGTTCACATCGTCATGTGACCAATACCCAAAGGGTTTACTAGAGTCAATAATCTGGTTCACATCGCTATGTGATTAACACCCATAGAGTACTAAGGTGTGATCATGTTTTTCTTGTGAGAGAAATTTAGTCAATGGGTCTACCATATTCAGAGCTGTATGTTGCAAATATTCTATGTCTACAATGCTCTGCACGGAGCTACTCTAGCTAAATGCTCCCACTTTCAATATGTACCCAGGTCGAGACTCAGAGTCATATAGATCGGTGTGAAAGCTTGCATCAACGTAACTCTTTACGACAAACTCTTTATCACCTCCATAATCGAGAAATATTTCCTTAGTCCTCTAAGGATAATTTTGACCAATGTCCAGTGATCTACTCCTAGATCACTATTGTACTCCCTTGCCAAACTCAGGGCAGGGTATACAATAGGTTTGGTACATAGCATGGCATACTTTATAGAACCTATGGCTGAGGCATAGGGAATGACTTATATTCTCTCTCTATCTTCTGTCGTGGTCGGGTTTTGAGTATTTACTCAACTTCACACCTTGCAATAGAGGCAAGAACTCCTTCTTTGACTGTTCCATTTTGAACTACTTCAAAATGTTGTCAAGGTATGTACTCATTGAAAAAACTTATCAAGCGTCTTGATCTATCTCTATAGATCTTGATGCTCAATATGTAAGCAGCTTCACCGAGGTATGTCTTTGAAAAACTCCTTTCAAACACTCCATTATGCTTTCCAGAAAATTCTACATCGTTTCCGATCAACAATATGTCACTCACATATACTTATCAGAAAGGCTGTAGTGCTCCCACTCACTTTCTTGTAAATACAGGTGATACGTCTCCAACGTATCTATAATTTATGAAGTATTCATGCTATGGTATTATCCATCTTGGATGTTTAATGGGCTTTACTATGCACTTTTATATGATTTTTGGGACTAACCTATTGACCCAGAGCCCAGTGCCAGTTCCTGTTTTTTCCCTTGTTTCAGTGTTTCGAAGAAAAGGAATATCAAACGGAGTCGAAAAGGAATGAAACCTTCTGGAGAAGTTATTTTTGGAAGGAAAGCTACCCGATAGACTTGGAGTGCACGTCAAGAAAGAAACGAGGGAGCCATGAGGTAGGGGGGCGCGCCCTCCACCCTCGTGGGCCCCTCGTGGCTCCCCTGACGTATTTCTTTCGCCTATATATCTCCATATACCCAAAAACGATCGGAGAACAGAATAGATCGGGAGTTCCGCCGCCGCAAACCTCCAGAGCCAGGAAAAACCAATCGGGACCCTGTTCTGGCACCCTGCCGGAGGGGGGAACCCTCACCTGTGGCCATCTTCATCATCCCGGCACTCTCCATGACGAGGAGGGAGTAGTTCACCCTCGGGGCTGAGGGTATGTACCAGTAGCTATGTGTTTGATCTCTCTCTCTCTCTCTCTCTCTCTCTCTCTCTCTCGTGTTCTTGATTTGGCACGATCTTGATGTATCGTGAGCTTTGCAATTATAGTTGGATCTTATGTTGCTTCTCCCCCTCTACTCTCTTGTAATGGATTGAGTTTTCCCTTTGAAGTAATCTTATCGGATTGAGTCTTTAAAGATTTGAGAACACTTCATGTATGTCTTGCCGTGCATATCTGTGGTGACAATGGGATATCACGTGATTCACTTGATGTATGTTTTGGTGATCAACTTGCGGGTTCCACTCATGAACCTATGCATAGGGGTTGGCACACGTTTTCGTCGAGATTCTCCGGTAGAAACTTTGGGGCACTCTTTGAAGTACTTTGTGTTGATTGAATAGATGAATCTGATATTGTGTGATGCATATCGTATAATCATACCCACGGATACTTGAGGTGACATTGGATTATCTAGGTGACATTAGGGTTTTTGTTGATTTGTGTCTTAAGGTGTTATTCTAGTACGAACTCTAGGGCTGTTTGTGACATTTATAGGAATAGCCCAACGGATTGATTGGAAAGAATAACCTTGAGGTGGTTTCGTACCCTACCGTAATCTCTTTGTTTGTTCTCCGCTATTAGTGACTTTGGAGTGACTCTTTGTTGCATGTTGAGGGATAGTTATATGATCCAGTTATGTTATTATTGTTGAGAGAACTTGCACTAGTGAAAGTATGAACCCTAGGCCTTGTTTCGAATCATTGCAATACCATTTACACTCATTTTTACCACTTGTTACCTTGCTATTTTTATATTTTCAGATTACAAAAACCTATATCTACCATCCATATTGCACTTGTATCACCATCTCTTCGCCGAACTAGTGCACCTATACAATTTACCATTGTATTAGGTGTGTTCGGGACACAAGAGACCCTTTGTTATTTGGTTGCATGGTTGTTTGAGAGAGACCATCTTCATCCTACACCTCCCACGGATTGATAAAACCTTAGGTCATCCACTTGAGGGAAATTTGCTACAGTCCTACAAACCTCTGCACTTGGAGGCCCAACAACGTCTACAAGGAGAAGGTTGCGTAGTAGACATCAAGCTCTTTTCTGGTGCCGTTGCCGGGGAGGTGAGTGCTTGAAGGTATATCTTTAGATCTTGCAATCGAATCTTTTAGTTTCTTGTTTTATCACTAGTTTAGTTTATAAAGAAAACTACAAAAAAATGGAATTGAGTTTGTCTCATATGCTTCATCTTTTTAATATCTTTCGTGAGTATGATGGAAAGGAAAATTGTGCGAAAGTGCTAGAAGAAGAATTACATAGAATGCTTGGCATAAAATATGTGAATGATGAGCATGGTTGCAATGTTGTTAGTACGAATTCTTTGAATATCCATGATACTAATGATGATTGCACTAGTTATGATGAAAATGTCTCCTATAAACACGTCAATTTTTGTGGAGTGCATTGGGTTTGCAAGTACACACCAAATAGGGAAGATAGATATTGCAAGAAGCATAAGCATTTAGAAACGAAACGGTTGCAAGAAAGGCTAGATGTTTGTGCTGAAAATTTAAATTTTCTTAGCCGTACTTGTGAACTTTGCAATGAACATGATCATTTAAGTTCCCAATGCAAATTGTTTCATGATCGTATCATGTCCAAAAATTGTGATGACTTGATTTCCCTTGCACATTATAATGAACTTAGTTTGCTTTTGGGTTACGAAGAAATGAAACGTATAACTAAGCATATTCCAGAATTTTCCCTTGATAGAGTTCTTCATTTTGATCTAGAGGAAATTTATATGTATTGTGTGGTGAATTGCATTGAAAATCCTTATATTGCCAATTACATAAAGAAAAGAAAACAAATTGAGGATGAAGAGAACACTAATGAAAGGGTAGAGACTTCCCATTATCCGCCTATTATTTCTTATGATGAATCAGGTAACGAACAGGAGCCTTCTATTCAACCAATCTCATTAATAAGGAGCTCCAAAAAGAGGATTGAACCCACACATGATGTGGTGAAGAAGAAGAAAACAAAAAGGAAGAGAGGTAAAAAGATATCTCTCCCAGATAATGTTGCTCCTATTATTGTTGTGCCTCATCAAAATGAATCAAAAATAATTATGGAAGATGATGCACTTGATGATGATCTCGTTATGCCTATTGCTTGTTGTGATGATTATGATTGGGAAGATAATGATACTTCTTATGATCTTGAAAATATTTTTGGCACTTGCTTGGAAGAATATGATAATTGCTATACTATTGGTGCTATCCATACTATTAATGATGAGAGTGATTATGCTTATGATATGAAAAGGCCCAAGCTTGGGGATGCTATGTTTGATGATTGTGATGTTTTTGAGAATATATTTGCTGCAATTAATGTTTGTCCCAAGCTTGGGGATGCTACGTTTAATGAAGATGATACTTTTAGCCTCCCAAGTTTTGATATGCAAAGTTGTTATGATGATAGCTTGCCTCCTACTTATGACGATTATATTGATGAAAGTGGGTTTGGAAGAGTGTCAACTTTAGGAAGTAATGATCCCACTATTTTGGAGGATGTTGAATCTTGTAATATTTATGAAAGTGGATTTGGAGAGGTCCTCACTTTATTTAGTGATGTATCCACTATTTCGGAAGAGGTTTCAATTGATTATGATGAGAACAAAGTTGCTACTTATGATGATTATTGTGATGAAACTTATGCTATAAAAAGTAGTGATGACTATATTTATAAAACTTGTCATGATTATGAGTACCCTTTCTCTGAACATTACTCTTTTAATGTGGAAACAATTTATAGTATTCAAGTCTCTTATGATACTCCCACTATTCCGAATGAGAAGAATTTTGCTTATGTGGAGAGAAATAAAATTTCTTTGCTAGAAGATCATGAAAAGAATGCTTTAGGTGCTGGTTATATTGTTGAGTTCATTCATAATACTACTGAAAATTATTATGAGGGAGGAATATATGCTTGTAGGAATTGCAATAATATCAAGTTTCCTCTCTATGTGCTTAAAGTTTAGAAGTTATGCTTGTTGCCTTCCTATGCTAGTTGATTGTTGTTCCCATCAGTTGTTTGCTCACGAAATACCTATGCATAGGAAGTGGGTTAGGCTTAAATGTGCTAGTCATATTCTTCGTGATGCTCCTGTTATGTTTCAATTCTTATCTTTTATGTGAGCATCGTTGTCATCATCATGCCTAGCTAGAAAGGCATTAAAGAAAAGCGCTAGTTGGGAGACAACCCAATATTTACCCTTACTATTTTTGTGTGTTCACATGATTATTCTACTGTAGTAATCATGTTTTATAGCTTTTGTTTCAATAAAGTGCCAAGTAAGACCTTTATGATAGCTTACGGTGATAATTATTTGATCTTGGTGTAAAAAAACAGAAACTTTGTGCGCACGAGATTAGTTTTCATAAATCACAGGAACGTGCTTTTCAGTTGATTCTTTTTGCAGTAGATCAATAAACAAATTATCTAGGACTTCCTAATTTGGTAGGATTTTTGTAGTTGCAGAAGTATTTGGGAGTTACAGATTACTACAGGCTGTTCTGTTTTTGACAGATTCTGTTTTCTATGTGTTGTTTGCTTATTTTAATGAATCTATGAGTAGTACGGAGGGTATGAACCATAGAGAAGTTGGAATACAGTAGATATTACACCAATATGAATTTAAAATGAGTTCACAACAGTACTTAAGTGGTGTTTTTATTTTCTTATACTGACGGAGCTTACAAGTTTTCTGTTGAGTTTTGTGTTGTGAAGTTTTCAAGTTTTGGGTAAAGATTCGATGGACTATGGAATAAGGAGTGGCAAGCGCCTACGCTTGGGGACGCCCAAGGCACCCCAAGGTAATATTCAAGGACAACCAAGATCCTAAGCTTGGGGATGCCCCGGATGGCATCCCCTCTTTCGTCTTCGTTCATCGGTAACTTTACTTGGAGCTATATTTTTATTCACCACATGATATGTGTTTTGCTTGGAGCGTCATTTTCTTTTGTTAGTATTTGTTTGATGTTAGTTAGAATAGTGTTTTGCATCTATATTTTCAATAAAAATGTCAAGGATAGCCTTTACCATGCTTATTTTACAAGTCTACATGTTGCTGTTTGAAAACAGAAAGTTTACCGCTGTTGCAAAAATTCCCTAGAAAAGTCAGAAAAATATGATAAAATATTGAAACCTTTTGCATAATAAGCTCTGATAACTTTACTACAGTGGGAATTTTCTTTCATAATTTTTGGAGCTAGGGAAGTATTGATACTCTTGCGTTCTTTACAGACTGTACTGTTTTGGCAGATTGCTGTTATGTTTGCATTGTTTGCATATGTTTGCTTGTTTAATGATTCTATTTGAGGATAAGAGTATTAAATATGCATAGACATTTAGTATGCAATGTTGAATAATAATTTTTGTGATTTGCTACAGTAGAGGATGATAAGATTTTTGCATTGGTTTATACTAACTTATCTCACGAGTTCTTGTTGAGTTTGGTGTGGATGAAGCTTTTGAGATTTAGGGAGACCGTGATATGAAAGGAATTAAGGAGATACAAAAGTTCAAGCTTGGGGATGCCCAAGGCACCCCAAGATAATATTTCAAGAAGTCTCAAGCATCCAAGCTTGGGGATGCCCCGGTTGGCATCCCACCTTTCTTCCTCAACAACTATCGGTTAGTATCTGTTGAGCCTAAGTTTTTGTTTCTTCACATGATCAGTGCTATCCTTGCAATGTCATTTTATTTTGTTTTGCTTGCTGCTTGAATAAAATACATTATATCTGAAATTCTTAAATGAGAGAGAGTCTTCACATAGCTACATAATTGTTTAACTACTCATTGATCTTCACTTATATCTTTTTGGAGTAGTTTGTCATTTACTGGTGTGCTTCATTTATATCCTATGAGTAAATGGTTGAATGATTTGAATGTCATAGATATGAAATTATATAAGTTTCATATGCTTATCCCATGAGGAGTAATGCCTTCACATATAAGAAGTAGAGGGGGTAAATCTATTGAAGGTTAGCAAACATTGTATTGGTCACTTGAACAGTTCATGACAGAATATTGAAGGAAGAGAGATTTCAAATATTATACTATCTTGGACATATTCTATGATTGTGAGCCCCATTAATTATTTTCAAACCTGAGCAAATTAGGTCAAGTTGGACAAGGAAGACAACATAATGAGTTATGCTTGGGTATATTTGTATAAGTTATATTGTTATGGATCCTCTAACATGTGGTGCTTGCTATTTAGAATCCTTTGCTAGCCAAAATATCTGTACTAAGCGGGAATACTGCTTGTGCATCCATATTCCTTGAACCAAGTTTCTTTCATGAGTGTCCACCATATCTACCTATATGTGGTATTTACCTACCGTTCCAAGTAAATTTTCATGTGCCAAACTCTAAACCTTCAAATAATAATCTGTTTTGTATGCCCGAATCGCTCATGTAGCGACTAGGGGCTAGCAGTATCTTCCATGCTAGGTGGGTTATTCTCATGATGAGTGGACTCCACTCATCATTCACGAGAAAATGGCTGGTAACTGGGATGCCCAGTCCCATGATCAAAAGATCGAAATCAAATTGCAAATAATTTAAACAAAACTCCCCCAGGAATGTTGATAGTTGAACGGCACCCGTTGTTTCGGGCAAGCCATGGAGTGTGAATGTTGGTGGAGGGGGAGTAAAAACTTTACCTTTCTGCGTGGGAACCACCTATAATGTATGTAGTATGGAAGATATTGGGAACTCTTGGTCGTTATGTTGACAATGAAAGCATACCTGTCAAAATTATTTTCATCTCTATTTTTGCTTCGAGCTCTGGCACCTCTGCAAATCCCTGCTTCCCTCTGCGAAGGGCCTATCTTTTACTTTTATGCAAGTGTCAGTAGTATTCCTTCTCATTCCAACCTACTCTTTAGTTGGGAAGCATCATATGATGGAAAGATCTGAGCATATATGGCCATTCAAATATATTTGATCATGAATTATTATTGTTGACAATTATCTATATGATAAATAAGTTAGAGGCTAAACATTAAGCCCCTATCTTTCTCTCGTGTTCGATGGATGCTATTTGTTCTAAAAATATGCTTTGAGTGGTAGCAATCATGGAAGACTAAATGATAGTTGAGTATGTGAAGTTTGCTGAATCAAAGCTCTGACATAAACTCTTCCTGAAAATAAGATGAATTGCAATTGTTTGATGACTAAGAACACGGTTTGTTAGTTTTCAAGAAAGTTTATGATCTATACTTTAACATGTGAATAGTTTGTTTGATCATGCAAAGTTTTATGAGTTGAGCTACTGTTATGACATATATTGATGCTAGAAAAGGTGACTGAAATTATCATTGATCAAACTTATGCACCTGCTAGTATTCACACTTCATAAATTATTTCTTTTATCATTTACCTACTCGAGGACGAGCAGGAATTAAGCTTGGGGATGCTGATACGTCTCCAATGTATCTATAATTTATGAATTATTCATGCTATTATATTATCCATCTTGGATGTTTAATGGGCTTTACTATCCACTTTTATATGATTTTTGGGACTAACCTATTGACCCAGAGCCCAGTGCCGCCTCGCTTTTTTTCCCTTGTTTCAGTGTTTCGAAGAAAAGGAATATCAAACGGAGTCGAAACGGAATGAAACCTTCTGTAGAAGTTATTTTTGGAAGGAAAGCTACCCGATAGACCTGGAGTGCACGTCAGGAAAGAAACGAGGGAGCCACGAGGTAGGTGGCGCGCCCACCCCCCTAGGGCGCGCCCTCCACCCTCGTGGGCCCCTCGTGGCTCCCCTGGCGTATTTCTTTCGCCTATATATCTCCATATACCTAAAAACGATCGGAGAACAGAATAGATCGGGAGTTCCGCCGCCGCAAACCTCTAGAGCCACGAAAAACCAATCGGGACCCTGCTTTAAGATCCCGCCGGAGGGGGGGAACCTCACCGTGGGCCATCTTCATCATCTCGGCGCTCTCCATGACGAGGAGGGAGTAGTTCACCCTCGGGGCTGAGGGTATGTAAAGGTAGCTATGTGTTTGATCTCTCTCTCTCTCTCTCTCTCTCTCTCGTGTTCTTGATTCGGCATGATCTTGATGTATCGCGAGCTTTGCTATTATAGTTGGATCTTATGTTGCTTCTCCCCTCTACTCTCTTGTAATGGATTGAGTTTTCCCTTTGAAGTAATCTTATCGGATTGAGTCTTTAAAGATTTGAGAACACTTCATGTATGTCTTGCCATGCGTATCTGTGGTGACAATGGGATATCACGTGATTCACTTGATGTATGTTTTGGTGATCAACTTCCGGGTTCCGCCCATGAACCTATCCATAGGGGTTGGCACATGTTTTCGTCGTGATTCTCCGGCAGAAACTTTGGGGCACTCTTTGAAGTACTTTGTGTTGATTGAATAGATGAATCTGAGATTGTGTGATGCATATCGTATAATCATACCCACGGATACTTAAGGTGACATTGGAGTATCTAGGTGACATTAGGGTTTTGGTTGATTTGTGTCTTAAGGTGTTATTGGAGTACGAACTCTAGGGCTGTTTGTGACACTTATAGGAATAGCCCAACGGATTGATTGGAAAGAATAACTTTGAGGTGGTTTCGTACCCTACCATAATCTCTTCGTTTGTTCTCTGCTGTTAATGACTTTGTAGTGACTCTTTGTTGCATGTTGAGGGATAGTTATATGATCCAGTTATGTTATTATTGTTGAGAGAACTTGCACTAGTGAAAGTATGAACCCTAGGTATTGTTTCGAAGCATTGCAATACCATTTACGCTCATTTTTACCACTTGTTACCCTGCTTTTTTTATATTTTCAGATTACAATAACCTATATCTACCATCCATATTGCACTGTATCACCATCTCTTCGCCGAACTAGTGCACCTATACAATTTACCATTGTATTGGGTGTGTTGGGGACACAAGAGACTATTTGTTATTTGGTTGCAGGGTTGTTTGAGAGATACCATCTTCATCCTACACCTCCCACGGATTGATAAACCTTAGGACATCCACTTGAGGGAAATTTGGTACAGTCCTAGAAACCTCTGCACTTGAAGGCCCAACAACGTCTACAAGGAGAAGGTTGCGTAGTAGACATCAACAGGCTTCACCACAAGTCTGTATAAAACTATATGCTTTGATCAACTCATTAAATCGTATATTCCAACTCCGAGATGCTTGCACCAGTCCATAGATGGATCACTGGATCTTGCACACTTTGTTAGCACCTTTAGGATTGACAAAATCTTCTTGTTGTATCATATACAACTCTTCTTTAAGAAATCTATTAAGGAATGCAGTTTTGACATCCATTTGCTAGATTTAATCAAATGTGGCAATTGCTAACATGATTCAGATAGACTTAAGCATCGCTAAGTGAGAAAATCTCATCGTAGTCAACACCTTTAACTTGTCAAAAACCTTTCTGCGACAATTCGAGCTTTGTAGATAGTAACACTACTATCAGCGTCCGTCTTCCTCTTGAAGATCCATTTATTCTCAATGTCTTGACGATCATCGGGCAAGTCAACCAAAGTCTGTACTTTGTTCTCATACATGGATCCCATCTCAGATTTCATGGCCTTAAACCATTTTGTGGAATCTGGGCTCATCATCGCTTCCTCATAGTTCGTAGGTTCGTCATGGTCAAGTAACATGACCTCCAGAATAGGGTTACCGTACCACTTGGTGCGGACCGTGTCGGTGTCAAAACCGGCGGATCTCGGGTAGGGGGTCCCGAACTGTGCGTCTAAGGTCGATGGTTACAGGAGACGGGGGACACGATGTTTACCCAGGTTCGGGCCCTCTCTATGGAGGTAATACCCTACTTCTTGCTTGATTGATCTTTATGAATATGAGTATTACAAGAGTTGATCTACCACGAGATCGTAATGGCTAAACCCTAGAAGCCTAGCCTATATGACTATGGTAATGAGTATATCCTTTCTGGACTACACCCTCCAGTTTATATAGACACCGGGGGATCTAGGGTTACATAGAGTCGGTTACATAAGAAGGAATCTTCATAGTCGGTCGCCAAGCTTGCCTTCCACACCAAGGAGAGCCCAATCTGGACACGGGTACAGTCTTCGGCCTTCGTGTCTTCACAGCCCATCAGTCCGGCCCATGGATAACAGGTCGGACGCCCGAGGACCCCTTAGTCCAGGACTCCCTCAGTAGCCCCCGAACCAGTCCTTAATAGCGATGTGTTCGGCACACAAATTGTCCAAGTAATGTATTCGGCCGTAGATTCAATGTCTCCCCTCGGCTTCTGGACGCTAATAACCTCATCTTCCACGTGTCGAGTGAATGCGGGAGGTAAGGGTATTTTTGCAAATAACACCCTATTCAGGCCAGGAGGAGCGCCTATTTAAAGAGATCGGATCTTAGATCCATTCAACATCCCGTGGAGAAAAATCCCCAAAGACCACTAGGAGAAGCCATTCCAACATGGCTAGCATTTCCAGTTCCTCCTTCGACTCGGAGAGAGGCGAGTGGGAGAGGTGCTCAGTGGCCTACAGCCATTTAGAGAAGCTACAAACACAGGGATTTCTCCCCTGCAGATCTGGTCCCTGTTCGAGCAGGGCTAGCCTCCCTTAACGGTGAGACCCAAGCGGAGGATTTTTCCAATCCATCCAGGGGGGAGCGAGTTTGTTTCGTCCCTTATCTGCTAAGGGGCGTTGGGTTTCCAATCCACCCGTTCCTCTGGGGCCTTCTAGAATACTATGGCCTACAGCTGCATAATTTTACTCCCACCTCCATTCTGCATATTGCGGGCTACGTCGCTTTGTGCGAACTGTTCCTGGGCATTGAGGCCCATTTCGAACTGTGGAGAAAGTTGTTCTGTCTTATCCTGCGCAAACACCAGGGGTCAATATTGAAGTGGGCGGAGCCGAAGTATGGCGCGTCGCCAATACCGGATACCTGTCCGGCACACCAAGGAAGGCATCTGGAGAATGGCCTTCCAAATGGTTCTACATAGAAGACGTCGCTCTTCCTGACCTAGTTTGCAAGGGTCTCCCAGAATTTGCAAGTGTTCCATTGAAGAAACGTCACAACTGGCATCCCCGAAGTCTTGAACAGGAGGACAGTGCTGAGGTTCGTCAGCTCCTGGGCAAGATAAGGATGCTTGCCCAGTCTAGTTTTACAATAGTAGAGGTAATAGCGACCTCCATAGTGCGAGGGGTTCAGCCACTTCAATACAGAGGGCTCCCAATGTGGCACTACAATGGGGAGGATGATGCCTCCCGTTGTGGTTGGAAAGGTCCGGACACCCCTGCCGCCCTAGCCAAGATACTGGCCGGGCTGTTTAAAGGGGAGGAAGAAGAATTTCTCCGCATCAATCGTAGAGACGGGTACTCCATGTACAACCCTCCCAGCTGGGTAAGTCCCAACCCCTTTGCTTTTATGCACCTCGCTCTCTTAGCCATCTTTAACGAATTCCAAATCCGTCTATTTTGAAACAGCACTGGCGGAAGGTAACCGAGGGGCTTAATAGCCCTGCTCCACAGCCGGAGAACCACGACCGGGAGCTTGATCCTAGGTTCGAAGAGGACCCGGATATATTCGTGGTACTCACGGAAGGAGTGTTTTACCAGGCGAGCTATGACGGCACAGAAGTGGCCATCGTCGCCGATTATCCTGGTCTTCTTCCAGCTTCCCATGTAAGTAATCAAGAGACACCTCCTCTAAAAGAGTGCTCATATTCCGCCTCACCCACCGCACTGTCGCATGCTCCACAGGGGAGGCGTTCGTCGATTCCGAAGAGATCGGTTCCCATGCCGGGCAAGCCTTCGAAGAGGAAGACCAGTGAAGACACCGCCAGTCTTTCATCGAAGAGGTATGGATATATAAATATATTTTTTTCCTTAGCGGCCGCACCCAACTGTGACTTCTGCGTTTGTATTGTTACAGGAAAAAGGTTTGCTGAACTGTGTTCGGTGGCCCGGCCTGTCATGCTCCCGACAACCGGGATTTAGATCCTGCCGGAGAGACGGAGGCCGGTGTGGGAACAACGTCGGACTGTCCTTCGGCCAAGGGTTTGAAAGAAGTGTCCATCACCAACTCGGAAGTAGAGAGCGCCATGAATCATCGGTGCTGCAGGGCTGTCTTACGAGACTCCAAGTTCTCGGAAGAGGCATTCAATGCCTTCAGCTCGGGTGACGCATACATCCGAGCTGCTCAAGATGGGCTTAGAAAAGCCATGAAGCAATATTTGACAGATGTGTAGGTAAGTTTTCTTTGTCCAAAAAATTATAACCGTATGCCCGTAGCCCCTGAGACCGAAGGTAGTTGGTACAACTGATTTAGGGATCGTTGTATAACCAGGTCCTTACAGAGAAGAATGGCCTGCTAGCCCAAGAGCTGGAGCAATGTCGGGCGCAGCTAAATGCTGCTACCGCCGAACTGGAAAACTTCAAGAAGGTGTCTTCTGGTAACGTTCCCCTCCAACGAGGAACAATAATTGTATACCAACAGTACTGATACGGTTGCTGATCGCATAATAGGATCGCCCGATCAACTTGAAGAGAGGGTGAAGATCGTCCAAGAGGGGAAAAAGAGGCGAAAAGGCTACACGCCGCAGGCGAGCGTGTGCTAATCCGAGTCAGGGGGGAGAAAAACAAGCTACAGGATTCCAACACTAAATTGGGTGAAGAATTGAAAGGTGTGCGAGCCCAGCTAGCCGATTCCGTGAAGGAGAACAAGAAGCTGCGAGGCGGAATATTCAGTATGTGTCTAAACTATTTTTAAAGTAGTTCGGAGAAAAATGGAACTGATACAGTTATAATTGCAGGTATATTGACGGGCTGCAAGGGCTGTCCGGATCATCAAGTGATCTGCTGCAAGGGCTGTCGCAAGTGCACGAATAGGCTCGGCTGGCGATGCGGAGTGTTGCCAAGGGCCTATGTCCGTCCGCCTCCCCTCCAGGAAGTATGGAGGAGCTTGTAGAGTTGTTCAAAGGAGCGTGGCGGCGTATCCGACTATGGAAGATATCAGCCTGCCGAGAGGGTGCGCGAGAGGCCTGGGCCATGGTGAAAACACGATATACCAAGCTGGATCCTAATCACATGGCCCGTGTCGGACCGCTAGGGTTGAATGGGGAAAAATTCCTGTTAGTTTAGTATATGACCAAGTATAGGTGGCCGCCAAATATTCCCAACAGGATTGTAAGTTAGACCGCCTGTTGGACGGTATAGAGGAGGAAGTGTTTGAGTCTAAGTGACTATGTACTTTCCTTGACATGTGGAACTCTAGCTGAAGTGTATAGCATTTGTCATGGCAGACCTTTTCGCTTCAACCTCTAGACCCGAGGGTGCGGAGTGTTTCCGAATACCATCGCGGCCGAATAGACCGGGGTATGCATGGAAAACTAGGCGTAGGGGTCATAGTTGCTTGAACAGACAAGTTGTATCCGGCTAGTTATGTTATATTACATTAAGATTGTAAGAAACATCTTCCATATACAATAGTTCCGTTAAGGGTTCCTTTCCCTGGGTGTGCGTGCATTAGTATACATGTCCGAATTGTGATGTGAAAATCACAGTGTGTATAACTTCTGGGGGTTCACAATGGAGTGAGTGCGAAAAACATCTTTAATTCACTGACCGAATATTCCCTTAAGAACGCTAGCTTTCGGCTTCACCCAGTCTGAGGTACACATCCGGATGACCCGGCAGTAACAATCGCAGAGGTGCTCCCTTTATGCCCTAGCCGAACTAACGGGAACGTAGGGCATAAGCACAGGAGCCAGGCAACCCAGCTTGACCAAAACTTAAGTCATATCGATGCATATAGTGGCGAAGAAAAGGTACATATGGAAAAACTCATATGTGAAGAGTTTGATGCTCAAGTAATAATAAACTTCTGTCCAAGAAGCCCCCAGGTATAATGGATGTACATATTTAAAGATGTATGTGTCAGGGGTGTGCGGTCGAGTCGTACGAAAGCTTTAAAGCGAAAAAGTAATCGGAAAAGAGAGAAAAAATAATGGAAACTACAGGGGAGAAGGAGAAAAAACAAGGAGTTCGGTGCTAGGCGTAGAATCTTCGGAGTCTGGCCGCGTTCCAGGGGTTCGGCTCGAGGCGATTGTCTGATGCATCGCGAAGACGGTATGCCCCTCCGGTGAGAACTTCGTCAATTATGAAGGGACCCTCCCATTTGGGCTTGAGTTTGTCATTTTTCTTCTCCAGCAGGCATAGAACGAGTTCGCCAATGTTGTAGGTCTTGGCCCGTACTTCTATGCTTTCATATCTTCAAGCCTGCTGTTGGTAAAATGTTGAACGGTATTTTGCGACATCGCGCTCCTCCTCCAGGGCATCTAGGTTTTCCTACCAATCAAGCTCGGCTTCTCTCTCTTCATACATACGCACTCGAGGTGAGTCGTGGATAATATCCCAGGGCAATACAGCCTCCGCGCCATACACCATGAAGAAAGGTGTAAGTGCATCTAGTGCCCCTTAGTGATTTTGTTGTATTGAAGAGTTATAGGTTAAGGGACTGATGCGTTTGTTAGTGTACACAGGTCTATAAGTCCATGAGGAGTTTGATATTTACAAAGAAAGTCGACCCCTAAAGTTCTTCGACTGAAGACTTTGGATTTCTGAAGACTTTCTGAAGACTTTGAAAGTGAAGAAATTGGTGTGACCTTGAAGACTTGTTATTCATGCGAGGAACATGAAGCTTGAAGACTTTTGTTTTCGTAGTTTCATTTCTCTTTTTTGAGTCATAGGAAACACCGTACTGTTAAAGGGGGTCGAGGAAATACTAAGGAAAAATTTCCATGTGATGCTCAACTCAAAATCCTATACCTACCAATCCCTTCGAGTGAAGCCATTGGAAATCTCATGCAGTTCAGTCATATTCTTCAGTGACAGAGACGAAGTTCTTCTGGTCTCTGAGGAATTTGTTCTGACTGAGGAGTTAGGAATTCGCCAGTGCGGATTGCCTACACAGTGAGGAACATGATAGCCCTGAGGAATTTGATACTCAAATTTCCGACCGTTGCTGTGTGCTACGCGCCAGCTGTCCCAAAATATCTTATCCACCTAACGGTCATATCATTGAAGGGCATTTATGTATTATCATGTCGGGCTGCTCCCTAGGCTATAAAGAGCCGCCCCCCTACAACCACTAGCTGGTTGGCTGCTCCGAGAGAAACTGACACTTGTCATTTGAGAGAAACCCATCCTCCGAGGACTTTGAGCGAAAATCATCAAGTGAGGAAAAACCCAAACCCAAACACCTACAAACCCAAAGTGATTGAGCATCACTGAAGAGATTGATCCAGCATGGATCCGACGCTTGTTACCTTTGAAGACTGTGCTTCTTCCAGACGGTTAGGCATCATGGTCAAGAGCATCCAAGAGGAATTGTGGATTGCCGAGTGACCGAGTCTGTGAAGGTTTGGAAGTCGCCCGAAGACTTACCACGAGTGATTGGGCGAGGTCTATGTGACCTTAGCTCAAGGAGAATACGGTGAGGACTTGGTTTCCTGGACTGCGTGTTCAGGACTGGGTGTCCGGGACTGTGTGTCCTCGAGTTTAAATACTCAGCCGCTCCAACCAGACGCATAACCGAGGCGATGGTTGGAACTGGTCTACCAAATCATTATCTTCACCAAGCTTACTGGTTCTATTTCCTCAACTCTTTCATTTCCTCATTACTGTGTTGAGTGCTTGTTCATATGATTGTTTGAAGACTTTGACTGAAGACTTTCTCAATTTCCTTAGTTCAATTTCTTCAGTCTGTTTGTCTTCATCTTGTGTTATCCTGTGATTACGCTTTCTGTACTCTGTGCTTGTCTTCATTTCATCATGATGACCATGCTTGTATTCTGTTATGTTTACTTTTGACTACTTATTCCGCTGTAAGTAGTTCTTCGCTAAGGAATTTCCTCACCAGCAAATTCCTCAGTGAAGATGTCACAGCCCAAGAGCTTGCTTGTAACTAGTGGCATTGCATCCATGCATCATGTTTAATTATCATGAAAGTTGAAATGGGGATCGCCTAAACCCTAGCATCAAAGGAATCCACTAGGTTAACCTAAAATATTTTCAGTAATCCAAATGGCCTTCAAAAATGTTCATCATTATGGGAAATGCAGTAAACAGTAACCAGAGGTGATGCACATTTTTCCTTGACATATTTGGGCTTTGAATTAAATCATAAGTATTTGAATTTGGGCATTTAAAATTTATAAAAAATATTTTAATGCTCAAATAAACCCAAACTAAAATGTTCCTTGCTGGAAATATTCCAACTAAGGACCAGGTGCAGTTTGGCGAATTTTGGAGTTGCCTAGGTATTTTTAGAAATTCAACAAACTTACAGAATAAAAATAGGAAAAGAAAGACAGGAGGAAAACCTTACAGCGCTTACTAACTGCCCACCACTGCCCAGCCCATTGCCACAAGCCGCTTTGGCTCGGCCAGTAGGCAGTGCTTTCGGCAGCGAGCACCGCCTGGGTGCCACGTACCTGGTCGCCGGCTCGCTCCCTCACCGAGCCGCGACGTGGATCGCTCCCCTCTCCCCGAACCCCTCGGACATCTCCTTTCCTCCCGGCTCCTCCCCTCGCTCCCCGGCCATGGCCGACGCCACGCCGCCGCCCCATCGCCAGAGCTGCGCTCCCGCCGTCCGTGCTCCGTCTGCCGTGTCTAGGAGCTCCGCCGCCATCCTCTTCGTCGAGCTAGCCGAGCCCCGCGTGCTCGCGTGGCCCGAGTCCACCGCACCGACTTCGCCCGAGTCCGCCGTCGCCGGAGATCCCCTTCAACGCCGTCGCCGCATCAGTCAGTCCCCGACCCCGCCGGTTGCCTCCACGACTGCCCTGTGAGCCTAGCTACCTCCCCTTCCCTTCCTCTCTCGCCCCCGAGCTGTGTAGCAACCGCACGAAGATCACCCGCACGCACCGCCGCGGAGCTCATCGCCGACGTGCTCCCGGCCATCCTCCGGCCACCTCTCGGTGTCCATCGCACTCACCACGTCGCGTAGGGTCTAACCATACACTCCCCGCACCTCACCGCACACCCTAGCCTCGAGTTCGCCTCCACCCGAACTCCGGTGGCCGCCTAGGTCGTCGCCGGCGCCGATTCCGGCCACCCCGACCCCAACTAACTCCACCAAGAGCTGCGGTTTGTCCCCAGCTCCACTTAGATGCCTTCCGCGACCCATTTGGTGGCCGGAACGGCCAAAATCACTTCCGCCACCGCGTCGGGCTCGCCGGCGGCTAAGCGTCGGTGCAGCCGACTCTGACTTTGACCACGGGTGGGCCCTGGTTGACTCTCCTGGGTCAATGACAGGTGGGGCCCAGTCCTGTTAACTAATCAGGTTTAGTTTTAATTAATTTTTTTAGTTAAACTAATTACCCTGACACCCTGGACCCACATCGATTTGACTCGACAGCGCCCATTGACTTGCCGACGTCACCGTGAGGTCATCTTGTGTGATAATACCTTTTCTGGATTTATTATAATTCAGGAAATTCCAGGAAATAGCTCAAACTTCTAAAATTCATAGAAATTCAACCGTAACTCCAATGGAAGTAAGTTATATATGAAAAATGATCAGAAAAATATGAAGAATCTGTTTATGCCATGATCATGCATGTTTGAACAAGTTAACCTCACTGAATAGGACAAATGATGATTAGGGCAATATATGAAATAACATTTGGAGTTGGAATTTATTCTTGTTCGAGTTCCACTTCAATTAACTTGGCTAGATATTGCATTAGGTGAATTCAGTACCTTAACATGACATGTCATTCATGTGAATGTGCATTGAATTGATTGTGTTCTTTCTCAGTTGCCGGTGTTTGTCCCCTTTCGATAGACGTGGTTCCGACGATTGTTCGATGACACCGATGAAGAACTATATTATCTTCAGAAGTGCCAGGCAAGCAAAACCCCCTTGTTCATTCCGATATAATCCCACTCTCTCGCTCCTGCTCTATTTTACTGCATTAGGACAACAACGATTCATGTGATACTTGCTGCGGTAGCTGAACCCCTATATCCTCTCAGATGACCTGTCATTCCACAAGAATTAGATGAAACCCACTAGCATGAGTAGGAGTTGCTTGAGCCATGTTGTGCCTACTCATTCATGCTTGTTTGTCATGCCTGCCATCGCTTAGAGTTGAGTCAGTCCGATTCATCGGGGATGAATCGGATGTGTGTGAACATGTCCTACTGTGTGTGTGAGCTAAGTGTGTGAACACGATTTGGTAAAGGTAGCGGTGAGAGGCCATGTAGGAGTACATGGTGGGTTGTCTCATTGCAGCCGTCCTCAGGAACTGAGTTATGTGTTTGTGATCCATGAAACAATTACTTACCACGCATTGGGCCCAAACCAATGGACCCTCTCGACTTCTTAACCACTCTTCTCCTCGGTCCGGAGTTGCAAGTAGTTTCGGTGTTTGTAGCATCTTGGGGCCGCATTAACGCTGACCTTAGGGGTGGGTTGTGTTGCGGTAGGCACGTGGCCGGTGTACCGATTCGCCTGCTTGGTGTCTCGGGAACCCTGCACACATCGTTCGGGGCCGTTAGTGGAAACCTCGGCCGGACTCCCTGCGGATGGAACCCGAATAGGCGATAAACCTGGACTCGGGACTCATGTGTTTAGGTAGGCTGTGGCCGACACCCACGTTGGGCTTCCGCTTGAAGGTTGCCGAGTACATGTCGTGTAAACGGTAAGTGGTGAGCGTGTGTGAAGAAGTACACCCCTGCAGGGTTAATATGATCTATTCGAATAGCCGTGTCCGGAAAAGGACTTCTGGGTTGCCTATAACAGTTCATAGACAAGTGAAAGTGGATACTCTAAAATGCGCAAGATAAGCGTGAGTGATATGGATGGCGTTCTCGTAGGGAGACGGGAGCGGGTCCATAGTGGTGTATTGATATGGTGAATATGTGGACTCGTGTGCGCCACCTCAAAAGAGTTACTTGCAGTCGTAGTTCAGGATAGCCACCGAGTCAAAGCTGGCTTTGCGCAGTCAAACTCCACCACCCCTTTTGATAATGATGCATATGTAGTTAGTTATGATGTAAGTCTTGCTGAGTACGTTTGTACTCACGCTTGCTTATTTTATGTTTTGCGAGAGACGCGTCGGTCGCTTAGTAGTTCCGCTTGGACTTCGACGTTCAGCTTGTTACCTTAGATATGATCTTGTGCCCTTGGCAGGATCTGGTAGATAGTCAGGCTTCTCAGCCTTTTTCATTTATAGTTGTCTGTACTCAGACATGTTTAGCTTCCGCTTGTGCTTTGACTTGTATGCTTTGAGTGTTGGGTCATGAGACCCATGTTTGTAATATCTCGCTCCTCGGAGCCTAATGAATAAATATTTGAGTCATAGAGTTATGTTGTGATGCCATGTTGTATTTACACATATTGAGCATATTGTGTGTATGTTTGAAATGCTTGGTATGTGTGGGATCCGACAATCTAGTTGTTTATCCTTGGCAGCCTCTCTTATGGGGAAATGTAGTCTAGTGCTTCGAGCGATAGTAGTCCGCTACAGCCCGTTCACCGGAGTCCTGCTAGCCCAAAGACTACCGCTTGGACACTTGACTGGCGGCATGTGTTTCACTGCTCGTGGTTCTGTCTCCTTCGGGAAATGTCACGCTGGTGACATCCGAGTCCCGCTTAGCTCACAGCCTGTGTTACCGGAGTCCTTAGCCCAAAGTGCTATAGCCCGAATTCATACGTTGATGACCGACATGCTCGATGTGATTCATGTATGCCTGTCCCCATGGGTTAGCGCCGCTTTGGGTTCACGACTAGCCATGTCGGCCCGGGTTGTCTGTCATATGGATGCTAGCGACACTATCATATACGTGAGCCAAAAGGCGCAAACGGTCCCGGGCCATGGTAATGCGACACCCGTGGGAATACCGTGCGTGAGGCCGCAAAGCGATATGAGGTGTTACCAGCTAGATCGATGTGACTTGGAATCGGGGTCCTGACAGAAGAATTCATAAAAAATTGCCTATTCACTTTCAATTGGTATCAGAGCAAGGTACTCCCTTGTTATTTGTGATTTTGGTTTAACCGCCTGGAGTTTTAGTTATGTCGACCGCAGGTATGATGAAAGTGACATGCCCCATCTTTGATGGTCATGATTATCCCAAGTGGAAGGCCATGATGAGGAAGCGCCTCATGGCAATGAACAGCGAGTTGTGGACCGTCACTGAGATTGGTCTTACCGATCTATGCAAGAAGGCGGACGCTGATGACATTCGCAAGTACACTCGACTTGACATCATGGTGAAGGATATCATCTGTTCCTGCCTATCCAGAGATGAATTCAGGCGCATTATGCATCTTTTCAATGCGAAGCTTATCTGGGACCGAGTCTCTGACGTCTATGAAGGTCATCGAACCCGTCATGATCCTTGGTTTGAGGACTTCAAGTAATCTCTCAAAACGATGACTTCCGAACCAGAACCATCATCTTCTGCACCATGCCTCATGGCAAACGGTGCCAAGGTAACCGAATGTTCCTCATCCGAGTCTAGTGATGATGAATCTGATGATGATTTTGGACCTAGCTATACCAAGCTTGTTTGCATTGCCACTAAAGAACAAACGGCCTTGGAAAAGGTTCAAAGCATGCTAGACAAAAGTGATGATATGTTGGGTGAAGAAATGGATCACACTAAAACCTTGACTGAAAATCTTCAGAGACTTCAGTCTAGGTTTGACAGCCTTCAAGGTAATCATAACACTCTCTTGTCTGATCAAGAGAAGCTTTCTTATGAATTTCTTCAAAGAACACAAGATCTTGAGAAGCTAAGAGTGAGTTATGAAGATCTTCAGAAGGAGTGCGATTCATTCCTAGCTCAACAAATTAGCGCTTCTCAGGAAGAATTTGTTCCTCCATGCTTAAAGTGCATTGAACGATAATCTACTAATTCTTCACCTGAATGTTCAAATGCTTCACATGCTACAAATTCTTCAACTATCTCTGCTATCTCTAATTCCTCATCTGAGGACATTGCTAGTATCACAGACGATGCAGGGATGAAGGAATTGTACATGACAGGCATGTACAAAAGCCTCAAAGGGCATCAGACTCTTTGTGATGTGCTTAAAAAGCAGATCCTCAACAGGAACCCTAGGAAAGAGGGTATTGCCTTTGAGAGGAAACTCAATGCTGATGGAACATATTGGAAGCCTGAGCAGTACCCCAAAACCTCATGGGTTGCTGCAAAGGGACCTCCAGCTGATCCATCTAATCTATCTGGCTTTACATGTGAATCTCCTCATTCTTCTGATGAGTCATTTGACTCCAATTATAAACTGTTCAAAAATCAGAATGGTGAAGTATTTGCTAGATATGTTGTCACTAACTGTAGGAACTGTTCCCCTATGAAGAAAATCTGGGTTCCCAAAAGATGCCTTGAAAGTCTTCAGGTGAATGTCCTCATGACACCACCTGTGAAGAATAGGAACCCCAGATCAAATTCTTCATATGGACCAAATTCTTCATATGGATCCAAGTCCTCATACGGACCAAATTCCTCACGTGGATCAAAGTCCTCATATGAACTTCATCGTGCTAACAACTCTGTTTCGCATGGAAGAGCTAAGGGCTATGAATATGAACATTATTCTTCTAACCATTATGTTCATAAGTCCTCAAAGAATTTCTCTGCTTATTCATATGCTTACCCTAACCCCTCTTATGTGAAACAAAATGGTCTGGCTTCTATGCCACCTTTCTCATATGGAGCTCGCAGAGTGATGAACTCTTTGCCACCCCTTCAGATGTGGGTGGTGAAGAAAAAGAACTAATCTCTTATGCAGGGCCAGGTCTCCAGCTGTACTTTAACGTCTGAAGGATTTTCTGGGGGCCTGACAAATTGCCTGAAAGGATGCAGGCTAATCATGAAGAAATGAACTTTCATTTCTCACGTCCTCATACTGCTTTATCTATTCTATTGCTTGATGAAATTGATCTGATGAATTGATGTCATATTCTTCACTGGTGAAGTATATGAGTTCGTAAGCTGCACTAATTCATCTACATGATGATCAACCCAAAGCCACTAAGTGGGTCCTCGATATTGGATGTACAAATTACATGACTGGTGACAAGAATCTATTGATGGATGCTCCTTTATCACTGTCACATCTGAAGCATATCATCTTCGCTGACAAAGGCAAAAGTCAGGTATTGGGTCTAGGTAAGGATACAACCTCATGTCTGTCTCAATGCTCTGTGATCTTGATATGGTTGTTGTCTTTGGCAAGGATCGACACATGGACAAAGTCATGCTTGTCGAGTCCTTAGGATACAACCTCATGTCTGTCTCAATGCTCTGTGATCTTGATATGGTTGTTGTCTTTGGCAAGTATCGTTGTGTTGTGGTTATGGAAGCTAACAATTCCAAAGTCTTCGAAGGCTTTAGGAGAGGATACTTGTATATTGTTGATTTCTCTACAAGACCGCAACCAGCCGTGTGTCTACTTGCAAAAGCTTCAGAAGGCTGGCTATGGCATCGACGACTTGGTCATGCAGGCATGAGGAATCTACACACGCTTGCGAAGAAAAAGCATGTGATTGGCATTGAAATGTCAAATTCCTCAAGGATCACTTATGCGGAGCCTGTGAAGCTGGGAAGATGAAAAAGGCTAAGCATCCAGCGAAGACTATCATGACAACTACTCGACCATTTGAATTGCTTCATATGGATCTCTTTGGTCCTAACCACTATTCTGCTGTCACTAATGATGCATCTCTATATGGCTTTGTTATTGTTGATGATTACTCGCGTTACACATGGGAACACATTGTTACTTACAAACATGAAGTGCAGTAAGTCTTCAAACGATTTTCCTCGAGGGCTTCAACCAACTTTGGTGTGAAGATCAAGCACATCAGAAGGGACAATGGAACTGAGTTCAAGAATTCTTGTCTTGATGGCTATCTTGATGAACTTGGTATTACTCATGAGTTATCTGCTCCTTATACTCAACAGAATGGCGTCATGGAGCGCAAGAATAGAACTCTTGTTGAGATGGCTCGCACTATGCTTGATGAATACAAAACGCCTAGTCGTTTCTGGATTGATGCAATTGATACTGCGTGCCACATCATCAACAGAGTATATCTTCACAAATTCTTCAAGAAGACTGCCTATGAACTCCTCAACGACAAGAAACCCAATGTGAGTTATTTCAAAGTCTTGATTGCTAAATGTTGGATTAGAGATCCTCATCACAATGCTAAATTTGCACCAAAAGCACATGAAGGTTTTATGCTTGGTTACGGAAAGGACTCGCACACCTACAGAGTCTTCAACAACGTTCTTCACAAGGTTGTTGAAACGGTAGATGTGCGGTTCAATGAAACTAATGGCCTGCAAAGAGAGCACCTACCTTCTGTGATAGATGAACTAGCACCTGAGGAATCTATCAAGTTCAAAGCTACGGAGGATGTCATCCCTACTGAAGAATCTGCTGAAGAATTCATTCCAGAACGTGAAGAACGTCGAGCTAATGCACCTGAAGAAAATGCTGAAGAAAATGCCGATCAAATTCCTCGACGACAACCAGCTCATCCTCGCGTTGCAAAAGAAGTGCAAGTTGAAAAGATCATCGATGACATTGAAGCACCAGGTCCTCTCACACGCTCAAGAGCTTCACATTTATCTAACTTTTGTGGGCACTATGCTTTTGTCTCTATTACAGAGCCCACTAAGGTAGATGAAGCATTTCTGGAGCCTGAGTGGATTCAGGCCATGCAAGAAGAATTACATCAGTTCGAGCTCAACAACGTCTGGGAACTGGTCAAACGTCCAGATCCTCGCAAGCACAATATCATTGGCACAAAGTGGATCTACCGCAACAAGCAAGATGAAAATGGCCTTGTGGTGAGGAATAAGGCACTGGTTGTAGCTCAAGGCTACACACAGGATGAAGGAATTGATTTCAATGAAACTTTTGCACCTGTTGCTAGACTTGAAGCTATTCGCATATTACTTGCTTATGCTAACCATCATGATATCGCTTTATATCAAATGGATGTGAAAAGTGCATTCCTCAATGGTAAGCTTGAGGAAGAAGTATATGTTGCTCAACCCCCGGGTTTTGAAGATCCTAAGCATCCTGACAAAGTCTTCAGACTCAATAAGGCCCTCTATGGTCTCAAGCAGGCCCCTCGGGTGTGGTATGATACTTTGAAGGAATTCCTCATGAAGAAAGGCTTCAAACCCGGTTCACTCGACCCTACTCTCTTCACTAAATCTTATGATGGTGAACTGTTTATGTGCCAAATATATGTTGATGATATTATCTTTGGCTGTACTGACCAATGTTATAGTGATGAATTTGCCTATATGATGTGTGAAGAATATCAAATGTCTATGATGGGAGAGTTGAAATTCTTCTTAGGTCTTCAAATTCGTCAACAACGCAATGGCATATTCATATCTCAGGAGAAACAACTCAGGGATGTTCTGAGGAAATTCGGCATGCAAGATTGCAAAGGCGTCAAAATTCCTATGCCCACTAATGGCCATCCGTAATCGATGAAAATGGTATTGACTTCGATCATAAGGTATACCGCTCCATGATTGGTTCTTTATTGTATTTATGTGCATCTAGGCCAGATATAATGCTTTGTGTTTGCATGTGTGCCCGATTTCAAGCTACACCGAAGGAATCACACCATAAGGCTGTGAAGCATATTCTTCGATATCTAGCTCACACACCAACACTTGGATTATGGTACCCCAAGGGCTCGGCTTTTGATCTCATTGGATATTCTGACTCTGACTATGCTGGTGATCGTGTGGACCACAAGTCAACATCCGGTACATGTCATTTCCTCGGACGATCTTTGGTCTGTTGGTCCTCGAAGAAACAGAACTGTGTATCACTGTCTACTGCTGAAGCTGAGTACGTTGTTGCTAGTTCTTACTGTGCTCAATTACTATGGGTGAAGCAAACTCTCAAGGACTACGAAATCAACATGAAGAATGTGCCTCTCTTCTGTGACAGTGAGAGTGCCATCAAGATTGCTCACAACCCAGTTAAGCACTCGAAGACAAAGCACATTCAGATTCGTCATCATTTTTTTCATGATCATGTGTTGAAGGGCGACATTTCTATTGAGAATGTGAAGACTGAAGAATAGCTAGCCGATATCTTCACAAAGCCCTTGGATGAGAAGAGATTTAGCAAGTTATGTGTGAGCTAAATATCTTAGAATCTTGAATGTTCTTTGAAAAGGACACTCATCCTAACACTTATGCAAAATTGATGACTTAGATGTGCAACACATGAAGAACGTTTTTCTTCCATCAATGAAGAATAACACTCTAAGTGTGAAGAAATTAATGAAGAATTTGATTCTCAGAACCCTACGACAATTGTATGCGGTGTCTGAAATCATCATTCTTATACGGTGGGTCACGCCACCACCAAATTTGAAAATCTTCAATTTGAGTTTTTCCTCAATTTTGAAATTCCTCAGTTCTTCAAATTCTTCAACTTTGCAGTATCTTCACTGTTTCCGTCGTTTTTCTTCATTGGCTATATATATATGAGTTTTATGTCCTCTACAGCATTCACTTATGGCTAATTCTTCAACTTGGTTTTTCTGCTAAGTGAATGTGATCGGACCCTTCCCCCTCTATGCTAAACTCAACCCAAACTATTCACAAGTTCTTCATATGCGTTCTATTTGAAACTCGTTCAAAATCTTCACTGTGTCCTTGTCAGCTGAAGAATTTGCGAACGGAACGTTAAAACTTATCTTATCAAAATTTTCGGCTTTGCCGCTCAAACCGTTCCGCTTCCCACAATATACTTATCTATTCACCCACGATCTAACACGATCTCCACTTCTCAGTACGTGGGTGACACATGTCATGCGAATGAGAAGGGTCAGGGGCACGTTCGTCCAAATTCTTCGGGCGAATAGTTTTTCACCGTGGCTATAAATACCCCCTCCCCTTCCTCACTTCCTTTACTCCACTAGACCTCCTTCTCCAGCTCGATCTTCTCAAACCCTAGCGTCGCCGCTACTTCATCATCGCCGGTGAGGAAGAGCTTCACTGCCTTGACCTCGTCGACGTCGTACTCACGCCGGCCGCGGAAATCTTCACTCCGCCGCCATCGTAGCCGTCTTCCTCCATCGAGTTAGGGTGTGGAAGATCTGCATTGACGAACTTCACGTCTCCATCTCACAGTTTGTCGTGTTCTTCGTTCAGGGTAATTAAAAGTTACTTTTACTGCCCTCTTTGATTCAGATGATTTCTACAAAATCCTCAAAAGTGTTTATTCTTCACACACTAAACACCTCACATGTCATCTATTCTTGATTAGTTTCTCTAGGCAATAATTTCTCTTCAAGATTCCTCAATTGTGCGGATTTCTGATCTGTACAACTCTGGAACCTAAGACTAAAAATGCTTAGCGAAATTCTTCAAGACTCGTCTGGTCAAATTCCTCAAACTTGTTCTTATTGAAAAATCTTCTGAGAACGCATATGACCTCTCCAAAATTCCTCGCAACTATACTCTGTTCACAGGTACTCATGTCCCCTGCTAAATCACTAGGTTCTCATCAACTTAACTCATTTGCAGCGTTCCTCGAAGAAAAGTTGCATACTTCTTCAAAGAATTCAATTGTTCAAGTTCCTCAACCGAAGAAAATGGCTGATGGAAAGAAGCCACAGAAAGGAGGAAAGAGGCCCGAGGTCAATAATGCGTTTGAAATCCCTGAAGACATATATGCGGATTATTGCACTCCTGATGAGAAGAAGTTTGGAAAAGAGGACAAGAATCAGCGCAAGGTGCGCATCCAAAGGATTGAGAGGAGATGGGCAAGAGAGTGGAGGGAGTACAGGTATGTAACTCCCAAGTACATGAAGAAATCCGCACTCAACCCTCCATGCCCAAGACCTCCATTGGCACCTGGCCAAGGGGCAGATCCCACCAGCCTCAAGCGCGGTGAGGATTATCCTGATGAATGGGCAAAGCGCCAAGCCAAGCTGGCCAGACAAGCCAGAGAAGCAGTGAGGAAATTCAATGAGGACTCTGCTGCTGCTGCTGCCTCTGCTGAGGCCTCTGCTGTCAAGCCGAAGAAGGCCATGACAAAGAAGCCTGCCCACAAGTCAAGAGCTTCTTCTTCAATGCCCTCACAACCAATTCCTCATGTTGCTCCTGCTCCTCCAAAGTCCTCAGCTCCTCAGCTCCTCCGCCAAAGACTTCAGCTGCTCTGGTAAAATCCTCAGCACTTGTGCATCTCGCCATGTTCCAAAGGACCGAAGGCATATCTATTGCCTCAGGAGCCTCCGCTAGTTCCTCTGCTGCTCCAAGTTCCTCAGCTGGCCCCTCACTGCTGAAGAAAAAGTCCACTGCTGGACGAGGTCCTTGACCAAGTACTCACAAGAAGCAGGTGGCCTTCCAAGTACCCTCTGATGATGATGAGGCTGATGATCAAGAACTTGCCGAAATCATCAGAGATAGGCAAGTGAGGGCCGCTAGTGCCAAAGGAAGCAATGTGCCACTGCATTTGGATCCAAAGGTTATCCTGGACTACATCGATCTCTGGCACAAGGATCCTAACACTCCTTTGCCGGAGATGAACCTCACTCCTGGTCAAAGTCATGTCTTGACTGCCTTCATTGAAGAAGAAAAATGGAAATATGAGAAGGCCAGACAGATCAAGAAAGCGCAGTACAGGAAAGAAAAATTTCTGAAGAAAAACGTTGTCAAAATGACAACTGAAGAACTAGTGAAGATCCAGGCTGAAATCAAAAGCCTCAGTGATGAATTCGATTCTTATTATGCTGATTGGAAAGGAGCCAAGGTCAGGTTTGTTAAACTGACAGAAAAGTTCACTTCCAAGGTTGCAGCTCCATCACAACCAGAAATTCCTCAGACTGCAGCATCTGCTCAGCCTACTGAATAAAATGCTAGCACCGCAGATGACAATCAGGCTGCTGAAGAAAATGTGAGTTCCAGGGCTGATGACTGCATTCCAGCCGCTGAAGAAATTGCCAGGGCATCCACTAGTGGTGCGCCTGAAGAAAATGAAGAGATCAGGGCAACTACATCAGTTGTACCTGAAGAAAATCAACCACAATCCTCGGCTCCTCCTGCACCTACACCAACTCCAAACCTTCCATCTGCATCAGATGTGAAGAAGACTAAAGCTGCAAAGCGTGCAGCAGTGAAGAAAAGGAAGGCATCAACTTCATCAGATTCTTCAGCTCCGAAGAAGATGAAGCCTTTGACCATCTCATTTGCAAATCCCATTGATGCCGTTCCTCTCTCAACCGTGCCATCCAAGGAAATCGTCCCCTTCGATGAAGAATATGTGATCCCCAGCGGATCTGATGAAGAAAATCCTTCTGTTGCTTCGACAGAGCAGTTGGATGAAGAAATTGAAGTGGATGAAATCCCTTCAACACCAGTTGTTTACTCGCGTATGCCTCAGTTCATAGCTAAAGAGGCCGACGTTGAAGAATTAGATGAACACAATTCTGACGTGGACATTGGGAGTACTACTCCAGTGATGAATGATGAATTTTGGGAAAGTCAGCATCCCAACTCTCCACTGTTCACACCTTTACAGCAAATCCCTCAGTCCCCTTCACAAACTGTTCAAATGGGCTCTGAAGAAACTCACCCCACTTCGTCTGTACGTGAAGAAATTCAGCCACTATCACTACTAGGGAAAAGCCTATACACATAATCTTACCAGCAGCGCTCTTTAAAATCAGGCGCTGCTGCTACTTAGCACTAGCGCTCACTTTAGAACCGCGCTGCTGATACAAGTTTATCAGTAGCGCCAGACACAACAGACGCGCCATCGCTAAAATTTCCACTATGCCGCGGTGAGGCCAATTATAGCAGCAACAAGATTGGAACAAAGGGCGCCATCGCTAAGGATTGTAGCAGCAGCGCATTTACGCTATAATCGCTACTACTAAGGTTCCATCTCCTCACATATCCGATCCAGATCACACTCACACACACACACACACACTCGATCTCCCCCTCGTCACCCCTCCTCCGATCTGCGCCGCCGTCGCCTCATCCTCCTCGCTGGACTCGGTACCGGCCTCCTCCGTCCTCCCTCCACTGGCCGCTAGCCGACCCCTCCTCTCTCCGCCTTCCTCCTCCATTCTCCCTCCACTCGCCGCCGGCCAGCCCCTCCTCGCTCCGCCTTCCTCCTCCGTCCTACTCTCTTCTCCCTCCTCGAGTCGCCCCTCCTTATCCTTCCTCCCTGCTACATTTTGGTTTAGTAGGCTAGTTCATATGCAACATTCTGATTTAGTTGATATGATTCAGTTGATTTAGTAAGCTAGTTGATTCAGTTGATTTAGTAGGCTAGTTGATTTAGTTGATTTAGTAGGCTAGTTGATTTAGTTGATTTAGTAGGCTAATTGATTTAGTTGATTTAGAACATTTTGATTTAGTTGATTTAGTATGCTACTGGATTTAGTATGCTAGTTGATTTAGTTGATTTAGGATGCTCTTGGATTTAGTATGCTCTTGGATTTAGTATGCTAGTTGATTTAGTTGATTTAGGATGCTTTGCTCATATTGCTTTAGGAAAATATCACATGCTACTGTTTTTCTTTCCTGTGAAGTGAATCATTAATCCTTTGCTCATATTGCTTTTAGGAAAATGGCGCCACCACCATCACCACTATGTCGACCGGTAAGTCAAGGTGCGCCAAAGAGCCTTGCAACCGGCAAGCTATTTGGCATCTACTTCCAAATGAAGTTTTAGGTCATGCGGCACTAAGAAATTAGATGAAATGTAACAACTATTTTATTTTTAGTGTTGGCATTACTGCATTGTGTCATTTTTCTTTTCTTACACAGACCGTCCCATGCAATGTGAGGTTGACATTCAACAAGCTGATAGGAGACACTGTGACATTTGAGGCTCCCTGGGGTCGTACACTATGGAGGTCGAGAAAGGACGCAATATGTCGCAGATTGGAGGAGATGGATGGGTCCGCTTCTCACCGCATACGCAGCATCGGGTGGTGAGTTGATCAGCTTCTCCTTCAGAGCAGAAAGACCCAAGCTGGTTGTCATTTATCTCAACCTGGTGGAAGATGATGACGATAACGAAGATGATGAAGATGACGAAGATGATGCAGATGAAGAAGATGATGAAGACAATGAGGACCCACTTCATGAAGCCATCGTAGCTCAAAGAATGAGGCTGAGCGAGGAGGAGGTGTTTAACCTATGGGACATAATTCCACCACGTGCTGACTTTGTCGGGGTGCCATTCGTGACCTGCCTGACAAGTACCATGGTCGATCGACATGATATGGTATGTTATACTTACAAATGCAAATTAGCCGATGATATGCTTAGTGTAGAGTCCAATGATATGTTGTGTGGAATCTAGACTTAATAGAAATATATTTGCAAGAGTATGTGTGAGGCTATTTATTAATTGATATGTTTTTCTTATTCAGAAATTGCCAAAGAACCTATCTGTGAGTTGTGGTATCGAGCCTGGTGAAGAAGGCTCAGCTGGACTACACCTTACCGCAAGGGGCTCCGTCACCACCTGTACTTACCGCATGGACACAGCATTTGCCGCATTACACTTAAACTCAGTTGGGTGGAAGAGATTCCTCGTTGGCAAGAATCTTCGTGTTGGACAGGCCATCCTAATTACTATCAGGAACACCCACCGCCCAGGCTTGAGGATGATGATCGTCGTCGATATCATCTAGAACTACATATGTGTGTGTGACACTCCAAAAATATTCTTTTGGTTTTCTTCAAAAAATTTGTTGGATTTGAAGAAGGTCTTCTAAACCCTTCCAAAAATCTCTCTCAAAAGCTTTTTCCCTTTAGCAAATATTTTATTTTTGCATCTCCTTCAACTCTGGTGTTTGGTTTTTAAATTTTTTCTTCTGATAGCCCTCATCTCAAAATTTCAAGAAAAATCTTTGGAGTTTATTTTTCTTTCAAAAAGAAACTCTAGGAGTTTTGCATCCTCTCCAATATTTGAAACCACTCATGATTTTTACCATGCACCACATGGTAAAATCTTCCCAAAAATCTCTCCTTCCACTTTGGGCAATCCAAACATTCTGTCTCAACAAGTTCAACCCTTTTCTAGATTTTATTTCATTTAATTCTCCTCCCAAATCTTTTCTGTCCATTATTTTGAGCCTAGGTGATTTGCAAAGCAACTACCTAAATGCATTTGAGTTTTGACCTCAAAGCAACTCCCCGGGATAGTCCTTGGTACCCACAACCTAGAACAATCAAGATCCACTCCTCTTCTGTTCAAAATTTTCAAATTTCAGTCTCTGCAAGTTTGGACCAGATTTGCCAAATTTGGTGAAATTCATATCTACACTTCTCCAAAAATTCAGGCAGCCTCTAGATGCAATGAGAGGCCCCTCCACCAAAAACCAGCTCAAGGAAAAATCCCTACATGCCTAAATCATTCTGTCGAACACCTTGCATGCACTATTACTGTTCATCTTCAGTTAAATTCAGATTTCAGTGTCGTTCTCCGTCAGAGTTTCAGTCGCATGCCCACAGTGCACTTGGCACGTTGCTCGCAGCCTAGCCTGCTTGTCCGGAGCTTCACACGCATGCTTGGCGCGTTCCTGGCGTCGGTGGCACCCTGGCCGCCTACGCCGGTGTGTCTTCTTGTGGCGAGAACCACCGTAAGCGGCCGACAGGGGAGCGAACGGCGGCATAACGCCCGTTGGCGCCGCCCAAACCTCTGGTAACTCCAGCGTGGCCATTTCCTTGCCAAGACGCATGTAACACCGTCGCCGTGGCACGGCAAGCACAGAGCGTGCTCGCCGCCCGGCAGACGCGCCGCCCGTTCCGTCGAGCTCGCCTAAGCAACCAAACCCCGACGCGTTTAGCACCTAAACGGAACCAGGAACCCCACGACGACGCTCAACCTTCCGAACCTCCCGATCAACGCCCTACGCCGCCAGAACTTCGGCCGGAGAACCCGTTCTCAAGAACCGACTCGGGCCGGCTATAAATAGCACCCCCCGAGCTTGCCCTCGCCCCCACACACCTCCACCACCTCACTAGTCCTCGCCAAGCCCCTGGAAGGGCCTCGAGGAGCTCTTCTTCCTCGACTCCGGCCGCTCCGTTCCGCCTCGGCCTCCACCTCGATTCGCTCCGGTGAGGTCGACCCCGGCGCCCAAATCCCGTCAGCTATCCTCTCATGCTACCACGGGTCTAACCCCCTCCTAAATTCCTCCTCCGCAGCACTCTCCGACGAGGCCCACGACCACCCGAACCGCCGTCCGCCGGAGCAAGCGTCGCCGTCGACGTGGTACTCGCCCACGACCACCACCGCCACCCACAGACGCGGAATGATGCCCTGAACATGGAGGTACCCTCCGATCTCCCTGCCTCGCCGTGGATCGCCGCCGGCGACCACCGCGTTTTGCCACCGACGAGCCCTGCCTCTCTCATTTGAAATTTCAAACTCGACGGGTGGGACCCGCCACAAGATCTCTTTTGTTTTTTGAATCGTTTCTGAAAGCGTGCATTTTGGCAAATACGCTTCCACTCTGAACCGCTTTTTCGCACTTTTTCGCTTAGGGCCCCTGAGGGTTTTCTGTTTCATTACAGATGGGTCCCTGGACCAAAACCCTTATATCTTTTTAACAGAAAGGAATTTTTGAATGATTCTTTTTCTGTCCTCTTCAAATTTTTTTCTAGTTTTTTATCATATTTATTTGAAAAATATTTGGATTAACTTTCTGTGACCCACGGTATTTACGTTAGCGCGTGTATTTTGTGTATCGTAGATACCGAAGGAGGTGACGGAACCGCGAACTTCGCCGAGCTAGACCCTGACTACTCCGAACCAGGCAAGCAATGTTTGAACTTCTGATATGATGAGTGTTTGGACATGTTTGCATTATTTTTGTATCATGGCACGTTCATGAGCATTTCAATGATAATTTATCTCGTAAGAGTTGAGGCAAATGAGCTCGGTAAATCCATGAGTTGTTGGAAACATGTTGCATGGCCATGAGTTGGCATGAGTATGGGTAAGATGGCAGTGTTGTAGCATGCCAGGCTTATGCGGATCATTGACCCAAAGTGTCAACATAAATCAGTCAGATTCCCGTCCGTCTTCCCTTCCGTACTACCACATGTTTCCCGCAAGGGATACGGCTTAGTAAGTTGCAAAGCACTTCCTGGTACACACCAAATCGAGAGGCCGGGATGAAGGTTCCATGGCCCTGGATTAAAGCCTTTCATCCGTCGGGGGCATGGGTGTTTCCGGTTGGGACCGAGAGGGGCACCCTTAGAGCGCCAGATATAAATTTGATCCCATGCTATTCGAGATTGTGATCTCCCCTTCTCAAAGTTTTTCTTAAACGCTGTCTAGGGTGATTCCTGGCAACGTGGGGTATGATGGGTGTGTACTAGTTAGTTGTGTTTCCTCCGAAATACCGTAAACGGAACTAGTCCTTTGTGACTACGGAAATCCGTTGGCTGTGGAAAATTTTGGTACAAACTCTGCAGAGTCAAAATTCTTGAATTCATCTTATTCATATCCGAGTACCGTGTTCATATCATCTTGTCAAGTGTCAGTCTTGGTGACAGAAACTCCTGAGAACCATTTGAGTATTTAATGTTTATTTCCCGTGAATGGACTAACCCGCTTATTGTCTTGTAATGAATATTTTCCGTGAGCACTATATCTTGTCAGTTATGAATAATAAATTATAAGCCCTTTCTGCAATGTCGCTCAGACGTCCAACTGTGGCATTGTTGTTATTTACGTTTATTATAAGCCCTTTCTGCGATGTCGCTCAAACGTCCGACTGTGGCATTGTTGTTATTTACGTTTATTATAAGCCCTTTCTGCGATGTCGCTCAGACGTCCGACTGTGGCATTGTTGTTATTTACCTTTATTATAAGCCCTTTCTGCGATGTCGCTCAGACGTCCGACTGTGGCATTGTTGTTATTTACCTTTATTATAAGCCCTTTCTGCGATGTCGCTCAGACGTCCGACTGCGGCATTGTTATTATTTACTTCTATTATAAGCCCTTTCTGTGATGTCGCTCCGACGTCCGACTGCGGCACGCATGTATTTTATTTCAATATAAGCCCTTTATGAGGTGTCGCTCAGACGCCTCGATCGCGGCATGTTTTACTTATTTGTTCACCCTTCGAGGCGCCGCCTGCATAATTCGATCGGTTTTGAGTTTATTTTCTTTGGATTTTCGAGCGGACTACCACCGATTCCCTTCTTATTCACTTTGCTATACTGATTAAATTGAGCATTGTTAAAATTAATCATATCGCATTCATGCATTCACTTGTTATATCTTTTGTCCGAATCGTCTTATGGCGTAGTACTCTCAAAGTACTCACCGGCTTGTTGATTTGGCCGATGTTGACGAAGCGATCTCATGGATGAAGAGTTCGATAGCGAGTCCGACGCCTAGAGGAATCCTACCAGTCTCGTATGCACCCTGGATTAGTCATTGTGATATAACCGCTTCCGCTACCCAAATAAATTCATCGAGCCTCACCTCGACGCTGGATGAGCCGCCAGTGCAGTAGTCTTATTGACCACCCCATTGTGTTATTCCACCAACCACTCATATCTCGAGTCAGTAGTATTTCCACCCCACACCATTGTGTCTTATCCGCCATCATGTATAATTATCGGAGTGTTTGTAATAATTGGTTGGGCATCTTTAGTCCGACCCTATAATATTGTAATGCTACTGGCTTATTGTATCAAAGTTTTGTCTACCGGTATGAAGGATTTTCCTCATATTGGTCTTCATAGGTCGGTTGCTCAATAAATATTTTTATTGAAAAACCGGTCCTGACAAGCTTGGTACCAGAGCCAGGCTGACTGTAGGAAGCCACTAGGTGCGATCGCTAATCGGTTATTAGCAGAATAGAGCTATTTATTATTTTCACAAATGTAGTCAGTTTCTGACAGTCAGCATAAATTTATTATTTGACTACTCAGGATTTTTGCCTACTTTTGTAGATGGCTCGCAACGATTGCGAGTCGCAGATGTTCGCCAACATGCCTGACGGGTTTGTCAAGCTTCTCTCCTTCATCGTCCAAGTCGCGATGGGGCCAGATGTGCGCCCGGTATTCTCTCTCTCTCAGCACAAGGTCAATGATCGTCTAACCATGCACCAAGCCGCGGTGGAATTCAAGAGAGGTCGAGTTGAGCGTTACCTGTTCGTGGGGAGAGCCATGCCCACAGAGAAGCATGCACTACAGGTGGCAGCCTGTGAGGCGATAGCTCGTCTCAGGGATATCCTTCCTTCGATGAAGACTCGTCGCTACCGCTACCTGCCATGTCACGTGCCATATACCTGCCACTCACGCTGCCTGTTGCCCCAGAGGAGAACGGGACGAAGCTTTTGAGATGCTCATCGAGTGTCTCCGGGCTTTGGAGGCAGCCTTCGACAACCTGGTGGACGACTTTGTAGCTGCCCGCATGGACTCAGTCCATGGCTGTGCCGCTAACAGGAGGGAGCTCCTGCGCCGCACCGCCACTGACTTTCGTCTCGTCATCAGCATCCTTTGCTCCTACTGCTCGCACCACCACTCGTCGTCTGCCTACCACGGAGGAGTTCAACCATGTCATTGCGCCTACTCCGGTTCGTTCTGCACCACCCCTCGTGCCCGCTCAGGTTCGAGTTGTCCCGCACAGGGCACCTGCTCCACCAACTCAGCGCAGCACCTCACGTCTGGAGCCTATCTCCGAAGAGGAGGTTGAGTCCCCAGCCTCACTACGCCTCACCCTTGGCAGGCCAAGGGAAATCCTTACCATCTCCGACTAAGTACGCTTAGCCGCCATGCGTTGTACCGTCTTGTACGATATGTTTATATGTAAATAGGCTGTGAGAAGTAGCTTGTTTGCGCATCATGTAGGATCTGGAGGAGTGCACTAGACTAAATAACATGTCAGGATTATGTACGCATATCCTGAGTGATGTATTGTATAATTACTGCTTGCGTGTAAGATATGTAATGGACAGTCCTTCTCCGTGCGCAAACGGGTATTCTCTTGGAAAAAAAATCTTGGAGCATTGGCAACTTTTTTTCATCTTCTTGAATTTATTGATTTTTGCGGCTCAATTCCTTTTCTTATGAGTGTTTCAAAATATATCCCCAGAGTGAACTATGTCTCGTCCTTGGACGAGCTCCATGCCGACTCCGACAGAGGAACATTATGGCACACCCCCAGGCAACAATTTCACACAGGGACAGACTAGTCAACAGGACAGTGAAACGGCACTTTCCCAAATGTGACGTCTTTATGAACAAAGTCAGCAGCAACATCAGGAAATAATGAACCAAGTCATAAATATGGGAAATCACCGTGGACAGTATCAGCAGCAATCAAATTTATCTGAGCTACAGAAGACACGTCCCCAAACATTCTCTCACACTGACAAGCCTCTTGAAGCCGAGGACTGGCTTCGATACATGGAAAGAAAATTAACCACTGCCCAGTGTTCAGATCTTGAGGAAGTGCTTTATGCTCCGCACTATCTCACCGGGGCTGCCGCATCGTGGTGGGAAAATTTCCTACACATGCACCCCAACGAAAATAATATAACATGGGAGGAGTTTAAAGAAGGTTTTCGTGGGGCACATATTCCTAAGAGTCTTATGAAGATAAAAAAGAGAGAATTTGATGACCTCAAGCAAAGGACAATGACAGTGTCAGAATACAACAGTCAGTTTACTCTGCTGTCTCGCTATGCCAACGAGGAGCGTATGTCAGAAAACAAAAAGATGGAGAAATTCCTAGATTGTCTGACACCCGCGCTTAAATGCCAATTGGTCGTACACACCTTTCCAGATTTTAAGACGCTGGTAGATAAGGCCATTACCTTGGAAAATGAGAGACGCAGCTTAGAAGATTTCCGCAAGCGGAAGAGGGACCAGACTAATCACGCCCGCAACCACCGCAAAGAAGACAGATGTTCGTAAAAACTGGACACCCAAGCCCACGACAAGCCGCCTCACGCCCCATCAAGAATTTCCATGCAAGGGACAAGGAGTTCACATACCGCCAGGCGTTACATTACGCTTAGGAGAAGAAGGGCACTATGCCAAGCGGTGCCCCAAGCCAAGGAACTTCGACCCCAAAGCCGAACAACGGAGGCAATAATTCGCCAAAGCGCAACAATTTCAACCCAAATAACAACCACAGGAAGGGTCACCTGAACCACGTGACCAAAGAGGAAGCACAAAATGCCCCAGATATCGTACTCGGTATGTTTCCTGTCAACACAATACCTGCCATGGTTTTGTTTGATTCTGGAGCTTCCCACTCATTCGTTTCAAAAAGTTTTTCTTTGCGAAATAATTTTTCGATGCTTCCCTTGGAAAAATCTATGATCGTCAAGTCCCCTGGAATTAAGCAAGTTACCCAGGATTATTGCCAGGGTGTGGTTATCGAGTTTGAAGGGTTGAAGTTTCACGCAAATCTTATCGTGTTGGAAAATAAAGGACTGGATGTCATCTTAGGGATGGATTGGTTAACCACCAACAAAGGTTTTATTGACTGCTTCAACAGGACCGTAATTCTCACCCACCACCACGGGAAGACCATAAAAGTTTCAGCCAAGGAAAGAAAAATATCCCGGCAATCGAGACTGAATAAGGTGTATATTTCTGAATTGAGCAAGGTTCCAGTAGTGTGTGAATTTCCAGATGTATTTCCCGAAGAGCTACCAGGCATGCCACCAGATCGAGAGATAGAATTCAGCATTGAGCTAGCACCCGGAACCACTCCCATATACGAGAAACCATACAGAATGGCACTATCCGAATTGGTAGAACTGAAGAAGCAAATAAAGGAATTGTTGGAAAAAGTCAAGGCCGTACTTGGCTGGAAACCACCAGCCAGCGTGACGGATGTTCGAAGTTTCTTGGGAATGGCAGGATACTACCGGAGATTTATTGAAGGATTCTCCACCATATCAAAGCCAATGATGCAACTACTCAAGAAGGACAGGAAGTTTCAATGGACGGAAGCTTGCGAGAAAATTTTCCAAGAACTGAAGAGGAAACTGACGACAGCACCAGTACTAATTGTGCCAAATATACACAAAAAAATTTGAGGTATTTTGTGACGCATCTTGAAAGGGCCTTGGGTGCGTATTGATGCAAGCAGGCAAGGTTGTCGCATATGTTTCCAGACAACTTCGCAAGCATGAGGAAAATTATCCTACACATGACCTGGAATTAGCAGAAGTTATTCATGCACTCAAGGAATGGAGACACTTCTTACTTGGTAATCGCTAGAAATATACACGGACCACAAAAGCCTCAAGTATATTTTCACACAACCAGAACTGAATTTATGGCAGCGACGCTGGTTGGAATTAGTAAAGGATTATGATGTTGGAATCCACTACCACCCATGCAAAGCAAATGTTGTAGCAGATGCTCGAGTGGAACCCCAGTCCGGACAACGACAGCATGCCAAACTTGAGACCTGAGTTCCAGCAGGAATTCGCAAAGCTCAATCTGATGGTGGTCACCAAAGGCAGTGTGTCGAACTTAGAGTTACAGCCTACCCTAATAGAGAAGGTTAAAGAGGCTCAACATGGACACCCCAGCATTGAAGGCATAAAACGGAAGATGAAGTTGGGCAAGGCCTCAGAATTCGTTATTGATGAGCAAGGAATATTGTGGTACGGGAATAGGATTTATGCATCAACATCCATGACCTTAAACGGCAAATTCTGGCTGAAAGGCCACACCGCTCCATATTCAATCCATCCCGGAGGAACAAAAATGTACAAAGATCTTCGTGAAACATTTTGGTGGCATGGTATAAAAAGAGACATAGCCACGCTTTATTGCATGTTGTGACTCTTGTCAACGCATCAAGGCCGAGCACCGTAAACCGCCGGGCTATTGCAACCAAATAAGATACCCGAGTGGAAATGGGACGAGATTGGAATGGATTTCATTGTTGGACTACCTCAGTCACGACACGGACATGATGCCATATGGGTCATCACTGATAGAATGACTAAAGTAGCACACTTCATCCCCGTGAAGACAACACACACCACTCAGAAGCTTTCTAGGCTCTATCTTTCCCGTATCGTTTGCTTACATGGAGTCCCAAAGAAAATAATCTCGGACAGAGGCACTCAATTCGTCGCCCGATTTTGGGATCACTTACAACAAGCTCTGGGAACTCACCTGGCATTCAAGACCACATACCATCCCTGCATGATGGGCAGATCGAGCGAGTAAACCATATTCTAGAAGATATGCCGAGAGCATGTGTCCTCACCTATGGGACCGCTTGGGAAGAGAGCTTACCATACGCAGAATTCCCATATAACAACAGCTTATCACCCAGCCTGCAAATGGCACCATTTGAAGCTCAGACGCGAAGATGCCGCACTCGCTAAACTGGTTGGAAACCGGAGACAGCCATATCTTCGCCCAGACCTGCTCAAAGAGGTCAAGATAAGGTCAAGGTAATTAAGGACCGACTCAAGACAGCCCAAAGCCGACAAAAGAGTTATTACGATCGAAGCATCGTGGAGTAAATTTTGAACCCGTGAATTTGTGTACCCACGAGTATCACCTATGAGAGACCAGCACCGATTCAAGATTAAAGGGAAGCTAGCACCAAGATTCATCGGACCAATCTGCATAGTGGCACGAAGAGGCACGGTGGCCTACCAGCTAGACTTACCCGAAGAATTATCCGACATCCACGACGTATTCCACGTCTCCCAATTCAGGAAGTGCGTAAGCAACCCAGAGAAACAAGTACCCCATAAAAACATTGACGTGCAACCAGACCTTACATATCGGGAGCATCCGATAAAGATCTTGGAAGAGTCTGAAAGGAGAACCCGACAGAAAACCATCAAGTTCTTCAAAGTCCAGTGGAGCAACCACACCGAAAGTGAAGCCACTTGGGAAAGAGAGGATTTCCTTCGGACAGAGCACCCAGAATTATTTGAGGATCAGCTGGAATCTCGGGGACGAGATATTTCCTAAGGGGGTAGGTGTTGTGAAACTCCAAAAATATTCTTTTGGTTTTCTTCAAAAAATTTGTTGGATTTGAAGAAGGTCTTCTAAACCCTTCCAAAAATCTCTCTCAAAAGCTTTTTCCCTTTAGCAAATATTTTATTTTTGCATCTCCTTCAACTCTGGTGTTTGGTTTTTAAATTTTTTCTTCTGATAGCCCTCATCTCAAAATTTCAAGAAAAATCTTTGGAGTTTATTTTTCTTTCAAAAAGAAACTCTAGGAGTTTTGCATCCTCTCCAATATTTGAAACCACTCATGATTTTTACCATGCACCACATGGTAAATCTTCCCAAAAATCTCTCCTTCCACTTTGGGCAATCCAAACATTCTGTCTCAACAAGTTCAACCCTTTTCTAGATTTTATTTCATTTAATTCTCCTCCCAAATCTTTTCTGCCCATTATTCTGAGCCTAGGTGATTTGCAAAGCAAGTACCTAAATGAATTTGAGTTTTGACCTCAAAGCAACTCCCCGGGATAGTCCTTGGTACCCACAACCTAGAACAATCAAGATCCACTCCTCTTCTGTTCAAAATTTTCAAATTTCAGTCTCTGCAAGTTTGGACCAGATTTGCCAAATTTGGTGAAATTCATATCTACACTTCTCCAAAAATTCCACAAAAATTCAGGCAGCCTCTAGATGCAATGAGAGGCCCCTCCACCAAAAACCAGCTCAAGGAAAAATCCCTACATGCCTAAATCATTCTGTCGAACACCTTGCATGCACTATTACTGTTCATCTTCAGTTAAATTCAGATTTCACTGTCTTTCTCCGTCGGAGTTTCAGTCACATGCCCACAGTGCACTTGGCATGTTGCTCGCAGCCTAGCCTGCTTGTCCGGAGCTTCACACACGTGCTTGGCGCGTTCCTGGCGTCGGTGGCACCACGGCGCCTGCGCGGCGTGTCTTGCGGCGGCAGAACCACCGAGCGGCCGACAGGGAGCAGTAATCGGCGGCATAACGCCGTTCGGCGCCGCCTAAACCTCCCGGTAGCTCCGCATGGCCATTTCTTTTCCAGCGACGATGCAAAGACCGTCGCCGTGGCACGGCAAGCACGTAGCGTGCTCCTCGCCGCCGACGGGCCCACGCCGCCTGCTCTGGCCGAGCTCACCCTAAGCAACCAAACCCCGGCGCGTTTAGCACCTAAACGGAACCAGGGAACCCCCACGACGACGCTCAACCTCTGAACCTCCCCGATCAACGCCCTACGCCGCTGTAAACTTTGCCGGAGAACCCCGTTCTTGGCAACCGACTCGGGCCGGCTATAAATAGCACCCCCCGAGCTTGCTCTCGCCCCCGCACACCTCCACCACCTCACTAGTCCTCGCCAAGCCCCTGGAAGGGCCTCGAGGAGCTCTTCTTCCTCGACTCCAGCCGCTCCGTTCCGCCTCGGCCTCCACCTCGATTCGCTCCGGTGAGGTCGACCCCGGTGCCCAAATCCCGTCAGCTACCCTCTCATGCTACCACGGGTCTAACCCCCTCCTAAATTCCTCCTCCGCAGCACTCTCCGGCGAGGCCCACGACCACCCGATCCGCCGTCCGCCGGAGCAAGCGTCGCCGTCGACGTGGTACTCGCCGATGACCACCACCGCCACCCACTGACGCGGAATGGCGCCCTGAAAACGGAGGTACCCTCCGATCTCCCTGCCTCGCCGTGGATCGCCGCCGGCGACCACCGCGGCTCTCGGGCGCCGACGAGCCCCGTCTCACTCATTTGAAATTTCAAACCTGACGGGTGGGACCTACCACAGCCTCTCTTTTGTTTTTTTGAATTGTTTTCTGAAAGCGTGCATTTTGGCAAATACGCTTCCACTGAACCGCTTTTTCTGCACTTTTCTGCTTAGGCCCCTGAGGGTTTTCTGTTTCATTACAGATGGGTCCCAGGACCAAAACCCTTATATCTTTTTAACAGAAAGGAATTTTTGAATGATTCTTTTTCTGTCCTCTTCAAATTTGTGTCTAGTTTTTTATCACATTAATTTGAAAAATATTTGGTTTAACTTTCTGTGACCCATGGTATTTACGTTAGCGCGTGTATTTTGTGTACCGTAGATACCGAAGGAGGTGACGGAACCGCGAACTTCGCCGAGCTAGACCCCGACTACTCCGAACCAGGCAAGCAATGTTTGAATTTCTGATATGATGAGTGTTTGGACATGTTTGCATTATTTTTGTATCATGGCACGTTCATGAGCATTTCAATGATAATTTATCTCATAAGAGTTGAGGCACATGAGCTCGGTAAATCCATGAGTTGTTGGAAACATGTTGCATGGCCATGAGTTGGCATGAGTATGGGTAAGATGGCAGTGTTGTAGCATGCCAGGCTTATGCCAGATCGTTGACCCAAAGGTCAACATAAATCACCAGATTCCGTCCGTCTTCCCTTCCGTACTACCACCTGTTTCCCGCAAGGGATACGTCTTAGTAAGTTGCAAACCACTTCCTGGTACACACCAAATCGAGAGGCCGGGATGAAGGTTCCATGGCCCTGGATTAAAGCCTTCCATCCGGTCAGGGGGCACCCCTTAGAGCGCGCGTATATAAATTTGATCCCATGCTATTCGAGATTGTGATCTCCCCGTCTCAAAGTTTTTCTTAAAGGCTGTCTAGGGTGATTCCTGGCAACGTGAGGTATGATGGGTGTGTACTAGCTAGTTGTGTTTCCTCCGAAATCAGAACGGAACTAGTCCTTCGTGACTACGGAAATCCGTTGGCTGTGGAAAATTTTGGTACAAACTCTGCAGAGTCAAAATTCTTGAATTCATCTTATTCATATCCGAGTACCGTGTTCATCTCATCTTGTCAAGTGTCAGTCTCGGTGACAGAAACTCTTGAGAACCATTTGTGTATTTAATGTTTATTTCCCGTGAATGGACTAACCCGCTTATTGTCTTGTAATGAATATTTTCCGTGAGCACTATATCTTGTCAGTTATGAATAATAAATTATAAGCCCTTTCTGCGATGTCGCTCAGACGTCCGGATCGTGGCATTGTTGTAATTTACTTTTATTATAAGCCCTTTCTGCGATGTCGCTCAGACGTCCGACTGTGGCATTGTTGTTATTTACGTTTATTATAAGCCCTTTCTGCGATGTCGCTCAGACGTCCGACTGTGGCATTGTTGTTATTTACGTTTATTATAAGCCCTTTCTGCGATGTCGCTCAGACGTCCGACTGTGGCATTGTTGTTATTTACGTTTATTATAAGCCCTTTCTGCGATGTCGCACAGACGTCCGATCGCGGGCATTGTTGTTATTTACCTTTATTATAAGCCCTTTCGCGATGTCGCTCAGACGTCCGATCGTGGCATTGTTGTTATTTACCTTTATTATAAGCCCTTTCGCGATGTCGCTCGACGTCCGATCATGCATTGTTATTATTTACTTCTATTGTAAGCCCTTTCGTGATGTCGCTCCGACGTCCATCGCTGCACGCATGTATTTTATTTCAATATAAGCCCTTTATGAGGTGTCGCCAGACGCCTCGATCGCGTGGCATGTTTTACTTATTTGTTCACCCTTCGAGGCGTCGCTTCAGACACCCGATCGGTTTTGAGTTTATTTTCTTTGGATTTTCGAGCGGACTACCACCGATTCCCTTCTTATTCACTTTGCTATACTGATTAAATTGAGCATTGTTAAAATTAATCATATCACATTCATGCATTCACTTGTTATATCTTTTGTTCGAACTGTCTTGCGAGTACTCTCAAAGTACTCACCTGGCTTGTTGATTTGGCCAGATGTTGACGAAGGCGATCTCATGGATGAAGAGTTCGATAGCGAGTCCAACGCCTAGAGGAATCCTACCAGTCTCGGCGACTCGGATTAGTCATTGTGATATAACCGCTTCCGCTACCCAAATAAATTCATCGAGCCTCACCTCGACGCCGATGAGCCGCCAAAGGCAGTAGTCTTATTGACCACCCCATTGTGTTATTCCACCAACCACTCATATCTCGAGTCAGTAGTATTTCCACCCCACACCATTGTGTCTTATCCGCCATCATGTATAATTATCGGCGTGTTTGTGATAATTGGTTGGGCATCTTCAGTCCGACCCTGTAATATTGTAATGCTACTGGCTTATTGTATCAAAGTTTTGTCTACCGGTATGAAGGATTTTCCTCATATTGGACTTCATAGTTCGGTTGCTCAATAAATATTTTTATTGAAAAACCGGTCCTCACAGTGTGTGTGGCTATATCATCTAGAACTACATATGATGATCGTCGTCGATATCATGTAGAACTACATATGATGATCGTCGTCGATATCATCTAGAACTAAATATGATGATCGTCGTCGATGTCACCTTGTACTGATTGAGGATGCATGTTGAGTATATATGAAATTGTTATCTAGTACTCCCTCGTTTCCAAATTATTCGTCTTGTGGTTTTAGTTCCAATTTGAACTAAAACCACGCATTTAGTAATTTGGAACCGAGGGAGTACTACCTAGTACCTATAATGCTTTATGAAATTGATATCTAGTAGTACCTAGTATCCGGAAATTGCAGTTTATTGAAGCTAGAGTGGGGAAATGGTGAAAGATATAACAAAGGGCAAGCAGGAAATCGCTACATATTAACTAATAGCAGCGTTGCTCAGTGAAACGCGCTGCTAATATAGTCAATAGTAGTAGCGCGGGCACAGACAGCGCTACTACTAACAGTTAGCTGTAGCGCCTTGTTGGTAGCGCGGGTGCCCGCGCTGCTGATAGCCTCAAAACCCGCGCTACTACTAGGGTTTCCCCTAGTAGTGTATTGCTGAAGAAACTGCTGCTGCTGAACATCTGAAGAAGCAGACTGCCACTGGAGAGGAACCAGAAAATCCTCAGCCTGAAGAACCTGAGATTGCGATCCCTGAGGTTGTGATGCAACTCACTGAGATTCCTCTACCCAAGCCAAAGGATCCATTCTCTAGGAAGCTAAAATTCAAAGCTGATGATTTCTTCGGCGAGCATGTATTCTTCACTGAATACAACCCCTATGACTCTGCTCGCATTAGGAAGAGGCGTTTCTGGACTGCCAGCCTGGCAAATTTCTATTCCTCAGTGCTGTTCAACAAAGACAAAGTCTTCGATCATGTGCATATTCCTCACGTGGATATGGAATCCCTACCGTGCTTCGTGCTAGTCCTCAGTGTTCTTCACGATGCTAGACTGATAAATTTCTGCACCGACATCTGTTATTGGAATGAAGAACTCATTCTTCAATTTTATGCGACTCTGCACATCACCGAAGATTCTTAAGATGTGAATTCATGGGTGCTGGACTGGATGTCTGAAAATACTCACTACAAGGCACCAGCTACTAAATTGCTTCGTGCTTTACCAATCAGTCCTCCCCTTGAAGTTGCTCGTTGCGTCTATGGTGAACCTGAGCTTACAGATCATTACATGCAAGTGCTGATGAAGCCATTGAAGCCAGGACAGGCCCCATGAACCAAATTCCTCGTGAAGGATTTACTATATGTGCCTCAGACTGTCTATCGCATTCTAACGAAGACATTGAGTCCAATCAAGGGCCACGACTCGAAGGACAAAGAAGTCGTTGGCATCATGAAGAATCTGCTTTTCAATATCATTCATGACGTTCCCGTCAACTTCCATGATTTCTTCATGAGGACTCTGGCCAATGTCGCTATGTCACCGTTTGAGCTGAAGCCTTATGCACCTTGGATCATGAGATTCTTCAGATCAAGGTCTTCACTCAACTACAAAGATGACACCCTGAACCATTGCAGCTACTTGCCACCAATTGAAGTCCTCAAACGGACATTTTCCTCAGCTGATGACAAGGGAAAGGCCGCTGCTGTTATAGATGAAGGCATTTGTCCATTAGATGGTCAATTTCGCAAGGCTGCATCCTACTCCACCAATGATGACTCTGCCACCCATGACTCTGCCGCCAACACAACCAAGTAAAATCCTCAAAGCACAGCACCTAGGGTGATGACTGATTGTGAGCTTCTCCTCAGTCTTCATCAGAAGGTTGATCACAATCATAAATGGGTCAAGCGTCAGTTTGGTTCAATTCTTCACAACATGACTGCTACCCACAATTCAGTGAAGAAAAACCACTACTACCTCCATGAAACCTTCAACCATACTTGGGCTGTTCTGTCTCATATCTATAGCACAGAAGATCTGAAGAAAATGGGTCTCAAGGAAGATTTTGACTGGTCTGCACCTCCTCCGATGAAATACAAGAAGGTCAAGGTTCCTTCCTTGTTGGCCAGCTCCTATTCTTGATGGCGCGATACCGATGAACATGAAGACTTGGACAACACTGCGGCAGGCCCTACTCCGACAATCGACCCCAACAACGCTGGCACTCCTTCATCAACTTGATATTCTTCAGGGGCGTTAGTCCTTAATTTTGATCCTTTTGGTCATTCGATGACAAAGGGGGAGAAATTTGAGTTAGTCTTCAAGCGGGTCTATTGTATGGGATTTTTTTTGCTAAGTTACAACTCTCGTTCTTCTGAAAATTTATTGGATCGAGTTGTAAACTTAAACTCTATGGTGACCTGATACTTTTGCTATTTCCTCTGCATGCTTATTCCTCGTTAATGTTAATGCACGCATGCTGAATTACATCAGTCACCATATTTCATCATGCATTTCAAATTCTTCATATTATATGTCAAATGCATGTATGAATTACAAGACATATTATATCTCCATGATTCAATCTTCAAGTGTGCATTGCTTCAAAAGTAAATTCCTCACTATGCACATCTTCAGGGGGAGTTCTTCTATATCATGCAATCAAATTCCTGAATATCAGTATTTATACTTCATATGTTTATCCCCGTTGAAAACTTAACCTATATTGTCATCAATCACCAAAAAAGGGGAGATTGTAAGTGCATCTAGTGCCCCTTAGTGATTTTGGTGTATTGAAGACTTATAGGTTAAGGGACTGATGCGTTTGTGAGTGTACACATGTCTATAAGTCCATGAGGAGTTTCATATTTACAAAGAAAGTTGACCCCTAAAAATGAAGTTCTTCGACTGAAGACTTTGGATTTCTAAAGACTTTCTGAAGACTTTGAAAGTGAAGAAATTGGTGTGACCTTGAATACTTTCTATTCATGCGAGGAACATGAAGCTTGAAGACTTTTGTTTTCGTAGTTTCATTTTCTCTTTTTTGAGTCATAGGAAACACCGTACTGTTAAAGGGGGTCGAGGAAATACTAAGGAAAAATTTCCGTGTGATGCTCAACTTAAAATCCTATACCTACCAATCCCTTCGAGTGAAGCCATTGAAAATCTCATGCAGTTCAGTCATATTCTTTAGTGACAGAGACGAAGTTCTTCTGGTCTCTAAGGAATTTGTTCTGACTAAGGAGTTAGGAATTCACCAGTGCGGATTGCCTACACAGTGAGGAACATGATAGCCCTGAGGAATTTGATACTCAAATTTCCGACCGTTGCTGTGTGCTACGGGCCAGCTGTCCCAAAATATCTTATCCACCTAACGGTCATATCATTGAAGGGCATTTATGTCTTATCATGTCGGGCTGCTCCCTAGGCTATAAATAGCCGCCCCCTACAACCACTAGCTGGTTGGCTGCTCCGAGAGAAACTGACACTTGTCATTTGAGAGCAACCCATCCTCCGAGGACTTTGACCGAAAATCATCAAGTGAGGAAAAACCCAAACCCAAACACCTACAAACCCAAAGTGATTGAGCATCATCAAGAGATTGATCCTGCGTGGATCCGACGCTTGTTACCTTTGAAGACTGTGCTTCTTCCAGACGGTTAGGCGTCATGGTCTAGAGCATCCAAGAGGAATTGTGGATTGCCGAGTGACCGAGTCTATAAAGGTTTGGAAGTCGCCTGAAGACTTACCACGAGTGATTGGGAGAGGTCTGTGTGACCTTAGCTCAAGGAGAATACGGTGAGGACTTGGTGTCCTGGACTGCGTGTTCAGGACTGGGTGTCCGGGACTGTGTGTCCTCGAGTTTAAATACTCAGCCTCTCCAACCAGACGTACAACTGAGACATCAGTTGGAACTGGTCTACCAAATCATTGTCTTCACCAAGCTTACTGGTTCTATTTCCTCAACTCTTACATTTCCTCATTACTGTGTTGAGTGCTTGTTCATATCTATGTTTGAAGACTTTGAATGAAGACTTTCTCAATTTCCTCAGTTCAAGTTCTTCAGTCTGTTTGTCTTCATCCTGTGTTATCTTGTGATTACGCTTTCTGTACTTTGTGCTTGTCTTCATTTCATCATGATGACCATGCTTGTATTCTGTTATGTTTACTTTTGAGTACTTATTCTGCTGCAAGTAGTTCTTCGCTAAGGAATTTCCTCACCGGCAAATTCCTCAGTGAAGAATTCATAAAAATCGCCTATTCATCCCCCTCTAGTCGATATAACACACTTTCAAAAGGTGTGTATCCGGTAGTACGGTTGGGCGTGCTCCATAGCCCCCAGAGTACGGAGTCAAGCTCCTCGACCCAGTGCTTGTCTGCTCTCAAAGACCACACTAGTCTGGGCTTGATGCCGCTCATAATAAGACCATTGGCTCGTTCGACTTGACCGTTGGTTTGCGGGTGGTACACGGAGGCGTAATCGAGTTTAATGCCAAGATTAGTACACCAGGTTTTCACCTCGCCGGCTGTGAAGTTAGAGCCGTTGTCGGTGATGATGCTATGTGGGACACCATAACGGTGCACAACACCGGATATGAATTCTATCATCGGGCTGGACTCAGCCGTTTTGACCGGTTTAGCCTCTATCCACTTAGTCAATTTGTCCACCATGACCAGCAGATGTTTTTTTTTATGGCTTCCCCCTTTAAGGGGTCCAACCATGTCCAGTCCCCAGACCGCGAAAAGCCAAGTAATGGGGATAGTTTGTAAGGCAGTTGGGGGCATATGGCTTTGGTTGGCGAAGAGTTGGCATCCGACGCAGCAATGGACAAGGTCCTACGCGTCTGCTCGGGCCGTCGGCCAAAAAAACCCTGCACATAAGGCCTTGCTAACAAGGGCGCGGGCTGTGGTGTGGTGTCCTCCTAGACCAACATGAATTTCCGCCAAAAGCTGCTGCCCCTCTTTCTCGGAGATACATCTTTGAAGTACTCCGGTAGTACTTTTCTTGTAGAGCTATCCATCATGAACCTTGTAGTCCTTCGAATGCCGGACAATGCGGCGGGCCTCGTTCTGGTCTTCGGGGAGCTCCTTCCTATTAATGTAGGCCAAGAAGGGTTAGGTCCATGGGGCAATGACTGCCATAATAAGATGGGCCGAGGGTGTAATTTCGGTGGCTGAGCCCCCGATGATATCGGTGTGTTCGGAATCTGGGGTTGTGTTCGGATCTAGACTGTTGTTGCCGCCCTCCCCTTGCCACACCACGGATGGCTTAAAAAGACTTTCCAGAAAGATGTTAGGTGGGACGGGGTCGCGCTTAGCGTCAATGCGAGCAAGGACGTCCGCCGCCTCGTTACTTTCTCGAGCAACGTGATGAAGAGCCCCTCGAACCGAGCCGACATTTTTAAGACGGCATTACGATCAGCTGCCATCTTTGGATCTTTGGCATCAAAGTCCCCGTTTATTTGAGATATTGTGAGGTTTGAGTCCCCGCGCACCTCCAGGCGTTGTATGCCCATGGACACGGCCATCCGAAGACCATGCAATAAGGCCTCGTGTCGGTGTCAAAACCGGCGGATCTCGGGTAGGGGGTCCCGAACTGTGCGTCTAGGCGGATGGTAACAGGAGACAAGGGACACGATGTTTTTACCTAGGTTCGGGCCCTCTCGATGGAGGTAAAACCCTACTCCTGCTTGATTAATATTGATGATATGGGTAGTACAAGAGTAGATCTACCATGAGATCAGAGAGGATAAACCCTAGAAGCTAGCCTATGTTATGATTGTTGTTCGTCCTACGGACTAAAACCCTCCGGTTTATATAGACACCGGAGAGGGCTAGGGTTACACAAAGTCGGTTACAATGGAAGGAGATCTACATATCCGTATCGCCAAGCTTGCCTTCCACGCCAAGGGAAGTCCCATCCGGACACGAGACGAAGTCTTCAATCTTGTATCTTCATAGTCCAGGAGTCCGGGCAAAGGTCATAGTCCGGCCATCCGGACACCCCCTAATCCAGGACTCCCTCAGTAGCCCCCTAATCCAGGCTTCAATGACGAGAGTCCGGCGCGCAGTTTGTCTTCGGCATTGCAAGGTGGGTTCCTCCTCCGAATAGTTCATAGAAGATTTTGAACACAAGGATAGTGTCCGGCTCTGCAAAATAATTTCCACATACCACCGTAGAGAGAATAATATTTGCACAAATCCAGTCTGCTGACGTATTCCACAATGTGACATCACACCACGGCCAAGCCTTTAATCGAATCGTTTTTACTGTCCCACCTCAGTGCGTTTAGCGAGGCGGTTTCCTTGGCATGTCTTGTCAAAGCAGAGATCGTGTCCCCCTTATTCCGGGATTCTCATCAATACGGGCGTGGGTAACCCAACCGCGCCATTAATTTACGGCGCTTGGGAGATAAGCGATTTTTACCAGGCTGGTGGGGACACATAGTTTCGTCCGCTCATATAAGGGGATAAGGATCCACCTTTTCCATCTATGCCTTCTTCCTCCTTTGCTTATCCATTTTCACAAGACTCGAGCTCCAGCGCCCAAGTCCGCACTTCCCACCTCAACCTTCTCCAGCCATGTCCGGAGCGGGAGGCAAGTGGATGGTCTCATCCGTCATAGAGGGACACATCAAAAAGCTGAGGGAGGCCGGATACTTATCCAACGACATCGCGCACCGGCTCCCAGACAAGGGGTAGCTCATCCCCACCCCCAGGCCCCATGAGAGGGTGGTGTTCCTCACCCATTTCCTCCACGGACTAGGTTTCCCACTTCACTCATTTGTTTGGGGGCTCATATTCTACTAAGGCCTGGATTTTCACGATCTAGCCCCGAACTTCGTCCTCAACATCTCGGCGTTTATCGTCGTGTGCGAGGCTTTCCTCCGCATCAAGCCCCACTTCGGCTTATGGCTGAAGACCTTCAATGTCAAGCCGAAGGTAGTGGGCGGCCAACAAGCGGATTATGGAGGCGCCATGGTGGGCAAGATGCCCAACGTTACATGGCTCGAGGGCTCCTACGTGGAAACCATCAAAGGGTGGCAATCGGGGTGGTTCTACATCACCGAGCCGCGTGACCCTAAATGGGCAGCGGCCCCCGAATTCCGATCTGGCATCCCCACACGGCTCACCTCCTGGAAAGAGAAGGGCCTGTCGTGGGGTAATTCGGAAGAGCGGACCAGACTCCAATCCTGCGTCCAAGACCTGGTGAACAAAGAGGTTAAACTTCGCCAACGTAGTCCGTGTCATGCTCATCCGCCGGATCCTCCCGTGTCAACGACGGGCTTTTTAACTTATGGGAGTTCAACCCGCCCAAAGACCAAACTCGACCGGGCTCTTGACACAACGCACGAGGATGCAGGAAGGTGCTATTCAAGAGCGCCGAGGTTCCCCCTCCCATCATCGAGGATCGCGGATTCCGCGCGAAGCGCCAAGCCAGCGTGGTAAGCTTATTTTACCCTTTACGGGATACTTGTTTTTCATAGTTTAACTCTATGCGGGATCTAAGCTCCCATTCCTTTGACGGGAATTGCAGAAGAAGACCGGACATATCGACTGCCCGTCTCCTTTGCCGGAAGATCCAGCAGACGCCCACTTGACGGGGCTGCTGGTCCCGGCACCTTACGTGGTGCCGGAGAAGAAGGCTAAGAAGAAGGCCACGGGAACTCGAAAGAGTTCCCGGTGCCAGGTGGTGTCGGACTCATCGTCCGATGACTCCGAGGTGGACTCCTCCCGTGAAGACGAGGAGGAGGAAAGAGAGGCCTCTCCCCCAGCGGGGAGAGAGAAGAAAAGGAAGGCCGCCCCAACTGGGGGGGCGGAGGGTCCAAGAAGGGAAGGACCCTCCCTCCGGACTACTCCACCAACACTGATGAAGGCGAAGAAGAGTGGCCACCCAGGGCCAAGCCCCTGGCGAAATCGTAAGTATCCGGACACCAGAATAACTCATGGCGTTCCTTTATTGCATAGTACCTTCTGACGCCGAATATAATCATGCAGTCCGCCCAAGGCCAGGCTCGACGCTTCGTCGAGCGATTCACTGGGTTCGTCGGATGTGAACAACACTTCACTTCCGACCGCCTCCTCCCCTCGCGCTGCGGATGACGCCGAGGTGGCGTCCCAAAAGGGGCCAAGCCAGGAGGAGGTGGTCCTGGAGGTGCCGCAAGGCAACCTCCCGGACTCCAGGCGAAAAGGGATAAAACCCGAAGGGCTCGAGGTCCGCCCTAGGTCGACACCACCCCGAACCTTGGTGGTTCCGGAGTCCGTGGCGCCCCGGGTAGGAAGGGCAAAACTACGACGCCGGTGACCTCCGTCCAACCGGAAGCGCCGGATAATCTGCTGGAGGTGCTTAACGGCGCCTCCATCAACGAGGAGCACCGCACTATTATGAGTGTGGTGATCCAGAAGGTTCAGTCCGCCAAGAGCGGGCTGACCGAAGCCTGTGCCATCCTTCTAACAGGCTTTGAGGTATGTATTTTAGATATGTAAAAATATTACCGCATAGACAGTAGCCCCTGATGCTTAGTTTGGTGTTCGGAAAGAAAAGCTGAACCGAGGATCAAAAAGATATACGCAGGAGTCTAACATAAGTATGTCAATATGGGATTGCAGGTTGTGCTGCTGACCTCTGCCGCACTGACTGCGGAGGTCAATGCATTGAAGCAGAGCCTCGAGCGGTCCGAGAACGAGCTCGGCCTTGCCAAGAAGCAGCTTGAGGACAAGGAAGGTAAGTAATACCTTATGTAAGTACATAAAAATATGCGGTTGCAAAAAATGACAGGACCAGCGTGGGTATTGCAGGGGCCACGAACAAGGTGGCAACCCTGAAGGAAGCGTTGTCCAAGGCCGGAAACAATGCGGTCGTGGAGCGCACCGAGCGAGAGAAGCAGGAGGCGCGGGTGGCGGCGGTGCAGCAAGAGCTCTAGGCTCTCGTGGAAAAACACGAGAGTTTGGAGCTTGCCTCAAAGACTCGAGAGTCCGAGCTCGCCTCGGCGCTTGAGAGCGCCAAATCTGCCAAGGCCGAAGCCCAAAAAGCCCTCCAGGAAATTGAGGCGATGAAGAAGATAGCGGCGGGTAAGGCATTTTTTATGCAAAGGAAGCACACGAAAGTGAATTACTTGTTACTTCCCGGAGTCCGGAGCTCTCCAGGAGCATTCGCAGATCTTCCTTGGAGTGTGTCCGACGCTGCCGCATTCTACCGAGCGGAAGAGGGGAGCTCGACGGAGAAGGTGCTCTCATGAGGGCTGGCTTCTCCATCCTCCTGTGCTGAATCCTGCTGGAGGGGGTTGTCTTCGGCACTGTCCGGGGTGTTATTGTCTCCGGTGCCAGAATTGCCGTTTTTGCTGTGGAGTGATTTCGAGCGGCGCCGCTGACGCCGGCGCTTAGGCTGTTTCTTGGAGGGTCATCCTCCGTTGTTCCATTGTCGTTCCCTTCTTTTGGAGTGTCCACCATGTATATGCCATACAACGAGGTGGCCTTCCAGTGCCCTGTAGGCGCTGGTTCTTGGTCGTCTCCTGCATCGTCGTCCATACTGTCCATGTCTTAGGAGTCGAAGTCGAGCATATCAGTTAAATCATCGACAGTGGCTACGAAGTGGGTGGTGGGTGGGGTTTGAATTTCTTTGTCGTCCGCATCCCAACCTTGCTGACCATAGCCCGGCCAGGGCTCTCCTGATAAAGAGAGAGACTTTAGTGAATTCAGAATGTCGCCGAAGGGTGAGTGCTGAAAGATGTCAGTGGCGGTGAACTCCATGATCGGCGCCCAATCGGATTCGATTGGCAGGGGCGCGGAAGGTTCGGAGTGCGGAGAGGAGTCCGGCACCTTGGAGTCATGGGCTTCGCAAAGGACAGGTATGGTGTTCGGTTCGATCGCCGTGGAGATTGCAGCCCCCGAGGCGGTGTCTAGCCACCCGTCCTCGATTGGCGCAGTCGGCTCCGAGCTAAGGGTCGGAGTGGACATTGGTGCGGCCTCCAGGGCACTGTGCGGCGGCAGAGCTAGATCATGCCCATCGTGACAGTGCGGCGCGCTTGGCTGTGGCTCGAGCCCGTCGAAGATCAAGTCTCCGCGGACGTCGGCCGTGTAGTTCAAACTTCCAAATCTGACACGATGGCGGGGTGTAGCTTCGATCTGCTCCAGATGGCTGCTTAATTGGCCCACAGTGCAAAGCCGCCGAATACGAAGATCTTTCCGGGGAGAAAAGTCTCACCCTGGACCGCATCTTTGTTGATGATCGGCGGAGCCATCGGGCCTAAAGGTGTCGACACAGAGGAACTCTCAATGAAAGCACCACCGTCGGTGTCAAAACCGGCGGATCTCGGGTAGGGGGTCCCGAATCGTATGCGTCTAGGCGGATGATAACAGGAGACAAGGGACACGACGTTTTACCGGGTTCGGGCCCTCTCGATGGAGGTAAAACCCTACTCTGCTTGATTAATATTGATGATATGGGTAGTACAAGAGTAGATCTACCACGAGATCAGAGAGGCTAAACCCTAGAAGCTAGCCTATGGTATGATTGTTGTTCGTCCTACGGACTAAAACCCTCCGGTTTATATAGACATCGGAGAGGGCTAGGGTTACACAGAGTCGGTTACAATGGAAGGAGATCTACATATCCGTACCGCCAAGCTTGCCTTCCACGCCAAGGAAAGTCCCATCCGGACACGGGACAAAGTCTTCAATCTTGTATCTTCATAGTCCAGGAGTCCGGCCAAAGGTCATAGTCCGGCCATCCAGACACCCCCTAATCCAGGACTCCCTCACCTTGTATTCGGCTGCTTTGTTGGAGTCTGTGCATAATATTTGGAGTACATACTAGACGACATCTCTAGTGGGGGACGTTAACACGACGCCCACTCCCAGCCCCGCCAACATTTTGGAGCTGTAAAAATACATAACCCAATTGGAATATGCGTCGTACTCTTTAGGGAGTTCGGCCTCTGTCCATTCGGCGACGAAGTCAGCTAGTACTTGGGATTTGATGGCTCGACGTGGCTTGTATGTTATGTCGAATGGAAGTAGCTCGATAGCCCATTTGGCAATCTGGCCTGTGGCATCGCGGTTGTTTATTATGTCACTCAGTGGTACTTCAGAGGCCACCATGATTGAACACTCCTGGAAGTAGTGTCGTAGCTTTCGGGATGCCATGAAGACCGCGAATGCTATCTTTTGATAATGGGGGTACCGGTATTTGCATGGTGTGAGGACAGTAGATATGTAGTATACTGGTTTTTGAAGTAGGAATTTGTGTCCGTCCTGTTCTCGTTTGAGGACGAGCACGGTGCTCACCACCTGATGTGTTGCCGATATGTATAGCAACATGGGTTCGCCAGCGTTTGGTGAGGCCAGGATTGGGTTTCTTGCTAGGAGGGCCTTTATTTCCTCCAGTCCGGCAGTCGCGGCATCTGTCCATTCGAAGTTATCGATGCGCCGTAAGAGGCGATAGAGTGGTAGTGCCTTTTCTACTAATCTGGAGATAAAGCGACTTAACGCTGCCACGCAACCAGCTAGGTTTTGGACTTGTTTGAGGTCTGTTGGTGTAGCCAATCGTGATGTAGCTTCGGATTTTAGCTGGATTTGCTTCTATTCCTCTATTGGAAACGATGAAGCCCAGCAGTTTTCCAGCGGGGACGCTGAAGACACACTTTTCCGGGTTCAGTTTAATGTCATACGCACGGAGGCTGTCGAATGTAAGACGTAAGTCGTCTATTAGTGTTTCGACGTGCCTAGTTTTGATGACGACATCATCAACGTAGGCTTCTACTGTCTTGCCGATCTGCTTCCCCAGGCATGTTTGAGTCATGCGTTGGTATTTGTCCCCGGCGTTCTTGAGCCCGAAGGGCATGGTGTTGAAGCAGAATGGCCCATATGGGGTAATAAATGTTGTTGCGGCTTGATCGGACTCCTTCAATTTGATTTGATGGTATCCGGCATATGCATCGAGGAAACACAGTGAGTCGTGCCCTGCGGTGGCGTCAATGATTTGATCAATGCGGGGGAGGGGGAAGGGATCCTTAGGGCAAGCCTTGTTGAGGTCTTTGAAATCGACACACATGCGCCAGGATTTGTCCTTCTTTGGTACCATCACCAGGTTTGCCAGCCAGTCTGGATGTTTGATTTCTCTAATGAACCCGGCTTCGATAAGCTTGGCCAGCTCCTCCCCCATGGCTTGTCTCTTGGGTTCGGAAAAGCATCACAGTGTTTGCTTGACCGGTTTGAATCCCTTTAATATATTGAGGCTATCTTCGGCCATCTTGCGTGGGATCCCTGGCATATCTGAAGGGTGCCAGGCAAATATGTCCCAGTTTTCGCGCAGGAATTCTCGTAGTGCGGCGTTAACGGTTGGGTTTAGTTGCGCTCCGATAGATGCTGTCTTCTTGGGGTCCGTTGGGTGGACCTGGAATTTGACTATTTCTTCTGCTGGTTTGAAGGAGGTGGATTTGGGGCGTTTGTGGAGGATCACATCGTCCCTGTCCACCGTCGAGCGCACCACGATTAATTCTTCGGCCGTGAGGGCCTCGGGTAGTGCCTCAAGGGCCAGGGATCCGGTTTTGTTTTCAGCGCGGAGTGCTATGTCCGGATCACTGACGAGACTGATTATACCATTTGGTCCGGGCATTTTGAGCTTCATATACCCGTAATGAGGTATAGCTTGGAAGCGTGTAAAAGCATCCCGCCCCATTAGGGTGTGGTATCCGCTGCTGAAAGGGGCCACTTGGAAACTGATTTCTTCGGACCCGATAATTCTCCGGTGTGCTGAATATCATGTCAAGTGTGATTTAGCCCGCGCATCGCGCCTCTCGACTGGGAATGATTCCTAGGAAGGTTGTGCTACTTTGCTTGATGCGGCTCCTGTCTATTTCCATTTTGTGGAGTGTATCCTCGTAAATGAGGTTTAGTCCGCTGCCGTCGTCCATGAGGACCTTAGTCAGTCGAAACCCGTCCACGATGGGATTGAGGACTAATGCGGCTGGTACCCAGACTTTCCTGTACCTCGGTTCGTCACCGGCATTAAATGTTATAGCCGTGTCGTTCCAAGGGTTTATTGCAGTGATTTGGTAGACTTTGGCGAGGTCGCGAAGTGCCCTTTTGCGCTTGTTGTTTGAAGCGAATGTCTCGAAGACCGTCAATACTCTTGTGCCGTCATTCTCTGGGGGGTGCTGCTCTGGTGTATCCTTGATAAGGATGTCTTCGCCGCTCTAGGCTACTTGCCGGAGTATCCAACATGCTCTAAGGCTATGGGTTGCCACGGTATCTGGTGTCGTGTGTATTTTGCATGGGCCATCGAGCCATCCCTCCAGAATGGTGCCATGCCGCGTAATGGGTTTATGTTTCTTGACTGTTGAACTGGGCATGCCACGGGGGTGCGTCCTCTTCGCCTGTAGGAGGAATTGAGTTGGGACCGACGTTTCCCAGTAAGCTGCCTGAGTTTTCCAGTCGCTTTCCATCGCGCTGTACTTCTGTACGATAGTTGCTAAGTTAGCGAACTTCAGTATGCGGCGGCGACTGATGGTGTTGAGAACTCCTTCGTTCGCGCAATTGTTGCAGAATGCTGATATAGCGTCCTCGTCGCGGCAATCTTTTACCTTGTCTTTGACAAGGAGGAATCTGGGCAAGAAGTGGTGGAACGTTTCCTGAGATTGTTGTTTTATGCTCATGAGAGCGTCTCTATCCGGGTGGGTGGGTGGAATTAAATCTGAACCCTTACCTGACTGATTATCCGGAGTTTGAAGACCTTCCAGACTCAACAGTCCGGGCTCCGGAGTGTCTTCTGATTGTTTAAGACTGTCGTCCGATTCTATGTTCGGAGGGCTGGTCGCATCCTTTCGTTGGTGGGTATCCAGCTATTCCTGGTCGGCGATCCGAACATAGTCCGTCTTTGATATAGAAGAAGCCTCTCCGTCCTAGTCCTTGACTACCGCTATCTGGTGGGTGGCCGGTGGAGTTTTGATTTCTCCCTGATCGGTTTTAGGCCCGATCCGATCAGAATCTGTGGCGATTCCCAAAGCGGCGATGCGATCTAGGAGCTCGTTCAAGGACGTGAACTCTGCCGGATCCATCTTCTTGGAGTGTTCGGAGTTGATGTGAAGGGGGGTTTCGATGGCCCGAGAGGTCATCGTCGGCTCAACGGTTGAAGGGCGATCATAGTAAAGCCGCCCTGCCAGAGGGTTTGGCCTGGGGTCAGGGCTCCTCCGGAGGTGATGTTGTCTTTAAGGACAAGGCGAGCCATCGGACCTTTCGTCAACGTCACAGTGGAACTCTCAATGAAAGCACCAATGTCGGTGTCAAAACCGGCGGATCTCGGGTAGGGGGTCCCGAACTGTGCGTCTAAGGTCGATGGTTACAGGAGACGGGGGACATGATGTTTACCCAGGTTCGGGCCCTCTCTATGGAGGTAATACCCTACTTCCTGCTTGATTGATCTTGATGAATATGAGTATTACAAGAGTTGATCTACCACAAGATCGTAATGGCTAAACCCTAGAAGCCTAGCCTGTATGACTATGGTAATGAGTATATCCTTTCCGGACTACACCCTCCGGTTTATATAGACACCGGGGGGATCTAGGGTTACATAGAGTCGGTTATATAAGAAGGAATCTTCATAGTCGGTTGCCAAGCTTGCCTTCCACGCCAAGGAAAGCCCAATCCGGACAAGGGTACAGTCTTCGGCCTTCGTGTCTTCACAGCCCATCAGTCCGGCCCATTGATAACAGGTCGGACGCCCGAGGACCCCTTAGTCCAGGACTCCCTCAGACCGTACTCTGGTTGACCTACGTGGTTCGATAGTAACTTGATCTGAAGTTTCATGATCATCATCATTAATCTTCCTCACTAATTGGTGTAGGCATCACTGGAACTGATTTCTGTGATGAACTATTTTCCAATTCGGTAGAAGGTACAATTTTCCCACTCACTTCTTTCGAGAGAAACTCCTTCTCTAGAAAGGATCCATTATTAGCGACGAATATTTTGCCTTCGGATCTGTGATTAGAAGGTGTACCCAACAGTCTCCTTTGGGTATCCTAGGAAGATGCATTTCTCCGATTTGGATTCGAGCTTATCAGGTTGAAACCTTTTTCACATAAGCATCGCAACTCCAAACTTTAAGAAACGACAGCTTAGGTTTATTGCTAAACCACAATTCATACAGTGTCATCTCCATGGATTTAGATGGTGCCCTATTTAACGTGAATGTAGCTGTCTCTAATGCATAACCCCAGAACGATAGTGGTAGATCGGTAAGAGACATCATAGATCACACCATATCTAATAGAGTATGGTTACGACGTTCGGACACACCATTACCCTATAGTGTTCCAGGTGGCGTGAGTAGTGAAACTATTTCACATTGTTTTAACTGAGGGCCAAACTCGTAACTCAAATATTTCACCTCTGTGATCATAATGCAGAAACTTTTATTTTCTTGTTACGATGATTCTCCACTTCACTCTGAAATTCTTTGAACTTTTCAAATGTTTCAGACTTGTGTTTTATCAATTAGATATACCCATATATGCTCAAATCATCTGTGAAGGTCAGAAAATAACGATACTTGCCGCGAGCCTTAACGCTCATCGGACCGCATACATCAGTATGTATTATTTCCAATAAGTCAGTTGCTCGCTCCATTGTTCTCAAGAACGGAGTCTTAGTCATCTTTCCCATGGTTCGCAAGCATCAAGTGATTTCAAAAGTCCATCAGCATGGAGTTTCTTCATGCGCTTTACACCAATACGACCCAAACGGCAGTGCCACAAATAAGTTGCACTATCATTATTAACTTTGCATCTTTTGGCTTCAATATTATGAATACGTGTATCACTACGATCGAGATCCAACAAACCATTTTTATTGGGCGTATGACCATAGAAGGTTTTATTCATGTAAATAGAACAACAATTATTCTCTAACTTAAATGAATAACCGTATTGCAATAAACATGATTCAATCATATTCATGCTCAACGCAAACACCAAATAACATTTATTTTAGGTTCAACACTAATCCCGAAAGTATAGGGAGTGTGGGATGATGATCATATCAATCTTGGAACCACTTCCAACACACATCGTCACTTCACACTTAACTAGTCCCTGTTCATTCTGCAACGCCCGTTTCGATTTACTACTCTTAGCAACTGAACCAGTATCAAATACCGAGGGGTTGCTATAAACACTAGTAAAGTACACATCAATAACATGTATATCAAATATAGCTTTGTTCACTTTGCCATCCTTCTTATCCACCAAATGCTTGGGGCAGTTCCGCATCCAGTGACCAATCGCTTTGCAGTAGAAGCACTTAGTCTCAGGCTTAGGTCCAGACTTGGGCTTCTTCACCTGAACAGAAACTTGCTTGTCGTTCTTCTTGAAGTTCCCCTTCTTCCCTTTGCCCTTTTTCTTGAAACTATTGGTCTTGTCAACCATCAGCTCTTGATGTTTTTTCTTGATTTCTACCTTCGCCGATTTCAGCATCACGAAGAGCTTCGGAATCGTTTCCATTATCCCTTGCATATTATAGTTCATCACGAAGTTCTAGTAACTTGGTGATAGTGTCTAGAGAACTTTGTCAATTACTATATTATCTGGAAGATTAACTCCCACTTGATTCAAGCAATTGTAGTACCCAGACAATCTGAGCACATGCTCACTAGTTGAGCAATTCTCCTCCATCTTGTAGGCAAAGTACTGTCAGAGGTCTCATACCTCTTGACGTGGGCTTGAGTATGAAATACTAATTTCAACTCTTGGAACATCTTATATGATCTGTGGCGTTCAAAACATTTTTGAAGGCCCAGTTCTAAGCCGTAAAGCATGGTGCACTAAACTATCAAGTAGTCATCATATCGAGCTTTTGTCAAAACGTTCATAATGTCTGTATCCGCTCTTGCAATAGTTCTGTCACCTAGTGGTGCATCAAGGACATAATACTTCTATACAGCAATGAGGATAATACTCAGATCACGTAGCTAGTCCGCATCTTTGCTACTAACATCTTTCAACTTATTTTTTTCTAGGAACATATCAAAAATAAACGGGGAACTACATCGCGAGCTATTGATCTACAACATAGATATGCAAATACTATCAGGACTAAATTCATGATAAATTAAAGTTCAATTAATCATATTACTTAAGAACTCCTGTGACAGTCTGATTTTTGGCCTTTTCTTTTTCTTTTGTTTTTTTGAGGTTTTTGCTTGAGTTTTCTTTTCCGTGGCTATGTGGTCTGGAAACTGAAGAAGATGCCCTCTTCTTTATTTCTAGAGTGTCTTGTCATTCCCAGATCCTTCCCTAGACCCTGTCATTTTCATCCTAGCCTAAATCCCAATATTCTTTTTATGGGGAACTAGCACATATGCCCGTGCGTTGCAACAGGAGGGATATTTTTTTACGAGAAGCAATGGTAAAAATAATTGATGTGTCATCCAAAAAAGGGTCTCCACAATGGTAGGCGACAGAGCAAAATCTTGATAGTGATAGGGTTGGTCGGTGTAGTGGCGAGCACGCAACTCATGCCTTTTTTCCTCCGGGTTTGCCTCCATCTCGGGCTTGTGACTGCCTACTCATTTGTTGGATGCGCGGCGATCTTCGGAACATGGTTGCTTCGACCACTCTACGCTACGATGGCGTAACCGGGCGAATTATTAATTGCAGCGCATAAATCCCGTTTCATGAGCATAATCAGGCATGAATGTCCCTTCTTTTTTAGGGTTTATTCTCTTCGATTATTTTAGTGATCAGGTGCCCATAATTTTGCTCTAACTAAAGCCAATAACATAATTTATTGATGCATGTGCACATTTTCTTTCATTTATAGTCAACCAGCAAAGAACGAACGCGCACCGCTAACTAATGGCCAGTGCAAATATTTTAAAAAATACTATAGTGTCGCATCAGAAATATTTTAGATTTTTTAAAACATTAAAATAATACAAATTGGTGAATATTCTTGGAAACATTAACAATTTTAAATCCCGGACAATTTTAGAAAAAATCAAACATTGTTTTTGCAAATCCCAATATCTTAAGAAAATCACGAACAAAATTAGAAACATGAATAGTTTTTGCAAATCCCAATATCTTAAGAAAATCACGAACAAAATTAGAAACATGAATAGTTTTTGAAAACATTTACATTAAATTTATAAAAACAAAAATATTTAAGATTTTTTGAACTTTTTTAAGGGAACATTCAAAAAAATACGAAATGTTTTAGACGCAATTTCTTTTTGAGATTTGAACATTTCACTAAAACAAGAATTGTTTAAAATATGGAACATTTTATAAAATGTAAATTTTGTAAAAAAATCTTGAAGAATTTTTGGAAAAGACAAAATAATTTTTAAAAAGGAGAGCATTTTTTGAATATTAAGAAAATTTAGAAACGGCAAATTTAAAAGTTTCAACCATTTTTCAATACAGAAGAAAATTTTGGAATTCTGACCATTATTTGAATATTTGAATAAAAATTGACATTCTGAATATTTTATAAATTTTTCCTTTATAAATATTCATTAAAATAAGGAAAAAGGAAAAAATATACAAGAGAAATAGAAAGGAACAGATAAAGAAAAATAGAAGCCGGCCCAGTCATAGGCGCCATTTGCAAAACTTCAACTATTCTTTGCTCCTTGCGACACATAAGACCTTCCTCACTCTGTTGGCATCAATAAATTGGCTGGCCTCGTCGGGCCATAGCGCGCGCGGCCAATATTCCGAAAACATTTACATTTTACAAAAACAAAAATATTTTTGATTTTTGAAATTTTTAAGGGAACATTCAAAAAAGTAAGAATTTTTTTAGACTCAATTTCTTTTTGAGTGTTGAACATTTCACAAAACAAGGATTTTTTAAAATATAGAACATTTTATAAAATGTAATTTTTATAAAAAAAATTGGAAGATTTTTTGGAAAAGACAAAATAATTTTTAAAAAGGAGAGCATTTTTTTAATATTAAGAAAATTTTGAGACGGGAAATTTAAAAGTTAGAAACATTTTTCAATACAGAAGCAAAATTTGGAATTCTGACCATTATTTGAATATTTTAATAAAAATTGAAATTCTATATATTTTTTTAGATTTTTATTCATAAAGAATAACTAAAAATAAGGAAAAAATATAAAAGAGAAATAGAAAGGAACAGAAAAAGGACAATAGAAATAGAACAACGAAAAAGGGGAAACGGGCCGGCCCAGTCATTGGCGCCATTTGCAAAACTTCAACTATTCTTCGCTCCACGCGACAAATAAGGCCTTCCTCACTCTGTGGGCATCAATAAATAAATTGGCTGGCCTCGTTGGGCCGGAGCGCGCGCGGCCCAATGACGGGATTCTGTACTAATCTTTTTTGATTTTCTAGCGGATAGACACACAAAAGTTTAGTATCACGTCGGATAGAAAGAAAAACTTTTCGATGGTGAATGGATGAAAAAAATTGAAGAAACGCATCTTGCTTTATTAGTACTAGCACACATGCCCGTGCGTTGCAACGGGAGGATAAAATTACATGCCTGTAGCTTAATATAAGAATGGATCAAGACCCCCACATGTCCGTATTCTCTAGTTCAACATGGCACCCTTTAATTAGAGCCAAACTGATATATTCTTTTTTTATTGGCACGTGCCCATAATTTGTTTCAATTATAATTAACTGGCATATTCTCTTTTATTGACGACTGGAAGCTACCGCTGTTAATAAATTATGGTGTCCCTTATTCTAAACAAGCTGACTTAGCTTGATGCGCCGGATGCGGAGCAGGCCCAGTATGGGAGTGATCGAACTCACGACCTCAAAGACCCGACCACATGTTGCTAGCCACTCAAACAAATGTGTTCTGCTATCCAATGGTTATCATTAATATTAAAGAATCTAATGCAACATCAGATTCGAAACTTTTTTTTGAACTTCTCAAAAACTAATAAATGAAATGCCAAATATACTTGGCAACGTGACATTATTTCCAAATTACATTTTTTTAAAATTCTATACATTTTAAAAAAGAAAAACAAAAAATTTGAACGGAACATTTTTTGAAATTCACAAACATTTATTAAAAGCATGAACGTTTTATAAAAAATACGATTTTTTTTGAAGTTACGAACAGTTTTTGGAGACGGGAACATGTTTTTAACATATGCAAGAAATTTATAAAATGTGTCTTTTAATGCAAAAATTATTTTCAATTTTTGAACATATCACTAAAACAAGAATATTTATCAAATTTGTAACATTTTTAAATCTTGCACAAATTTGCAAAATCCCAAACATTTTTCAAAAAATGGGAATAATTTTAAATTCTGAAAAAAAATCAGAATGGTAAAATATTAATATTACAATCATTTTTTAAATAGGAACGTAATTTTGGAATTCATAACAAGAACTACCAAATATACTTGTCAACGTGAACAATTTTCCAAAATTTGAACAGTTTTTTGAAACTTACAGACATTTTTTGACAAAGCAAGAACAAAAAAATTGAAAATAACATTTCCTAAAATTCGCATACATTTCTTAAATACCTGAACATTCTTATAAAAATATGAATATTTTTACGTTGTGAACAATTTTTTTAAATGGGAACATGTGTTAAACATGCAGAACAATTTTAGAAAATGTGTTTCTTTAATGCAAACATTCTTTTCAATTTTTAAACCTATATCTAAAAAAAAATATTTTTTGAATTTGGAACATTTTTTAAATGCATTTGTTTAAATATTATTTTTTTGTGAAAAATACTAACATTTTATTAAGAACGGGAATATTTTTAAAATTTGAACATATTTTGGCATGACAAAAAAATAGAAACACTTTTGAAAATAGGAACACATTTTTGTAATTCATAACTTTTTACGAAATTGTGAATAAAAATTGAAACTGCAAACATTTTTTGAAAATTGTGGAATTTCAGAAATTTTTAGAAAATATATTTTCCATGGGAAAAATAAAAAGAAAGAGGAAATGAAAAGAGAAAGAAACAGAAAAAGAAAATTTGAAACAGAACACAAACAAAAATGGGCCGCTTTGTCTTGGTCGCTCTGTGCGTAGCTGAAACTATATGCCGCATCAAGCGAAAATAGGATTCTTTTATTGCTGCGGGAGCAGGAAAAAATGGCTGAGTTTACTGGGCCATAGGGCGCGTGGCCCACGTATGAAATTCTCCACAAATCCTTTTCCTTTGCTAACAGACAGGGTACGAAAGTTTAGTACCACCTCGGATAAAAATAAAAAATATTTTAGCGGTGAACGGATGAAAAAATCAGAGAAACGCACCTTGCTTTATTAGTAGGTATAGAGATATAGATATTCCTTTTCTATTAAAGGAATAACTCAAATTGCCCTAGGTTGTGAAGCAACCTTTATTTCCATCACTCCTAAAATTCCCAAATAATTCTCATAAATTTTTTGGGACATATCTTTCTCAAATATGACAAAATATTTCATTTGTCATGTTTATCATCATGCTCAAATAAGTCATTTCCTATTCTGCCCTAAATGGCACATTGTGAAGCAAGTGCTATTTTCCTTTTCCCGTTGGACCTCAAACTCCTTGGACACCTTTTCCTGTCAATATCATTGCCACATGCCAAAATGCAACCTCATTTGCCTAGTAATTATTTAATTATGATTTTCCAAAGTTTCTATCCAGAAAGAAGCTTTGTGAAGGAGGTGCAATCTAGGAATATCCAAATGAGTTGCAATTTTGCATGATCCCTCATATCATCATATCATAGCCCTCCACCAAAATAGAGCTCGTGTCATGCCTCCATGTGAGCTCATCTTCAATTCTTTGATTCTGTCCAAAATTTCAGTTTGTGAAGCAAGTATATTTTATCTTGCTCTATTATGGCTGCCAATTTTCTAGGCCTTCTATTATCCATATAACCTCCCTCCACTAAGTTTTAGCTCAATTAGTTAATACAATTGCCCTGTGCAAATTTTTCCTAGTTTAGGTCCAGAATGAAGCTTTGTGAAGCAAGTGCCACTTTGGTATTTCCAAATGGCATGAAACTTTTACAACAGCTTCATATCACCAAATAACCATGCCATGTTCATTTTCAGCTCAATCCATCACTCTATGTAAGTGCTTTTTCCTGATCTTGTTTCTGGACCAATTTATGCAGTTGTTAAGCAATAATAATCCTTGAGCCAAACCCCTCCATAATTACCAGGCTATAGTCCTTCCTAGCCTGAATCTACCAGACAACTCGTTTGCCTCTAATCTCACCTCAGTTGATCACTGTTTCATGATCAAGTTTACTGCAGTAAACTTCAGAGCTCACTTACCATTTAACCACAACGTCTTTAACCGAGCTACAACCTCAGTTGCAACCTACCCAGGAAGGACTAAACCCCAGACACCATTTGGGCGACAGTGTGGCACTGTGTGCACCAGTGCGCGCGGTGACCACCGCTTTGGCACACACTGGCCGCGCCCAGAATGTCTTCTTGCTCGGGCCCCTTCTCTGCTCGGCGTCTCAGCGAGCACGGGCCTGTCTACCGTGTTCCCTCCTGGAGCCAGTTCCCCCTCCGTCCGCTTCTCCGTCGGTGCTCGTCGCCGCACGCCCACGAGCGAGCTGTAGCCGACAAGGCTTTAATGGCATTCAGCTGCTTCTCCTCTGTGCCCCTCGGCCCCTCCTGCCCTATGCGCCTCTGTAGCTCGTCCGCACCTCCCTCATGTGATCGCTGCCGTCTCCAGAGCATGGCCGGACGCGAGCAGCAGCACCCAAGCCACGACCACACGTCCACGGCCTCCCCTCCTCGCTCCGCATATATATATCCTACCCCGAGGCTGTTCGGCCTCACCACCAGCCTCACACCACCTCTAGCTACCTCCCCGGCCTCTCCCTCGAGCTCCAGAGCCCCTCCCCATCTCTCTCTCCCGCCATGGCCGCCGCGAAGCTCGGCATAAATTCCGGCCAACCATGCCATCCCTCTCCTTCTATCCACCTCCATGAGCTCCACAAAACTCCGGCGGACCCTCCCAGTTCCTCGTTTCGTCGCCGGAGCCACCTTGGCCGCATGCCCCAAGATCAACCGCCGCCTCTGCCTCCTTCTTCCACCAACCGTCGCCGCCTCCCCACTCCTCCCCAGGGCTTGTTTTCCCCCTGGATGGATGCGGTGGACTGCGCCACGCTCGCCGGTGGCCTCCCCTTGGCCGAAGTTGGCCGGAGGCGCGAGGCCAGCACCGGCGCTGGCGCCCATCCCTCTGTTCTGCGCTAGCGTCAGGGGGGAAGAAGAGGAGGAGCGGGAGGAGGGAGTTGACAGAGCGCGTGGAGCCATCGGCCCCAGCAGTCAGTGACTCGGGGGGTTGACCCAGCTGACGCTGACGTGGCAAGTGGAGACGTATTCGGGCGTGTGCGTTTTCTTCAGCAGAAATCGTATCTCGTGAAGTACGCTTCTTCTTCGGGTAAGCGTATTTCGTTTGTTCTTCGGGCGCGAATGCGCTTTCCTCTCTGGAAAGCGTATTTTCCGAAATCTGCTTCTGCCTTATCCACTCAGGAGCTTGTTTGTGATGATATTTTTGCAGATTAGTCCCTGAACTTCCTCACCTCACAACTTTTTACTCATAACACCAAATGAGGTGAATCCAAAGCTCACTTCTTCGTCTCGTCGATCCCATTCTTTTGGTGTCATTTCCACCATGTGTTAACATTCTGAAAATGACCATTTTGCCCCTGCATGTAAACAGCCCCTCCGGGAGAGAACTCTTTTCGGCAAATCTTTTCGCGGCTTCACCACACTTCTTCTCGGTGCCTTCTTCACCCTCAGGCAAGCCACAATAACCACTTGCATGATAGTCATGCAGTAGCCATGGTTTTCAACTTGAATGTTTAATAAATGTTTGCTTGTTTAAAATATGGTTATCGTTGTTTTGATAATGAAAGTGCGTTATATCGACTAGAGGGGGGTGAATAGGCGATTTTTATGAATTCTTCACTGAGGAATTTGCCGGTGAGGAAATTCCTTAGAGAAGAACTACTTGCAGCGGAATAAGTACTCAGAAGTAAGCATAATAGAATACATGCATGGTCATCATGATGAAATGAAGACAATCACAGAGTCAGAAAGCGTAATCACAGGATAACACAAGATGAAGACAAACAAACTGAAGAAATTGAATTGAGGAAATTGAGAAAGTCTTCAGTCAAAGTCTTTAAACACAGATATGAACAAACACTCAACACAGTAATGAGGAAATGAAAGAGTTGAGGAAATAGAACCAGTAAGCTTGGTGAAGACAATGATTTGGTAGACCGGCCCAACTGCTTTCTCGGTTATGCGTCTGGTTGGAGCGGCCGAGTATTTAAACTCGAGGACACACAGTCCGGACACCAAGTCAGCCGAGCACGCAGCTCAGACACCAAGTCCTCATGTATTCTCCTTGAACTAAGGTCACATGACCTCGTCCAATCACTCGTGGTAAGTCTTCAGCGACTTCCAAACCTTCACAGACTTCGGCCACTCGGCGATCCACAATTCCTCTTAGATGCTCTAGACCATGACGCCTAACCGTGCGGAAGAAGCATGATCTTCAAAGGTAACAGCGCCGGATCCACGCAGGATCAATCTCTTCAGTGATGCTCAATCACTTTGGGTTTGTAGGTGTTTGGTTTTGGGTTTTCCTCAATCGATGATTTTCGCTCAAAGTCCTCGGAGGATGGGATGCTCTCAAATGACAAGTGTCGGTTTCTCTCGGATCAGCCAACCAGCTAGTGGTTGTAGGGGGCGGCTATTTATAGCCTAGGGAGCAGCCCGACATGATAAGACATAAATGCCTTTCAATGATATGGCCGTTAGGTGGATAAGATATTTTGGAACAACAAGCCAAGAAGACAAAGAATGATCGGAAATTTGACTCTCAAATTCCTCGGGGCTATCATGATCCTCCTTGTAGGCAATCAAGACTAGCGAATTCCTAACTCCTCGGTCAGGACAAATTCCTCAATGACCGGAAGAACTTCGTCTCACATCAAGAAATTGATCGAAGCTGTATGAGATTTCCAAAGGCTTCACTCAAAGGGATTGGTAGGTGTAGGATTTTGAGTTGAGCATCACATGGAAAAATTTTCCTTAGTATTTCCTCGACCCCTTTAATAAAGACAAAGGTTTCAGTATGACTCAAGAAAGAGAAAACGAAACTATGAAAACAAAAGTCTTCACGCTTCATGTTCCTCAAATGAATACCAAGTCTTCAAGGTCACACCAATTTCTTCACTTTCAATGTCTTCAGAAAGTCTTCAGTCGAAGAACTTCATTTTTAGTGGTCGACTTTCTCTATAAATATCAAACTCCTCATATATTTATAGACCTGTGTACACTCATAAATGCATTAGACCCTTAACCTATAAGTCTTCAATACACCAAAATCACTAAGGGGCACTAGATGCACTTACAATCTCCCCCTTTTTGGTGATTGATGACAATATAGGTTAAGTTTTCAACGGGACTAAACATATGAAGTGTAAATACCGATATTGAGGAATTTGATTGCAAGATATAGAAGAACTCCCCCACGAAGATGTGCATAGTGAGGAATTTGCTTTTGAGGTAATGCACATTTGAAGAGTTGAATCATGGAGATCTCCCCCTATATCTTGTAATTCATACACGCATTTGACATATAATATGAAGAATTTGAAATGCATGATGAAATATGGTGACTGATGTAATTCAACATGCATGTATTAACATATAATGAGGAATAAGCATGCAGAGGAACACATCAAAAGTATCAGAGCAACATCGGGTTTAAGATTACAACTCGATCCAATAAAAGTTTCAGAAGAGCGAGAGTTGTAACTTAGCGGAAAAAATGCCCATAACGCCCATATAATAGACCACTTGAAGAATAACTCAAATTTCTCCCCCTTTGTCATCGAATGACCAAAAGGATCGAAAATGAGGACTAACGCCCCTGAAGAATATCAAGTTGATGGAGGAGTGCAAGCGTTGTCGGGGTCGGTTGTCGTAGTAGGGCCTGCTGCAGTGTCGTCCAAGTCTTCATTTCCATCAGTGTCGCACGATGAAGAATAGGAGCTGGCCACCAACGAAGGAACTTTGACCTTCTTGTATTTCTTCGGTGGAGGTGCGCATCAGTCAAATTCTTCCTTCGCACCCATTTTCTTGAGATCTTCTTCATTTGTAGACACGAGATGTAACAACCTAGGTACGGTTAAAGGTTTCATGGAGGTAGTATTGGTTTTTCTTCTTTGCATTGTGTGTTGAGGTCATGTTGTGAAGAATTGAACCAAACCGACGCTTGACCCATTTATGATTGCGATCAACTTTCCGATGAAGACCGAGGAGTAACTCACGATCGGTCATCACCACGGTGCTTTGGCTTGAGGATTTTGCTTGGCAGAGTTGTTGGCGACAGAGTCATGTGTGGCAGAGTCATCATTGGTCGAGTAGGATGTAGCCTTGCGAAATTGACCATCCAATGGACGAATGCCTTTATCTATCACAGCAGTTGCCTTGCCTTTGTCATCAGCTGAGGAAAATGTCCATTTGAGGACTTCAATCGGAGGCAAGTAGCTGCAGTGGTTCATAGTATCAGCCTTGTAATTGAGTGAAGACCTTGTCCTGATGAACCTCATAATCCATGGTGCATAAAGCTTCAGCTCAAATGGTGACATAGCAATATTTGCCAGAGTCCTCATGAAGAAATCATGGAAGTTGACGGGAACGCCATGAATGATATTGAAAAGCATATTCTCATGATGCCAACGACTTCTTCATCATTTGAGTCGTGGTCTTTGATAGGACTCATTGCCTTCGTCAGAATGCGATAGACAGTCCGAGGCACATACAGTAATTCCTTGACGAGGAATTTGGTTCGAGGCCTGCCACGCTTCAAAGGCTTCATCAAGACTTGCATGTAATGATTTGTAAGCTCAGGTTCATCGTAGACGTAACGAGCACCTTCAAGGGGAGGACCGAGTGGGAGGGCACGAAGCAATTCGATTCTTTGGTGCCTTGTAGTGAGTATTTTCGACATCGATCCAGCACCCATGAGTTCACATCTTCGAATTTCTGTGATGTGCAAAGGTCAAGATAGAATTGAAGAATGAGTTCTTCATTCCAATCACATATGTCGATTAAAAATTTAGCAATCCAGCATCGTGAAGAACACTGAGGACTGGCTCCAAGCCCGACAGAGATTCCATGTCCACATGAGGAATGTGTGCATGATCGAAGACTTTGTCTTTGTTGAATAGCACTGAGGAAAAGAAATTGGCTTGACTAGCAGTCCAGAAACGCCTCTTCCTTATGCGGCAGAGTCATATGGGTTGTAGTCGATGAAGAACACATGCTCGCATGAAGAAATCTCCAGCCTTGAACTTTTGCTTGCTTGAGAATGGATCCTTTGGTTTGGGCAGAGGAGTGTCAGTGAGTTGCATCACAACCTCAGGAATCACAATCTCAGGTTCTTCAGGCTGAGGAATTTCTGGTTCCTCTTCAGTGGTAGTCTGCGTGTTCAAAGGATCAGCAGCAGTAGTTTCTTCAGCACTAGTGGCTGGAATTTCTTCATCAATCTGCTCTGACGAAGCAGCAGAATGATTTTCTTCATCAGATCTGCTAGGGATCACATATTCTTCACCAAAAGAAACAAGGTCCTTTGATGGCAAGGTTGAGATCGGAATAGCATCAAAGGGATTCTCAAACGAGCTGGTCATAGGCTTCATTTTCTTCGGAGCTGAAGAATCTGAAGCAGCTGATGCTTTCCTTTTCTTCAATGCAGCTCGCTCTGCAGCCTTGTTCTTCCTCACATCTGATGCAGATGGAAGGAGAGGAGTTGGTGTAGGCGCAGGAGGAGCTGAGGAATCTGGTTGATTTGCCTCAGGCGCAACTGATGCAGTTGCCCTGACTTCTTCATTTTCTTCAGGCGCACCACTAGTGGATGCCTGGCAGTTTCTTCGATGGATAGAATGGAGTCATCAGCCTGGAACTAGCATTTTCTTCAAGATCGAAAGTCATCGGTAGTCTTGGCATGTTCTTCAAGAGGGTCGAAAGGAAGCTTCAGCCTGAGGAACTTCTTGTTGCGTTGGAGCTGCAACATTGGTGAACTTCTCAGTCAGTTTGACAAACCTGACTTTGGCTCCTTGCCAATCGGCTTAGTAGGCGTTGAAGTTGTCATTGAGGGCTTTGATTTCAGACTGAATTTTAATGAGTTCATCGGTTGTCATTTTGACAACGTTTTCCTCGAGAACTTCTCTTTCTGAATCGAGCCTTCTTAATCTGTCGGCCTTCTCAAATTTCCATTTCTCTTGAGATGAAATGGGTCGACATGTGACTTTGGCCAGAGTCAAATGAAAATCAGGCATAGGGGTGTCTGGATCCTTGTGCGAGAGATCAATGTAATCAAGGATCATCTTAGGATCCAAAAGCAAGGGCACAGTGTGCCTTTGGCTCTAGCGGCCCTTTCTTGTCCGTCTGCGTGATGATTTACGCAAGTTCATCATTATCACTTCATCGCCGATGGCACTTGGAAGGCAATCTGTTTCTTCTTCGGACTTGGCCGAGGACCTCGCCCACCGTTGCCTTTGTCTTTCAAAGCAGAGTGGGGCCTCGATGAAAATTTGGTTCACCGAGGAACTCATTTGAGACACCAGAGGCAATAGAGATGCCTGCAGTCCTTTGGCATGTGGCGGTCATGCAGTCTTGAGGACTTTCTTGGGAGCGGTGAGGACTTTGGAGGAGGAGCCGAGGATTTTGGAGGAGCAGGAACAGCATGAGGAACTGGCCGTGAGGGCTTTGAAGATTCTGGCCGTGAGGGCATTGCTGAGGAACTTGGCCGTGAGGGCACAATTGGTGAAGCACTTGGCTTGTGCGCGGGCTTCTTTGCCATTGATTTCCTAGGCTTGACAAAGGCCTTAGTGGCAGCAGCAGTAGTAGAGTCTTCATTGAATTTCCTCACTGCTTCTTTGGCTTGTCTTGCCAACTTGGCTTGGCGCTTGGCCCATTCTTCAGGAAAATCCTCACCACGCTTGATCTTTGGTGGGGTCGACTTCTGGCCAGGTGCCAATGGAGCTCTTGGGCATGGAGGATTAAGTGCGAATTTCTTCATATACTTTGGAGTTACATACATGTACTCCCTCATTCTCTTGCCCATCTCCTTTCAATCCTCTGTATGCGCACCTTGCGCTGATTTTGTTCTCCTTCCGAACTTGGCCTCACTGGTGTGCAATAGTCGGCATAGATGTCCTCAGGTATTTCAAAAGCGGTCATGACCTCAGGCCTCTTTCCTCCTTTCTCGTGGCTTCTTACCGTACGCCATATTCTTGAGTTGAGGAATTTGAACAATCGAATTCTCTAAGAAGTATGCAACTTTTCTTCGAGGAACGCCGCAAATGAGTTAAGTTGATGAGAACCTAGTGATTCGGTGGACATGCGTACTGTGAGCGAGTATATTTGCGAGGAATTTGGAGAGGTCATATGCATTCTCAGAAGGTTTTTCAAAAAGAACAAGTTTGAGGAATTTGACCAGATGATCCTTGAAGAATTCCACTAAGCGTTCTTTGTCTTAGGTTCCAGAGTTGTATAGATCGAGGATCCACACAATTGAGGAATCTTGAAGAAAAATGATGCTTAGAGAAACGAATCAAGAAATGATGACTAGTGAGGTGTTTTGTGTGTGAGGATTTGAAGAATAAAACACCTTTGAAGATTTTGTAGAAAAATTTGAATCAAAGAGGGCAGTAAAAGTAACTTTTAATTACCACGGATGAAGAACACGATTTAACCGAGAAGTGTAGATTTGAAGCTCGTCGATTCAGATCTTCCACGCCCTAACTCGGCGGAGGAAGACAACCACTGACGGCGGCGGAGTGAAGATTTCCACGGAGCGAGTAATGACGGCGACGAGGTCGAGGCAATGAAGCTCTTCCTCACCGGCGACGATGGAGTAGCGGGCGCTTAGGGTTTGAGAAGCTCGGCGGGAGAGAGAGCGGTCGTGAGTAAAGGAAGTGAGGAAGGGGAGAGGGGTATTAATAGTCGCGATGAAAACTGTTACTCAAGATTTAGGACGAACGTGACCCTGACCCTGATCATTCGCTTGACATGTGTCACCCACGTACTGAAAAGTGGAGGTCGTGTTAGATCGTGGGTGAATATATAACTCTATCGTAGGAAGCGGAACGGTTTGAGCGGCAAAGCCGAAAATTTGGATAAGATTAGTTTTAAAGTTCCGTTTGCAATTTATTTAGCTAACAAGGACACAGTGAAGATTTTGAACGAGTTTCAAATAGAACGCACATGAAGAATTTGTGAATAGATTGGGTTGAGTATAGCATAGAGGGGGAAGGGTCCGATCACATTCACTTAGCAGAAAATGCAACTTGAAGAAATAGCCATAAGTGAATGATGTAGAGGACATAAACCCAGTGAATGATGTAGAGGATATATATATAGCTAATGAAGAAAAACGACGGAAACAGTGAAGATTTTGCAAAGTTGAAGAACTTGAAAAACTGAAGAATTTCAAAACTGAGGAAAAACTCAAATTGAAGATTTTCAACTTTGGTGGTGGCGTGACCCACCGTATAAGAATGATGATTTCAGACACCGTGTACAATTGTCGTAGGGTTCTGAGAATCAAATTCTTCATTAATTTCTTCACACTTAGAGTGTTGTTCTTCATTGATTGGAGAAAAACGTTTCTTCATGTGTTGCACATCTAAGTCATCAATTTTGCATAAGTGTTAGGATGAGTGTCCTTTTCAAAGAACATTCGAAGATTCTAAGATATTTAGCTCACACCGCAAATTGCTAAATCTCTTCTCATCTAGGGGCTTTGTGAAGATATCGGCTAGCTGTTCTTCAGTCTTCACATGCTCGATGGAGATGTCGCCCTTCAACACATGATCACGAAGAAAATGATGACGAATCTGAATGTGCTTTGTCTTCGAGTGCTTGAAGCTGGGTTGTGAGCAATCTTGATGGCACTCTCATTGTCCTGAGAGAGGCACGTTCTTCACGTTGATGCCGTAGTCCTTGAGAGTTTGCTTCATCCACGGCAATTGAGCACAACAAGAACCAGCAGCAATGTACTCGGCTTCCGCAGAGACAAAGGATACGTAGTTCTGTTTCTTCGAGGACCAACAGACCAAAGATCGTCCGAGGAAATGACAAGTACCAGATGTTGACTTGCGGTCCAGATGATCACCAGCATAGTCAGAGTCAGAATATCCAATGAGATCAAAAGCAGAGCCCTTGGGGTACCATAATCCTAGTGTTGTTGTGTGATCTAGATATCGAAGAATATGCTTCACAGCCTTATGGTGTGATTCCTTCGGTGTAGCTTGAAATCGGGCACACATGCAAACACTAAGCATTATATCTGGCCTAGATGCACATAAGTACAATAAATAACCAATCATGGAGCGGTATACCTTGTGATCGAAGTCAATACCATTTTCATCAGTGCATAGATGGCCATTTGTGGGCATAGAAATTTTGACGCCTTTGCAATCTTGCATGCCGAATTTCCTCAGAACATCCTTGAGGTATTTCTCCTGAGATATGAATATGCCATTGCAATCGTTGTTTAATTTGAAGACCTAAGAAGAATTTCAACTCTCCCATCATAGACATTTGATATTCTTCACTCATCATATAGGCAAATTCATCACTATAACGTTGGTCAGTACAGCCAAAGATAATATCATCAACGTATATTTGGCACACAAACAATTCACCATCATAAGATTTAGTAAAGAGAGTAGGGTCGAGTGAACCGGGTGTGAAGCCATTCTTCATGAGGAATTCCTTCAAAGTATCATACCAAGCACTAGGGGCCTGCTTGAGTCCATAGAGGGCCTTGTTGATTATTAAGACTTCGACAGGATTATTTGGATCTTCAAAACCTGGGGGTTGAGCAACATATACTTCTTCCTCAAGCTTACCATTGAGGGATGCACTTTTCACATCCATTTGATATAAAGTGATATCATGATGATTAGCATAAGCAATTAATATGCGAATAGCCGCAAGTCTAGCAATAGGTGCAAAAGTTTCATCGAAATCAATTCCTTCAACCTGTGTGTAGCCTTGAGCTACAAGTCGTGCCTTATTCCTCACCACAAGGCCATTTTCATCTTGTTTGTTGCGGTAGATCCACTTTGTGCCAATGATATTATGCTTGCGAGGATCTGGACGTTTGACCAGTTCCCAGACATTGTTGAGCTCGAACTGATGTAATTCTTCTTGCATGGCCTGAATCCACTCAGGCTCCAGAAATGCTTCATCTACCTTAGTGGGTTCTGTGATAGACATAAAAGCATAGTGCCCACAAAAGTTAGATAAATGTGAAGCTTTTGAGCGTGTGAGAGGACCTCACTACTAGGGAAAAGGCTAGCAACAACGCGGGTTTTAGGTGTCTCAGTAGCGCGGGGAGTGGCGCTACTAATAAGGCACTACAGCTAACACATAGCAAGATGGCAGCGTGCTCACCAGTATCTTGCTACACAAAGTGTAGCAGCAGCTTAGTGGAAGCTTCACATCGCTAGTAGCTCTAGCGCTCTGGTGGCCGGACGCTCTTGCTATCATGTGCTGCTACTAACTTTTATACACTCGCTACTGCTAATTTTAGTAGTTTTTGGTTTTTTTCGGCATATTTGTTTTGTATTTGAATAGGCTTTATAGAAGAATCTTTAGCACATACAAAAGTCATCATGATACACATACAAATGCCTGCGAGACCACGAATGTAATCATAGCATATACATACAAATAGTCCCATCATAATCATCATCCAACACAAAGTGGTCTCTCGTCATCATCTCGAAAATAGAGATACAAGTCTCGATTACTTGCAAATACATCGTCATCCATCTAAACAATGATATACGCAAGAAGAGCTATCACTTTGAGTACATGAGTTCGTATCCCTCTCTCGCATTAGCGTCAACCTAAACTAACTCATCGTCTGGAAACCGGAAACCGGTACACGGGCTCGACACTCCGACCACTTGTCGATATATATACTCTGGCGTAGCACTTATTCACCATCGATGATCTATGCACCTGCATCGTCACATGAGTCGATGATATGCAACATATATAGTTGAGAAACAGAAAGAGACAGACTTGGCAAAAATAGAAACAACATATCATAAGAATAAATAACAAAGTTTTCATCGTACCCCAAAATGCCCTAACTAGAGTGATTTTCGCTAGTCGAGGAGGAGGACTTTTTAATTACATCACAAATAAAGTTTCACCGTGCATAACTCAAAGTTTTGTCATACAGAAAGTATGGACTAAACAGACACATTGTCATATATCGACAATCACTCCAACATGTCGTTCCGTCCATCCATGTCAGGGAGATAGTCCCCGAGCCTAGTGAAAGGCTTCAGGTCGAGACGCTGAGCGGCTACCCATGTTCGGACCTCTTCCCGCGACATTTTTCCTTCTTCATATAACATCCCTGTTTTTCCGACGACCTCCTTCATGATGATTTGGGCAAGTTCGCGCTGGATGTGATAGAACTCGGCTCAAAGTCGATGATCCTCGATATCTCCTACATTCTTTGCCCATTGCAGAATACGGGCATCGCCGGATGTAGGTGACATGCGAAGGTTCTGGTGATCCCGTCTGTACTCCAGCACGTGGAGTAGGACATAGAATCCATCATTAAGAGAATCGTTCGGTTGCTGGATGCAGCAGAAGTCGGTCTTATGACCGAAGACGACCCTGCCGCCCCTTCTCTTCTTGTCCCTAACCTCTCCACCCCTTGCTTGGTAGTAAAACATAGCACATCGAGAACATCCTTGATGTGGGTGTAATCCTTTTTGTGAATGTTCTTCGACGAGTCCAAGTAAAGAGCATGGGAGAATCAGGGGTATAGGATGATGAGGACTGCGCAAAATAAGTACACCTCAAATTACTTAGCCTCCACCGTGCAAATGAATGATTGAAACCGATGGAAGGATAGCAGCGCGGATGACTTACACGGGATGATAAGGCACGAGAATCGCCTCCTTGTCCTTATTGGCAATCATGAAATTGACGATGTATTCCCTCGCGTATACACGGTGCTCTGCGCAGACTCCCAAGAAGCCCTCGTGCATGTAGTACGGGTCAGCGACACAGATATGAGATATCTGCTCAAACCCAATGATTTAGTTCATGTGCAAGGCATAAAGGCGGACAAACATAAAATCCAGCTTCTTCACGTGAAACATGTCGAATATGTAATTGAATCGTAGGAAGAACTTATCCGCGGGGAAGCTGTCGACGTACGACATTTGCCGCGGAATGTTAACCACGTAGAGTGGGTACTTGGATCTGTCGAGGCGATGGGGACTTTCTCTACTCGCAGCACATCGTCATGAAGTCTCCTTAGATCGCAGAATCTGGCCCCTAGCGCTCTTGCAGGTAGGATTGGTTGACCGGGGATATGCCATTTATCCACATCGGGGATATCTTTATGGTCCTAAAGCCAAGGCTGCTGAGGCGGCTGGATCATAGAATCAGCTTTTTTTGCCTTTCCTCGCTCTCTTCCTAGACTTCTTTACTACCGGAAGGTCGTCCATAATACGTTGAGACGGCAATTCAGGCACCGACTCATGACGCTCAAACCCCGAGGAGGCGCCAAGATAGACATCTTGCTCGGCGCCACCGTCGTCCTCATCCTCATCCATGGCGGCGTCGCCGGCGACTAATGGAGCCTCCTCCTTACCCCGTCCGCTATCACCCAACCCGACACCCGACGCTAATTGGGTAGGTGGGGTGTTGATGTTCATACCTTGCCGAGGCTGCGTGCTCGTGGGTGTGCTCCCGACCGCCTCTAGACGAAGCAGACTCTTTGGCCACAACAGGACCCACCCATTGCAACAATCACCAAGCCGCCGCGGTGTCTCCTCGTCATCCACGGTAGTATTGGAGGAGGCAAATTCTCATGGCCCGGTTCGACATCGCCACGAAAACCTTGAAGGCGTTAAGGGATCGGCGGTTGTGGAACAATGGTTCCTTCAGCTCCATTACCGTCGCCTTCCCCACGTCCACCTTCTCGTTGCCGATGGTATACAATATGGTGCACGGGTTTCGCCGCTCGCAAAGAAAAGTCTGCGACGTGAGACATCCGAAGGCAACGAAAACGGAGATTATACATTTATATTGAAGGGGCGGTGTGGCAGAATCGTGAGGGCGTCGAGCTCAGCCAAAGACGAAGCACCGCCGAGCACGTCCGGTCGCGGGAAGCGAGTGCGGGGAGCGGTGCGGGAGCGAGTGCTCCCAAGAAGTCAACAAGGGAAAGTCCTGCGCATTTGATTCTGGATTTTGCCTTGTCCAAGTGAAAACGCCCGTCACCAAGGAAGTAGACAAATCTGCAACCACCTGTTTTGCGGCAGCTACCGTTATTCTTGTTATGCGAGATGATTTCTTCTCAACCGCAATCTCAACCTTCTTGTCGATGTTTTCTTGATTAACCTCCGTCTTTCCTTTCTCTCCTCCGTGGTCTCACGGTAGAACTTCTTCCACGTGGCGCCGTCTCCGACACCGTGCACGCGTCCATACGACGGTCGAGTATCCACCGGTTGTCGTTTCAATATGTTCAACGCCCGGTTGAATGGAGTGTCCCAGTTGGGCCTCGTCAATGCCTCAGACGGCGAGTCGCTTTCGGCCGCAATCCGGTGCTGCTCTCTCTGCAAAAGGCACAAGGATCGTTTACAAATATGACTAACGTGTGTAGTCGAATTGATCAGAAACTAAAATTACCCGCAGTCTCATGAACTCCGTAATGGTGGTGTTGTCTCATAAACCTTCTTCACTTTGGGTCCCAACGGTGCGGGCCCTCGGACGTCACGCTCTGGAAGCGATTAAATCCGCCAAAGTGCAGGATGCCCAGACTCGCGGCTTCCGCATCCTCCTTGGCCCATTTGGACCTCTTTCCGCCATAACCACGGCTTCCGAGGTGGTGGCTCCCAATGTTCCTCTCTTGAAGCCCCTTCATGTACTTAGACTTTTTTGGTAGCTTCGGCCTCACAAGCCTCCTTGAATATTTGAAACTGCTCTTCTGTGATTGTCGGATTATCCTTTACAATCTCGGATTAGGGTTCCTTATTGTCGATGATCCTTGCTTTCACTCGAGTTTTCCAGGCGGCCAACGCGTCGCTAAACTTGGTCATGGCGTGTTATTTTATCTTCTTCATTGCCAGGTCCTCGTCTGGATCTTCATAATCCTTCTCATTCCGGCCCGGGAACAAGAATATCCGGTGAAACTTCTTTAGGAGGGAGCCCCTCATATTTTCTATCTTTTGTAGTTTCTCATCGTTGATGGTGGCGGTTGTCCGTACGATGCAGCCTATTTGATTGTCGTAGCATCGACGCACTTCCTCAGGCGCCTTTGGCTCAAAAATGCCGTCGTCCACCTCCGTGACCACCAGTCTAGTAGTCCTGAGTTTGTTAGGAAGCCGCTGCCTCTTTGCTTTCGGTTCTACAATATCGGCTTCGCTCCCCGAGGCAGCACCGGTCTCATTCTCAGCGCCGGTCTCGATGCTGGTCTGAGTCTCAGCGTCGGTCTCAGTCTCAGCACCGGTCTGCGTGTCGGTCTCAGTCCCCTATGCCACCGGTGGGCCCAACAACAACATCGGTTGATCATCGGTAAGGCTAAAAAATTCGTCTGCCGCCCGGTAGACATCGTCGCAATCACCAGAACCCTGTCCTTCATCGTTGCTAGCCATGTTTCCTATTATTAAATCTAGTCAATTAATTCTAGACCTAATAAAATGAATAATGACACAATAAGGCCTATTGTTTTGCAGGAACGTTGACTCCTTCCTGGTGCGGCAAATCCCGGGCACTCGATATGTCCTAGTTTGTAGCACAAGTCATGCCGAAATTCACGGAAAATTTCGGCATGACCTTTGCTAAAAAGTGGACAAATCGAGAACCTGAAATTTGTCGGAACAGAAATGACTCAACATTCCGGCAAAACATATATAGGCCACCCAGCTTCATTTAAACAACAAAGCCACTTGGGCACAATCAAACCACTTCAATGAAAAGATATAACATGACCACTTCAATGAAAAGATATAATCAACAATAAAAGTCTAGGAAGGGATCATATTTAAAATAAAACTTGCCTAAATAACCTAGATAATTAACCTAATTAAACTAGTTAACCTGACTAGTTCTCTGTCAAAGCCCTAACTAAATTTTTGCCTAAATAACCTAGATAATTAACCTATGCATGAGAGAGAGAGAGAGGAGGGGTGCGGGCTTACAGAGGATGGCTCCGGTGGTGGCCAGGGAGGCAGGGGCGTCTCCGGTGACAATGAGGGAGGCAGTTGTGGCGAGGAGGATCCGTGGCGTCGGCGGCTCCGGTGGCGTTGATGAGGCAGCGGCTCTGTGGCGTTAGGGGCGGCTCGGTGGCGTCGACAAGACGCCTTGCAGCTCTGGTAGCTCGGGCGTCGATGTCGGCGAGAGCGGCGAAGTGGGGCGACGGTGAATCGGGGAGATGGCGGCGGGGTGGGTCGAGAGATTTGGGGGGCAAGTGGTGGCCGGGGGGAAATGGTTTTTTGGTTAAGTCAAAATTAGCGGTAGCGCGTTTCACAAAACGCGCTATAGCTAATGTAGCTATAGCACTTTTTACAAAACGCGCTACTGCTATAGCTATGTAATTTTCTTCCTTTTTTTATTTCCTTTTCTGTTTCTATAGCCGGGGTCTAAGAAACGCGCTGCAGCTACGTTAGCTATAGCGCCTCTTACGAACCTGCCTTCTACAACTATGCCTTTCTCTGTTTTTCACTTTTTCATTTATTTTGCTTTACATTTTATTTTTTTCTTTCTCCTTTTTCTGTTTCTTTCATTTTTATTTACTTTTCTATTTGTTTTTCATTTTATTTTATTTCCATTAGCAGTAGCGCTCTTCTTAGGAAACACACTGCTACTCATGCCGTAGCGGTAGCATGCTTCCTCCAAGCCCGCTACTGCTATGCGTAGCCTATAGTTCCAGCAATGGGAATATTAGTAGTAGCGCTTTTACGACCTGCAGCGCTCTTGCTACAATTGTATATCTATGAAGCGGTTTTTTTCTCACCCGCTACTGCTATCTAGCACTAGCGCCCTTATTTGACCCGCGCTGTTGCTAAATTTCTGTGTATAAGGTTTTCCCTAGTAGTGTCTGGTTCTTCAATGTCATCGATGATCTTTTCAACTTGCACTTCTTTTGCAACACGAGGATGAGCTGGTTGTCGTCGAGGAATTTGATCAGCATTTTCTTGACATTTTCTTCAGTGCATCACCGACGTTCTTCACATTACGGAATGAATTCTTCACAGATTCTTCAAGAGGAATGGCATCCTCAGTCGCCTTGAACTTGATGGAATCCTCATGTGCTGGTTCATCTATCACAGAAGGTAGGTGCTCTCTTTGCGAGCCATTAGTTTCATCGAACCGCACATCTACAGTTTCAACAATCTTGTGAAGAACATTGTTGAAGACTCAGAGGTGTCGAGTCCTTTCCGTAACCAACCATAAAACCTTCATGTGCTTTCGGTGCAAATTTAGCATTGTGATGAGGATCTCTAATCCAACATTTAGCAATCAAGACTTTGAAATAACTCACATTCGGTTTCTTATCGGTGAGGAGTTCATAGGCAGTCTTCTTGAAGAATTTGTGAAGATATACTACATTGATGATGTGGCACGCTGTAAATTGCCTCAATCCAGTGACGAGGCGTCTTGTACTCATCAAGCATAGTGCGAGCCATCTCAACAAGAGTTCTGTTCTTGCGCTCCACGACGCCATTTCTTTGAGGAGTATAAGGAGCAGATAACTCATGAGTAATACCAAGTTCATCAAGATAGTCATCAAGACCGGAATTCTGAACTCGGTTCCATTGTCACTTCTGATGTGCTTGATCTTCACACCAAAGTTGGTTGAAGCCCTCGAGGAAAATCGTTTGAAGACTTCCTGCACTTCATGTTTGTAAGTAACAATGTGTACCCATGTGTAACGAGAGTAATCATCAACAATAACAAAGCCATATAGAGATGCATCATTAGTGACTGCTGAGTAATGATTAGGATCAAAGAGGTCCATGTGAAGCAATTCGAATGGTCGAGTAGTGGTCATGATAGTCTTTGCTGGATGCATGGCCTTGGTCATTTTTCCAGCTTCACAGGCTCCACAAATGTGATCCTTGAGGAATTTGACATTCTCAATGCAAATGACATGCTTCTTCTTCGCAAGCGTGTGCAAATTCCTCATGCCTGCCTGACCAAGTCATCGATGCCATAGCCAGCCTTCTGAAGCTTTTGCAAGTAGGCACACGGCTAGTTGTGGTCCTGTAGAGAAATCAACAATATACAAGTCTCCTCTCCTAAAGCCTTGAAGACATTGGAATGGTAAACTTCCATAATCACAACACAATGATACTTGCCAAAGACAACAACCATATCAAGATCACAAAGCATTGAGATCGACATGAGGTTGTATCCTAAGGACTCAACAAGCATGACTTTGTCCATGTGTATGTCCTTAGAGATCGCAACCTTACCTAGACCCAATACGACTTTTGCCTTTGTCAAAGAAGATGATATGCTTCAGATGTGATGGTGATAAGGAGCATCCATCAATAGATTCTTGTCACCAGTCATGTGATTTGTACATCCACTATCAAGGACCCACTCGGAGGCTTTTGGAAGATCATCCTGCAGATGAATTAGTGCAATTCTTAACTCATATACTTCATCAGTGAAGAATATGATATCAAATTCATCAGATGAATTTCATCAAGCAGTAAAACAGATATAGTAGTAGGAGGACGTGTGAAATGGAAGTTCATTTCTTCATGATTAGCCTGCTTCCTTTCAGGCAATTTTGTCAGGCCCCCAGTAAATTCTTTAGACGTTAAAGCACGTCTGGAGACCTGACCCTGCAGAAGAGATTAGTTCTTTTTCTTCACCACCCACATCTGAAGGGGTGGCAAAGAGTTCATCACTCTACGAGATCCATATGAGAATGGTGGCATAGAAGCCAATCCATTTCATTTCACACAAGAGGGGTTAGGGTAAGCATATGAATAAGCAGAGAAATTCTTCGAGGACATATGAACATAATGGTTTGAAGAATAATGCACATATTCATAGCCCTTAGCTCTACCCTGCGAAACAGAGTTGTTAGCATGATGATAATCATGTGAGGACTTTGATCCTTTTGAGGAATTTGATCCATATGAGGAATTTGGTCCGTATGAGGACTTGGATCCATATGAAGAATTTGGTCCATATGAAGAGTTTGATATGGGGTTCCAATTCTTCACAGGTGGTGTCATGAGGACATTCACCCGAAGACTTTCAAGGCACCTTTTGGGAACCCAGATTTTCTTCATAGGAGAACCGTTTCTGCAGTTAGTGCCAACATATCTAGCAAATACTTCACCATTCTGATTTTTGAACAGTTTATAGTTGGAGTCAAATGACTCATCAGAAGAATGAGGAGGTTCACACGTAAAGCTAGATAAGTTAGATGGATCAACTGGAGGTCCCTTTGCAACAACTCATGAGGTTTTGGGGTACTGCTCAGGCTTCCAATATGTTCCATCAGTATTGAGTTTCCTCTCAAAGGCAATACCCTCTTTCCTAGGGTTCCTGTTGAGGATCTGCTTTTTAAGCACATCACAAAGAGTCTGATACCCTTTGAGGCTTTTGTACATGCACTGTCATGTACAATTCCTTCGACCCTGCATCGTCGGTGATACTAGCAATGTCCTCAGATGAGGAATTAGTGATAGCAGAGGCAGGAGAAGAATTTGTAACAATTGAAGCATTTGAACATTCAGGTGAAGAATTAGCAGATTCACGTTCAATGCACTTTAAGCATGGAGGAACAAATTCTTCCTGAGTCGCGCTGATTTGTTGAGCAAGTAATGAATCGCGCTCCTTCTGAAGATCTTCATAAATCACTCTTAGCTTCTCAAGATCTTGCTTTCTTTGAAGAAATTAATAAGAAAGCTTCTCATGACCAGACAAGAGAGTGTTATGATGACCTTGAAGGCTGTCAAACCTAGACTGAAGTCTTTGAAGATTTTCAGTCAGGGCTTTAGTGCGATCCATTTCTTCACCCAACATATCATCACTTTTGTCTAGCATGTTTTGAACCTTTTCAAAAGCCCTTTGTTGTTTTACAGCAATCTTAGCAAGTTTAGAGTAGCTAGGCTTGAGGTCTTCACCAGATTCATTCTCACTAGATTCAGAGGAGGTATATTTTTGTACCTTGGCACCCTTTGCCATGAAGCAATAGGTGGGAGCATAGTCATCATTATCTTCATCAGTCTTGTTGGTGAGGTCGGTTTCTTGAGTTGAAGATAGACTTGTCGGCGAATGCGATGGCGAGAGCCGGACTTCGCCACACTGCACTCGGACTCCTCAAATGCCTCCTCTTCCTCATGTTCCTCGATTCAGCTTCAGAGTCCATTTCCTTGCCAATGAATGCCCAAGCCTTCTTGGAGCTGCTCTTCTTGTGAGATGAAGACTTGAGGATTACGATGATGAAGATTTTGACGATTTCTTCTTCTTCTTAGCGTCATCAGAACTGTAATCCTTGTATTTCTTCTTCTTTAATTCCTTTTCCCACTAGGGACAATCTTGAATATAGTGACCAGGTTTCTTGCATTTGTGGCATAGCCTTCACTTATAGTCACTGGATGAGGAATCACTGCTTCTTGAGGATTTTCCAAAGCGACCACGTCTTGAGAACTTCTGGAACTTCTTCACGAGCAGTGCTAGCTCCTGGCTCAATTCTTTAGGATCACCAAGGCTGCTACCAGAATCTTCACATTCAGATTTAGACACTGCCTTGGCCTTTAGGGCACGTGATTTGCCATAGCTCGAACCATAGAGATCTCTCTTTTCAGCAAGCTGGAACTCATGAGCATTAAGCCTCTCGAGGATATCAGCGGGATCAAGTGACTTGTATTCAACACATTCTTGTATCATCAGTGCCAGAGTATCAAATGAGGAATCAAGCGATCTCAACAATTTCTTCACCACCTCATGGTTGGTGATGTCAGTGGCACCAAGCGCTTGAAGCTCATTTGAGATGTCAGTGAGGCGATCGTAGGTTTGTTGAAAATTTTCATTGTCGAGTCTTTTGAAGCGGTTGAAGAGATTGCGAAGAACATCAACTCGAGAGTCACGCTGAGTTGAGACTCCTTCATTTACTTTGGACAGCCTATCCCGGATAAGCTTAGCAGTTTCCAAAGCACTCACTCTTCCATACTATCCTTTGCTTAGATGGCCACATATGATATTCTTCGCTTGAGAATCGAGTTGCTTGAATCTATTCACGTCGGTAGCGTTCAGTGAGGGTGAGACAGTGGGAACACCATTTTCCACAACATACCAGAGATCGTTATCAATTGCCTCAAGATGCATTCGCATCTTATTCTTCCAGTAGGGGTAGTCTATCCCATCGAAGGTAGGACAGCCAGCAGAGACCTTGATCATACCTGCGGTCGACCTAACTAAAACTCCAAGCGGTTAAACCAAAATCACACAGAACAAGGGAGTACCTCGCTCTGATCGACTAGAGGGGGGGGGGGTGAATAGGCGATTTTATGAATTCTTCATCGAGGAATTTTCGGTGAGGAAATTCCTTAGCGAAGAACTACTTGCAGCGGAATAAGTACTCGTAAGTAAGCATAACAGAATACGGGCATGGTCATCATGATGAAATGAAGACAATCACAGAGCACGTAAAGCGTAATCACGAGGATAACACAAGATGAAGACAAACAGTGAAGAAATTGAACCGAGGAAATTGAGAAAGTCTTCACCAAAGTCTTCAAACACGAGATATGAACAAACACTCAACACAAGAATGAGGAAATGAAAGAGTTGAGGAAATAGAACCGATAAGCTTGGTGAAGACAATGATTTGGTAGACCAGCCCAACTGTTGACTCGATTGTACATCTGGTTGGAGCGGTGAGCATTTAAACTCGAGGACACAGTCCGGACACCCGATCCGCTGAGCACGCAGCTCGGGACACCAAGTCGCCACCGTATTCTCCTTGAACTAAGGTCACACAGACCTCGTCCAATCACTCATGGTAAGTCTTGGTGACTTCCAAACCTTCACAGACTTCGGTCACTCGGCGATCCACAATTCCTCTTCGATGCTCTAGACCATGACGCCTAACCGTCTGGAAGAAGCCTGATCTTCAAAGGTAACAGCGCCGGATCCACGCAGGATTAATCTCTTGATGATCTTTGAATCACGTTGGGTTTGTAGGTGTTTGGTTTTCGGTTTTCCTCACTCGATGATTTTCGCTCAAAGTCCTCAGAGGATGGGATGCTCTCAATGACAAGTGTCAGTTTCTCTCGGAGCAGCCAACCAGCTAGTGGTTGTAGGGGGCGGCTATTTATAGCCTAGGGAGCAGCCCGGCATGATAAGACATAAATGCCCTTCAATGATATGATCGTTAGGTGGATACGATATTTTGGAACAGCTGGCGCGCAGCACAACAACGGTCGGAAATTTGACTCTCAAATTCCTCAGGGCATTGTGTAGGCAATCCGCACCGGCGAATTCCTAACTCCTCAGTCGGGACAAATTCCTCAGCGACCAGAAGAACTTCGTCTCACATCCTTTGAAGAAATTGACCGAATCGTATGAGATTTCCAAAGGCTTCACTCAAGGGATTGGTAGATGTAGGATTTTGAGTTGAGCATCACATGGAAATTTTTCCTTAGTATTTCCTTGACCCCTTTAACTTGACGGGTGTTTCCTATGACTCAAGAAAGAGAAAATGAAACTACAAAAACAGAAGTCTTCACGCTTCATGTTCCTCAAATGAATACCATGTCTTCAAGGTCACACCAATTTCTTCACTTTCGAAGTCTTCAGAAAGTCTTCAGAATACCAAAGTCTTTAGTCAAAGAACTTCATTTTTAGGGGTCGACTTTCTTTGTAAATATCAAACTCCTCATAGACTTATAGACCTGTGTATACTCATAAACGCATTAGACCCTTAACCTATAAGTCTTCAATACACCAAAATCACTAAGGGGCACTAGATGCACTTACAGATAATGATTCTGTGTTAGTGCTTACTTGCTTGTTATGTTGTTATGCACCTGGTTATCATGCCCTGCTAGTTGTTAGTATTCTTTTCATATGCTTATGCTTGCTAGTAGTACATGTTGATGTTGGTGATGGCCTTCGGTGCTTGACTAACATTTGTTTCGAGCATCGTCGTTATGCATGACCCTTTGCATCCAGTTGGTTAAATGATTGCATGGTAGCATTGTTGATATGTCTTGCATGATATTTATTATTGATGCTAGTAGTCATGCTAGGTTTCTATGAGTAGTGTTGTACTTGTGATATTCATGCTCGTCATTATACTATGCTCAGTTGGATATGATTCGTTGTGGACATGGTGGATAGTTATGTTGCACCCCGTGCTTATGTTGATACCATGTTCATGCATTGTAATTGCATCATGTTATTTTATCATGGCTCAGCATATTGCATTCAAGTTTAACCAGATTAAATTGAACTTGAACAACTGTTGGCTGAGTCATGGTGCCACCATATCGAGCTGACCAGTGCAACCACGCTTACCTTTATGGGAAGGTCCTAACTGGGTATATTGTCGTGCCTCTCGCCGGTGCCTCCAACGAGGGAAGGTTATGGGCGTGTGGTACCCTGGCCCGGTAAGCAGACATAACCTTGTGTGCCCATAGATGGATGATAAGCGCTTTTGTCCCTGTTTGGGATGGGCCACAACGGTGGCTGTTGTGCCTTTGGTAGGCACGAAGCCACCCAGGACTTAGCCCAAATGGGAGTTGGTCGGAGTGGCCGGAAGAGTGTCATGGCAGTAGGACGGTTTTTTTGAAACGCCATTGGTCCACCCGAATGGGAGTGCGAGGCCATGGGTTCCGTGGTGTGGGTACAGTGTACTAACCTCTGCAGAGTGTATAATAAATCTATCGATAGCCGCGCCTGTGGATAAGGGCCCAGTTCGTGTCGGTCACATTGTGAGTCAACAGTATTAATAATAATGTGCTTAATAACAACACCGGTTGGATGATGAGATAAGTTGGTTGGGATCGCCGGAAAGATCACCGTTTGATACCAAGTGTTGGTCATGGTTGTGATCGCCTGAATGATCACCGGGGTATCGAGGATCTTGAGTTGTTGGATATTCGTGATTTCGTGCGAGAATCGTGGGTAAAGATCAAGCTCCTTGTGGTCATTTGATGATTACTACGGTATTGTTTATACCAATCTTGATTTGATTCTGAGATGATCGTGTAATGTCCGAGGTTGGTAAGTGATACATGTGATGGTTACGAGGTAACCCGAACAGAATAAATGGTGCATGTAGTGTCATCATGTTGCATGCTAGTATCATCAGATTTATATGTTCATGCCATGATCATATATTGTCCTAGCGATATTATGTTCATGTTGTTCATGCCATGTTATCCTGATGATCTCATGGTAATTCCTGATTAAACTGTAATTGCCATGCCATTGTTTGTCTTGAATGCTTCTGGTTATTGTGAGCTTGCAAGTACATTCAATGTACTGACCTGGCGTGTCAGGCCAGATTGCAGGTCGTGCCTAGGTTGCTTTCTTGCTTGGTGTTGTTCCCATGTTCGCGAGCTAGGATAAACATTCCAGCCAGAGTCCCCGCGGATTGGAATCCATCATCGCCGTTCGTTGTTCCACTACCAGTAGTTGTTCCGCTGCTTCGAGTTGTTATGCTACTTGTATAGAGCAACCGTGGTTGGCGTAGTGTCGCCGTGCCGATGTTATTCATTGTAATATCGGAACCCTTGTATTCATATTCGTGTTGTAATAGAGAGCTGGTTTGTTCTATACTAAGGAGTGCCATATTCCAGAAGACTTCACCTCGATCTCTGGGCTGGAATACGGGGCGTTCTGGTTTTCTCTAAGCCGGGGTGTCACAGGCATGGTATCAGAGCAGGTCTGGCTGTAGGATGCCCTAGCCCGCGCGAACGTTAGAAAGCGGTAGTATAGACCCCAGTTGGTTTGTTGCACTTGATTGTTGCATTTGTTTGTTGCATAGCATGCATATAGATTATTATTTTGTCACTAACGGTTAATCTTGTGAGTGTAGGTGGCATCGTTTTCGGTCCACCGCCTGCACCCTCCTTCTTAGCATGTCTGCTCTTTGGTGTTCGGTGTCATCTCTGTCCCAGCAGAGTGATGCCCTGGTACCCAGAGTTCCAGGCACCATTTGCAGGTGTTATGCTCAGGTTCGCGTATATTTTTCCGCCACCCACCCATATTATTTCGGTGATAGACTTGTTTCTATCCCGAATCATGCCATCCATCTCGTCCCTCTGGCAACCCTTACTGATCTTGGTTATCAGAAAAGGGCAATGCCAGCGAGCCTTTTTTTCACTGCTACCCTACCCAGTCATACTATTCTTTGGACGTGTATGAATCCCTTCCGTACGTTTGATGATGATGTGGTCGTGACTTTTGTGTCTCGCTACTTGATATTCAAGTCCGTCCTCACCTGTTTATCCATCCAGATCCAGCCACTATTCAGCCCGTGCTTGGTGTAGCTTCGGTTACGCCAACTCCTTCCACACATGGATATAATTTTTGTGCACACGCCATAGCATATTAGACCGTAATACTGGAGTTTCTGCGCGATTTGTGTGCTTAGGTGTGCATGCATATTATGGTGTGAGTAGCAGTAATATGTGATGATTGCTTGATTAATTATATTAGTAGTATGCTTGTGTGCTTTTGTTTTAGTTGTTTCTTTTGTTTCTTTCTTTGGGCCTTCGGTGTTACAAATTTTCCCCCTATTAAAGTTGCTCGTCAACTGACACCGGACCCGAAGAGTCAGCAAGAAATGCATATATTTGGAAACTCAGCTAAACAGAATGGAATTGTCAGAAGACTGCAGTGAAATTGGAAATAGCTCGTCTGAATACAAAAGAAATCCTGGATGGAATGTTAGTATAAAGTTTGCATTAACGTGCACTCCTCACAACAGTATGGAATTCTCAAATTAATCGCATTCAGATTGGGGGATATCTGATCATGTTACTGAGTGTCAATTCTCTTTCAGCGTGCACTCCTCATAGCAGAAATGATCAAATCAGCAAGAAGAGAAATTGTGTGCAAGGTTGACAGAATATTACCAAGGTATGGCTCAGGTACAAGTTTAATTTTTCGTTGAGGATGGTTTTGGAACCCGATGTACCTGGAAGCAAGCAAAAATATGGCATGTAATCAGAAAGGAGGATAGTCCTGCAAAATCCCGTTTCATACAAGAAATCAATAACAAAAATATTAAGATAGTTATATATGTGGAAATCGGTCCGCATATCACAATAAGAAGCTTCTGGTGTAAGCAACCCAATCTTCCCTCGCAAGATACCCGAGAAGCTTCCAAGGCAAGATTCATCTATCTTCCTCAGTACGATACATGGATGATTTCCCGTACAAGGTACTCTGCCTTCTTCAAGCAACCGCAAAAGATTCCGACATAAGGTACTGAGTCTTTCCCTAGCAAAGTATTTAAGGGGGTAAGCTTCTGAAGCATGATAACCAGTCTTCTTCAGCAAGCTGTCCGATGAAAATTTTGAGCACAAGCCAGCCAATCTTCCTCAGTAAGACATTGGTACAAGGTAGTACACTGTGAATTGACAACATATGGCAGTGAATCCCAAGAATCAGATCCGCAATATTTTTGTCAAAAGCAAGAATCGGTCAGAATACACGCCTGTCTCGGGAATCAGATTCTCATATATATGTGGTGAGCATACCACCAAGATCTTACAAGCCACTCGGATGAGCATCTGACAACCACATGAGGATGGTTAAGAGAAGAAAGCATACACCGCAGTGTGACAAAGGATTATGATGATTGACGACATTAATGAGCTCAATACAAGTACCTGTGAACCTGGAAAATGATCCTGATGAGCCCTTGTTCCCTTTTTCTCTAATGACGGCACCACGCCTGTGATCTAAGCTTTTTTTAGCTATCCGGGGTGGATGCCAATTTTTATTTCTCTCTTCAACGATCATCACGAAGTTACCGAGCTGCTTTTCGCCGCCTCAGTATAGTCGTTGAGTTTCTTTTTGTGACAGTAGCCCTATAGCTGCTTTTTGGCTATTTTAGGGAGCTTCCACCTTCTTCTTATCAACCCGGTCTCATGTTCTGAGCTGCTTTTCGGCCGTCCTGAGCCGTGGTTAAGTTATTTCAGTAATGTCCCAGATCTGAGTTGTAAAAGACCGTTCTGGTGGCTACTGATTTATTTGCCGATTTCTTGCAAAGGTTCGGATGATCATGTTCCTGCGGTCAGAACTTGAGGGGTGTTGAACCCGCCAATTAATAGGGTACCCTGTCAGAAAAATGAGGATAAGCTACGATTGCCAAAAAATTGTATCGGCAGTACCTATGGTGATACAAAGAAGCAATATGACCTAGCTCTTTCAGCCAAGGATCCAGACCAAGAAAACAATAATGAAGGAGCAAGAACAATGATGCAGGTATGAAATTTTTTGCAAGACCCGCGTGGTGCAGAACCCCCGTCAATCAAGTCTGCAGATATTATCATACAGGTCAAATTCTTATGCTAGCCACGACAGGCGACAATCAAATATTTGGTACGGATCCGATACTCAAGACAGAGGAACCAGTTAAGATGATTCAGAAACTTCCGCGATGAGCCAGAACCTTCCAGGAAAGCGGTCATGACCCAACTCACTGTTTGGAACCCGAAGGACCTGCATTTAGTGGAGAAACCCAATGCAAGGAGTTAGAGCTTGGGTTTCCACTAGAAAAATCCGATCACAACTTCATGAAAGATTGTCAGTGCCGGATGACACACCCAGCGGAAATCACTCTTGGATTTGTGAGACCGACATATATTTCAGTCGTGAGAATCAATCACAATCAGCTAAGTCAACAGATCTAAAAAGAAATTGGAGCCTGTATAAGCATGAACAAGCAAGGTAAGATCTATCAGAATATGGATATATTAAAGCAAACCACCCCAGGGCCAGTCAGATAAAAATTTAGTGGGAAAAAAATAAGAAAAAGGATACCCGAGTTGGAAAAGGTTTCCGTAAGTCAGTATGTTCATACTTGTTCCCTGAGCAACCAAATCTCGAGGATGAGATTTCTTTAAAGGGGTAAGGTTTGTGATAGTCTGATTTTTGGCCTTTTCTTTTTCTTTTGTTTTTCTGAGGTTTTTGCTTGAGTTTTCTTTTTCCATGGCTTTGTGGTTTGGAAACTGAAGAAGATGCCCTCTTCTTTGTTTCTAGAGTGGCTTGTCATTCCCAAATCCTTCCCTAGACCCTCTCATTTTTATCCTAGCCCAAATCCCAATATTCTTTTTATGGGGAATATTCCTTTTCTATTAAAGGAATAACTCAAATTGCCCTAGGTTGTGAAGCAACCTTTATTTCCATCACTCCTAAAATTCCCAAAGAATTATCATAAATTTTTTGGGTCATATCTTTCTCAAATATGGAAAAATATTTCATTTGTCATGTTTATCATCATGCTCAAATAATTCATTTCCTATTCTGCCCTAAATGGCACATTGTGAAGCAAGTGCTATTTTCCTTTTTCCCATTGGACCTCAAACTCCTTGGACACCTTTTCCTATCCATATCATTGCTACATGCCAAAACGCAACCTCATTTGCCTAGTAATTATTTAATTATGATTTTCCAAAGTTTCTATCCAGAAAGAAGCTTTGTGAAGGAGGTGCAATCTAGGCATATCCAAATGAGTTGCAATTTTGCATGATCCCTCATATCATCATATCATAGCCCTCCACCAAAGTAGAGCTCATGTCATGCCTCCATGTGAGCTCATCTTCAATTCGTTGATTCTGTCCAATATTTCAGTTTGTGAAGCAAGTATATTTTATCTTGCTCCATTATGGCTGCCAATTTTTCTAGGCCTTTTATTATCCATATAACCTCCCTCCACCAAGTTTTAGCTCAATTAGTTAATACAATTACCCTATGCAAATTTTTCCCAGTTTCTGTCCAAAATGAAGCTTTGTGAAGCAAGTGCCACTTTGGTATTTCCAAATGGCTTGAAACTTTTACAGCAGCTTCATATCACCAAATAACCCTGCCATGTTCATTTTCAGCTCAATCCATCACTCTATGTGAGTGCTTTTTCTTGATCTTGTTTCTGGACCAATTTATGCAGTTGTTAAGCAACTGTAATAATGCTTAAGCCAAACCCTCCATAATTACGGGACTATAGTCCTTCCTAGCCCGAATCTACCGGACAACTCGTTTGCCTCTAATCTCACCTCGCTTGATCATCGTTTTCATGATCAAGTTTACTGCAGTAAACTTCAGAGCTCACTTACCATTTAACCACAACATCTTTAACCGAGCTACCACCTCAGTTGCAACCAACCCAGGAAGGACTAAACCCCAGACAACATTTGGGTGACAGTTTTGCACTCTGTGCACCAATGCGCGCGGTGACCACTGCTTTGGCACACACTGGCCGCGCCCAGAACATCTTCTTGCTCGGGCCCCATCTCTGCTCGGCGTCTCAGCGAGCATGGGCTTGCCTACCGTGTTCCCCGCGTCGTCGCCGTCCTCCTGGAGCCAGTTCCCCCTCCGTCCGCTTCTCCGTCGTTGCTCGTCGCCGCGCGCCCACGAGCAAGTTGTAGTCGACAAGGCTTTAATGGTGTTCGGACGCTTCTCCTCTGTGCCCCTCGGCCCCTCCTGCCCTGTGCGCCTCTATAGCTCGTCCGCACCTCCCTCATCGTGATCCCGCTCCCTCCCGTGATCGCTGCCATCTCCAGAGCATGGCCGGACGCGAGCAGCGGCACCCAAGCCATGGCCACGCGTCCACGGCCTCCCCTCCTTGCTCCGCCTATATATATCCTACCCTGAGGCTGTTCGACCTCACCACCAGCCTCACACCACCTCCAGCAACCTCCCCGGCCTCTCCCTCAAGCTCCAGAGCCCCTCCCCATCTCTCTCTGCCGCCATGGCCGCCGTGAAGCTCGGCTTAAATTCTGGCCAACCATGCCCTCCCTCTCCTTCTTTCCACGTCCATGAGCTCCACCAAACTCCGGCGAACCCTCCCAGTTCCTCGTTTCGTCGTCGGAGCCACCTTGGCCGCATGCCCCAATATCAACCGCCGCCTCTGCCTCCTTCTTCCACCAACCGTCGCCGCCTCCCCACTCCTCCCAGTGGCTTGTTTTCCCCTGGATGGATGCGTGGTGCATCACCTTCGCCGCCGGTGGCCTCCCTTGGCCGGAGTTGGCCGGAGTCATGAGGCCCGGCGCCAGCCGGCGCCCCTCCCTACATTCTGCGCCGGGGAAGAAGAGGAGGAGCGGGAGGAGGGAGTTGAACGAGCGAGTGAACCCCGCGACCCCACCAGTTAGTGACTCTGGGGATTGACCCCGCTGATGCTGACGTGGCAAGTGGAGATGTATTCGGGCGTGTGTGTTTTCTTCTGCAGAAAGCGTATCGCGTGAAGTGCTCTTCCTCTTCGGGTAAGCGTATTTCGTTTGTTCTTCAGGCGTGAATGCACTTTCCTCTCTAGAAAGCATATTTTCCGAAATCTACTTCTGCCTTATCCACTCAGGGGCTTGTTTGTGATGATATTTTTGCAGATTAGTCCCTGAACTTCCGCACCTCACAACTTTTTACTCATAACTCCAAATGAGGTGAATCCAAAGATCACTTGTTCGTCTCGTCGATCCCGTTCTTTGGGTATAATTTTCACCATGTGTTAACATTCCGAAAATGGCCATTTTTCCCCTGCACGTAAACAGCCCCTCCGGGAGAGAACTGTTTCTGGAAAATCTTTTCGCGGCTTCACCGCACTTCTTCTCGGTGCCTTCTTCACCCTCAGGCAAGCCACAATACCCACTTGCATGATAGTCATGCAGTAGCCATGGTTTTTAACTTGAATGTTTAATAAATGTTTGCTTGTTTAAAATATGGTTATCATTGTTTCGATAATGATTCTGGGTTAGTGCTTACTTGCTTGATATGTTGTTATGCACCTGGTTATCATGCCCTGCTAGTTGCTAGTATTCTTTTCATATGCTTATGCTTGCTAGTAGTACATGTTGATGTTGGTGATGGCCTTCGATGCCTGACTAACGTCTATTCCGAGCGCCGTCGTTATGCATGACCTTTTGCATCCAGTTGGTTAAATGATTGCATGGTAGCATTGTTGATATGTCTTGCATGATATTTATTATTGATGCTAGTGGTCATGCTAGGTTTCTATGAGTAGTGTTGTACATGTGATATTCATGCTCGTCATTATACTACGCTCAGTTGGATATGATTCATTGTGGATATGGTGGATAGTTATGTTGCACCCCGTGCTTATGTTGATATCATGTTCATGCATTGTAATTGCATCATGTTATTTTATCATGGCTCAGCATATTGCATTCAAGTTTAACCGGGTTAAATTGAACTTGAACAATTGTTGGCTGAGTCATGGTGCCACCATATCGAGCTGACCAGTGCAACCACGCTTACCTCTATGGGAAGGTCCTAACTGGGTCTATTGTCGTGCTTCACACCGGTGCCTCCAACAAGGGAAGGTTATGGGCGTGCGGTACCCTGGCTCGGTAAGAAGACATAACCTTGTGTGCACGTAGATGGATGATAAGCGCTTTTGTCCCTGTTTGGAACGGGCCATGACGGTGGCCGTTGTGCCTTTGGTAGGCACGGGGCCACCCAGGACTTAGCCCAAATGGGAGTTGGTCGGAGTGGCCGGAAGAGTGTCATGGCAGTAGGACGGTTTTTTTGAAACGCCATTGGTCCACCCGAATGGGAGTGCGAGGCCATGGGTTCCGTGGTGTGGGTACAGTGTACTAACCTCTGCAGAGTGTATAATAAATCTATCGATAGCCGCGCCTGTGGATAAGGGCCCAGTTCGTGTCGGTCACATTGTGAGTCAACAGTATTAATAATAATGTGCTTAATAACAACACCGGTTGGATGATGAGATAAGTTGGTTGGGATCGCCGGAAAGATCACCGTTTGATACCAAGTGTTGGTCATGGTTGTGATCGCCTGAATGATCACCGTGGTATCGAGGATACTGAGTTGTTGGATATTCGTGATTTCGTGCGAGAATCGTGGGTAAAGATCAAGCTCCTTGTGGTCATTTGATGATTACTACGGTATTGTTTATACCAATCTTGATTTGATTCTGAGATGATCGTGTAATGTCCGAGGTTGGTAAGTGATACATGTGATGGTTACGAGGTAACCCGAACAGAATAAATGGTGCATGTAGTGTCATCATGTTGCATGCTAGTATCATCAGATTTATATGTTCATGCCATGATCATATATTGTCCTAGCGATATTATGTTCAAGTTGTTCATGCCATGTTATCATGATGATCTCATGATAATTCTTGATTAACCTGTAATTGCCAGTTGTTTGTCTTGAATGCTTCTGGTTATTGTGAGCTTGCAAGTACATTCAATGTACTGACCTGGCGTGTCATGCCAGCTTGCAGGTCATGCCTGGATTGCTTGCTTGTTTGGTGTTGTTCCCGTGTTCACGAGCTAGGATAAACGTTCCAGCCAGAGTCTCTGCGGATTGGAATCCATCATCGCCATTCGTTGTTCCGCTGCCAGTAGTTGTTCCGCTGCTTCGAGTTGTTATGCTGCTTGTATAGAGCAACCGTGGTTGGCATAGTGTCGTCGTGCCAATGTTATTCATTGTAATATCGGAACCCTTGTATTCATATTCGTGTTGTAATAGAGAGCTGGTTTGTTCTATACTAAGCAGTGTCGTATTCCAGAAGACTTCACCTCGATCTCTGGGCTGGAAATACGGGGCGTTCCGGTTTTCTTTGAGCCGGGGTGCCACAACTCCCACTTAGATAAACATGCCTCTAATCATCTAAGTGATCATGTGATCCAAATCAACTAAACCATGTCCAATCATCACGTGAAATGAAGTAGTTTTCAATGGTGAACATCAGTATGTTGATCATATCTACTATATGATTCACGCTCTTCCTTCCGGTCTCAGTGTTCCGAGGCCATATCTGCATATGCTAGGCTCGTCGAGTTTAACGCGAGTATTTCTGTGTGTGCAAAACTAGCTTGCACCGTTGTATGTGAACATAGAGCTTATCACACCCGATCATCACGTGGTGTCTCGGCACGACGAACTTTGGCAATGGTGCATACTCAGGGAGAACACTTGTACCCTGAAATTTTGTGAGAGATCATCTTATAATGCTACTGTCAATCAAAGCAGAATAAGATGCATAAAGGATAAACATCACATGCAATCAATATAAGTGATATGATATAGTCATCATCATCTTGTGCCTTTAATCTCCATCTCCAAAGCACCGTCATGATTACCATCGTCACTGGCTTGACACCTTGATCTCCATCAAAGCATCGTTCTCGTCTCGCCAACTATTCCTACTATGACTATCGCTGCCGCTTAGTGATAAAATAAAGCAATTACAGGGCGATTGCATTGCATAAAATAAAGCGACAACCATATGGCTCCTGCCAGTTGCCGATAACTCCATTTACAAAACATGATAATCTCATACAATAAAATATAGCATCATGCCTTGACCATATCACATCACAACATGCCCTGCAAAAACAAGTGAGACGTCCTCTACTTTGTTGTTGCAAGTTTTATGTGGCTGCTACGAGCTGAGCAAGAAACGTTCTTACCTACGCGTCAAAACCACAACGATATTTCGTCAAGTTAGTGCTGTTTTAACCATCACAAGGACCGGGCGTAGCCACACTCGAGTCAACTAAAGTTGGAGAAACTGACACCCGCCAGCCACCTGTGTGCGAAGCACGTCGGTAGAACCAGTCTCGCGTAAGCGTACACGTAATGTCGGTCTGGGCCGCTTCATCCAACAATACTGCCAAATCAAAGTATGACATGCTGGTAAGCAGTATGACTAGTATCGCCCACAACTCACTTGTGTTCTACTCGTGCATATAACATCTAAGCATAAACCTGGCTCGGATGCCACTGTTGGGAAACATAGTAAATTCAAAAAATTTCCTACGCACACGCAAGATCATGGTGATGCATAGCAACGAGCGGGAGAATGTTGTCTACGTACCCTCGTAGACCGTAAGCGGAAGCGTTTTATCAACGCGGTTGATGTAGTCGTACGTCTTCACGATCCGACCGATCCAAGTACCGAACGCACGGCACCTCCGAGTTCAGCACACGTTCAGCTCGATGACGTCCCACGAACTCACGATCCAGCAGAGTGTCGAGGGAGAGTTTCGTCAGCACGACGGCGTGATGACGGTGATGATGAAGCTACCGGCGCAGGGCTTCGCCTAAGCACTGCAACGATATGACCGAGGTTGATTATGGTGGAGGGGGGCACCGCATACGGCTAAGAGATCAATGACCAACTTGTGTGTCTATGGGGTGCCCCCATCCCCCGTATATAAAGGAGTGGAGGAGGGGGAGAGGGCAGGCCTCCTAGGCGCGCCCAAGGGGGGAGTCCTTCTCTCGGTGGGAGTAGGATTCCCCCTTCCCAAGTTGGAGGAGAGGGAAGGAAAGGGAAGGAGGGAGGAAGGAAAGGGGGGGCCGGCCCCCCTCCCAATTTGGATTGGGCTTGGGGGGGGGGGGGCGCACCCCCTCCTTTGCTCCTTTCCCATCTTTTCCACTAAAGCCCAATAAGGCCCATATACCTCCCGGAGGGTTCCGGTAACCTCCCGGTGCTCCGGTATATTCCCGATCTCACCCGGAACCATTCCGATGTCCAAATATAGTCGTGCAATATATCGATCTTTATGTCTTGACCATTTCGAGACTCCTCGTCATCCGTGATCATATCCGGGACCCCGAACTACCTTCGGTACATCAAAACACATAAACTCATAATACCGATCGTCACCGAACGTTAATCGTGCGGACCCTACGGGTTCGAGAACAATGTAGACATGACCGAGACACGTCTCTGGTCAATAACCAATAGCGGAACCTGGATGTTCATATTGGTCCCTACATATTCTACGAAGATCTTTATCGGTCAAACCGCATAATTACATATATTGTTCCCTTTGTCATCGGTATGTTACTTGCCCGAGATTCGATCGTCGGTATCTCAATACCTAGCTCAATCTCACATCTTGGCAAGTCTCTTTACTCGTTCCGTAATGCATCATCCATAACTAACTCATTAGTCAGATTGCTTGCAAGGCTTATAGTGATGTGCATTACCGAGAGGGCCTAGAGATACCTCTCCAACAATCGGAGTGACAAATCCTAATCTTGATCTATGTCAACTCAACAAGTACCATCGGAGACAGCTATAGAGCACCTTTATAATCACCCAGTTATGTTGTGACGTTTGGTAGCACACAAAGTGTTCCTCCGGTATTCGGGAGTTGCATAATCTCATAGTCATAGGAACATGTATAAGTCATGAAGAAAGCAATAGCAATATACTAATGATCAAATGCTAAGCTAAAGGAATGGGTTAATTCAATCACATCATACTCTAATGATGTGACCCCGTTAATCAAATGACAACTCATGTCTATGGCTAGGAAACTTAACCATCTTTGATTCAACGAGCTAGTCAAGTAGAGGCATACCATCGACACTGTTTGTCTATGTATTCACACATGTACTAAGTTTCCAGTTAATACAATTCTAGCATGAATAATAAACATTTACCATGATATAAGGAAATATAAATAACAACTTTATTATTGCCTCTAGGGCATATTTCCTTCACCTAGTACGTACGTACTTATCCTGTTTGGGTCTAGGCCTTGCATTGCCATACTTCGCCACACATTTTTGCCAAGCTTGCCTAATGTTTTCATAATGAAAAGGAGGTACACTTGCGCACGGCTGTCGCGGTCGCACCGCACCTTCACACGGTCGCTCCGCACCCTCACACAGTCGCTCCTGCACGCCGCAAACCCGACCAAGGGAACGCACCCTTACTGACATGTGCTACCACATGTGAACAAACCAAACTCAGCCATCCTACTGCTGACACATATTTTTCGTTCATACAGTATGTTTGTCCAACCGCATGTTGGGGAGGATCCGTACGGCCCGTGCGGTGGTCTGTTGGGGAAGAATAAGAGGTGAGGAAGAAGGGTTAGGAGACGTAGGATATTCATCCAACAGCCTGAAATGGTAGACTGACCCAAATGATAAAAGTCAGGCGACTTGCATAACAATATATGTTTTTACACAGAAAAAGATCCCTAAAAACAACAACATAAAGAAAAACTATCACTTCTCGCGGAATGAGACGGCCTCATCGTCTTTGGCTGCCGGTGCGAACCAGTCGTAGCTGCCGACATGTGTCTCCGCACCGTGGTTGTCCTCGGCCTCTAGTTACTCGTTCATGCGGAGCGTGCGAGTGCTCTGCACGGACGAGAGCACCGCCCGGTTCAAGTCGAGGACGTCCGGTTTCGCCTGCAGGAGGGCCTCGATGGCAGCGGCATCCGCGCGCTCCGCGTCGAGTTGAGCCTCCGCTGCCCTGTTCAAGTCGAGGACGTCCGGTTTCGCCTGCAGGAGGGCCTCGATGGCAGCGGCATCCGTGTGCTCTGCGTCAAGTTGAGCCTCCGCCGCCCGGTTCAAGTCGAGGACGTACGGTTCCGCTTGCAGGAGAGCCTCGATGGCAGCGGCATCCGCGCACTCCGCCTCAAGCTGAGCCTCCACCGCCCGGTTCACATCCACGACATCCGGTTCCGCCTGCAGGAGAGCCTCGATGGCAGCCGCATGCGCGTGCTCCGCGTACAGTTGAGCCTCTGCCTCCTGGTCCTTTAGTATCGCCAGGTTGAACTGTTGGTCTGCCTGCACCATGGGGGATCCGGACGCCGGCACGAAGTCGACGTCCATCGTCTCATACCCATCGGGGGCCTTTTGCACCGTGACCTCCGCCATGAACATTGGATCAGCTTCCTCCTCCTCGTAGCTTGGCTCCATACAACTCGGGGATTGGCCCGCAGCAAAGCGAGCTTGGGAACGGAGGTCTGTGGTGCCGACCACCGCCGCGATTTCTGTGCGGCGCTCCGGCGTCAGCATCCTGTAGTACGTGATCTTGCGGCGCACGATGGCTTTTCGGCGAACTAGGGGACGCTTGATGCAGGCTAGGGGATCGAAAGGTGGGGGGATGGGCTGGAGAGGAGGTGTGGTTTTGGGGCAGTGGCTGGTGTAGGCCGAATAGCAAAGGTTCTGGTGTGAATATGTTCTGGTGATGGCCGGTCAATCGGTTTTGACTGTACATCGCTCTTGTCGCGTTCGTGTTGCACCGCGGCATGCTGGACCCTCCACGTCGCTCACTGAATGGAACACACTTCGTCTTGCATTTTCGCTCGCTTGTGGGACCACAGTTGAGAGAAAACCGACGTCCTTGCCCCTCCCCCGCCCGCGTCATTTATACTACCACTTCCTCCATTTTATGCGGAGTAAATAAAAACAGAGGGAGTATACTACGGATGAGGATCCCCTGACGTGGCCGAACCCATTGATTAACTGTCATGCGGGGCCTAGCAAGCATGGTGTCCGCCAGTAAGTGAACGAAAGGGAGGGTAAGGTAGGGATACCTACGTCAGAGGATCCACTTCCATTACTACTCCCTCCTTCCATCTACAGGGCCTAATGCGTTTTTCGAGGCTAACTTTGACCAAATATTAGAGTAATAATACTCCCTCCGTTCCTTGATATAAGGTGTATAGATTTTTGAGAAAAAATCCGAAATATAAGGTGTATTGCGTTGCACCACTTGTTTGGATATTTTTTTAGGGATTTGATTACATTTTCTTATATTAGGTAAGGTCCTCTATTTTCTCATGTCAATTAGTCAGGTGTAATCTCGCCCAATACTTGTGAAATTTACCCTTCACGTGCGTTCTTTAATTTCCGTGCCAAAAACTATACACCCTATATTCAGAAACGGAGGGAGTATATGACATGCAACTTACACAAAGCATACGGTCAACTTCGTATGTGAAAGGAGCTTCCAATGATATAATTTTCACATTATACATCTCATGTACTATTAATCTTGTCAATTGTTAAAGGCGGTTTTGAAAAACGCATTAGAGCATGGTCAATAATATAGCCAGCTGATGGCTATAGGGAACTGCCATGTCATCTATAGCCACCATCTATATGCACTCATACAGTCGTGTGGGCTATTTCCCGCGAAAAAATATATAAGGTTGGCTATTGTATTAGTACTTTTTTCCATCTCCTCTCTATCTCTTTCTTCATATTTATTGTATTTAACTAGGAATGCTTATATAGCTAGGCTCTTGCATGAGAGCTCACTCCCTTTACTTTTTCACATCTCTCTCCTCCACATAGGCCCTATATAAATGGAAGGAGGGAGTACTATGAGCACTGCATACTCTACTACAGATATTGTCAGTACTCCACTAGTCCTATTGGACAGGGAGCTTAAAAAAAGTTACTATTGGACTGGCTATACGTGGCGAAATCCTAGTAGGAAGAGCATGCGCGAGAACAAGCACATTCACGTGGTTGAAAACAAATTGGAAACCATGTCTGTTTGAACACAAATCTAAGAGTACGTACGAATCTAACAATATTGATTGGGCATTGTTGAATGTTGATACTTTTTTCTGTAAGTTTGATCAAAGTAGAGATACTTTGACTACACATAAAACTTATATGTAAACTACTAGAAAGGATCAGAGTGAGTATATTGTACGTCCAAGAGCGAAACGAACATTAAATACCCTTTATATATGATTTGTGGCTGCTATGATCACCGGTTCAAATTTTGAATCCACCTTACGTATCACACATGCACCCACTCGTTCTCTCTCGATTTCATCTCGGGGTCCGGAGATTGATTGAAAGAGGACTAGGGTGGGTACAATACGTTCGTTTCGCTTATGAACATACAATATACTCCGGCTGATCCCCACGCACTTCCCCGGGTCATTTCTATCATAGAAACAGACCAAACATTTATCTCCTTGCCCGACACGCAAATTGATCTCTCAACATCAATCGATCTCGTCAAGATATGTCGGGGCATGAACCAAATGGGATGTCAAAACTAAGACGGGAAGCGACACGTAGTGGAGGCAAAGTGAAACTTTAAATGAACCGTTTGTTTGTATGCATGTCAGAAAAATTACAACATTGGAAATACAAGCATGGTCTAGGCCCACATGCGAATGATACTCGGCGGAATGTTCAAATGAGGCATGCGGGAGCGACACGCTCATCGTCGCTTTACACAGTGGGTTTCAGTGTGCCGAGGGTGGCGTTAGCGCTGTGGCACGACCAGCAGATCAACACCTGGCTCGTCGAGGATGCACAGGGCGTCGAAGTGCTTGCCCGCCGTGACGCGTCCGCAGAGTGGTGTAGCGCGGCCAACTGCATCCTCAGGACCTGAGACCATGCCGGGTCGTCTTGCTTTTTGGATGACATGTGGGGTCGCATGTGAGCAAAGGGTGTCTCCAACGTTGCCACGACCGCAGCTGACTACCCTGGCACACCAAAAACCCTCGCCCCTCGCTACCGTCGGCATGTAAGTTCTAGTGGCGCCAGCTGCTCGCATTCATGTCGTCCGTCCGTATGCCGTCGTTAAGAGGCTCGGTGCCCGAGGAACCAACTCCGGCAACTTAATGACGCACCCAGACGCTTGGCCTCACTGGAATGCGCTACTTTAAGCGGCAATGCCCAGCTAACCTCCACACCATAGCGCATCGTCCTGCTACTTGGCACCACATCCGCCATAACCGCGAGCACGAACGCTCTGCGGGAGAGCTTGTCTTTGGGGATTAAGCTCGAGGTCGCCGCCCTCGCTCAAGTCGCCGCTCGCGATGCAATAGCGGTGTAGCCGGACGCGTACGCAACCGCACAAGCGGTGGCCACGCCGGCGGCCGACGGCGGGAGCACCGTCAACCACGCGTCCTACTTGCCGCCATCCAACATCCGGCACCGCTGTCGGTGTCAAAACCGTCGGATCTCGGGTAGGGGGTCCCGAACTGTGCTTCCGAGGTTGATGGTAATAGGAGGCGGGGGACACGATGTTTACCCAGGTTCGGGCCCTCTCTATGAAGGTAATACCCTACTTCCTGCTTGATTGATCTTGATGAATATAATTATACAAGAGTTGATATACCACGAGATCGTAATGGCTAAAACCCTAGAAGTCTTGGCTATATGATTATGATTGCCTCTACGGACTAAGCCCTCTAGTTTATATAGACACCGGAGGGGATTGGTGAGGGAAACCTGGATTAGGGGGTATCCGAACAGCCGGACTATATCCTTTGGCCGGACTGTTGGACTATGAAGATACAAGATTGAAGACTTCGTCCCGTGTCCGGATGGGACTCTCCTTGGCGTGGAAGGCAAGCTTGGCGATATGGATATGTAGATCTCCTCCCATTGTAACCGACTCTGTGTAACCCTAGCCTCCTCCGGTATCTATATAAACCGGAGGGTTTAGTCCGTAGGACGGACAACAATCATACCGTAGGCTAGCTTCTAGGGTTTAGCCTGTACGATCTCGTGGTAGATCAACTCTTGTACTACTCATATCATCAAGATCAATCAAGCAGGAAGTAGGGTATTACCTCCATCGAGAGGGCCCGAACTCGGGTAAACTTCGTGTCCCCCGCCGGTTACCATCCGCCTTAGACGCACAGTTCGGGACCCCCTACCCGAGATCCGCCGGTTTTGACACCGACATTGGTGCTTTTATTGAGAGTTCCACTGTGCCGTCACTGCAAGGAAGGATGCCTCGTCTTGTTGTGAAGGACAACGTTACCTCTGGGGGAGCACTGGCTGTCGGCCAAACCCTCTGGCTAGGCGGTTTCATCATGACCGCCCGTTCGGCTGCTTTGCCGACGATGACTTCTCGGGTCATCGAAAACAACCTCCACGTCGGCTCGGAACTTGCCGAGCAGATGGATCCAATGGAGCTCTCTTCCCTAAACGAGCTCTTGGATCGCATCGCTGCTTGGGAGTCGCTACGGACTATGATCGGATTGGGTTTAAACCCGACCAAAGGGAGATTAACTCTCCGCCGGTCACCCATGGTGGAGGAACGATGCAACAATTCTTCCTCTATCTTGAGGACAAACTATGTCCGGATTCCCGAGCTCTCCGAGCCGGATACCCGTTTATGGGAGGACGTCACCCAAGCCTCGAACCTATAATCAGGCAGCGGGCCAGACCTATCGGGCAACATCCCAGATCCCAAACTTCCAAGATCGGAAACTCCCCTGCCCCTGGGTCTCAGATCGGGCCAGGGTTCGGACTCAAATCCACCCACCCACCCAGATCTAAGCAATCTCTCCCATATTAGGCAAGAGCCCCAGGAAACAGTACATCACTATTGGGCCAGATTCTTCCTTGTAATGAACAAGGTCAAGGACTGTCGCGAGGAAGACGCAATCTCATTCTTCTGCGAAAATTGCACGGACAAGGGAATCCTTAACGCTATAAGTCACCGTGACATAGCACACTTTGCTGACTTGGCGGCCATAGTACGGAAGTACTGTGCGATGGAAAGTGCCTGGAAAATCGAAACAAAATTTTGGGATAATCCGGCTCTGACTAAACACCCAGTCCGAATTAAAAGGGTGCCTCCTTGTAAGTCGCCTGACTCAATGACCAAAAAGCAAAAGCGCACTACAGGGCGTGGAACTGTATTGGAGGGATGGCTTAACGGACCCTGCAAAATTAACAGTACAGCGGATACCATACCAACACACAGCCTTAGAGCATGTTGGGTACTCCGGCAGGTGGTCAAGAGCGGTGAGGATCTCCTCATTCAAGATATCCAGAACACCATCCCGTGGATTACAATAAAGTATTAACAGTCTTCGAGACATTCGCCTCAAATAATAGGCGCAAGCGAACACTCCGCAGCCTTGCCAAAATCTGCCAGGTGGCAGCAATGAATCCATGGAGCGACACAGCTATCACCTTCAATGCCAGTGACGAACCTAAATTCCGAACAACCCGAGCACCAGCCGCATTGGTCCTTAGTCCAATTGTGGACGGCTCTCAGTTCACTAAAGTGCTCATGGACGGCGGCAGTAGACTAAACCTCATTTATGAAGAAACTCTTCAAAAAATGGAAATAGACAGGAACCGCATTGAGCAAAGCAGCACAACCTTCAGACGAATCATCCCTAGTCGGGAAGCACGCTATGCTTAGGAAAATCACACTAGATGTGGTATTCAGACGCCGGAGAATTATAGGTCCAAGAAATCACATTCCAAGTGGCCCTGCTCGATGAGCGGATACCATGCCCTGTTAGGGTGGGAGGCATTCACGATCTTCCAAGCCATACCCCATTACGGGTACATGAAGCTCAAAATGCCCGGGCCCAATGGAATCATCACTCTAGCCAGTGATCCGGACAAAGTGCTCCGCGCCGAAAACAAAACAGCCGCACTGGCCCTCGAGTCATTATCCGAAGCCCTCGCGGCAGAGGAATTAACTGCGCTACGCACCACCGTGGACAGGGATGATGTGATACTCGACAAGAGATCCAAGTCCACCTCTTTCAAACCAGCGGATGAAATAGTCAAATTCCAAGTCCATCCAACGGACCCAACAAAAACAGCCTCCATCGGGGCACAGTTAAACCCCGCTGTGGGTGCCGCACTACGGGAGTTCCTTCGCGAGAATTGGGACATATTTGCCTGGCATCCCTCAGATATGCCAGGAATCCCACGTAGGCTGGCCGAACATAGCCTTAATATTCTAAAAGGATTCAGGCCGGTCAAGCAGACTCTTCGGCGTTTCTCTGAACCTTAGAGACAAGATATGGGAGAGGAACTAGCCAAGTTATTGGAGGCCGGATTCATCAGAGAAATAAAACACCCGGACTGGCTAGCAAACCTGGTGATGGTACCAAAGAAGGACAAATACTGGCGCCTATGCATCGATTTCAAGGACCTCAACAAGGCCTGCCCAAAGGATCCCTTCCCCCTCCCCTGCATCGATCAAATTATCGACGCCACCGCAGGACACGACTCATTGTGCTTCCTCGACGCATACTCCGATTACTACCAAATCAAGATGGCGGAGTCCGACCAAGCCGCAACGACATTTATCAGGCCATACGGCCCCTTCGGTTTCAACACAATGCCTTTTGGGCTTAAAAACGCCGGTGCAACGTATCAACGAATGATTCAGACATGTCTGAAAAACAGATCGGCAAAACAGTCGAGGCATACGTAGACGATGTGGTCGCTAAAACTAGACACGTCAACTCTTTAATAGACGACTTGAGGCTCACGTTCGACAATCTCCAAACATACGACATCAAGCTCAACACGGAAAAATGCATTTTCGGCGTACCCACCGGAAAGCTCCTGGGTTTTATCGTCTCCAGCAGAGGAATTGAAGCAAATCCGGCTAAAATACGAGCCCTGTCACAGTTGGCTATCCCAACTGACCTCAAGCAAATCCAGAAATTAACCGGATGCGTGGCGGCCCTAAGCCGCTTTATCTCCCGCTTAGGAGAAAAGGCATTACCGCTTTATCGCCTCCTTGGCGACCGAACACTTCGAGTGGATTTGACGCGCCACGGGCCGGATCGAAGACATAAAGACCATTCTGGCCACCAACCCAATCCTGGCCGCGCCAAGCATCGGCGAACCAATGCTGCTGTACATAGCGGCAACCCATCAATTTGTAAGCGCAGTGCTCGTCATTGAACGAGAAACGGATGGACATAAATTCCCCCTTCAAAAGCCGGTGTACTATGTATCCACTGTCCTCACTCCATGCAAATCACGATACCCACATTATCAAAAGATAGCATATGCCGTATTCATGGCATCCCGGAAACTACGACACTACGATACGTCCATTCTGCATCATGCTTTTATATCGATATTTATTGCATTATGGGCTGTTATTACACGTTATTTCACAATACTTATGCCTATTCTCTCTTATTTTACAAGGTTTACATAAGGAGGGAGAATGCCGGCAGGTGCAAATTTGGGCTGGAAAAGGAGCAAATATTAGAGACCTATTCTGCACAACTCCAAAAGTCCTGAAACTCCACGAAAGTCATTTTGGGAAATAATAAAAATATCCAATGGAAGAAGTTCACGGAGGGGGCCCACCTGTCCACGAGGGTGGGGGCGCGCCCTACCCCCCAGGGCGCGCCCCCTACCTCGTGGGCCCCCTGTTGGCTCTCCGATGGCCATCTTCTGCTATATGAGGTCTTTCGTCGAGGAAAAAAATCATAAGCAACCTTTCGGGACGAAACTCCGCCGCCACGAGGCGGAACCTTGGCGGAACCAATCTAGGGCTCCGGCAGAGCTGTTCTGCTGGGGACACTTCCCTCCGGGAGGGGGAAATCATCGCCACCGTCATCACCAACGCTCCTCTCATCGGGAGAGGGCAATCTCCATCAACATCTTCACCAGCACCATCTCCTCTCAAAACCCTAGTTCATCTCTTGTATCCAATTCTTATCTCCAAGTCCGGGATTGTCAGGACCCCGATTCCAAGTCACGTTGACCTAGCCGGTAACACCTCATATCACTTTGCGGCCTCACGCACGGTATTCCCACGGGTGTCGCCTTACCATGGCCCGGGACCGTTTGCGCCTTTTGGCTCACGTATATGATAGTGTCGCTAGCATCCACATGACAGAGAACCCAGGCCGACATGGCTAGTCCTGAACCCAAAGCGGCGCTAACCCATGGGGACAGGCATACATGAATCACAGCGAACATGTCGGTCATCAACGTATGAATCCGGGCTGTAGCACTGGGCTAACAGGACACCGTAACCCGAGTCAGAAATGGCAGGCTAGGCAGGACTCGGATATCACCGCGTGACATTTCCCGAAGGGACGGACATAGGAACGAAGTGAAACATATGCCGACCAGTCCAAGTGTCCAAAGCGGTAGTCTTTGGGCTAGCAGGACTCCGGTGAACCGGGCTGTAGCGGACTACTATCACTCAGGAAGCACTAGACTACATTTCCCCATATGAGAGGCTGCCAAGGATAAACAACTAGATTATCGGAATCCACACATACCAAGCATTTCAAACATACACACAATATGCTCAATATGTGTAGATACAACATGGCATCACAACATAACTCTACGACTCAAATATTTATTCAATAGGCTCCGAGGAGCGAGATATTACAAACATGGTCTCATGACCCAACATTCAGAGCATACAAGTCAAAACACAAGCGGAAGCTAAACATGTCTAAGTACAGACAACTAAAAATGAAAAAGGCTGAGAAGCCTGACTATCTACCAGATCCTGCCGAGGGCACAAGACCGTAGCTGAGGTAACAAACTAAACGTCGAAGTCCACGCGGAACTACTAGCGAGACTGACATCTCTCTGCAAAACATAAAATAAGCAAACATGAGTACAAATGTACTCAGCAAGACTTACATCAGAACTAACTACATATGCATCATTATCAACAAAGGGGGTGGTGGAGTTTGACTGCAGGAAGCCAACTTTGACTCGGTGGCTATCCTAAACTTCGACTGCAAGTAACTCTTTTGAGGTGGCGCACACGAGTCCACATATTCACCATATCAATACACCACTATGGATCCGCTCCCGTCTCCCTACGAGGACGCCATCCATAGCACTCACGCTTATCTTGCGCATTTTAGAGTATCCACTTCCACTTGTCTATGAACTGTTATAGGCAACCCAGAAGTCCTTTACCGCGGACACGACTATTCGAATAGATCATATTAACCCTGCAGGGTGTACTTCTTCACACGCTCTCGCCACTTACCGCCATGTACACCTCGTGTATCTCGGCAACCTTCAAGCGGAAGCCTGGCGAGGGAGTCGGCCACGACCTGACTAACCACACAAGTCTCTAGTCCAGGTTTATCGCCTATTCGGGTTCCATCCGCAAGGAGATCCGGCTGGGGTGTCGCTCACGGCCCCAAACGATGTGTGCAGGGTTCCCAAGCCCACCTCGACGGGTGGTTCTACGCTTGGTACACCGTGCCACGGTGCCTAGTCTGTCCCAAGCCCACCTGTACAAGGTGCCACTCGGTAGACTACTAACACTACCTACAAACACCGAAACTAGTTGCAACTCACGGACAGAGATCAGGTTGATTAATAAGTCGAGAGGGGCACTTAAGCATTCCAATGCGTGGTAGTAATTGTTCATGGATCACAAACACAGAACTCAGTTCCTGAGGACGGCTGCAATGAGTCAACCCACCATGTACTCCTACATGGCCTCTCACTGTTACCTTTACCAAATCGTGTTCACACACTTAGCTCTCAACAGTAGGACATGTTCACACACCTCCGATTCATCCCCGATGAATCAGACCTGACACAACTCTAAGCAATAGCAGGCATGACAAACAAGCATGAATGAGTAGGCACATCAGGGCTCAAACAACTCCTACTCATGCTAGTGGGTTTCATCTATTCTTTGTGGAATGACAGGTCATGCGAGAGGATAAAGGGGTTCAGCTACGCGGCAAGTAACAGATGAATCGTTGTTGTCCTAATGCAGTAAAAGAGAGCAGGAGGCGAGAGAGTGGGATTATATCGGAATGAACAAGGGGTTTTGCTTGCCTGACACATCCGAAGATAGTATAGTTCTCCATCAGTGTCATCGAACACGTCGTCGGAACGTCGTCTACCGGGAGGGGATAACCGGCAAACAAGAAAGAACACAATCAATGCAATGCAGCAATATGATGCAAGAATGTGACATGGCAATATGCTGTTGATTGAGCTAATGCATCTAGCAGCAAGTTAAATGAAGTTGGTTTGAATACAAGATTCAAATTCAAACTCCATATGTGGATATTTAAATGCCATTTATACGATTTGTGCTAAAAAGCAGCTATAAGTTGTTCTAACATGCATGAAAATTGTACAGATGGATAGATTGGATTTTTCTGATCATTTTTCATATATAATTTATCTCATTCTGAGTTACGGTTGAATTTATATGAATTTTAGAAGTTTTAACTATTTTACGGAATTTTCTAAACCTTTTACGATTTATTCAAATTTTAGAAAATAGTTCTGCCAAAGATGACGTCATCAGGTCAACACAACTGACCGGGGTCAAACCTGACCAGTGGGGTCCACTGGTCAGTGACCCAGGGCTATGTTGTGTGGCTGACACGTGGGCCTAGTCAACGGCCACGTCGCCAGGTCAAATCGGCGCTTTGGGTCCTTGGTTTTGTTAATTAAACTAACTTAAATCTAACTAGCGGCTTAATTAGGCAGCAGGCCCACCGATGTCTGTTAGGATGGGTAATTAACAGAGATTAGCACTAATTACGCCGCCACATCGGCATGCCGGAGTTGGCCGGCGGCGACCTCAAGCCGTGGCGGACTCTGCTCGGGATTGAGCTACAGGTGATGGTTTTGAGCGTGGTTTGCAGCTACGGGACGCTGGTAGTGAGGCGCATCCGGTGGAGGCCGCGTGGTGTGCTGGGGGTGTGTGTAGCAGCGGCGGCGGCGAGCCGGGCGGCCGCCGGAGTTCGGGAATCCAAGCTTTAGGCGTTCACGGGGCCTGGCGGCGGGCGGCCGATGGCTCTCTTGGTTCTTTGGGATCACCAGAACACGCGGAGGCAACAAGCGCAGTGGAGGAGCTCGAGCACCTGAAGCTCACCGTCCATGGCGTCGGCCGGAGCTCGGGTTCGGCGGGGCAGCTAGCTAGGGGACGAAATCAAGTGCACGGAGTGAGGGGAAGAGAAGAGGAGCTCACGAGGAGTCGATTGTAGCAGACGGCGAGCTCGAGGGAGGTCGGACGACGACGTAGTGAAGCCGGGCGATCCCGGGCGGCCGGAGATGGGGAAAGACGGCGTGGCGGCGATGCAGGGCTCAGCGTTGTCTTGGAGTCGTCCGAGCTTGCGTGGGTTGGCGGAGAGGTAGCTGGAGTCTGGGCGGAGCTCGGGCACGCAACCACGGGCAAGGGACGACAGTGGTCACGGTGGCTGCAAGCGGCGACAGCAACGCTTCGGTTCTTGTGAGAGAGGGTTAGAGGAGGGGTGAGAGCAGAGTAACGGGAGAGGCAGAGAGGGTCCAGGCGGCGGCGAGGAAGGATCGGGGCTCCTGTGGAAGCAGGAGGTGGCGAAGCCGCCGCTGCAGCCACGCCTCTCCTCGCCCTCTTGGTGAAGGAAGAAGGCAGGCGTGCCCACGTGGGCTGGGCATAGAAGTGGACTGGCAGTGGGCTGCCCAGGTGAGTGCCAGGTAAGGTTGCTCTGTTTTATTTTCTGTTATGTTTTCTGTTGTTTAATATTCTGCCACTGTTCAAAATTCAAACAATTTCAAAACAATGACAAAACACTTTGTATAATTTTATGTTGCAGAATGGACATTTCCAGATGCACATAAAATGTTTCAAACATATTTGAAATTATATTCTAGTTATATGAATATAACTCAAATTCAAATATCTATTGATTTAAATTCAGAGTCCAAAAAATAAATCCTTAGAAATGTTCCTAAATTATGGTTTGATATATAGCTCTTGCCAAAATTATCAAACATTGCAAAAGGACATCTTGGAAACAAAGAATGAGATTTCCAGGGTTCTTTGCCCTTCTTTTATTTAAGTTTTTGAGGCTTCCACTTTCCTCAATTCCAAGTTTCTGAAATTTAGACATGATGCATCAGTGCTCTATGATGCAACTAATACAAGCAATAATCTAGGGCTGTGACCACTCACCCCACTAAACAAGAATCTCGTCGAGATTCAAGACGTGAGGTAAAAAGACAGAGGGGACACTAGCTAACACGAACTTGTCGATCCAATTGCCCTTCCCGAAGATGTTGGTTCATTGCTCCAATTGATCTTGACGTCCTTGCTTCCGAGATCTTTATCCAACACGATGGCGACAGAAAGAAAATCTATAGGAGACGATCTCCTCGAAGATCGAGCACTCAAAGATCAACTCGTGGAATGAGATGTTGGAACATCTCGAGTTGAGACACAAAACACATCGAGAGGGATGGAAGAACAAACAACGAGGTTTGATTTGGTGGGCAACAATTCCACGCTTAGAGATGGTGGATGGTGTCAAGGTGGCGAGGAAATAATTGCCATGATTCCATAGCGGGACACCTCGGGGAAGGTGACTCGTTGAATTATTCCCTTAAGTGGCAAAAGAATTACTTTTGACACAGAGATCATTGAAACTCTCTATACCAGCCTAAGGAAAATCACAATCGATCATTTGAAGGAGTTCGAAGAAGTGGCATACTCAGATTGGAAAGCAAACTATGGTTATAGAACAAGTCGGGAAACGAGAGGCACATCCCAATTGATACCGAGGATATAACCTAGTGACTGAGTGTGCTCTCAAGAACTTGAGCATTTCCATATTCATCAGGGTTTTACCAACATCCGTGCCGAGGATCCTGGCATCAAATCTTACTATCATGATGAATAGTGATGTACAATGTGGATACAAAGGAAGATAACACCTTCTCAGACTTCCCCTTAGCGAGGCTAAGGAAACAAAATCTGGATGATCGACCGAGAGACATTTAGCACTCCGCTTCTAATGTTCTCCTTGATGTGCTAGCGTAATCCATTCATAGATATGGTTTGATATCTAGGATATCAAGTAAAAGGTCGGACTTCGGAGAACAAAGGATCCATAAGGAACAACTTCTAAAATAAGTCGCATACGACATCCTTATGGAGAGGATGGTCAACTTGCTCGATTAATATGCTACAATAATAGATCTTGACTAGGTGTGTCGGCGAACATCAACCTTGTCGGGACCTACATCATAGATCTTGGAAAGGTTCCAACCATCATATCTGCACGAGATTCAGATCTGGTTGGTAACATGATATTCCAGACTCATCAAGTCTAGAAAGGAAAATAAAAGTTTGCAACACAAAACGACGAGATGACGTTGCGAGATTCTCGGGAAATGAACTACGATAGCAAGCTCCAAAACATGAGCTAGTTCTGCTACACACATGTGAACACGTTGTCCTAGACAAGCATGACCACATAGTAGTCTTACAATAAAACACTACCGAGTTCAAATGGGGAACCATCATTGGGGATATCGAAGTCCTTGTATAAGCCCGGTCTTAAGAAGGAACTTCTTTCCCTTGAACAAATCAATTAGTGGCTTGGTGTGCTAGGAACACATATGGAGTGGAGGTAGCTAATCTCACAACCCAAAGTATACTTCGCACATGCATGACTAACTTGGAATGATTCGAGAGGAAGCAAAAACAATCTGTCTTGAATTCATGGCGGCAACTTACATCAAATGCACAAGAATTCGAGGAAGTCACTTCTTCCATCCAAGCATAAGCTTCATGAACGGGACACGAAGACATTGCTTACAAAATTTTCAACACTAGGTTGATGTTCGACATGAATCATGGGGGAGACAAAATGCTGCTGATGGGCTCAACAACAAATCATCGGAATTTCCATATCACTGGACTTCCGCCATCATGTGAACACGGTGATAGTATTGGTCAGACCAAAAGATGTAATGGTGTATGCTCGAGGGATCAACCACGAGTAAGACAACATTACGAGTATCGTTGGTACTGATTTGACTTGACAATAGCCCATACTCAAGTCAAAGTTACGACAAGGCAATAGATCCAACAAGCGATCACGAGGACCAATCAATGGAGATATCATCTTTCTTCAACACACACACGCATACGGAAGATATCCCTTAGAGATGAACTAAGTTAAGCAAAGCTTTATCTCCCAACTCTCCAAGTTGTTGCCTAGCTTAACCAACTAGCTCAGGGGTATCCAACACAGATTCTTGGAGAAGGGGGTGGTTACAAGGAACCAAATTTATCACGAGCTCAACATAACAGTCAGGGACAGCCTGGTAATACTTCTGAGAAGATATTCGGAAAATCACGAACCACCGATATGTTACCAAGCTCGAGAACAACCTTGCTTTTTAGGGCAAGATGATATGATCAAAAGAGTGAGGGATTAACACAATCCTAACTCATTGATCGAAGAGTGCACCAGAAATAAGGACTAGGTAGCACGATCAATCTTAGGATGATGATTTGATAACCAACATGCTAAGAATGATGATACTGTCCATTTACTACCAAGCAACTTGTTGCTAGGAGTATTGGTTTCACACATCATGATTCACTTGTTGGCACTCCAGTTGCGACAACACGACACCGAGGAATGAACAATGATGGCGAGAAGTATCACTACGACAAGAATTCATAAGAGAAGGTGCAATTCTCATGATGTTCTTGACATAAAGATGGTAACACTCTAGGTGGAACCGAATCAAAAGCTGGATTGGCATTTTGATCTGCGGAATACAACTGCTTTGACCCAATCCTAGATATGGATGAGGCACTGGAGTTTGTTTCTCCTAGTCATTCCAGAATAGAATGGCTTAACAGACCACAAGGACAATAGGCATCGATGAACACGATCGCACACCTACCCTTGACTATCAATTGACGGATGAAGGTCGAAATATAACTGAAGGGGGACAACTCAAAGGACATATGATTTTCTGAGTTGTGGATGCATAGGTTAGAATGTCGAATCAAGTTCAACAGGTTTCTTCCGGATAACCCATGCAGAGAGGTAGGACTGGCTGAGTCACAATTATGAATGGAGAACTCCTCAAGAGTACTCTGATTGTGATCTTTTGGTTCAAATAACTTCTGCCTTAAATAGTTCATGGTATCTGGAAGAAGGAAATGCCACGGACCTTGAGGACTATCGCAAAGTTACTAATATCCTAAAGGAACTAGCAAACACTATCAACAGGAGGTAAGTAGGGTGAATCTCGGGTTCAAGGACCCAGAAATAGAATACCTACTAACTAAGTGGCATCACGAAATGCTTTCGAGAATGATGGCCAGAATCATCACACCGGGAAACACAAAAACATGGCCATATTGCTAGGTGATACTATAAGACACCTAGGGTCATAATAATAACTCCAACATATATGTCGAGGCAATAGAGTACCTCGACTGACTGGTTAGTGTGCTTATTCTGACCAAAAGGACATCGAAGCGGAAAGAAAGAATTTGCAAATGCATCAGACTATTTAGAGACCTGGGATGACTCAGACAGTATAACGGCTGTAAATGCTCAAAAAGGTTTGAGACATCATGCAAAATGGTGGCATAGCCACTCAACAACATCATATCAAGGTTCCGAAATCAACAGTTAACATACGGATGTAGTAGAAACTGAACTAGGGCTTAAATCCATCAATCCTATAAGTCTCTATCATAGTAACTCGTCATCCTAATAGATAGATGAGAGGCCTAGTTCTTAATCCCGTAGAAAAGAAGAGGATGATTTCGGATCGGAAGGGCATAAGGTAAAGGAGTAAAAAGAGCCTTACGTTCCCTTCCACAATCAATTCCCTTACATAACTAGCGCATTTCTAGACACAACTTGACCCGGTTTGTCTTGGTAATCCCTCTGATGATCGGGCTCGATACCAACGCTGTCGGGACCCGATTCCAAGTCACGTTGACCTAGCCGGTAACACCTCATATCACTTTGCGGCCTCACGCACGGTATTCCCACGGTGTCGCCTTACCATGTCCCGGGACCGTTTGCCTTTTGGCTCACGTATATGATAGTGTCGCTAGCATCCACATGACAGAGAACCCGGGCCGACATGGCTAGTCGTGAACCCAAAGCGGCGCTAACCCATGGGGACAGGCATACATGAATCACATCGAACATGTCGGTCATCAGCGTATGAATCCGGGCTGTAGCACTGGGCTAACAGGACTCTGGTAACCCGGGCTGTAGCAGGCTAGGCAGGACTCGGATACCCCAGCGTGACATTTCCCGAAGGGAACAGACATAGGAACGAAGTGAAACACATGCTTGCGAGTCAAGTGTCCAAAGCAGTAGTCTTTGGGCTAGCAGGACTTCGGTGAACCGGGCAGAAGCGGACTACTATCGCCAGAAGCACTAGACTACATTTCCCCATATGAGAGGCTGCCAAGGATAAACAACTAGATTGTCGGATCCCACACATACCAAGCATTTCAAACATACACACAATATGCTCAATATGTGTAGATACAACATGGCATCACAACATAACTCTACGACTCAAATATTTATTCAATAGGCTCCGAGGAGCGAGATATTACAAACATGCTCTCATGACCCAACATTCAGAGCATACAAGTCAAAACACAAGTGGAAGCTAAACATGTCTGAGTACAGACAACTAAAAATGAAAAAGGCTGAGAAGCCTGACTATCTACCAGATCCTGCCGAGGGCACAAGATCGTAGCTGAGGTATCAAGCTAAACATCGAAGTCCACGCAGAACTACTAGCGAGACTGACGTCTCTCTGCAAAACATGAAATAAGCAAACATGAGTACAAATGTACTCAGCAAGACTTACATCAGAACTAACTACATATGCATCAGTATCAACAAAGGGGGTGGTGGAGTTTGACTGCAGCAAGCCAGGTTTGACTCGGTGGCTATCCTAAACTACGACTGCAAGTAACTCTTTTGAGGTGGCGCACGAGTCCACATATTCACCATATCAATACACCACTATGGATCCGCTCCCGTCTCCCTACGAGGACGCCATCCATAGCACTCACGCTTATCTTGCGCATTTTAGAGTATCCACTTTCACTTGTCTATGAACTGTTATAGGCAACCCAGAAGTCCTTTACCGCGGACACGACTATTCGAATAGATCATATTAACCCTGCAGGGGTGTACTTCTTCACACACGCTCTCGCCACTTACCGCCATGTACACCTCGTGTATCTCGGCAACCTTCAAGCGAAGCTTTGGCGAGGAGTCGGCCACGACCGACTAACCACACAAGTCTCTAGTCCGGGTTTATCGCCTATTTGGGTTCCATCCGCAAGGAGATCCGGCCAGGTGTCGCTCACGGCCCCAAACGATGTGTGCAGGGTTCCCAAGCCCACCTCGACGGTGGTTCTACGCTTGGTACACCGTGCCATGGTGCCTAGTCTGTCCCAAGCCCACATGCATCGGGTGCCACTTGGTAGACTACTAACACTACCTACAAACACCGAAACTAGTTGCAACTCACGGGCCAGATCGGGTTGATTAATAAGTCGAGAGGGGCACTTAAGCATTCCAATGCGTGGTAGTAACTGCTCATGGATCACAAACACGTAACTCAGTTCACGAGGACGGCTGCAATGAGACAACCCACCATGTACTCCTACATGGCCTCTCACATTACCTTTACCAAATCGTGTTCACACACTTAGCTCTCAACGATGGGACATGTTCACACACCTCCGATTCATCCCCGATGAATCAGACCTAACACAACTCTAAGCAATAGCAGGCATGACAAACAAGCATGAATGAGTAGGCACATCAAGGCTCAAACAACTCCTACTCATGCTAGTGGGTTTCATCTATTTACTGTGGAATGATAGGTCATGCAGAGGATAAAGGGGTTCAGCTACCGCGGCAAGTAACAGATGAATCGTTGTCGTCCTAATGCAGTAAAAGATAGTAGGAGCGAGAGAGTGGGATTATATCGGAATGAACAAGGGGGTTTTGCTTGCCTGACACATCCGAAGATAGTATAGTTCTCCATCGGTGTCATCGAACACGTCGTCGGAACGTCGTCTACCGGGAGGGGATAACCGGCAAACAAGAAAGAACACAATCAATGCAATGCAACAATATGATGGATGCATGTGACATGGCAATATGTTGTTGATTGAGCTAATGCATCTAGCAGCAAGTTAAATGAAGTTGGTTTGAATACAAGATTCAAATTCAAACTCCATATGTGGATATTTAAATGCCATTTATATGATTTGTGCTAAACAGCAGCTATAAGTTGTTCTAACATGCATGAAAATGGTACAGATGGATAGATTGGATTTTTACGATCATTTTTCATATATAATTTATCTCATTCTGAGCTACGGTTGAATTTATATGAATTTTAGAAGTTTTAACTATTTTCTGGAATTTTCTAAACCTTTTCTGATTTATTCAAATTTCAGAAAATAGTTACAGCGTCAGCATGACGTCAAGATGACGTCATCAGGTCAACACAGCTGACCGGGGTCAAACCTGACCAGTGGGGTCCACTGGTCGATGACCTGTGTTATTGTGTGGTCGACACGTGGGCCTAGTCAACGGCCACGCGTCGCCAGGTCAAATCTGACGCCTGGGTCCGCTGGTTTTGTTAATTAAACTAACTTAAATCTAACTAGCGGCTTAATTAGGCAGCAGGGCCCACCGTTAGTGTCTGTTAGGATGGGTAATTAACAGAGAATAGCACTAATTACGCCGCCACATCCGCATGCCGGAGTTGGCCAGCGGCGACCTCAAGCCGTGGCGGAGTCTGCTCGGGGTTGAGCTTGTAACACCCCGGATGTAACTTTCCATATTTGTAACTCCAACTCTTGCCATTTTCGGCATTGTGATATGATTTTCCCCTCCGTGGTTGGGTTTTTCTTCATTTTTGCATTTTGTCCATGTCATGCATTTCATATCATGTCATCATGTGCATCTCATTTGCATACGTGTTCGTCTCATGATTCCGAGCATTTTCCCGTTGTCCGTTTTGCAATCCGGCACTCCTATGTCCCTGGCGTCCCCTTTTACGCTTTTTCCGTGAGCGGGTACTAAACTTTCTCGGAATGGACCGAGCCTTGCCAAGTGGCCTTGGTATACCACGGTAGACCCTTGTCATGTTTCGGGTCATTTGGAGCTCGTTTGGTACTCCAACGGTTAACCGCACTCTCGCAAAGGCCTCTTTTAAGTTGCAGCCCAACACCCTTTCAAAACAGCCCAATAACCCATCTAAGTCACTTCCATGCTCTCCGTCGTTCGATCACGATCGTGTGGGCGAAAAACCAGACCTCATTTGGAGCTTCCTAGCTCCTTCTACCTATAAATATGCATCTCCCTCCAAATCCCGGATCAATTCTACCCTAACCCTAGCTCCCGCTCCTCTCCCATGGCCCGGACACGTCCGGATCGGACAGACGTCCGCCGCGCGCATGACCAACGAGGGCTGCCACGTGGCCCCCGGTCCCCAGCTCGCCGCCGACCGCGCCAGGCCCGCGGGGCCCAGCGCCGGCCCTCCCGGCCCGCGCCCGCCGCCCGGCCGATGCCCCGCTCCGCCGCCTCGGCCCGGCCGCCCATCGCCGCCAGCGCCCAACCCGCGGCCCCGGCCGCCCTCCGCCGCCTTGAGCAGCGCCGCCCGCGCCTCCTCCGGCCCCGGCCTCTCCCTCTCCTCCCCGGCCCGAGCTCCGGCGAGCCGCGCCGCCGACTCGGCGTCCGTTCCGGCCGGATCTGAGATCCACCTCGAAGGGTTGACTTTCTCCTTCCCCCCGAATCCTGCAAGTCATTTTTCGGTGATATTTGTTGCATTTTCTTCATGCCATAACTATGCACCCGTGGCTCCGTTTGGGGCGTATAGCATACCAAAATGTTCGCGTCGAAGATTAGATCATTTCATCTCATTGCATCATTTTCATTTGAGCTTATCTTGTTACCCGAAATGCTGTTAGAAGAGGACTATGTGATGTTAGTTTCTGTTTCTTAACAGAACATGCACTTTTGTCATTTTTGCTATGATTGATGTGTGCATCCTATGAATTTGAGTCCTACATGTGTTTTGTAATATGCCATGCCATATTTTCAGGGGTGTATGCCATGTATTTTTTTGATCTCTGTGGTGACTAGCACAAGCATGCAAACTAGGCTTCATGATGTTGCTGATTTCAGCCCTTGTTTTGCTGATATTTTTATGCCATGTTAACTTGATGCTACCGAGAGATCCATGCATATATTGAGATACTTCATTAAGGATGTTTTGAACATATGGTTATTCTCTATCCATCCATGCCTTTGTTTGCAATTATGGAGTGCCTTAGATTGAGTCAATCGAGCTCTACTTTTGCTATAAAATGTTTCCTGGCAGATTGTTTACATGTTATTCAATTTTGCCAAGGTTGTTGTGGTTGATTCGTGTATGCTATGATGTTTTTCTTGCCATGTATGTATTATATGTCATGTCTTCTTGATGTATGTATGCTTAGTTTATCATGAGATGCTCTGTAGTGAGTGCATCGAGCTCTTCAACATGCCTACTTGTTATCTGTTTTTGTCATGCCCTGTTGCTGAATCTGTTAACGGAACTTTCTATATTGACATGGGTGCTATTATATTTTCTGATCCTTTTTGGCTCATGGTCAGTAAGGGACTTTTGTTCTATGCTTTGAGTAGATTCATGCAATGCCTTGTTTTGCTATTATAAGTTCCTGTAGCGTGTCGTTTGCTTGCTCTGAACATTGCTTCCTGATGCTGATTTTCCCATGTTCAGTAATTTCACCAAGTCTGTGAAGCTGATATGTTTTACACTTTTGCCATGCTTTTTTGGACCTGTTATGTTGTGAATTAGCCGTAGCTTAGTGTCCATCTTTTGTCAAGCATCTTGAGTAGATCACTTCCATATGCTTTTCTGGTACGTTTGTGTGAAGTAGCTTAATTGCTTGTTGCTTGCTATGTGGTATCATGCTGTTAATGGCAGATTTGTGCCATTCTTGTTTTGTTTGTCATTTGCAAACCATGCATCTGATTCCGGTGATCTTTATATCGATTCCAACCGAAATCATCTCATCTTTCCAGCGGCATACTTGGTTTGCCAAGTTGATGCCTGGTTCATCATTTTCCTTCCGGAGCACGCATACGCATTGCATATCACATCCCGCATATCATGTCATGTATTGCATCATGTTGCTTGTGCATTGCACCGTGATTTATTGTGGTTACTTTGTTTGTGTTCTTGCTTTGGGTAGAGTCGGGAGACGAGTACGTGAACAAGGAACCTGTTGAGAACGCTTACGAGGATCAAGCTTTCGACAACTCTGAGACCTTTGCAGGCAAGATGACCGTACCCTCGAAATCACTTCTATCTTTGCTATGCTAGTTGCTCGCTCTTTTGCTATGCCTATGCTACGATGCCTATCACTTGCTATATCATTCCACCCATATTGCCATGTCAAACCTCTAACCATCCTTTCCTAGCAAACCGTTGTTTGGCTATGTTACCGCTTTGCTCAGCCCCTCTTATAGCATTGCTAGTTGCAGGTGAAGATGAAGTTTGTTCCTTGTTGGAACATGGAGATGTTGTTCCTTACTCGAACATGTTTACTTGTTGGTGATATCACAATCTATCTGCTATAATTAATGCATCTATATACTTGGTAAAGGGTGGAAGGCTCGGCCTTATGCCTGGTGTTTTGTTCCACTCTTGCCACCCTAGTTTCCGTCATACCGGTGTTATGTTCCTTGATTTTATGCTCCTTTACACGGTTGGGTGATTTATGGGACCCCCTTGACAGTTCGCTTTGGATAAGACTCCAACAGCAAGGCCCAACATTGGTTTTACCATTTGCCACCTAAGCCTTTTTCCCCCGGGTTTTCGCGAGCCCGGGGGTCATGTTTATTTAACCCCCGGGCCAGTGCTCCTCCGAGTGTTGGTCCAAACTAGAGCACCGTGCGGGACCGTCCCTTGGCAACTTGGGTCACGTTGGTACCTGTACGCTTCGCTTATCCGGTGTGCCCTGAGAACGAGATATGTGCAGCTCCTATCGGGATTTGTCGGCACATTCGGGCGGCTTTGCTGGTCTTGTTTTATTGCTGTCGAAATGTCTTGTAGTCCGGGATTTCGAGATTGATCGGGTCTTCGGTAGAAGGAATATCCTTCGTTGACCGTGAGAGCTTATAATGGGCTAAGTTGGGACACCCCTGCAGGGTATTATCTTTCGAAAGCCGTGCCCGCGGTTATGAGGCAGATGGGAATTTGTTAATGTCCGGTTGTAGAAAACCCGTAGTTGACTTAAATTAATACACATCAACCGCGTGTGTAACCGTGATGGTCTCTTCTCGGCGGAGCCCGGGAAGTGAACACGGTGTTGGAGTTATGTTTGACGTAAGTAGTTCAGGATCACTTCTTGATCACTACTAGCTTCATGACCGTGCCTTGCTTCTCTTCTCGCTCTCTTTTGCGAGTGTAGCCACCATATATGCTAGTCGCTTGCTGCAGCTCCACCTCACAACTCTGTCCTTCCTATAAGCTTAAATAGTCTTGATCTCGCGGGTGTGGGATTGCTGAGTCCCGTGACTCACAGATTCTACCAAAACAGTTGCAGTGCCGACGATGCGGCAGGTGTGACGCAACCGAGCTCAAGTGGGAGTTCGACGAGGAACGTGGTCGTTACTATGTGTCTTTCCTGATGATCGATAGTGGAGCTCAGTTGGGACGATCGGGATCTGTGTAGCATTTGGGGTATCTTCTTTTATTTTGGTTCCGTGGTCGGACCTTGAGTGTAATCTGAATGATGGATGTTTATTTATGTATTGCGTGAAGTGGCTAATCGTAAGCCAACTATGTATCTCTTTCCCTTATGTATTACATGGGTTGTGTGAAGATTACCTCACTTGCGACATTGCTTTCAATGCGGTTATGCCTCTAAGTCGTGCTTCAACACGTGGGAGATATAGCCGCATCGAGGGCGTTACAAGTTGGTAATCAGAGCCATCCCCGACTTAGGAGCCCCCTGCTTGATTGTTTGCTGGCGTTGTTGAGTCTAGAACAAAAATGTTTTGAGTCTTAGGATTATATATATATCGGAGAGTAGGATTCTTTTTACTCCCCAGTCCCTTCGTCGCTCTGGTGAGGTCTCTTGACATAGAAGTTTTGACTCTCCTCTCCTCAAATTTCACTAAAAAAATTTTTAGGATCACGCGGGTATCTTGGAATCGTTCCGATGGTTTTGTGACGAGAACATTGTTCTTGGTGCCTCGACATTTAGGGGTTGTGGCGGTGTCCCGGGGAGTTGAGCTCCGAGGTGTTGTCGTCACAATTTTATCGTTGCAGTTACGGAATACACGAGTTTTGCCGACATCGAAAATCTCTTTTGTACAGTTGTTGGTGAGATAACCCGATAACCCAAAGATCTTGGGGCGAGCTCGGGAGTATTGCCATGACTTCGTATAACGGATGCTTTTGAAAGTCGAGGTACACGATTTCCGAAGGTTTCTTGGTTATGTGTTGACGGATGGATACAATTTGGATCTAGGTATTGTTAGTTTGGGTGATATATTTTGTGTCCCTGTATCCCCAACACCAGATTGCATAACTAGAAAGTTTCGGGAGTTTATAGGTGGGATTCAAGTAGCTCCTAGCATTTCTTCCCGCAGATATTTGGTTTGTGATTGGGTAATCCTTACCACTTATTTGTTCCAGTCGTACCTTGTTATTTTTTTTCATCAACCCTTAATCAAGTGGCTTCTCACCTTAATGGACGTGTGATGATAGTTTTTGGAATTCATTCGTTCATCCTTGTTCGAATGTTTATTGTGAAGACTATGTGTTGCAATTTCTATCCGTTGATTCAACTTGTCTATCTGTCTATCAAAGTGCTAACGGATGTCACCCTCTTCAGGATGGCTCCGCCAACGCGTCTGACTCCGGATCGCAATGATGAGAGTCAGTCGAACCCTCCACCTCCACCTCCGACGCCGGAGGCATGGCAAGCTAACATGGCAGCCACCAATGCCAATGCTCAGATGATTTTGCAGCTCTTGCAAGAGCGTACCCAAGGGCAAGGCAATCAAGGAAATCAAGGTCAAGGCAACAACCAGCCGCACTTTGCTACTCTCAGTCAGTTCCTCGCTAATCAGCCGAAGTCTTTCAGTTTCTGTGTCGAGGCCACAGACGCCGACGATTGGCTTGTGGACATCTGCAAACATTTTGAATGTAGCAATGTCAGACCTGAGGACTTTGTCAAGTTTGCTTCGTTTCAACTCAAGGACCAAGCTGCTGAGTGGTACCAGCAATACAAAGATTCCAGAGGAGGTCGTGTCATTACCTGGGATGAGTTCCGCCGAGATTTCAGAGCTCACCACATTCCGAAAAGTGTTGTTGAGAGCAAGCGTGAGGAGTTCCGCAATCTCAAGCAAGGCAACATGTATGTGTATCAATACAATATCCAGTTCCAGAACTCGCCGCTTCGCTAAGCAAGGCGTCCACGATGAAAAGAGTATGATCTATCAATTCAGAGGTGGTCTCGAGAGAAGATCTGCAATTAGCTCTCGTGCTTTTGAGCCGAAAAGTATGATGAATTCTACAACATGGCCTTTGAAGCAAGAAGCTGCCCAGCTCAAATGTGAGGCTTCTAAGAAAAGAATCAGGGATGCAGTTCGGTCTTCTTCTTCCTCTCAAGTGGCAGCTAAGCGGCAGAAGTTCTACCTTCCTCCTCCTCCGTTCCGTCGGCCTTATCGTGAGAAGAACTCGGTGGTCATGGATCTTCCCACCCACCCAACCCAAAGCTATCGAACAAGTCTAATTCTCAAGCTCCAAGGTCAAATGCTCCTTATCATCGTCCGCTCTCGTGAGGTGACTTGCAACAAATGTCGGCAGAAAGGTCACTATGCGAACAAATGCTTCAACCAAAGGCGCCTTCCGCCTCCTCCTCTGTGAGATCTTCCGGCAATGCGGTGGTCAAGCATAATCCCAAGTCCGCAAAGGTGAACATGATGAATGCAGCTCAAGCGGAGGATTCTTCCGATGTGATATTGGGTAATCTCTCGATTAATGATATTCCTGCAAAAGTCTTATTTGATCCGGTGCATCGCATTGTTTCATGTCAAGATCGTTCTTTGCAAAGAATGATTTTACTTGGTCTTACCTGGATAAACCTTTGGGTGTTGTTTCTCCGGGGAAGTCTATGAGAGCCAACTCAATAGTTCATGATGTCTCTATCAAGATGGGCGACTATAGATTCCTGGCTAAACCATTTGTCCTTGGTGACTTGGATATTGATCTTATTCTCGGGATGGACTGGCTTTCTCAGCACAGAGCTCAGCTTGATTGTGCTGCCAGGGAAATTCAATTGACACACTCTTCTGAGGATGTGATCATCTATGCCGCTCGTGATGAAACCATTCGGTTGTTTTCTCTCAATGAGAAGGGCGAATTGGATGCTATCTCTCGATTCCAGTCGTTTGTGAGTACCAAGATGTCTTTCGGAAGAGCTTCCAGGATGCCTCCTCACCGGCCGATTGAGTTCGTTATCGATCTTGAGCACGGCACTTTGAACCCGCTTGCAAGCGTCCATACAAGCTTGGACCTAATGAGCTGAAGGAATTGAAGAAGAAGCTCGATGAACAAGAGCGTCTGGGTTTGATCGAGACCGAGTTCATCTCCTTGGGGTTGTGGTTTTCTTTTTGTCCAGAAGAAGGATGGCACGGACCGACTGTGCGTCGATTACCGTCCATTGAATAAGAAGACAATCAAGAACAAGTACCCACTTCCCAACATCAATGAGCTTTTCGAGCAACTCAAAGGTGCTAAAGTGTTCTCCAAGCTTGACCTTCGTATGAGTTATCATCAGATTCGCATTCGTGAACAAGACATTCCCAAGACAGCATTCAGAACAAGCTTTGGTTCTTATGAATATCTTGTCATGTCTTTCGCCTTGTCAATGCTCCTCCAACATTCTCTCGAATGATGAACTTCATCTTCAACCCCTACACCAATGAATTCGTCTTGGTCTATCTTGATGATATTTTGGTCTTCTCCAATAATAAGAAGGATCATGCCAAACATTTGCGATTGGTGCTAGACAAGCTCAGAGAGTATCAATTCTATGCGAAGTTTTCCAAATGTGAATTTTGGCTTGATGAAGTGCTTTATCTTGGTCACATCATCTCCGCCAAGGGCATCGCTGTTAATCCTGAGAAGGTGTCCGCAGTTGTGAATTGGGAACCTCCTCAGAATGTCAAGCAGCTCCATGATTTTCTTGGTCTTGCAAGCTATTGTCAAGATTCGTTGAGAACTTCTCCAAGATTGCAAAGCCTCTTTCCAACCTCCTCCGAAGCATGTGAAGTATGTCCGGTCTCCCCGAGTGTGACGTTGCTTTCAATACTCTCAAAGAGAAAATCGTCACAGCTCTGTCTTGACTCCTCCTGATGAATCCAAGCCATTTGAGGTTTTCTGTGATGCTTCTCTTCAAGGTCTCAGTGCTGTGTTAATGCAAGAGAAGAGAGTTGTGGCCTATACCTCTCGTCAGCTGAAGCCCAACGAAAAGAATTACCCCACTCATGATCTTGAGTTGGCGGCAGTTGTCCATGCATTGATAACATGGAGACATCTCTTGTTGGGAAGGAAAGTGGACATTTTCACCGATCACAAGAGCCTCAAGTATATCTTCACTCAACCCAACCTCAACCTCGAGCAAACTCGATGGGTCGAAATGATTCAAGAGTACAACCCAAGTATTGAATATACTCCAGGCAAGGCCAATGTCATTGCAGATGCTTTGAGCAGGAAGGCTTATTGCAACAATTTAATCCTCAAGCCCTTCCAACCGGATCTTTGTGAAGCTTTCCGCAAGCTGAATCTTCAAGTTGTTCCTCAAGGCTTTCTTGCCAACCTCATAATCTCTCCTACTTTGGAAGATCAGATTCGTGAGGCTCAACTCCTGGATACCATGGTGAAAAAGGTGAAATGTGGTATCGACAAGGGCATTTCCAAGTACAAGTGCTTCCACATTGATGACAAAGATACTCTTTTCTTTGAGGACCGGATTGTGGTTCCTAAGGGTGATCTACGTAAAGTCATTATGAACGAGGCGCACAATTCCCTTCTATCCATTCATCCTGGAAGTACGAAGATGTACCATGACCTCAAGCAGTCATATTGGTGGACTCGAATGAAGCGAGAAATTGCTCAATTCTTGAATGAGTGTGATGTCTCTGAAGAGTGCAAGCCGAACACCAAAGACCAGCTGGTCTCCTCCAACCTCTTGCTATTCCAGAATGGAAGTTTGATCATATCGAAATGGACTTCGTGACTGGATTTCCAAAGTCCAAGCGTGGAAATGATGCTATCTTCGTTGTCATTGACAAGCTTACTAAAGTGGCTCATTTTCTTCCAATCAAAGAATCTATCACAGCAGCTCAGTTGGCGAGCTATACACCTCGAAATTGTCTCCTTGCACGGCATTCCACAATTGATCTCTTGAGACCGTGGCAGCATCTTTACCTCCAAGTTTTGGGATTCTTTTGAGGAAGGCCATGGGCACCAACATTCGTTTCAAAGACAGCTTTCCACCCTCAAACAAGTGGCCAAGTCAAGCGAGTCAATCAAATCCTCGAAGATATGCTCAGGGCTTGTGTCACTTCCTTCGGTATGAAGTGGGAAGATTGTCTTCCATATGCCGAGTTCTCCTACAACAACAGCTTCCAAGCGAAGTTCGGGCAAGGCCCCATTCGAAATTCTCTATGGCGAAAGTGCCGTACTCCTCTCAATTGGTCCGAGATAGGTGAACGCCAACTTCTTGGCAACGACTTGATCACGAAGCGAAGAAATGTGCAAAGTCATTCGTGAGAATCTCAAAGCCGCATAATCGCGCGGAAGAGCTATTATGATGACAAGCACCGTGATGTGGCTTTTGAAATCGGAGACCATGTCTACCTCCGCGTCTCTCCAATGAAAGGCACTCGTCGCCCGGTATCAAAGGAAGCTTGCCCCTAGATACGTGGGTCCTTTCAAGATCATTGGCAAAAGAGGCGATCTCGCCTATCAACTTGAGCTCCCGTCCAACTTCGCGAACGTGCACGATGTGTTTCACGTGTCACAGCTTCGCAAGTGCTTCAAGACTCCTGAGCGTACCATCAACTTTGAAGAAATTGACCTTCAAGAAGATCTCTCTTATCATGAGCACCCCGTTGCTATTCTTGAAGAAACCGAGCGCAAGACTCGCAACAAGTCAATCAAATTCCTAAAAGTTAAGTGGTCACACCATTCCGACCGAGAAGCCACACAGGGCGCGAGGATCACCTCCGTTCCGAATATCCGGAGTTCTTTCAGTCCTAGATCTCGGGCCGAGATCCTCTTGTAGTGGTGGAGTGTTGTAACACCCCGGATGTAACTTTCCATATTTGTAACTCCAACTCTTGCCATTTTCGGCATTGTGATATGATTTTTCCCTCCGTGGTTGGGTTTTTCTTCATTTTTGCATTTTGTCCATGTCATGCAATTCATATCATGTCATCATGTGCATCTCATTTGCATACGTGTTCGTCTCATGATTCCGAGCATTTTCCCCGTTGTCCGTTTTGCAATCCGGCACTCCTATGTCCCCCGGCGTCCCCTTTTACGCTTTTTCCGTGAGCGGGTACTAAACTTTCTCGGAATGGACCGAGCCTTGCCAAGTGGCCTTGGTATACCACCGGTAGACCACCTGTCAAGTTTCGGGTCATTTGGAGCTCGTTTGGTACTCCAACGGTTAACCGCACTCTCGCAAAGGCCTCTTTTAAGTTGCAGCCCAACACCCTTTCAAAACAGCCCAATAACCCATCTAAGTCACTTCCATGCTCTCCGTCGTTCGATCACGATCGTGTGGGCGAAAACCGCACCTCATTTGGAGCTTCCTAGCTCCTTCTACCTATAAATATGCATCTCCCCCTCCAAATCCCGGATCAATTCTACCCTAACCCTAGCTCCCCGCTCCTCTCCCCGCGCCGGACACGTCCGGATCGGACCGGACGCGTCCGCCGCCGCGCCCGCAGCCAACCAGGGGCTGCCACGTGGCCCTGGTCCCAGCTTCGCCGCCGCGCTAGGCCCTTGAGGCCCAGCGCCTGCCCTCAACCAGCGCCCGCCGCCGGCCGCTGCCCGCTCCGCCGCCTCGGCCCGGCCGCCCGCCGCCCGGCCGCCCACCACCGCAGCCGCCGCCCAACTGCCGGCCTCACAAGCGCCGCCGCGCCTCCTCCGACCTCGGCCTCTCCCTCTCCTCCCCGGCCCGAGCTCCGGCGAGCCGCGCCGCCGCCTCGGCTTCCGTTCCCGCCGGATCTGAGATCCACCTCGAAGGGTTGACTTTCTCCTTCCCCCCGAATCCTTTAAGTCATTTTTGGGTGATATTTGTTGCATTTTCTTCATGCAATAACTCTGCACCTGTGGCTCCGTTTGGGGCGTATAGCATACCGAAATGTTCGGCTCGAAGATTAGATCATTTCATCTCATTGCATCATTTTCATTTGAGCTTATATTGTTGCCCGAAATGCTGTTAGAAGAGGACTATGTGATGTTAGTTTCTGTTTCTTAACAGAACATGCACTTTTGTCATTTTTGCCATGATTGATGTGTGCATCCTATTAATTTGAGTCCTACATGTATTTTGTAATATGCCATGCCATATTTCCAGGGCTCTATGCCATGTATTTTTGTGATCTCTGTGGTGACTAGCACAAGCATGCAAACTAGGCTTCATGATGTTGCTGATTTCAGCCCCTGTTTTGCTGATATTTTTATGCCATGTTAACTTGATGCTACCGAGAGATCCATGCATATATTGAGATACTTAATTAAGGATGTTTTGAACATATGGTTATTCTCTATCCATACATGCCTTTGTTTGCAATTATGGAGTGCCATAGCTTGAGTCAATCAAGCTCTACTTTTGCTATAAAATGTTTCCTGGCAGATTGTTTACATGTTATTCAATTTTGCCAAGGTTGTTGTGGTTGATTCGTGTATGCTATGATGTTGTTCTTGCCATGTATGTATTCTATGCCATGTCTTCTTGATGTATGTATACTTAGTTTATCATGAGATGCTCTGTAGTGAGTGCATCGAGCTCTTCAACATGCCTACTTGTTATCTGTTTTTGTCATGCCCTATTGCTGAATCTGTTAACGAAACTTGCTATGTTGACATGGGTGCTATTATATTTTCTGATCCTTTTTGGCTCATGGTCAGTAAGGGACTTTTGTTCTATGCTTTGAGTAGATTCATGCAATGCCTTGTTTTGCTATTATAAGTTCCTGTAGCGTGTCGTTTTCTTGCTCTGAACATTGCTTCCTGATGCTGATTTTCCCATGTTCAGTAATTTCACCAAGTCTGTGAAGCTGATATGTTTTACACTTTTGCCATGCTTGTTTGGACCTGTTATGTTGTGAATTAGCCGTAGCTCAGTGTTCATCTTTTGTCAAGCATCTTGAGTAGATCACTTCCATATGATTCTATGGTACGTTTGGGTGCAGTAGCTTAATTTCTTGTTGCTTGCTATGTGGTATCATGCTGTTAATGTCAGATTTGTGCCATTCTTGTTTTGCTTGTCATTTGCAAACCGTGCATCCGATTCCGGTGATCTTTATATCGATTTCAACAGAAATCATCTCATCTTTCCAGCGGCATACTTGGTTTGCCAAGTTGATTCCTGGTTCATCATTTTCCTTCCGGAGCACGCATACGCATTGCATATCACATCCCGCATATCATGTCATGTATTGCATCATGTTGCTTGTGCATTGCACCGTGATTTATTATGGTTTCTTTGTTTGTGTTCTTGCTTTGGGTAGAGCCGGGAGACGAGTACGTGAACGAGGAACCTGTTGAGAACAGCTACGAGGATCAAGCTTTCGACAACTCTGAGAACTTTGCAGGCAAGATGACTGTACCCTCGGAATCACTTCTATCTTTGCTATGCTAGTTGCTCGCTCTTTTGCTATGCCTATGCTATGATGCCTATCACTTGCTATATCATGCCACCTGTATTGCCATGTCAAACCTCTAACCATCCTTTCCTAGCAAACCGTTGTTTGGCTATGTTACCGCTTTGCTCAGCCCTCTTATAAGCGTTGCTAGTTGCAGTGAAGATGAAGTTTGTTCCTTGTTGGAACATGGAGATGTTGTTCCTTCTTTGGAACATGTTTACTTGTTGGGGATATCACAATACATCTGCTATAATTAATGCATCTATATACTTGGTAAAGAGTGGAAGGCTCGGCCTTATGCCTTACACGGTTGCCACCCTCGTTTCCGTCATACCGGTGTTATGTTCCTTGATTTCGCGTTCCTTACACGGTTGGGTGATTTATGGGACCCCCTTGACAGTTCGCTTTGGATAAGACTCCTCCAAAGAAGGCCCAACATTGGTTTTACCATTTGCCACCTAAGCCTTTTTCCCCGGGTTTCGCGAGCCCGAGGGTCATCTTTATTTAACCCCGGGCGGTGCTCCTCCGAGTGTTGGTCCAAACTAGAGCACCGTGCGGGACCGTCCCTTGGCAACTTGGGTCACGTTGGTACCTGTACGCTTCGCTTATCCGGTGTGCCCTAAGAACGAGATATGTGCAGCTCCTATCGGGATTTGTCGGCACATTCGGGCGGCTTTGCTGGTCTTGTTTTATTGCTGTCAAAATGTCTTGTAGTCCGGGATTCCGAGACAGATCGGGTCTTCTCGGTAGAAGGAATATCCTTCGTTGACCGCGAGAGCTTATAATGGGCTAAGTTGGGACACCCCTGCAGGGTATTATCTTTCGAAAGCCGTGCCCGCGGTTATGAGGCAGATGGGAATTTGTTAATGTCCGGTTGTAGAAAACCCGTAGTTGACTTAAATTAATACACATCAATCAAGGCGTGTAACCGTGATGGTCTCTTCTCGGCGGAGCCCGGGAAGTGAACACGGTGTTGGAGTTATGTTTGACGTAAGTAGTTCAGGATCACTTCTTGATCACTACTAGTTTCACGACCGTGCCTTGCTTCTCTTCTCGCTCTCTTTTGCGAGTGTAGCCACCATATATGCTAGTCGCTTGCTGCAGCTCCACCTCACAACTCTGTCCTTCCTATAAGCTTAAATAGTCTTGATCTCGCGGGTGTGGGATTGCTGAGTCCCAGTGACTCACATATTCTACCAAAATAGTTGCAGGTGCCGACGATGCGGTGGTGGTGACGCAACCGAGCTCAAGTGGGAGTTCGACGAGGAACGTGGTCGTTACTATGTGTCTTTCACGATGATCAGTTGTGGAGCCCAGTTGGGACGATCGGGGATCCGTGTAGCATTTGGGGTATCTTCTTTTATTTTGGTTCCGTGAGTCGGACCTTGAGTGTAATCTGAATGATGGATGTTTATTTATGTATTGCGTGAAGTGGCATTTGTAAGCCAACTATGTATCTCTTTCCCTTATGTATTACATGGGTTGTGTGAAGATTACCTCACTTGCGACATTGCTTTCAATGCGGTTATGCCTCTAAGTCGTGCTTCGACACGTGGGAGATATAGCCGCATCGAGGGCGTTACAGAGCTACAGGTGATGGTTTTGAGCGTGGTTTGCAGCTACGGGACGCTGGCAGTGAGGCGCATCCGGTGGAGGCCGCGTGGTGTCTTTGGTGTGTGGCAGCGGCGGCGAGCAAGCGGCCGCCGGAGTTCGGGAATCCAAGCTTTAGGCGTTACGGGGCACGGCGGGCGCGGCCGATGGCTCTACTGGTTGCTGGGATCACCAGGAACACGCGGAGGCAACAAGCGCAGGTGGAGGAGCTCGGGAGCACGAAGCTCATCGTCCATGGCTGCGGCCGGAGCTCGTGTTCGGTGGGACAGCTAGCTAGTGGACGAAATCAAGTGCACGGAGTGAGGGGAAGAGAAGAGGAGCTCACGAGGAGTCGATTGGAGCAGACGGCGAGCTCGAGGGAGGTCGGACGGCGACGTAGTGAAGCCGGCGATCTCGGGCGGCTGGAGATGGGGAAGACGGCGTGGGCGGCGATGCAGGGCTCCCGGCGTTGTCTTGGAGTCGTCCGAGCTTGCGTGGGTTGCCGGAGAGGTAGCTGGAGTCTGGGCGGAGCTCGGGGGCACGGCCACGGGGCAAGGGGACGGCGGTGGTCACGGTGGCTGCAAGCGGCAACGACGGCAACGCTCGGTTGCGCGCGAGAGAGAGGGTTAGAGGAGGGGTGAGAGCAGAGAGTAACGGGGAGAGGCAGAGAGGGGTCCAGGGCGGCGACGAGGGAAGGATCGGGGCTCCCAGGTGGAAGCAGGAGGTGGCCGAAGCCGCACGCGCGCGCGCCACGCCTCTCCTCTGCCTACTGGCTGAAGGAAGAAGACGGGCGTGCCCCTGTGGGCTGGGCCGCCAAGTGGACTGGCCAGGTGGGCTGCCCAGGTGAGTGCCAGGTAAGGTTGCTCTGTTTTATTTTCTGTTATGTTTTCTGTTGTTTAATATTCTGCCACTGTTCAAAATTCAAACAATTTCAAAACAGTGACAAAACCCTTTGAATAATTTTATGTTGCAGAATGGACATTTCCAGATGCACATAAAATGTTTCAAAGATATTTGAAATTATATTCTAGTTATATGAATATAACTCAAATTCAAATAGCTATTGATTTAAATTCACAGTCCAAAAAATAAATCCTTAGAAATGTTCCTAAATTATGGTTTGATATATAGCTCTTGCCAAAATTATCAAACATTGCAAAAGGACATCTTGGAAACAAAGAATGAGATTTCCAGAGTTCTTTTCCCTTCTTTTATTTAAGTTTTTGAGGCTTCCACTTTCCTCAATTCCAAGTTTCAGAAATTTAGACATGATGCATGAGTGCTCTATGATGCAACTAATACAAGCAATAATCTAGGGCTGTGACAGGGATTGGTACTAGTAGGTTGCTAGTAGTGTTGATTACTCCTTGTAGTTGATGCTAGTTGGTTTATTTGGTGGAAGATCATATGTTCAGATCCTATATGCATATTAATACCGCTCTGATAATGAACATGAATATGCTTTGTGAGTAGTTACGTTTGTTCACGAGGACATGGGAGAAGTCTTGCTATTAGTAGTCATGTGAATTTGGTATTAGATTCGATATTTTGATGAGGTGTATGTTGTCTAGCCTCTAGTGGTGTTATGTGAACGTCGACTACATAACACTTCACCATTATTTGGGCCTAGAGGAAGGCATTGGGAAGTAATAAGTAGATGATGGGTTGCTAGAGTGGCAGAAGCTTAAACCCTAGTTTATGCGTTGCTTCGTAATGGGCTGATTTGGATCCATATGTTTCATGCTATGGTTAGGTTTACCTTAATACTTTTGTTGTAGTTGCGGATGCTTGCAATAGAGGTTAATCATAAGTGGGATGCCTGTTCAAGTAAGAACTGCACCCAAGCACCGGTCCACCCACATATCAAATTATCAAAGTACCGAACGCGAATCATATGAACGTGATGAAAACTAGCTCGACGATATTCCCATGTGTCCTCAGGAGCGCTTTTCCTTATATAAGAGTTTGTCCAGGCTTGTCCTTTGCTACAAAAAGGATTGGGCCACCTTGCTGCACTTTATTTACTTTTGTTACTTGTTGCTTGTTACAAATTATCCTATCAGAAAACTATCTGTTACCACTTCTTTCAAAGACTGCAGAGAAGACCTTGCTGAAAACCGCTTATCATTTCCTTCTGCTCCTCGTTGGGTTCGACACTCTTACTTATCGAAAGGACTACGATAGATCCCCTATACTTGTGGGTCATCACACTACTTTCAAGAGTGTTCAATTACAGTAGCCTCGAAAGTGCCACTAAATGATATAATAAACAACCGCGACGCCATGGGCCGGACTGCCAAATGGGCCATTGAGCTCCTCTGTTCGACATAACATATAAACCTCGGCGAGCCATTAAGTCGCAGGTATTGGCCGATTTTGTCGCCGAATGGACAGAAGCCAAACTCCCTAAAGAGTGCGACGCGTACTCCAATTGGATTATGCACTTCGACGGCTCTAAAATGCTGGATGGTCTGGGGGCTGGCGTTGTCCTAACGTCCCCTACCGGAGATACAGTCCAATATGTACTCCAAATACTGTACACAGACTCCAACAATGCAGCCAAATACGAGGCCCTGTTACATGGTCTCCGGATGGCAGTTTCCATGGGCATTCGACCCCTGGAGGTGCGTGGGGACTCGAACCTCGCAATATCCCAAATAAATGGAGACTTCGACGCCAAGGATCCGAATATGGCGGTTTATCGCAACGCCGTCCTCAAGATGTCAGCTCGGTTCGAGGGGCTCGAATTCCACCATGTGGCTCGGGAAAACAATCAGGCGGCGGATATCCTCGCCCGTATCGGTGCTAAGCGCGATGCGGTCCCGCCCAACATCTTCTTGGAAAGACTATTCAAGCCATCCGTGGTATGGGAAGGGGACGCCGGTAACAATAGTCCGGACCTGGCCACGACGCCAGATACCGAACACTCTGACATAATCGGAGGCCCCACTGCCGAAATAACACCTTCAGCCCACGTAATAATGGCCGTCATCTCCCCATGGATTGAACCATTCCTGGCCTACATAACCAGACAGGAACTTCCAGAGGACCAAAATGAGGCACGCTGCATTGTGTGGCGATCTAAAGCCTACAAGGTCCACGAAGGAGAGCTTTATAAGAAAAGCACCACCGGAGTCCTCCAAAGGTGCATCTCCAAAGAGGAAGGGTGGAAGCTTCTGGCAAAAATACATGCCGGACTCGGCGGCCACCACGCTGCAGCCCGGGCCCTCGTAAGTAAGGCCTTCCGTACATGATTCTATTGGCCAACGGCCCGGGCAGATGCACAGGACTTGGTCCAACGCTGCGTCAGTTGCCAGCCTTTTGCAAACCAAAGCCACATGCCGCCCACCGCCCTACAAACAATCCCTATTACCTGGCCCTTTGCGGCCTGGGGGCTTGACATGGTTGGACCCCTTAAAGGAGGAACCCATAAGAAAAAATACTTACTGGTCATGGTGGATAAATTCACCAAATGGATAGAAGCCAAACCCATTAAAATGGCCGAATCCGGACCGGTGATAGACTTCATATCCGGGGTTGTATGCCATTATGGCGTCCCCCACAGCATCATCACTGACAACGACACGAACTTCACTGCCGACGAGGTAAAACTATGGTGCGGCAACATGGGCATCAAGCTCGATTATGCTTCTGTCTATAAACCACAAACTAACGGTCAAGTCGAGCGAGCAAATGGTCTTATCATGAGCGGCATCAAACCCAGATTAGTGTGGTCCTTAAAGGAATCTAACACGCACTGGGTAGAGGAGCTCGACTCCGTACTCTGGGGGCTGCGGATCATGCCGAATCGCACTACCGGATACACACCGTTTTTTATGGTGTACGGCGCAGAGGCGGTTCTGCCCTGGGACATAATTCATGACTCACCTCGAGTGCGCATGTATGAAGAAAGAGAGGCCGAGCTCGATCGGCAGGACAGTTCGGACGCCCTCGAGGAGGAGCGTGACGTGGCAAAAGCACGTTCCACATTCTATCAGCAACAGGCTCGAAGGTACCAAAGCAGAGAAGTACGGGCCAAAACTTATAACGTTGGCGAGTTAGTTCTACGCCTGTCGGAGAAGAAAAAGAACAAGCTCAAGCCCAAATGGGAAGGTCCCTTCATTATCGACCAAGTTCTGACCGGTGGAGCGTACCGTCTACGGGATGCATCAAACAATCGACTTGAGCCAAACCCATGGAACGCTGCCAGACTCCGAAGATTCTACGCCTAGTGCCGGACTCTATGTTCGTCTCCTTACCCCTGTCCATTTTTTTGCATATACGTTATATGTCTTCTCTCTCTTTTTTCTCCTTTATCCCCACAGCCTTAAAAGGCTAATTTGTGTCACACAATCTTGATGCGCTAACCGCGCTCATTATACCTGGGGGCTTCTTACACAGAAGCTTAATTATTTTTCTGGGCTTCATGCCCCGCACATGTGTTATTCTTACGCATGTACCTTTTTTCGCCATTATATGCATCGATATGACTTAAGTTTTGGCCAAGCTGGGTTGCCTGGCTCTTGTGTTTATGCCCTACGTTCTCGTTAATTCGGCTAGGGCATAAGGGGAGCACCTCTGCGATTGTTACTGCCGGGTCAGCCGGATGTGTACCTCAGGCTGGGTGAAGCCGAAAGCTAGCGTTCTTAAGGGAATATTCGGTCGGTGAACAAAAGATGACATTTATTTATTTTTTCCACTTGCCCCCAGATGTTTTTTACCTGCGTTCCTTCTCACAATTCGGACATGCACATTAGGGCATGTGTACCCAGGGAAAGGAACCCTTAATGGAACTATTCTCCCTGGAAGATGTTTCTTACTATCTATGTAATATAACATAACTAGTTGGGTTCTCTTCTGTTCAAGCACTTATGACCCCTACGCCTGGTCTCCACGCATACCCCGGTTTTCACATAACTGAGCGGGTATTCGGATACACTCCGGACTATCGGGTCCCGAGGTCCAAGCGAACAGGTCTGCCATGACAAATGATTTAAAATCCAGCTAGAGACATTCTACATGTCATTTAAATTACGCAGTCACTTAGACTGATTAAATTCTTCTTCTATACCATCCAACAGGCTGTCTAGCCTACAATCCTGTTGGGAATACTTTGCGGCTAATTCTATTTGGTGGTACACCAAACTGACAGGGATCTCTTTTCCATCGGGCCCCACAGGTCCGACCTCGGCCATGTGGTTTGGGTCAGCCTTGGTATACCGCGTCTTCACCATGGCACAGGCTTCCCTGGCACCTTGACGGCAGGCCGATATCTTCCATAATCAGAAACGCCGCCGCGCTCCCTTGAGCTTCTCTGCAAGCTCTCCAATGCCTTCGGGCAGGGAGACGGATGGCCACAAGGCCTGGGCAATACCTTTCATCACCTGCCGAACTTGTTCGTGCAGTTGTGAGAGTTCTGGTAGAAGATCACCCGCAGACCCGGGCATCTCCTCCGCGGGACGACCCGTCGGCATACCTACAGACACAACTCTATTAGGCGGCTTCTTCGCCGAACTCTTTTTAAAGTTCGTTCAAGCACTCACTGAAAATGCCACGTCGAAGTCGCTTATTCTCCTTCACGGAGTCCGATAGCTGGGCACGGACATCCTTTAGTTGCACACTCAGCTGGGTATTGGCATCTTGGAGATTATTTTTCTCCTGAATGACGCCACAGAAGCACGCGCCGCCAAAGATTTAGCTGTCGATCGGCACGTTGCGCATCCCCTGGCATGGCGTCCGGATTTGCTCCGGAGTCATCTGCACCATCTATCGTTAGAATAGCATGCACGCCGCTTACTCTCCAGTACCTGCCATTCTTTGCAATAGAAATAATAGTTACCAGCGGGGCCTTCTTGGACTCCTTTCTTGCGGCAACTGCGGCCTGAAGTTGGGCTTTGCATTCTTCTAGCTCTTGAGACAATTGGGTATTCTTCTCTGTAAGTACCTGCACAAATAACGATCCTTAAATCAGTTGTGCCAACTGTTTCAAGTCTCAGGGGCTACTGATATATATAATCATCAATTTTTCTTACCCGTATATCCTTTACATACTGATCCATGGCTCTGGCAAGACCATTTTGAGCAACACGGATGTACGCGTCTCCTGAGTTAAAGGCATCAAAAGCCTCTTGGGAGAAACAAGCGTCTCGGAGTACGGCCCGGCGACGCCTGTGATTCATGGCGCTCTCCACTCTGGAATTTGCAGCGGATATTTTATCCGCATCCTCCGCCTCTGTGTCTGGCCACGGAACCCTGCTAGTAGAGGCGTGATCGGCGACCTCTCCGGATATAGTCCGGCGGGCGCTTTTCCTTCATCGAAACATGGGTGTTATTATGTTTTAAAATATGATGGTCACGGAGTGAGGCTTTGTATAATACCTCTGTGCTACCGTATCCGTCTGGACTGCCTTCCTTTTCAGCCTGCCCGGCTTCAGCGCCCCTCGTTGGCGATTCACCACGGGCTCAGCATGGTGTTCCGAGGGTCTTCCCTGTAAAACACCGTACGGATACGGTAGGTGAAGTGCGTAAAAAGGGATGCTTCTCAAAGGGTGGGACTCTGGTCTCACTTACCCGCAAGGCTGGGAGTGGCCCAGGATAGTCGGCTATAATAGCCACCATGGCCTCATCGCAGCTTAATTGATAGAATATCCTGTCAATCAGCTCCACAAATATGTCCGGATCCTCTTTTAGGCTGGCATCAAGGGACCATTCAGGATCCTCTAGTTATGGAGGTAGGCTGTTGATCTCCCTTACAGCCTTACGCAGCTCCTGCGATGAACTGGCGGGATAAAATATTTATTGCAAAAATACGGAAAGGATAGGTATAAAAAGTGGTAGCTTACCCAGCTCGGAGGATTGTACATGGAGAATCCATCCCGTGGCTTGATGCGGAGGAACTCCTCTTCTTCTCCCTTGTACAAACCAGACAATTTTTTTTCTAGAACAGCAACTGAGTCCGACCCCTTACGACTGCAGCGGGTGGCATCATCTTCCCCACTGAAGTGCCACATGGGGTGGCCTCGATATTGAAGTGGCTGCACCCCCCGCATAATGCATATCGACATGACCTCGGTTATGGTCAGTCTTGATTTGGGCAACACCTTTATCCGGCCCATCAGGTATAAAACGTCTCTGTCATCTTCCTCCTGAGGGCTCCGTGGTCGCCAGTTTAGGCGCTTCTTCAAAGGGGCATTAACAAACTCAGGAAGGCCAATCCGAATGGTTTTGGAGTATTGACGACAAATGTGGTTGAGGGACTAATGCGTTTGTGAGAATTGCAGGATAACGCAGGTAGTGTCCCTCATTGATTCGGTTTACCTCTAGGAGACGACCCCTAAAATATATGAAGACATTGAAGACAATGGTGGTATGTGAAGATATTCACATTGAAGACTATGACATGAGAAGACATTGAGTGAAGACTATGGAGCCAAGACTGTGTTGTTTCGTTGTTTCCTTTTCTTCTTTGTTGAGTCATAGGAACCACCGTCTTTGTTAAGTGGGGTCCAAGTGATCATAGTCGAATGACTGAAGTGATGCTCAACCCAAATCCTATGTCTTCGAGCGAAGACAATGAGAGCAAAACTTATCCAGAGCTGGATGATTCAAATTTGCTTGTAGCCCAAGTAAAGTTGCCGTGTGTGTTTGAAATCTGACCGTTGGAACACGTGTCAATTCCTTAGTGACCCAGGGTCATTTCGGACATATCAGGTCGGGTTGCCTAGTGGCTATAAATAGCCGACCCCCTACACCATAAACTGGTGGCTGCTCAGAGTTAGTGCACGGCTTTTGTCGTTTGAGAGCAACCCACCTCGAAGCCTTTGAGAGAGAGAAATCCTTGTGAGGACAAAGCCCAAACACCTAGAGCCAAAGAGTGTTAGGCATCACTGAAGTTTTCCTGTCTGTGTGACCTGAAGACTTATTACACTTGAGGACTGTGAATCCTCCAGCCGGTTAGGCGTCGCGTTCTAAGCATCCAAGAGTCATTGTGGATTGCCGGTGAACGTCGTCTGTGAAGGTTCGGAAGTCTACCTTGAAGACTTACCAGAGTGATTGGGCGAGGACTGTGTGTCCTTAGCTCAAGGGGAATAAGGTGAAGATGCAGTCTTCTGAGTTGAATCTCAGCCTCCCTAACCAGATGTACAGTTGTCACAGCAACTGGAACTGGTCCAACAAATCCTATGTCTTCAACAAGTGACTGGTTCTATCCCTTCCCTTCTTTACTTAGAGTTTGTCTTCGTGAAGTCATTGCCTATTTATCATACCTGTTTGACTTCATTGCTTGACTACTTTTGTTGATTGGCTTCTCACTATCTTCCATCCTGATCCTACTACCAAGCTGCTATTAGTCTTGTACTTTCACGTTATTGCATACTAGACTATGGTTTGCTTGTTGTAGTTTATCTTCTGTTGCATATCAATTAGGTCATTTCTATTGGTTGTCTTTGAAACATCCGTGTTTTGAAGACTTTCCTAAAAATCGCCTATTCACTCCCCTCTAGTCGATAACTAGCACTTTCAATTGGTATCAGAGCAAGGTACTCCCTTGTTCTGTGTGATTCAGTTTAACTACCTGGAGTTTTAGCTATGTCGACCGCATGAGGATAATCAAAGTCTCCGCTGCTTGCCTGTGTTCGATGGGCCGACTATCCTTACTGGAAGAATAAGATGCGCATGCATCTTGAAGCCATTGATGTCGACCTCTGGTATGTCGTCAAGAACGGCGTTCCTAAATCTGGTGAAGGTGTCACCCCTGCTGATGTCAAGAAGTTCGTTCAACTGGACTCAACTGCAAAGAACATCATCTGTGGTCATCTGACCAAAGGACAATATGGCCGTGTGAGTGCTCTGGAAACACCAAAGCTAGTCTAGGACTGGCTATCCAAGGTCAACGAAGGCGTCTCAACCCAGAGAGATCAAAGAATCAGTGTTCTTCGCAACCTCTTCAACCGCTTCAAGAGAAAGGACAATGAAAATGTCCAGCTCACGTTTGATCGCCTCACTGACATCACAAATGAGCTTCATGCTCTCGGCGCCACTGATGTCACCAAGCATGAAATCGTCAAGACACTACTGAGATCACTTGACAGTTCTTTTGACACCCTTGCCCTCATGATACAAGAACATCCTGACTTCAAGACACTCGATCCTCTGATATACTTGAGAGGCTCAACACACATGAGTTCCAGCTTTGTGAGAAAAGAGATATCTATGGTCCCAACTATGGCCGAACTCGCATTGTGAAGGCAAAAGTTGTTTCCTCATCTGAAGAAGAATCTGACTGCGGTTCTGATGATCCTGAAGACATTGGAAAGGAACTTGCTATGCTTGTGAAGAAGTTCCAGAAGTTCACTAGGAAGAAAGGCTTCGGAAAGTCTTCACGATCCAGCTCAAGAAATGATGAAGCTTCCACTCAAGACTACAAGAAGAGAACCTGTCACAAGTGCAAGAAAACTGGACACTATATCTCTGAGTGTCCACAGTGGGACAATGAGAAGAAGAAGAAGAAGAAGAGCAAGGAATATGATTCTGATGACAAGAAGAAGAAGAAATCTTCAAAGTCTTCTTCCAAGTCCTCATCAAAGTCTTCATCACATAAGAAGAGCTCATCTGGCAAGGCTCGTGCTTTTGTTGGCAAGGGAATGGATTCAGAGGAGGAGTCTGCTTCTGAGGAGGTGGAGGTGGAGTCTGAAGAGGAGTCCGACCGTGGCGTTGCAAGTCTGGCTCTAGCCACAACCTATGTTGCCAAGTCCATCGTCAACACTGAAGACAATGACTTCTACACCAACGCTGAAGCTGATGACAAGGACGACCCTGCTCCCACCTACTGCTTCATGGCACGCGGTGCCAAGGTAAAATCACATGATGCTTACTTTCAAACATCAAGTGAAGATGACTCTGATTGTGAATCCAAACCCAGCTACAAAACACTTGCTAAAATTGCAAATGAACAACAAAGAGCTATGGAACATACTCAAAAACTGTTAGGCAAAAGCGATGACCCATTGGACGCGGAAATGACACGTTCACAGTCCTTAGTTGAAGACATTAAAAATCTTCATGCTAAGTACCAAGAACTTGAAAGTCGTCATGAAACGCTCTCAACTACTCATGAAAAGCTCTCCTATGATTATCTTCAAAGGAAGCAAGAGCTTGAGAAATTGAGAGTGGCTCATGAAGATCTTCAAAAAGAGAATGAGTCACTTCGCGCTCAACAGATCAGTTCCGCTCAGGATGGATTTGAACCACCATGTCTAAAATGTCTTGAGTGTGATATCACTACCTCTTTTGCTGAATGTTCTACTGCTGCTATTGTTGCATTGTCTTCAACTACTAATGTGGTAACTAACCCCTCTGCGGAGGATACCACTGCTATTGCTGATGAAAATGCTAGGTTGAAGACATTTCTTGAAACAGGGATGTATAAAAGCACGAAAGGGCATCGGACACTGCGATGTCCTCAAAAGAAGATTACGAACCGAAACCCTAGGAAAGAGGGTGTTGGGTTCGAGAGGAAAATGAATGTTGACGGTTCCCTCTGGAAGCTTTGAAAGCGGTATCCCAAAACCACATGGGTTCTTTGGAAAGGGACCTTCAGTGGATCCATCCACCTTATCTGGCTTTACCTGCTAACCCTATTATCATTGATGAATCCTTTGATGCAAACTATAAGCTGTTCAAGAATCAGAATGGTGAAGTGTTTGCCAGGTATATTGGTACTAACTGCAGGAATGGACCACCTATGAAGAAGATCTGGGTTCCCAAAAGTTGTCTTGAGAATCTTCCAGTGAATGTCATCATGACACCACCTGGGAAGAAGACAAACCCCAGACCTAAGGCGTCATATGGTCCAAAGGCTTCATACAGACAGAGGACTCACTTGAGTCACCCTAACGCCAATGTTTTGCGGAAACCGTACTCAAATTTATGAATATGAGCGTGTGTCTTCAAACCGCTATGTTCATAGAACTAAGAACTTTTTCGCTTATTCATATGAGTACCATTCATCTCCTGCAAGGCTATTTGCTAGGGCTCCAAAGCCGAAATTCTCAGATCTTGCACTTAGACTCATTGCTTCTAAGGCACCCACGAAGATGTGGGTGGTTAAGAAGAATTAACTCTCTTTTGCAGGAAAGGGTCTCCACCGAAAATCAAAGGCGTCTGATGCTATTGTTGGGGACCTAAAACATCTTGTAGGGCACAAGATCAAATGCCCAAATGGTCTCACTATGTATTTTGTTCCTGAATCATTTTCCATTCATCCTATCAGTCCTAATCTTGATTTAAGCTTCAATAATCCACTTGCCTGTCAAATGTTTATGCTTCACAATGCTCTTGGTGAAGCCTATCCCCCTAACTGTACTGTAGGGTATGACACCACATGCTTCAAAATGGATTATGGACAGTGGATGCACTAATCATATGACTGGTGATCGAAGTCTTCTCATGGACTCAACCTTACGTCCATCAGAAAAGAGTCACATCACTTTTGCTGACACTGGTAAAAGCAAGTGTTTGAAGGGTATAGGAAAGATGATCTATACATGGTAGATTTCTCAGCAGGTCCACAGCTTGCCGTATGTCTTCTTGCAAAAGCTTCAGAATGCTGGCTCTGGCATTGGAGGCTGGGGCATGCTGGCATGAGGAACTTACACACACTCGCCAAGAAGAAGCATGTCATAGGCATCGAAGGTGTCAAGTTTAAGAAGGATCATTTGTGTGGTGCCTGCGAAGCTGGAAAGATGACTAGGGCAAAGCACCCCTCGAAGACAATCATGACGACATCTCAACCCTTCGAGCTGCTACACATGGATTTGTTTGGCCCTACTCATTACTCTACCCTCACAACAACTGCTTGTCTCTATGGCTTCGTCATTGTTGATGACTACTCAAGATACACATGGGTGCACATAATTCTCTACAAGACTGAAGTGCAAGATGTCTTCATACGCTTCGCCAATCGAGCAATGAACAATTATGGCGTCAAGATCAAGCATATCGTAAGTGATAACGTGACCTTTGAATTCAAGAACACCGGACTTGATCTTTATCTGGATACTATGTGAATCACTCATGAGTTCTCTGCTCCATACACACCTCAGCAAAATGGCATCGTGGAGCGCAAGAACAGAACCCTCATTGAGATGGCTCGAACAATGCTCGACGAGTACAAGAAACCAAGAAAGTTCTGGCCTGAAGCCATTGATACAGCTTGTCACGTGATCAACCGTGTTTATATCCATAAGCTTCTGAACAAAACATCCTATGAGCTCCTTACTGGCAAGAAGCCAAATGTCAGTTACTTCAGAGTATTTGGGGCTAAGTGCTGGATCAAGGATCCCCATCACAAGTCAAAATTTGAACCCAAATCTCACGAAGGCTTCATGCTCGGTTACGGAAAGGACTCACACTCTTACAGAGTCCTCAATCTCTATCTCTACAAAATTGTCGAAACTGTAGACGTGCGATTTGATGAAACCAATGGTTCTCAAAGAGAGTTCCTGCCAAGTACACTAGACGAAGCTCCGCCCAGCGAATCTATCAAGCTGATGGGAACTGGTGAAATCATGCCAAATGAAGCACAGCCTGAAGAGGAACTTATCATTTCTGCACCTAACCAACCTGAAGACAATGCTCAACCTGAAGACAATCCTCCCAATGATGACAATGATCAGCATGAGCAAAGTCTTCGTCCAGTTCATCCTCGAGTTGCAAATGAAGTAGAGATTGAGAAGATAATAGATAGCATCAATGCACCTGGTCCGCTTACTCGCTCAAGAGCAACACAACTAGCAAATTTCTGTGGGCACTTTTCATTTGTGTCAATATCAGAACCCAAGAAAGTTGTTGAAGCTTTTATGGAACCAGAATGGATTCAAGCTATGCAAGAAGAACTTCAACAGTTCAAGCTGAATAATGTTTGGGAACTTGTCAAGCGTCCTGACCCTCACAAGCATAACATTATTGGCACCAAATGGATATATTGAAACAAGCAAGATGAGCATGGTCAAGTCGTCAGAAACAAAGCACGGCTTGTGGCTCAAGGATATACTCAAGTTGAAGGAATTGACTTCGATGAAACATTTGCTCCTGTAGCTAGGCTTGAAGCTATTCGCATATTACTAGCCTATGCTAACCACAACAACATCTTGCTATATCAAATGGATGTGAAGAGTGCATTTCTCAACGGCAAGATTGAAGAAGAAGTATATGTCGCTCAACCACCTGGCTTTGAAGATCCAAAACATCCTGATATGGTATACAAGCTAAATAAAGCAATGTATGGCCTCAAACAAGCTCCTCGCGCCTGGTATGATACGATCAAAGACTTCCTGAAGAGCAAAGGCTTCAAACCTGGATCCCTTGATCCCACACTCTTCACGAAGACATATGATGGCGAACTTTTTGTATGCCAAATATATGTGGATGACATTATCTTCGGCTGCACCAACCAGAAGTATAGTGAGGAATTTGGATACATGATGCAAGAACAATATCAGATGTCCATGATGGGAGAGCTCAAGTTCTTCCTTGGTCTTCAAATTAACGACAAAGGAATGACATCTTTATATCTCAAGAAAAATACCTCCAAGATTGTCTTTATAAGTTTGGAATGCAAGAGTGCAAAGGATACACGACGCCAATGCCAGCCAAACACCATCTGGGTCCCGACGACAATGGTAAAGAGTTCGATCAAAAGGTATATCGCTCCATGATTGGTTCCTTACTTTACCTATGTGCATCTAGGCCAGATATTATGCTTAGTGTTTGCATGTGTGCTCGATTCCAAGCGGCACCAAAGGAATCGCATCACTTAGTCAGAAGCGTATTCTTCGATATTTGGCTCACACCCCAACACTCGGATTATGGTATCCAAAGGGCTCAAAATTTGATTTGGTTGGATTTTCGAATGCTGATTATGCTGGTGACAAGGTGGATCGCAAGTCTACATCAGGCACATGTCACTTTCTGGGATGATCACTCGTCTGTTGGTCTTCAAAGAAGCAGAACTGTGTATCACTCTCAACTGCTGAATCTGAATACATTGCTGCTGGATCCTGCTGTGCTCAACTTCTATGGATGAAGCAAACTCTCAAGGACTATGGCATCAATCTGACACAAGTACCTCCCTTCTGCGACAACGCAAGCGCCATCAAGATTGCCAACAATCCAGTCCGGCACTCGAAGACAAAGCACATTGAAATTCGTCATCATTTTCTCAGGGATCATGTCATGAAGAAAGATATTGACATCATTCACGTCAACACTGAAGAGCAACTGGCCGATATCTTCACAAAGCCCTTGGATGAGAAAAGGTTTTGCAAGTTACGGTGTGAGCTAAATATCTTGGAATCCTCAAATGTCCTATGATCAAGCACACATCCTAACACTTATGCATGTTGATGACTTAGATGTGCAACACACGAAGTAACGTATGTCTTCAATCTAATGAAGACTTACATTCTGAGTGTGAATACATTAATGTGGAATTTGAATTCGGAGCGCCACGATAATTGTGCGCCGTGTCTGGGTCTAATACTTCCTATACGGTTGATAACGCCACCACCAAATTTCTTTGTTTGAAGTGTTTCACTCATGGCGTTATTTCTGCAATATCTTCGCATTTGATTTGTCTTCAACTTCAACTTATCTTTATGATTTTCTTCACTATGTTGATTTGGTTGATATCTGATATATATATATTGCTCTGTCCTTTACAGCATTCACTTATAGCTATGTCTTCAAGTTGAATCTTTTGAACTAAGTGAATGTGATCGGACCCCAATCTCTCTATGCTTTCTATCTCAAACTCTATCTGTCCAAATCATATGCATTCTATTGAAACTGTCAAATGTCTTCTCTGCGTCCTTGTCAGCAGAAGACATAGAGACAAACTTTAAGTCTGTTTTAAATGATTCATCATTACTGTTGAACTCCGGAGAAGCCGGAACGACCATCCGACAAACCGGGCGGGTGCGGGAACGTGGGACATGTCATAGTATGTTGCATGCTTGCCACGTGCCCCTCAGATGTGAACCGCTAGGGGCACCTGCGTAATTGCGCTGTGCCGCACATCCCCTTATAAATACTTGTCCCCTGCGGTAAAGAAAATCTTCTTCCACCTCTCCACCTCGTCAAAACCCTAGCGCCACCGCTAGCTCTCGACGACGCCGGCGACGAAGCGCTTAGCTGCCGCGACTTCTCCGACGCTGTCCTCACGCCGACAATGAACATCTTCATCTCCGCCGCCGCCGTAGGTGTCCTCCGTCGCCAAGTTAGGGCACGGTGGATTGAACTGCTCGGCCTCCTTTCTTCCCGTCTAGCAGTTCTTTGAGTGGTAAATATAACTCTATTTTTACCATCTTTTTGATCTTCAAGATTCATCCTTCTTGCCAAAATTGGTTTCTGCCTATACAACATTATCTGGAACCAACTCTCAGCGTATAAGTGAATGTCTTCGCATCATGAGGTCAATGTCTTCAAACTGATTTATCTTCAAAATCTTCTGAGAATGCATATGACCTCTTCCCCTTCCCTCGCATCTCTAATGCTGTCACAGTACATGTCCGTGGGAGAATCCCTTGGTTCTCATAGTCCGCATTCGCTTTGCAGAATTCTTACAAAGATCAAACCAACTCTCCCGGCCGTTCTGTCATTCAGCAAACGCAAGCCTTTGAAGCCTTTGAACGTGAAGCCATTCAGTTTGAAACTCATGGCTGCAGATAAATCAGTCAGGAAGGGCGGCATACAGCGTCGTGAGGGAACCTCAAAAGATCTACCTGATGACCTTGCAGAGCCGTGCAAGACAGATCCCGAAGAGACTTACAATCAGCGCAAGACGCGAATCCAATGGATTCGATGCTATTGGGCTGAACAGTGGTTCAAGTACAATTTTGTCACACAGGAATATGCCGAGAAGAATGCTATCAGAAGCCCTTGGGGTGATATTCTCTTTCGAGGCCTTCCTCCCAAGAACATGGCTGAAGCTATTGCTCAAGGTTTCTATCCTTGCATGGTCCGTGGACCTCAGCCTGAGAATGCCGACCCAACATCTTTGCTCTGGTGTCGTGACGACAATCTCTTCAAGCGCAACTTCCAGCACGCAAAGGCTTCTGCAAAGGAAAATAAGAAGTCGTTGGGATTAGACTTCAACCCTGGTCCCTCTGCTCCTCGTGCTGACGGCTCACGTGAGGCTGAACCCAATGTCATCGGTCCCTTTTCAAACCTTGATGGCCTCATCACCTACATCCTGGTCCAAGGTGCCAAAGTGGCTCACTCTGATGACGATGCTGAGTCTGATGAAGCCCCAGCTCCAGCTCCTGCTCCGCCTCCAAAGCCGCAGAAGCTTAAGAAAGTCAAGGCTCCAAAGTCGGCTCCTCCTCCAAAAGCTTCACGTGTGAAGCCGCATGCTTGCACCTCCACGAAGCCGCAGTGCGATGCGAAGATCAATCCTCAGATCTCCAAGAAGACGGAGAAGAAAAAGAAACTTGTCAAGAACACTGAACTGACACTGACCCCAGCTGCCATTCTGCGTGAAGAGCACATTGATCTGTCAAGTGATGACGATCTTGCAGATGATGCTCTTGAACAACTTATCAAGAGCAAAGAAGAAGCAGAAATCTTCAAAAACTTGCCTCTCTTCGATGTGGCAATCATCCATCACTTCATTGATGAGTGGTTTGATACCCCAAACATCAGCTTTGAAGATCTGCAACTTCCTATTGGCCTCAGCATCTCCTTCAATGGGGCCATTGCTTCTGAGCTAGCTCTTGCTCAGTGGATTGTTGAACTGAAGCATAAGATTGACTATGAGAAGGCTCAGTTCAAGAAGCATATGGCTGCAATCAGCGTGCAAGACGTCAAAAACTTCAAGGTCATGCTGCACGACCTCAAAGAAACCTTTGTCAAGAAACGTGAAGAAGCCAGAGGCTCTCGTGAGCGCATGAAGGCTCTGGCTGACAAGTATGTGCTTGCCTACAATGAGGCTGAGAAGCGCAAGGCTCTTGGCCGTCCTGGCATCGACCCCAGGATGGCTGCAAAGAAAAAGAAGTCTTCAACTGACCAAGCTGTACCTTCAAGGCAGGAAGAGCCCCGCATAGTCTTCCCAAGCAGCATGACTGGCTTGAAGCCAAAGGTCCGGTCAACGCTTTTGAACAGAAGAAGACGAGGGCTACCGAGGCTGAAGCCAGAAAAAGGAAAAATCCTGACGCCTCTGATGCTGCTCCCTCCAAGGAGAAGCTAAAGACCAAGAAGAATCGGGCTGCACCCACAAAGCCCTTGATTGTTGAACCCATTTCAGTGGTTCGTCCCGCGTCTACAACCCAATAACTTCGCATGACTGTTCATGAGCCTGCTTCCGCAGAGGCTCCTGGTGAAGAGATTCCAAAGGTGATCCCATCATTTCAAGACATTGGTCACCATGACAATGTTGAAGATGATGAAGTTCTTCCTCAAATCGGGTACAATGTGGTATCATCGCCTGCTCGTTAAATTTAACAGCGAACTCATCGACATTAATTGGTCCTCTCGACGCCAATTGCACAGATGCTTCATGGGCTGATCGCCCATAACAACAAGACTCCCTAGTACTCCCCAACAACAAGTCACTCCCCAACAACAACAGCAAGAAGAAGAGGAAGACTTTGAGGCCTGTGCAACCCCATCTCCAAAGGCGCCGCCAAGATTTCGCAGCTTCGCAAAGGTCAAAGGCCTCAAGTCCCTCTTTCGAGCGTTCGAAGGAGAAGTGCACCACCAACCTGTTGCACGACAAGTGTTTTCAAGCCACTCCAACCGTGGAATGTCTCTCGAGTCCGGCTAAAGCTGCTGAAGACAATCCGGCTGCATTAGCCGAAGACACCCAAGAAGAAGAAGAATGTGTTCCTACACCCCCAGTAATTGAAGAGGTTATACCCGATATCAACGTGCCAGTGCCCGACCCTCCAGCTCCTCAAGTGGAGGTTGAAAACAATGAGGCTGCCACCTCCAACACCAATGAAGCCAATGACGTGGTCATGGCTGAAGCCAATGTGGAGCCTGTCCCAACCGCCTCCTGAAGCCAATGAAGGAACCGTACTCGAAGCCAATGAGGCAACCGCTCTCGAAGCATCTTCGAAAGCGACTGAAGCCTCGATTGCTGCCATCGCTCCAGTTCGCCACCAAGGCCCTACACAATCGAGCAAGCATACAACTATGGCGAAGCTAGTCACGATAAGATGGCCCGTTCGTCCCTCGACCTCATGCCTCCGGGTCCTCGGTTCGACTATCATATTGAGCATAGGCCTCGTGTCCAAGCGAAGCCAAGACTGCCAAGGTTTCCAGGCACTGCCACCTCAACAGGTTCTTTCAATGCTAATGGCTTCAAAGCCCACAACACTTTCTTTGACAGTGCAAAGAACCCCTACACAAGGCCAAGGATATCATCTGACCGCTTCTGGAGCTATCAGCAAAGAAGCTATTATTCATGCGTTCTGTATGATCAAGGCCGCATTTCCCCTCATATGCGCCTCGACACTGAAGCCATTGTCGGGCTGCTGTGCTTAGAAGAAGCACTTGATTGCTTTCATGATGCAGGTCTGCTTGGTTTCATTATAGACAAAGAACACTGGAATGAAGAATTAGTGCTTCAATTCTATGCTACCCTCCACATCCGCGGCTACAACAGAGATACAAAGACATGGGTTCTCGAGTGGATGACAGGAAATGTTCATCATGAAGCCAAAGCTCTTGACATCATTGAGCTCACAGGCCTACCCACTCCCGAAGAGTTGTTTGAACCTGGATGTCAACTCCACCGCGATGCCTTGGAGAGCATATTTCATAAGCCAGAACCCGACATGAGTCAGATGCTCAGCATGATGAAGCCACTGCCACATGACGCTGAATACCCTCAGCACTTCTTTGTTGATGACCTTGAGTATCTGCCTCACACAATATATGACATCATCAGGCAAACTCTATGGCCTATCAAAGGGCATTCATCGTCTGCAAAGCTTGAAGGAGCAATGAAGACATTGGTCTTCTACATCCTCAATGGCATCAGCTTCAACACGCAAAAATTCTTCATCCGACAATTGGTTGCGTCAGGATCTAATCTGTTTGGTCTGAAGTTCTATGCTCCATGGGTCATGCGCCTCATCAAGATGCACTCTGCTATCAACTATCAACCCTCTGCTCGCAATCATCTGATCTTTCTACCAGAGGTTGATATGTCTGTTGAAGCCATATACCATGAGCCTGCCAAAACGCCACTAAGTCTTCAAAATGCACATCACCACAGCTTCTCTCAACCCATGGAAGGCGTCCAAGTGGTATCTCGTGTCTATCCCCTGGCTGGAAACACACGTCTGCCTCATCGTGCACGGACTGAAGCCACTGAGAGCACAATTGGCCAAAGGCCTCGGAAGCGCTCTCGAGTCCTCAATGATCGAGAACTTCTTGTGGCGCTGCATCAAAAGCAAGATAAGTATCACTCCTTGCTCAAGCGTCAAATTCAAAGCCTCTTGGTGGACGTCAATCGCATTGAAACCTTGCCACCAAGAATGCTTTTGTCACTCACGAGACATCGGCGATCATGGAAGAGTTTGACCCTGCTTTCGGTCTTTGAGCAGATCTTCAAGACGATGGCTTCACTGAACGCTTCAAGTTTGACTCCACTCCTCCATGGAATGCAGTCCTACAGCGAACTCCATCCCTTGAAGACTCTGACTATTCTTCCTCCGCGGCAACGGTCAATGCCTGAGTGATCGATGATGAAGCCGATGCTACCTCACCGCCCCCTACTTCTGCACGAATCGACACTGCACCAAGCTCGTCTGCACCGCCAACCAACAACGACAACCCTGCTTCATCATCTACTTCCGAAGAGGACGAGTAGATGCTCTATGTCTTCAAACCTTTTTGGTCCTTACTGACAAAAGGGGGAGAAGCATATGATGTCGGCGTTCTGGGAACGGGGGTCCCCAGACTTGCCTGCCTGCGGCCTGCGACGTGGCTCAAAGGAGGCCCAGGACAGCCCATCTTCATCAACACAAGCTCAAGACCCTCGCGAGGGGCCAAGCCTCGCGGGGCGGGCGACCAGGAGCTTCCTCAGGCACGGCCTCGTCAGGCTGGCTCATGAGGAGGCGGAGAGTTCAAGGCAGGGTACCTCGCGAGGTGCCCATGACGCAAGCCATGACGACAAAGGGCGCCAGTCGGGCGCCAGCCCGAGCAGCATCCTCCTTTCCTATTTGGTGCAAAGGGAGCAAGCGCAGGCGAGAGCATCAAGCAAAGGCATCCGTTTCGGTGCAACAAGACCAAGACCAGCCCCAACGGCTGGAAGGGAGTCATCGTGGAGCCCAAGCAGGCGTCATCACCAGCCTTTGGCAGGCGAGGACCAACTTTAGTCGGGATAAGTGTACCATTGTTCCCCTTCAAAATGGCCAATTGTTGGCGCCCTTCCTGCTCAATATTTGGGAAGAGGCCCAGGGCCTTTGCCTATAAATAGGAGTAGCCACACTCAGAGCGGGGGGATCGAAACGATCGGCATTTAGATCTGGGAGAGACAAAGAGAGATCAAAATCCTCACCAAGGATCCAGTAGCTAGAGCAACGTGACAACACCTAGCAGTTCATCACACCCACCAAGAACAGACCCTCGCGAGGCTGTTCTTCCCTGTACTGTTCCTCATCAGCCCAAGAGGCAATCCACCACACCACAAACTAGAGTAGGGTATTACACCACAATGGTGGCCCGAACTAGTATAAACCATGTGTCTCTTGTGTTGTTCTGTTTAGTAGTTTAGGTCCCTGCGGTTCGGCGAGGTACGAGACGGTGGAGGGTCGGATCTCAGCGCGCACCCCAGTGCTCGAACCTCAAGGGTCTGCCGGAACCCGAAATCCGACATTTGGCGCGCCAGGTAGGGGTGCGCCGGAATCCGCCTTCTGCCACCTCGTGTCCCGTCTCATCGTCATCACCATGTCCGGCGACCAAGCGGGCAACCCAGATCCTTAGGCGGCGTGGCGCCCACGCAGAGCTTCGCCTCGGCGACCCGTGCCCTAGGCAGCTCGCGGTCCGCAGGGCGCTGCGGGCCGCGGGCGACGCAGACAGGCTTCGACGGCTCTCATGCCGCGGTAGGCGCGGTCGGCAGCAAGGGCCTCCAATCATGTCGCGACCACGTCACCGTACACCCGCCGGGAGCATGCGAACTCAAGGGCTGCGCTCACTGTGGGCCGAGAGCTACTGCAGTGCAGGCTGCTGGAGAGCGGCCGCGACGTGCTGCTGGAGCGAGTGGCAGAGCTCCTGGGCTTCGCCGCCTCGGGGGCTCACCCCTTCTGCACCCAGCTTCCATCTCAGGCCCAGGGCGGCCCGCACGGGGGCTCCACGCGTGCCCGCGGGCTCCAAAGCTACTCCAACACCGGGCGGTCAAGACTGGCCGGGCGGGCGGGTTGCCCCGCCCCGGCCCGTGGAGAAGAAGGACTCGACGTAACGCACGGCCCGGGTGGACCACCGCACCGCCACCCCACGATGGGCGCACTCAAGCAGAGCCGCATGGCACGCCCAGCACTACGGCATGGCCTTCGGGATGACGGCGCCAGAAGAATACGTGCCCCACATGATGGACCAAGGGCACCCGCATGAGGGATAACAAGGCTTTCTCCTCAGCCCGAGCTGGGGGGATGAGGCGCCAGAAGCCGAGCTCTTCCAGGAGCCTCGAGACGGCCCCACTGGTCACGCCGGGGGCGACGATTATCGGGTACCGCTACGTCCTCAAGAGCAAACATACGCTAACCATAGGTCACAGGAGGTACAGGTCGCCACGACGAGCGGCTGCCCCGCTCCCGCAGTCTCCTACCCCTCGGGAGGGGGGCGCAGGGGGCTGCCGGAGAGGGGCAGAGACCCGACATCACCACCGCGGCGTTCGGAGCAAGGCATTCTCAGGAGGTAGGCCCTCTGCTGGGGAGGCGCCTCAGGGCCTGCCCCTGGCGGAGGACCCGTGGTCGTCGGGGGAACCGCTGGCGACCGCTCTACCCCATCACCGGCGTCCTGGTTTCCGGTCGTCGTTGATGGCACTAGAGTATGGTGCAAGGCGGGGCCCTCGTCTGGCGATATGAAGCAAGGCCGGTACCTATGAAGAAGACCCAGTGCCTGTGAAGCTCGCCGCCCCGTGACACTCTCACGTAATAATGAGTGGGGCTGTACACGCCCCGGAGTCTCGGGGGTGCCGGCCTCAGGCCCTGGGGCTCCCTCCCACGCCCAGTGGCAGCACTTAGCTCCGCGCTGGTGAGAAGACGTCCAAGACTAGACTAGGTGTCCGACGTGGCTTTTCTTCTGCTTTCTTCGCCTTTCCATTCGATTGTCGCTTTCCCCCGCTGGATATAAGTTGAATTCGAATTTGAGATTTGCGTGCGTTCGGGGAAGGGGTGCTTAGACTCGTTCGAGCAAATCTCTCGCGTTTTGGTTACCACTCCGCCTCAACTGCCTCCCCTCGCGAGCCCCTCGCGAGCCGGGCCAGGCCTAGCTTGCGCCAAGAGCCTGCACTGCCGCCGCGGCCCTCTCCGGAGGGTTTTACTGCAGATCCTATGGATTCGATCAGGAGACACTCAGGTCACCGCAGCCTCCCACAGGCTATCTCAGGACTCAGAAGAAACAAAGGTAAATCAGCCAACCCGACGCCGCTTTGCCAACCACTTGGCGCGGGCGTATGGGCGATGTAACACCTGCTAATACGATGAACACAAGTTTTACATGAGGGGCTCCCCCTCCCAAAATGCTCTCACAGCCATCAGGCCAAAACCCGATTTCTATTCATGCAGGGTAATGGAACAGGGACAATACATAATCAGTCGGATAAATCCCCCAATGCGTCCTCAGGAGCACCTCCCGAGCCGTTGCTGGCGTCGCTGGCCTCGCCGTCACTATCTGCGGGGTCATCGGCGGCGTCAGGGCCGTTCACCACGCCGCCCTCATCAGCGGCCACGACCACGCCGTCGTTGTCCGAAGCAAAGGCCCGGACAAGAGCATCCACATTGTCTTCCAACCAGTGCGCCAGGTCGCCCCGGACGGCCTTGGGAACTGGGGCGATGGCTGCGTCAAAGTCAAAGTGGGGGTCCATGTCCTGGAGATGGCTGAAGACACGAGAAAAGGCGTGCCCAAGTAGCGCACGGCTCCTCTCCTCCACCAACCTATTGGCCCTGACCGACCGCGCCTCCAGCCGCGCCACCACGTCGGTGAAGAACTGAAGGTTGCCGGCGTAGTTAACCGCGTGCGGCTCGCCAACTGCCGTATCGCAGATATTACCCAAGGCTGCGTTGGCTCTTTCCCGGAGCGTGGCGAGCATGGGGCCGTGCTCGTGCTCCAGGATTCGCCGCTGACGCATCTCGTCCGCATTCTGGCGCGCGACAGCCTCGGCCTCCTCCACCCATTGGCGAAGAAGGAGCGCCTCGGCCTGAGAGGTGGTTGACTCCCCCTGCGCCACCTCGAGGGCGGCCCGAAGAGCATCGGCCCGCCGCGTTGCCTCCTCCAGCTTGGCCCTCAAGGCAGCAGTCCCGCCTCGGCCTCGGCCTTGATCAACCCCAGCCTCTCCTCAAACTTCGCGCTCGAGGTTCGGCGCGCCGTCTCACTCGGCGTCCGACCTCCTCCAGGGCGCGGGCTTCCCGCAGCGACCTCATCCTCTGCTCGCGTCGCCAAGCGTTCCCTCGTCCCCAAGCGCTCGTACTCGCGCGTGCGTTCGGCGGCTTCAAGCGTCAACGCCTCCTCACGCTTCTGGAGCTCCGCCGGGTCGCCGGAGGCCACCTTCATCGACGCGAGGGCTGCCTCACGCAGCAACACTTGCTCCTCCAATGAGTGATACCGGGCCAGGAGTTCCCGTGCCCGCTCCTCCGCTGCCTCTCGCCGCCTGTTAGATTCCCGGGACTCCTCGACGGCCCGAGAACAGGCCTCCCGAGAGGCTGCCAGCGATGCCTTGGCCTCTTCATCATCAAGATCGCGCTGGTGGCGCGCAAGGGCGACAGCGCCCTCCAGCTCGCGCCTCTCTGCGGCCAGGCGCAAGCCCTCGGCCTCAAGGTGCGCATCTTCATCAGCAAGCTCTTCACCAAGCAGGCTCACCGCATCAGCCGCCCTTCGAAGAAATCCTTGGCGAAGGGCGCGGCGCTCCCGGGCGCGCTCGTGCACGTCCTCCACACCATCAACCGCCCCAGGGGGGCGCCGGGAGCCACGAATCAGCACTCCCCCTCCGGGCAGGGGGCTGGGGGCTGGAACCCTCGCAACCGCCGGGCGCGCCGCGCTAGAAGGCTGGCCTGGAGCCAGCCCATCCCCAGACGAAGGGCGCAGGAAGCGCCTCAGCCAATCGCCGTCCACGACCAGGCGAGAAGCCCATGGCAGGTTAGCTATGCCACGGGAAGGCTCGCGAGGAAGGGTCGCGGGGCACGTAGGGCCACGACGCGCCTCGGGACGGTTCACCTCCTCGGTCGCCCTCACCACAAGGGCGCCACTGCTTGGAGCACTCAAGGATGGGGGAGGGGGCGAAGCCGGAGGGGACGGCTCCTCACCCATCTCCGTGAGCTCGGCAGGAAGGGGCCTGCAGGCCAAGGATCAGTACAAGCAGCAGAAGAATCAGGAGCTGGAGAAGGAGAAGGCTTACTCATCAGTGGCGAAGTACTTCCTACGCTTCAGCAGGCGACAAGGGTAATCATCGCCCAGGGCCTCCCTTCTCTTCCGGAGGGCCTCGAAGTTCATGCGGAAACGACCCAAGATTTGAGCGCAAGGGTCAGCCTGCGGCGAGGGAGAAGCATCCAGGCGACCTGCGTCAGGGGCGTCCGCCTGACGCGCGCTGCTGGTCACCTCACCAAGAGAAGCAGCAGGGGCCTCGGGGGCTCCATCCGCAGGCACTGCGGGCGGCTGCCTGCCGCCCTCAGTCGCGGCGACATGAGCCTCAGGAGCTGCTCCCTCATGAGCGTCGCCCGTGTCACCCGGCAGGGGGTCCCTTCGGCCTCTGGCGGCTCGTGCCTCCCTGCGCCGCCACTTGAGGAGGAGCCGCCTGGGCCGACAGGAAGGGCTGTCACCATCACTGGATTCTCGCGAGGCCCCTGGAGACCAGCGGGGCGCGGCGCCCATTTGTCGAAGATAGGCATATGGTTCACAAAATCACCCTGGCAGAGGTACAGCAAGCCCCCCCATGTCGGATGCCACCGGGGTTGGGGTCGCCAGTCAGGACCAGGAGTACTTTCCTCAGCGCTTCAGGCGTCAGGTCTTCTTCCTGAAGCCTCATACGATCACCAGGCCCGCTGAAGGCCCACATCCGGTGGGAATGGCGTTGGAGAGGAGCGCCGCGGCACATCAGGAACTCCTTCACCACCTTGGGCCCTGTCACAGCAAGCGACCTCAGAAACGCGAAGCGGCGCCAGACAAAGATGAGCCGAGGGCTTGAAAGCATCTCCTGGCCCCAGCCTAAATTGTGGACAGCAGGTGAGGTTGGCTCCGATAGCAGGGGACTGGGCACCCCCACATCCACGTACAACCACCTCTCGCGGAACTCAGCCGCGGGCGGAGGCAGGCTGAAGTCGATCCCTGAGGCCGCTGTCTCGGGCGCGGCGACGAAGCTCACGCATGCCAAGCATTGGGTGGGGTCGACAAGGCGCTGAGAGAAGAAGTGGCGCAGCAAGGCAACCGAAGGAAGGATGCCCATCATTGCTTCACAAACGAAGGCGAAGACCGAGAGGAGAGTGATGGACTCGGGACCCGGATGCATCATGTGGATCTGATAGTGGGAAAGCACGACATTGAAGAAATCAGAGAAGGGGGGAACCAGCCCCGCCCACAGGGCGTCAGCAAAATACTGGACCTCAGTGACTATCCTGTCGATGGAGAAGTGGGACGCGGGCCAGGCCGTCGTCCTCCCGCATTCCTTGAAGGTGGTGGCCAGAGCCGAACTAGCCTTGCCCAAGCCCTCTAGATTGAGTATGATCGACGGGTCGACAGCGGAGGCCGCCGGCGGCAGCGAGCGAGGCGGAGGCACATGTTTCTTCCCTGTTCCCTTCTTCGTCGGAGCCATGGCGATTGAAAGGGGGAGGGGGAGATTCGAGATTGGGTTGAAAATGGAAGCTGGAGTTCGAGAGGGGGAAGGACAGGGGCGCACGAGCAGCAGAGAGGGGAACAGATGTGTACAGCAGCGTGTCCGCCTAGCAAGGCACGAAATAAGGAGGCGTGGTGGAACAGTGCCTCCCACGTCCAATCAACCGCCACGCGGCGCCCAAGGCCGCAGGCTGCTAGGGCCAGCGACGCTTCGCACTGGCCCTTTCGCCTCTCTGCTCGGCCAAGTTCGGGCCCGCCGTGGGCCCGGGGCTCTTGTCGGCGTTACGGGAACGGGGTCCCAGACTTACTGCCGGCGGCTGCGGCGTGGCTCAAAGGAGGCCCAGACAACCCATCTTCATCAACACAAGCTCAAGACCCTCGTGAGGGCCAAGCCTCATGAGGCGGACGACCAGGAGCTTCCTCGAGCACGGCCTTGTCGGCTGGCTCATGAGGAGGCGGAGAGTTCAAGGCAGGGTACCTCGCAAGGTGCCCATGGCGCAAGCCATGACGACCAAGGGCGCCCGATCAGGCGCCCGACCAGCCATGGCCGCCTCCTTTCCTCTTTGGTGCAAAGGGAGCAAGCGCAGGCGAGAGCATCAAGCAAAGGCATCCGTTTCGGTGCAACAAGACCAAGACCAGCCCCAACGGCCGGAAGGGAGTCATCGTGGAGCCCAAGCAGGCGTCATCACCAGAGCCTTTGGCAGGCGAGGACCAACTTTAGTCAGGATAATTGTACCCTCTGTTCCCCTTAAAAATGGCCAATTGATGGCGCCCTTCCTGCTCAATATTTGGGAAGAGGCCCAGGGCCTTCGCCTATAAATAGGAGTAGCCACACTCAGAGCGGGGGGATCGAAACGATCGCCATCTAGATCTGGGAGAGACAAAGAGAGATCAGAATCCTCACCAAGGATCCAGTAGCTAGAGCACCGGAACACCACCTAGCAGTTCATCACACCCACCAAGAACAGACCCTCGCGAGGCTGTTCTTCCCTGTACTGTTCCTCATCAGCCCAAGAGGCAATCAAACACCACAAACTAGAGTAGGGTATTACACCACAATGGTGGCCCGAACTAGTATAAACCCTGTGTCTCTTGTGCTGTTCTGTTTAGTAGTTTAGGTCCCTGCGGTTCGGCAAGGTACGAGACGGTGGAGGGTCGGATCTCCGTGCGCACCCCAGTGTTCGAACCTCAAGGGTCTGCCGGAACCCGAAATCCGACATATGAGTTTGATAGTCTTCAAGCGGGTTCATAAGGGCGGTTGCACTATATTTTACCTAGTGTTTACAACTCTCGCTTTTGATACATTTGGTTCTTTGAGTTGTAACACTTAAACTCGATGGTCATCTGCTACTTATTTGCTTTACTCTGGTGCGATGATAAATTCCGCATGTGCGACGATAACTTCCGCACTTAGATCATTCTGCACACGTCCATTTTTCATTATGCATGTCATTCCCTTAGCTATATCATTTCATGCATGATGAATTATCTTCATAAGGTTAAGAGGATCTCCACAAGTACAACCTGCCATGTGCATTTGCATTCCAAAAGCAAACTACTTATATGCACATCTTCAGGGGGAGCCTTTGCCACTTATGAAGACAATTCCCCATCCTTTGCAATTTCACATATTTTATCCCCGTTGAAAACTTCAACCAGTTTGTCATCAATCACCAAAAAGGGGGAGATTGTAAGTGCATCTAGTGCCACCCCTAGTTGGTTTTGGAGTATTGACAATAAATGTGGTTGAGGGACTAATGCGTTTGTGAGAATTGCAGGATAACACAGGTAGTGTCCCTCATTGATTCGGTTTACCTACCGGAGACGACCCCTAAAAATATATGAAGACATTGAAGACAATGGTGGTATGTGAAGATATTCACATTGAAGACTATGACATGAGAAGACATTGAGTGAAGACTATGGAGCGCGAAGACTGTTGTTTCGTTGTTTCCTTTTCTTCTTTGTTGAGTCATAGGAACCACCGTACTATTAAGTGGGGTCCAAGTGATCATAGTCAGAATGACTGAAGTGATGCTCAACCCAAATCCTATGTCTTCGAGCAAAGACAATGAGAGCAAAACTTATCTAGAGCTGGATGAGTCAGCTTTGCTTGTAGCCCAAGTAAAGTTGCCGTGTGTGTTTGAAATCCGACTGTTCAAACACGTGTCAGTTCCTTAGTGACCCAGGGTCATTTCGGACATATCAGGTCGGGTTGCCTAGTGGCTATAAATAGCCCACCCCCTACACCATAAATTGGTGGCTGCTCAGAGTTAGTGCACGAATTTTGTCGTTTGAGAGCAACCCACCTCGAAGCCTTTGAGAGAGAGAAATCCTTGCCAGGACAAAGCCCAAACACCCAGTGCCAAAGAGTGTTAGGCATCACTGAAGTTTTCTTGTCTGTGTGACCTGAAGACTTATTACACTTGAGGACTGTGAATCCCCCAGCCGGTTAGGCGTCGCGTTCTGAGCATCCAAGAGTCATTGTGGATTGCCGGTGAACGTCGTCTGTGAAGGTTCGGAAGTCTACCTTGAAGACTTACCAGAGTGATTGGGCGATGACTGTGTGTCCTTAGCTCAAGGGGAATAAGGTGAAGACGCAGTCTTCTGAGTAGAATCTCAGCCTCCCTAACCAGATGTACAGTTGTCACAGCAACTGGAACTGGTCCAACAAATCATGTGTCTTCAACAAGTGACTGGTTCTATCCCTTCACTTCTTTACTTAGAGTTTGTCTTCATGAAATCATTGCCTATTTATCATACCTGTTTGACTTCATTGCTTGACTACTTTTGTTGATTGGCTTCTCACTATCTTCCATCCTGATCCTACTACCAAGCTGCTATTAGTCTTGTACTTTCACGTTATTGCATACTAGACTATAGTTTGCTTGTTGTAGTTTATCTTCCGATGCATATCAATTAGGTCATTTCTATTGGTTGTCTTCGAAACATCCGTGTTTTGAAGACTTTCCTAAAAATCGCCTATTCACCTCCCCTCTAGTCGATAACTAGCACTTTCAATTATGCAACTGGAGGCCGTAAAACTCCAGGAGCCCTCGGAGGAACGGATGGATTGGAAATCCGAGTCCCCTTAATAAATAAGGGACGAGGCATACCCGCTCCCCCTTGGAGGGGTTGGGAAAGCTCTCTGCTTGATCCCGCCATTATAGGTGGCAAGCCCGCTCGAGCAGGGGACCATATCGCCAGAGGAGAAATCCACAGGTCTGTAGCTCCACTAATTGGTATGCGGGACGGAACACTTCTTCCAATCTCCGGGCTTAGGGCTACGAGAGCGAGATGAGGAGTGGCGCTGGCCGGCCATGTTGGAATGGATTTTTTCGGGCGCGCTCTGATGAATGCTCGCTGAAGGAGGATGGTGTGATTTGGATCTGAGAATCCCTGTCTCTCTAAATAGACGGTTTGTTCACATAGCTAGGGTGGTAAAAGTAAGAACGTCCTGGCTTCTCGCATTCGCTCGACACGTGGAAGGTAGCCATTATTGGATGTAGAAGCCAAGAAGCGCAACATTTATGAGAAGCCGGACAATATTTAACAGGTATTCGGAATCTGGAGAAGAACCCGCCTTGCAATGCTGAAGACAATCTGCGTGTCGGACTCATCGTCATTGAAGCCTGGTTCAGGGGCTACTGAGGGAAATCTGGATAGGGGTATCCGGACAGCCGGACTATATCCTTTGGTCAGACTGTTGGGCTATGAACATACAAGATTGAAGACTTCGTCCCGTGTACGGATGGGACTCTCCTTGGCGTGAAAGGCAAGCTTGGCGATACGGATATGTAGATCTCCTCCCATTGTAACCGACTCTGTGTAACCCTAGCCCTCTCCGGTATCTATATAAACCGGAGGGTTTAGTCCGTAGGACAGACAACAATCATACCGGAGGGTTTAGCCTCTACGATCTCGTGGTAGATCAACTCTTGTACTACTCATATCATCAAGATCAATCAAGCAGGAAGTAGGGTATTACCTCCATCGAGAGGGCCCGAACCTAGCTAAACTTCGTGTCCCCTGCCTCCTGTCACCATCCACCTTAGACGCACAGTTCGGGACCCGCTACCCGAGATCCGCCGGTTTTGACACCGACACTAGGGTTACACAAAGTCAGTTACAGAGAAAGGAATCTTCATATCTGAACGCCAAGCTTGCCTTCCACGCCAAGGAGAGTTCCATCCGGACATGGGTGAGAGTCTTCGGTCTTGTATCTTCATAGCCCCACAGTCTGGCCCATGTTAACAGGCCGGACGTCGAGGACCCCTTAATCCAGGACTCCCTCAGTAGCCCCCGAACCAGTCTTTCAATAATGATGTGTCCAACGCTGATTGTCTTCGGCATTGCAAGGCGGGTTCCTCCTCCAATTACTTCAAAGTACCTGACTTAGAGAACAGTATTCGGCTTTCCATTTAATGTCGCGCCCATCGGCTTCCACGCCTTCACGACTTTAGCTTCCACGTGTCGTGCGAATACGAGAGGTCGGGGTATTTTTCACATATCACCTTGACCATATAAGAAAGGCGTCTATTTAAGGGGATTGAGATCTTCAGATCCATTCCATACCAAGCGGGAAATCCTCAGAGCTTGCTAGGAGAAACCATTCCAACATGGCTAGTGCTGCCAGCTCTTCCGCCCATCCCCACGGCCCCGAAAAAGGCGATTCGGAGAAATGTTATATATCCCACGTTCAGCTAGAGAAACTGTAGACACATGGATTTCTCCCCCCCCCCCTAAGCGGATCTAGTCCCCGTTCGAGCAGGATTGACTTCCTTCAACGGCGCGGCCCAGGCAGAGAATTTCCCTAATCCATCCAGGTGGGAACGAGTGTGCTTCGTTCCCTACTTGTTGAGAGGCATTGGATTTCCAATCCACCCATTCCTCCGAGGACTTTTGGAGTATTACGGCCTCCAACTGCACAATTTCACTCCTGCCTCCATCCTGCATATCGCGGGTTACGTTGCTCTCTGAGAGCTATTCTTGGGCTGTGAAGCCCATTTTGATTTATGGAGGAAACCATTCTGCCTCGTCCCTCGTAACCAAGAGGGATCAATATTTGAAGTGGGTGGAGCCGAGGTATGGCGCATCGTCGGGACTGGATACCTGTCCGGCACGCTGAAGAAGGCATCCGAAGAGTGGCCTTCCGATTGGTTCTATATCGACGACGTCGCCCTTCCCGACCCAATCCGAATGGGTCTTCCCATATTTTCGAGCGTTCCGTTGAAGAAACGCCACAGCTGGCACCCTTGGAGCCTCGAGGAGGAAGACAGCGTGGAATTCCGTCAATTGATGAACAAGATAAAGAGGCTCGCCCAGTCCGGACTATCAATAGTCGAGGTAATGGCGACTTCCATAGTACGAGGGGTTCAGCCACTCCAATACAGAGGGCTTCCCATGTGGCACTATAATGGGGAAGATGGCGCTTCTTTCTGCGGTCGGAAGGGTCCGGACACCCCCGCCGCTTTGGCAAAAATATTGGCTGAACTATACAAAGGGGAGAAAGAGGAATTCATTCGTATTAAGCGTCGAGATGGATTTTCCATGTACAATCCTCCTAGCTGGGTGAGTTCCAATCCCACTACTCCACTCAATCTACTCCCTGAGTCACTTCCAATGGACACTAATCCGTCCATTTGCAACAGGAATGGCGGAAGATCACCAAGGGGCTCCACAGCCCCGCCCCACAGCCCGAGGATCATAACCAGGACCTCGACCCGGATTCGAAGAGGATCCGGACATATTCGTGGAGCTCGAGGATGGGGTGTTCTACCAGGCGAGCTATGACGGCACAGAAGTGGCCATCACCGCCGACTATCCCAGTCTTCTCCCTGCCTCGCACGTAAGTAATCAGGAGACATCTCCTCCGAAAGAGCTTCCTCATTCTGCCTCACCCACCACATTGTCTCGTGCTCAAAAGGGGAAGCGTTCGGCGCGCCATCCCGCACCAGAGGAGAATCCAAAGAGAGCGGCGCCTGCACCGGGCAAGGCTTCAAAGAGGAAGGCAAGCGAAGATACGGCGGAGCCGTCATCAATAAGCTACGGCTTTGTAAATATGCCCTTTGGCAGTCACATCCAACTGTGACATTATCGGTTTGAGTCTTATCAGGAAGAGCGTTCGCCGGACTATGTCCGGGGGTCCTATCGGTCACATCCCCGAAAGCCAGGCTCCAGAACCTGCCGTAATGACGAGGGCTGATACGGGAGTGCCACCGGATTGTCCTTTGGCAGAGGATTCGGATGATGTATCCGTCACAAACTCGAAAGTGGAGAGCGCCATGAACCATCAACGCCGGAGGGCCGCTCTTCACGACCCCGGATTTTCAAAAGAAGCGTTCAATGCCTTCAGCTCGGCTGATGCATATATCCGAGCTGCTCGAGACGGGCTTGCCAGAGCCACACACCAACATTTGGAAGATATGTGGGTGAGCTCACATTGTACAAACCTGATAATTATATACCAGTAGCCCCCGAGACTTGAAGCAGTTGATTCAACTGATTTAAGGATCATCGCATAACCAGGTACTTACGGAGAAGAACAACCTGTTGTCCCAAGAGCTGGAAAAGTATCGGACCTAGCTAGCTACTGCGACCGCCGAACTAGAGAAATCCAAGAAGGCATCGCCTGGTAATGTTTCCCTCCATAGAGAAAAAATATAGTTATATACCAGCAATGTTTACACAGTCGCATATCTCATGGCAAGATCGTCAGATCAACTGGAAGAGGCACTAGAAGTCGCGCAAGCGGGTGAACAAGAAGCCATAAGGCAACGCGCCACAGGCGAACGTATACTGACACGGGTCAGGGAGGAGAAAAACAAACTCCAGGATTCCAACACCCAGCTGGGCAAAAAACTAAAAGATGTGCGAGCCCAGCTGGCTGACTCCTTGAAGGAAAATAAGAGCCTACGAGGCGGCATATTTAGTATGTGTTCAAACATACCTCTGTGTAATTGGGCGAGGAAAGGAACTGACAGAGTTATGTCTGTAGGTATGCTGACCGGCCGTCCCAAAGAGGAGATGTCCCGATCTTCGGGCGATCTGCTGCTGGGCAAATGCACGAGCAAGCTCGGCAGGCAATGCGGAGTTTTGCCAAGGCCTTATGGCCATCCACCTCCCCTCCAGGAAGTATGGAGGAGCTTGTACAACTATTCAAGGGAGCGTGGCGGCGTTTCCGATTATGGAAGATATCGTCCTGCCGGGAAGGTGCGCGGGAGGCCTGGGCCATGGTGAAAACACGGTATACCAAGCTTGATCCGAATCATATGGCCCGGGTCGGACCTCTAGGGTCAGATGGAAAAGAAATTGCTGTTGGTTTGGTATATGACCAGGTAAAATTAGCCGCAAAGTATTCACAACAGGATTGTAAGTTAGACAACCTATTGGACGGCATAGAAGAGGAAATTTTTGAGTCCAAGTGACTATGTACTTTCCTTGACATATTTGTCCCTAGGCAGATTGTAAAATAATTGTCATGGCAGACCTTTTCGCTTCGACCTCTGGACCCAAAGGTGCGGAGTGTTTCTGAATACCTGAGCGGCAAAATAAACTGGGGTATGCGTGGAAACCAGGCGTAGGGGTCATAGTTGCTTGAACAGACAAGTTGTGTCCGGCTAGCTATGTTATATTACATTGTGATTGTAAGAAACATCTTCCAGAGAGAATAGTACCGTGAAGGGTTCCTTTCCCTGGGCAAGCATGCGTTAGCGTGCATGCCCAGACTGTGATTGAAAAAAAAATCCCAGTATATGTAACATTTGGGGGTTCATAGTGTAATGAGTAAAAAACATCTTTAGTCCGCCGACCGAATATTCCCTTAAGAACGCTAGCTTTCGGCTTCACCCAGTCAGAGGTACACATCTGGATGACCCGGCAGTAACAATCGCAGAGGTGCTCCCTTTATGCCCTAGAGGAACTAACGGGAACGTAGGGCATAAGCACAGGAGCCAGGCAACCCAGCTTGGCCAAAACTTATATCGATGCATATAATGGTGAAGAAAAGGTACATACGAGGAAAAGACACATATGTGGCGAGCTTGATGCTCAAAAAATAATAATAATAAGCTTCTATACGAGAAGCCCCCAGGTATAATGGACGATCATGTTTGAGGATGTGTTCGTCATAGGTGCGCGGTTTAGCCGCACGAAAGCTTTAAGGCTAAAAAAAGCGAAAAGAGAGGAATAAATAATGGAAGCAAAAGGGGGAAGGAGACGAACAAAGAGTTCGGCGCTTGGCATAGAATCTTCGGAGTCTGGCCACGTTCCATGGGTTCGGCTCTAGGCGATTGTCTGATGCATCATGCAGGCGGTATGCTCCTACCGTGAGGACTTCGTCAATGATGAAGGGACCCTCCCACTTGGGCTTGAGTTTGTCCTTTTTCTTCTCTGGCAAGCGTAGAACGAGTTCACCAACATTATAAGTCTTGGCCCGCACTTCTCTGCTTTGATATCTACGAGCCTATTGTTGATAAAATGCGGAACAGGCTTTGGCAACATCATGCTCCTCGTCCAGGGCATCTAAGCTGTCCTGTCGATCAAGCTCGGCCTCTCTCTCTTCATACATGCGCACTCGAGGTGAGTCATGAATAATGTCGCAGGGTAACACAGCCTCTGCGCTGTACACCATGAAGAAAGGTGTGTATCTGGTAGTGCGATTGGGCGTGGTCCGCAGCCCCCAGAGTATGGAGTCGAGCTCCTCAACCCAGTGCTTGTCTGATTCTTTTAAGGACCGCACTAGTCTGGGCATAATGCCGCTCATAATAAGACCATTAGCTTGTTCGACTTGTCCGTTTGTTTGCGGGTGATAGACGGAGGCATAATCGAGCTTAATGCCCAGATTAGCACACCAGGTTTTCACCTCATCGGCTGTGAAATTGGAGTCGTTATCGGTAATGGTGCTGTGTGGAACACCGTAATGGTGCACAACACCGGATATGAAGTCTATCATCAGCCCAGGTTCAGCCGTTTTAACTGGTTTGGCCTCTATCCACTTAGTGAATTTATCCACCATGACCAGCAGATATTTTTTCTTATGGCTTCCTCCTTTAAGGGGTCCGACCATATCAAGCCCCCAGACCACAAAAGGCCAAGTGATGGGGATTGTTTGTAGAGCAGTGGGTGGCATATGGCTTTGGTTGGCAAAAAGCTGGCATCCGACGCAACGCTGGACAAGGTCCTGTGCATCTGCTCGGGCCGTCGGCCAGTAGTAACCTGTACGGAAGGCCTTGCATACAAGGGCCCGAGCTGCAACGTGGTGACTACCGAGGCCTGCATGAATTTTAGCCAAGACCTCCCGCCCCTCTTCCTCAGAGATACATCTTTGGAGTACTCCGGTAGCGCTTTTCTTGTAGAGTTCTCCGTCATGAACCTTGTAGGCTTTTGAGCGCCGGACAATGTGGCGAGCCTCATTCTGATCCTTAGGGAGTTCTCGCCTATCAAGATAGGCCAAGAAGGGTTCGGTCCATGGGGCGATGACTACCATGATAAGATGGGCCGACGGTATTATTTCGGTGGCTGAGCCCCCGATGATGTTGGTGTGTTCGAAATCTGGGGTTATAGTCGGATCCGGACTGGTGTTGCCGCCCTCTCCTTGCCACACCACGGACGACTTGAAGAGCCTTTTGAGGGAGTCTTGGACTAAGGGGTCCTCGGGCGTTCGTCCTGTTAGTCATGGGCCGGACTGATGGGCTATGAAGATATGAAGACCAAAGACTCTCACCCGTGTCCGGATGGGACTCTCCTTGGCGTGGAAGGCAAGCTTGGCGATCAAATATGAAGATTTCCTTCTCTGTAACCGACTTGATGTAACCCTAGATCCCTCCGGTGTCTATATAAACCGGAGGGCTTAGTCCGGATTGGCATAGATATTAAACCATAGTCATACAGGCTAGACTTCTATGGTTTTAGCCATTACGATCTCATGGTAGAGCAACTCTTGTAATACTCATATTCATCAAGATCAATCAAGCAGAAGTAGGGTATTACCTCCATAGAGAGGGCCCGAACCTGGGTAAACATTGTGTCCCCCATCTCCTGTTACCATCAACATTAGATGCACAGTTCGGGACCCCCTACCTGAGATCCGCCGGTTTTGACACCGACACCTTTCCAGAAAGATGTTAGGTGGGACAGGGTCGCGCTTGGCACCGGTGCGGGCAAGGACATCCACCGCTTGATTACTTTCTTGAGCCAGATGATGAAACTCGAGCCCCTCGAACCGAGCCGACATTTTGAGAATGGCGTTCTGGTAAGCCGCCATCCTCGGATCTTTGGCATAAAAATCTCCATTTATTTGAGATATTGCGAGGTTTGAATCCCCGCGCAATTCTAGGCATTGTATGCCCATGGAGACAGCCATCCGGAGACAATGCAGTAAGGCCTCGTATTCGGCTGCATTGTTGGAGTCTGTGTATAATATCTGGAGTACGTACTGAACTATATCTCCAGTGTGGGATCTTAGGACAACGCCTGCTCCTAAGCCCGCCAACATTTTGGAGCCGTCGAAGTACATGACCCAGTTGGAATATGTGCCGTACTATTTAGGGAGTTCGGCCTCTGTCCATTCGGCGACAAAGTCGGCCAGTACTTGGGATTTAATAGCCCGGCGCGGTCTGTATGTTATGTCGAATGGGAGGAGCTCAATGGCCCACTTGGAAATCCGGCCCGTGGCATCGCGGTTGTTTATTATATCATTGAGTGGTACTTTGGAGGCCACCGCGATTGAGCACTCTTGAAAGTAGTGTCGTAGCTTCCGGGATGCCATGAAGACCGCGTGCGCTATTTTTTGGTAATGAGGGTACCGGGATTTGCATGGCGCGAGGAAAGTGGATACATAGTATACCGGCTTCTAAAGCGGGAATTTGTGTCAGTCCTCCTCTCGTTCAACGACGAGCACCACTCTCACGACCTGGTGTATTATCGATATGTATAATAACATGGGTTCGCCGACGTTCGGTGTGGCCAGGTCTGGGTTGCTCGCTAGAAGAGCCTTTATTTCTTCCATTCCGGCCGTTGCCGCGCCCGTCCACTCGAAGTGATCGGTGCGTCGGAGAAGGCGATAAAGTGGCAATGCTTTTTCTCCTAGTCTGGAGATAAATCGGCTTAATGCCGCCACACATCCAGCTAGTTTTTTGACTTGTTTAAGGTCTGTTGGCGTAGCCAACTGTGACAAAGCTCGGATTTTGGCTGGGTTTGCCTCAATTCCTCTGTTGGAAACGATAGAGCCCAGCAGTTTTCCAGCGGGAACGCCGAAAACACACTTTTTCGGATTAAGCTTGATGTCATATGCACGGAGGTTGTCGAATGTGAGACGCAGATCGTCTATTAATGACTCGACGTGCCTAGTTTTGATGACAACGTCATCCACATACGCTTCAACTGTCTTGCCGATCTGTTTCTCCAGACACATCCTGACATTTTGGGCCGAATGAAAATATTTTTTTGTCATAGTTATGACACTTCTATGATGATATGTCACAGCCCTAGTTCAGCCCTTGCTTGACTTTGCTTGTTCATCATGCCATCATGATCTTTCCAAAGAAATTTTAAATGGGGTTTGTTGAAACCCTAGCACCAAATGAAATTCAACTAGGTTCAATAAAAATATTTTCAATGGCCCAGAATGCCCTTTGGAAATGTTCATGATTCCAGTTGAAGGTGAAAACCTCTTCCAAAAATGAAGAACATATTTATAGGCCATTCTGGATTTTTGAATTAAATATTATTGTATTTGACTTTGGGCATTTAAATACTATAAATAATTTAAATGTTCAAATAATGTTGGAACTATTTTTGGGCCCTTTGAAATAATTCAGCAAGTGTCCATGAATATTTTCAGGATTTTAGGAAATGCCTTGGTATTTTTCCTAAGCTCAAAACAGAGGCAAATAATTAGAAAACAAAAACAAAATAGGAAACCGTTTGAAAGAGAGAAGGATTACACAGCGCTCACTGGCAGCCCATCTGGCTGGCCCAGCCCACCGAGGCGGGAGGTCTTCTTCCTCCCTTGATCGGATGCACAGTAGCGTGCGACAGCAGACGCCACCGCCGCCACCTCCTGCTTGCCGCTTCCCCTTGTCGGCTGGACATCCCTCGCGACGCCACGCACCTGGACCTCTCTCACCTCTCCGGTGCTTCTCTCCCCTCCTCTGCTCTCTCCATGGCGCCACCAGAATCTTTGTCGTCGCCGCTTGGCCAAATCACCCTTGTGACCACCGCCTCCCCCTCGACTCCTCGCCGCGCGTACTAGCTCCGCCTCGACGTCCCCGACCTCCTCGACGACCCACGAGGCCCCGGACGCGCCACAATGCCGCCCCCGTCGCCGTTTTCCTCGTCGTCCGCCGGAGATCCCCCTCGCCGCACCGCTCGCTCTGGTGCCTCCCTGAGCTCGCCAAGGCCAGCTCTACACTCGCGGTGAGCTCCTCTACCGATCCCCCCTACTCCCATGGCCATTAGCTCATCATAGCCCCCGTTTCCGTCGAGACCGAGACCTCACCGGCGACGGACTCGTCGCCGTCGTCGTTTTGGTATGCCTCCGTCCAAACTAAGCGCGTCACTGCACTTAGTGCACCCCCAGGAGGCCGTAGCACCCCTCCTTGCCACCTGTCGTGCGCCCTAACGCCGAACCCGAGCACGACCGAGCTCCGGACACCGCTTCCGAGCTCGTTGCCGTCGTCTCCGGCCACCCCAGCTCCCGCCGGCTGCTCCATCAGCTACACGCGTGCAGCAGCTCTTCGTAGCGCCTCCCCACGCCCAAAATGATGCCCTGTGGCTCATTTCCGAGCCCCTCCGCCACGCCTATCGTCGCCGGCGTCAAGCCGCAACAAGTTTGACCCCACCGCTGTTGTTGACCCGGGTGGACCCAGCTTGACTTTCTACGAGTCAGCGACAAGTGGGCGGGCCCGACTAATCCTAGATTAGTTCTTAATTAAGTTTAATCACTGCTCTGACATTTTTAGTTAGTAGAAGTTTAACACTAATTAATTTAGATTAGTTAGTTAGTAACTGACATGTGGACCCCACACATCAGGTTTGACCTGGACCCGGCTTCGTTGACCTGCTGACGTCACACTGACGCAGTAAATCATTTTCTGGATTTATTCTTTTTAGGAAAATCCAGAAAATGTCCTAAACTTCTAAAAATCATATAATTTCAACCGTAGCTCCAAATTAATTAATTTATATATGGAAAATTATCAGAAAAATTCAAGGAATCCATCTGTACCATTTTCATGCATGTTTGAACAATGTTTGTCCTCTGTTTTGGACAAAACAAATAAAGGGCATTTAAATAATCATATATGGAGTTGGAATTTGAATCATGTATTCAAACCAACTTCATTTAAATCATAGCTAGATGCATTAGCTAAAATCACAGCATATTGCCATGTCATGATCATGCATCATATTGTGGCATTGCATTGATTGTGTTCTTTCTCGATTTGCGGTGTTTGTCCCTCTCGATGAGCGGCGTACCGATTCTGAGTTCGATGACACCGATGAAGAACTATATTATCTTCAGAAGTGCTGTGCAAGCAAAACCCCTTGTTCATTCCGATACAATCCCACTCTCTCGCTCCTGCTCTCTTTTCTGCATTAGGACAACAACGATTCATACATTTACTTGCTGCGGTAGCTGAACCCCTTTATCCTTTGCATGACTGTCATTCCACAGTAAATAGATGAAACCCACTAGCATGAGTAGGAGTTGTTTGAGCCCTGTTGTTCCTACTCATTCATGCTTGTTTGTCATGCCTGCTACTGCTTAGAGTTGAGTCAGGTATGATTCATAGGGAATGAATTGGAATGGTGTGTGAACATATCCTACCGTGTGTGAGCTAAGTGTGTGAACACGATTTGGTAAAGATAGCGGTGAGAGGCCATGTAGGAGTACATGGTGGGTTGTCTCATTGCAGCCGTCCTCAGGAACTGAGTTCGGTGTTTGTGATCCATGAAACAATTGCTACCATGCATTGGGCCCAAAACCAATGGACCCACTCGACTTATTAACTGCCCTTGCCCTCTGTCCAGGAGTTGCAACTAGTTTTTGGTGTTTGTAGGATATGTGTTGGAGGCCGTGCGTAGCGCTGACCCTAGGGGTGGGCTATGATGCGGTAGATACACCATGGCACGGTGTACCGGGTGCCCATTTGGTGTCTCGGGAACCCTGCACACATCATTTGGGGTTGTGAGCGAAACTCCGGCCGGATCTCCTCGCGGATGGAACCCGAATAGGCGATAAACCTGGACTAGAGACTTGTGTGGTTAGTCAGGTCATGGCCGACACCCTCGCCAGGCTTCCGCTTGAAGGTTGCCGAGATACATGAAATGTATATGGCGGTAAGTGGCGAGAGCGTGTGTGAAGAAGTACACCCCTGCAGGGTTATAAATGATCTATTCGAATAGCCATGTCCGCGGTGAAGGACTTCTGGGTTGCCTATATCAGTTTATAGACAAGTGAAAGTGGATACTCTAAAATGCGCAAGATAAGCGTGAGTGCTATGGATGGCGTTCTCGTAGGGAGACGGGAGCGGATCCATAGTGGTGTATTGATATGGTGAATATGTGGACTCGTGTGCGCCACCTCAAAAGAGTTACTTGCAGTTGTAGTTAGGATAGCCACCGAGTCAAAGCTGGCTTGCTGCAGTCAAACTCCACCACCTGCTTTGTTGATAATGATGCATATGTAGTTAGTTCTGATTAAGTCTTGCTGAGTACATTTGTACTCACGTTTGCTTATTTTATGTTTTGCAGAGAGACTTCAGTCTCGCTAGTAGTTCTGCATGGACTTCGACGTTTAGCTTGTTACCTCAGCTACGATCTTGTGCCCTCGGCAGGATCTAGTAGATAGTCAGGCTTCTCAGCCTTTTTCATTTGTAGATGTCTTTACTTTCGGACATGTTAAGCTTCCGCATGTGTTTGACTTGTATGCTCACGAATGTTGGGTCGTGAGACCCATGTTTATAATATCTCGCTCCTCGGAGCCTAATGAATAAATATTTGAGTCGTAGAGTTATGTTGTGATGCCATGTTGTATTTACACATATTGAGCATATTGTGTGTATGTTTGAAATGCTTGGTATGTGTGGGATCGGACAATCTAGTTGTTTATCCTTGGCAGCCTCTCATATGGGGAAATGTAGTATAGTGCTTCTGGCGATAGTAGTCCGCTTCTGGCCGGTTCACCGGAGTCACGCTAGCCCAGCACTACCGCTTTCTGGACACTTGACTGGCCGGCATGTGTTTAACCGTTCGGTGTACATCCCTTGAGGAAATGTCACGCGGTGACATCCGAGTCCTGCCTAGCCTGCTACAGCCCGGTTTCACAGAGTCCTGTTAGCCCGGTGCTACAGCCAGATTCACGCTGCTGACCGACATGCTCGATGTGATTCATGTATGCCTGTCCCCATGGGTTAGTGCCGCTTTGGGTTCACGACTAGCCATGTCGGCCCGGGTTCTCTGTCATATGGATGCTAGCGACACTATCATATCGTGAGCCAAAAGCGCCAAGCGGTCCCGGGCCATGGTAAGGCGACACTCGTGGGAATACCGTGCGTGAGGCTGCAAAGTGATATGAGGTGTTACCGGCTAGATCGATGTGACTTGGAATCGGGGTCCTGACACGATAATTGCGACAAAACCCGGTATCATCATAGATGTGGTGGGGTCCTACTTCTATGACAAAAAATCATGACAGAAAATGGGCTTTTCGTCCTGGGCGGGCCGGAGATGCAGCTGCATGACATTATTTGGGCCGTCCATGACAGAAAAACCGTGGTAGAAGCGAGGGCGAGGAAAATATCGGGGTGTTCCCGGTTACGGTGGGTGGTCAGGGCCGAGCGATGTGTGTTTCTCTCGTACACACACGCGCGTGGGTGCGAGGCTTTGGGCTCTAACTAAACCCAAGCGAGGCGTTGGGCTCCAACTGAACCCGAGCGATTGCACTGCAGGCTACGGGTTACTGAACCAGAGCGATCGATCGATGGTTGTTAACTGAACCCGAACAAGCGATTCCTTCGCTACTACTGCTAACTGAAGCCAATCGATGCTGCCTCTAGATGAGCGATGGCGTTCTTGGGGGTTTGGATGAGCAGGTTCCGGTGGGGGTGGATGAATAGGACCCCGTGGTGTTGCCTCTGGATGAACAGGACCCCGATCGATCGAGCCGGTTGGGGCTGGATGAACAGGACCCCGTGGAGGGCAGGATGAACAGGACCATCCCGTGGAGTGCTGGATGAACAGTAGCCCATGGAGGGGTGGTTGAACAGGAGCCCGTGGAGAGGGCTGGTTGAATAGTAGCCGGTGGAGGCTGGATGAACAGGAGCCCGTGGATAAACAGTCGCAGGTGGAGGCTGGAGGAGGTCGACGGTGGATGGACAGTAGCCTGTGGAGGCTGGAGGGGGTTGACGGTGGAGATAAACAGTATCCCGTGGAGTCCCGTTTTGCGGTAGCCACTCCCCTCCCGATGAACAGGACCCTTGTTTTGACCATAGCGCTCCAACACAAGTCTGTTTCCTCCGTTTTGCGGTACGCCACACCCCTCCCGATTAACAGGACCCCCGTTTCGACCATAGGAGGTCCGTTTCCTCCGTTTTGCGGTACGCCAGACCCCTCCCGATGAACATGATCCCGTTTCGAACGTGGCCGGCTGAACACAAGGCCGTTTCCTCCGTTCTGCAGTACGCCAGGCTTCGTTTGCATCGGCTGTTCCGTCCAAGCCCTCCCGATGAACACGACGACGCATTCCGTTCCGACCCAGCCGGTTGGCTCCCCATGAACACGACTACGATGATGTTTCTCCGTTCTGACCCAGCCATGTACACGAGCCCTGGCCGTACGTATGCGCAAGTAGGCGTTCGAGACCCTGCCCGTATGTACGTACGTGGCCGTATTTTCTTTCTTGCACACTGGCTGCTGTACGTACGTGTACATGCTACGTGCGCGCCTCTACTACGACACGTGCGCGCCTCTACATCGACCAGTATGTACGTACACGTTCGCGACCAGAATGACAATGCTACGTACGCTTCGACCAGGTGGGTCCTGACTGTCAGGCACTTCTGCTAGAACCGTGTGTTGACTATAAGTTGACAAAAGCCTTGCATACGCGTCAACTCTCTTTTTTAGGGGACGTGTCAACTTAGTAAGGCCACAAGTGTGTGGCAGAGAACTTATAGCCAATTTGAGATTTGTAAGAATGTGCAGCCAATTTTTTAATTCTAATGGAATTTACTACAGCCCATTTACAGTTTGTTAAAAGTACAGCCCATTTTAACCAACCGTTCAAAACAAAATTCAATACAATTTCCCACATTTTGATGGGATCTGAAATATTTTTATCCCGAAATTTCTAGTCAGATTAAATACAATTTCAATATAAATTTATATTACGTAAAAATCCAACGAAACATTACGCTCTCAACAATTAATGAAATTAAAATTTTCAATATCCAAAAATAATATTTTATAAAGTAATTACGTGTTTGGTGCATTTTTATAATTTACTGCCCTTGATTTTTTATAATTACATCCCATTTATCATTTTTAAAGCCCATTTTCTTGTTAAGCCTAATGCATCCCTCCTAGGAAAGATTTGCAGCCCAGCGGGGCGGAGAATAACAACTTGACCTTGCCTGGGTATTCCTAAAAAAGTATAGCTGGGCTAGCCATTTTCAGCTTGAAAAAATTAATATCTGGGCTGGATATCGGCACAGGCTAGACGGGCCACAGCCCGCCCAGTTAATAGCTGCAGCGATGTTTTCGTTGTTGTTCAGAGGAGAAAAAATAATATCTGGGCTAAAGATCGCTCAAGACAAAATCTGCAGTGCTCACACCTCAAAAACACAAATCCTGCTCGAGCTGCTTGGTCCCAGCTGTCGGCTGCTTCTTGTGCAGTTCTCTCGTTTATTGACTACATAGGTTGACAATGGTGTGGGACCGTGATGTCAGGAAACCAAGAGGAAACAAAAAAAAATATAGTTTTATATACTAATAAGGAGGCACTTGCGTACCTGCCGCTATGGCCCTGTGGGTCCCCACTGTCATCCTCTCCAAGTAAAGTCATCTCCTCATCCTCATGTCCGTTGACCATGTTGACAACGCGAGACGGCGGCGCCATGGCGAGCGCCACAACTCGAAGGACGACGGAGAGGGCCTCACAGGCCCTACGAATGGTCTGATACAGCGCCCGCTGCTCATCGGGAAGCCAGGATCATAGGGCCACATGTCCGCGGCGGCATTGTCATTCGGTTGTTCACCGGTGCTCGTTGAGGAGACGGAGGTTGCAGCACAGGTCCTCCTACGCTGGTAGCTCCTCCGCCATTAGGGCGTCGAAGTGTGGCCGCACCTACTCTATGGTGAACACGACATGAACCGGCTTGGACGATGGCGCCCGGCTCTGGTGAAGCTACGCCCATCGTCGATTGTCGTCGCTCAGCTTGGCGAGGTAGGTGGCGAAACCCGGCATGTCCGGCTGCTTTGGACCGACCCGCTGCCAAGCACGAGTCCGATCGCCTGGCCCACCAGACCGCCTGCCTCGCCGCAGCATCTTCCGCCCGGAACGGTCAGCGCCGTCCGCCCCGCTTCCCGGTGCATGCGATTGCTCCACCTTCAAACGACACAAGTGTTGTCCGTCCGTCCTTCTGCCGCCCACATTAATTATACGCGGTTGTCGAGGCGGCTACTCCGACCCCGCACGTTCGTCCCTCCGCCGCCCACCATTGCTATATAAACTGCTGCGCCGGCCATAGCAGCAGTCTTCCGCATTCGTTCCTATTCTCCTGTCCACACCACTACTGCCCACCATAGCTTCCTCGCGCTCCAGAGCTCTTCGGGACGGGCGGACGACGGACCACAAGGAGATGGTAGCCATTGCTGCCGACTAGCTGGCCGGCAGGCAGCCGGAGGACGACGACGTCCCAATGGAGAACATGGTAGTCGACGATCCGGCGCCAACCCCCTCCTCCGCGCCATCCTCGCTAGTGCATTGCACCATGATCATCGGCGAGGCCCGTGCCCAATATATGGACACAGTGAGGCAGAAGCGTGAGGAGTAGTTCCGGGAGGCTCTTGCCAACGCCGCCTACAACCACCATCTCCTCCAGGAGCACCTACAGGCGGAGGAGCAAATCGTCGCGGAGCGGGCGGATCAGGAGGCGCTGCTCGACTCGTACTTCTCCGCCCGCGAGGGCCGCCTTGAGTGCTAGCGGTACCGCATGCGAGTGGCGGAGGCTGCGGCCGCCTACAATGAGGGCGATGAAGTGGGTGAGGCGCTGTTTGGCGAGATCGAGGACGAGGCAGAGGACAATGCCAGCTCAAGCGAGTCCACTGCTCATTGGCGTCGACGAGGCCACCTTTCTGCCGAGGCCCTTGGTGCCAACAACGAGCGAAGGACACAGCCCGGCTCCGCGAGGCCCCACCTTGCCGCAACGAGGGAGGATTTCCCCGCTCTGCCGGCGCGCCGCCGTCGGCAACAAGACAGAAGGACATCGCCCGGCTCCGCCGAGCCCCGCCCGCTGCCAATGAGGCCGCCCCATACTGAAACGAGGAAGAAGCAGAACACGGTAGGTCCCGCGCTCGGGTCCAAGTAAGGCCACCGCTGCTACCCTCGGTTCTTTGGCACTAAGTTGTACATCATGGAGCAATTCTATGATTACAGGATGATTGAAGCGCTCCGTGGTTGAGCAAGCTCATGAGATACAGTCATTTGCTAGAGAACTTGAGCACTTCAGTTGTATGCTACCGGACAAGTTTGTTGCCGGAGGTATCATTACTAAGCTTCCTCCTTCGTGGATCTCATTGGCACTCTTGATGCTTTTGTTCGGCTCAGCCGGACACAGGTGGGTAGCTTTGGTTAATTAATTATACCTCCAGTGCACCCCTTTTTAGTTGAAGAATGTATGAAATGTAATGAAATCCGACATGTTTATATGAAATCCGACCGTGTATGAATGAATTTATTTTGGTTAGTTCGAATTCTTGTATCACTGGCATTGGATGAACATGCAAAACAATACGTACTAGCATTATTCCCAGGGTGATCACCTCGTTTGCAGCAGTTTCACATGTACTCCCTCCGGTCCTTTCTAGTCTGCATACAAGTTTTGTCTGCAGTCAAAGTATCTCTACTTTGACCAATCTTATAGAAAAAAGTATGCACTTTTACAATGTGCGAAGTAAAAAGGAATAGAAAGAGTACAAAGAGTTTGAGCAGCTTTTTAGCGTTCCTGTACATTGCAATCAAACACACAGGCCTGGCAATTCATAGAGAACATTCAAAACAATCGATGATTATGCATCTCAGCAATTCACATCTCAGAGCCAATATTTACTTCACAACTAAAGAATAATGAAAAATTGGATCGACGCTGCTGACAGCAAAGGGCGTCCCATTCGAAAATATCAAACGTGTGTCTTCTTGCTAAAATCAATGAGCAAAATTTGACAAGGTTTTCCCATTCCAAAATATCAAATGCCTACAATTGTGGAATGGGCAGGGTTTGCCATCAGTTCGGACATTGACATGGCACCTTGTGCTATATAAACCAGTTGTTCTTTTTGTCCAGTTCCACCAAGCACAACCAAATTCACGCGTAGCTTGTATGATTTTTCCCTTATATGTTGCAACGCCTTGAACTTATGTGGCACCTCCTTTCTTGTGGTGGAAATGAATGATTCGATGTATTCATGAACATTTTGTGCAGTTCCCATTGAAATCAAGCTGAGCACCCCTGTTTGCACAAATACAAAAAAAGTGATTAGTATAAAGCAAACTGTACTATGAATTGACAGTTTAAACAGGCACCTACATGGTCCATGTAGAGCACACTTTTAGAAAAATGGAACTCACTGGAAAGAAACCTAGAACAACATTGTACTCGCACATCACAGCAAGAAAATGGAGATTTGTCAGTCCTTCTGAGCTGAAGTTAGTTTGATCTTGTGGGGGGTAATGTAACCATCCTTCAACTGCTCCTTCTGATGAGAAGATAGACAGGGCTTCTTCATCCTGGCATAATCAGAACTAGTCACTTCATGTACTCCATATTCTTCTTCAGAGGAGGATGATCCTATTGTGCAAAGACAAGAGGATAACTAAATGCTAGCATCCCTATTTGCTCGAAATAAAGGAAAGGAAATATTTAAAACAGCACAGATGAAGCACTTCTCAAGGACAATACCACTTTTTGATGACAGTATATAAACAGTAGCACAACACCAATAGAGATGACAAAGCTCAATCATATGGATGAAATCAGTGTGTGAGTACCAACCTTTGTCGGGAGGCTTATTGTGTAGAGCATACAGATGAAGCACTTCTCCGGAACCATCTGTTGCTATCTACTATGGTGGCCATGCTTACTATATACTCCTCGATTAGATTAATGTTTCCAACATCTTCTTGTGCAGTTCCACTAAAATATATGGTATCTTCAAAATAGATCCATGTTTGCACAAGTAGAGATAATTACGTATTAGATTAAGAGTGGCATCAAATCAGTGGCAAAACAATTGCTCGTTCCAGCCATAGCAATAAATTAAGATGCAAAATTATATCACTACTTGTGTCATCACAGTTCCAGTGCTTCTTTACAGCACTAGGAGTTGATTTTTGTTTTTCTTCCGCTTGTTCTTCCCCTTCATCACTTGGTTCAATAACTTCAATGTAAGATTTGGCATGTCAAATAGGATGCACAAGTGTAGCACTAAACAATGACATTAATTTTCTGATGAAAGTGGCAAAATAAGGGCCAACAGTTGTGAAATATCCTTATCTTACCTCAATGGGATATTGCGGTGCACATACAGATTGGAAGTCTTGTCTCCATTTGTGCAGTTCACTAAAATCAAGCAACATTACCGTACAAGTAGCACAACATATGAAAGCACACTGCAGAATCATGTGAAAGAAGGCTAGTACTGACCTCTCATGACGCGAAATTCAAACAACTCACAAGAAGAAGATCTGAACCAAATTTGCCAACACGGATAGGAAGTAAGATCTCCTCTTGTGCAGTTCCACTAAGATCAAGCAATCAAGAAACATTGTCGGTGTGACATTTTGGTTGAACTGCACAAAACACTCTTAAAACATAAGTGTTTTGTGCAGTGCAACAAATAAGGTCACAATGGCAACAAGGTGAAGTAGATAACCCTATTTACACAGAGGTGCAAAGGAAACAACTAGTGGTCAATAACGATGGATGACACAGAAGCCAACAAAAAGAAGCATCTACCTTATCTAAATGGGAAAGAAAGCAAGACAGTAGCATTTCTCAAACGGTGGCATTGGTTAATATTAACAGAGAGATTATATTAACAATAAAATTCGTTAAGCATGTAATTTGCTTTTAACTGTGGCACTGCATCAATTTTCCAGCGGCATTATTAGAGGGTGCTTGTTTACAAGGACATTTTGGTGGAGGGACTAAAAAAACTCCGTGTCAGTCCCATCTAAACCAAATAGGTGGGACTTTTAGGGTCTAAAAGTGGGCATTCGGGACTGAAGAAAGAAGACCCCGAGGGAGAGTTTTTTTGGGACTTTTTCCAACAGTTGCCCCTGCCACGCATCACACCTTGTCTCTATTAGTTCATTACTAGGGGTAACATGGTCTTTTAGCATGTCATTTAATAACCTCTAGTCCATGTTTAGTCCCCGAACCAAGCAGGTAGGGACTATGGATTTTTAACCAAACGGGCCTTAGATTAACAACAGCTAAAGAGTTGCAGGGGCGGTGGGCCTTTAGCACCATGTGCATCTACCGATGTCTTTGGGGTGATGCCTGATCTGTTGCAACAAAGAACAAACAACCAAGGAGCATATTTGTGTTGGTCCCAGTTTTGTTATCTTTAGACACCTTTCCCTATGTGAGCGCAACAAATCTAGTCCTGCTCAAACTCTACAGCCTTGTCCCCCAAAGCAAAAGATCAGTTCATTACTGATGTGCGTACTGCGTTTGTCACTGTTTTCCCTTTTCGATCAACGTAGGTGCTGGATAGCAAGTCTGTACTAGTACTTTCCCCACTTCCTTTCCTCTATGAACCACGTCCTAGATTTATGCTATACAAGTTTCCCCACTACTTTCCCCCATTCTTGTCCTCTTTGAACCACGTCTTAGATTCATGCGATACAACTTTCCCCACTACTTTCCCCCTTCCTTTCCTTTTTGAACCACGTCCTAGATTCATGCTATACAACTTTTCCCACTACTTTCCCCCATTCCTTTCCTCTCTGAACCACGTCCTAGATTCATGGTATACAACTTTCCCCACTACTTTCCTGTTTGATCCAACACCTAGATTCGACTACAGAAGCGGAAAAAGCCCACATGCAGCTAGAGCAATGCATGCGGAATAAGTAAATTATACCTTAAGGTTCTTGGGGTGTGGTTCGGTGGGCGACCGGAGGCCGTTCGACCCACACTATGTACGGCGGCGAAGAAGAAGGGGTCGGAGGCCCTCCCGCGCCGCCGCTGGGTGAAAGTGAACAGCTGCGCCGGTAGTGGATTCCCTCCCTCGCCGATGGTGACAGCGTTAAGCCTCCTTCCCTTCCCGGCGGACGGATCCTGCCGGCTCTTTGACCAGCAGTGAGGGGAGAGAGAGAGGCCAATGAAGTCTTGTTTAGATCTGGAGAGGGTGAGAGAGTGTGAAGAGAGCAACTACAAGCAAACCAACAGTGAGGGGAGAGAGAGAGGCCAATGAAGTCTTGTTTAGATCTGGAGAGGGTGAGAGAGTGTGAAGAGAGCAACTACAAGCGCTGAGGCTCCAGCGAGTATATATATACTGGAGAGAGTGTGAAGAGTGCAAACCCTAGAAAACAAGCGCCGAGGCTGCAGCCTTAGTCACCTTACCTCTCTCCACGTAGTACGTTGGGTCCCACCAGTCAGAGGGTGAAACAAACAAATTAATAAGAAAAATTAAAAGCGCCAGCGGTGTATCTTACCTCACACATCTCGCTACTGCTCGGGAATACTATCCAATTGATCCCTCTATTCGCTCACGTACTATTTTAAGTGAATCTTTATTATAACATGCACACAATTTTGGGCACTTGTATTCGACCTAAGTCAGTGTGCCAACGTATCTCGTACGACTCCCTCCCTCTAGCTGTAATAAGTAACGTTAGAAGGTGCAGCAGGACCACGGTGCAAGCTGATTGGAGGAGAAGGAGAAACTTGACCGGTCATTCCTCCAATCAAAGCCTTGATTTCTATCTCTAAACGCAACAATTAATCCAAACAACTAAGAGATGCCGTTTTAGCTACCATGCAGGGCCACGTATTAACTCGCATGCAAACCGACTTTGATTTCTTGACTGATCAACACATAGTTGCGCTCCATGCATTGGGTTTCCGGGGGAGATAACAAGGCAGAGTAAGGAGCGTTTGGTTACATTGCTTAGGCTGGTCATAGAGGTGAGTAACTTGGACTAGTACAACATGCATATGTTACTAGTCTATGTTACTACTCTGCTAAGTTTGCCGTCGGAAGCGAGCCGATCTGGCTCTCCTGAGCTAGCAAGGTTTTTCTAGCCCACCCAAGCTAGCTGGCCCACAAAAGCTAAAATATTTTAACAGTTCCAAACGCCTAATCTTGCCCGGCTATGCTATAAGCTGTTCTTGCTAAGGATCCAAACGCTCCCTATAACAACGCCGCTTGCAACGAGGCCGGGAGGGATTGAGATGCGGAAGTTAATGGGCGATGCCTAAACGTTTTGGGAATATCTGATTTCCGTAGGATGACTTAACACCTAGACGGAGGGAGTACTACTCCTCAGTCCAGGTTTGATGGAATATTCGTCACCTCTTCTCTTCTTGTACGTACTCCATTTGTATCTCACTTCCTGTGGCTTCGCACTCACACGATTTTACTATTCTATGAACCTGTGTGTGTGTGTGTGTGTGTGCATGTGTGTGTTTTTTAATAGCATGTGTGTGTTAGAGAGAGCGACAGATCGACCTACTCCTACAAAGAGATGGTGTGTAGTGTACGATTTTAGCCGCAAGAGTCGGTGCATCCTCTCGTTTCTGAGTGTCCGATAGGGACAGGCGGACAGCTGCCACGCCCGCTCCTAACCAGCCTGCCCCCCCCCCCCCCCAAAGCCCCTCCATCGCCCGCGCGCGCTTCCTGCCCAAAACGGTCAGCGCTGCTCCAAAGAATCGGTGCCACATTCATGCCCGGGCAGAGCGGACGTGACCTCTCACTGGCACCTGCATTGAAGGGAGAAGTGGATTCAAGAGTGATGGTTGCTTCGTCCGTCCAACTTACTGCTGAGTCTATGTGATTTGACGGCTCATTGGTCGTTATTACTGAGGTGGTAGGACTGCTGGATGTCCCATGCTTTCGGCGAAAGGAGATACTACTAGATTACAATTTTCTCCATTCTTACGGTGGAGTGCAAGAGCAGTGAAAACACGCAGGCTCAGTGATTACATGGCCCACCTCACACTATCACCATATTTTCTGGACACCTTGCGACACCTAACTCTTTACACAGTACTCCCTCTGTTCCTAAATATAAGTCTTTGTAGATATTCCACTAGGTGGACTACATACGGAACAAAATGAATGAATCTACACTTAAAATGCATCTATATATATCCATATGTGGTTCATGGTGAAATCTCTACAAAGACTTATACTCCCTCCGTTTGGAATTACTTGTCGCGAAATGGATGTATCTAGAACTAAAATACGTCTATATACATCCATTTCTGCGACAAGTAATTCCGAACGGAGGGAGTATTTAGGAACGGAGGAAGTACTTGTATAGTACGTACTGTAATTTATCAACGAGATAGTACAATGCTATGAAGCTTCCAGCTTATGTTACATGTATCTTGCGTCCAAGGTTGCCTGTTGCAACATTTCATCAAATACAAAGGAGACTAAAATGCATGCTATTGCATCTCAATGATTGACAGATCATTGCAAATATGTACTCCCTCCGTTCCAAAATAAGTGTCTCAACTTTATGCTACATACGGAGCAAAATGAGTGAATCTACACTCTAAAATACGTCTATATACATCAGTGTTTGGAGTATGTACCAGTAGTTCATATTGAAATCTACTAAAGGACATATATATTCCAAACAATATGATAATCTCTCTAACCAAGGTAGTAGGGACGAGGAGTAAACGGTGGGAGTAGTAAAAATTTCTCCTCGTCCTGCGAGCCACCGCGCGCGTGGGCGAGGGAGCGGGCGTAAGGCATACAGTACTACTACTACTCATGCAGTCCCTAGCCATTGAAACAGAGACAACTAAACAAAAAAAAGATCCATGCACTCCCTAGCCCTTGAACCATAAACCCTAACTAGGCTTTAATTTGCTGGCAACGTCGGTGCTTCCTAAGAACTGAAGTTTGCAACCCTTTGACCATCGGATCATTTTGTGCAGTTTCACCAAAATTGAGATGAGCATCCCTGTGGCAAAGAAATTGAAGAAGCGTGATTAGAATAATATTACTGGGACTAGTTGATGAGACATAAACTCATCACAAATCTGACGTAGAAGCGAGAGGTATGTGCGGGGCAAAGAAGTAGAGAAATATCCACATGGAGTGATGTGGGCAGCTGGAGCAGTGGTGCAAGCCGGCTGTAAAGGGAGTTGTACCTGAGGGATATCGGGACGTACCTCAACCTAGAGGAGGGCGGTGGGAGGAGGCAACTACCCACATCGCGGCAGTGAGCAATGGACGAAGGCAACCTCACCGGCTTTGTGAGAGATATAGGCCGGGACCCCTGATCGGGACGTGCCGACAGTGGGTTTTCGCCGTCGGCGACGACGACCGCATCTACACTAAGCATCCAACCCTTCCCCCGGCGTACGTGATCCACCAGGATGTTAGAGATGTGGCCACAGTGGTTTTGTGCGAGAGAGTGTGAAAACTGAAGAGAGAAACCCCAGCAAGCAACCGTGTAGGCTCGTCCTGCCTATGTATATAGTGGAGCGGTTTCCTTTTCTCTCCATATGAACCTATTTATATTGCGTACGTGCCACTGAAGAAAAAAATATTCATAAATGACGCAGCACCTACTACTCGTTCTCCAATAAACCTTGCGCTTGGCATCTCCAAACTATTAACCTTGCGATTGGCTCTTCGCTTCTTCGGGAAGTTGAGCAATAATGGTACTGCAGTATATATAGTTTTGGATATATGAGACCGAATGAATTGCTGCACGTCCACCACGTGGCAAGGGTCGAGGGGCGAGGGAGAGTGCGTACTATTACGTCCGTTTCATATGGACTACATACGGAGCAAACTGAGTGAATCTACACTCTAAAATACATCTATATACATCAATGTTTGGAGTATGTACTAGTAGTTCATATTGAAATCTACTAAAGGACATATATTCCAAACAATATGATAATCTCTCTAACCAAGTTAGGGACGAGGAGTAAACGGAGGGAGTACTAGTAAAATTTTCTCCTCATCCTGCGAGCCACCGCGCGCGTGGGCGAGGGAGCGGGCGTAAGGCATAGTAAGCAAGCTTCACCTCATCCTGCGAGCCACTGCGCCCGTGGGCGGGGGATACAGCATACAAAGCAAGCTTCTCCTCATTCTGCGAGTTGACGGGACACATCAAAAGTACTCCAGTGTATAGAGCCTTGCCTCTAAGGTAGGCCCCGCATGGTTTGCCTCTTTTTTAACATAACGCATCAAGTTGCAATTTGTTTGTTCACCCATGGTAGACGATCCTCCTTCCATCTAGTGGACAACTAGTACACGTGTCAAATTACCACGTGGGCTGCATTTTCATACAGAAATGAGATCCACCGTGTACCCGCGCGGGTGTGGTTGGGAAAGAGACGAGAGTACGTGCGCCGTGTGTGCACCTCTTCTCTTCGTGCACGTCCCCCACCTATGTGCGTGTGTGTGAGAGATACAAACCTAGACAAATGGCTTGTGCGTTCGTGAGTGTTTTGGGGGGGGGGAGGTTGATTTCGTGAATGTATTTGTGGGAATATGTGTCGATGACATCTCAAACAAAATTTTGCATGCAATGTGTGTGAAATGGAGGCCTATCCATATCATATATAGAGGGTCGGGTGATCCACGAGAAGAGAGGGAGGGGTCATAGATATCGATAGATTCAAAGAGAGGATCAAGTGGGTGGGTGCGAGATCGATGAAGAGAGCCATCGAAATTGTGTGTGTGCAAGTCAAAGATATAGGGCGACTAACCTAGCTACCGGAACGTCAGAGGGCATAGGTCAAGTTTGTGTGTGGCAGGGAGACATGACTAGAGCGCTCAATGTATCGGTGTGTGTGTGTGTGTGTGTGTGTGTGTGTGTGTGTGTGTGTGTGTGCGAGGGGGTGGGGGGAGAGGTAGGCAGAGGCCTAACTATAGAGGTAGAATGACTCGTATATGTGTTGATAAGGAGAGACCCAGCTATGTCTTGAGGGAGATCGGTCGACATCCATACATAACTGAAGGACGGGAAATAGGATGGGACAGAGAGAGAGGAGAGAGAGAGGGAGGGAGAGGGGTAGAGTGCTGGATGGGTGATGGAGTTGCTTCTCGAAGATGGTGGGAGAGGCCTACTAGACAAACTGAGGGTGGAACTGCAATATTATCAATAAGAGTGGGGATGTGTTTCTGTGTGTGCCTGTGCGTGATAGATCTGTCGGGACACATCCATGGATGATGAAGGGGAACCATTTGTTTGGTAAGCAAACCTAACTAGATCGGTAGACCAATTGTTGTTTGTCGGAGGAAGGGAGAGACATAACTAATGAGGTAGATCGATTGACATGTGGGAAAAAACGAGTTATAAGGACCTAGCTAGCTATATGTATAGCGGGAGATAGGTCGGTGTACGTCCATTTGTTAGAGGCAAATAAGGCCCGACGAGACGGATAGACAGAGAGAATGGAGCTAGGAGGTGGTGCGAGAGGCCCAGCTACTAGCTAGATAGGGGAGGAGTGTGCGGTTGTGAGATTGATGAAAAGAGGGGCGAGAGTTTACACGTGAGTGGGACCGTATGAGAGACACGAGGGAAGGACACATAAAAGAGGAGATTGAAGGTGCATGTGTATGTTGTAGGCAGACATCACTGGAGAGGTTTATCGATCGGTGTGTGTCGGAAAGGAGTTGTGGACACTGTGGGAGAACGACCTAAAGAAGAAGAAAATGAATGTGCGCGATGGATAGAATGCTGAGGGAAGGGGAGGGCGAGGAGGGCATGTGCATGCACGAGAGAAAGTTAGTGGTAGCTACAAAGGTTAGAGGATTGTGTGGGTGTAAGAGACTAACAAAGATCATAATTTGACATGAAAGTGGATTCATATATTTGAATAGGAGATCATAGTGTTTTAAACATACCTATGCATGAATATAGCGGTGATACGCGTGTTGTGGTTTTGCACATGTTATACCATAATGTGATAATGCATGGCGTTTGCAACTCACAGCTAAATGTCGAACAATCTAAACCATACTATACATTGAACAATCTCTCATTTTATTTGAATTTGTGATAATGTGTGGCGTTTGCAGCTTACAACTAAATACCGAACAATCTAAACAATACTATATATCGAACATTCTCACATTTTATTTGAATTTGTGGTAATGTGTGGTGTTTGCAACTCACATCTAAATACTTCTAGGCGTAGGGGGCGGGGCACCATACATAATGTGATAAACACAGTATACATACAAGACATGGTTTAGTTTGTGAAGATCTAGCTAGAGCTTGAAATGTACTATGATTTGAAATCAACATAAAGTGGATTCGAAAAATCGAGTCCGAGTTCATATAGTACACATAGTTCATATGTAACTCGAGACTAATCATGTGGTGTGCTGTGAAGATAATACACAAACGATGGTTTAACTGACAATAATGATGATTGTAGATCTTATTAAAATAGAGAAACGAATTCAAATGCTTTGACTTCACAACAATCATTATTGTAGATCTTATTCAAATAGAGAAACAAATTCAAATTTAGTTCCTATTGAAGCGGTAGTATATACGTTTGGAATGCACTAAGACGTTCATTTGAGTACTAGGTTGCATGCACTATACACGTAGCGAAATATTTTAATTGAACATAACATGAATTCAAAGTTTTGAATGACATTTGTAGTGCGAATTGATTTGGTACAGTACACGTTAGGCTTGTTCGGAAATTTCAACCCGCGCCTTGTTAGCCCGAAATATTTAAGATATATCTTTGTCTCGTTGTGCTCTGATAACTCCCTCCATCTCAACCCGCGCCTTGCTATTCCAAAATTACAACGCGCATGAAAACCCCAACCTCTTGTGAATTCCCGACACGCGAAATGCCCGTGATACCCCTGAACCAAAAGAACCGCCTCAAATCGGTGAGGGTACTTTCGTAACTTACCCCACATTTCGGACAAGCGCGTCCCTAAGCCATGGTTCCCCACTCCCATCCCATCCGCCCACCCATTCATACACCGAGGCCGGCAAAACCCGTGAAGCCCCACACCCTCCTCCGTCCGCCACCCAGCCGGAGCCTCTTCCCCGACGACGTCGTCCACAGCAACACCTCGACGTCCCTCATCCACCGTACTGGATGAGGATTCGTCGTCGATCTGGTCATCCCGCCGGCTCAGCCACCCCGTCCTCCACCTCCAAGGAGCTGCCTCGATGTTCCCCTCGTCTTTCGCGCCACCTCCATTCCCACACCGCCGTCTTCACTTGCACCACCGGAAGAGCATCATCATCACCATTTCCTCGTATGAAGCTGCGGCCTAATCGGTGCCACCAAAGAGGTTGTACATTAATCGCCGCATTTTCTTCTTGATTCGATCTCATGGTGCTGCCGGCGCTCGGTCCCGAGCCGACATGGCGCGGCTCCATCCACGGCGGCATCGCCGGCCACTTCCTCCACGGCGTCGCTCCCTCGGCGGTGACGTCCACATTAGTAGGAGTTGCTGCTGCTTTAGCTCTCGCTCGTGCTGCTGCTCTGCTCTTGCTCTCGGTCCCCTGCCTGGTCTGCTCTTGCTCTTGCTCGCGCTACTGCTCTCGCTCTTGCTCGTGCTTGCGATGCTGCTCCGATTTAGCTATGCTTCATTCAACTGAATCGACTTTTGGGTCAGTCGATTTTCAGGGGGTGGGGGGCTCGCCGGAGTGAAGGAAGAACCAGCCTTGTGAGGAGGCTCATGGGAGAGGTACCCCACTATCTATCATAGGGGTCAGGGTGGGGGCGGTGGTCGTCGGAGGTGGGGGGGCGGTGCCGTGGGGATCGCCGAAGAAAAAGCTCAGCACCGGGGGGGGGATACAGGGATGGCCGGGGGAGCGGCGGAGTGGCGGTGGGGAGTGTTTTCGGGGCGGGCGGGGCGGCGCACCGCCGGCCGCGGGCGGCGGGGGGCGGCTGTTTGGCCGGTGGTGGCTGGCGGCTCAGGGGGTGGAGGTTGAAGATGAACTGCAGGCCCTTGATTTTGTATCCAACGGCTGCAAAATCGACTGACCAGAGATGAAAAAGTCAGTCGACTGACTTGTGGCCTCACCTCTAGTGCGTTCAGTTTCGACAGTAAAATTCAGCTTCGACAGGAAAATTCAGTTTCAAAAGTTAAGTTCGGTTTCAACAGTTAAGTTCAGTTTCGACAGTTAAATTCAGTTTCGACAGTTAAATTCAGTTTCAACAGTTAAGTTCAGAGATGAGCGGCTGATGTATACATCTAGCACTTTGTGTTTATGTATTTTACGTCATCTATTGGAGATGCTATTAGAATTCCACTTAGGTTAACATTGTCTCTCTTGTCCTGCTTCAGCCTCGGCATCATACAACTCACCGGAGCTGCTCCAACGACGAAACCCTCCATCACAGCGGAGCAGTACCTCGGGCTCCATCTCCAGACGCCTAAGATCTTCTTCCCCTCCTCCGACAGCCAAGTCAGCCGGAGCATCCTCACCGACCAACCCAATCACGCTGAGATCGACATGGCTTCGCCAAAGAGGTTGTACACTTCTTGTGGTTTGACTTAATCTCACCATGCTTCTTTGCATCCTGTGATCTTCCAATTCTTGTGAACCAAACACCCAGATTGGCAGAAATCCTCTGTTTTTAAATTCTCTGTTTTGCACGTGCATTCCTATCCTATTCCTGTCTATTTCCTATCCCTGCATTGTTAGAATCCTCAAATTCAAACAAGCCCTTACACAATTTCTGTTATAGATATATGTCAAAGAAAACCTTGTGTGGTTTGTCCTGCTCCTGCGGTGCTGTGTTCCACCCTAGCTCACCCGCTCCAACGATGGAAGGGTTCACCACAGTAGGGATCCGCTCTCCAGACTGTCTTTTGCCGCCTCAGATCTTCTTCCTCGCCGTCGGCAGCCACGACAACTGCATTACCATCATCAACTGAGCAGATGACCTTGAGGACTACACGGGTCCGGAAGAGAGGTCGCACTCTTCCGTGTCTGCTTACTTTATGCATCAGTTAATATGATGACATGCTACTTTATCGTCGTGTTCACCTATTAGACTTCGACTCAGGTCCAAACTTATGCTGAAACTTGAGTTTTTAAATGGTTGTGGGGCACATATTGGGGCAGCAATCAGTACTATCTGTCTACTATCTGGTTAATCTCGGGTGTCTACTCTGAGTTTCATGTTGGGTGCAAACAAACATTAAAGGAACCATTATCTGTATTTTTTAACTAAAGCTATTATCTGCCTGCTATCATTGGTTTTGGGTCTATCCACAGTTTGCTACCTTCACTCTGGATTTGTGCATGCACTCCTTACATAATATCATTATGTTTTATTCCTATGCATGTCAGTTATTGTACACAATGGAACCGAACATGTAGAGAAAAAGAGACGAGCCTTGCGTGGCAATAAAATGTCATGCAGACGTCGCTCCATGGTGGGCGCAAAGGCAGCCCCCCCTCCACCCATTTCGGATCGTAATCAAGAGGAAGATAACTGTTCTGAGGGGGATTGAGCGAAGACCACTCCTATTTACCCCATGAGGTCTTCGCTCTAACTTGGCATCTTGATGTTGGTAATATCATGCATATGGTGCCTTGCATTGCTTCTTGTATACATCAAAGATGTCATCTGCTTAGTTTAGACATGCTTTGTGTCAATGCCATCTGTTTAGTTTCTTTATCGTATATGTGAATCATGCAATGCCATCGTGTTTAGCCAGGCATCATATATGTGAATTTTGCATGCCACCCTGGTTAGCCAGTCATCTTATATGTGAATTAAATCATGACATCATTTTTTTATTACGTGTTAAATTTGTCAACAATTTTAGTACATTCAATTACTCTTCTTGTGCATCAGCCATTCGCACGCAGTCATGAAAAATCTGGAGTGGAAACAAGGTCTTGGAGCAGAAAATGCTATCTCGACGAAGTGCATGTCTTCTTTGGTTATAGATAGCTCCTCGGCGGTGGATTCACAGACAGACGACCAGTCCTATCCCCCCCCCCCCAAGGTGCATGCTCTAACTTGGCAGGGTTATGTTGCTCATATCATGTGTATGGTATCTTGCATTGCTATGTCATTTTATTAGTTTAGACATGATTTGTGTGAATGCCACCTGTTTAGTGTCTAATTACCATATATGTGAATTATGCAATGCCATCTTTTTGCAAGACATTATATATGTGAATTATGCAATGCTATCTTGTTGCAAGGCATTATATATGTGAATTATGCAATGCCATGCTGTTTAGCCAAGCGTCATATATTTGAATTATATCATGTCGTCCTTTTTTTATTTCTCATTGATTTTGTGGACAATGTTTTTATATTCAACTGCTCTTCCCGTACATCAGCCATTTGAATTGGTGATGGAGAAATCTGGAGTGAAAACAAGGTCTTCAGAGCAGACAATGCTACCTGGTGAAGCAGATATGTTGCTGGTTACAGATAGCTCTTCAGAGGAGGATTCGGAGGCAGATGACCAGTCCTATTATCCCCCTGAGGTGTATGCTCAAACTTGGCAGGGTTTTATTACTCATATCATGCATATGTTTTATTGCAATGCTTAGTTTTTACATCATATACACGATATTGAATGCCATGTCCTTAGTTGACACATCATATATGCGAATGCCCTCTGCTCACTTCCTTAGTATATAAATCATATATTTGAATTATATCATGCCATGATATTTACATAGACAACATGTATCTGAATTATGGCATGCCAACCCATTTTCTAAAGACATAATATAGTTATATCATCTCATCTTGTTCACATAGTCATCATATTTTGAATTATGTCATTCTATCCGTGAATTATATCATGCCATCATGTTTCCATCAACGGCATGTTTGTGATTTATGGCATGCCAACCACTTTAATAGACACATCGTACAGAGCTATCATGTGATCCTGTTTACATAGTCGTCATATTTTGAAGTATGTCATTCTATCCTGTTTAGCTAGCCATCATACATGTGAAATTGTGTCATGCTATCTTGTTTAATTAGCCATCATATATTTGAAATTTTGTCCAGCCATTCTATTTGGTTAGACAACATAAATGTGAATTATTTCATGCCATGTTTTCTTCCCTACTATCCATTGCACCTGTCTATCTTACAATGTCTGTACATTCAATTACTTTTCTTGTTTATCAGCCATTTCAATTGGAGGGGGTGATGGCAGTATCTGTGGGAGTAAAAACACGGTCTTCAGAAAAGATCATGCTACCTGTCGATGGAGATAGAACCATGGTTGTACTTGCCCAAGAACCAGCCCCACCACACATAACCCAGACTCACGCAGATTGTACCCCTACCCAGTTGGACAGAGAACCAGCTACACCCCTTCTAACCCCAACCCCAGCAGATAGTAACCCAGTTCCCGTTGACACAACACCGTCTCCACCATAGAGCACCCAAACACGAGCAGTTAGTAAGGCAACTGCAGTGCCCAAAGCACGAGGACCACCACTCCGAACCCCAAGTCAACTCTTAAAGCAGAAGAAGAATTGTTCTCAGGTCAGGTTCCGTAGCTATGGTTCATACTACTTTGCTCTTGCATCACTGTATTTACTCGTACGAACTAATTTCAAATTTGAAGGATGCAATTGAAACTCCAATGGTGCAACAGGTATGTTTTAAACCTGTTTCTTTAATGTGTTTGTTGTTGTAACTTGCTCTATGTTGATTTCAGTTTCAATTGAATAAACAGTTATGTTCTCATGCCATGCACATTACAAGTGTTGTTATTGCTGTGTAGTTTCACACACTTATATTCTGTCTATGCTGCTTTGTCTTAAATAGATATGATTCGAACTGTATCTATCTTGATTTGGCAACATAAACTAGAATGATATAGACCATACGGTGACCATACTACATAGATATATGTTTGTTTCATGTTGTTATCCTATCCACCTTACTACTGAACTAGTTTACCTAAATGAGTTTCATATACTACATTGTAAACCTGTGATGTGTTTGTTTGTTTCTCCTTTAGAACGCGGATAAAATATTGGAGAAGAGTACCCCGTTATGCAATGGTAAAGGAAGTAATGCAGATCAGGTTCAAGATAGTGAGACATCCCTATTATTCTCCAAGAAAGCTGATAAAAACTATACTGAAGACACTGAGACAACCCCAAAGTCCTGTCTTGATGTAGTGTTCGAGTTACTGGCTACTACTGCTGGCATGAGCTCTTCGAACTCGCTGCCTGAATCAGTTCGGCTTCCCGAGTCTCAACTTCAAGTTGAAAGACATCAATCAGATGTTATGCGACAGGAAGCCAAAGGACCGAGGAAGACCCTGTAGAATTCAGATGCATACTTTCTGGTGCAACAGCAAGTGCTGGAGGATTTATGCGCCAAGCAAAAGAAAGTTAATAAGCTTGCTAAGCATCTTGCCAGCATTATGGGTACCCAGGATATTGTTTCTTGAGCTCTTCTGAAGTGGTTTCAGTTCTGGACTTGTTTTGCTGCGGCATTTATATGCTGCTTTGTTCCCTATATTTGCACTTGTGGCGAACTTTGATGCCTACTGGACGTAATATTTGTAATAGCCGTGATAGCCTAGCGTAAGTTGCTGGCTTATTTATTCCCGTTGTCTTGTTTATTTGTTTTCTTGTAGTCAGTGCAGTTCTTTTTCCACGGATTGCTAGTGGCCGGAATAACCTATTTTTTAAAACTAGGCCACATTAACAATGGGCTACATATTTACTGTAGTTAACATGGGCCTTCTACGGGCCATAGAAACAATGGGCCTTCTAAGGGCCATAGAAACAATGCGCCTTCTATGGGGCATAGACACAATGTGTCTTCTACGGGTCGTATCATCAATGGGCCTTCTACGGGCCGTATGATCAGTTGGCCAAACATGGGCCAATAACAGACCACATTATGGTCGTAAATGGGCTACAGTTGAAATCGTCCGTTCATGGGCCGACCATAAAGGGTCATCATTAATAGGCCGTATTTGATGAAGCTATGAAAACGTCCCAACGTATTAACGGGCCACAAATGGGCCGACTATAACCACGGGCTGTATTTGGCCCATAAGCAGAAAATAACAGTAATGGGCCGAAAGTAAACGCAAGCCGGAAATGAGCCCAAGAATAAATGGGCCCTGAGAAGGCCGAAAGATAACATGGGCTAGAAACGGCCCAACGGAATAATGGGCCGTTAATGGGTATAAAGTGATACACTGTTCATTACGGGCCAGTTTTACGACGGGCCGTTAATGGGCCGAGGGTTACTAAGGGCCTCATATGGGCCAAAAGACGTCATGGGCCATACATGGGCCGGAAGTTAAAACGGGCTGGAATTATATTGGACGGCCCAGATGACGCTACTGGGCCTAATTTGGATAGGCCGTAAACGGGCCCTGGGTTAGCGGGTTGTAAATGGGCTATATGCGAACAGGCCGTTAACAGGCTTGTCGTGGGCCGGCCCACCACCTTTTGACCAAGTCAAACGGGCCAACCTTTTCATAGGAATGGGCCTCTATTGGGCCGTGCCACGTGTCGACGTATCATAGGAGCTTTGGGTCCAATGGGTGGATAACATCTGTCCCAACGGTGAGCCGACACGTGTTTCCTCCAGCCAATGATGATTTTATACGTGGAAAATCCCCATTGGTCGGGGCTGTTAACGGGTTATCGGATCCAAAACCGGAATCGGTAGCTTAACGGCGTTTCGTTACGGTGGATGCCACGTGTCGGTCACCCTTGACGAAAGCACTTCTGTGATGCGCGATTTGTCGTCATGGAAGTGGACACTTCCGTGATGATAATTTTGGTAATGTCATGGAACACTACTACGACAACACAGGTATGACTATCTTGATTCTATCATAAATTTGTCATGGATGTACATGCATGATAGCAAACGTGACCTACTGTGACAAACACCTATCATCATGGAAGTATATTTTTTTTTGTAGTGTACCCGAGATCCGCCGGTTTTGACACCGACATTGGTGCTTTCATTGAGAGTTCCACTATGCCGTCATCAAGAGGTTTGATGGCTCCTTCGATCATACACAATGATGTTTTCCAAAGGGAAACCTTCCTCCCCAGACAGATCTTCGTGTTCGGCGGCTTCGCACTGCGGGCCAACACGCTTGGCCATCTGGAGCAGATCGAAAGCTACGCCCCTAGCCATCAGGTCAGATTTGGGAGCTTGAATTACGTCGCAGACATCCACGGAGATTTGATCTTCGACGGATTCTAGACCGCGGCAGCAGCTCCCCGCCACCACGTTGAACATGACGTAAATCTGTCATCGGACTACGCCCAGGAGATATCACATGTAACTGCTCTGGCCTTAGATCCGGAGCAGATCGTGCCGTCCGACGACGGGAAGCTCAACCCCGCCTCGGATGTCGCAGTACCAGCGGCGTCGGAGCCGCACACAGACCAAACCTCGAGTGGATTCGGTGTCATCGGAGCCCAGGACTCGTCTCCGGCTACAGATTCCGAACTATACGCGTCCACATGCATCGAGCTCGATCGGTCATCGATCGTCGAATTCAGTTCCGCGGACATCTTCCGGCACTCGCCTTTAGGCGACGTGATCAACTCATTAAAAAATCTATCCCTAGCGGGGGCTCTCAGCCGAATTACATCCGGTTTGAACAGGAGGCTGATGATGGAGAATTTTGTTTCCCACCTACCGCCCGACCTAACCGACACGCTCGACCACGACTCCGAAGACATCGACGGTATGGACGATGATGCCAGAGAAGAGGAGGCCCAAACCACGCCATTCACCGGACATTGGACGACCACTTCCTCATACGACGTATACATGGTGGATACACCAAAAGGTAATAGTGGTGATGACAAGGAAAACCCAGTGGAGGTTGACCCCCCTAAGACACAACCAAAGCACCGGCATCAGCGGCGCCGCTCTAAATCACGCCGCAGAGACAGTAATACCGGCACAGGAGACGACAACACTCCGGACGGTGCCGAAGACATAGAAGACCCCGACGAACAAACTGCCGAACAGGACAATCAGGAAGATGGGCAAGTCAGCCCTGCAGCTTCAGGCTGATCAAGATCTGCTCAATGATAGATGGACTGATATCCTGGCAGCAGAAGAATACAGCCTTAAGCGCCCAGCCAAAAGTTACTCGCAGCGTAAATTACTACCTCAGTTCGATGATGAGGCGTTGGAGCCCATACCATCATCGTGCAATGCGGCTGACCGAACGCCATGTGGTCGGGACAAGGCCGCAACTCAAGCCGAACACCAGCCCGCTCCACCTCACCTTAAAGGTAGAGATAAAACAGCTGGGGGACATACCTACGACATGCGGCAAAACTGGACAATAATGTAGGACATACTAGATCGATCTACGGATCGCGAGGGCGTGCCCCGACACATGACGACGACCACCTATTCGGACGCAACAAGCCTAGTCACGCCCGGGCCGAACTCCGCAAACAGACTCCATCAGAGCTATGTCGCGATGCACCGCACACCCTCTTTGCTTCACTGATGAAGTAATGGACCACGAATTCCCAGAAGGGTTTAAACCCGTAAACATCGAATCATATGATGGGATAACAGACCCTGCGGTATGGATCGAGGATTTCCTCCTCCATGTTCATATGGCTCGTGCTGATGATCTCCACGCCATCAAATATCTCCCACTAAAACTCAAAGGACCAGCTCGGTACTGGTTGAACAGTCTACCAGAAAACTCTATCGGTAGCTGGGAAGATTTGCAAGAAGCCTTCTTGGACAACTTCCAAGGAACATAAGTCCAGCCTCGGGATGCAGATGATTTAAGTCATATAGTCCAATAGCCCGGGGAGTCAGCCAGGAAATTCTGGACTAGGTTCTTAACTAAAAAGAACAAGATAGTCGACTGTCCGGATGCCAAAGCCCTAGCAGCCTTTAAGCATAGCATCCGCGACCAATGGCTCGCCCGACATCTCGGGTAGGAAAAGTGGATGTCCATGGCAGCCCTTACGGCACTTATGACCCGCTTTTGCAGGGGCAAAGATAGTTGGCTAGCCCATTGCAATAATAATGCAAGCAAACCTAGCACCTCTGAAGCCAAGGATAGCAACGGCAAGCTCCGACGCAACAGACACAAGCGTCAAAACAATGGCAACCATACCGATGACACGGCGGTCAATGCAGGATTCAGTGGCTCCAAGTCTGGTCAGCGGAACAAGCCGTACAATAAGAACACTTCGGGCTCATCCAGCCTGGACCGCATACTCGATCGTCCGTGCTAGATACATGGCACCCCAGAAAAACCAGCCAACCACACCAACAGAGACTATTGGGTCTTCAAACAGGACGGCAAGTTAAATGTCAAGAACAAGGAGAAGGGATCGCAAAGCCAGGACGATGACAAGGATACTCGGCCACCGAACACTGGGGGACAGAAGAAGTTTCTCCCTCAGGTCAAAACAGTGAACATGATATATGCTACCCACATCCCCAAGAAGGAACGCAAGAGTGCACTCAGGGACGTCTACGCGGTGGAGCCAGTCGCCCCAAAATTCAATCCATCGTCCTCCTGCCCGATCACATTTGATCGCCGAGACCATCCGACCAGTATCTGTCACGGCAGGTCGGCCGCACTGGTCCTAGACCCAATCATCGATGGATTCCACCTCATGCGGGTCCTGATGGACGGTGGCAGCAGCCTCAACCTGCTTTATTAGGATACAGTGCGCAAAATGGACATTAATCCATCTCGGATCAAGCCCACAAAGACTACCTATAAAGGAGTCATACCAGGCGTAGAAGCTCGCTGCACGAGCTCTATCACACTAGAGGTTGTCTTCAGATCTCCGGACAACTTCCGAAGCGAAGAGTTAATCTTCGTTATCGTCCCCTTTTGCAGCGGCTTTCACGCACTGCTTGGACGATCGGCATTTGCTCGATTCAATGCGGTGCCACACTATGCTTATCTCAAGCTCAAGATGCCCAAACCATGCGGCGTCATAACAGTCAATGGAAACACGGAACGCTCCCTCCGTATCGAGGAGCACACCGCCGCCCTAGCAGCAGAAGTACAGAACGGCCTTTTCAAGTAGAACCTTAATTCGGCTGCCGAGCTCCCGGACACTACTAAGAGGGTCCGGACTATTCTGCAGCAGGACAACTCGGCTCATCAAGAGCTCGACTAGCCATTCGGCCTCCATCCCAGCCTCAATCAAGTGGCGGCATTCGTACCGCCCGTACATAACTACGCACTCAAAATACCATGGGCATAGACAGATGCATACCTACCTTGTGATCCATAGTACGGCTCGACGGCTCCCGGACACATATACTTTCACTATCTACTTTTTCTCCTTTTCAGGTTTCTTTTCCACAGGCCTTCCCGAATGGCCTGATCACTAGTCCTGTCAAAGGATAAATACACCAAGATGGCAAGAAGCACAGACGTACGGGGGAACTTCTAGGTGGTTTCTTTAACGATCACTCTACCTGCTTTCAGGACCCACATGCTGCTCTCCCTTGGTTTTGGCATGTTAAATAGCTTGTTGCTTATCGCACTATTTGTATAAATGCGCCTTGACGTACTAATAAATTATAATGGAAACAGTTCACGGCCCAAATTTTAGGGCCCCACCTAATTACCTTTGCTCACTTTCTGTTTTCCTTTTTTCTGTTGATAATCTTATCAAATAGCACCCGTACACTTGGGTACGTTCCACATTTGCCAGGGGCTTCATAGTGCCCCGCAATATGGCAAAAAGTCTGAACACTTTTTATAGTATAGTTCAGCACCCCGAATTTAGCACTATATGCATTGGCTCCGAATCATGTCTTTGGTCAATAATTGGGTTGCCCGGCTCCTATGCTTACTACCTTATGTTCCGCTATATCGGCTAAGGTAGTAAAGGGAGAACTACTGCGATTGTGTCCTGGTTTATTTGGATGAGCACCTCAGTAGAGAAAGTCGAAAACTGACTGTCATGATGCGGCGAGAGCCGGTCAGCTCTTCGGAGGTTTCAAATCGCTAAAGGTTTTTTCCGCATTACGCGAAGGGTTAGTACTTACCTGATCAGGTGTTTACAACACCCTATTTTGGATGCTAGGGGTTGCACCTACATTTTTTATTGTCGAACTCCTATGGCTAAGTGAGGGTGATAAAGCATTATAGTCTGATTGCCTTGTTCGTTGCGCTAAACACCTCCTTCATGGACCAAACAATTGGATCCAGAGTGTTTAGATTCCATCCCGAACACCCCCGTATTATGTTCGTGGGGGCTGAAGCCGACAACTGGATAACTCTCAGATTTAATAAAAACGGCCGCACAGCAGGTAAAAATTTAACACAAAGCATTATATTACATAAACTGTGTTTGTTTCATAATACAGGGTGAGAAAAATATAAATATATTCATTCAAGGATCATGTCTTTCGCACACTGCTCCGCAACAATGCATGATCCCTCCAGGACACTATCAAAATATAGCTCGGGCTTGCGATGCTCCTTGCCCTCTAGCGGCCCCTCGGTCACAAGCTTGACGGCGTCCATCTTCGCCCACCAGACCTTGACGTGGGCGAAGGCCATGCGCGCGCCCTCGATGCAGACCGACAGCTTGACGACGTCCAACCGAGGCAGGCATTCACCAGCCACTTCACAAGGTCGAAGTAGCTGCTGGGTATAGCTTTGGCAGGCCATAGCCGGATTATCAAATCCTTCATGGCCAGTTCGGCCATCCCATGCAGCTCGACCAGCTATTTCAGCTGATCGCTAAAGGGCACTGGATGTTCTGGCGCAAGGTATTGCAACCAGAACAACTTCTCCGTTGAGCTCCCTTCTTCGGCTCAGAAGAACTCCGCAGTGTTGGACGCGCTGCGTGGCAGATCGGAAAACGCCCCTAGAGAGCTCCGAATCCGGGTTAGTAAGAAATACTTCTTCTTCACATACTTGCTTTGCATACTAAACGCCTTACCCGCCGCGATCTTCTTGGCCTCCTGGATCTCCTGGAGGGCGCCCTGGGCTTCAACCCGGGCCTCTTCTGCACTTTGGCGAGCCTTGGCGAGTTCGGTGTCTCGAGCCGAAATATCACCCTCCAAGGTCTCACATTTTTTCACAGCGTCCTGGTGCTCTTGCTGGACCTTGTTAAGCCTGTCCTTGAGCTTCTTACGGGCGGCTTGCTCCTTGACAGCTTTCCCCTCGGCTTCGGCCAGGGCCTTCTTAAGGGCCTCGACCTCGGTCGTCGCTCCTACACATATCATGACACTACGGTCAATAAACATCATTTATTCTTTCCGAATATATAGCACGTCATTACTGAAAGGATCGAGAAGAGGTGTCTAGAGGGGGGGGGGGTGAATAGACTCTAAAAAAGAAAAGTTGCCGTTTTTAAATTCTTTAAGTTGAAGTGGAGTTTTGCCACAAGTTTAAACATTCACAATACATATCAAGCAAGCATGATAAGAGTATATGAGCAGCGGAAAGTAAAGCATGCAAATTGCAAGAATGTAAATGGATGGGATTGGAGTGTGCAAATGCAACTTGGAGACATGGAGATTTTTTATCCTCCGATAGGTGGTTCTATCGTACATCCACATTGATGGAGACTTCAACCCACGAAGGGTAATGATAACCCACAAGTATAGGGGATCGCAACAGTTTTCGAGGGTAGAGTATTCAACCCAAATTTATTGATTCGACACAAGGGGAGCCAAAGAATATTCTCAAGTATTAGCAGCTGAGTTGTCAATTCAACCACACCTGGAAACTTAGTATCTGCAGCAAAGTGTTTAGTAGCAAAGTAATATGATAGTTGCCCTAACGGTAACAAAAGTATAGACAGCAAAAGTAATGTTTTTTGTATTTTTGTAGTGATTGTAACAGTAGAAACGGAAAAGTAAATAAGCGTAAACCAGTATATGGAAAACTCGTAGGCACCGGATCAGTGATGGATAATTATGCCGGATGCGGTTCGTCATGTAATAGTTATAACATAGGGTGACACAGAACTAGCTCCAATTCATCAATGTAATGTAGGCATGTATTCCGAATATAGTCATACGTGCTTATGGAAAAGAACTTGCATGACATCTTTTATCCTACCCTCCCGTGGCAGCGGGTCCTATTGGAAACTAAGGGATATTAAGGCCTCCTTTTAATAGAGAACCGGAACAAAGCATTAGCACAAAGTGAATACATGAACTCCTCAAACTATGGTCATCACCGGAGTGGTCCCGATTATTGTCACTGGGGTTGCGGATCATAACACATAGTAGGTGACTATAGACTTGCAAGATAGGATCAAGAACTCACATATATTCATGAAAACATAATAGGTTCAGATCTGAAATCATGGCACTCGGGCCCTAGTGACAAGCATTAAGCATAGCAAAGTCATAGCAACATCAATCTCAGTACATAGTGGATACTAGGGATCAAACCCTAACAAAACTAACTCGATTACATGATAAATCTCATCCAACCCATCACCGTCTAGCAAGCCTACGATGGAATTTCTCACGCACGGCGGTGAGCATCATGAAATTGGTGATGGAGGATGGTTGATGATGACGACGGCGACGAATCCCCCTCTCCGGAGCCCGGAACGGACTCCAGATCAGCCCTCCCGAGAGAGATTAGGGCTTGGCGGCGGCTCCGTATCGTAAAACGTGATGAAACTTTCTCTCTGATTTTTTCTCCCCAAAGCCAATATATAGAGTTGGAGTTGGCGTCGAAGGGTCTCCAGGGGGCCCACGAGGTAGGGGGGCGCGCCCAGGAGGGGGGCACGCCCCCACCCTCGTGGACAGGGTGTGGGGCCCCAGGTCTTCATCTTTGGCGAGGATTTTTTTTATTTTTTATAAGACATCCCGTGGAGTTTCAGGTCATTCCGAGAACTTTTGTTTTCTGCACATAAAACAACATCATGGCAATTCTTCTGAAAACAGCGTCAGTCCGGGTTAGTTCCATTCAAATCATACAAGTTAGGGTCCAAAACAAGGGCAAAAGTGTTTGGAAAAGTAGATACGACAGAGACGTATCAACTCCCCCAAGCTTAAACCCTTGCTTGTCCTTAAGCAATTCTGTTGACGAACTGAAAGAGAAAAAGATAAACTTTTACAAACTCTGTTTGCTCTTGTTGTTATACTGATGTCAAGCCAGCATTCAAGTTTTCAGCAAAGATCATAACTAACCACATTTGCAATAATTCTCAGGTCTCATGTTTACTCATATCAATAACATAATCAGCTAGTAAGCCATAATAATAAATCTCGGATGAAAACACTTCCTCAAAACAATCATAATATGATATAACAAGATGGTATCTCGCTAGCCCTTTCTGAGACCGCAAAACATAAATGCAGAGCACCTTCAAAGATCAAGGACTGACTAGACATTGTAATTCATGGTAAAAGAGATCCAATCATAGTCATACCCGATATAAATTAACAATAATGAATGCAAATGACAGCTGTGCTCTCCAGCTAGTGCTTTTTAATAAGAGGGTGATGACTCAACATAAAAGTAAATAGATAGGCCCTTCGCAGAGGGAAGCATGGATTTGTGGAGGTGCCAGAGCTCGGTTTTGAAATAGAGAGAAATTATATTTTGAGCGGCATACTTTCATTGTCAACATAACAACTAAGATATGATGATATCTTCCATGCTAAACAAATAATAGGCAGTTCCCAAACAGAATGGTAAAGTTTATACTCCCCCTCCTCCACAAGCATCAATCCATGGCTCGCTCGAAACAACGAGTGCCTCCAACATTCAACGGGTCCCAGGGGGAGTTTTGTTTGCAACTATTTTGATTTAGTTTGCATAAAGCATGGGACTGGGCATCCCGATGACCAGCCATTTTCTCGTGAGTGAGGAGCGGAGTCCACTCCTCTTGAGAATTACCCGCCTAACACGGAAGATAAGGGCAGCACTAGTTGATACATGAGCTATTCGAGCATGCAAAACAGAATGTTTATTTGAAGGTTTAGAGTTTGGCACATACAAATTTACTTGGAACGGCAGGTAGATACCGCATATTGGAAGGTATAGTGGACTCATATGGAATAACTTTGGGGTTTAAGGGATTGGATGCACAAGAAGTATTCCCGCTTAGTACAAGCGAAGGCTAGCAAAAGACTGGGAAGCGACCAACTAGAGAGCGACAACAGTCATGAACATGCATTAAAATTAATAAACATTGAATACAAGCATGAGTAGGATATAATCCACCATGAACATAAATATCGTGAAGGCTATGTTGATTTGTTTCAACTACATGCGTGAACATGTGCCAAGTTAAGTCACTTAAATCATTCAAAGGAGGATACCACCCTATCATACCACATCATAATCATCTCAATAGCATGTTGGCACGCAAGGTAAACCATTATAACTCATAGCTAATCAAGCATGGCACAAGCAACTATGATCTCTAATTGTCATTGCAAACATGTTTATTCATAATCAGCTGAATCAAGAACGATGGACTCATCATATTTACAAAAACAAAAGAGGTCGAGTTCATACCAGCTTTTCCCATCTCAGTCAGTCCATCATATATGTCATCATAATTTCCTTTCACTTGCACGACTGAACGATGTGAATAATAATAAGAGTGCACGTGCATTGACTAAGCTGGAATCTGTGAGCATTCAATAAACAGGAGAAGACAAGGCAATATGGGCTCTTGGTTAAATCAACAATGATGCATATAAGAGCCACTTCAACAATTTAATCATGGTCTTCTCCTACTGACCCCCAAATAAAAGAAAAGAAATAAAACCTATTTACATGGGAAAGCTCCCAACAAGCAAAAGAAGAACGAGAAATATTTTTGGGTTTTCTTTTTAACTATTACTACTACAACAGGAAAAATAAACTACTACTAAATTTTTTTTGTTTTTTCTTAAGGTTTATTAAACACACAAGAAGAAAGCAGGAAAAAGAAAAATAAAATAACATGGATATTACAGTGAAAGAGTATGAGCACCGACATCTAGCAATGAGTGTGTGTGAACATAAATGTAATGTCGGTGAGAAATACATACTCCCCCAAGCTTAGGCTTTTGGCCTAAGTTGGTCTATTGCCAGGGATAGCTTGGTGGATACCCGTAGGTGTAGCTGTGGTCGTACTGCGATGAAGAATAGTTGGGATCATAATGTGAGGAAGAGGACTCTGACTGCCACTGGCTGGAAACCGCCTCAGGATCCCAAGAATAAACAGACTGTCGTGGAGGCTCATCTTGTGGCTCCGGTTCCAGGGCTGGTGCAGGATTCCGATATGCTTGAACAGCTACCCACGGAACAATGTAAGGACCTGTAGACAAGTTAAACAAAGAGGGAGCAGGCAAAGTAATAGTCTCAGGGTGATGTTTATCAAAGTACAATTTATATTTGAGCTCCCCTTCGCAACTCTTAACAAGAAAATCATGCGCTAGCATGCTCTTATAATCTAAATAAGCACGGGGCAACGCTGTTTCTTCTTTCTCCTCATGCCTAATAGGTATCTCAAAATATTCAGCTAGGCGTGAAGCATAAATGCCTCCAAAGACGGGGCCCTTGGTACGGTTCAGACTTAACCGTCTAGCAACAATTCCACCCATACTAACAGAGTTATTGTGGTATAAACCATGGAACAAAATGATAATATCAGGAATGCTAAAGTTTCCACAGTTCCCGTGACCAATCAAGCAACGACTAGCAAATAAGGCAAAGTAACGTAAAACAGGAAAATGTATGCTAGTAATTCTTGCATCAGAAACCTTCCTGGTTTCTCCCACAGTGATAGTGTTAATAAAAGCTTCCACTTCATTACGGTGTGGTTCATCTAAGGTGCCCTCAAAAGGTATTTTGCAAACCTCGCAAAATTCAGCTAATGTCATCTCCTTAACAACGTCATATAAATGGAACTCTACTGTTGGAGGTGATTTCTTAGGGAAAAAGTAGAAGTTCTGCACAAAAGTATTTGTGAGTAAGAGATACTGATGACATTGGTCGCGGAGGAAGTCGGTGAGGCCGGTGTTCTCAATTAATAGATAGAAATCCTCATAAATCTTGGTTCTCCTCAAGAAGTCATCGGAAGGCCATTCACACGGCCGGACCTCCGCAGTGTGAGGCAAATTAAATTTGGGCTTCTGCTCTTCTTCCTTTTGTTTTTCCTTCGATCTTCGGCTTGACGAGCCCCTCAAAAGTCTCTTCATTATTTCTGAAATAATCTGAAATTTTTAGTAACTTCAAACAAAAGTGAACCAACTTCAATAAAACTGATAGCAACTTCTCATACAAGTGCCTAGAGCATATATCAAGCATTAGAACTACTTGGAACCATACAAATTTGACATGCAAGCTCAAGAACATGGTCACCTATGCAGCACAAATTTGCAAAGAATAAAGCACTAGAACAAAAACTAATTGGACCAATGGAGGAGTCACATTCCAAGGAACAATCTCCCCAAGCAGTTTTGTGAGAGGTGCTTTGAGCAAGGAGATCGAAAATCACAGCAAAAGTGGCTGGAACACGAGCTTGAGTTGGTTTTTCGGGTTTGTGTGAGGCAGAGGAAGAAGATGGGTGCAGGGATAAGTGGAGGAGGGCCACCGTGCGCCCACGAGGCAGGGGGCGCGCCCAGGGGGGTAGGGCGCGCCCTCCACCGTCGTGGCCAGGTGGCAGCTCCCCCCGCGGTAATTTTTGCACAGTAAATCCTCAAACATTCCGGAAAAAATCATATTAAATTGGCATGGCATTCTGAGGACTTTTATTTTCGGGATATTTTTATATTGCACGGATAAATCGGGAAACAGACAGAAAAATACTATTTTACTTTATTTCTACTAAGTAACAAAAAATATAAAGAGGGTACAGAAGGTTGTGCTTCTAGTTTCATCCATCTCATGCTCATCAAAAAGAATCCACTAACAAGGTCGATCAAGTCTTGTTAACAAACTCATTCCGATAATCATGGAACCGGAGAAATTTCGAATAACACTATGTTACCTCAACGGGGATATGGACATCCCCAATAATAAGTATATCATATTTCTTCTTGACAGTAGGGAGAGGAAATTCAAAACCTCCAAATATAATCGATGGAATTTTTCCAATAGAGTTGATACTATGAACTTGAGGTTGTTTCCTCGGAAAGTGTACCGTATGCTCATTACCATTAACATGGAAAGTGACATTTCCTTTGTTGCAATCAATAACAGCCCCTGCAGTATTAAGGAAAGGTCTTCCAAGAATAACAGACATACTATCGTCCTCGGGAATATCAAGAATAACAAAGTCCGTTAAAATAGTAACGTTTGCAACCACAACAGGAACATCCTCATTAATACAGACTATTATAGCAGTTGATTTATCAGCCATTTGCAAAGATATTTCAGTAGGTGTCAACTTATTCAAGTCAAGTCTACGATATAAAGAGAGAGGCATAACACTAACACCGGCTCCAAGATCACATAAAGCAGTTTTAACATAATTTCTTTTAATGGAGCATGGTATAGTAGGTACTCCTGGATCTCCAAGTTTCTTTGGTATTCCACCCTTAAAAGTATAATTAGCAAGCATGGTGGAAATTTCAGCTTCCGTTATCTTTCTTTTATTTGTAACAATATCTTTCATATGTTTAGCATAAGGATTCATTTTGAGCATATCAGTCAATCGCATACGCAAAAAGATGGGTCTAATCATTTCAGCAAAGCGCTCAAAATCCTCATCATCCTTTTTCATGGATGGTTTTGGAGGAAAAGGCATGGGTTTCTGAACAAATGGTTCTCTTTCTTTACCATGTTTCCTAGCAATAAAGTCTCTCTTATCATAACGTTGATTCTTTGACTGCGGGTTATCAAGATCAACAACAGGTTCAACTTCTACATCATTAAAACAAATGCCGACAACTTTTTTCGAGATGGCGCTCCCACCTCCCACCCCGGCGATGATCTCACCACCGGCGATCTTCCTCCCTCTCCACTGATCTATTGATCTTTTTCGATCATCTTCTCTGGCGTCTTGTCTGGATCAAGGCATTACCCATCTCCTATGGGTTCTTCTGGTGGATCTACCCTTGGCTTGGATTTCTCCAAGGGTAGGGTTTTTTCGGATGAGGTTTTCAGATCTACTGGTCACACAATTCATCTGATGGGAAGAGGGAGGGCTTTCATCCTGATTGTGTCCTTCAGTAGGCATGCTTTCCGCTTATCTGAGGATTCTGTGGCGGTGGCGCTGGAAGCTGCGCTTGGTGGCTCGGCAATTGATCTTCGGGTTAGTCATGTCAAAGAGAAAGTTTTTTCTTTCCAAGTCTCATGCATGCAAGTTGGCTTTATTATTATGGATCTCCGCTCTTTTGCTTGTGATCTGTTCAAGTACCATTTTCATCTTTGGGGTAATGGAGGACCTAATTGGGTCAGAGAACTCAAGATCTGGCGTAAGGAATGTGATGCTGAATGGATTTTGATTAGCCCTACCAAGCGTAGGTCTTCGCTAGGTCTTTTGGCTATGCATAAGCCCCGGTTAAATCTTCTTTGAAATCTAGAATTTCTGCAAGTAAGAGGCTGTATTTTTCCACTTTTGAAAAGTATTCTGCTTGCAATTGTTATAGATATCCAGCTTCTCAGGATTGCATTGATTCTATAGTTGAAGCGGGATACGATCTTTCTGCCCATGAGCGTGTTGTGTTTCGACAATCACCTGCCTGTGACTTCCTTTGGACGGTGGCAAGGCCACCCATTGTGTTTGGTACGGTTAACATGTCGCCGGAGTTGATCCAGCAGGCCGCCGCACCTCCGCCCGGTCCGGTTCCGGTGGATCCGCAAATCATGGCTTCTGGCAATCTCTCGGCGCAATTTGAGGAAGCGGGAACTACTCTGATTCAAACTGGATGTTTGGCTTCGGGCCCATCTCAGTTGGTTAACCCGCCGTGTGTGGGCTCGGAGGCCACTGGTCGTCATGCCTCGGGTGGACCTGTCTCTGATACGTCACCTGCTGGGCCTCCCGATATTGGGCGGGATTCACCTACGCGCCTTAGCCCAATGGGCGATTCTCTGGAAAATCCATCTACACAGGAGGCAGATCGATGGTTTGAAGCTATGGTCGATGACATGGTGGACCGGGTTTTAACTTGTACTGTTTGTGGTCAGATGGGCCACATGGCAGTCTCTTGTGGAATGCGAGCGGTCTGCTCGCCTTGCTCCAGGGTGGGTCACTCTAGGCATGCTTGTAATGATTTTGCTCGCTCTCATGGATTGGTTTGGAGGCAGAGCTCTCTGCAACAAAACACGGGTATTTGGAAACATCAGTTGATCAGGGGAAGGGCGTCGGAGTTATTGGGATATCTAGTACTGTCACATCGTCACCGCCCGCATTGCTCCAATCTCATCCCCCACCTGCCAAAGCAACCCCCTGCTCTTCCAAAGAAACCCTCAGTTCGTCACCGTTGCCACCCATGGCGAACTTCGAGCTTGACCCGCATCGCCTCGTGCCACCGGGGCATCATATCATCGATGGTGGTGATCGGCGTTTACCCCGCACCTTCTTCACGCCTGCGACTCGCCCCCTCGAAGCCATGAAGATTACATGGTTGCTGAAGTTATGCCTGCTCCGGAGGGACCCATCGGGCCTGTCAGAGAGGAAGTGGTCCAGTTTCTTCACAACAGAGGTATACTTGTCCGCTCTGCTCAGCCATGGTTTCATGGAGTTGGTCTGATTCAAGTCTGGGATCTGTCTGTTAGATACACTTTGATTCAGCATCCCCCGTTTGCTTTGGGAAATGATCGATTTGTTAGATTCATGAAGCATGATGAGGGGGAAAACTTCAAAGGGAATCATGGTTTTCGTAAGGGCTGGCTAATGTTTGTTGGGATTCCCCTTGATTATCGCACGACAGAATATATTTCTCAAGCAGTAGGTACTTTTGGAAAATTTCATTCTTGGGATAGTGAAGATCCGTACCTGGTCCGTACTGTTGTGGAAGCCAGCTTTCCTGATACGCCTCTAGTGCCAAGGGATGTGGTTTTCGGGGATTATGCTGAATGGGGGGGTGCTCAAGTTTCTTGGACTGCTGCATGTTATGTTCTTGGGGCAGACTTTGCTGATCAAATGCCGATGAGGTTCCGATGCCTTTGGATGGTAATCCCCATCCAATGCATGGACACCTCATTCCGGACAACATACCATTTGTTCTCCCGCCTTATCCAATGCTTGGATGGAACGACGCGCCACTTGCACCCCCTCCCCCGCTGACCCAGTGGATGCCGGTTGGGGTAATGCTCATTGGGGAGATGAAGAAGACAATAATCAGCCACCTCAGCCTGCCGTGCCAGAACAAGATCAAGTCTCCATTATCAATCACCAACCTTAGCAATCTGAGTCTGTTGAGCAGCTTCTGCAGGATGGTGAGCCGCAGCATCCACCATTGCTCGATCTGATTGCCCAAGTTCAGGACCAACCTGCAGTTATGGTGGAAAACCCTTTGGCTATTGTTCCTATCAACCACCGGTTATTCGACCACCAGATCTTCATTGGGATGGATCGGATTGTGGCTGGGCCCCTCTTCCGCTGAATCGCTTCCTGAAGCGCTCTTTTGAGAATTTGATGTTTGATTTTCAAAGGAAAGAGGTGCCCAGGTCCATCTTCTTCAAGCCTTTGGGGACAGTCACTTATTCCAAGCGTAAATGGTCGATTGCGTTTGATGATTCTCAGTGGATGTCTATGTTGGTCCCTTGTTTGCCAAGTACCCTGCCTACCAAGTCAGCGGTCACTAGGCGCCCAGTTGCGCGCTCCTTGTTTGGTGATTTATCTGGCACTAGGTTTTCTGACTCAAGTGAAGGGCCTTCTGCTACTGTTGGGTACGAAAGGCCGATTGTCGGGGAGGCTGATTGGACCCACGAACACCTATGGGGCCGGCGGACAAGGCCCCTTTTGGTTCGGAGGGGGGCGGAGATCGCACGAAGAGGAGATCGAGGCGAGACACACGAGCAGTTTTACCCAGCTTCGGAGCTCTCCGGAGAGATAATATTCCTACTGCTGCTTGTCTGATTTGTATTGTGTTCTTGCTAGGGAGCGATGAGAGCTACAAGACCTAGCGTGAGTGTCTCTGGTCTCGAGTGAGTCGAATGGGCCGAACCCCCCACGCTATGCATGGGCCTCCTTTTATATGCTCAAGGGTCTCCGGCAGTGTGGCAACGTAGATGAGGGTACAAATGGAAAAAAGTAGTTGGTACACCTACTTGAACAGTGTATGATGCAATATACCTAACTCGACGGCAAGGGACAAAAGCATTAAATGCCCGTCCTCGTCGCCTAAACAAAGGCAACAGTGGACCGTCAGAGCGCCACCGTTTGCCACGATGGTAGGCTTGTCGCCGCTTATCGCTGCTCCCCCTGGCCGCACAGACCTCTTGACACGCTGCGCATGGAATGGTCCCATGGCGACACGTTGATGGATGAGCTGGAGCGGAGATGAAGAGAGTTACTGCCGCGGCAAGTGCCTTGCCGCGGCTGAATCTTGTCGCGCTCGGAGGCTTGTCGCGCTCGAGCCTTCCGGCAAGCTCCTCTTGCCGGGGTCTTGTCTTCTGCGTGCCTTGAGTGGCCTTCCCGGCAAGCTCCTCTTGCCGGGGCCTTGTCTTCTTGGTCAAATACTTTGTTCTTGAATGGCTCCAAAGGAACCACGGAGGATCTTGGCGGTGACCAGGCAAGCCTTGCCGCGGGGTGCTGCAACTGCCCGTGCACGAGTTCGGGATACTAGGGTACCCTACTCTAGTACACCGACAGGAGCCCCCGGCTCGGGTCAAGACACAGTGCCGAAGCGCTGTCGGGCCAGGCCCAAAACAGTCTGCACGGTCACACGCGCCTTGATCACGCCGTAACTCACCCTGGACCCACCACGTCCCCCACTAACGGCACGCACCGAACGTGGCGTCGTGTGAGAGATCGTGGGCGAGGTCGTGGGGGTTTCTTTATTAGGAAAAGCGGAACGTCCGCCCACTCCCCCTCCTTATAAACACTGGAAACAGAGGCAGGTCGCCCACCTCGCCATTGCTGTCTTGTCTTGAAAACCATCGCCGCTGCCCCCTTCTTCTCCAGTGCGAAGAGAGCAGCGCTCCGCTTCTTACGCCAGCGCCATCAACGCCGTCGACCTCCTCCACCGCCTCCGCCATGGCTCAAGGCCGACAAGGGAAGGGCGTGAAATCGGCCGGCGCAGCGGCTCGCGGGCGCCGCGAAAGGAGCGGGCCATCTTCTCCCCAGCTCGACGCAAAGGAGCCGAGGGAGGGCTTCTACCTCTTACAGTCGACGGAGACGCGTGCGTATCCAGCGCGAAGGTACTCCCCGCCACCGCTTGAATTAGCCCCAACCGGGTATCCTTTCTTTGCCCTTTTCTTCTATTGCGGGCTCTGCCCTCCCTTCTCTGAGTTCTTTTGCGATATTATGAACACATACGGGTTCCGCCTCCTTGATTTCACCCCAACGCCATTCTGACCATGGCAGTTTTCGCACACCTTTGCGAAAACTTTGTCGGGATCCACCCCAACGTAGCCCTCTTCCGCCAGTTCTTCATGCCCCGCGTTGAGAGAGGGGAGCCGCTTGCCGGAGGGATTGCTTGGGTCTCTGTGGTCGGCAAGAAAGAGGCCTATCCGGAAGGAGAGTTCCGCAACAAGTGGGAGGAGTGGAGAGCCAATTGGTGTTGGATCGAGAGGAGAACCCGCAGCCCTTCACTGCCGGCGCCAAACCCCAATAGTCTTGGCGGCAATGATTGGAGCAGCTTGGCTGGAGGATGCTAGGTTGAAGATAGGCTGTGACCCGGATTTTGGCGCCTCGGGCTTGCCGGACTCACCGTGAGGCTAGTTGGCGCAGATTTCCTTCGCCGCATCGCTCCCTTGCAGGAGAGGAGGAGACCTGCTTGGGAGTTCCAAAATGCGGCGGACATCATGAGGCTGCGCCCGGGTCTCAATTGGAATTTCACCGTCTTGGAGTTGGATGCGATGCTGCTAGAGCTGTTCAAGAATGACCCCGATCACCCCGAGTGGTTTAGGTTGCCGAGGGGGGTCGTCCCATTGTGCAACAACTCTGCGCTCGACCGCGTCCGGGCCATGATGCCGTTGTGTGATTCTCATGGGATCGTTCCAACCTAGCAAGAACCTTCCGACGACATCGTGCAGCAGTTCTTCGACAGCTTGGAAGAAGTGTCGATCCGCTCCGACGAGCAGAAGAAGCTCACCCGCGACACCACCGACGAGGAGATGGTGCGCATCGCCACAAGGTTGGAGGAGGCGGCAGCAGCTGCCGGGCGCCTGGTACACCGTGGAGGAGGCAGATGCAGCAGAGGCAAGCCTTGCCGAGCGAAGGGAGTTCGCGGTGAGGAAGAGCTTGTCAACCCGAGGCCGAAGTCGGGCGAACCAGCCGAGGGCGCCGCTTCTCCACCACCCAGCGGTTGCGAACGGAGCCCGGCTCCGCCAAAGAGGCGTCTCCGCAAGGCGGAGACGAGACGGGCGGCAGACGGGCCCACAGCCGCAGCTGGGCCATGACACGCTCTATCATGCAAGCGATGTTGCTGGAGCACCCCATACCGCGACAACCGGGGCGGGATCTTCCTGTGCCACCGTCGACACCTCCGCTAAGCGGCCAAGAGAGCCCACTCCTCCGCCTCGTCGCGCCGGAGGTGGGCGGAGTTTGATTTCTCCGGCGCTCAGCTCAGGAGGAAGAAGAAGAGTAAGCTTCAATATTGTGCTTGTATTTCTTCAATTTTGTTGCTTCATCTTGAATCTGATTTGCTTGCTCAACTCTTTCCTTTTCGTGACGCCGCCCAGAGAGCGTCGAAGAGAGCCAAGACCCCGGAGGTCGTCGTCGAGGACGAGCCACCCGTGGCGACAGGAGGCGCGTCTGAGACTCCCTTGCCGGATCCGGCAACCCTTCCTCAGAGCAGCCCCCAGCACAGCCCCCAGAGTAAGTATGCGGTTTTCTCCTTACTCTTAGGTGTGCTTGGGTGCTCCTTCTTCATTGGTATCTGACTGTTGGTTTGTGTAGGAGCAGAGCAGCCTCATCAGGAGGGCCCGGAGGTCGCCCCCGAAGTTCTGTCTGCTTCGACTCTGCCGCCAAGGGAGGATTCCCCGGCAAGGGAGCGTCCTCCGGCAAGGGAGGCTACTCCGGCAAGGGACAGCACCAGTGATCCTCCAGTGGTCGAGACCACGGCTGCAGATCCCATTGCAGGTAATCCTCTTGCGCGCAAATTTCCCCTGGGCTTGTTTTCTTCTGTTTTTCTTTGAATATTCGCTTGACTTTCTTCATCCGTCCGTCGCAGAGCCGATGGAGACCGAGGTCGCCAGCGAGGAGGACGCGCGCGGCAACACTGACGAAGCCGCCGTCGTGGAAGAAGAGGCCGGTGGCCGAGCCTCGCCGGGCGAGGAGGCCGAGGCTGCCGCCAGAGCCGGGCGAGGGGTCCGGCGATCGACCGACGGCTTCGGCCGCAGGAGCGCCAGGCGCTACACCGACCGCCGACTCCCCCGCCGCTGCTGCAGCGTCAGGCTCCGAAGAGCCCCAGCCCGGCGCCTACTTGAAGGCCGGCGACGGCGTCTTCATCAAGCTCCCATGGGAGTCGAGCTCCAGGGCGCCGGTCGAAGGAGAGACCTTCAACGGAGAGCTGCTCGCCTCCGCTGGGCTGACGCTGGTGGACGCGCCAAGCAGCAGCAGCGGCGAGTCCGAGGAGGAGCAGCCATCGAAGAAGCTGTTGTCGCTCTACCGCGCCCGACAAGCCAAGTTGGAGTCCCGGAAGCACTTGTCGCGAGGGCGGAGCAGACATGGAGAAGCGCAGAGGAGCTCCGGGCGCCAACCAAGAAGCTCTCCGGTCCTTGGCGGAGGAGCGGAGCAACTTCGCCGAGGAGCGCACAGCCTTCATCCTCGAGAAGGCCGCGGCTGAGGAGGAGCAGCGGCTTGCCACCGAGAAGCTGTCCGCGCAGGAAAGCGAGCTGGCGCAGCGGAAGGTCAACCTGGATAGCCACAAGGAAGAGCTTGTCGCGCGCGAGGAGTCACTTGGCGGGCGCTTAAGGAAGCGGCGATGCTGCCGCAGCGCCGAGGCCGCCAAGAAAGAGTTGGAGGCGAAGGTGACGCAGCTGGAGGCCGCCTGTAAGAGCGGCGAGAGCTTGCCGCTCAAGCACGAGCGCGAGAAGGACGCCTACACTCTTGGCGAGCTGCAGGGCCGTCTCACCGACAGGAGCAAGGAGCTCAACGCCGCCAAGGATTCCAAGGCGGATCTTTAGCTGAAGCTGACCACTCTGACGCAGACGCTGGACGGTGCCAAGGAGCGGGAGGTGGGCCTGTTGGAGACGATCAAGGCCAAGGAGGAGCTGCTGGCGAATGCTATTGATACCTAGAGCGCCTTGAGGGAGAGTGTGGAGCACTGGACCGAAGGCCTTGTGGATACCGCTGCCGCCATCCACAACGAGCTGATGGAGCTGGGGATGGTGGATCTTGGATACACCACCGACGAGCACCTCCAACCCAGCGCCAAGCTTAGTCTATTCTTCAAGGGCGTGGTGACGGGCCTCCAGCGACTCCGGGAAGAGGTCCCAAAGCAGCTGGCAGAGGAATCACGCCAGATCTGTGCAGGAGCCCTCCAGAAGGTGTTGATGAAGGTGGCCTTCCGCAATCCAGGCCTCAACCTCAACGGCGTCCTCAGATCCTTGCCGCCAGATGCCGATGTGGAGGCGCTCAAAGCCCTTGTCGCACCCATTGTGGACAAGGTGAACAAGATCAAGCGGTTTGATGGAGACCGCGTAGACTAGGCCGCCAATTTTATCTTTCCCTTGTCGCTGCTGATCATGTTTAGAACAATTTATTAGATCTGCGACAAGCTTATTTTGTAATATAACTCTATCTTAGGCGATCATTGCAATGTTATTTCCTTTACTTGATCCCTTCCTTTGTACGTTTTTGCCCTCCGCTTTTAGGGAACTTGTCGGTGCAGGCACCTTTCTTGCGAAGGCCGAGTGCTTGAACGTCAAGACCTGCCGGGCGATGCCGCCTCGACAAGCAACCTTGTCGCGACTAGCTGCAGCTCACTTAAGTTGTTGAGCGGACTCGAAACAAAGTAAGGCGCGACTAGTCATGAGTTGGTTCCTCTGCGCGGTGTTTTCCATACAAAGTACTATCGTTCGAGGAAGATAACTTAAAAATTTAAGAACTGATTGCTCAAACTTTGGCAACTTAGCTTTTACATCGTTTGCTTCCCAATAAGGCGAAACTTCCTCGAGCAACGCTTGGTCCATGGTATTATCTTCTCCTTCCCCCCGGTTAACTTGTGCGCGAGGGAGCCTTCCTTTCTTTGAGAAAAGAGAAAGAAGAGAAAATAAAGTTATGGAGCCTAGCGGCTCGATATTGCTTACCGGGTGTGGGTGCTGCACAAAGTGTTAGCCAAAACATGCAATAAAATGATGAAAGCATGAATTTGACAAGTTGTGCATAACACATGAGCTTTACTGATGCACGGGGTCTGCCCGACTTTGTACAAAGGATTACATGCAACAGCGGCAAGACTTGTACAAAAGGTGGTTGCCGGAACAGGTTCCGGCAACCGCGCCCTACGGGTAAAACTTACGAAGATGCTCAATGTTCCAGGAGTTGCTCACCGGAATGCCATCTTCGGTCTCAAGGCGGACAGCGCCAGGCCTAGTGACTCGTTTCACCTGATAAGGGCCTTCCCACTTTGGCGTCAACTTGTTTGAATTATTGGCGGACTGAACGCGCCGAAGAACAAGGTCGCCTTCCTCGAGGCTTCTGGCACTAACTGCGGCTTATGGTAGCGACGCAAAGCTTGCTGGTAACGGGCAGCTCAGACAGCGGCTTTGAAGGCGATCCTCCTCAAGGAAGCGGTAGCGTCATCTTGTCGCATCTGCTCTTGCTCAAGCTCATCATAAGCGAGCACTCGAGGCGGTCCGTATACGAGTTCCGTGGGGAGAAGTGCATCTGCTCCATATACTAGAGCAAAGGTATGCGCCGCTGGCTCGATTTGGCGTCGTCTGATCGACCAAAGAACCACCGCGGCTCCTCAATCCAGTTTCTTCCGCACTTGTGCAGCCCGTCGAAAGTTCTGGTCTTGAGCCCGCAAGACTTCAGCATTTGCCCTCTCTCGCTTGACCGTTGCTTCTCGGATGAGCAATGCAAAAGCAGACCTTGGCGCCAAGATCTTGGACGTCTTGCATGAAGGTGCGACTTGTAAATTGTGTGCCGTTGTCGGTGATGATCCTGTTAGGGATTCGAAACGGCAAACAATCGACTGAAGAACTTGATCGCCGATCGTGTCTTGTCACCTTCCTCATCGCTTCCACTTCCGCCACTTTGTGAACTTGTCGATTCTGACGTACAAGTACTCAAAGCCCCCGACAGCTCGGGGGAAGGGGCCGAGGATGTCGAGCCCCCAGACCGAAAATGGCCAGGATAAAGGGATCGCCTGGAGAGCTTGAGCTGGCTGGTGTATCTGTTTGGAATGGAACTGGCACGCTTCACACTTGGTTACTTGTGCAGTTGCATCCTGGAGGGCTGTCGGCCAGAAGAAGCCTTGCCGGAAAGCTTTGCCGGCAAGTGCTCTAGCGCCAATGTGGTGACCACATATGCCTCCATGTATCTCTGCCAACAGCTCTTGTCCATCTTCCTGGGGAATACACTTCAATTTCACACCGTTGAGTCTCCTTCTGTACAGTGTGCTGTCGACAAACTGGTACATACTTGACTGCCGGGCTACTCTTTCCGCTTCTTCTTGCTCTTCGGGAAGTTCTCTTGTCTGAAGGAAATGGACAATCTGCTGCGCCCATGCTGGAGCTTGTGGCTCGACAACAAGGACTAAAGGCACATCTGCTGCTGCGGGAACATCAGCTTCCACGGCAAGAACCTGCGGCTCAGCCGGAGCTTGGCGTTCCCCGGCAAGCTTGCCGGAGCAAAACTTGTCGGGAGCGTCTGCTTCAACGAAACAAACCCTGGGGCTTGTCGGAGCAGACTGCTCCTCAGCATTCTCGGTGTTGATCCTGGGGGCCTTTGTGGCTGCGGCTTCGGGAAGCTCTGCCGAAAAATAGTCACCAGAAATCAACTTCCTCTTCTTGTTCTGTCCAGTTGATGGTGTTACGGTTGGTTGAGTTATCTTGAGCACAAAAATCCCTGGTTCCACAGGCAACTTAAGTGCAGCGCACTTTGACAGGCCATCAGCAATATCATTCTGAGCTCTTGGAACATGTTCCATTTGCAGGCCGTCAAAGTGTTCTTCTAGCTTTCTCACTTCATCAACATAAGCCTCCATCAATGGACTCTGATAATCTTTGTTCACTTGGCGGACGACAAGCTGCAAGTCACCCCTGACAATAAGCTTCTTGATCCCAAGGTCTACCGCGATCCTGAGACCGGCAAGCAAACCTTCATACTGCGGTATTGTTTGTTGCTTGCTCCTTGGGAAAGTGCATCCGGACTACGACTTGAGGTGCTCTCCGGTGGGTGCTATAAGCAAGACGCCAAAGACCAGCGCCTTTGCGGCGAGAAGGCACCATCAAAGTACATCAGCCACTCTTTGCTTGCCTCCTTGACGGGATGCTCGTCTCCGGAATTTCTTCATCTGGTGTTGGCGTCCATTCTGCTATGAATTCTGCCAATGCTCTGCTTTGGATAGTTGAAGTGCTTTCAAACTTGAGGCCAAAGCTTGACAGTTCCAGTGCCCACTCGACAATCCTGCCTGTCGCTTCTAGATTCTGCAGTATCCTCTTCAGCGGAAAGCGAGTGACAACTGTGATCTCATGTGCCTGAAAGTAATGGCGCAGCTTTCTCGAGGCCATGAGGAGGCCGAAAAGCAACTCGCACACCGTAGTACCTTGACCTAGCCCCCGAGGAGGGAACCGACAAAGTAAACTGGGCGCTGCACCATCCTTTTCTGCATACGCTCTTGCGTCTGCAGATCCGTCCTTGTCGGGACCAGAGCTTGCCGGGCGAAGCCCCCGCTTGTCATTGGATGTGTCTCGCCATGGTTGCCGGCTCATCGTCCGCCTCCCTCTCCGCTACTTAACGCAGCACTAACCACTTGATTGGTGGCCGCTATATATAGCAGCAACTTCTCTTGTGGCTTAGGTGCGACAAGTGTTGGAGTGGAGGACGGAGTATCTCTTTAAGTCTGCAGCGTAGCCTCTCGCTTCGAGTCCATTTCATTGGACCTGCCTTTTTCAAAATCTTGAAAAACGGCAGGGTGCGTTCAGCAGACCTAGAGATAAACCTGCTGAGAGCAGCCACGCAACCGGCAAGTCTTCGTACATCCTTGACGCGCTTTGGTGCTTCAATCTGCTCAATGGTCTTGATCTTGTCGGGATTAGCTTCAATTCCCCGCTGAGACACGAAGAACCCGAGAAGCTTGCGGAAGGGAATCCAAACACGCACTTCTCGGGGTTGAGCTTGAGGTTGATCTTGCGCAGATTTGCAAAAGTCTCAACTAAACCATGAAACAGAGTTGCTTTGTCCTTTCTCATTACCACTATGTCATCCAAGGATGCATCTACATTTAAGTGCATTTGTTGCTCAAAAGCGTCATGGGCTACTCTTGCAAACGTTGAACCAGCATTCTTCAAACCGAAAGGCATCCGTATGAAACAGTATGTGCCACATGGAGTAATGAACGCGGTTTTCTCCTCATCCTCTTCTGCCATGAAGATCTGATGAGATCCTGAATATGCATCAAGAAACGAAAGCAAATCACATCCAGCCGTGGAGTCAACAATCTGGTCGATGCGCGGCAAGGGAAATGGATCTTTGGGACAAGCTTTATTGACATCTGTAAAGTCGATACAAAGCGTCCATTTCCCGTTAGCCTTGCGCACAACTACAGGATTGGCCAACCACGTAGGATGGAGCACTCCTCTGACAAGGCCTGCTGCTTCCAATTTCTTAATCTCTTCTGTAATGAACTCTTGACGCTCCACTGCTTGTTTTCTGACTTTCTGCTTGACGGGCCGCGCATGAGGACAAACGGCCAGACGATGCTCAATTACTTTCCTAGGAACACCGGGGATGTCAGACGGTTGCCACGCATACGTCGCCGACGCTTCGCTGGAAAGCAACGGCGGGCCTTCCTATTTAGGGTCGAGAGAGGCACTGATGGTGAAGGTACCACCAGCGCCGTCCTCCTTGGCGGACACCTTCTTGGTCTTTGGCGGAGCTGCCATCGTCTTCTTGCACTTGCCGTTGGAGCTCGATGGTGCGTCCTCGATGGTAGCGCAGCACTCCGAAGAGGTGCGCTTGCCGGAGTGGGCATCAGAGCTCTTGCCGGACTTGGTCTTCTTCTTCCCCCTGGGAGCTTCAGCGGCAAGTGTTTTGCTTTCTGTCGCGGCTGCTGCTTCCCGGTAGATCTTGTCGGCACAGATAAGAGCATCCTTCTTGTCGCCATGGACAGAGATGATGCTTATCGGGCCTGGCATCTTGAGTAGGTTGTAGGCATAGTGAGAGGCCGCCATGAACTTGGCGAGTGCTGGACGGCCAAGTATTCCATTGTAAGGCAATGGAAAATCAGCAACGTCGAATGTGACCCTCTCAGTCCTAAAGTTCAGCTCGCTGCCAAATGTTACTGGCAACGTGATCTTCCCCTTCGCTTGCTCCTTCCCGGATTGATTCCTTGGAAGGTGCCATCTCTTCGAGCTCGCCGCCGTGGATTTGAAGCTTCGGAGCACCGCGGAGGAGATCAGATTCAAGCCGGCCCCGCCGTCAACTAGCATCTTGGTGACCTTGAGGTTGCGGATAGTTGGTGAGACCAACATCGGCAAGCACCCGACCGCAGTTATGCGATCAGGGTGGTCCTCAATATCAAAGATAATAGGCGTGCTGGACCACTTCAGAGGCTTGCGCGACTCTACGGATGGTTCCGCTGCATTGACCTCCCGCATCCACTGATTGAGTTGGCGGTGGGAAGTATGCAGGGAAGCACCTCCATTAACGCAGAGGACCTCCGTGGCTTTCTGAAACTCCTGCTCATCGGCATCGTCATCGTCCATGTCTTCATCGTCGTCTTTGTCTTCATCCTTGTCGCGGCCGCGGGGAGGTCTGTCTCCTTGCCGCTGCTTGGCCTTGCCGCGGCGCCCTCCCCGGCCGGGACGTTTCTTGCTGGCTCCTCTAGCACCTTCCTGGGCCTTCTCCTTGTCGCGCCGCTCGTACTCAACCTTCTGCTGTTCAACAAGCTGCTCGACCTTCTTGCAGCTCTGGAGGTCATGGCCCTTGGTGCGGTGTATCTTGCAGTACTGCTTGCCGGAGCCGTCCTGCTTGTCGGCGGCCGCCACAGACTGGTGGTTGGCGTCAGCGGCAACCTCCTTGCCGGAGCCACCAGCCTTGGCATTCTTGTCGCCACCTCCGTTGCCGGACTGCTCAACAGCTAGCACTTCTCTGCCTTTCTTCTTCCTGTTGCCCCGCCGCCGGCTCTTCCTTGCCGGGCGGTCTCCTCAATCGCCGATCCTGCTTCGCATTCTCTCTGGGAGTCTCCTCCTTCCTCAAAGACGTGCACACTTGTCGGCCAAGGCATACAGCTCACTGACGTCCTTGATTTTGCACATCGCCATCTCCTCCCTCATCCTGCGGTTCCGCACATTCTGATGAAACACGCTGATCACCGCGGCAGGGTGGACATCTGGGATGTTGTAGTGCACTCGGCTGAATCTCTGAATGAACTTGCGCAGGGACTCTTCTTCCTTCTGGGCGAGCAGATGAAGGTCACTTTCTTGGATGAGGCTTGTGGCCGCCTGTGAAGGCCCCAACAAACTGATGGCATAGATCTGCCCAAGAGGATATGGAGTTGTCCGGCAAGTGCATGAGCCAGGACCAGCGGGAAGTAGTTGGCAAGGATCTTGTCGTCTCGTCCCCCCGCAGCTTGCACCGCAATGGTGTAGATGCTGAGGAACTCCGACGGATGCGTCCTGCCATCGTACTTCTCTGGCACGTCCGCTTGAAGTTTTTCTTGCCGGGCCACCGGACTTGCCGCAGCTCACGCAAAGTGAACGCGGGCAACCTACCGCGTCACGGCAAGTCGCTGGTTCTTCCGGGCGTGCATGTCAACAGAGGGCCCGGCGAGCTTGTCGGATTGACGCCGCGCTTCTCTTCGGCGCCGATGCGAAGTTCGAGCATCCTCTTGCTTGTCGATCGTGTAGCACTTGGCGCCGATCGCTACCGAGCTCGTGGATCCGGCGACGCAGTGGAGTCGCTGCCGAGGTGGATCCGGCGAAGTCGGCGACCTTGGCCTTCGGGGCGGAGAGTGCATGGTAGTTGCACCCCGACGGTCTCGTCGCCACCGGCTCGCGTTTGGCGTTCCTGCCGCGGCAGCGACGCACTCGGTTGCCGCGGAGCGTCGCCGTTGGCGAAGCCGATGAGACTCTGTATTGTGGCCCTCCACTCGTCGACCTTGTCGGCCGTTGGAGGGTAATCGAGGAGCAGTTGAGCTCTCGCCAGAGCTTCTGCTGGAGTAGTGGGTGGCAGTGGCGAACGGCGCGAGGAGCGGGATATGCTCGGACTTCTATCTATGTTAGAAGGAGCAGTATCCCGTCCAGGCGACCGTATCTCGCTCGTGCCAGCATGTTGGCGTGCACGCTGGTCTTGAGGGTCTCGAGATCCTCCAGCTCCATCTCGGTCCAACGAGCGTATGGCATTGTGACTGCCATGACGCTGTCGGTCCCGCGCCTCCTGGGACGGGCGCGGTACATGTACGGACGCCGAGGTCTGAGCGGCCTTGTCCTTGGCCTTGGCAGCAGCGTGAGCGCCCCCGTCGCCGTCCGTCCTCCCGCCAGCGTCTACCCCACCACCTGTCTGCTCTGGTGGCAGTGGGTTTGACGCGGACGGGGCTTCTGCCGCCGAAGCCTTCTTCTTTGGTGGCATGTTGATGAAGATGTTGAAGATGTCGCTCGTGTGAACGCCGGATCAGGTTCACACAACCTCGACGCCCCCTACCTGGCGCGCCAAAGATGTCGGGGAGGCTGATCGGACCCACGAACACCTATGGGGCCGGCGGACCAGGCCCCTTTTGGTTCGGAGGGGGGCGGAGATCGCACGAAGAGCAGATCGAGGCGAGACACACGAGCAGTTTTACCCAGCTTCGGAGCTCTCCGGAGAGATAATACTCCTACTGCTGCTTGTCTGATTAGTATTGTGTTCTTGCTAGGGAGCGATGAGAGCTACAAGACCTAGCGTGAGTGTCTCTGGTCTCGAGTGAGTCGAATGGGCCGAACCCCCCACGCTATGCATGGGCCTCCTTTTATATGCTCAAGGGTCTCCGACGGTGTGGCAACGTAGATGAGGATACAAATGGAAAAAAGTAGTTGGTACACCTACTTGAACAAAGGTGTATGGTGCAATATACCTAACTCGACGGCAAGGGACAAAAGCATTAAATGCCCGCCTCGCCGCCTAAACAAAGGCAACAGGGACCGTCAGAGCGCCACCGCTTGCCACGATGGTAGGCTTGTCGCCCGCTTATCGCTGCTCCCCGCTGGCCGCACAGCCTCTTGACACGCGCGCATGGAATGGTCCCATGGCGACACGTTGATGGATGAGCTGGAGCGGAGATGAAGAGAGGTTGCCTGCCGCGGCAAGTGCCTTGCCACGGCTGAATCCTTGTCGCGCCCGGACTCTTGTCGCGCTCCGAGCCTTCCCGGCAAGCTCCTCTTGCCGTGGTCTTGTCTTCTGCGTGCCTTGAGTGGCCTTCCCGGCAAGCTCCTCTTGCCGGGGCCTTGTCTTCTTGGTCAAATACTTTGTTCTTGAATGGCTCCAAAGGAACCACGGAGGATCTTGGCGGTGACCAGGAAAGCCTTGCCGCTGGTGTCAGAATCGCCTGCACGAGTTCGGGATACTAGGGTACCCCTACTCTAGTACACCGACACCGATTTCTGACGATTTGATGGCTATGGAATCTGGGTCTGTGGGGCTTTCTGGCCAGGAGGAGGATTCCAATCCTGTGGTTTTCGCTTCGCAGTCCAAGACGCGACCAAACAGCCAGCATGGTAGACGGAAGATATCTGCTCCCTTGGTTGACACTTCAGTTACAAGGTGTACAAGAAGCGCGGCAAAGTTGGATGGTTTCAAACCGGTGGTGTTTCAGCAGCTACCACTTCAGCCCACTAAACGACGCCCTAGATCCAAGCCCATAGAAGAGAAGGCCCAGCCCAATCTGGGAGCTGCTGAGGGCATGGACAACTCTGAAGATGTGGGCAACGACAAACCTGAAGATGTCCCTCCGTCGACACCGCTCGTGGTGCTGCAGGCAATTGGAGCTGAGCTGGAGATGGACTCTAAGCTGCTGTCTCGGGAAAAGCTTATGGCTAATCCTAAGGATGACTCCTCCTCCGGTAGTGTTTAAATGTTAAAGTTTTATGCTTTACCTATGTGTAGCGAGCCTGTCAAATTTGCTACCTGTTATGTTCTCTCTGAACTTTTGCACTCTGGTTGTGACTTGGCACTTTTGGTGTTCTATGGTCTGGGCTGTGTGGTACTAGGTGTCACACTCTTTTTGCTGTGTTCTTATATATTATCCTATGAATCAAATGTCAATGCGTAGCTGGAAGGTTCTTTGTTGGAATGTCCGTGGATTGAATTCTGAATCAAGGCAGCGTGCGGTTAGGCAGAAAGTATCTGAAAGTCAATGTGCAGTTGTGTGCCTGCAAGAGACTAAGCTCTCGGAGTGCCCTCGTAATTTAATTAAGAGCATTTGTCCTGTGGGTTTTGATCAGTTTATTGAATGTCCCTCAAGGGGAGCTTTTGGTGGTATTTTAACTGTGTGGCGTTCAGATGTCTTCTCAGGGACTTTAATTGAAGCTAAACCTTATGGGATTGTGATTAGTTTTAAGTATGTGCATAACGATGACACATGGAATTTGGTCAATATTTATGGACCCTGTCAAGGTGTTTTGAGGGATGATTTTGTCAGTTGGCTTTATAATTTAAAAGTGGAACCTGAGCAGAATTGGCTTTTGCTGGGAGATTTTAACTTCATACGATCTCTTGATAATAGAAATCTTCCAGGTGGTGATATCAATGATACTTTTATTTTCAATGAGATCATTGGTCATTTGGGTCTGCTGGAACTACCTTTAAAGGGTAGAAGGTTCACATGGTCTAATATGCAAGATTTCCCTCTCCTTGAGCAGCTGGACTGGTTTTTTTACATCTGCCAGCTGGATCGATCAATACCCAAACACTCAGGTCACTCCTCTGGCCAAAACTGCGTCAGACCATGTCCCATGTGTGGTTTCAATATGCACCAACATCCCAAAAGCACACATCTTCAGATTTGAAAATTATTGGGTCCATCAGCCTGGTTTTATGGAGTGTGTTCAACAAGTTTGGCAACAACATTCTCATAAAACACACATATCAGCAATTATTATGGACAAACTCAAATCTTTGAGGTTTGCTCTTAAGAAATGGCAGAAGGGTTTGTCACATATTAAAATTCTGATTGAGAAGTGTAACTGGGTGATTTTCTGGTTAGATGATTTGGAAGACTCCAGGCCTTTATTCTTAACTGAATCCAATTTCAGGAAGTTGGTGAAGATGCATCATGAACATCTTCTCCATCTGTAATTCTTATACTGGAAGAAGAGACGTACTATTAGATATATCAAAGTGGGGGAGTAAAACTCAAAATTCTTCCAAGCAATGGCAACTAAGAGATATAGAAAGAATTCCATTGCCACCCTTCAGTTGTCAGATGGAACAGTTTCTACAGACCATGACATAATTGCAAAGGAATTTCTGGAGATTTTTAAGGGCGAGAATGGGGAACAGTGAAACCAATTTTTTTGGGTAATGACATCCTTTCTATAATCCCTAGGGTGCAGGTACTGGATGTTCTCACTAGGCCTTTTAAGGTCAAGGAAATTGAGCAGGTTATCAAGGAATTACCAATTGACAAGACTCCTGGACCAGATGGATTTAATGGTCTTTTCATGAAGAAGTGTTGGCCAATAATTTCTGGTGACTTTATTGCTCTGGTAAATGAGTTTCACGCTGGAACTTCTAAGCTTGAAAATCTCAGTGAGGCCTACATAACTCTGATCCCTAAGAAGTTGACACCTGAAACTGCTGGTGATTTTAGGCCAATTTTGTTGACAAGTGTGGAGTTGAAATTCCTTACTAAACTTGCTTCTAACAGGTTCCAGGATGAAATAACCAAATGTGTTCATAAGAATCAATATGGCTTTATCAAATCAATAACCATTCAGGACTGTATAGCATGGGCATTTGAGTACATTCATCAGTGCAATCAGTCAGAAAAGCCAATCATGTTACTCAAGCTTGATTTTGAAAAGCATTTGATTCCATTTAGCATGAGGAAATTATAAAGATCCTGGTGGCAAAGGGTTTTGATAATAAATGGATATCCTGGATACAGCAATTGTTGTCCTCAGCAACCTCCTCAATCTTGCTCAATGGGGTACTAGGAAATCATTTTAAGTGTAAGTGTGGGGTTAAGCAAGGTGATCCTATCTCACCTTTGCTCTTTGTGATTGCTGCTGATCTGTTGCAGTCTATGATTAATGATCATCTTAGTAAAGGACTTCTTTCTTTACCCCTAGTAACTCATGATCCTGATTCCCCAGTGGTTCAGTATGCTGATGACACACTGTTGTTTGTGTCTGCTGATTCTGTTCAGTTGGAGGTGCTCAAGTCTGTTTTGAACACTTCCTCCCTGGCAACTGGTTTGCAGATTAACTACCACAAATCTTCAATGTACCCAATCAATGTGGATGTCACTTCTGCCAAGGCTCTTGCTGCACAGATTGGGTGCCAACTGGGGTTATGCCATTCACATACTTGGGGTTGCCAGTGGGCACAACTAGGCCCAAAATTGTGGATCTGCTTCCACTTGTTGACTGTATGGAAAGAAGATTAACTGCTAGCTCTTGGTTTCTGCCCCAAGGTAGCAGGTTACAGTTGGTAAACTCTGTTATCTCTTCATTGCCAATCTTCTTCCTTTGTAGCTTATCAATACCACAGGGGATTTTAAAACAACTGGAAAGAATTTAGAGGCAATGCCTATGGAGAAAGTATGGTAAGGAGAAGGGGAATTCTCTGGCTGCTTGGCCTTTGGTCTGTAGACCCAAACTTAAGGGAGGGCTTGGCATACTCAACCTGGGTCTGCAGAATGAAGCTCTGTTAATGAAATTCCTCAATAAGTTTTATAACAAAGTTCATGTGCCATGGGTTCAGTTGATCTGGGACAGTTACTATTATCAGAGAGTGCCTCATGATACAGCTTTGTGTGGATCCTTTTGGTGGAGGGACATCTGTAAACTAATGGATAAATTCAGGGTTGTTTCTTCAGTTACTGTTGGAAAAGGGGACTCTTTGCTCTTCTGGTCGGATTCTTGGGAAGTTGATAAGTCTTGCATCCCACTTCAAGACAGATTCCCCAGGCTTTTTTCCTTCTGCTTTCAGAAAAATTCCTCTGTTTTGGAAGTGTTGCAGGCTGGTGAGTTTCAGAGCTTCTTCTCTCTACCATTATCAGAATTAGCCTATAGGGAGTTTAATCATCTGTCTTGAATTATGTCTGAGATTTCCTTGGATGCTGCCTCTAATGATTGCTGGCAATGGAAACGTGGGAAGAAAGCTGGGTTCACAGCAAAGAAATACTATGACTTTGTTCACGAGCCAATTCCTACCAACCCTCTTCTCTGTTGGGTATGGAAATCCTGCTGTACTATGACAATTAAAATGTTTGCGTAGCTTGTCATTATGGATAGAGTAAACACCAAGGATATGATTCAACGCAGGAAGTGGAAGATTAATGATGGGCCTGAATGTGTTCTTTGTCCCACTGGAGTCCTTGAAGACAGAAATCACCTATTCTTTCAATGCAACTTTAGCATGAGAGTGTGGAACTATCTACAAATCGCATGGCTCAATAGTCAGGATATGGTTCAGATTGCACACCATGCTAGGAAGGATTTCAATAAGCCTTTGTTCTCTGAGGTGGTTTTCCTAACTTGGTGGAATATTTGGAAAGTCAGGAATGATAAAGTCTTCAGGTATATCAGACCTACCTTCAGGCAGTGGAGAAATGGTTTTGTCCAGGACATCTCTCTCTTGGCTCACAGAATTAAGTCAAGACACAGGGATGCTTTGATCAAATGGATTGATTTTGTACCTCCTTGAGAGGCCCTGCATTTGTAATTTCTCTAGTTAGATTTTATTTTCTCTGTATAGACTAGGTTGTACAGTTTTTATTCTTTTCCTTCCTAACTTGTTCCTTGTCTTAAGGAACTTTTTGCTGTACATGCTGCTTTAAGTTTTAATAAATTGTTGTGGGGTGCAAACCCTTCAAGGTCAAAAAAAAACTTCTACATCATTATCATTACTAGGTTGAGCATCATCATGAACATCATCATTAACATTTTCAATAGGTTCATGTTCATTACCAGATTGTGTTTCAACATCACACATTGAGATATCATTTGGATTATCAGGTGATTCAGCAACAGGTTCACTAGAAGTTTGCACAGTTCTATCATTTTTCTTTTTCTTCCTTTTAGAAGAACTAGGCATATCAGTATTATTTCTTAGAGAATCTTGCTCGATTCTCTTAGGGTGGCCTTCAGGATACAAAGGTTCCTGAGTCATTCTACCAGTTCTAGTAGCCACTCTAACAGCATAATCATTTTTCTTACTATTCATTTCATCAAGCACTTCTTTCTGAGCTTTAAGTACTTGTTCTACTTGAGTGGTAACCATAGAAGCATGTTTGCTAACAAGTTTAAGTTCACCTCTAATGTTAGCCATATAATCACTCAAGCGTTTAAGCATATCGGAATTGTATTTCAACTATCTACCAAAATAAGCATTAAAATTTTCTTGTTTGACAATAAAATTATCAAACTCATCGAAGCATTGCCTAGCAAACATATAATGAGGAATATCACCTTCATCAAATCTATAGAGAGAATTTACCTTTACTACCTGTGTCGGGATATCGGGATCAGGAGGTTCTTCAGTAAATAAAGAATTGAGATCATACACTTCTTCAACAGACGGTAGATTAAGACCATGTATTTCTTCAATAGGAGGTAAATTCTTAACATCTTCAGCTTTAATACCTTTTTCTTTCATAGATTTCTTTGCCTCTTGCATATCTTCGGATCGAGAAATAGAACACCTCTCTTCTTCGGAGTTGGTTTAGGAATAGGCTCAAGAATTGGCCTGTGGAGCTGGCTCGGGAGTTGGCTCAGAGGTGCCCAATTATTTTCATTTGTCAACATATTATTCAATAAAATTTCAGCTTCATCCGGTGTTCTTTCCTGAAAAGAGAACCAGCACAACTATCCAGGTAATCTCTGGAAGCATCGGTTAGTCCATTATAAAAGATATCAAGTATTTCAGGCTTCTTAAGAGGATGATCAGGCAAAGCATTAAGTAACTTGAGAAGCCTCCCCCAAGCTTGTGGGAGACTCTCTTCTTCAATTTGCACAAAATTATATATTTCCCTCAAAGCAGCTTGTTTCTTATAAGTAGGGAAATATTTAATGAGAAGTAATAAATCATATCCCGGGACTATGCACACAACCAGGATCAAGAGAATTAAACCATATCTTAGCATCACCCTTTAATGAGAACGGAAATATTTTGAGTATATAAAAGTAGTGCGATCTCTCATCATTAGTAAACAGGGCAGCTATATCATTTAACTTAGTAAGATGTGCCACAACAGTTTCAGATTCATAGCCATAAAAAGGATCAGATTCAACCAAAGTAATTATATCAGGATCAACAGAGAATTCATAATCCTTATCAGGAACACAGATAGGTGAAGTAGCAAAAGCAGGGTCAGGTCTCATCCTATCTCTAAGAGATTCTTTACTCCATTTAACTAGCAGCCTCTTAAGTTCATATCTATCCTGGCAGGCAAAAAATAGCTGCAGAAGATTCCGCATCAAAAAGATAACCCTCAGGAATAGCAGGCATATTTTCATCATCACTTTCATCATTGTATTCAGTTTCAATAATTTCTCTTTCTCTAGACCTAGAAATTTGTTCATCTAGAAATTCACCAAGGGGCACAGTAGTATCAAGCATAGAAGTAGTTTCATCATAAGTATCATGCATAGCAGAAGTGGCATCATCAATAACATGCGACATATCGGAATGAATAGCAGAAGCAGGTTTAGGTGTCGCTAGCTTACTCATAATGTAAGGTGAATCAAGTGCGAGCTAGATGGCAGTTCCTTACCTCCCCTCGTAGTTGAGGGATAAATTGTTGTCCTAGCGTCTTTCAAGTTCTTCATAGTGTCCAGCAGATATCAATCCCAAGTGACTCAAAGAATAGAGCTATGCTCCCCGGCAACGGCGCCATAAAAAGGTCTTGATAACCCACAAGTATAGGCGATCGCAACAGTTTTCGAGGGTAGAGTATTCAACCCAAATTTATTGATTCGACACAAGGGGAGCCAAAAAATATGCTCAAATATTAGCAGCTGAGTTGTCAATTCAACCACACCTGGAAACTTAGTATCTGCAGCAAAGTGTTTAGTAGAAAAGTAATATGATAGTGGCGGTAACGGTAACAAAAGTAAACACAGCAAAAGTAATGTTTTTGGTATTTTTGTAGTGATTGTAACAGTAGCAACGGAAAAGTAAATAAGCGTAAACCAAAGATATGGAAAACTTCGTAGGCACCAGATCAGTGATGGATAATTATGCGGATGCGGTTCGTCATGTAACAGCTTATAACATAGGGTGACACGTAACAAGCTCCAATTCATCAATGTAATGTAGGCATGTATTCGAATATAGTCATACGTGCTTATGGAAAAGAACTTGCATGACATCTTTTGTCCTACCCTCCCGTGGCGGTGGGGTCCTATTGGAAACTAAGGGATATTAAGGCCTCCTTTTAATAGAGAACCGAACAAAGCATTAGCACATAGTGAATACATGAACTCCTCAAACTATGGTCATCACCGGAGCGGTCCCGATTATTGTCCCTTCGGGTTGCGGATCATAACACATAGTAGGTGAATATAGACTTGCAAGATAGGATCAAGAACTCACATATATTCATGAAAACATAATAGGTTCAGATCTGAAATCATGGCACTCGGGCCCTAGTGGCAAGCATTAAGCATAGCAAAGTCATAGCAACATCAATCTCGTAACATAGTGGATACTAGGGATCAAACCCTAACAAAACTAACTCGATTACATGATAAATCTCATCCAACCCATCACCGTCCAGCAAGCCTACGATGGAATTACTCACGCACGGCGGTGAGCATCATGAAATTGGTGATGGTGGATGGTTGATGATGATGACAGCGACTAATCCCCCTCTCCGGAGCCCCGAACGGACTCCGGATCAGCCCTCCCGAGAGAGATTAGGGCTTGGCGGCGGCTCCGTATTGTAAAACGCGATGAAACTTTCTCTCTGATTTTTTTCTCCCCGAAAGCCAATATATGGAGTTGGAGTTGGCGTCGGAGGGTCTCCAGGGGGCCCACGAGGTAGGGGGCACGCCCAGGAGGGGGGCGTGCCCCCCACCCTCGTGGACAGGGTGTGGGCCCCTGGTCTTCATCTTTGGTGAAGATTTTTTATTATTTTTTATAAGACATCCCGTGGAGTTTCAGGTCATTCCGAGAACTTTTGTTTTCTGCACATAAAACAACATCATGGCAATTCTTCTGAAAACAGCGTCAGTCCGGGTTAGTTCCATTCAAATCATACAAGTTAGGGTCCAAAACAAGGGCAAAAGTGTTTGGAAAAGTAGATACGACGGAGATGTATCAGGTAACGATTATGCGAGTCCACGAAGGGCTCCACCCACGAAGGGTCCACGAAGAAGCAACCTGGTCTATCCCACCATGGCCGTCGCCCACAAAGGACTTGCCTCACTCGGGTAGATCTTCACGAAGTAGGCGATCTCCTTGCCCTTACAAACTTCTTGGTTCAACTCCACAATCTTGACGGAGGCTCCCAAGTGACACCTAGCCGATCTAGGAGACACCACTCTCCAAGAGGTAACAAATGGTGTGTTGATGATGAACTCATTGCTCTTGTGCTTCAAATGATAGTCTCCCCAACACTCAACTCTCTCTCATAGGATTTGGATTGGGTGGAAAGAAGATTTGAGTGGAAAGCAACTTGGGGAAGGCTAAGATCAAGATTTATGTGGTTGGAATGGATTATCTTGACCTCAACACAAGTGTAGGTGGTTCTCTCTCAGAAAATATGTGTTGGAAGTGTAGGCATGTTCTGATGGCTCTCTCCATGAATGAAGTGTGGGTGGAGGGGTATATATAGCATCCACACAAAATCTAACCGTTACACACAATTTACCAAACTCGGTGGGACCGAATCGACAAACTCGGTCGGACCGATTCAGTTCATAATGTGACCATTATCCATTTCGGTGGGACCGAATAGATCAACTCGGTGGGACCGATGTGCTAGGATTAGGGTAAAGCCTCATCTCGGTTTGACCGATTACACAAACTCGGTGGGACCGATTTGGGTAATAAGCGAAACAGAAAGTTGGCCAAGCAAACTTGGTGGGGCCGATTGCATATCTCGGTGAGACCCAAATTATTACAATAGGCAACAAAGAGTTTGCAAGCCCATCCCGGTGAGACCAAGATCCCATCAGTGAGACCGAATTGATTAGGGTTTCTGGCAGTGGCTATGTCAAGTGAACTCGGTGGCGCCGGATAGAAAGTTTCGGTGGGGCCGAGTTTGACTTTTGGTTTGGGACATATGTGGATGTGAGAAAGTGGTTGATGGCTTCGGAGCATATCACTAAGCACTTTGAGCAAGCAAGCCATTAAGCAACACCTCATCCCCTCTTAATAGTATTGGCTTTCCTATGGACTCAATGTGATCTTGGATCACTAAAATAGAAAATGTAGAGTCCCGAGCTTTGAGCTTGAGCCAATCCTTTGTCCTCAGCATCTTGAAGGGGTTCCACATCCTCTAGTCCATGCCACTCCATTGTTGAACTTGTCCGAAACATACTAGGTAGAAGCATTAGTCCAACAAGAGATATGCTGACATTAATTACCAAAATCGCCCAAGGAGCACTTGTGCTTTCAATCTCCCCCTTTTTGGTAATTGATGACAACATACATCAAAGCTTTAGATAAAGATATAGAGAATAACAAGTAAAGCTTTGGAAAGACATGTAACATGCATAGGCTCCCCCTACATGTATGCAATCATGTAAATATGGAATATAGGAGCATGTGAATGCATAAGCATGACAGAGTAAGCAATGTGTTACATGTATCTTGGCTATATGCATCAGAGCAAATGATGTGAATATAGGAAATGTACCTTCATGCTCATGAGTCCTTCTTGCAAACAGTATGTACATCGACAAGCAATCCTCATACACATGACTATGATGCATATACTTACCTTGTGGTCTTGAGTTGGCTTAGGAAGGAATGAACCTGAGTAAACAAGGTTAGATAACATAGATACACCTACTGGCCAGAGCAAACAAAAGAAACCACAAGAGTACCAAGACTGGGATGACATGTAGAGAGTGAGTACTGAGTACCCCATTGGATATAGACATGTCCCCAAAGGTAAAGATGTGCAATGAATTCAAGGATTTCCTTCCCTTAGATGTCTTACTCCCCCTGAATCTAGCATGGGATACTGGGGGAAGATAGGGAACAGAAAATCAGAGCAAAGAAAAGAAACAGAGCTAAAGCAAACAATCAAATATGAACATGTCTTTCCCCTCTTAAAGACATGTGATTTCTCTCCTCTTGAACACCAAGCATCTGGGTTTTCTTTCTCCTTGATGAAGAAGACTCTCCTCTGAGTATTCTCTCCCCCTATAGAAATGATTAAGCTTTGATGTGATCTCTCTCTCCCCCTTTGACATCAATTTCCAAGAAGGGTTCTTCTGGATTTTTGTTACAACTGGGTTTGGTCCTTGAGTCACAAAACAAAGCAGCATTTCGAATGTGATGCTGGTAGAGGACAAGAGTCATTGAGTGGAGCTGGAGCAAAAAGAATGCAGGAACAAGTGGAAAGTTGTCTTTCCTGCAGTGAAATCGGTGGCACCGAGTTGTGTGCTTGGGTGGCGCCGAAAGAATTCGGTTGGACCGAAGGAAACAAACCGGTGTGACCGAGTTCATCACAGTGAAAACACTTGTCACCTCAGCTCACTAGGCAAGTAAGATCTCACAAGGATTTGCAAGGAATTAGCTGAAAGATTTGCAATGAATTGGATGCAGGGAATGCAGAACAGAAAAGAAATCTAGATGAAGTTTTTTTTGAAAGGGGAAACAAATATGCATGAGACAAATGCAAGAGCACGGAAAAAACACAAGAGAACTTCATCTAGAATTTGTCAGCGACAATGTCACCTATGTTAGAGTATATTGACTTAGGAGTCAAGTGAGGACACTTGATCATAGATCATACTCATAGTTTTAAGCTCAAAATGGGGTTACCATTTTTCGTTTAAGCATCTTGATGTATTCACATCTTGTTGAGTTGCTTTGACCCATGACTTGGAGTAAAGCTTCTCTAAGATGGAATAACATACCTTGGGTGGTGGTGTTGATCTTGATCATGTAGTTGAACTTGTGTGGGTTGCTCAAGGTTGATGTAGCTCATCAAGAGTTGGGAGCACCACTTGGAATTTGAGTTCATCTACCTACATGGGTTAGTCTTGCAAGGAAGAGCACTTGTATCCAAAGCGATAATCATAAAACTTAATATAGACTTTGTCAAAGGATATGTTTGAAGGGTTTCGTGCTTCCTTGTCTTCAACCACCATTGTGTAGAGACTTGGTGATGTAGAAATTGCTCAAGATGTGAGTGGGTTGCAATCTCATAGATTTAGATTCATCCAAGTACCTACAAGGTTTAGATAGCATGCAAGGGTGCAAATATATCTGAGACATATAAATAGCAACATGAAAGAAATATCAAGGATTAGTCAAAGGCTCATGCCTTGCATGTATCCAAATGGAGTTCCTACTCAAAGTTTGAAGCATCAATGATGTTCAATTCACCTCTCAAACGGCAAAAGACTTTCTCATCAAGCGGTTTGGTGAATATATCCGCCAATTGCTTATCGATGCGAACATGCTTAAGATCAATGTCCCCTTTAGCAACATGATCTCGAATGAAATGATGACGAACTTCAATACACTTAGTTTGAGAATGTTGCACGGGGTTGTGAGCAATCTTGATAGCACTTTCATTGTCACAAAGCAATGGAAAATGTTTCACATATATCCCATAATCCTTGAGAGTTTGGGTCATCCAAAGTAATTGAGCACAACATGAACCAGCGGCAATGTATTCCGCTTTGGCGGTGGATAAGGATACCGAGTTTTGTTTCTTGGAGGACCAAGACACAAGTGATCTACCAAGAAATTGACCAGTACCCAAAGTGGACTTTCTATCAACCTTGTCTCCGGCATAGTCCGAATCGGAGTAACCAACAAGATCGGAAGAAGACCTCTTAGGATACCAAATGCCAAAATTTGGTGTGTGTAATAAGTATCTCACTATCCTTTTCACAGCCTTAAGATGACTTTCTTTAGGGGCCGCTTGATATCGTGCACAAATGCACACGCTTAGCATAATATCGGGACGAGAGGCACATAGATATAACAATGAACCAATCATGGAGTGGTAAACCTTTTGATCAACCGATTCACCATCTTTGGTCAAATCAAGATGTCCACTAGTAGGCATGGATTGTTGGAAATATGCCCTGGAGGCAATAATAAATTAGTTATTATTATTATTATATTTACTTGTTCATGATAATCGTTTATTATCCATGCTATAACTGTATTGATAGGAAACTCAGATACATGTGTGGGTACATAGACAACACCATGTCCCTAGTAAGCCTCTAATTGACTAGCTCGTTGATCAATAGATGGTTACGGTTTCCTGACCATGGACATTGGATGTCGTTGATAACTAGATCACATCATTAGGAGAATGATGTGATGGACAAGACCCAATCCTAAGCCTAGCACAAAGATCGTGTAGTTCGTATGCTAGAGCTTTTCTAATGTCAAGTATCATTTCCTTAGACCATGAGATTGTGCAACTCCTGGATACGTAGGAATGCTTTGGGTGTACCAAACGTCACAACATAATTGGGTGGCTATAAAGGTGCACTACGGGTATCTCCGAAAGTGTCTGTTGGGTTGGCACGAATCGAGACTGGGATTTGTCACTCCGCATGACGGAGAGGTATCGCTGGGCCCACTCGATAGGACATCATCATAATGTGCACAATGTGACCAAGGGGTTGATCACGGGATGATGTGTTACGGAACGAGTAAAGAGACTTGCCGGTAACGAGATTGAACAAGGTATTGGGATACCGACGATCGAATCTCGGGCAAGTACAATACCGCTAGACAAAGGGAATTGAATACGGGATTGATTGAATCCTCGACATCGTGGTTCATCCGATGAGATCATCATGGAATATGTGGGAGCCAACATGGGTATCCAGATCCGCTGTTGGTTATTGACCGGAGAACGCCTCGGTCATGTTCGCATGGTTCCCGAACTCGTAGGGTCTACACACTTAAGGTTCGATGACGCTAGGGTTATAGGGAATAGATATACGTGGTTACCGAATGTTGTTCGGAGTCCCGGATGAGATCCCGGATGTCACGAGGAGTTCCGGAATGGTCCGGAGGTAAATATTTATATATGGGAAGTCATGTTTTGGTCACCAGAAAAGTTTCGGGTGTTATCTGTAACGTACCGGGACCACCGGGAGGGTCCCGGGGGTCCACCAAGTGGGGCCATCGGCCCCAGAGGGCTGCATGGGCCAAGTATGGGAGGGGACCAGCCCCAGGTGGGCTGGTGCCCCCCCCCCCCCACAAGGGCCCAAGGCGCCTAGGGTTTGGGGAGGGGGTGCACCCACCTTACTTGGGGGGCAAGTTTCCCCCTCTCCCCCCCTTGGCCGCACCCTAGATGGGATCTAGGGGCTGCCGCACCCCTTGGGGTGGGAACCCTAGAGGGGGCGCAGCCCCCTCCCTCTCTGCTATATATACTTGAGGTTTTGGGGCTGCCATACAGAAGAGTTTCCACCTCTCCCTGGCGCAGCCCTACCTCTCTTTTTCCTCGTCTCTCACGGTGCTTGGCGAAGCCCTGCTGGATTGCCACGCTCCTCCATCACCACCACGCCATTGTGCTGCTGCTGGATGGAGTCTTCCCCAACCTCTCCCTCTCTCCTTGCTGGATCAAGGCATGGGAGACGTCACCGGGCTGCACGTGTGTTGAACGCGGAGGTGCCGTCTGTTCGGCACTAGGATCTCCGGTGATTTGGATCACGACGAGTACGACTCCTTCAACCCCGTTCTCTTGAACGCTTCCGCTTAGCGATCTACAAGGGTATGTAGATGCACTCTCCTTCCCCTCGTTGCTAGACTACTCCATAGATTGATCTTGGTGATGCGTAGAAAATTTTGAATTTCTGCTACGTTCCCCAACAGTGGCATCATGAGCTAGGTCTATTGCGTAGTTTCTATGCACGAGTAGAACACAAGTTGTTGTGGGCGTTGATGTTGTTCAATATGCTTACCGTTACTAGTCCAATCTTGTTTCGACGGTATTGTGGGATGAAGCGGCCCGGACCGACCTTTACACGTACACTTACGTGAGACAGGTTCCACCGACTGACATGCACTTGTTGCATAAGGTGGCTAGCGGGTGCCAGTCTCTCCCACTTTAGTCGGAACGAGATCGATGAAAAGGGTCCTTATGAAGGGTAAATAGCAATTGGCATATCACGTTGTGGTTTTGCGTAGGTAAGAAACGTTCTTGCTAGAAACCCATAACAGCCACGTAAAACATGCAAACAACAATTAGAGGACGTCTAACTTGTTTTTGTAGGGTATGCTTTGTGATGTGATATGGCCAAAAAGAAAGTGATGAATGATATGTGATGTATGAACTTGATCATGTTCTTGTAATAGGAATCACGACTTGCATGTCAATGAGTATGACAACCGGCAGGAGCCATAGGAGTTGTCTTTATTTATTGTATGACCTGCGTGTCACTGAATAACGCCATGTAATTACTTTACTTTATTGCTAAACTGTTAGCCATAGTGGTAGAAGTAATAGTTGGCGAGACAACTTCATGGACACATGATGATGGAGATCATGGTGTCATGCCGGTGACGATGATGATCATGAAGCCCCAAAGATGGAGATCAAAAGGAGCAAAATGATATTGGCATATCATGTCACTTTTTGATTGCATGTGATGTTTATCATGTTTATGCATCTTATTTTCTTAGAACGACGGTAGTAAATAGGATGATCCCTCATAATAATTTCAAGAAAGTGTTCCCCCTAACTGTGCACCGTTGCGAAAGTTCGTTGTTTCGAAGCACCACGTGATGATCGGGTGTGATAGATTCTAACATTCACATACAACAGGTGTAAGACAGATTTACACACGCGAAACACTTAGGTTGACTTGACGAGCCTAGCATGTACAGACATGGCCTCGGAACACAAGAGACCGAAAGGTCGAGCATGAGTCGTATGGTAGATACGATCAACATGAAGATGTTCACGGATGATGAATAGTCCGTCTCATGTGATGATCGAACATGGCCTAGTTGACTCGGATCATGTAATCACTTAGATGACCAGAGGGATGTCTATTTGAGTGGGAGTTCATAAGATGAACTTAATTATCCTGAACATAGTCAAAAGGTTTTTGCAAATCATGTCGTAGCTCACGCTTTAGTTCTATTGTTTTAGATATGTTCCTAGAGAAAATTTAGTTGAAAGTTGATAGTAGCAATTATGCGGATCGGGTCCAGAACCGAGGATTGTCCTCGTTGCTTCGTAGAAGGCTTATGTCCTTAATGCACTGCTCGGTGTGCTGAACCTCGAACGTCGTCTGTGGATGTTGCGAAACATTTGACATACACGTTTTGATTAATACGTGATAGTTCAGTTAAATGGTTTAGATTTGAGGCACCAAAGACGATTCCCAAATGTCGCGGAACATATGAGATGTTTCGAGGGCTGAAATTGGGATTTCAGGCTCATGCCCACGTCAAGAGGTATAAGCCTACAAACTAAGGGAGAAAAACTCAATCGTTGAGCATCTGCTCAGATTATCTGAGTACAACAATCACTTGAATCGAGTGGGAGTCGATCTTCCACATGAGATAGTGAAGTTTCTCCAAAGTCATTGCCACCAAGCTACTAGAGCTTCGTGATGAACTATAACATATCAGGGATAGATATGATGATCCTTGAAGTATTCGCGATGTTTGACACCGCAAAAGTAGAAGTCAAGTAGGAGCATCAATTGTTGATGGTTAGTAAAACCACTAGTTTCAAGAAGGGCAAGGGCAAGAAGGGATACTTCATTAAACGGCAAAACAGTTGCTGCTCTAGTGAAAACCCAAGGTTGAACCCAAACCCGAGACTAAGTGCTTCTGTAATGAGAGGAACGGACACTAAAGCAGAACCACCCTAGATACTTGGTAGATGAGAAGGCACGCAAGGTCCATTTGAAGTATATTGGATATACATTATGTTAATGTGTACTTTACTAGTACTCCTAGTAGCACCAGGGTATTAGATACCGGTTCGGTTGCTAAGTGTTAGTAACTCGAAATAAAAGCTACGTAATAAAAGGAGACTAGCTAAAGGTGAGCTGACGATATGTGTTGGAATTGTTTCCAAGGTTGATATGATGAAGCATCGCACGCTCCCTGTACCATCGATATTGGTGTTAAACCTAAATAATTGTTATTTGGTGTTTGCGTTGAGCATAGACATGATTGGATTATGTCTATCGCAATACGGTTATTCATTTAAGGAGAATAATGGTTACTCTGTTTATTTGAATAATACCTTCAATGGTCTTGCACCTAAAATGAATGGTTTACTGAATCTCGATCGTAGTGATACACATGTTCATGCCAAAAGATATAAGGTAGTAATGATAGTACCACATACTTGTGGCACTGGGTCATATTGGTGTAAAACGCATGAAGAAGCTCCATGTTGATGGGTCTTTGGACTCACTCGTTTTTGAAAAGTTTGAGACATGCGAACCATGTCTATTGGTGTATATGCATGAAGAAACTCCATGCAAATGGACCATTTGGACTCACCTCATTTTGAATCACTTGAGACATGCAAATCATACCACATGGGCAAGATGACTGAAAGCCTCGGTTTCAGTAAAATGGAATAAGAAAGCAACTTGTTGGAAGTAATACATTTTGATGTGTGCAGTCCAATGAGTGCTGAGGCACACAGTGGATATCGTTATGTTCTTACTTCACGAATGATTTGAGTAGATACTGAGTATATTTACTTGATGAAACACAAGTCTGAATTATTGAATGGTTCAAGTAATTTCAGAGTGAAGTTGAAGATCATCGTGACAAGAGGATAAAATGTCTATGATATGATCATAGAGATGAGTATCTGAGTTACGAGCTTTGGTACGCAATTAAGACATTGTGGAAATTATTTCACAATTAATACCGCCTGGAACACCATAGTGTGATGGTGTGTCCGAACATCATAGTTGCACCCTATTGGATATGGTGCGTACCATGATGTCTCTTATCGAGTTACCACTATCGTTCATGGGTTAGGCCTTAGAGACAACCGCACTCACTTTAATAGGGCACCACGTACTTCCGTTGAAATGACACCATTTGAACTATGGTTTGGAGAAACCTAAGTTGACGTTTCTTAAAAGTTTGGGGCTGCGACGCTTATGTGAAAAAGTTTTAGGTTGATAAGCTCGAACCCAAAGCGGATAAAATGCATCTTCAAAGGACACCCAAAACAGTTGGGTATACCTCCAAATTCAGATCCGAAAGCAATAGGGATTGTTTCTAGAAATGGGTGCTTTCTCGAGGAAAAGTTTCTCTCGAAAGAATTGAGCGGGAGGATGGTGGAAACTTGATGAGGTTATTGAACCATCACTTCAACTAGTGGGTAGCAGGGCACGAGAAGTTGTTCCTGTGGCACCTACACCAATTGAAGTAGAAGCTTATGATAGTGATCATGAAACTTCGGATCAAGTCACTGCCCAACCTCGTAGGGTGACAAGGATGTGTACTACTTCATAGTGGTACAGTAATCATGTCTTGAAGGTCATGTTGCTAGACAACAATGAACCTACGAGCTATGGAGAAGCGATGGTGGGCCCGGATTCCGACAAATGGCTCGAGGCCATAAAAATCCGAGAGAGGATCTATGTATGAAAACAAAGTGTAGACTTTGGCAGAACTACTTGATGGTCGTAAGGCTATTGGGTACAGATGGATTTTAAAAGGAAGACGTACAATGATGGTAAGTATCACCATTAAGAAAGCTCGACTTGTCGTTAAGATGATTTCTGACAAGTTCAAGAAGTTGACTACGGTGGGGCTTTCTCACTCGTAGCGATGCTAAGAGTCTGTTGGAATTATATTAGCAATTATTGCATGATTTATGAAATCTTGCAGATAGGATGTCAAAACATTGTTTCCTCGACGATATCCTTGAGGAAAGGTTGTATGTGATACAACCGTAAGGTTTTGACAATCACGAAGACGCTAACAAGTATGCAAAGCTCCAGCAATCCTTCTAAGGACTGGAGTAAGCATCTCGGAGTTGGAATGTACGCTTTGATGAGATGATCAAAGATTTTGGGTTTATACAAAGTTTATGAGAAACTTGTATTTACAAAGAAGTGAGTGGGAGCACTATAGAATTTCTGATGAGTATATGTTGTTGACATATTGTTGATCAGAAATGATGGAAAGCATATAGGGTTATTTGAAAAGTGTTTTTCAATAGAAAACCTGGATTAAGCTGCTTGAACATTGAGCATCAAGATCTATGAGGATAGATCAAAAACGCTAAATGGTACTTTCAAATGAGCACATACCTTGACATGATCTTGAAGGTGTTCAAGATGGATAAGAAGGAGTTCTTGCCTCAGTTGTAAGGTATGAAGTTAAGAGTTAAAACTCGACCACGGCAGAAGAGAGAGAAAGGACGAAGGTCGTCCCCTATGCTTCAGACGTAGGCTCTATATTATGCTATGTTGTGTACCGCACCGAAAGTGTGCCTTGCCATGAGTCAGTCAAGGGGTACAAGAATGATCCAGGAACGGATCATTGGACAGCGGTGAAAATTATCCTTAGAGGAATAAGGAAATGTTTCTCAATTATGGATGTGATAAAGAGTTCGGCGTAAAGGGTTACGTCGATGCAAGCTTTAACACCTATCGAATGACTCTGAGTAGCAAACCGGATACGTATAGTGGAGCGACCATTTGGAATAGCTCCAAATGGAGCGTGGAAGCAGCATTTACAATATGACCTAGAGATTTGCAAAATACATACGGATCTGAATGTTGCAGACCCGTTGACTAAAACCTCTCTCACAAGAAAAACATAATCAAACCCCAGAACTCATTGAGTCTTAATCACATGGTGATGTGAACTAGTTTAGTGACACTAGTAAACTCTTTGGATGTTGGTCACATGGCGATGTGACCTATCAGTGTTAATCACATGGCGATGTGAACTAGATTATTGACTCTAGTGCAAGTGGGAGACTGTTGGAAATATGCCCTAGAGGCCATAATAAATTAGTTATTATTATTATTATTATATTTCCTTGTTCATGATAATCGTTTATTATCCATGCTATAATTGTATTGATAGGAAACTCAGATACATGTGTGGGTACATAGACAACACCATGTCCCTAGTAAGCCTCTAATTGACTAGCTCGTTCATCAATAGATGGTTACGATTTCCTGACCATGGACATTGGATGTCGTTGATAACGGGATCACATGATTAGGAGAATGATATGATGGACAAGACCCAATCCTAAGCCTAGCACAAAGATCGTGTAGTTCATATGCTAGAGCTTTTCTAATGTCAAGTATCATTTCCTTAGACCATGAGATTGTGCAACTCCCGGATACCGTAGGAATGCTTTGGGTGTACCAAATGTCACAACGTAACTAGGTGGCTATAAAGGTGCACTACGGGTATTTCCGAAAGTGTCTGTTGGGTTGGCACGAATCGAGACTGCGATTTGTCACTCCGCATGACGGAGAGGTATCTCTGGGCCCACTCGGTAGGACATCATCATAATATGCACAATGTGACTAAGGGGTTGATCATGGGATGATGTGTTACGGAACGAGTAAAGAGACTTGTCGGTAACGAGATTGAACAAGGTATCGGGATACCGACGATCGAATCTCGGGCAAGTACAATACCGCTAGACAAAGGGAATTGAATACGGGATTGATTGAATCCTCGACATCGTAGTTCATCCGATGAGATCATCGTGGAACATGTGGGAGCCAACATGGGTATCCAGATCCCGCTGTTGGTTATTGACCGATGAACGTCTCGGTGATGTCTGCATGGTTCCCGAACCCGTAGGGTCTACACACTTAAGATTCAATGACGCTAGGGTTATAGGGAATAGATATACATGGTTACCGAATGTTGTTCGGAGTCCCGGATGAGATCCCGGACGTCACGAGGAGTTTCGGAATGGTACGGAGGTAAAGATTTATATATGGGAAGTCCTGTTTTGGTCACCGGAAAAGTTTCGGGTGTTATCGGTAATGTCTGGGAACCACCGGAGGGTCCTGGGGTTCACCAAGTGGGGCCACTGCCCCAGAGGGCTACATGGGCCAAGTGTGGAGGGACCAGCCCTGGTGGGCTGGTGCCTCCCCCCCACAAGGGCCCAAGGCGCCTAGGGTTTGGGGAGGGGGCGCACCCACCTTACTTGGGGGGCAAGTTTCCCCCTCTCCCCCCCCCCCTTGGCCGCACCCTAGATGGGATCTAGGGGCTTCCGCACCCCATGGGGTGGGAACCCTAGAGGGGGTGCAGCCCCCTCCCTCTCCCCTATATATACTCGAGGTTTTGGGGCTGCCATACACAAGAGTTTCCACCTCTCCCTGGCGCAGCCCTACCTCTCTTTCTCCTCGTTTCTCGCGGTGCTTGTCAAAGCCCTGCTGACCACGCTCCTCCATCACCACCACGCCGTTGTGCTGCTGCTGGATGGATTCTTCCCCAACCTCTCCCTCTCTCCTTGCTGGATCAAGGCATGGGAGACGTCACCGGGCTGCACGTGTGTTGAACGCGGAGGTGCCGTCCGTTCGGCACTAGGATCTCCGGTGATTTGGATCACGACGAGTACGACTACTTCAACCCCGTTCTCTTGAACGCTTCCGCTTAGCGATCTACAAGGGTATGTAGATGCACTCTCATTCCCCTCGTTGCTAGATTACTCCATAGATTGATCTTGGTGATGCGTAGAAAATTTTGAATTTCTGCTACGTTCCCCAACATGGATGTAGTCATACCTTTGCATTCTTGCATATTGAACTTCTTGAATAAGTCCTTGGTGTACTTTGTTTGGGAGACGAAGGTACCTTCCTTAGTTTGCTTGATTTGCAAACCGAGAAATAATTTGAGTTCACTCATCATAGACATCTCAACCTTCTCCGACATTAGCTTCCCAAACTTCTCACTAAAGTGAGGGTTAGTCGAACCAAATATAATATCATCAACATAGATTTGGCACACAAATAGTTCTCCATTAACCCTTTTAGTAAAAAGAGTAGAATCTATTTTTCCAATTTCAAAGCCTTTCTCAATAAGGAACTTGGTCAAGCATTTATACCACGCTCTAGGAGCTTGTTTAAGACCATAAAGAGCTTTGTGAAGTTTTTAAACATGATTAGGTTTCTTAGGATTGACAAAGCCGGGAGGTTGCTTAACATAAAATTCCTCCTCTATTTCACCATTAAGAAAAGCAGTTTAATTGTCCATTTGGTACAAGGTGATATCATGGTGATTAGAATAAGCAAGTAAGATGCGAATGGACTCAAGTCTAGCAATGGGGGCATATTATGTCTCACCATAGTCCATACCTTCGACTTGAGTGTAGCCTTGGGCGACTAGACGTGATTTGTTGCGAACAACTTGTCCATCTTCATCTTGCTTGTTGCGAAACACTCGTTTGGTACCAATGATGTTGTGGTTGTTGTCAGGCTTCTCGACCAATGTCCACACTTGATTTCTCTCAAAGTTGTGTAGCTCTTCATGCATGGCGTTTATCCAATCCGGATCTTCCAATGCTTCTTCAACCTTCATAGGTTCAATGCTAGAGATGAATGAATAATGTTCACAAAAGTTAGCCAAACGAGTTTTAGAGCGAGTGATTCTCCCAGTTTGAATATCATTGTAGATTTGCTCGACGGGATGGTATTTGGCGACTCTTGCTCGAACTCGTGGGAGCTTTTGCTTGGCTCGGGGTGGAACATCCTCTTCATCTTGTTCTTCTTCTTGGCCTTCTTCGTTGTTGATGTTGTTTTTTTCTTGTCGTGGTGGAGAAGGAGGTTGTTGATGTTCATCTTGGTGTACTTCCTCGTTTTCTTCGTCTTGGTGTGTCCCACTTGTGGATGCTTCCGTATCAACTCTTGGTTCACCTTGTTGTGAGGTGGAAGCTTCCACTTGGACGGACGAGGTACTCTCCTTCACCTCCGTTGGATGAATCTTGCCAATAGACAAGTCTTGGATTTCTTCCGAAGGGTCTTTGTCTCCTACATCAATTGGAAATTTCTCTACTTGCGAGCCGTTAGATTCATCAAACTTCACATCTACCGTCTCTTCAACCTTTTGTGTGAAATTGTTGTAGACACGGTAAGTGTGAGAGTTTGAGCCATGACCAAGTAGGAAACCTTCATGAGATTTAGGAGCGAATTTAGAACGACGATGCTTATCAAGAATGTAGCACTTTGAGCCGAATACTCGAAAGTATCCAACTTGGGGTTTGTTACGGTGAGGAGCTCAGATGCCGTCTTGCCGAGTAGCTTGTGAAGATACAAGCGATTTGTTGCATGACAAGCTGTCTCAACCGCTTCCACCCAGAAGTGTTTTGGAGTCTTGTACACATCAAGCATCGTTCTTGCCATCTCAATAAGAGTCTGGTTCTTCCTCTCAACAACTCCATTTTGTTGAGGTGTGTACGTAGCCGAGAACTCGTGTGAAATCCCCTCTTCATCAAGAAAGGTATCCACATTTGCGTTCTTGAACTCCGTTCCGTTGTCGCTCCGAACCTTCTTGATCTTCACTTCAAATTGATTTTGGGTCTTCCTAGCGAAGTTTTTGAAGATCTTTTGGACCTGCGATTTGTCATCAAGAAAGAACACCCACGTAAATCTTGAAAAATCATCGACTATGACTAGACCAAATGAGTTACCACCGAGACTCTTGTAGGCATTGGGACCAAAGATATCCATGTGAATTAGCTCGAGCGGTCTTCTCGTGGTCATGATGTTCTTCACGGGGTGACTCCCTCCAACTTGCTTTCCTGCTTGACAAGCACTACAAAGTCTATCCTTGTCAAATATAAAATCTTTTACTCCAAGGATATCATCACCTTTAATAATCTTATCAAGATTTCGCATGCCCACATGGCCTAGCCTTCTATGCCACAACCAGCCTTTTGAAGATTTAGCAATTAAGCAAGTTCTAGGTTGAGCCTTTTTAGTGAAATCAACAATGTAAATATCACCTCTACGTATACCGGTAAACACCATTTTATGATTGTTTCTTCGAAACACTTGGCAATCTACTTCAGTAAATAGGACATTGAATCCGAAATCAGCAAGTCTAGATACTGAAAGTAAATTGTACCTGTCGGATTTCGGGTTCCGGCAGACCCTCTAGGTTCGAACTCTGGGGTGCGCGCGGAGATCTTGCCCCCTACCTACCTGTGCCTCGTCGACCCGCTAGGATCTAAACTACCAAAAGAACAACACAAGAGACACAAGGTTTATACTGGTTCGGGCCACCATTGTGGTGTAACACCCTACTCCAGTGTGTGGTGTGGTGGATTGCCTCTTGGGCTGATGATGAACAATACAAGGAAGAACAACATCGCGAGGGTCTATTCTTGGCTGGTGCGATGAACTGCTAGGGGGAGTTCAGTCGCTTCTCTCTCTCTCTCTCTCTCTCTCTCTCTCTCTCTCTCTCTCTCTGCGATGGATCTCTTGATGCCATCCAGCCCCCTAGCTCTGTGGGTGGCTAGTCCTATTTATAGGCAGAGGCCCTGGGCCTCTTCCCAAATATTGAGCGGGAAGGGCGCCAACAATTGGTCATTTTGAAGGGGAACATCTAGTACACTTATCCTGACTAAAGTTGGTCCTCGCCTGTCAAAGGCTCTGAGTGGTGACGCCGGCTTGGGCTCCATGATGACTTCCTTCCTGCCGTTGCGACGATCTTGGTCTTGTTGCACCGAAACGGGTGCCTTTGCTTGATGCTCTCGCCTGCGCTTGCCCCCTTTGCACCAAAGAGGAAATGAGGACACTACGCGGTCTGGCGCCCACCTGGAGCCCTTGGTCGTCATGGTTTGTTTCATGGGCACCTCGTGAGGTATCCCGCCTTGATCTCTCCGCCCCCTCGCGAGCCAGCCTGACGAGGCCGTGCCTAAGGAAGCTTCCTGTCATCCGCCCCGCGAGGCTTGGCCCCTCGCGAGGGTCTTGAGCTCGTGCTGATGAAGATGGGCCGTGCTGGGCCACCCCCTGAGCCACGCCGCGGGCCGCAGACAGGCAAGTCTGGGTACCCCCGTTCCCAGAACACCGACAGTAGCCCCCGGGCCCAAGGCGCGCCTGGACTTGGCTGAGCAGAGAAGCAAAGGGGCAAGTGCGAAGCGTCGCGGGCCCTAACAATCTGCGGCCTTGGGTGCCGCGTGGCGGTTGATTGGACGTGGGCGTCTCCACTTCCCCACGACGCCTCGACAACTGCATGAATTGACAAGTCCCTGCATGCGAAGCGGGTCATGATTACCTGCGGTCGTGGAGGTCGACGGTTGGCCTTCCCCGGCTATAAGTACGAAACGGCGCGTGCCCTTCCAGCCCATCTCTTCTTGCTTCTCTTCTTCTCCATGGCTCCGCTGAAGAGGTTCTCGGCCGCGGAGAAGGGAAACTCCCGCCAGGTAGAGCCTGACTCTCCCCCGGCCAAGCGCGGTCGAGGCCGTCCTCGCAAGCACCGTGTGGCTCCCGTAGCGGCTCCCCGCGGCCATGGAGGCGATCTCCTGCGCGGCGACGGGCATCAGGCTGCTGATGCAGGGCGCGCTACGACCGCGCGACCCCCTAGGCCACGCTTCCGCTCGGTGGAGGTGCTGCCGGAGTTTGTCGTGTGGTCGATGGAGCCGACCAGCACCCGGCTCCGGCTTCCCCGCTTCTTCTTAGGTGAACTTCCGGCAGGCGCCCCGGGCGGCCTGTGGCTCCAGGCAGACGGTTGCTGCAGCCGGGCCTCCTGGGCTTCGCTGGAGGTCTCCGCAGCCGGGAGCGTGGCCCTGACTCGCGGCTGGCAAAAGTTAGCCCGTGCGCGTGGTCTGAGCCGGCGGTGCACCCTGCACTTCAAGTTCGATGGCGATGCCACCCTCTACGTGAGGGTGTTCGGGGAAGATGGTCGCTGCGCTGGGTGCTGCCCCGAGGACGATGACCACGGACGTAAGCCCAGCCCCGGCAACGATGAAGATGGCGCCCGGGGTTCGTTGAGCTTTGGCGTCTCTTCTTCGGACAGCAGCTCCTCCAGCGGTGGCCGCGACCAGCCCCCGCGCCGCCGCGCTCGCCTGGAGGGAGGTAGCGGGTCTGCCCGCCGTCGCGCCTCGGTGAAGCGCGAGAGGGAGTCCGCCTGAGCTCCGGAGGTAGTCCGAGCTCTCGCCGCGAGTTGGTGTCGGGCGAGTCGCGCCTGTTTTGCTCTTTTTCCTTTTCCTGCGCAAGGAGACAGTAGTGTAGGGCCTCGCGGGGGCGTGCTTGGACTATTGCTGTTAATTATCGTACTGTTTCCGCTATTTTGGTATTATGCCTTTGTGCCATACGCATGTGCGTAGAAATTACTTAGTTCGGGGGGCCTGCCGTGGCCTTTGCTTCCAAGGCCGAGGCCTCGTCGAACGCTTCATGTCCTGCAAAGGTTAGTCTGGAGAGGTAACTCCCGGCCTCAGCTGTGGAGGCGACCGACCCAGGTCATGTGTTCGTGTCGCGGTGCCCGTGGGGCATGGACTGGAGGGGTGCTCCTGTTGCGGACCCGGGTAGGGAAGCCTCAAACGATAGGGGCAGAAAACACTCGCGAGGGTGCCCGCGCTGCTCCCTCGCGAGACTTACGCGAGAGAAGTCGAGGCAGGAGAGCGAAAAGGCAAAGAGTAACAAGCCAAAGGTGGCAACAACTTCAATAAAACTTCAAATGGGAATGAACAAGCCAACTGCGGAAAGCAAATGAAAAAAGCCGCGTCCGGCACCTAATCTAGTCTTCGACATCTTCTCACCAGCGCGGAGCTAAGTGCTGCCACTGGGCGTGGGAGGGAGCCCCGGCCCGAGGCCGCGCCACGAGACTCCGGGGCGTGTACATCCCCAACTCATTATTACGTGAGAGTGTCATGGGCGGCGAGCTTCACAGGCATTGGCCTTCTTCACAGGCTCCGGGCCTTTCTCAGAAAGATAAACTTCACAGGCGTTTTCCTTCTTCACAGGCACCGGGCCTTTTCCAAAACGCAACAGCTTCACAGGCATTCGCCTTCTTCACAGCCTCTGGGCCTTTTCCCAAAACGCAGCGCTTCACAGGCATTCGCCTTCTTCACAGGCACCGGTATCGCCGCAGTGGTATCGCCGCAGCGCTTGTTGGTATCTTGCCGCTCGTAGCGCGGCTTCCCGACGATGCTCCTCCCCCAACATCAGGTCTGTCCCCCGCATGGCGTCCTGCTGCGCCTCGTGGAACGCCAGGACCCGTGCGGAACAACATCTGACCTCGTGAGGGAGGACTGCTTTAGCTCCATAGACCAGGAAGAACGGGGTCTCGCCAGTCGGCTTGGTCGCGGTTGTGCGGATGGACCAAAATACAGACTGAAGCTCATCGTACTAGCCTCTGCTGCAGGCCTCTAGCTTCTTCTTGAATGTCCTGGTTTTGAGGCCCCTCAGGACCTCCGCATTGGCGCGCTCGGCCTGACCATTGCTCCGCGGGTGGGCTACCGAGGCGTAGCATATCTGCGTCCCAAGGTTAGCACAATATGTTTTGAAGAGGTTATCGTGAATCGCGAACCGTTGTCGGTGATGATGCGGTTCGGCACCCGAACCGGCTCACGATGCCCTTGATGAACTTGACCGCAGAACCTGCGGGGATGGTGCGGACGGCTCCCACTTCAGCCCACTTGGTGAACTTGTCCACGGCGACGTAGAGGTAGCGATAGCCCCTTGGCGCCCGAGGAAACGGGCCCAGGATATCCAGCCCCCAGACCGCGAATGGCCACGAGAGGGGTATAGTTTGCAGACCTCCCGCTGGCTGATGGATCTGCTTGGCATGGAATTAGCAGGCCTCGCAAGCCTTCACCAGGTCGATGGCGTCATTGAGCGCAATGGGCCAATAGAACCCGATGTTGAACGCCTTGCCAACGAGGGTCCGCGATGATGAATGATGCCCACATTCTCCACCATGTATATCTGCCAGCAGTTCCTTCCCTTGCTCCCTGGAGATGCAGCGTAGGGACACATCATTTGGTCGCTTCAGAGAGCTCTCCATCCCTAATGCAGTATGTTGTGGCTTGCCGCGCCACACGCTCCGCTTCCTCCTCCTTCTCCGGCAAGGTCCCTTGCGTCAGGTAGCTCCGGAGCTCTGTGATCCAGCACCCCTCCTGAGGTTCCAGCGTCAAGAGCAGGCGCGCTCCTGAGGCCGGGCCACAGACCGGGGCTCCTGAGGCTGGTGGCTGGGGGAGCTCCTCCCGAGGCTGCACCGTTCTTGACAGCGATGGCGTGGCCGAGGGCTTGAAGAGCCGCTCTTCGAAGACGCCAGGCTCCTGAGGTAGCCGCTGGATGCCCGCTTGGCAATGTCGCCGGCCTCTTGATTGGTGCCACGGGCACATGCCGCAACTCCAGCCCCAGAACTGCTTCTCCATCCTGCGGACCTCTGCGAGGTAGGCTTCCATGTGCTCATCCCTCGGCTCAGATACCTTGTGGGAGAAGTTGACGAGGAGCTGTGAATCACCCTTGATGGTAAGGCGCTTCACTCCTAGGGCAATCATGCGGCCTTCAGGCCTGCTATCAGGCCTTCATACTGCTATGTTGTTGGAGACCTTTTCTCCGTGCTGGAAACAGAGCTGCACGGCGTAGTAGAGCTTGTCTTGAGTAGGAGATATAAGCACTGCTCCAGCCCCCGCGCCGTGCCTGGAGAACGCCCCGTCGAAGTACATGACCCAACCGTCCGGCGCCTCGCTTCCCGGGGAGAGGGATCGATCCTCATCAGCCTTGAGGCCCGGCGCCTCCGTCCATTCTGCCACGAAATCCGCCAATGCGGCCCCCTTGATGACTCTGGTTGTAGTGAATTCGAGCTGAAACGCTTGCAGTTCAATGTTCCACTCAGCGACTCTTCCAGCTGAGTTAGGGCTCCTGAGCACCCTTTCCAAGGGGTACGCTAAGACAACCTTGATGGGTGGCCCTGAAAATAATGCCGCAGCTTGCGCGAGGCCACCAATAGCGCGAGGAGGAGTTTCTGAGGCATGGGGTACCGCGCCCTCGCGTCCCGCAAAACGGTGCTGACGAAGTACACAGGGTGTTCAACGAGGTTGGGAGTGCTAGTGTCAATGGCGCCCTCCGGAGACCGTGGCGCCTCCTGAGACATTGGAGCCTCCAGCGGCTGGTCGCCAAGGGGAGGGGTCTCTTCTGTCCCGAGTGCGTTTCCCTGTGGTGGCCGATCCTTCTCGGCTGTGGTAGTGGTCTCTGTGAGTCTTCCTTGATCCTTCTTTGCCTTGACCCGGGTAGCTATCGCGGCTTTGGTCCGACGCTCCTCCCTAACCGCCACCAGGGCTGTGCTGGCGGAGTAGGGAGTGGCCGCAAGGTAGAGCACCAGGGGTTCTTAAGGGCGCGGGGCCACCATACCGGAGGGCTGGTTAGGTACCTCTTGAGATCTTGGAACGCCTTGTCGGCCTCTTCAGTCCATTCAAAGGGCCCCTTTTTCTTCATCAACTGGAAGAAAGGCAGCGCTCGCTCCCCCAACTTGGAGATGAAGCGTCCTAGCGATCACGCGCCCAGTGAGCTTCTGCATTTCTCTGAGGGTCTTTGGCGGGCTTGTGTCCTCGACCGCCTTGACCTTTTCTGGGTTAGCCTCGATGCCTCGGTGGGACACGAGGAAGCCCAAGAGCTTGCCTGAGGGGACCCCAAACACACACTTCTCTGGGTTGAGCCGCAGGTTCACTGCATTGAGGCTCGCCAAGGTTTCCTCCAGGTCTTGTATCAGGGTCTTGGCCTCACGAGACTTCACCACAATGTCATCGACGTAAGCCTCAACATTCTTCCCGAGCTGCGGGCCCAAGGTGATGTGCATCAGCCGCTGAAAGGTCGCCCCTGCGTTGCGCAGTCCGAATGGCATGCATGTGTAGCAGTATACTCCACACGGGGTCAAGAAAGCCGTCTTTTACACATCTTCTACCGCCATCTTGATCTAGTGGTAGCCAGAGAAGGCATCCAGAAAGCATAACAGGTCGCACCCGGCGGTCCAATCGATGATCTGATCGATACGGGGGAGCGGGAATGGATCCTGCGGGCAGGCTTTGTTGAGGTTGGTGAAGTCGACACATCGTTCCTTCCCCTTTCTTTGGCACAACAACCGGGTTAGCCAACCAATCTGGGTATCGGACCTCATGAATGACCCTGCAGCTTCTAGCTTGCGGGTCTCTTGGACGATGAAAGCCTGCTTTTCAGGTGGACTGCCGCCTTGCCTTCGCTTCACGGGCGACGTTGGGGCACACACGTTGAGGTGGTGCTCGATAACGCCTCTAGGCATCCCTGCCAGCTGATCAGGCTCCCATGCGAATACCTTCTTGTTTGCACACAGGAACTTGACCAGGGCCTCCTCCTGCTCGGGCTCGAGGTTGGCGCCTGTGGTGAAGGTGGCGTTAGTGGATCCGTCCTCGTCAACCAGTATTTGCTTGGTTTCTGCCTTGTATTGGGTGAACAGCTGCTTCTTCTTGGCCGGCGCAGCCCCCTTGGGCTCAGAGGCGTCTGAGTCAGCGGGCTGCGTCGACGCCGCCGTCTTGAAGGCGAGCTTGAGCACTTGCAACGCATCCCCGGTGTCTCCGGACATGGTGAGGACGCCGTTGCTCCCGGGCATCTTCATGAGGTTGTACGCTGGGTGAGTCACGGCCATGAACCTGGCTAGCGTTGTGTAGCCGAGGATGGCGTTGTATGGGAGGCCGAGGGTGGCGATGTTGAAGTCGATCAACTCCGTGCGGAAGTTGTCGTAGGTGCCGAAGGTTACCGGGAGATGGATCTGCCCCAGGGAGCTAGATGAACCGCCCCCGACGCCCAAGAAGGGCCCGCTGGGCTGAAGTCGCTCCGGCGGTATGTGGAGGAGGCTGAAGGTTTCAGCCGAGAGCACGCTGATGCCAGCGCCGCCGTCGATGAGAGTCCTGGTGATGGCCACCTGGCAGATAGTGGGGGTGCAGAGCATTGGTAGCGCGCCCGAGCAGGCTGAGTTGGTGGGGTGGTCCTCCGAGCTGAAGGCCAGATCGACCTTGGGCGCCGACCGACCTGGGGGAGCCCCCTGCCGCGCAGAGGTAGCGCTGATCTGGTGGACGAATGGCTTGACGTGGCGGCCTGAAGGTGGCGCCTGCGAGCCGCCCAGGAGAGCTGCGACGACCGTGGACGCTGGCACAGCGTGCTGGGCGAGGAAGAGGTCGTGCAACTCCTCCCAAGAGGCCACGGAAGCCGCTGGCAGGTGGAGTAGCCACATGCACGGGGCGTCAGTGAGGGCCATGGGAAGCCAGTTAGCCATGGCCATCGCCGCTTTTTGAGGACGGCCTCCTCCTCATACGCCCGGCCAGGAAGGCCAATGGATCGGTCGTGCCGTTGTAAGCGCCGGTGGCGTCTGGCTTGAACTTGTCCGGCCACCGCACTCGCCGCAAGGTGGGGCCAAGGCTCGAGGCCTCGCCCTCCTTGGCGCGCCGGTGGCCGGAGCGGGCGGCGCGCTGCTCATTGTAGGGCGAGTCGCGATATCGGCGGAGAGCGGGTCGGCGGAAGGTAAAGCTCCACCACACCCCTACCTGGCGCGCCAAATGTCGGATTTTGGGTTCCGGCAGACCCTCTAGGTTCGAACTCTAGGGTGCGCGCGGAGATCTCGCCCCCTACCTACCTGCGCCTCGTCGACCCGCTAGGATATAAACTACGAAAAGAACAACACAAGAGACACAAGGTTTATACTGGGTCGGGCCACCATTGTGGTGTAACACCCTACTCCAATGTGTGGTGTGGTGGATTGCCTCTTGGGCTGATGATGAACAATACAAGGAAGAACATCCTCGCGAGGGTCTGTTCTTGGCTGGTGCGATGAACTGCTAGGGGGAGTTCAGTCGCTTCTCTCTCTCTGCGATGGATCTTTTGATGCCATCCAGCCCCCTAGCTCTGTGGGTGGCTAGTCCTATTTATAGGCAGAGGCCCTGGGCCTCTTCCCAAATATTGAGCGGGAAGGGCACGAACAATTGGCCATTTTGAAGGGGAACATCTAGTACACTTATCCTGACTAAAGTTGGTCCTCGCCGCCAAAGGCTCGTGGTGACGCACTTGGCATGGGCTCCACGATGACTTCCTTCCTGCCGTTCACGGCGGTCTTGGTCTTGTTGCAATCAAACGGGTGCCTTTGCTTGATGCTCTCGCTGCGCTTGCCCCCTTTGCACCAAAGAGGAAAGGAGGACACGGCGCGGGCTAGCGCCTGCCTGGTGCCCTTGGTCGTCATGGCTTGCGTCACGGGCTCCTCGTGAGGTAACCCGCCTTGATCTCTCCGCCTCCTCGTGAGCCAGCCCGACGAGGCCGTGGCTCGAGGAAGCTTCTGTCATCCGCCCATGAGGCTTGGCCTCGCGAGGGTCTTGAGCTCGTGGCCGATGAAGATGGGCCGTGTTGGGCCACCCTTGAGCCATGCCAGGGCCGCAGTGTGCAAGTCTGGGTAACCCGTTCCCGAACACCGACAGCATTCTGTAGATTCAACGAGCATGACGTTTTGTATGGAGCTATCATGTGAGATGGCCACCTTAGCGAGGCCAACCACCTTACCCTTTGAGTTATCACCAAAAGTGGCATACTTTCAAGGGCCGTCGTTTTCAGCAAGCTCACGAAACGTATCTCTGTCTCCGGTCATATGATCAGTACATCCACTATCAAGGACCCATTCCTTTCCTCCAGCCATGTAGCTGTGAAGGTTTGCCATAAGACCAAAGTGTCTCATCGCATCGTCAAGATCATAGTCACTATCATCATCCTCATCATAGTATCCATGTTCAACATCGTCTTGTATTTGATCAATTTCTAGAGATGGTAATTCATTAGATAAATGATCATCACAATGGTCACCTTTATGAATTGTAATAGCTTCAGATATGATATTGCTAATGGTTCCAACATATCCTTTGGCACGCATGAGATTGGTAAGCTCAAATAGACAATCACCAAAAATAGGATCACTAGAAATCATCTTACTCAAGGCAATAGACTTATGAAGAATTTCATCTAAGTTTTGCAAGGAATAGTTTGGAAATCTTTCCTCAAGAAATCTCCATATAGTGTAGGCACAATCAAGAGTAGGCAAGCCTCTAGTGAAAAGATTAACAGGTCTAAGGTTGTGGATCATGTCAATAGACTCATCAAGGGTAGGATGCAAAGGATCAACATGAGGTGCACAAGGGCTAGTAATGTACTTGTTCAAATGATATTCATTGAAAATCTCAAGCATCTCATTTTTCCATTCATGAAAGAATTCTCCATCAAGAATAGGCACTCTACGTCTAAGACTCCCCAACATAGACCCATCCATCTTCCTCCAATGGTGATTAAACCAAAGCAATGGAGACCAAAGCTCCGATACCAACTGAAAGGATCGAGAAGAGGTGTCTAGAGGGGGCTGAATAGACTCTAAGTAAGAAAAGTTGCAGTTTTTAAATTCTTTAAGTTGAATTGGAGTTTTGGCACAAGTTTAAACATTCAAAATACATATCAAGCAATCATGATAAGAGTATATGAGCAGCGGAAAGTAAAGCATGCAAATTGCAAGAATGTAAAGGGACGGGATTGGAGTGTGCAAACGCAATTTGGAGACATGGAGATTTTTTATCCGTGGTTCCGATAGGTGGTTCTATCGTACATCCACGTTGATGGAGACTTCAACCCACGAAGGGTAACGGTTGCGCGAGTCCACGGAGGGCTCCACCCATGAAGGGTCCATGAAGAAGCAACCTTTTCTATCCCACCATGGCCGTCGCCCACGAAGGACTTGCCTCACTCGGTTAGATCTTCATGAAGTAGGCGATCTCCTTGTCCTTACAAACTCCTTGGTTTAACTCCACAATCTTGATGGAGGCTCCCAAGTGACACCTAGCCAATCTAGGAGACACCACTCTCCAAGAGGTAACAAATGGTGTGTTGATGATGAACTCCTTGCTCTTGTGCTTCAAATGATAGTCTCCCCAACACTCAACTCTCTCTCACAGGATTTGGATTGGGTGGAAAGAATATTTGAGTGGAAAGCAACTTGGGGAAGGCTAGAGATCAAGATTTATGTGGTTGGAATGGATTATCTTGACCTCAACACAAGTGTAGGTGGTTCTCTCTCAGAAAATATGTGTTGGAATTGTAGGCATGTTCGGATGGCTCTCTCCATGAATGAAGAGTGGGTGGAGGGGTATATATAGCCTCCACACATAATCTAACTGTTACACACAATTTACCAAACTCGGTGGGACCGAATCGACAAACTCGGTCGGATCGATTTAGTTCATAATGTGACCGTTAGCCATTTCGATGGGACTGAATAGATCAACTCGGTGGGACCGATGTGCTAGGATTAGGGCAAAGCCTCATCTTGGTTTGACCGATTACACAAACTTGGTGGGACCGATTTGGGTAATAAGCGAAACAGAAAGTTTGCCAAGCAAACTCGGTGGGGCTGATTGCATATCTCGGTGAGACCGAAATTATTACAATAGGCAACAGAGAGTTTGCAAGCCCATCTCGGTGAGACCGAATTGATTAGGGTTTCTGGCAGTGGTTATGTCAAGTGAACCCGGTGGCGCCGGATAGAAAGTTTCAGTGGGGACGAGTTTGACTTTTGGTTTGGGACATATGTGGATGTGAGAAAGTGGTTGATGGCTTTGGAGCATATCACTAAGCACTTTGAGCAAGCAAGCCATTAAGCACACCTCATCCCCTCTTAATAGTATTGGCTTTCCTATGGACTCAATGTTATCTTGGATCACTAAAATATAAAATGTAGAGTCCTGAGCTTTGAGCTTGAGCCAATCCTTTGTCCTCAGCATCTTGAAGGGGTTCCACATCCTCTATTCCATGCCACTCCATTGTTGAACTTATCTGAAACATACTAGGTAGAAGCATTAGTCCAACAAGAGATATGTTGACATTAATTAACAAAATCACCCAGGGAGCACTTGTGCTTTCATTTACATACCTTGCTGGTCTTCCAGCTGCTTCCTCGCTTGGCCGAGCTCCTCCTCGGCCCGCTCCAGTTTCTGCTTTATTCCAGAGACTTCGGCAGTGTGCGAGGTCGCAGCCAGCAATGCCACCTACTTAGTCACATAAGACATATTTAGTTAGCTTCCTACGAGGTTTAATTAATCCCCTGTCCGGCTTTTTGTGTCTGAACACCGAATAGTGTCTCAGGGGCTACTGTCTATATTGGGACTATTTCTTTTACGTCGCTTACCTCAAAGCCGGTCAGCAGATTGCTGCAGGCTTTGGTCAGTCCGCTCTTGACGGACTGAACCTTCTCAATCACCATACCCATAATGATATGGTGTTCATCCACAATGGAAGCGCCTCGTAGCGCTTCCAGTAGATTATCCGGTGCCTCTGGTTGGACAGAGGTCACCGGCGGAACAGGCACACCTCCTCCTTTTGGGGTAGGCTGCTCGCTTGACTCTGGAATCGTGTAGGTCTTCGGAATGGTATTCGGCTGGGGGCCGAATTGGATATGGCACCCATTGCCAGTCTCTGTGGGGGCTTTCTCCCCCATGTGTCCGGCGACCGAGGAGTCATCCTCTGGCGTTGCCCTGACGGCCTCCTGAACCTCTCCCTGGCCTGGGAAGGTCCTTTGGGACACCACCTCGTCGTCGCCCTTGGCTGTGGGAGAGTGAGCGGCCGGCGGTGACTCGCTGGCCATCGCCTTTGAATCTAGCGAACCTGCCGATGAGGATCGCAGTGAGCTGTCGCGGGCCGAACTGTATGAACACTATGAAGCAGACACATGGACGTATACGGGTTTTCAGTACTTACAATGCGGCTAGGGGCTTGTTTCGGGGGCGCCGCTCTGGGCTGATGTTGACATCCCACGCGGAATTATTCGTGAGGGGGCCTTTCCCCCTCTTCGACGCCCCCGCCTCCAAAGTTGTGGAGGCCGCCCTCTTCTTCCTTCCCCCCCTTAGGGGGGAGTTACTTTCTTCCTCCTCCTCCTCGTCATCTTCGGCGGCCGAGGAGTGAGTTTGGTCTTCGGACGATGATACGTCTCCAACGTATCTATAATTTTTGATTGTTCCATGCTATTATATGACCCCTTTTGGATGTTTATGGGCTTTATTTTACACATTTATATCATTTTTGGGACTAACCTACTAACCGGAGGCCCAGCCCATATTGCTGTTTTTTGCCTATTTCAGTATGTCGAAGAAAAGGAATATCAAACGGAGTCCAAACGGAATGAAACCTTCTGGAGCGTGATTTTTGGAACAAATGTGATCCAGAGGACTTGGAGTGCAAGTCAAGAAGCAGCCAAGGCCTCCACGAGATAGGAGGGCGCCCCCCCCATAGGGCGCCCCCTGTCTCGTGGGCCCCTCGGGCGGCCACCGACGTACTTATTCCTCCTATATATACCTACGTACCCCGAAAACATCCAGGGGCACCACGAAACACAATTTCCACCAACGTAACCTTCTGTATCCGCGAGATCTCATCTTCGAGCCCTTGCCGGCACTTTGCCGGAGGGGGACTCAACCACGGAGGGCCTCTACATCAACATCCTTGCCCCTCCAATGAGTTGTGAGTAGTTTACCACAGACCTATGGGTCCATAGTTATTAGCTAGATGGGTTCTTCTCTCTTTTTGGATCTCAATACAATGTTCTCCCCCTCTCTTGTGGAGATCTATTTGATGTAAACTCTTTTTGCAGTGTGTTTGTCAAGATCCGATGAATTGTGGGTTTATGATCAAGTTTATCTATGAATAATATTTGAATCTTCTCTGAATTCTTTTATGTATGATTAAGTTATCTTTGCAAGTCTCTTCAATTATCAGTTTAGTTTGGCCTACTAGATTGATCTTTCTTGCCATGGGAGAAGTGCTTAGCTTTGGGTTCAATCTTATGTGTCCTTACCCGGTGATAGAAAGGGTTGCAAGGCACGTATTGTATTGTTGCCATCGAGGATAACAAGATGGGGTTTATATCAAATTGCATGAGTTTATCCTCTACATCATGTCATCTTGCTTAATGTGTTACTCTGTTCTTATGAACTTAATACTCTAGATGCATGCTTTGGATAGCGGTCGATGTGTGGAGTAATAGTAGTAGATGCAGCAGGAGTCGGTCTACTTGTTATGGACGTGATGCCTATATACATGATCATGCCTAGATAATCTCATAACTATGCGCTTTTCTATCAATTGCTCGACAGTAATTTGTTCACCCACCGTAATACTTATGCTATCTTGAGAGAAGCCATTAGTGAAACCTATGGCCCCCGGGTCTATCTCTTATCATATTTGCTCCCAATCTACTTTTATTTGCATCTTTACTTTTTGCATCAATATTATAAAATACCAAAAATATATTTATCTTATCATACTATCTTTATTAGATCTCACTTTTGCAAGTGGCCGTGAAGGGATTGACAACCCCTTTATTGCGTTGGTTGCGAGTACTCAGTTTGTTTGTGTAGGTGTGTGGGACTTTTGAGAAGCCTCCTACTGGATTGATACCTTGGTTCTCAAAAACGGAGGGAAATACTTACGCTACACTTGCTGCATCACCCTCTCCTCTTCAAGGAAAACCAACGCAAGCTCAAGACGTAGCAAGAAGGATTTCTGGTGCCGTTGCCGGGGAGGTCTTCGCTCAAGTCAAGACATACCAAGTACCCATCACAAACCCATCTCCTCGTGATTTACATTATTTGCCATTTGCCTCTCGTTTTCCTCTCCCCCACTTCACCCTTGCCATTTTATTCGCCCTCTCTTTCCCAATCTCCTCCTCTCTTTTCCGTTTGCCTTCCCGTTGCCACGGCCGAATCAAAAAGAACTACGGGTTTTCTCCCTAGCTCTAGTGCCTTGGATAACCCCTCTATCCTCTCCAAGCTCATAAACAATGATGCTATGAAAAGACCCACTGGGGTCAGCAATGAGAGCTTGAATAATTGTGATGAGGATGACTCTGGAATTTTTGCTATTTACTTGATGAGTCTTTAAAAGATGCTTGGGGTAGGTTATTAAGGATTCGGGCTAGCTATGTGCCACAATATCAAATTGAAATTTACTTAAAAAGTTTTTATGTTGGCTTGCCCGCTTCCGTCAAACAAGTTTTAGATTCCATCTTTGAAGAAGGTTTTCTTGAAGGGGATGCCAGAGATACCTATGAAAAAATGAAAACCATATTTGGGCACCCTATGAATGATAAGGTTGAATCAACTACTCTTTTGTGCTTTTTATCAAAATGAAATTATTAAAGAGATGAAGTCTAGTTTAGAGGCAAATTTCCGTAACGTGTTAAATCTTACTTCTTCCATTAATGGCCATGTGCTTAATTTAAATAGAATAATGAATGCCATAGAAAGGAGATCCTCCTCTCTGAGTGCCAAAGATGGCACTCGTTAGATCTATCTTCGCTTTTATGCCTAGCTAGGGGCGTTAAACGATAGCGCTAGTTGGGAGGCAACCCAATTTTATTTATGTTTTTTGTTTTTGTTTCTGTTTAGGAATAAATAATCCATCTACCTTCTGTTTAGATGTGGTTTTATGTTTTAATTAGTGTTTGTGCCAAGTAGAACCTATAGGATCTTCATGGATGATAGTTATTTGATCTTGCTGTAATTTCCAGAAACTTTCGGCTCACGAAAACAATTGTTAAAAATCACCAGAACGTGATAAAATAGTAATTACAATTGCTTCTGATCAATAAACAAATTTCCTAGGTCTTCCTATTTTGGCTGAATTGTTTGAGTTCCAGAAGTTTGCGTTAGTTACAGATTACTACAGACTGTTCTGTTTTTGACAGATTCTGTTTTTCGTGTGTTGTTTGCTTATTTTGATGAATCTATGGCCAATAAAATAGTTTATAATCCATAGAGAAATTGGAATACAGTAGGTTTAACACCAAGTTAAATAAAGAATGAGTTCATTTCAGTACCTTATGTGGTGTTTTTTTTTCTTTCACTAACGGAGCTTATAAGATTTCTTGTTGAGTTTTGTGTTGTGAAGTTTTCAAGTTTTGGGTAAAGCTTTTATGGACTATGGAATAAAGGGTGGCAAGAGCCTAAGCTTGGGGATGCCCAAGACACCCCAAGATATCCAAGAATAGCCAAAATCCTAAGCTTGGGGATGCCCCGGGAAGGCATCCCCTCTTTCGTCTTCGTTCATTGGTAACTTTACTTGGAGCTATATTTTTATTCGCCACATGATAAGTGTTTTGCTTGGAGCGTTGTGTATTATATTAGTCTTTGATTTTTAGTTTACCACAATCATCCCTGTTGTACACACCTTTTTGGAGAAGCCTATTTGATTAGAATTTGCTAGAATACTCTATGTGCTTCACTTATATCTTTTGAGCTTGATAGTTTTTGCTCTAGTGCTTCACTTATATCTTTTAGAGCACGGTGGTGTCTTGATTTTGAAGAAATTGTAGCTTATATTATTTTGAGAGTCTTTTATAACAGCATGGTATTTGCTATGGTCATAAAATTGGTCCTAGAATGGTAGGCATCCAAGTTGGGTATAATAAAAACTATCATAGGAAGTGAATTGGATGCTATGATCAATTTGATACTTGATAATTGTTTTGAGATATGGAGGTAGTGATATTAAAGTCATGCTAGTTGGGTGATTATGAATTTCAAGAATGCTTGTGTTGAAGTTAGCAAGTCCCATAGCATGCACGTATGGTTAAAGTTGTGTAACAAATTTGAAACATGAAGTGTACCTGGCTTGTGCATCCTTATGAGTGGCGGTCGAGGACGAGCGATGGTCCTTTCCTACCAATCTATCCCCCCTAGGAGCATGCGCGTAGTACTTGACTTTTGATGACTTCTAAATTTTTGCAATAAGTATATGAGTTCTTTTGACTAATGTTGAGTCCATGGATTATACGCACTTTTACCTTTCCGCCTTTGCTAGCCTCTTCGATACCGTGTATTGCCCTTTCTCACCTTGAGAGTTGGTGCAAACTTCGCCGGTGCATCCAAACCCCATGATACGATACGCTCTATCACACATAAACCTCCCTATATCTTCCTCAAAACAGCCACCATACCTACCTATTATGGCATTTCCATAGCCATTCCGAGATATATTGCCATGCAACTTTCCACCGTTCCGTTCATCATCATCATGACATACTTTACTTTTGTCATATTGCCATTGCATGATCATGTAGTTGACATTGTATTTCTGGCAAAGCCACCATGCATTATTTTTTATACATGTCACTCTTGATTCATTGCACCATCCCGGTACACCGCCAGAGGCATTCATATAGAGTCATATCTTGTTCTAGTTTCGAGTTGTAATCCTTATGTTGTAATCAATAGAAGTGTGATGATCATCATTATTAGAGCATTGCCCAATCAAAAAAAGGAGAAAGGCCGAAAATAAAAAAAGGCCCAAAAAAGGGGCAATGTTACTATCCTTTTTCCACACTTGTGCTTCAAAGTAGCACCATATTTTTCATATAGCGAGTCTCATAAGTTGTATTTTTCATACTAGTGGGAATTTTTCATTATAGAACTTGGCTTGTATATTCCTACGATGGGCTTCCTCAAATGCCCTAGGTCTTCGTGGAGCAAGCAAGTTGGATGCACACCCACTAGTTTTCTTTTGTTGAGCATTCATTTATAGCTCTAGTGCATCCGCTGCATGGCAATCCCTACTCCTCATGTTGACATCAATTGATGGGCATCTCCATAGCCCGCTGATTATCCTCGCCAATGTGAGACTTTCTCATTTTTTGTCTTCTCCACACAATCCCCATCATCATATTCTATTCCACCCATAGTGCTATATCCATGGCTCACGCTCATGTATTGCGTGAAGGTTGAAAAAGTTTGAGATTATTTAAGTATGTAAAAATTGCTTGGCTTGTCATCGTGGGTATAGAAGTTGGGAACATCTTTGTGTAACGAAAATGAAGCATAGCCTAACTATATGATTTTGTAGGGATGAACTTTCTTTCGCCAAGCTATTTTGAGAAGACATGATTACTTTGATTAGTATGCTTGAAGTATTACTATTTCTTTTATCAATATGAACTTTTATTTTGTATTCATTTGGATCTGAACATTCATGCCACAATAAAGAAAATTACATTATGAATTATGCTAGGTAGGATTCCAGATAAAAAATTCTCTTTTATCATTTACCTACTCGAGGACGAGCAGGAATTAAGCTTGGGGATGCTTGATACGTCTCCAATGTATCTATAATTTTTTATTGTTCCATGCTATTATATTACCCCTTTTGGATGTTTATGGGCTTTATTTTACACATTTATATCATTTTGGGACTAACCTACTAACCGGAGGCCCAACCCATATTGCTGTTTTTTTTTTGCCTATTTCAGTATTTTGAAGAAAAGGAATATCAAACGGAGTCCAAACGGAATGAAACCTTCGGAGCGTGATTTTTGGAACAAACGTGATCCAGAGGACTTGAGTGCAAGTCAAGAAGCAATCGAGGCCTCCACGAGATAGGAGGGCACCCCCTATAGGGCACGCCTGTCTCGTGGGCCCCTCGGCTGCCACCGACGCATTTCTTCCTCCTATATATACCCCACGCACTCGAAAACATCCAGGGGCACCACGAAACACAATTTCCACCGCCGTAACCTTCTGTATCCGCGAGATCTCATCTTGGAGCCCTTGTCGGCACTCTGCAGGAGGGGGAATCAACCACGGAGGGCCTCTACATCAACATCCTTGCCCCTCCAATGAGTTGTGAGTAGTTTACCACAGACCTATGGGTCCATAGTTATTAGCTAGATGGGTTCTTCTCTCTTTTTGGATCTCAATACAATGTTCTCCCCCTCTCTTGTGGAGATCTATTCGATGTAAACTCTTTTTGTGTGTGTTTGTCAAGATCCGATGAATTGTGGGTTTATGATCAAGTTTATCTATGAATAATATTTGAATCTTCTCTGAATTCTTTTATGTATGATTAAGTTATCTTTGCAAGTCTCTTGAATTATCAGTTTAGTTTGGCCTACTAGATTGGTCTTTCTTGCCATGGGAGAAGTGCTTAGCTTTGGGTTCAATCTTATGGTGTCCTTACCAAAGGATGTAAAGGGTTGCAAGGCACGTATTGTATTGTTGCCATCGAGGATAACAAGATGGGGTTTATATCAAATTGCATGAGTTTATCCTCTACATCATGTCATCTTGCTTAATGCGTTACTCTGTTCTTATGAACTTAATACTCTAGATGCATCTTTGGATAGCGGTCGATGTGTGGAGTAATAGTAGTAGATGCAGTGAGAGTCGGTCTACTTGTTATGGGCGTGATGCCTATATACATGATCATGCCTAGATAATCCCATAACTATGCACTTTTCTATCAATTGCTCGACAAGAATTTGTTCACCCACCGTAATACTTATGCTATCTTGAGAGAAGCCACTAGTGAAACCTATGGCCCCCGGGTCTATCTCTTATCATATTTGCTCCCAATCTACTTTTATTTGCATCTTTACTTTTTCCATCAATATTATAAAATACCAAAAATATATTTATCTTATCATACTATCTTTATTAGATCTCACTTTCGCAAGTGGCCGTGAAGGGATTGACAACCCCTTTATTGCGTTGGTTAAGTAGTACTCAGTTTGTTTGTGTAGGTGCGTGGGACTTTTGAGAAGCCTCCTACTGGATTGATACCTTGGTTCTCAAAAACTGAGGGAAATACTTACGCTACACTTGCTGCATCACCCTCTCCTCTCCGAGGAAAACCAACGCAAGCTCAAGACGTAGCAGACGACATGTCCGAAGTTCCCTTGTGGCGGGGGCCACTTCGGACCACCTTTGCCTTTTTCTTGGCCTTCTTCTCCGGTGTCGTGGAATTAACACATCAGATGTCCTCATGAAAGGACTTAGTCGTGGAGCCATCACAACGGGTTAGCTTGAAGGGGTTAAACCGGACAAGGGACACCGGAGTTTATACTAGTTCGGCCCCTTCGATGAAGGTAAAAGCCTACGTCTAGTTGTGATGGGATTGATTGGGTTTCGATGACCAGGAGCGAAATACGCTTGCTCGAGTCTCGAGTTGTTGTCTGTTGTCCTTGAACCGCCGGGTCATCCCTTTATATACACAAAGTTGACGCCTCGATCGTCTCTGAGCCCCGAGGCTGACTCATACAAAGTGTCCGGCTCGGTCTCTCCTTTCTTAACTTATATTACAAGTTTACATAGTCATAGCGGTTTACCACTATGGGCCCTAATCCGCCTTTGGGCTACGAGCTTCTAAGCTTTGTTAGTAAAACGCCATCTTCTGGATCTTCATGGGCTTCAGCATAGTCGAGGGTGAACCGGGCCCTCCTGGCCGATTTACACTCAGTAGCTATATCCTCAACATTAGGCCCTAGATTGATTTGAATTTGTTCATGTCAATCTTCAATACTTCAAAGATATCCTGTAGGCGTCCTCTTGTATTTTCGTAAACCGCCATATTGTCTTCTCCTCAGAATTTTGTAAACCGCCGTGACGTCATCTTCGAACACAGCAACGGTCCATCATGACATCATCTCTGTATAAAAAGATTAAAAGATTCCCTTCACTTAATGGCTATCCCGAAAATCGAGGCGACAAAGCGCACCTATTCTGCCGCTTCAGTGCTCCTTGATTCTCGCTACCGCCATTTATTCTTTCCTCTATAAATAAGGCCCGAGGGCCCTTCTCTCTCTTCCCCTTCTGTGCCTTCTTCTTCCTCGCGACGCCCAAGCTCTGAAGCTCCGCCGCCGTCCGTGACCCTTGAGAACTGCATCGACAAAGGCCGCTGCATCAACTTGAAACAGATCAGAAACTCGTCGCACCCCTCCGCAGTAAATCTGCAGTGGTAAGTTTCCTCTTTCCTTCATCTTTAGATCCGTGTTTAGGGTTCGCGAGCTCATCTGTACAGTTCTTCATTCTTCCTCTTCGTCCTTCCTTCTGCCGCAGTAGTTTTGATCCAATAGCAGTGTAGATCTCATGCGGTAGTTATTCCGGATCCGTTTTTAATGCTAGCATATCTTCCTTTTCTTCTGTAGAATATACGACCTTCCCTGTTCTGCTTAACGCCTTTAGAGATCACAGAAAAAAATTGCTTTACAGATGTGCTGTAGATCCAAATAAATTTGAGCATTGTGTGAAACCTGTTTCTGTCAACACTTAGTAGAAATTTTGAATCGACCCTTCTGCCTATGGGCGGTTTAACCTTTGATAGCCAATCCGCCATATATCATTAGCCCTCTCTTAAACTGCCAACTGAACCTTGCATAGTATTTTTCTCCGGTTTAACACTGAATTGTACACCTTAAACCGTAAATTGTAAAAACGGCACTTGTTTTTTCCTTTCAGTTCCCCCCTTCCGGAATGGCAAAACAATTCGCTACTTGTAATTGGGTTCCGTCCCGGATCACGGAAACACAAATCAACGGTTATGTCACCACTGGTGTTTTAGCCTCAAAAAGGGTTCTCCACTGGCGAGTTTCGGAATCGGAATGTCCACCTGAACCTCAAGAAGGAGAGGTGATTGCTTTTATGCAACACTTAGAACGGGGATTCAGTCCGCCCGGATCAAAAAAATTCCAGGATGTCCTCGCAAGCTTCCAACTCCATCCGCAAGATATTGGTCTGAACTCTTTGTCCAATATATGCAACTTTCAAGTATTCTGCGAAGTCTATCTTCAAGAAGAACCAACCGTGGAGCTATTTCGGGACTTCTTTCATTTGAACCGCGATACGGAATGCTCAGATGGTCCCAACACAGAGCTTGGCGGCGTTTCAATTCAGAAAAGGAAAGAAGTTGACTTCCCTCATGCAAAACATCATAGCCATCCTAAAGATTGGAATCAGACCTGGTTTTCATGCCGGAACACTGCCCCTGATGGAGAAAATCCTTTGCCGGGTTATTGCCCTCACCGGCTTAGCAACGGCCACCCATTACCTTTACGCTTGACCACCGCAGAACAGAAGAATTTTGCACCTTAACTTGCCAAGCTCCGGGCTCTGATGGCCAACGGTTTAACTGGCATTGATCTTGTCCGCTGCTGGGTTTCTTGGGGCATTTTACCTTTAAGCCGCCACCCCGGATTGATGCATGAATATACTGGTGATGTCAAAGACCCTCAACGATATCACGAAATAGTAATAACCGATCTTGAAGTTACTGAATCGGTGAAGAAAATGCTTGATGAACCGATCTCTGCATGTAGCCAAACTGGGTTGGCTCCGCTTATGCGTCTCCAATAAACCGCCAGCGTAAAGTTCATCTAAATACTTTACTGATTTGCTTCCGTATTGACTGTGGTACTAACCTTTCCTTGTCTTAATTTCAGGCTAATGCCTCCTTTTGGAAACAGACTAAACCGCCCGGGCTCCTCGTGCAAAGACCAAGGCCACCAAGAAAGTCGGCAAGAAGAAAACCACCGAGTCTTCTGATCCGCCAGAAGATGAAGAATCAGACGCTGAGGTAGAACTTGACTCACTTGGTTCCTTTTTCGTTCATCTTATTGACAATTACTATTCCCAGGATGATGCTGAGGCCAGCCATGCAGAACATGTTGAGGTAATCCTTCTTTCTTCCGATTCAGATCTTGTACCGTTCAAAGAATTCGCCAGACAGTCCGGAAAGTAAAACAATCTCACCCCTTGCTCATTTGGATCCAAAATTTTCTTTGGAGACACAAAGAAGTTGAAGAACGTCACATAACCCGCATAGCGGTCAACAAATCACGTTGCCTAGTTTAGCTGATATGCCAACCCTAAACATCGCCCAGAGGTGACTTGTTCTCCGAAAAACGTTATCCTTTGAAAGATTTCTTCCGATGCCCTCTCAATCTGGCTCAATTCAATTACTGTGTTTCTTCCAACTCGCCGGGCGGTTCATCAACCACTCACCGCCTCCTCTCAAAGTCGTCAATGGGTAAGTATATTACTCCTTAATTTGTTTCTTTTATTTGTCGGTTTACCATATTCTAACCTTTGATGTTGTAGTGCCAAGGCTCGATTAAGTAAGAACGCCAAGACCAGCGACCCTACTGTTCATGTTGATCCAGAGAAGACTCCAGAGCATCATGGCGAAGACCTGAAGTTGCTATAGACAGCTCTGCTGGGAAAAACCAAGATGCTGATGCTAACCCGCTAGAGGTTGAACCGAATGTAGAGGTTGATACTTCACATCCTCCTGCTCCTCCAAGTCCAACAGTGGAACAGTGGGGCTCAACTGCTGATCCGCCAAGCCCGGCTAACAAAACGCCAAGCCCTGCTACCAAGGTGCCAAGCCCTGTTAAGAATGTCAATTCATCCAGTCCGGCCAAAGATGATGACGTTGTTGTTACCGGTAATCGCATATATACCTGGTAATCCGTTGTTGCTCTATCAAAGCACACTGCAAAGGATGAATTTGCTGCTATGAGCAAGGGGAAGGAGAAAACTGATTTGTCAGCTTATGTCGATCTTTCTGCTCAAGACCTTCACTCCGGCTTCTTGAACCGGCTTTACACAAGCCGTGATTATGAAGCCGGTTCAGTAAATTTGATGAAGGAGCGCTATGAGGTAAACAATTTTGCTCTTTGCTCTGTACCTTCATTCCATTGTAGCCTCCAAGGGCGGGTTTGTCTTTAGAAAGTCAAACCGGGACTTTGTATATTCCATACTGTACTTTATGAAATTTCCTTGTGTATTTCTGATCAAACACACATTAGCCCCAAGTGCCATGATTAAAACTTGTATTAATCATTGAGACTTCAATAATCAGCATAAAAATGATCCGCATTAGCCCCCAAGTGCCAAGTGTATAACTGGTTAGATGCTTGGGATTTTAACAAAGATATTAACATGCTCTCATCTTTGTTGCGGAGTGAGATAAGCCAACAAGTCTCACAAATTGCTGACCTTCAAGAAAATCTGAAATCCCAACAAGCGTAAAACCACCAAGGCCAAGGATGAGTTGAAAACCGCCTTAACCACCATGGAGCAGCTCAAGGAATGGTTCAAGTCTGAGCAGGCCAACCGGGATATCGAAAAGGCTGGATTGCTGAAGCGGGCGGAAGACGCTGAATCAGCTCTTAAACCGGTGACGGAAGAGCTTACTGGATTAAAGCGCCAATTCAATGCCATGACCTCTACAATATTTGGTAAGCACTGTTTACCAAGGCTTTATGAATATTCCTCTTTGAAATTTTCTCCGGTTTAACATGAACTTCTTAAACCGCTATAGGTAGGCGCATTGCTCATCTGGGTTCTGATATGCGGAAGAAACTCAAGGCCGTGTATACGCTGATTGAACAGCTGTATACCGGCATCCAACGGGTTATCTGCGCCACTTCTTATGATAATGCGGCTCCAACACTGATCAAGGACACGCTGGACCGGCTATCTATTACGCCAGCGCAGATAGAAGAGTTGAAGCGATCCGTTGCCCGGGCTGGCGCTTTACTAGCACTGACTCGAGCCAAGGCATGGATAGCTGATCTTAATCCGGCTGATATAGCCAAGGGCTTCCCCAGTGCACAAGAAAATGGCGAAGTATTTGACAACGACACCCTCAAACGGGTAACAAGGGAGATGCGTCCTCTGGCGAAGTCGGGCCAAGGCGAAGAGGCTAACCTGACGGTTCACCGATCCTTCTACGACGCAAACAACAAACGGGTTGAAGCTGTTATTCCTGAAGTGCAGAACCTTGTTCCACCAATCCGTAAGCACACTTACGCCCCTGACGTTGATCCAGCTGAGCTTATAAGTGAAGAGGCTGTCTTTCAGGCTTTAACCCGGATTGACTGGACCACAAATGACTTTCGGCCATTGGATGGGGAGGAGGAGGCTAAACCGACGCCAGATGACCCATCTACTTCACATCAACCCGGCGATAAAGCTTAATCCATCAAGTCGGTTGATACGTCCGAAACTGTCCGTTGTGAAACAATTCCATATTTTGGGCCTCTGAATGCCTTGTAATAGGGTAGAAAAAACTATTTTGATCTGCTGCCATCGCGGTGAGGAGATACTTTACGTGATCCGCCATGTCAATGCCAATTTTGGTTCAGATATCATAATATGCAACTCCTTTGTGTGCATAAAAAGAAACAGGGTCCTGGCGGTTTACCGCCGGACGGGTCATAATGCCCAAGAAAAGAGTTGATTGATAATCAAACTGTAAAAATATGAAATGATTCATACCTGTGATGTAATATCCCTGTTTAGTTGGCTGGTTAACTTTGATTGTAATAAGGGTGAAAACCCAAATCTAAAATTCTTTGTATAATCCCATCATGTACTGATGTTGTATAGTAAGTCATACTGGGTGATGATGCACACCAGATGATCAAAGCTGGTGACTGGTAGTCAACGCCAGCCGGGTTAACAAACTCGGTTTAAGAATAAGGTCTGCTAACGTAGAAGTTTAAAACCAAGCCGGTTTAAAGAATACCGGCTAATAAAATGACCGACCAGGCCAAGAAAATCGGTTTAACATAAAATTCAGCAAAACGCAAATAAAACCGTAGTAGTCGAGGCTTTTTGAGGGCTGCTGTGCCCAAATTCGAGGCTTTTTTTTGGCTGCCAGGCCTCTGAGTTTAACCATTTAACAAAGCCTTTTAAGATGGACCTCCAACTAACCAATCACCGTTTTAACTTTGACAAGTGCAGGGTCTCAATGATAGTAACTATCAAACGTTCGGAGGGCCGTGCCAGGATGACCTGGATAGGAGTGTCTTACTTGATGAAGGCAGGTGAACCCGGGGTTTTAGGTAAATATACCAGGCTTCCAAGCCGTGGGTCGATACCCAGCTACAAGGGTCCATTCAAACTCCTTGGTATTTGACACAAGAAGCCCCCAAGTAACGTGATGAGCTGTGCTCATTGGGTGCCTATGTTTGAGTTGTGCATAGCATCCAGACTCTCTTTGGCCCCTTGGGTGTGAAGCTCCCAAGTTTTGTGGCTTGATAGCCGGTTTAATGTGTAGTACTCCGCTTTGTCAGCTGAAGCCCCCATGTAACTCAAAGGATATTTGAGAAAAAATAGCAGAGGCCCCGCTTAGAGAAAGGATGCTAATTTATTTATTGATCATAATATATACATTGTCAAAATATGTACATAAGAAGAGCCTATGGCCCAAGTGTAATAAGGCCGGAGGAGAGCTATGTTACATGGCCGCCGGGTCTCCTCCTCAGAGTTGCGTGAGTTGTCTCGAACGCCAATGAGGTAGTATGATCCGTTGTGCAGGTTCTTGCTAACCACAAAGGGTCCTTCCCAAGGCGGGGATAACTTGTGCATGTCGGTCTGATCCTGGATGAGCTGGAACACCAAGTCACCTTCCTAAAGGGTTCTTGTCCTAACCCGGCGGCTGTGATAACGCCGTAGATCTTGTTGATAAACCGCCGATCGAGCCAGAGCCATATCCCGTTTTTCATCTAACAGGTCCAGTGCCTCTTGGCGAGCTTGCTCGTTGTCCGCTTCAACATAATTAGCCACTGTGGGCGAGTCATGACGTATATCACTTGGGAGAACCGCCTGCCCGTGATACCATAAAAGAAAGGCGTGTAACCTATTGATCGATTGGGGTGGTGTTGATACTCCACAACACGTAAGGTAATTCTTCCACCAACAACCCGGCCCGCTTCAAGGGAATCATGAGCCGGGGTTTAAGACCCTTTAAAATTTCTTGATTAGCTCTCTCCGCTTGACCGTTGGATTGAGGGTGTGCCACAGATGCTAGGTCAAGCCTGATGTGCTCTCTCTGACAGAAATCCTCCATCTCACCTTTGGAAAGGTTGGTACCATTATCCATGATGATACTGTGTGGAAAGCCAAAACGGAAGATAATCTTTTTGAGAAATTGAACCGCCGTAGCTGCATCACACTTGCTAACAGTTCGCTTCAACCCACTTGGTGAATTTATCAATCGCCACCAACAGTGGGTCTTCTTGTCCTGGGAACGTTTAAAGGGTCCCACCATATCAAGCCCCCAAGTAGCAAAAGGCCAAGTAATAGGAATCAACTGTAGTTCCTGAGCCGGAATATGAGCTCTACGTGAATTTTTTTGACAAGCATCACATCGCTTTACCAGATCCTCCACATCAGCATGAGCTGTCAACCAGTAAAACCCATGACGAAAAGCTTTTGCAACCAGGGACTTTGAACCGGCATGATGACCACAATCCCCTTCATGAATTTCCCATAGGATCTCTTGGCCTTCTTCCGAAGAAACACAACACTGAAATACACCCGAAACGCTACAACGGTGTAACTCGCCATTGTGAATAACCATTGACTTGGACCGTCGATCTATCTATCGAGCCAGGACTTTATCATTTGGTAGCTCGCCCCGGCTCATATATGCCAGATATGGAACCGTCCAATCTGGTATAACGTGTAAAGCGGCCACCAACTGAGCCTCCGGATCCGGAACAGCCAAATCCTCATCTATAGGCACCTTAACAGACGGGTTATGCAAGATATCTAAAAAGGTGTTAGGAGGTACCGGTTTACGCTGAGATCCAATCCGGCTCAAAGCGTCTGCTTCTTCGTTTTTGCGTCGATCGATATGCTCAACCTGATACCCTTTGAAATGACCCGCCACAATATCCACCTCACGCCTGTAAGCCGCCATGAGTGGATCCTTAGAATCCCAAGTACCAGAAACTTGTTGAGCCACCAAATCAGAATCTCCAAAACAACGAACTCGACTTAAGTTCATCTCTTTGGCCACACGGAGACCATGGAGTAAAGCTTCGTACTCAGCTGCGTTGTTAGTACAAGGAAACATCAAGCGGAGGACATAGCAAATTTTATCCCCTCGAGGGAAGTAAGGACAACTCCAGCCCCGAGCCTTCCAACTGCCTGGATCCATCAAAATGAATGGTCCAGTACGTATTATCCGGTTTATCTTCCGGTGCTTGCAGCTCGGTCCAGTCATTGATAAAATCCACAAGAGCCTGAGACTTGATGGCTGTTCGAGGTACATACTTTAAACCGTGTGGTCCAAGCTCGATTGCCCACTTTGCAACCCGGCCAGTTGCTTCCCTAATTTGAATTATATCGCCCAAAGGAGCAGAACTAACCACTGTGATTGGATGGCCTTGAAAATATTGCTTGAGTTTTTGACTGGCCATAAAAACCCCGTACACCAACTTATGCCAATGTGGATAGGGGTTGTTTTGACTCGATCAGGACTTCGCTGATGTAGTATACAGGTCGTTGAACCGGATATTCCTTCCCAGCTTCTTTACGCTCAATCACAATTGCCACACTGACCGCTCGGGCATTGGCAGCCACGTATAACAGCAAAGGCTCATGATCAACTGGGGCTGCAAGAACCGGCGGTTCAACCAACTGCCGCTTTAGCTCCTCAAAGGCCGCATTGGCTGCGTCACTCAGGACGAAATCATCCTCTTTTTCAACATCTGATACAAAGGAATTGCCTTCTCTCCCAAACGACTGATAAACCAGCTAAGGGCTGCAATCCGACCTGCGAGACGCTGAACATCATTGATACACTTTGGTTTAGCCAGGGATGTGATTGCCTTAATTTTTTCTGGGTTATCCTCAATGCCTCTATTGGATACCAGAAACCCAAGAAGCTTGCCTGCCGGAACACCAACAACACATTTATCCGGATTAAGCAGCATCTTGTAAATCCGAAGATTTTCAAACGTCTCCTTGAGGTCATCGATCAGTGTTTCCTTCTTCCTGGATTTTACCACAATGTCATCCACATAAGCATGAACATTACGCCCAATCCGCGTGTGAAGACAATTTTGCACACAACGCTGATAAGTTGCCTGAGCACTCTTGAGCCCAAAGGGCATAGAAACATAGCAGAAGGCTCCAAAAGGAGTGATGAAGGCTATCTTCTCCTGGTCCTTAACTGCCATCTTGATATGATGATATCCTGAATAAGCATCCAAAAAACTCAGGCACTCACAACCCGCCGTCGCATCAATGATCTGATCAATACGCGGGAGAGCAAAGGGATCAGTCGGGCAAGCCTTATTCAAATCCGCGTAGTCCACACACATACGCCAAGTGCCGTTTTTCTTAAGAACCAGCACCGGATTAGCCAACCATTCAGGATGAAACACTTCGACGATAAAACCAGCAGCCAACAGTCGGGCTACCTCTTCACCAATTGCCTTGCGTCTTTCTTCATTAAAGCGATGAAGAAACCGCTTGACCGGGTTTAAACTTCGATCAATATTAAGAGTGTGCTCACGAGTTCCCTCGGTACACCGGCATGTCGAAGGCTTCCATGCAAAATGTCCCGGTTCTCACGGATGAACTCGATGAGCGCGCTTTCCTATTTTGGATCCAGATTGGTGCTGATGCTGAACTGCTTGGACGAATCGCCAGGTACGAAGTCAACAAGCTTAGTCTCATCAGCCGGTTTGAAATGCAGGGTTGGGTCATGCTCAGTGGTGGGCTTCTTCAGAGGGGTCATATCTGCCGGATCAACATTCTCCTTATAGAACTTTAGCTCTTCTATAGCACAAACCGCCTCAGTATAAGCCGCATCACCTTCCCCGCAATCCAACGCGATTTTTCGACTTCCATGAACCGTGATAGTCCCTTTATGACCCGGCATCTTGAGCTGCAAATAAATATAACAAGGCCTTGCCATGAATTTTGCATAAGCTGGCCCAAACAAAGACATGATACGGGCTCTGGATTCTTACTACCTCAAAGGTCAATGTCTCAGACCTAGAGTCATGCTCATCACCAAACACAACTTCCAAAGTGATCTTACCAACGGGATACGCCGATTTACCTGGTACCACACCATGAAAAACAATGTTGGACGGTTTAAGATTCTTATCTGTCAACCCCATGCGACGGAATGTCTCATAATACAGAATATTGATACTGCTTCCTCCATCCATGAGTACTTTGGTGAAATTATAACCTCCCACCTGAGGCGCCACCACCAGAGCTAGTTGACCCGGATTGTCAACCCGGGGTGGATGATCCTCCCTACTCCACACAATAGGCTGTTCCGACCACCGCAGATAACGTGGAACTGCCGGTTCAACAGCATTGACTACCCTCTTATGCAGCTTCGATCACGCTTGTATTGCACTAGTGGTGAACACATGATATCGCCCACCATTCAACTGCTTTGGGTGACTCTGGTAACCCGACCATCGCTGATTCCCTTTGATTATTCTGCTGGTTATTACCACCTTGGTTGTTCTGGTTGCCATGATTACTCGAAACCCGTAGTTTGAACCGCCGCCACCATGGAAACCTGGACCTGAACCGCCCGACGCAACCTGATCATACCGAAAAGATCAGTAGTTTTGAACTCCTTCATAATGTTACAATCCTTCCAGAGATGCGCTGCGAAGCCTCCTTGGTCCCATGCTTCGGACAGGGCTGATTCAACAAACGCTCCAGATTCATCGCCCTGCCGCGCTGGGGCGGTTTACCTTTTCGGCGCTGCACATTAGCGTTAGCCACAAAATCTGAATCCGCTTTACGCTTACCATTATTCCCATGGCCTCCTTGGTTGTGCTGTTGTCCCTTTGCACCACCATTCTTCTTTCCCTTCTCCGGTTTCTCATTATCAGAATCGGGATCCTTGGTATTATCAGAATCAGCATACTTTACCAAGGCTGTCATGAGGGTTCCCATGTCGTTGCGGTAAAGGCTCTTGCGCCGTCCCAACTTCATCTTGATGACTTAAACCGCAATTGCGCCCAAAGGTGATAATCGCTACGTTAATCCGCCTGGACGAGTGTAAAACTTCTGAAACCCAGCGTACCCAATGAGTTGTGGACTCGTTCTCTCCTTGAACACAAGCATCCAGATCCACAATGGACATGGACTGCTTGCACGTGTCTTTGAAATTGGCTATAAACCGAGCCTTCAACTGATCCGATGACTCGATGGAATTAGCTGGCAGATTTTTCAACCAAGTACGGGTTGTTCCCTCCAACATCATCGTGAAGTACTTTGCACAAGCTGCTTCATCTACATCTAGCATCTCCATTGCCATCTCATAACTCTCGACCCACGCCTCAGGTGGCTGATCCGCCGTGTAGTTAGGCACTTTGCATGGACCCTTGAAATCTTTGGGCAAACGCACATTACGGGGAGCCGGAATAAGGCACGTCACTCCCCAGGAACTGAAGGCAAGCCTGGTGCCTTGGTCAACTGACGCTGCTGGCTGAATCGGGGCGGGTTGATAACGACCCAAAGCGGCATCCCTTCGTGCCCTGCCATGATCCACCACATCTTGAGCATTGCGATGCCGCACACTGCTAGACACCTCTGGTTCATCCATGCGCCTGCTATAACTTGGGCTTGGACGAGGGGTTGAATGAATTCTATCCCGATTATATGAATAAGCTTGCTGCTGCACCACGGCGGTTTGGAGAAGATCTCTCGCCCGCCGCGTTTCAACTGCTGCTATTGAATCACCTTCCATCGGAATGGCCGCCAGGCGTGAAGCTGCGGCAATCATGTTATCCAGAGGGCTCGAGAAGTGACCCGATGGTGAAGACACGACAGCAGCGGGTTATCTGCTCGCCGGGTGGCTCCGTTATCCGTAGTTGATCCGGAGCTTTCCTAGGCGCCCGTCCGGTTTGCAAAGCTGGATTGCTCGACCCAGCGCTGGCGTCGAAAGAGATTTAACCTTCAGAACCGGGCGATGACGTGACCGGTACTTCCTTCGCATTACATCCTCTGATGTGGTCCGATCTAGCATGAGCTGGTAATTCTGTGCCTGTATCCGCTGTGATTGAGCATCCAAAGCGTCCCGTTCTTCAGCCATCCTAGCATCCTCAGCTGCCAGGTCCTCCTTAGCCTGTGCTATTTGGTCCTTCAGTTTCGCAACGTTCGCATAGTGCTGATCCCGCGTCCCCGGGTGACTGTTAGGTCAACAAGGTCGCCAGCGCCCATCAAACCGGAGAGGACTTGCCGGATGGCGCCGCCGACTCTGCCGCGGCTGCTGATCCAATGTTCGTCGCTGCGGTGGATGAAGACTGCAACGTGGGCTGTGTTCTGGCCATGTAAACAGCAACCCGACTTGGCGGTTCAAGGAGGTCCGGAATACTGTTGCCATCGGAATATCCTTCGAACACACCGCTATGAATCTGGTACAAGGACTCAGTTTCGCCAGTGGATGACTCGCCGTCGGAGTATACGGCCGTCTCGCCTTCAGACACCGGTTCAGATCCGATCCCATGGACACATCTTACGAACGCACGCTTCACAACGGGCTTAACCCGGGCTGGACTCGCACGCTGAGCCGTCTCGACGAGGTCGGTGCAGATGTCCGGCTCAGGGCCCGGTTCGCCGATCTTGCCGATGAAGACATGAATTCCGCCGAAGGGGACCCGGTACCCGTACTCGATCGAGTCGGCCTCGGGGCCCATCCTTCGTCGTCGATGTAGAGGTTGCCGCGACGACTTTTGGTCATTCGGCCGATCACGTACCCCTTAAGTCCTTCAGAGCAGCCCTTCAAGAACTCGACACCACCGTGCGATAGCCCCACGGTGGGCGCCAACTGTCGTGGAATTAACACGTCAGATGTCCTCATGAAAGGACTTAGTCGTGGAGCCATCGCAATGGGTTAGCTTGAAGGGGTTAAACCGGACACGGGACACGGGAGTTTATACTAGTTCGCCCCTTCGATGAAGGTAAAAGCCTACGCCTAGTTGTGATGGGATTGATTGGGTTTTGATGACCGTGGAGCGAAATACGCTTGCTCGAGTCGCAAGTTGTTGTTCTGTTGTCCTCGAACCGCCACCGGTCGCCCTTTATATACACAGTGTTGACGCCTCGACGGTTCATGAGCCCCGAGGCCGACTCATACAAAGTGTCCAGCTCGGTCTCTCCTTTCCTAACTTATATTACAAGTTTACATAGTCATGGCGGTTTACCACTATGGGCCCTAATCCGCCTTTGGGCTGCGGGCTTCTAAGATTCGTTAGTAAAACACCATCTTCTGGATCTTCATGGGCTTCACCATAGTCGAGGGTGAACCGGGCCCTCCTCGCCGGTTTACACTCAGTAGCTATATCCTCAACATCCGGCGTCTTGTAGGGCGCTGGAACCAGCATCTTCGCCAGGAGCGGGATGGCTGGTTCCTCGGGCAGCGGAGCCGGACATCGAATCCACTCCGCTTTCTCTGTCCATACCTAAAAGAATAAAATCAGTAAAGTTTAGTTACCTTCCTTGAACAAACAAGAGGAGGATGAACCTTGAGACATGAAAGACTTACCGCACTGGCGGGATGGGCAAGATCATGCCCGCGGCCCGAGTCTATGGCCGGCAGCATCTCGGTGCCCTTAAAGAGCAACTTCCAGACATCTTCATGAGTGGTTCCAAAGAGCCTCTCCAAAGTCTGGTGCTTCTCCGAATCAAATTCCCACAAAGGGCATGTTCGGTTCTGGCATGGAAGGATCCGGCGAACAAGCATCACCTGGATCACATTGACGAGCTTGATATTTTTATCCACCATGCTCTTGATGCGCGTTTGCAGCGCTGTCAATTCGTCCGATGAAGACCAGTCCAGGCCCTTCTTTAGCCAGGAGGTGAGCCGCATTGGAGTTCCGGACTTGAATTCGGAAGCAGCGGCCCAGGTGGCATCGCGGGGCTCTGTGATATAGAACCACAGCTTCTGCCACTCCTTGACAGTCTCCACAAAAGTGCCTTTGGGCCATGTGACATTGGGCATCTTGCTCACCATGGCTCCTCTGCACTCCGCGTGTTGGCCATCCACCACCTTCGCTTCACGTTGAAGATCTTGAGCCACAGCCCGAAGTGGGGCTGGATGCGGAGGAAAGCCTCACACACGACAATGAATGCCGAGATGTTGAGGAAGGAGTTCGGGGCTAGATCATGGAAATCTAGCCCGTAATAGAACATCAATCCGCGGACGAAAGGGTGGAGTGGAAACCCTAACCCGCAGAAGAAATGAGGGAGGAACGCCACCGTCTCGTTGGGCTTCGGTGTAGGAACGACTTGCCCCTCGGCTGGAGGCCGGTGGGCGATTTCTTTCGCCAGATACTCGACCTCCCGAAGCTCGGCGATGTCCTTCTCCTTAATGGAGGAGGTCATCCACTTGCCTTGCCCTCCGGATCCGGACATGGTTGAGTGCTTTCTTGAGGCGGAAAAGATGAGAGCTTGGGCGCTGGAGCTCAAGGATGGGAGGGCAGAGGAAGAAAGAAGGCGTGGGTGAAAAAAGGGAATCCTTATCCCCTTATAAAGGCAGTGAATATCAAGCGCCTCCCCACTTGCCTTTAAACTCGCCTATTCCCAAGGGTTGTGTAAACGGCACGATTGGATTACCCACGCCCGCATTAATGAGAATCCCGCAATGAGGGGACACGATCTCTGCTTCGACAAGACGTGCCAATGAAAACCGCATCTCGAAACGTGGAACGGCAGACGAAACTGGTTCAAAATAATGATCGGGTAGATGTGATGTCACATTACAAAAAAAGTTGTCAGCGGATTAGACTCGTGGAATATTATACTCTCTGCGGCGGTGTGTGGTGCTTGTGTTACAGGTCTGGATACATTCTTTGCGTCTGAAGACTATCTTTGAATATTCGGAGAGGGGAACCTGCCTTGCAATGCCGAAGACAATCTACGCGCCGGACACCTCGTCATTGAAGCCTGGTTCAGGGGCTACTGAGGGAGTCCTGGACTAAGGGGTCCTCGGGCGTCCGTCCTGTTAGTCATGGGCCGGACAGATGGGCTATGAAGATATGAAGACCGAAGACTCTCGTCCGTGTCTGGATGGGACTCTCCTTGGCGTGGAAGGCAAGCTTGGCGATCAAATATGAAGATTTCCTTCTCTGTAACCGACTTGATGTCACCCTAGATCCCTCCGGTGTCTATATAAACCGGAGGGCTTAGTCCGGATTGGCATAGATATTCAACCATAGTCATACATGCTAGACTTGTAGGGTTTTAGCCATTACGATCTCGTGGTAGATCAACTCTTGTAATACTCATATTCATCAAGATCAATCAAGCAGGAAGTAGGGTATTACCTCCATAGAGAGGGCCCGAACCTAGGTAAGCATTGTGTCCCCCGTTTCCTGTTACCATCAACATTAGACGCACAGTTCGGGACCCCCTACCTGAGATCCGCCGGTTTTGACACCGACACCTTTCCAGAAAGATGTTAGGTGGGACAGGGTCGCGCTTGGCACCGGTGCGGGCAAGGACATCCGCTGCTTGATTATTTTCTTGAGCCACATGATGAAACTCGAGCCCCTCGAACCGAGCCGACATTTCGAGAATGGCGTTACGGTAAGCCGCCATCTTGGGATCTTTGGCATAAAAATCTCCATTTATTTGGGATATTGCGAGGTTTGAATCCCCGCGCACTTCCAAGCGTTGTATGCCCATGGAGACAGCCATCCGAAGACCATGCAGTAAGGCCTCGTATTCGGCTGCATTGTTGGAGTCTATGTATAATATCTGGAGTACGTACTGAACTGTATCTCCAGTGCGGGATGTTAGGACAACGCCCGCTCCTAAGCCCGCCAGCATTTTGGAGCCGTCGAAGTACATGACCCAGTTGGAATATGTGCCGTACTCTTTAGGGCGTTCGGCCTCTGTCCATTCGGTGACGAGGTCGGCCAGAACTTGGGATTTAATAGCCCGGCACAATCTATATGTTATGTCGAATGGGAGGAGCTCAATGGCCCACTTGGCAATCCGGCTCGTGGCATCGCGGTTGTTTATTATGTCATTGAATGGTACTCCGGAGGCCACCGTGATTGAGCACTCTTGAAAGTAGTGTCGTAGCTTCCGGGATGCCATGAAGACCGCGTGTGCTATTTTTTGGTAATGAGGGTACCGGGATTTGCATGGTGTGAGGATAGTGGATACGTATTATACCGGCTTCTGAAGCGGGAATTTGTGTCCGTCCTCCTCTCGTTCAACGACGAGCACCGCGCTCACGACCTGGTGTGTTGCTGATATGTATAATAACATGGGTTTGCCGACGTTCGGTGCGGCCAGGATTGGGTTGCTCGCTAGAAGAGCCTTTATTTCTTCCAGTCCGACCGTTGCCGCGCCCGTCCACCCGAAGTGATCGGTGCGTCGGAGAAGGCGATAAAGTGGCAATGCTTTTTCTCCTAGTCTGGAGATAAATCGGCTTAAGGCTGCCACACATCCGGCTAGGTTTTGGACTTGTTTAAGGTTTGTTGGCGTACCAACTGTGACAAAGCTTGGATTTTGGCTGGGTTTGCCTCAATTCCTCTGTTGGAAATGATGAAGCCCAACAGTTTTCTAGCGGGAACACCGAAAACACACTTTTCCGGATTAAGCTTGATGTCATATGCACGGAGGTTGTCGAATGTGAGACTCAGATCGTCTATTAATGCCTCGACGTGCCTAGTTTTGATGAGGACGTCATCCACATACGCTTCAACTGTCTTGCCGATTTGTTTCTCCAGGCATGTTTGAATCATGCGTTGGTAGGTAGCGCCGACATTTTTGAGTCCGAAGGGCATAGTGTTGAAGCAGAACGGCCCATATGGGGTAATGAATGTTGTTGCGGCTTGGTCGGACTCCTTCGTTTTGATTTGATGGTATCCGGAGTATGCGTCGAGGAAGCATAGTGAGTCATGTCCGGCCATAGCATCGATAATCTGATCGATGCGAGGGAGGGGGAATGGATCCTTAGGGCAGACCTTGTTAAGGTCTTTGAAATCGATGCATAGGTGCCAAGATTTATCCTTCTTTGGCACCATCACCAGGTTTGCCAGCCAGTCCGGGTGTTTTATTTCTCTGATGAATCCATCTTCGATTAACTTGGCTAGCTCCTTCCCCATGGCTTCTCGTTTGGGTTTGTAAAAGTGTCGCAGTGTTTCCTTGACCGTTTTATATCCCTTCAGTATGTTGAGGCTGTGTTCGGCTAACCTGCGTGGGATTCCCGGCATATCGGAAGGGTGCCAGGCGAATATCTCCCAGTTCTTGCACAGGAACTCTCGAAGCGCGGTGTCAACCGTTGGGTCCAGCTATGCCCCGATGGATGCTGTCTTCTTACGGTCCGTCGGGTGGACTTGGAATTTGACTATTTCAGCTGCTGGTTTAAAGGAGGTGCATTTGGGTCACTTGTCCAGGATTACGTCGTCCCTATCCACCGTGGAGCATAGTGCGGTTAACTCTTCGGCCGCGAGGGCTTCAGATGATGCCTCGAGGGCCAGGGATGCGGTTTTGTTTTCGGCACGGAGTGATATGTCCGGATCACTGGCTAGAGTGATAATACCATTGGGCCCGGGCATCTTGAGCTTCATGTACCCGTAATGAGGTATGGCTTGGAAGCGTGTAAATGCATCTCGCCCCAATAGGGCGTGATATCCACTATTGAAAGGGGCCACTTGGAAGGTTATCTCTTCGGACCAATAATTCTCTGGCATGTTGAATACCACGTCAAGTGTGATTTTTCCCGTGCATCGCGCCTCCCGACTGGGAATGATTCCTCAGAAGGTCATATTACTTTGCTCAATGCGGCTCCTGTCTATTTCCATTTTGTTGAGAGTGTCCTCGTAAATGAGGTTTAGTCCGCTGCCGCCGTCCATGAGCACTTTGGTAAGCCGAAAGCTGTCCATGATTAGACTGAGGACCAAGGCGGCTGGTGCCCGGACTTTCTTGATTTTGGTTCGTCACCGGCATTGAAAGTTATGGCCGTGTAGTCCCAGGGGTTTATCGTTGCGATTTGGCAGACTTCAGCGAGGCCGCGGAGTGCCCTTTTGCGCCTATTGTTTGAGGCGAAAGTCTCAAAGACCGTCAATACTCTGAGGTCGTTGTCTTCCGGGGGGTGTTTCTCTACGGTATTTTTGGTGAGGAGATCCTCGCCGCTCTTGGCCACTTGCCGGAGTATCCAACATGCTCTAAGGCTGTATTGTGTGTATTTTGCATGGCCTATCGAGCCATCCCTCCAGAACGGTTCCGCGCCCTGTAGTGGGCTTATATTTCTTTACTACTTGATCGGGCGCCCTACGAGGGTGCAGCCTTTTTGCCCGGACGAGGGGTTGAGTGGGAACTGGTGGCTCCCAGGGAGCTGCCTGAGTTTTCCAAGTGCTTTCCATTACGCAGTACTTCTGTACTATGGTTTCTAAGTTAGCAAAGTGTAATACACGATGGCAATTAATGGCATTGAGTATTCCCTCATCTTTGCAATTGTGGCAGAATAGTGATATCGCATCTTCGTCACGGCAATCTTTAATCTTGTCTTTGACAAGGAGGAATCTGGCCCAGAAGTGTTGGACCATTTCCTGAGACTGCTGTCGTGTGTGCATGGGATCGCGTGTACCTGTGTGGGTGGGTGGATTTAAGTCCACACCTTGACCCAATTTGGGATCCGAGTTTGAGAAACTTCTGAACTTAATAGTTCGGGCTCCGGGGTATCAACTGATTTTTCAGGCCCGTCGTCCGATTCTAGGTTCGGAGGGCAGGGCGTGTTGTTCCGCAGAAGGGTATCCGGGTCTTCAGGCCCAGAAATCCAAACATAGTTTGTCCTCAATATAGAGGGAGATTCGTTGTTTTGCTCCTCGATTACCGCTACCTGATGGATGATTGGTGGAGATTTGATTTCTCTCTGATCGGGTTTAAGCCCGATCTGATCTTAGTCTGTAGCGACTCCTAGGGCGGCGATGCGATCAAGGAGTTCGTTTAAAGACGACAACTCCGCCGGATCCATCCGTTTAGAGTGTTCGGAGTCAACACGGAGGCGATTTTCGATGACCCGAGAAGTCATCGTCGGCTTAATAGCCGAACAGGCGGTCACGGTAAAGTCGCCCAGCCGGAGGGTTTGACCAGGGGCCAGGGCTCCTCCGGAGGTGATACTGTCCTTGACAACAAGGCGAGCCATCAATCTTGTCTTCGATGTCACATCGGAACTCTCAATGAAAGCACCAATGTCGGTGTCAAAACCGGCGGATCTCGGGTAGGGGGTCCCGAACTGTGCGTCTAAGGTTGATGGTAATAGGAGGTGGGGGACACGATGTTCACCCAGGTTCGGGCCCTCTATATGGAGGTAATACGCTACTTCCTGCTTGATTGATCTTGATGAATATGAGTATTACAAGAGTTGATCTACCACGAGATCGTAATGGCTAAAACCCTAGAAGTCTAGCCTATATGATTATGATTGCCTCTACGGACTATGCCCTCCGGTTTATATAGACACCGGAGGGGACTAGGGTTACACAAAGTCGGTTACAGAGAAAGGAATCTTCCTATCCGAACGCCAAGCTTGCCTTCCACCCCAAGGAGAGTCCCATCCGGACACGAGTGAGAGTATTCGGTCTTGTATCTTCACAGCCCCACAGTCCGACCCATGTTAATAGGCCGAACGCCCGAGGACCCCTTAATCCAGGACTCCCTCAACCGCCGAGGTCGAGGACTCCTCCGAGGATGAGTAGGGCATGGGAGGCGGTAGGGCATGGTGTGCCAACTGGCCGGTCCGTCTCCCGTGTTCTACTCTTCCTCGCCGGAGACCGCACCTTCACTTCACGGGTCTTGAACCATGCCCACGTACATGGAGATCGCAGATGGAGGACGCCGGTGGCCGCCGCAGAATAGGTTTACGGTCGGGTTTCTTTTATTTTTCTGTCATTTAAAAGTTCGAAATGTAATGAAATATAAAAGTTCGAAATGTAACGACATCCATCGGACGTGGACTGTACGTGGAGAGGCTGACAGCTAGGTCCACGGCCGCACGTAAGGAAATACCTCCTTATTACGCGCAAAATAATGATTCCTCCACCTGACATCTGGGACCCACCGGAAGGGCCTGTGTCTGTCGTGAACCCCACCGACAGCTCGGACCCACCAGCTATATCTTCACACGCAAGGAAGTGCCTCCTTATTACGCACAAAAAAATGAATACCCCCCTGTGTGGGAGGCTGACTTGTGGGCCTACTAAGTTGACAGGGATGGAGGGCTTTGCCAACTTAGTCAATATGAACAATTCTAGCTCCAGTGACCGTACGATGTCCATCCAACGGCCGTAGTACTTCTTCAACCTCTGGTCTTCTTGCTCCAGCCACCCAAACCAGCGCCGCTCATGTTGCCTGCTCCTGCCTCCCGTGGTCGTCTGTGATGCCGCGGAGGCCTCACCGCCCCCTACTACTCCCACCGCTGGCCAGGCCATCCGCCTCTACTCACCCACACCCCCTATTATTCTGCGGCGACGACGGCCTCACACCGCATCCGAACCAGTGAACCCTCGTACTCCTCTCCGCGTGGGCTTCCACTGCCGCGTTTTCCCCGACTCCGCGTCGTCCCCTTCCTAGGCCTCGCCTCGTCCATCTCCTGGTGCTCTCAGCGCGGCATAGTCAACATGGTCAAGGAACGACTTCCATCAGAAGAGTACTATACGTGGAGAGGCTGACAGCTGGGTCCACAGCCGCAGCAAGGAAGTGCCTCCTTATTACAAGCAAAATAATTATTCCTCCACCTGACAGCAGGGACCCACCGGACAGGCCACGATATTTCGCGAAAAAAACGTTCCCCCTGACTGCTGGGACCCACCAGCTACATCTTCGCACGCAAGGAAGTGCCTGACAGTCGGGACCCACCAGGTCGAAGCGTACATAGTGTTGTCATTCTGGTCGCAAACGTGTGCATACATACTGGTCGATGTAGAGGCGCGCACGTGCAATAGTAGAGGCGCGCACATAGCATGTACATGTACTTACAGTGGCCAGGGTGCAAGAAAGTAAATACGGCCACGTACGTACATACCCGCGGGGTCTCGAACGCCTACTCGCGCATACATATGGCCACGGCTCGTGTACATGGCTGGGTCGGAACGGAGAAACTGCATCGTCGTCATGTTCATGGGGAGCCAACCGGCTGGGTCGGAACGGAATGCGTCGTCGTGTTCATCGGGAGCCAACCAGCTTGGATGGAACATCCGATGGAAATGAGGCATGGCGTTCCGCAGAACGGAGAAAACGGCCTTGTGTTCGACCGGCCATGGTCGAAACAGGATCCTTTTCATCGGGAGGGGTCTGGCGTACCGCAAAACGGAGGAAACAGACTTCTCTTGGACCTCCTACGGTCGAAACGGGGTCCTGTTGACCGGGAGGGGTGTGGCGTACCGCAAAACGGAGGAAACGGACTTGTGTTGGAGCGCTACGGTCGAAACAGGGGTCTTGTTCATCGGGAGGGGTGTGGTGTACCGCAAAATGGGACTCCACGGGATACTGTTCATCTCCACCGTCGACCTCCTCCAGCCTCCACGGGCTACTGTTCATCCACCGTCGACCTCCTCCAGCCTCCACTGCGATCGCTCATCCACGGGCTCCTGCTCATCCAGCCTCCACTGCGCTTCCTCCACTGCCATCTTGTTGAACCAGCCCTCTCCATGGGGGTCCTATTCAACCACCCCTCCACGAGCTACTGTTCATCCAGCCCTCCACCGGCTACTGTTCAACCAGCCCTCCACCGGCTACTGTTCAACCTTCCCTCCACGGGGTCCTGTTCATCCAGCCCTCCATGAGGTCTTGTTCATCCACGCCCAACCGACTCGATCGACCGAGGTCTTGTTCATCCAGCGGCAACACGGGGTCCTATTCACCCCACCCCCCCCCCCCCCCCCACTAGGAACTGTTCACCCAAACCCTCCCAACAATGCTCACTGTTCATCAAGGGAAGGAGGCAGCAGGTTCGGTCGGCTTCAGTTAGCAGCAGTAGCGAAAGAAGGAATCGCTCGATCGGGTTCAGTTAACGGCCATCGATCGATCGCTCGGGTTCAGTAACGTGTCGCCTGAAGTGCAATCGCTCGGGTTCAGTAGGCGAACGCCTCGCTCAGGTTTCAGTTAGAGCCCAATGCCCTGCACACCCACGCGCGTACGTGTATGAGAGAAATGCACATCGCTCGGCCCCCGACCACCCACTGTACCGGGAACTCCCTGATATTTTCCGCGCCCTCGCTTCTACCATGGTTTTTTCCGTCATGGACGGCCCAAAGAATGTCATGCAGCTGCGTCTCCGGCCCACCCAGGATGAAAAGCCCATTTTCTGTCATGATTTTTTGTCATAGAAGTAGGAGCCCACCACATCTATGATGATATCGGTTTTGTCACAATTATCGTCACAGAAGTGTCGTAAGTATGACAGAAAAAAATTTCGTTCGGCCCAAAATGTCATGGATGTGTCTTTTTTTGTAGTGGAAATACGTACTCCCCCAAGCTTAGGCTTTTGGCCTAAGTTGGTCTAGGGACATGGCTGGAAATAACCCTTTCCTCGATACTCCGAAGGGTCCTGAGGGTTCCACTGGTTGGCGAGCTCCTGTGGCTCCCACTGATAAACAGACTCCTGATACGGATCGGGTGATGGTTCTGGCTCGAAACTGGGGATCGCATCCGCTCCCAGTATGCATAAATGTCCTCGGGCATAATGAGGTACCCGCCTGAATGAATATCAAACAAAGAAGGTGCAGGCAAAGTAATAATCTGACAAGTACCCTGACTGAACACTAGGTTGTAGAGGAGTCTCTTGTCATCATCTTTAGAAATAAAATCATGTGCTACCATACTATTATAGTCCAAATATCTTGTGGGTAGCAGCATTTCCTCCTTTTCATCTAGCCTAATGGGTATCTCAAAATGTCTAGCAAGGCGAGAGGCATAGATACCTCCAAAGATAAGACCTCTCGAACAGTTTAAGCTCAACCGTTGAGCAACAATAGCGCCTAAACTAAAAGTTCTATCAAGATATAAAGCATGGCGAGAATAGCAAGGTCAGGGGAACTGAGGCCTCCACTCTCCCCATGACCAATCAAACATCTCCCCACAAATAATGAGTAATAGCATAAAACAGGAAAATGTAAGCTAGCCACTCTCGCTTTCGACACCCCTCTCTCTTCCCCTACGGTAACTTCACCAATAAAATCTTCCACATCTCTAGGACGTGGTTCACTGATGCTGCCCTCATAAGGTAATTTGCAAACCTCGCAAAATTCATAAAGTGTCATCTCCTTATGCTCATCATATAAATAAAATTCTACCATGGGTGGTGATTTCCTAGCATGAAAGTGAAAATTTTGCACGAAAGTATTAGTGAGTAGGAGGTATTGGTCACACTTATCATGGAGGAAGTCAGTGATGCCTAAATTCTCCGCCAGATAATAGAAATCCTCATAAATTTTGGCCGCGCTCAAGAATGTTGTTGGCGTCCTGGGAACCGGGGTACCCAGACTTGCCTGCCTGCGGCCCGCAGCATGGCTTCATCGACGGCCTGGTACAACCCATCTTCAGCACCAGCAACACAAGACCCTCATGAGGGGCCAAGCCTCGCGGGACGGATGACGCCAAGACCACCGGAGGGGGCTGCCACCTTGGGCTGGCTCCTGAGGAGCGGAGATTTCTATGCAGGCCCTCACCTCGTGAGGTTCGGATGACACAAGCCATGACGATCAAGGCCAGGCGGGCGCCAGCGGGTGTAGTACAGCAGGTTTCCTCCTTGGTGCTAAAGAGGCAAGTGCAGGCGCGGAGTCCTGAGGCATCAGCCAAAGCTTTCCATTTCCATGCTACAAGACCAAGACCGCCAGGACTGCAGGACGGAGGTCATCACCGAGCCCACCGCGGCATCCGGACTAGAAGCTTTGCAGGCGAAGACCGCCTTTCGTCAGGATAAGATGTACTAGTTGTCTCCCTTCAAATTTAGCCATTGTGGGATCCCTTCCCGCCTTCATTTTAGGAAGAGGACCAAGGCCACTATAAATATAGCCTAGCCACCACCATAGAGAGGATCCGGATCCAGTCGATCCTCACCCTCACCGGCTCACCCAAGCACAATAACACACCTCCTAAGGTTGTTCCTCCACTGAACTAGTTCATCCTCAGCCCACTGTTGGGGATCGTTGCAGAAAATAAAAAATTTCTACGCATCACCAAGATCAATATATGGAGTCATCTAGCAACGAGAGAGAGGAGTGCATCTACATACCCTTGTAGATTGCGAGCGGAAGCGTTCAAGAGAACGGGGTTGATGGAGTCGTACTCGTCGTGATCCAAATCACCGATGATCCTAGCGCTGAACGGACGGCACCTCCGTGTTCAACACACATACGGAGCGGTGACGTCTCCTCCTTCTTGATCCAGCAAGGGGAAGGAGAGGTTGAGGAAGAGGGCTCCAACAAAGAAAGACGACAAAGCATGGTGGTGATGGAGTGGCCAGATCTCGGCAGGCTTCGCCAAGCACTTAATCGAGGGGAGAGGTGTTGGGGAGGGAGGATGCGCCTTGGATGTCGTGGTGCAGCCTCCCTCGCCCCTATATTTATAGGGAAGGGGAAGGCCGCCCCCTAGATGAGATCTAGAGGGGCGGGCGCCAAGGGAGGGCTTGCCAACCAAGCAAGGGGCGCCCCCTCTAGGGTTCCCCCCCCCCCCCCAACCCTAGGCGCATGGACCCAAAGGAGGGGTGCGCCCAGCCCTCCAAGGGCTGGTTCCCTTTCCCACACGGCCCATGAGGCCCTCCGAGAGAGGTGTCCCCTCCCGGTGGACCCCCGGAACCCCTCCGATGGCCCCGGTACAATACCGACATGCCCCCGAACTTTTCGGTGACCGTATGATAACTTCCCATATATAAATCTTCACCTCCGGACCATTCCGGAACTCCTCGTAACATCCGGGGTCTCATCCGGGACTCCGAACAACATTCGGTAATCACATAGATATCTTCCTTATAACCCTAGCATCATCGAAACTTAAGTGTGTAGACCCTACGGGTTCGGGAATCACACAGACATGACCGAGACAGCTCTCCGGCCAATAACCAACAGCGGGATCTGGATACCCATGTTGGCTCCCACATGTTCCACGATGATCTCATCGGATGATCCACGATGTCGAGGATTCAAGTAATCCCGTATACAATTCCCTTTGTCAATCGGTATGTTACTTGCCCGAGATTCGATCGTCGGTATCCCAATACCTCGTTCAATCTTGTTACCGGCAAGTCACTTTACTCGTTCCATAATGCATGATCCCGTGACCGACCACTTGGTCACATTGAGCTTATGATGATGATGCATTACCGAGTGGGCCCAGAGATACCTCTCCCAGTCTCGATCCGTGCCAACCCAATTGAAACTTTCGGAGATACCTGTAGTATACCTTTATAGCCACCCAGTTATGTTGTGATGTTTGGTACACCCAAAGCACTCCTACGGTATCCGGGAGTTACACGATCTCATGGTCTAAGGAAATGACACTTGACATTAGAAAATCTCTATCAAACGAACTACACGATCTTGTGCTATGCTTAGGATTGGGTCTTGTCCATCACATCATTCTCCCAATGATGTGATCACGTTATCAATGACATCCAATGTCTATGGTCAGGAAACCGTAACAATCCATTGATCAACGAGCTAGTCAACTAGAGGCTCACTAGGGACATGTTGTGGTCTATGTATTCACACATGTATTACGATTTCCGGATAACACAATTGTAGCATGAACAATAGACAATTATCATGAACAAGGAAATATAATAATCATTTTATTATGGCCTCTAGGGCATATTTCCAACAGTCTCCCACTTGCACTAGAGTCATTAATATAGTTAAATTGTGATGCATCGAACACCCATAGAGTTCTGGTGTTGATCATGTTTTGCTCGCGGAAGAGGTTTAGTCAACGGATCTGCGACATTCAAACCAATGTGCACTTTGCAAATATCTATGTCTCCATCTTGAACATTTTCACGAATGGAGTTGAAGCGACGCTTGATGTGCCTGGTCTTCTTGTGAAACCTGGGCTCCTTGGCAAGGGCAATGGCTCCAGTGTTGTCACAGAAGAGAGTCATCGGCCCCGGCGCACTAGGAATAACTCCTATGTCGGTAATGAACTCCTTCATCCAGATTGCTTCATGTGATGCCTCCGAGGTTGCCATGTACTCCTCTTCACATGTAGATCCCGCCACGATGCTTTACTTGCAACTGCACCAGCTTACTGCCCCACCATTCAAAATATACACGTATCCGGTTTGTGACTTAGAGTCATCCAGATCTGTGTGAAGCTAGCATCAACGTAACCCTTTATGACGAGCTCTTCGTCACCTCCATAAACGAGAAACATATCCTTAATCCTTTTCAGGTACTTCAGGATATTCTTGACCGTTGTCCAGTGTTCCATGCCGGGATTACTTTGGTACCTTCCTACCAAACTTACAGCAAAGTTTACATCAGGTCTGGTACACAAAGATGGCATACATGATAGACCCTATGGCCGAGGCATAGGGGACGACACTCATCTTTTCTCTAGCTTCTGCCGTGGTCGGACATTGAGCCGAGCTCAATTTCACACCTTGCAACACAAGCAAGAACCCCTTCTTGGACTGATCCATATTGAACTTCTTCAATATCTTATCAAGGTATGTGCTTTGTGAAAGACCTATGAGGCGTCTCGATCTATCTCTATAGATCTTGATGCCTAATATGTAAGCAGCTTCTCCAAGGTCCTTCATTGAAAAACACTTATTCAAGTAGGCCTTTATGCTCTCCAAGAGTTCTATATCCTTTCCCATCAATAGTATGTCATCCACATATAATATGAGAAATGCTACAGAGCTCCCACTCACTCTCTTGTAAAAGCAGGCTTCTCCATAAGTCTGCATAAACCTAAACGCTTTGATCATTTCATCAAAGCGAATGTTCCAACTCCGAGATGCTTGCACCAGCCCATAGATGGAGCGCTGGAGCTTGCATACCTTGTTAGAATTCTTAGGATCGACAAAACCTTCTGGCTGCATCATATACAATTCTTCCTTAAGGAAGCCTTTAAGGAATGCCATTTTGACATCCATTTGCCATATTTCATAATCGTAGAATGCGGCAATTACTAGCATGATTCGGAAGGACTTAAGCTTCGCTACGGGTGAGAAGGTCTCATCATAGTCAACCCCTTGAACTTGTCGATAACCCTTAGCGACAAGTCGAGCTTTGTAGATGGTAACATTACCATCCGTGTCCGTCTTCTTCTTAAAGATCCATTTATTTTCTATTGCTCGCCGATCATCGGGCAAGTCTGTCAAAAGTCCATACTTTGTTTTCATACATGGATCCTATCTCGGATTGCATGGCTTCAAGCCATTTGTTGGAATCTGGGCCCGCCATCGCTTCTTCATAGTTTGAAGGTTCACCGTTGTCTAACAACATGATTTCCAGGACGGGGTTGCCATACCATTCTGGTGTGGAACGTGTCGTCGTGGACCTATGAAGTTCAGTAGCAACTCGATCTGAAGTACCTTGATCATCATCATTAACCTCCTCTCTAGCCAGTGTAGGCACCACAAGAACATCTTCCTGAGCTGCGCTACTTTCCGCTTCAAGAGGCAGTACTTCATCAAGTTCTACTTTCCTTCCACTTACTTCTTTCGAGAGAAACTCTTTCTCCAGAAAGGACCCGTTCTTGGCAACAAAGATCTTTCCTTCAGATCTAAGGTAGAAGGTATACCCAATGGTTTCCTTAGGGTATCCTATGAAGACGCATTTTTCTGACTTGGGTTCGAGCTTTTCAGGTCGAAGTTTCTTGACATAAGCATCGCATCCCCAAACTTTTAGAAATGACAGCTTAGGTTTCTTCCCAAACTATAATTCATACGGTGTCGTCTCAATGGATTTAGACGGTGCCCTATTTAAAGTGAATGCTGCTGTCTCTAGAGCGTATCCCCAAAATGATAGCGGTAAATCGGTGAGTGACATCATAAATCGCACCATATCCAATAGAGTGCGATTACGATGTTCGGACACACAGTTATGCTGAGGTGTTCCAGGCGGTGTGAGTTGTGAAACTATTCCACATTTCCTTAAGTTGGTACCAAACTCGTGACTTAAATATTCTCCCCCACGATCTGATCGTAAGAACTTCATTTTTCGGTCACGCTGATTCTCTACCTCATTCTGAAATTCCTTGAACTTTTCAAAGGTCTCAGACTTGTGTTTCATCAAGTAGACATACCCATATCTACTTAAGTCATCAGTGAGAGCGAGAACATAACGATAGCCTCCGCGAGCCTCAACGCTCATTGGACCACACACAACAGTATGTATGATTTCCAATAAGTTGGTTGCTCGCTCCATTGTTCTGGAGAACGGAGTCTTGGTCATTTTGCCCATGAGGCATGGTTCGCATGTGTCAAATGATTCATAATCAAGAGACTCCAAAAGTCCATCAGCATGGAGCTTCTTCATGCGTTTGACACCAATGTGACCAAGGTGGTAGTGCCACAAGTATGTGGGACTATCATTATCAACCTTACATATTTTGGTATTCACACTATGAATATGTGTAACATCACGTTCGAGATTCATTAAGAACAAACCATTGACCAGCGGGGCATGACCATAAAACATATCTCTCATATAAATAGAACAACCATTATTCTCGGATTTAAATGAGTAGCCATCTCATATTAAACGAGATCCAGATACAACGTTCATGCTCAAAGCTGGCACTAAATAACAATTATTGAGGTTTAAAACTAATCCTGTAGGTAAATGTAGAGGTAGCGTGCCGACGGCGATCACATCGACCTTGGAACCATTCCCGACGCACATTGTCACCTCGTCCTTCGCCAGTCTCCACTTATTCCGTAGCTCCTGTTTCGAGTTACAAATATGAGCTACCGCACCGGTATCAAATACCCAGGAGCTACTACGAGTACTGGTAAGGTACACATCAATTACATGTATATCACATATACCTTTGGTGTTGCCGGCCTTCTTGTCCGCTAAGTACTTGGGGCAGTTCCGCTTCAAAGGTCCGCTTCCTTGCAATAAAAGCACTCGTCTCGTGTTTGGGTCCATGCTTTGGCTTCTTCCCGCAATCGGCTTATCGGGCGCGCAACTCCCTTGCCGTCCTTCTTGAAGTTCTTCTTACCCTTGCCTTTCTTGAAACTAGTTGTTTTATTGACCGTCAACACTTGATGTTCCTTTTTGATCTCCACCTCCGCTGATTTCAGCATTGAATATACCTCAGGAATGGTCTTTTCCATCCCCTGCATATTGAAGTTCATCACAAAGCTCTTGTAGCTAGGTGGGAGTGACTGAAGGATTCTGTCAACGGCTGCATCATCCGGTAGATTAACTCCCAGCTGAGATAAGCGGTTGTGCAACCCAGACATTTTGAGTATCATTTTGAGTATGAGGTCGCTGACAGAACTATTCTCCTCCATCTTACAACTGTAGAACTTGTCGGAGACTTCATATCTCTCGACCCGGGCATGAGCTTGGAAAACCATTTTCAGCTCTTGGAACATCTCATATTCTCCATGCTGCTCAAAACGCTTTTGGAGCCCCGGTTCTAAGCTATAAAGCATGCCGACCGAACTGTGGAGTAATCATCACTACGCTGATCGCCAGCGCTCATAACGCCTTGAGTTCTTTGGGAAAACGGGTGCTTCACCTAGCGGTGCATCTTGGACATATGCTTAATTGGCAGCTATGAGGATGATCCTCAAGTTCCAGACCCAGTCCGTATAGTTGTTGCCATCGTCTTTCAGCTTGGTTTTCTCTAGGAACGTGTTGAAGTTGAGGGCAACATTAGCGTGGGCCATTTGATCTACAAGACATATTGCAAAGATTTTTGGACTAAGTTCATGATAATTAAGTTCATCTAATCAAATTATATAATGAACTCCCACTCAGATAGACATCCCTCTAGTCATCTAAGTGATACATGATCCGAGTCAACTAGGCCGTGTCCGATCATCACGTCAGACGGACTAGTCATCATCGGTGAACATCTTCATGTTGATAATATCTTCTATACAACTCATGTTCGACCTTTCGGTCTCTTGTGTTCTGAGGCCATGTCTGTACATGCTAGGCTTGTCAAGTCAACCTAAGTGTTTTGCATGTGTAAATCTGGCTTACACCCATTGTATGTGAACATTAGAATCTATCACACCCGATCATCACGTGGTGCTTCAAGACAACGAACTTTCGCAACAGCGCACAGTTAGGGGGAACACTTTCTTGAAATTATTATGAGGGATCATCTTATTTATGCTACCGTCGTTCTAAGCAAATAAGATGTAAAACATGATAAACATCACATGCAATCAAATAGTGACATGATATGGCCAATATCTTTTTGCTCCTTTTGATCTCCATCTTCGGGGCGCCATGATCCTCATCGTCACCGGCATGACACCATGATCTCCATCATCATGATCTCCATCATTGTGTCTTCATGAAGTTGTCACACCAACGATTACTTCTACTACTATGGCTAACGGTTTAGCAATAAAGTAAAGTAATTACATGGAGTTATTCAATGAAACGCATGTCATACAATAAATAAAGACAACTCCTATGGCTCCTGCCGGTTGTCATACTCATCGACATGCAAGTCGTGATTCTTATTACAAGAACATGATCAATCTCATACATCACATATATTTCATTCATCACATCCTTTTTGGCCATATCACATCACAAGGCATATGCTGCAAAAACAAGTTAGACGTCCTCTAATTGTTGTTGCATGTTTTTTTACGTGGCTGCTATAGGGTTCTAGCAAGAACGTTTCTTACCTATGCCAAAACCACAACGTGATATGCCAATTTCTATTTACCCTTCATAAGGACCCTTTTCATCGAATCCGATCCGACTAAAGTGGGAGATACAGACACCCGTTAGCCACCTTATGCAACTAGTGCATGTCAGTCGGTGGAACCTGTCTCATGTAAGCGTACGTGTAAGGTCGGTCCGGGCCACTTCATCCCACGATGCCGCCGAAACAAGATAAGACTAGTAGTGGCAAGTAAATTGACAAAATCGACGCCCACAACAATCTTGTGTTCTACTCGTGCATAGAAACTACGACAGACCTAGCTCATGATGCCATTGTTGGGGATCGTTGCAGAAAATAAAAATTTCTACACATCACCAAGATCAATCTATGGAGTCATCTAGCAACGAGAGAGAGGAGTGCATCTACATACCCTTGTAGATCATGAGCGGAAGCGTTCAAGAGAACGGGGTTGATGGAGTCGCACTGCCGTGATCCAAATCACCGATGATCCTAGCGCCGAACGGACGGCACCTCCGCGTTCAACACACGTACAGAGCGGTGGCATCTCGTCCTTCTTGATCCAGCAAGGGGAAGGAGAGGTTGAGGAAGAGGGCTCCAACAGCAGCACGACAGCATGGTGGTGATGGAGTGGCCGTACTCCAACAGGGCTTCGCCAAGCACTTAATCGGAGGGGGGGAGGTGTTGGGGAGGGGAGGGGCTGCGCCTTGGATGTCGTGTGCAGCCCTCCCCTTGCCCCGCTATTTATAAGGGAAGGGGGAAGGGGGCCGGCCCCCTCTAGATGAGATCTAGAGGGCGGGGCGGCGGCCAAGGGGAGGGGGCTTGCCCCCCAAGCAAGGGGGCGCCCCCTCTAAGGTCCCCCCCCCCCCCGCCCCAACCCTAGGCGCATGGGCCCAAAGGGGGGTGCGCCCAGCCCTCCAAGGGCTGGTTCCCTTTCCCACACGGCCCATGAGGCCCTCCGAGAGAGGTGGTCCCTCCCGGTGGACCCCCGGAACCCCTCCGGTGGTCCCGGTACAATACCGATATGCCCCTGAACTTTCCGATGACCGTATGATAACTTCCCATATATAAATCTTCACCTCCGGACCATTCCGGAACTCCTCATGACGTCCGGGATCTCATCCGGGACTCCTAACAACATTCGGTAATCACATACATATCTTCCTTATAACCCTAGAGTCATCGAACCTTAAGTGTGTAGACCCTACGGGTTCGGGAATCACGCAGACATGACCGAGACAACTCTCCGACCAATAACCAACAGCGGGATCTTGATACCCATGTTGGCTCCCACATGTTCCACGATGATCTCATCGGATGAACCACGATGTCGAGGATTCAAGTAATCCGGTATACTGTTCCCTTTGTCAATAGGTACGTTACTTGCCCGAGATTCGATCATCGGTATCCCAATACCTCGTTCAATCTCGTTACCGGCAAGTCACTTTACTCGTTCCATAATGCATGATCCCGTGACCAACCACTTGGTCACATTGAGATCATTATGATGATGCATTACCGAGTGGGCCCAGAGATACCTCTCCGTCATACGGAGTGACAAATCCCAGTCTCGATCCGTGCCAACCCAACAGACACTTTCGCAGATACCTGTACTATACCTTTATAGCCACCCAGTTACGTTGTGATGTTTGGTACAGCCAAAGCACTCCTACGGTATCCGGGAGTTACACGATCTCATGGTCTAAGGAAATGACACTTGACATTAGAAAAGCTCTAGCAAACGAACTACACGATCTTGTGCTATGCTTAGGATTGGGTTTTGTCCATCACATCATTCTCCCAATGATGTGATACCGTTATCAATGACATCCAATGTCTATGGTCAGGAAACTGTAACCATCCATTGATCAACGAGCTAGTCAACTAGAGGCTCACTAGGGACATGTTGTGGTCTATGTATTCACACATGTATTACGATTTCCGGATAACACAATCATAGCATGAACAATAGACAATTATCATGGACAAGGAAATATAATAATCATTTTATTATTGCCTCTAGGGCATATTTCCAACACCCACCTCGAGGCTAATCCACCACAATGCTGGAGTAGGGTTTTACACCGCAAGGTGGCCCAAACCTGGGTAAATTGCCTTGTCCCATTTCCTTCCAGTTCATCGAGCTAAGCCGTGAGATCGACGGGTTGGCAGACTGGGGAGGTTGAGTTCTTTGCACGCACCCCGGAGTTCGAATCTATCTCGGGTCTGCGGAGCCCTGAATTCGACATTTGGCGCACCAGGTAGGGGTGCGTCGGAGCCTCTCTTCCTCCAGTCGATTCGCCACCGTTCCGCCATTCCCTAGCCGACGCCATCGAAGTTCGTCTGAGCGTCATCGCTTTGCCGCCCATCGCCGCTCAAACAGCGCCGCAGTAATGGCGCTCCCGACGCTCCGCTGCCCATGAGCAGCAGGCTTCGCGTCGCCGACAATACCGCAGTAACGGCGCTCCCCGACGTTCCCGCGGCCCATGAGCAGCAGGCTTCATCGTAGCATCCTTCTGTGCGGCCTGACGGCGCAGCGCCACTCCGTCGCTGACTCCGGCGGCTGCTTCGTCCTCCCATGCTCATCACGGCCCGGCGAACGTGCAGGCTGCATTGCTCATGGAACGCGAGCTTCTACGCTACCGCCCGGTTGATGACCTCTACAAGGACTGGATGGAACGCGCCGCTGGAGAGTCCCATGTACCATCTCGCTCGCTGCCTCCCCCACCACCTGCTGCAGGCGACGTGGCCCATGGTGCACCTCCTCCACCTCCCAGGCAAGATGTCATCGTCGATCCAAGGCACGAGGTTCCTCGGCGTGACCCCCACGTAGGGCGCCAGCGCCCGACAAAGCAAGCTGCCAGGTGGTGCAGAGGCCACAAGGAGAGGCCTGTGCGCTTCCAGCACCGCCGCGTCAAGACCGCGTGTTACCCGAGGTGGTGGTGCGCGAGCGCCAAGACCTGGCTCTGCCTCCACGGCGGGTCCCCGTGAGCGCGTCCGGCTGCCGTGCGTTTACTCCGGAGCTGCGCTGTGTCGTCTGGCCAGGGAAGTTCAAGCCAGACCTGCCTCCTCGCGATGACGGCACCCCTGACCCTGTCGAGTTCCTGCAGCTCTATGAGCTGAGCATCGAGGCGGCCAGCAGTAACGAGAAGGTCATGGCGAACTGGTTCCCCATGGACCTCAAGGACGGTGCACGCTCGTGGCTCCTGAACCTCCCTGCGGGATCGATCTCCTCTTGGGATGAGATGCGAGAGCGCTTCATTGCAAACTTCTAGGACACTCGTGGCAGCCCACCGGCTACAGGTGACCTGCGCCGCATCAAGCGGCAGCCAGGAGAGACCCTGCACAAAGACATCCAGCGCTTCAACAGCGTTCGCCTCAAGATTCCCAAGGTGTAGGACGAGGCCATCATCTCGGCGTTCACTGATGGTGTCCGGAATGTCAAGATGAAGGAAGAGCTCGCCATACACGAGGAACTGTGCATGGCTCTGGAGATGTTCAACATGGCAACCTAGTGCATAAGGGCCGAGGAAGGTCGCCTCTCCCTCCTTTGAACTTCTGGAGGTCGACCTAGAAGACAAGAAGGCCAAGGCCAAGGACATGAAGCGCAAGGGCCCGACGGTGCTCGCGGCCGAACCCGAGAAGAAGCACGGCTGCGACCACCCTGAGACATCCAAGAGCAGCCGCCTGTTCTGCGTCTTCCACAACATACATAACCACAATACCAATGACTGCCAAGAGCTCAGGGCCATCCGCGACGGGCGTCTCGGTCGTCGCCCCGAGCGCAACGACCATGGCTACGACCGTGGAGGAGGCCGAGGTGAAGGACGCTGGGACAACCGCGACCCCGTTAGGACTGGCACGACCAGCCTCGTGAGGACCGCTGGCAGGGCCAGCCTCGTGAGGGCCCCTGGAGGGATCAGCCTCGTGAGGACCGTCCTTAGGGCAACGCTGGCCTTCCCCCGCTGCCACCGCCACCAAGAAGGAACGACGACCACCACCAAGATGATGGGACTGGGGGCTTACAAGAGCCTCGTGTTATCGCTTGCATCCTAGGTGGCGCTCAGGCCCGAGCCTCCCATCGCATCTTCAAGCAGTTTGCACGTGAGGTGAATGCGACCCTCCCCAAGCTCGAGGTGACACGCCCACTCAGGTGGTCCAACTACGCCATCACCTTCGACTCAGCTGATTAGCTCAAGTGTGCGGCCACTGCTAGCACCCTTCCAATGCTCTGCTCGCCTACCATCAACAATGTCCTCGTCACCAAGACACTCATCGATGGCAGCACGGGGATCAATGTTCTCTCCACCGAGACGTTCGATAGGCTCCAGGTGTCGTATGACCAGCTTCAGCCTACCAAGTGATACATCTCCAACTTATCTATAATTTTTTATTATTCCATGCTATTATATTATCTGTTTTGGATGTTTAATGGGCTTTAATATGCTCTTTTATATTATTTTTGGGACTAACCTATTAACCGAAGGCCCAGTGCCAGTTTCTATTTTTTTGCCTATTTTAGTGTTTTGCAGAAAAGGAAATACCAAACGGAATCCAAACGGAATGAAACCTTCATGATGACCTTTCTTGGAACAAACGCAATCCAGAAGACTTGGAGTTGAAGTCTAGAACTCCGCGAGGCGGCCACGAGGCAGGAGGGCGCGCCCAGGGGGTAGGCGCCCCCCCCCCCCCCTCATGGGCCCCACGAAGCTCCACCGACGTACTTCTTTCACCTATATATACTCTCATACCCTAGAAACATCAGGGAGAGCCACGAAACCACTTTTCCACTGCTGCAACGTTCTGTACCCGTGAGATCCCATCTTGGGGCCTTTTCCGGCGATCTGCCGGAGGGGGAATCGATCATGGAGGGCTTCTACATCAACACCATAGCCTCTCTGATGAAGCGTGAGTAGTTTACCACAGACCTTCGGGTCCATAGTTATTAGCTAGATGGTTTCTTCTCTCTCTTTGATTCCCAATACAAAGTTCTCCTCGATGTTCTTGGAGATCTATTTGATGTAATAATTTTTGCGGTGTGTTTGCCGAGATTCGATGAATTGTGGATTTATGATCAAGATTATCTATAAAAATTATTTGGTTCTTCTCTAAATTCTTATATGCACGATTTGATATCTTTGCAAGTCTCTTCGAATTATCGGTTTAGTTTGGCCTACTAGATTGATCTTTCTTGCAATGGGAGAAGTGCTTAGCTTTGGGTTCAATCTTGATGTGTCCTTTCCCAGTGACAGTAGGGGCAGCAAGGGACATATTGTATTGTTGCCATTGAGGATAAAAATATGGGGTTTATATCATATTGCTTGAGTATATCCCTCTACATCATGTCATCTTGCTTAATGCGTTACTCTGTTCTTATGAACTTAATACTCTAGATGCATGCTGGATAGCGGTCGATGTGTGGAGTAATAGTAGTAGATGCAGAATCGTTTCGATCTACTTGACACAGACGTGATGCCTATATTCATGATCATTGCCTAGATATTATCATAACTATGCGCTTTTCTATCAATTGCTCGGCAGTAATTTGTTCACCCACCGTAATACATGCTATCTTGAGAGAAGCCACCATCGAAACCTATGGCCCCGGGTCTATTTTACATCATATTAGTTTCCCGTCAACTTGCCAATTTCTGTCACCGTTTATTTTGCATCTTTACTTTCCAATCTATACAACAAAAATACCAAAAATATTTACTTTACTATCTTTATTAGATCTCACTTTAGGCGAGTGACCGTGAAGGGATTGATAACCCCTTTATCGCGTTGGTTGCAAGGTTCTTGATTGTTTGTGCAGGTACTAGGTGACTTGCGTGTTATCTCTTCTTGGATTGATACCTTGGTTCTCAAAACTGAGGGAAATACTTACGCTACTTTGCTGCATCACCCTTTCCTCTTCAAGGGAAAACCAACGCATGCTCAAGAGGTAGCAAGAAGGATTTCTGGCGCCGTTGCCGGGGAGATCTACGCTCAAGTCAAGACATACCAAGTACCCATCATTCTTCTTCCTCGCATTACATTATTTTCCGTTCGCCTCTCGTTTTCCTCTCCCCCATTTCTAAAATGATTTTCGAAAACCTTTGCCTTTCTTCGCCCCTCTTCCGTTCGTATCTCTCCGCTTGCCTCTTGTGTGTTCGTTCATAGTGCGGTTTGTTGTCATCATGTCTGAAACTGGGGAGGTTATCATTGAAAAAGATAGTAGTAATAATGGGGGAAACTTTAATCCTCATGAAGAACCTACTATTTTGCACACTAAAAAGTTTCGGATTGGTAGTGGTAATATTATTGGAAAAGGAGTTATTCACGATTTCTTTACTTGTGTCGGTGCTTTGCCCACTATGGGTGGATCTATTCTCCATAGAACTAGTAGTCTTGCAGATGCTATATCTTTGCTCGTATTGAACTTGAAAGATAATTTGTCCATATGCATCCTTGCATACAAAGGATTTTTCTAGAATTTTCCAATATTGAGCATTCTTCTGTTAAGCAAGTGGCTACTATCTTTTTAGCACATGAGTTCAGATTTATAATAAAATAGGCCAATGAAATTTTTGCGCATTATAGGGTGGATGCTTGTCGTCCTCCCATAGAAGCAATTCTTTTTAACCAAGAAGACATAATGCGTTCACGATCTTTAGATCCTATTTCTTATAACAAAAACCTTAGAAAAAGGGTCCCTACCGATGTCCTAGTTGATAAGATTTCTGAACTTAATGATAATTTTTCTATTCAGAACAATGGGATAGGTTATTATCTTGAACAAAGGCTCGTGACTTTTTGCCAAACGAATGCTTACAATGATGAATTTGTTGTGCAATATGAGGGGACAAAGGAGGAACCAATACCTCCCGAGCTTGATCTGGGGGACTTTTGTCCCATTAAATTTGGCCCTTTTGATTACTTTTGCTTGCCACAAAGAAAACTTGTTGCTGAATGCAGGGAATATGAGACGAGTTTTCGCGATTTGCCCTACCATTATTGTGGCAATACCTAGATCTATTCTTGCTTTTATGCCTAGCTAAGGGCGTTAAACGATAGCGCTTGTTGGGAGGCAACCCAATTTTATTTTTGTTCTTCGCTTTTTGTTCCTGTTTAGTAATGTATAGTTCATCTAGCCTCTTTTTAGATGTGGTTTTATGTTTTAATTAGTGTTTGTGCCAAGTAATACCTTTAGGATAACCTACGGTGATAGTTAATTTGATCTTGCTGAAAAACAAAAACTTTTGCGCGCACGAAAATAATTTTCATAAATCCCAGGAACGTTCTTTTCAGTTGATTCTTTTTGAAGAATAATAATAAACAAATTTCTTAGTACTTCCTAATTTCTCAAGATTTTTGGAGTTACAGAAGTATTCGAAAGTTACAGATTTCTACAGACTGTTCTGTTTTTGACAGATTCCGTTTTTCGTGTGTTGTTTGCTTATTTTGATGAATCTATGAGTAGTATCGGGGGTATGAACCATAGAGAAGTTGGAATACAGTAGGTTTAACACCAATATAAATAAAGAATGGGTTCATTACAGTACCTTAAACTGGTGATTTATTTTCTTATACCAACGGAGCTCATGAGATTTTCTGTTAAGTTTTGTGTTGTGAAGTTCTCAAGTTTTTGGGTAAAGATTTGATGGATTTTGGAATAAGGAGTGGCAAGTGCCTAAGCTTGGGGATGCCCAAGGCACCCCAAGGTAAAATTCAAGCACAACCAAAAGCCTAAGCTTGGGGATGCCTCGTAAGGCATCCCCTCTTTCGTCTTCATCTATCGGTAACTTTACTTGATGCTATATTTTTATTCACCACATGATATGTGCTTTGCTTGGAGCGTCTTGTATGATTTGAGTATTTGATTTTTAGTTTACCACAATCATCCTTGCTGTACACACCTTTTGGGAGAGACACGCATGAATTCGAATTTATTAGAATACTCTATGTGCTTCACTTATATCTTTTGAGCTAGATAATTTTGCTCTAGTGCTTCACTTATATCTTTTTAGAGCACGGTAGTGGTTTTATTTTATAGAAATTATTGATCTCTCATGCTTCACTTATATTATTTTGAGAGTCTTTTAGAACAACATGGTAATTTGCTTTGGTTATAAAACTAGTCCTAATATGATGGGCATCCAAGATGGGTATAATAAAAAAATTCATATAAAGTGCATTGAATACTATGAGAAGTTTGATGCTTGATGATTATTTTGAGATATGAGTATGGTGATATTAGAGTGATGCTAGTAGAATAATTGTGAATTTGAGAAATACTTGTGTTGAGGTTTGCAAGTCCCGTAGCATGCACGTATGGTAACGTTGTGTAACAAATTTGAAGCATGTTTTATTCTTTGATTGTCTTCCTTATGTGTGGAGGTCGGGATCGCGCGATGGTTAACTCCTACGAACCCTTCCCCTAGGGGTATGCGTGTAGTACTTTGTTTTGATGACTTATAGATTTTTGCAATAAGTATGTGAGTTCTTTATGACTAATGTTGAGTCCATGGATTATACGCACTATCACCCTTCCACCATTGCTAGCCTCTCTAGTACCACGCAACTTCTGCCGGTACCATACACCCACCATATACCTTCCTCAAGACAGCCACCATACCTACCTATTATGGCATTTCCATAGCCATTCCGAGATATATTGCCATGCAACTTTCCACCGTTCCATTTATTATGACACGTTCCATCTTTGTCATATTGCTTTGCATGATCATGTAGTTGACATCGTATTTGTGGCAAAGCCACCATTCATAATTTTTTCATACATGTCACTCTTGATTCATTGCACATCCCGGTACACCGCCAGAGGCATTCATACAGAGTCATATTTTGTTCTAAGTATCGAGTTGTAATTCTTGAGTTGTAAATAAACAGAAGTGTGATGATCTTCATTATTAGAGCATTGTCCCGTGTGAGGAAATAAAAAAAGAGAGGCCAAAAGAGTCTCCAAAAAAAAGAAAAAGTCTCCAAAAAAAGGGGAGTCTCTTAAAAAAGGGAGAGAAAAAGAGAGAAGGGACAATGCTACTATCCTTTTTTTCCACACTTGTGCTTCAAAGTAGCACCATGATCTTCATGATAGAGAGTCTCTTATTTTGTCACTTTCATATACTAGTGGGAATTTTCGTTATAGAACTTGGCTTGTATATTCCAACTATGGGCTTCCTCAAATCCCTAGGTCTTCATGAGCAAGCAAGTTGGATGCACACCCACTTAGTTTCTTTTGTTGAGCTTTCATACATTTATAGCTCTAGTGCATCCGTTGCATGGCAATCCCTACTCACTCACATTGATAGCTATTGATGGGCATCTCCATAGCCCATTAATATGCCTAGTTGATGTGAGACCACCTTCCTCTTTTTTGTCTTCTCCACAACCACCACTCTATTCCACCTATAGTGCTATGTCCATGGCTCACGCTCATGTATTGTGTGAAAGTTGAAAAAGTTTGAGAATACTAAAGTATGAAACAATTGCTTGGCTGAAACCGGGGTTGTGCATGATTTGAATATTTTGTGTGACAAAGATGGAGCATAGCCAAACTATATGATTTTGTAGGGATGCACTTTCTTTGGCCATGTTATTTTGAGAAGACATGATTACTACGTTAGTATGCTTGAAGTATTATTATTCTTATGTCAATATTAAATTTTGTCTTGAATCTTTCGGATCTGAGCATTCATGCCACAATAAATAAAATTACATTGATAATTATGTTAGGTAGCATTCCACATCAAAAATTCTGTTTTTATCATTTACCTACTCGAGGACGAGCAGGAATTATGCTTGGGGATGCTTGATACGTCTCCAACGTATCTATAAATTTTTATTGTTCCATGCTATTATATTATCTGATGTTTAATGGGCTTTAATATGCTCTTTCATATTAACCGAAGGCCCAGTGCCAGTTTCTGTTTTTTTGCCTGTTTCAGTGTTTTGCAGAAAAGGAATACCAAGCGGAGTCCAAACGGAATGAAACCTTTGCGATGATCTTTCTTGGAACAAATGCAATCCAGAAGACTTGGAGTTGAAGTCTGGAACTCCGCGAGGCGGCCACGAGGCAGGAGGGCGCGCCCAGGGGGAGTAGGCGCGCCCCCCACCCTCGTGGGCCTCAAGGACCTCCACCGACGTACTTCTTTCGCCTATATATACTCTCATACCCTAGAAACATCAGGGAGAGCCACGAAACCACTTTTCCACCGCCGCAACCTTCTGTACCCGTGAGATCCCATCTTGGGGCCTTTTCCGGTGATCTGCCGGAGGGGGAATCGATCAAGGAGGGCTTCGACATCAACACCGTAGCCTCTCCGATGAAGCGTGAGTAGTTTACCATAGACCTTTGGGTCCATAGTTATTAGCTAGATGGCTTCTTCTCTCTCTTTGATTCTCAATACAAAGTTCTCCTCAATGTTCTTGGAGATCTATTCGATGTAATACTTTTTATGTGTGTTTGCCGAAATCCGATGAATTGTGGATTTATGATCAAGATTATCTATGAATATTATTTGGTTCTTCTCTGAATTCTTATATGCATGATTTGAAATCTTTGCAAGTCTCTTCGAATTATCGGTTTAGTTTGGCCTACTAGATTGATATTTCTTGCAATGGGAGAAGTGCTTAGCTTTGGGTTCAATCTTGTGGTGTCCTATCCCAGTGACAGTAGGGGCAGCAAGGCACGTTTTGTATTGTTGCCATTGAGGATAAAAATATGGGTTTTATATCATATTGCTTGAGTTTATCCCTCTACATCATGTCATCTTGCTTAATGCACTACTCTATTCTTATGAACTTAATACTCTAGATGCATGGTGGATAGCGGTCGATGTGTATAGTAATAGTAGTAGATGCATAATTGTTTCGGTCTACTTGACACGGACGTGATGCCTATATTCATGATCATTGCCTAGATATTCTCATAACTATGTGTTTTTCTATCAATTGCTCGGCAGTAATTTGTTCACCCACCGTAATACATGCTATCTTGAGAGTAGCCACTAGTGAAACCTATAGCCCCCTGGTTTATTTTACATCATATTAGTTTCCCATCAACTTGCCAATTTTGTCACCGTTCTTTTATTTTGCAATCTTTACTTTCCAATCTATACAACAAAAATACCAAAAATATTTATTTTACTATCTTTATTAGATCTCACTTTTGCGAGTGACTGTGAAGGGATTGACAACCCCTTTACCGTGTTGGTAGCAAGGTTCTTGATTGTTTGTGCAGGTACTAGGTGACTTGCATGTTATCTCCTACTGGATTGATACCTTGGTTCTCAAACACTGAGGGAAATACTTACGCTACTTTGCTGCATCACCCTTTCCTCTTCAAGGGAAAACCAACGCATGCTCAAGAGGTAGCACCAAGCCTTTCTTAGGAGTGATTGACGGCTCCACCACTGCAATAGGGCAGATCCGCCTCCTTGTCACCTTCGGCAAGTGCCACAACTACAGCACCGAGCTCATCGACTTCGATGTCGCCCACATTCGCCTCTCGTACAACGCCATCCTTAGGTTTCCGGCCCTGGCCAAGTTCATGGCTGCAACACATCACGGCTACAATGTCCTCAAGATGCCAGGAAGCTGCGGCATCATCACGGTCTCCTGCTGATACGTCCATTTTGCATCATGCTTTTATATCGATATTTATTGCACTATGGGTTATTATTACACATTATGTCACAATACTTATGACTTGTCTCTCTTATTTTACAAAGTTTACATGAAGAGGGAGAATGCCGGCAGCTGAAATTCTAGGCTGGAAAAGGAGCAAATATTACAGATCTATTCTGCACAACTCCAAAAGTCGAGAAACTTCACGGAGGCACTTTTTGGAATTAACAAAAAATAATGGCGAAAGAATCAACCGACAGGGCCCCACACCCTGGCCACGAGGGTGGGGGGCGCGCCCTACCCCCCTGGGCGCGCCCCCTTGCCTCGTGGGCCACCTGGAAGCCCCCCGATGCACATCTTCTGGTATAAGGTGTCTTTTGCCCTGGAAAAAAATCAGAAGGAAGTTTTCGGGACGAAGCGCCGCCGTCTCGAGGCGCGACCAATCTAGGGCTCCGGCGGAGCTGTTCTGCCGGGGAAACATCCCTCCGGGAGGGGGAAATCATCACCATCGTCATCACCATCGATCATCTAATCGGGAGGGGGTCAATCTCCATCAACATGTTCACCAGCACCATCTCCTCTCAAACCCTAGTTCATCTCTTGTATCCGATCTTTGTCTCAAAACCTCATATTGGTACCTGTGGGTTGCTAGTAGTGTTGATTACTCCTTGTAGTTGATGCTAGTTGGTTTATTCGGTGGAAGATTATATGTTCAGAACCTTTATGCACATTAATACCCCTCTGATTATGAACATAAATATGATTTGTGAGTAGTTACGTTTGTTCCTGAGGACATGGGAGAAGTCTTGTTATAAGTAGTCATGTGAATTTGGTATTCGTTCGATATTTTGATGAGATGTATGTTGTATTTCCTCTAGTGGTGTTATGTGAACGTCGACTACATGACACTTCACCATTGTTTGGGCCTAGGGGAAGGCATTGGGGAGTAATAAGTAGATGATGGGTTGCTAGAGTGACAGAAGCTTAAACCCTAGTTTATGCGTTGCTTCGTAAGGGGCTGATTTGGATCCATATGTTTCATGCTATGGTTAGGTTTACCTTAATTATTCTTTCGTAGTTGCGGATGCTTGCGAGGGGGGTTAATCATAAGTGGGATGCTTGTCCAAGGAAGGGCAGTACCCAAGCACCGGTCCACCCACATATCAAATTATCAAAGTAACGAACGCGAATCATATGAGCATGATGAAAACTAGCTTGACGATAATTCCCATGTGTCCTCGTGGGCGTTTTCCTTTATATAAGAGGTTGTCCAGGCTTGTCCTTTGCTACAAAAAGGATTGGTCCGCCTTGCTGCACCTTGTTTACTTTTGGTACTTGTTAACCGTAAGGAATTACCTTATCACAAAACTATCTGTTACCGATAATTTCAGTGCATGCAGAGAATACCTTACGAGAAACTGCTTATCATTTCCTTCTACTCCTCGTTGGGTTCAACACTCTTACTTGTCGAAAGGACTAAGATAGATCCCCTATACTTGTGGGTCATCAAGACTCTTGTCTGGTGCCGTTGCCGGGGAGTGAAGCGCCTTTGGTAGGTGGAATTTGGTAAGGAAAAATTTATATAGTGTGCTAAAATTTACTGTCACTTGTTACTATTGAAAATAATCCTTTGAGGGGCTTGTTCGGGTATCTTCACCTGCATCAAGAGAGCAAATAGTTGCTCCTCAACCTACTGAACCTACTGAAAATGTTTACTTTGAAATTCCTTCGGGTATGATAGAGAAACTGCTAGCTAATCCTTTTACAGGAGATGGAACATTACATCCCGATATGCACCTAATCTATGTGGATGAAGTTTGTGGATTATTTAAGCTTGCAGGTATGCCCGAGGATGTATCAATAATAAGTTTCCCTTTATCTTTGAAGGGAAAGGCATTGACATGGTTATATGTGATGATATTGGATCATGGAACTACAACCGATGGAAATTGGAATTTCATCAAAAGTTTTATCCTATGCATCTGGTTCATCGTGATCGTAATTACATATATAATTTTTGGCATCAAGGAGAAAGTGTCGCTCAAGCTTGGGGGAGGCTTAAGTCAATGTTATATTCATGCCCCAATCATGATCTCTCAAGAGAAATTATTATTAAAAAAAATTATGCTCGGCTTTCTCTAAATAATTGCTCCATGCTCGATACTTCTTGTACTGGTTATTTTATGATGAAGACTATTGAATTCAGATGGGATTTAATGGAAATAATTAAATGCAACTCTGAAGATTGGGATCTCGACGAATGTAAGGAGTCAGGTATAACACCTAAGTTTGATTGTGTTAAATATTTTATTGATACCGATGGTTTTTGTGAATTTAGCACTAAATATGGACTTGACTCTGAGATAGTAGCTTCTTTCTGTGAATCATTTGCTACTCATGTTGATCTCCCTAAGGAGAAGTGGTTTAAATATCATCCTCCCATTAAAGTAAAATTAGTTGAACCTATTAAAGTTGAAGAAAAGACTATCACTTATAATGTTGATCTGATTGTTCCTACCGCTTATATTGAGAAACCACCTTATCCTGTTAGAATAAAAGATCATGCTAAAGCTTCAACCGTGGTTCGTAAGAGTAAAGCTAGAACACCTACACCCTCTGAGCAAATTAAAGTTGAACCTAGTATTGCTATGGTTAAAGATCTCTTGGTCGATACTATTGATGGGCATGTTATTTACTTCTGTGATGAAGCTGCTAGAATTGCTAGACCCGATACTAAAGGTAAACATAGACATGTTGTTGGCATGCCTGTTGTTTCTATTAAAATAGGAGTTCATTGTTATCATGGCTTATGTGATATGGGTGCTAGTGCGAGTGCAATACCTCATTCCTTATACAAAGAAATTATGCATGATATTGCACCTGCTGAAATAGAAGGTATTGATGTTACTATTAAACTTGTCAATAGAGATACTATTTCACCAATTGGGATTGTTAGAGATGTTGAAGTCTTGTGTGGGAAAGTTAAATATCCTACTGATTTTCTTGTTCTTGATTCCCCACAAGATGACTTTTGTCCCATTATATTTGGTAGACCCTTCTTGAATACTATTAATGCTAGGATAGATTGCGAAAAGGATATCGTTACTGTTGGTTTAGGGGATATGTCTCATGATTTTAATTTTGCTAAATTTCATAGACAACCCCATGATAAAGAATTGCCTAGTAAAGATGAAATTATTGGTCTTGCATCTATTCCCGTGCCTCCTAATGATCCTTTAGAACAATATTTGCTTGACCATCAAAATGATATGTTTATGAATGAAAGAAGGGAAATAGATGAAGTATTCTTTAAATAGGGGCCTTTATTGAAACACAACTTGCATGTTGAAATCCTAGGAGATCCTCCTCCACCCAAGGGTGATCCCGTGTTTGAGCTTAAACCATTACCTGATACTCTTAAATATGCTTATCTTGATGAAAAGAAGATATATCATGTTATTATTAGTGCTAACCTTTCAGAGCAGGAAGAAGAGAAATTATTGAAAACTCTGAAGAAGCACCGGGCTGCTATTGGATATACTCTTGATGATCTTAAGGGCATTAGTCCCACTCTATGCCAGCAAAAAATAAAATTGGAGAAAGACGCAAAACTGGTTGTTGATCACCAACGACGGTTAAATCCTAACATGAAAGAAGTGGTAAGAAATGAAATATTAAAGCTTCTGGAGGCAGGTATAATTTATCCTGTTGCTGATAGTCAGTGGGTAAGTCATGTCCATTGTGTCCCTAAGAAGGGAGGTATTACTGTTGTTTCTAATGATAAAGATGAATTGATCCCATAGAGAATTGTTACAAGTTATAGAATGGTAATTGATTTCCTCAAATTAAATAAAGCTACTAGAAAGGATCATTACCCTTTACCTTTTATTGATCAAATGCTAGAAAGATTATCCAAACATACACATTTTTGCTTTCTAGATGGTTATTCTGGTTTCTCTCAAATACCTGTGTCAAAAGAGGATCAGGAAAAGACCACTTTTACTTGCCCTTTTGGTACCTTTCCTTATAGGCGTATGCCTTTTGGTTTATGTAATGCACCTGCTACCTTTCAAAGATGTATGACTGCTATATTCTCTGACTTTTGTGAAAAGATTGTTGAGGTTTTCATGGATGATTTCTCCGTGTATGGAACTTCTTTTGATGATTGCTTAAGCAACCTTGAACGAGTTTTGCAGAGATGTGAAGAAACTAATCCTGTCTTGAATTGGGAGAAGTGTCAATTTATGATTAATGAAGGTATTGTCTTGGGGCATAAAATTTCTGAAAGAGGTATAGAAGTTGATAAAGCTAAAGTTGATGCTATTGAAAAGATGTCGTGTCCTAAGGACATTAAAGGTATAAGAAGTTTCCTTGGTCATGCCAGTTTTTATAGGAGGTTCATTAAAGACTTCTCAAAAATTTCTAGGCCTCTGACTAATCTCTTACAAAAAGATGTTCCTTTTGTCTTTGATGATGATTGTGTAGAAGCATTTGAAATACTTAAGAAAGACTTGATTTCTGCACCTATTGTTCAGCCACCTGATTGGAATTTTCCCTTTGAAATTATGTGTGATGCTAGTGATTATGATGTAGGTGCTGTTCTAGGACAAAGAGTTGATAAGAAACTAAATGTTATCCAATATGCTAGTAAAACTCTAGACAGTGCCCACAGAAATTATGCTACTACTGAAAAAGAATTTTTAGCAGTTGTATTTGCTTGTGATAAGTTCAAACCTTATATTGTTGATTCTTAAGTAACTATTCACACTGATCATGCTGCTATTAAATATCTTATGGAAAAGAAAGATGCTAAACCTAGACTTATTAAATGGGTTCTCTTGCTACAAGAATTTGATTTGCACATTATTGATAGGAAGGGAGCTGAGAACCCCGTTGCAGATAACTTGTCTAGGTTAGAAAATGTTCTTGATGACCCACTACCTATTGATGATAGCTTTCCTGATGAACAATTAGATGTCATAAATGCTTCTCGTACTACTCCATGGTATGCTGATTATGCTAACTACATTGTTGCTAAATTTATACCACCTAGTTTCACATACTAGCAAAAGAAAAAGTTTTTCTATGATTTAAGACATTACTTTTGGGATGACCCACACCTTTATAAAGAAGGAGTAGATGGTGTTATTAGATGTTGTGTACCTGAGCATGAACAGGAACAGATCCTATGCAAGTGTCACTCTGAGGCATATGGAGGACACCACGCTGAAGATAGAACTGCACATAAGGTATTGCAATCCGGTTTTTATTGGCCTACTCTCTTCAAAGATACCCGTAAGTTTGTCTTGTCTTGCGATGAATGTCAAAGAATTGGTAATATTAGTAGACGTCAAGAAATGCCTATGAACTATTCACTTGTTATTGAACCATTTGATATTTGGGGCTTTGATTATATGGGACCGTTTCCTTCCTCTAATGGGTATACACATATTTTAGTTGTTGTTGATTACGTTACTAAGTGGGTAGAAGCTATTCCAACTAGTAGTGCTGATCATAACACCTCTATTAAGATGCTTAAAAAAGTTATTTTTCTGAGGTTTGGAGTCCCTAGATACTTAATGACTGATGGTGGTTCACATTTTATTCATGGTGTCTTCCGTAAAATGCTTGCTAAGTATGATGTTAATCATAGAATTGCATCTCCATACCACCCATAGTCTAGTGGTCAAGTAGAACTGAGTAATAGAGAGATTAAATTAATTTTGCAAAAGACTGTTAATAGATCTAGAAAGAATTGGTCCAAGAAACTTGATGATGCATTATGGGCCTATAGAACTGCATATAAAAATCCTATGAGTATGTCTCCGTATAAAATGGTTTATGGAAAAGCATGTCACTTACCTCTTGAACTAGAACATAAGGCATATTGGGCCATTAAAGATCTCAATTATGATTTCAAACTTGCTGGTGAGAAGAGACTATTTGACATTAGCTCACTTGATGAGTGGGGAATCCAGGCCTATGAGAATGACAAACTGTTTAAAGAAAAGGTTAAAAGATGGCATGACAAAAGGATACAAAAGCGTGAGTTTAATGTAGGTGATTATGTTTTGTTATACAACTCTCGCTTAAGATTTTTGGCAGGAAAACTCCTCTCTAAATGGGAAGGTCCTTACGTTATCGAGGAGGTCTATCGTTCTGGTGCCATAAAAATCAACAACTTCGAAGGCACAAATCCAAAGGTGGTGAACGGTCAAAGAATCAAAAATTATATCTCAGGTAATCCCATAAATATTGAAACCAATGTTATTGACACCGTAAACCCGGAGGAGTACATAAGGGACACTTTCCAGAACGTCTCAGACTCCGAAAAGGAATAGGTATGTGGTACGGTAAGTAAACCGACTCGAAAACAGTTCTAATAGCAATTTTTCTCCGTTTTGGAATATTTAGAAAAATAGAAAAATAAGAAGTAGTCCAGAAGGGACACGAGGCTTCCACGAGGGTGGAGGGTGCGCACTACCCCCTTGGGCGTGCCCCCCCCCCTACCTCGTGGGCACCTCGTGTACCCTCCGGACTCTGTTTTCTTGCACGATACTTCTTTTGGTCGGTAAAAAATCATTATATAATTTCCCAAAGGTTTTGACCACCGTACCATGACGAAATCCTCTGTTTTGTTTTGAGCTATTTCTGCCAAATTTTCTCAAGGTTAGGCATCATGTCGTCCCCCTCCTCCAACAACGTGGGCGACGATGCTTGGCTAATGAAGATAGAGACGAAGCGAGAAGAAATCAGGGAAATCAAGCGAGGTGGAAAGATCAAGGAAGCTGCGGAGGAGCAAGTCCCGGCAGTAGAAGAAGAAGGCTTCTTTCAACCCTACTACAATCATCTCACCCCTACTGAAATTGAAGCTTTCAAGATGATTGAGCTAGCCCGCATACAAAACAAATATCTCACACGTGAAAATATTTTGTTGCAAGAGCATATCACCGCACTCAAGGGCATTATCCGCAAGTTGGAGGATCTCCTACGCTCGATGTGCGACACCCCATCATCAACAACTCCATCATCACCACCTCCGAAGAAAGAGACATAAATACATGGGTATGGGCACTCCCCTTGGCAACTGCCAAGCTTGGGGGAGGTGCTTGCATCGTATCACCATCACACTTCTATCTTTACCGCTTTTCTTAGTTCGATCCTTTTGGTTATATCTTGATCTAGTAGAATAAAGTTTAGTATGATCTAGCCTTGAGTTTTTGTGTTGATCCTTATCTATGTAATCGAGTTCGTGAGCTATATATAATAAAGATAGGTCTTGAGTTGAGGACTTAGTTATCTTGCTATGATCTTGAGGGAATAAAAGAAAAAATAAAGAGATCATATTGTTCTTATAGAGAGTAATGACTTCACATATAAAGAGTATGATGAATAAAAGTTGTTGAGAGTTGACAAACATAGTTTTGGTCATTGTTGCAATTAATAGGAAGTAATAAAGAAAGAGAGGTTTTCACATATAAATATACTATCTTGGACATCTTTTATGATTGTGAGCACTCGTTAAAATATGACATGCTAAAAAGTTGATGTTGGACAAGGAAGACAACGTAATGGGTTATGTTTTCTTATATCCAAAATAAATTATATTGTCATGGATCATCCAACATGTTGAGCTTGTCTTTCCCCCTCATGCTAGCCAAATTCTTTGCACCAAGTAGAGATACTACTTGTGCTTCCAAATATCCTTAAATTCAGTTTTGCCATGAGAGTCCACCATATCTACCTATGGATTGAGTAAAATCCTTCAAGTAAGTTGTGTTGGGGAACGTTCCAGAAAATAAAAAAATTCTACGTTTTCACCAAGATCAATCTATGAGTTCATCTAGCAACGAGAGAGAGGAGTGCATCTACATACCCTTGTAGATTGCGAGCGGAAGCGTTCAAGAGAACGGGGTTAAGGGAGTCGTACTCGTCGTGATCCAAATCACCGACGATCCTAGTGCTGAACGGACAGCACCTCCGCGTTCAACACACGTACAGTTGAGGAAGACGTCTCCTCCTTCTTGATCCACCAAGGGGGAAGGAGAGGTTGATGAAGATCCAGAAGACGACGGCGTGGTGGTGGATGCAAGAACGATCTCGGCAGGGCTTCGCCAAGCTTCTGCGAGAGGGAGAGGTGTAGCAAGGGGAGAGGGCGGCGCCAAGAGCATGGGTGCGGCTGCCCTCCACCTCCCCCTCTTTATATAGGCCTCCTAGGGGGGCGCCGGCCCTAGGAGATGTAATCTCCTAGGGGGCGGCGGCCAAGGGGGTGGCTTGCCCCCCAAGCCAAGTGGAGGCGCCCCCACCCCTAGGGTTTCCAACCCTAGGCGCAGGGGGGGCCCAAGGGGGGTGCACCAGCCCACCAGGGGCTGGTTCCACTCCCACTTCAGCCCATGGGGCCCTCCGGGATAGGTGACCCCACCCGGTGGACCCCCGGGACCCTTCCGGTGGTCCCGGTACAATACCGGTGACCCCCGAAACTTTCCCGATGGCCGAAACTTGACTTCCTATATATTATTCTTTACCTCCGGACCATTGCGGAACTCCTCGTGATGTCCGGGATCTCATCCGGGACTCCGAACAACTTTCGGGTTACTGCATACTCATATCTATACAACCCTAAGCCACCGAACCTTAAGTGTGTAGACCCTACGGGTTCGGGAGACATGCAGACATGACCGAGACGCCTCTTCGGTCAATAACCAACAGCTGGGATCTGGATACCCATGTTGGCTCCCACATTCTCCTCGATAATCTCATTGGATGAACCACGATGTCGAGGATTCAAGCAACCCCGTATACAATTCCATTTGTCAATCGGTACGTTACTTGCCCGAGATTCGATCGTCGGTATCCCAATACCTCGTTTAATCTCGTTACCGGCAAGTCACTTTACTCAGACCGTAATGCATGACCCCGTAACTGCAGACACTTGGTCACATTGAGCTCATTATGATGATGCATTACCGAGTGGGCCCAGAGATACCTCTCCGTCATACGGAGTGACAAATCCCAGTCTCGATTCGAGCCAACCCAACAGACACTTTCGGAGATACCCGTAGTGTACCTTTATAGTCACCTAGTTATGTTGTGACGTTTGGCACACCCAAAGCACTCCTATGGTATCCGGGAGTTGCACAATTTCATGGTCTAAGGAAATGATACTTGACATTTGGAAAAGCTTCTAGCTAAACGAACTACACGATCTTTGAGCTATGCTTAGGATTGGGTCTTGTCCATCACATCATTCTCCCAATGATGTGATCCCGTTATCAATGACATCCAATGTCCATAGTCAGGAAACCATGACTATCTCTGTTGATCAACGAGCTAGTCAACTAGAGGCTCACTAGGGACACGTTGTGGTCTATGTATTCACACGTATTACGATTTCCGGATAACACAATTATAGCATGAATAATAGACTATTATCATGAACAAAGAAATATAATAATAACCATTTTATTATTGCCTCTAGGGCATATTTCCAACAGTCTCCCACTTGCACTAGAGCCAATCATCTAGTTACATTGTGATGAATCGAACACCCATAGAGTTCTGGCGTTGATCATGTTTTGCCCTATGGAGAGGTTTAGTCAACGGATCTGCTACATTCAGGTCCGTATGTACTTTACAAATATCTATGTCTCCATCTTGAACATTTTCACGAATGGAGTTGAAGCGACGCTTGATGTGCCTGGTCTTCTTGTGAAACCTGGGCTCCTTGGCAAGTGCAATAGCTCCAGGGTTGTCACAGAAGAGTGCGATCAGCCCCGATGCATTGGGTATGACTCCTAGGTCGGTGATGAACTCCTTCACCTAGATTGCTTCATGTGCTGCCTCCGAGGCTGCCATGTACTCTGCTTCACATGTAGATCCCGCCACGACGCTTTGCTTGCAAATCGCACCAGCCATCGCCCCACCATTCAGAATATACATGTATCCGGTTTGTGACTTAGAGTCATCCAGATCTGTGTCGAAGCTAGCGTCGATGTAACCCTTCTGACGAGCTCTTCGTCACCTCCATAAACGAAACATATCCTTAGTCCTTTTCAGGTACTTTAGGATGTTCTTGACCGCTGTCCAGTGTTCCATGCCGGGATTACTTTGGTACCTTCCTACCAAACTTACGGCAAGTTTTACATCAGGTCTGGTACACAACATGGCATACATAATAGACCCTATAGCTGACGCATAGGGGATGACCCTCATCTTTTCTCTATCTTCTGTCGTGGTCGGGCATTGAGCTGAGCTCAATTTCACACCTTGCAACACATGCAGGAACCCCTTCTTGGACTGATCCATATTGAACTTTTTCAATATCTTATCAAGGTATGTGCTTTGTGAAAGACCTATGAGGTGTCTCGATCTATCCCTATAGATCTTTATGCCTAGTATGTAAGCAGCTTCTCCAAGGTCCTTCATTGAAAAACACGTATTCAAGTAGGCCTTAATGTTGTCCAAAAGTTCTATATCATTTCCCATCAAAAGTATGGCATCTACATATAATATGAGAAATGCTACAGAGCTCCCACTCACTTTCTTGTAAACGCAGGCTTCTCCATAAGTCTGCATAAACCCAAACGCTTTGATCATCTCATCAAAGCGAATGTTCCAACTCCGAGATGCTTGCACCAGTCCATAAATGGATTGCTGGAGCTTGCATACCTTGTTAGCATTCTCAGGGTCGACAAAACCTTCCGGCTGCATCATATACAGTTCTTCCTTAAGATGGACGTTAAGGAATGCCGTTTTGACATCCATTTGCCATATCTCCTAATCATAGTATGCGGCAATTGCTAACATGATTCAGACGGACTTTAGCTTCGCTACGGGATAGAATGTCTCATCGTAGTCAACCCCTTGAACTTGTTGATAATCCTTTGCGACAAGTCGAGCTTTATAGATGGTAACATTACCATCCGCGTCCGTCTTCTTCTTAAAGATCCATTTGTTTTCTATCGCTCGCCGATCATCGGGCAAGTCTGTCAAAGTCCATACTTTGTTTTCATACATGGATCCTATCTCGGATTGCATGGCTTCAAGCCATTTGTTGGAATCTGGGCCCACCATCGCTTCTTCATAGTTCGAAGGTTCACCGTTGTCTAACAACATGATTTCCAGGACAGGGTTGCCATACCACTCTGGTGTGGAACGTGTCCTCGTGGACCTACAAAGTTCAGTAGTAACTTGATCTGAAGTACCTTGATCATCATCATTAACTTCCTCTTCAGTTCGTGCTGGCACCACAGGAACATCTTCCTGAGATGCGCTACTCACCAGTTCAAGAGGTAGTACTTCATCAAGTTCCACTTTCCTCCCACTTACTTCTCTCGAGAGAAACTCTTTCTCCAGAAAGGACCCGTTCTTGGCAACAAAGATCTTTCCTTCGGATCTGAGGTAGAAGGTATACCCAATGGTTTCCTTAGGGTATCCTATGAAGACGCATTTTTTTGACTTGGGTTCGAGCTTTTCAGGTTGAAGTTTCTTGACATAAGCATCGCATCCCCAAACTTTTAGAAACGACAGCTTAGGTTTCTTCCCAAAGCATAATTCATATGGTGTCGTCTCAGCGGATTTAGATGGTGCCCTATTTAAAGTTAATGTAGTTGTCTCTAGAGTGTATCCCCAAAATGATAGCGGTAAATCGGTAAGAGACATCATAGATCGCACCATATCCAATAAAGTGCGATTATGACGTTCGGTCACACCGTTACGCTGAGGTGTTCCAGGCGGCGTGAGTTGTAAAACGATTCCACATTTCCTTAAGTGCGTACCAAATTCATGACTTAAATATTCTCCTCCACGATCTGATCGTAAGAACTTTATTTTTCGGTCACGTTGATTCTCTACCTCACTCTGAAATTCCTTGAACTTTTCAAAGGTCTCAGACTTGTGTTTCATCAAGTAGACATACCCATATCTACTCAAGTAAATGTGAGAGTGAGAACATAACGATATCCTCCACGAGCCTCAATGCTCATTGGACCGCATTACATCAAGATGTATGATTTCCAATAAGTTGGTTGCTCGCTCCATTGTTCCGGAGAACGGAGTCTTGGTCATTTTTCCCATGAGGCATGGTTCGCATGTGTCAAATGATTCATAATCGAGAGGCTCTAAAAGTCCATCAGCATGGAGCTTCCTCATGCGCTTGACACCAATGTGACCAAGGCGGCAGTGCCACAAGTATGTGGGACTATCGTTATCAACTTTACATCTCTTGGTATTCACACTATGAATATGTGTAACATCATGTTCAAGATTCATTAAGAATAAACCATTGACCATCGGGGCATGACCATAAAACATATCTCTCATATAAATAGAACAACCATTATTTTTGGATTTAAATGAGTAGCCATCTCGTATTAAACGAGATCCAGATACAATGTTCATGCTCAAAGCTGGCACTAAATAACAATTATTGAGGTTTAAAACTAATCCCGTAGGTAAATGTAGAGGTAGCGTGCCGATGGCGATCACATCGACCTTGCAACCATTCCCGACGCCAAGATCGTCACCTCGCCCTTCGCCAGTCTTCGCTTATTCCGAGCTCCCGCTTTGAGTTACAAATATGAGCAACGGCACCGGTATCAAATACCTGTGAGCTACTACGAGTACTGGTAAGGTACACATCAATTACATGTATATCACATATACCTTTAGTGTTGCCGGCCTTCTTGTCCGCTAAGTATTTGGGGCAGTTCCGCTTCCACTATCTGCTTCCCTTGCAATAAAAGCACTCAGTCTCAGGCTTGGGTCCATTCTTTGACTTCTTCCCGGAACTGGCTTACCGGGCGCGGCAACTCCCTTGCCTTCCTTCTTGAAGTTCTTCTTACCCTTGCCTTTCTTGAACTTAGTGGTTTTATTCACCATCAACACTTGATGTTCCTTCTTAATCTCTACCTCGGCTGATTTCAGCATTGAATATACCTCAGGAATGGTGCATTTCCATCCCTGCATATTGAAGTTCATCACAAAGCTCTTGTAGCTTGATGGAAGCGGTGAAGGATTCTCATTAATAATCACGTCATCCGGGAGATTAACTCGGTGAGTCAAGCGGTTGTGCAACCCGGACATTTTGAGTATGTGCTCACCGATGTAACTATTTTCCTCCATCTTACAAGCGAAGAACTTGTCGGAGACTTCATATCTCTCGACCGGGCATGAGCTTGGAAAACCATTTTCAGCTCTTGAACATCTCATATGCTCTGTGTTGCTCAAAACGCTTTTGGAGCCCCGGTTCTAAGCTGTAAAGCATGCCGCATCGAACGAGGGAGTAATCATCGCTGACGAGACTGCCAAGCGTTCATAACGTCTTGGTTCTGCAGGATGGGAGCTTCGCCTAGCGGTGCTTCTAGGACATAATCTTTCTTTGCAGCTATGAGGATGATCCTCAGGTTCCGGACCCAGTCCGTATAGTTGCTGCCATCATCTTTCAGCTTGGTTTTCTCTAGGAACCTGTTGAAGTTGAGGTGGACATGAGCGTTGGCCATTTGATCTACAAGACATTTTTGTAGATATTTTAGACTAAGTTCATGATAATTAAGTTCATCTAATCAAATTATTTAATGAACTCCCACTCAGATTAGACATCCATCTACTCATCTAAGTGATACATGATCCGAGTCGACTAGGCCGTGTCCGATCATCATGTGAGACGGACTAGTCATCATCGGTGAACATCTCCATGTTGATCGTATCTTCCATACGACTCATGTTCGACCTTTCAGTCTCTTGTGTTCCGAGGCCATATGCATACATGCTAGGCTCGTCAAGTTAACCTAAGTGTTTATGCATGTGTAAATCTGTCTTACACCCGTTGTATGTGAACGTTAGAATCTATCACACCCGATCATCACGTGGTGCTTCGAAACAACGAACTTTCGCAACGGCGCACAGTTAGGGGGAACACTTTCTTGAAATTATTATGAGGGATCATCTTATTTACTACCGTCGTTCTAATTAAACAAGATGCAAAAACATGATAAACATCACATGCAATCAAATAGTGACATGATATGGCCAATATCATATAGCTCCTTTGATCTCCATCTTCGGCACCGGCATGACACCATGATCTCCATCATCATGATCTCCATCATCGTGTCTCCATGAAGTTGCTCGCCAACTATTACTTCTACTACTATGGCTAACGGTTTAGCAATAAAGTAAAGTAATTACATGGCGTTGAATCATTGACACGCAGGTCATACAATAATTAAGACAACTCCTATGGCTCCTGCCGGTTGTCATACTCATCGACATGCAAGTCGTGATTCCTATTACAAGAACATGATCTCATACATCACATATATATCATTCATCATTCATCAAACTTTTGGCCATATCACATCACAAATCATATGCTGCAAAAACAAGTTAGACATCCTCTAATTGTTGTTGCATGTTTTACGTGGCTGCAATAGGGTTCTAGCATGAACGTTTTCTTACCTACGTAAAAGCCACAACGTGATTTGCCAACTTCTATTTACTCTTCATAAGGACCCTTTTCATCAAATCCGCTCCAACTAAAGTGGGAGAGACAGACACCCGCTAGCCACCTTATGCAACTAGTGCATGCCAGTCGGTGGAACCTGTCTCACGTAAAGCGTCACGATGTAAGGTCGGTCCGGGCCGCTTCATCCCACGATACCGCTAAAGCAAAATAAGACTAGTAGTGGCAAGAAAGTTGACAACATCTACGCCCACAACAAATTGTGTTCTACTCGTGCAAAGAGAACTACACATAGACGTAGCTCATGATGCCACTGTTGGGGAACGTTGCAGAAAATAAAAAAAATTCTATGTTTTCACCAAGATCAGTCTATGAGTTCATCTAGCAACGAGAGAGAGGAGTGCATCTACATACCCTTGTAGATCGCGAGCGGAAGCGTTCAAGAGAACGTGGTTGAGGGAGTCGTACTCGTCGTGATCCAAATCACCGATGATCCTAGTGCTGAACGGACAGCACCTCCGCGTTCAACACACGTACGGTTGAGGAAGACGTCTCCTCCTTCTTGATCCAGCAAGGGGGGAGGAGAGGTTGATGAAGATCCAGCAGCACGACGGCGTGGTGGTGGATGCAGCAGCGATCTCGACAGGGCTTCGCCAAGCTTCTGCGAGAGGCAGAGGTGTAGCAAGGGGAGAGGGAGGCGCCAAGATCATGGGTGCGGCTGCCCTCCCCCTCCCCCTCTTTATATAGTCCTCCTAGGGGGGCGCCGGCCCTAGGATATGCAATCTCCTAGGAGGGCGGCAGCCAAGGGGGTGGCTTGCCCCCCCAAGCCAAGTGGAGGCGCCCCCCACCCCTAGGGTTTCCAACCCTAGGCGCAGGAGGGGCCCAAGGGGGGCGCACCAGCCCACCAGGGGCTGGTTCCCCTCCCACTTCAGCCCATGGAGCCCTCCGGGATAGGTGGCCCCACCCGGTGGACCCCCGGGACCCTTCCGGTGGTCCCGGTACAATACCGGTGACCCCCGAAACTTTCTCGATGGCCGAAACTTGACTTCCTGTATATTATTCTTTACCTCCGGACCATTTCGGAACTCCTCATGACGTCCGGGATCTCATCCGGGACTCCGAACGACTTTCGGGTTACTGCATACTCATATCTATACAACCCTAGCGTCACCGAACCTTAAGTGTGTAGACCCTACGGGTTCGGGAGACATGCAGACATGACCGAGACGCCTCTCCGGTCAATAACCAACAGCGGGATCTGGATACCCATGTTGGCTCCCACATGTTCCTCGAAGATCTCATCGGATGAACCACGATGTCGAGGATTCAAGCAACCCCATATACAATTCCCTTTGTCAATCGGTACTTTACTTGCCCGAGATTCGATCGTCGGTATCCCAATACCTCGTTTAATCTCGTTACCGTCAAGTCACTTTACTCGTACCGTAATGCATGATCCCGTAACCACACACTTGGTCACATTGAGCTCATTATGATGATGCATTACCGAGTGGGCCCAGTGATACCTCTCCGTCATACGGAGTGACAAATCCCAGTCTCGATTCGAGCCAACCCAACAGACACTTTCGGAGATACCCGTAGTGTACCTTTATAGTCACCCAGTTACGTTGAGACATTTGTCACACCCAAAGCACTCCTATGATATCCGGGAGTTGCACAATTTCATGGTCTAAGGAAATGATACTTGACATTTGGAAAAGCTTCTAGCTAAACGAACTACACGATCTTTGAGCTATGCTTAGGATTGGGTCTTGTCCATCACATCATTCTCCCAATGATGTGATCCCGTTATCAATGACATCAAATGTCCATGGTCAGCAAACCCTGACTATCTGTTGATCAACGAGCTAGTCAACTAGCGGCTCACTAGGGACACGTTGTGGTCTATGTATTCACACGTGTATTACGATTTCCGGATAACACAATTATAGCATGAATAATAGACTATTATCATGAACAAAAAAATATAATAATAACCATTTTATTATTGCCTCTAGGGCATATTTCCAACAGTTGTCATTGTTGTAAGCAATAAAAAATTGCTCTCTAAATATGTAGGATCTATTAGTGTGCAGAAAATAAGCTTTATACGAGCTTGTGGTATGGAAGAAATAAAAGCGGCGGACTTCATAATAAAGGTCCCTATCACAAGTGGAAATATAAAGTGACGTTCTTTTGCATTAAGATTTTGTGCATCCAACCATAAAAGCACATGACAACCTCTGCTTCCCTCTGCGAAGGGCCTATCTTTATTTTTTGTCTTATACCTTATACAATAGTCATGGTGATCTTCACCTTTACTTTTTACACTTTATCCTTTGGCAAGCACTATGTGTTGGAAAGATCCTGATATATATATCCAATTGGATGTGGGTTTTCATAAAGCATCATTGTTGACGTTACCCTTGAGGTAAAAGGTTGGGAGGCAAAACTATAAGCCCCTATCTTTCTCTGTGTCCGATTAAAACTTCATACCCATAAGTATTGCGTGAGTGTTAGCAATTGTGAAAGACTAAATGATAGCTGAGTATGTTGTCGGGGGTTGGGTGCGACATATGCCAAGGGATGGCTTATCATGGTGGGGGCGAGTAGAACGTCGCCGGTGCCTGGAAACGGGATGAGGCAAAGACATGCACGCCAACGGATCTTACCCAGCTTCAGGGCTCTCCGTGGAGATAACACCCCTGCTGCTGCTCTGCGGGGTCTCCGCATGATCAGTAGATGAACAAGGGCTACAAGAGGCTCCTTGAGCTGTTCGGGGTGAGGAAGGAGAAGGGCACGGCTAGCTCTTCTCTTCCCTCTATGTGTGTCTAAAACTATCAGAGTCCAACCCTTTGCATGGGTGCCCCGGGGGGTTTATATAGGCCTACCCCCCGGGGGTACAATGGTAATCCGGGCGGGTCCCGTCTGCCTCTCAGCCGCCGTCTTCTCTGCTGATCTTCTCCGCCGACCGGTGGGCCCCGCCGATGGTCTCGATGCGAGCCGACAAGCCTTGTCATGGCGTGGTCTTGCCGGCTGCGGATTACTGTAGCCGTGCTTCTAATGATGCTGGCTTGGTCATGGGATCATGGCAACAGTGCCGCCGCCTGACGAGCGATCACTGTTTCCATTCCCCGTCTTGTCTGGTTAATGGCGTGCGGGGCCCGTGGGAGGGGCTAGCCGACTCCTGGGGCCGACTCCCAACGGGTTCGTCTTGTGGCGCTCTCGTCGTCTTCTGTACCCCCGCTGATAGGCGGGACCCGTCGTCTCACGGGTCGCATGCAGACGGTAGTCGTGGGCACAGGCGCCGCCCACGGGGCTGATGTCGAGGCTGGCATGGAAACGATTGCCGCCGGATGGAGATCTCCGTTGATGCGGCGCCTTTGTGGCCATGCCTGCCCTTCGCAAGCAGGGGCAGGAATGGGCAGCGGCGGTGGCCGTACCCGTCCGTCCCATTATTGCGATGGCGGGAGGTGGTCGAGTCGCGGCCGACCCCCATAGCCGGCTTCTCTGAAGCCGCCAGCTAGGAGTCGGCTTATCTCAAGTCGCCTACAGGACTCGGCAAGTGAGAAGCGGTCGGCGGCGTCGCCGCCGACTCTCAAAAAGCGGCTCTTCATCTTGGGGTCTTGAGGGGCGCAGCCTGCCCCGATGTCTTGAAAGGTTCACGGCTCGGGTTAGCCTACCCGTGGCCCATTACTCCGACAGTAGTCCCCGAAGCTGGTGAGGCGTCGAGGGTGACATGTCGAGGAGCCTCAACATTTTCATCCTTCTGGTGGTGGAATCTGGGCCTTGCTCGTCGTCCTCCTCTAGGCCGACTAGCTGGAGCCGGACTCGCAGAAGGCCGTCTTGCCACTTAAAGAGTTTGAAAGTCGTAGCGGGATCCAGGCAGCGTGCCTGATAAGCTTCCAGGCAGCTGCCCGTTGCGTTACCGTCGCGTGGCGCCACGCGGCAGGGTTAGTCTGCCCACCCACGCGCGCGACGGGACAGGCCGTCAGGCGGGACCCGCCACTACCGCGCCTCGGCACGCGAACGGATCCGTTGCGGCCGTGCGGACGGTTGGGGTTCCCACGTCGTAACTGCGTGCAGTAACTTCGTGTGGTAAATCGTGGGGGGCGTGGGGTCCTGGGCGCAGTTAATCCCACGTCCGCCCCATCGGCTTCTCAGCCCACGAGCCTATAAGTAGGCGGGAGGAGGGGGCGGCGAAGCACGCGCGCCCATCTTCCCTACTCCCTTCGCTTCCTCTTGCTTCTTCTTCCTCTCGCCGCCGCCGCGCCGAACCACGCCACGCCCGCAGCGATGAGCTCTTCCTCCACCGCCGCACCTCCTGCCGTGCGCTCCGGCGTGTGGGACGGCTCCGAGGTGGACGACGACCACATCGAGTTCCTTCGCAAGACGCGTCGTCTCCCCGGCAAGAACCTAGTGCGGGCCCGCGCCGCGCCGGCGAGGGAAGTATCGCCGGCGCCGGAGGAGGGCGAGCGGGTCGTATTCCGCTCGCACCTCATGCGCGGCCTAGGGCTGCCGGCGAGCGGTTTCTTCCGCTCCTTCTTGGAGTTCCATGGGCTCCAGCCGCACCACCTTACTCCGAACACGGTGGTGCTGCTAGTTGCCTTCGCCACCTTGTGCGAAGGCTTCCTCGGCGTTCTCCCGACCATCGAGCTATGGGGGGAGTTCTTCCAGTCCAAGCTCGGCATGCACGTCGCCGGCGTGCCAGCCCAGTGCAGTGTCTTCATCGCGATGCGGAGATCGGTGGCCGACAACCCGTTTCCCACCATCTCGCTGATTAAGTCGGTGAAGATGTGGCAGCGGTCTTATTTTTATGTGAAGAACGTCGCCCCAGAAGGCGACTGGGTCAATCTGCCGCCTTACGAAGCCGGCGCACCGGCTGGGAGGCTCCCCAGCTGGTCCCACCGGGCCAGGACGCTGACTCCCGCTGGTGCCGCCGCCATCGCGCGACTCAGTCTTGGCCGTGATCGGAGGGTTTGACCGGGCCGACCTGCTGGCCGCCTTCGTGGCGCGCCGAGTCCTCCAGCTCAAGGCCGACCTCATCCGACCGCGGATGAGCGCCATCAGGACCCAAGTCGGATGTGCTCCAAGGACATGCCCCACGCGGAGGTGGCGGACACGGTGAACTACATCGCGAACTGCAATCTCACGGCGGATTGGCGGTTCGGCAAGGAGCCGTACTCACGCGCCAACCCCCCGTCTGTTGTAAGTCGTCCCTCTTCTTCTTTTGTTTTCTTTTTCAGCCGAATCCGACTTCTGATCTTTTTTGGTTTTACGAGTCAGAACCCCCTCATCCAGCCTTCAGCCGGCACCACGGGACCGGCCCGTCAGTTCGTCCCCGACCGAGTGGAGAGCGACGTTGACGACCCTGACTTGGGGGCGGCGGCGATGGAGGCCGACGCCAAAGGAGGAGGAGGAGGAGGAGCAGGCGGCTTCAGGCCCTCGGCCACCTTTGCCGACTGGCCTAATGACGACGCCGAGGGGGAAGTTGCCCCGCGCCACCAGTCAAAGGTCGGACAGCCGAGCGCGAGTTCCTCCGCCGGCTTGGATTGTCAAGGCGGCGCGAAGAAGCGCCAGGACAGGCCGAGCTTGCTTGGCGGCCGGTCGAAGAAGTTCAAGGGGGCGGCCGCCGCGACCAAGCGGGAAGAGGCGGTCGCAAAGGCCAACCGCTTCCGCAAGGAAGTGAAAAAGCCGCCACTGGTCTCTGCATAAGTGCTTCCGCCTTTTGTCTTGTTTTCTTTGGTGAATCTTGTCCAAATCTTTTACATGCCTTCCTCGCTTCAGGGCTCCCCTTACTTTTGAGAGGGTCACCGCCGCCTCCATCATGGGGTCGGCAGAGACGTCCGCCACTACTCGGCGGATTGACCCCGCCGCCGACCTCCGGGAGGCGACGGAGCAAAACACGCAGGAGAAGCGCAACGAGGAAGAAGCCGCCCGCCTGGAGAAGGCGGAGGCCGAGAAGGCGGCGGCCTCCGCCCAGAAGAAGCTGGATGAGGCCGAAGCCGCCGTCGCGGCAAAGCAGCGAGCTAAGGAGGCCGTGCACCGCCAATCGGCGTTGCTCGTCATCCCGCTGAGCTCCGCGCCGCCGCCCCCGGAGTTCACGGGGCAGACTGGGGGAGCCGGCGGCGAGAACCCCATCATGGAGAGGGAAGGCGGCGAGACCTCCATGTCGGACACGGCCGTGCCGCCACCGCCGCCTCCGCCGCCGTCTGGGAGCGTGCAAGGTAAACAGCTGGCGGACCCGCCGGTGCCGCCGACTGAAGACGAGGCCGTGGCGAAGCTGCTCCTTCAAGTCGCCTCGCCAGTGCGCCGCCGCCTTGAGAAGGCGATTTCGGCACCACGCCCCTCAGAGACCGGCGCCGCCAGCTCGGCCATCCCAGACACCGAGGCGACGAGCGCCGCGCCCGTTGGGTGGGTGCAAGGAGGCGGCACAGGCCCGCTGAACCAGGCGCTTCGGGCGTCAGGCGTGCTGCGAGCCGAGCGGCGCCATCGAGCATCGAGGCGCATCTGGCGTCGCGAGCGACCATCCGGGTATGCTTTCTTCTTTTGACTTTGTTTTTCTTGTTCTTCTACGTGAAGCGCGCCAGCCCTGCTGGAGTGTAATCCTCGAGTTCGGGCGGCTGCTTTGGCTCGGAACTCCATCTGGTGAGTTCCAAATATTTACCTTTGTCTAAAATACTTATCACAGGAGTATCACAACCTCTGCGTCACTGCCTTCAACCGCAATGTTGAGGAGCTGGGCAAGCGGACTGCCAACTTGTCGGAGAGCCGGAGTGAGTCCTCCTTCTTCATCGCGGGCGCTGGCGCTTCGCTGGCTATAGTCCACGAGATTCGTGCCGATTGGCGGCGATCGGGCGGATCTTCCCGGCGACCTTCTTTGTTGACGACTTAACGTCCTTTTTGCCAACGCCACTCTTCAGCAGCAGTTGGGCGAAGCCAACACTGCCTTGCGTGCCAAGGGGGAGGAATGCAGCAAGCTCGCCGCAGAGCGCGACCTGCTGGCTACGCAGCTGGCGGAGCAAAGGGAGCTGCTTAAGAAGGCGCAGGACGAGGCGGAGAAGAAAGAGACTGCTCTCTTGGCCGAGTTCGAAAGCGAGCGCTCCTCCTGGACCGACAAGGAGGCACTGCTGACCTCCGGCTTCCATGAGATCGAGGACATCGTCGACGGTGAGTTTCTCTACTTTCTTTCTTTTAGCCGTGACTATAGGTCGGGCTGACTCTGATTTTTGACTTGCTTCTTTTCGTCTTGGCAGACTTCTTCCCCGCCACACGCAGCGCCACTCAAGCCATCAAGGCTGATCGCGAGGCGCGGAGGGCAAATGGTGCGGAGATTGCCGCCAACGCCCCGGACCCTTGATGAGTAGCCGAGCATCAAGGCTCGCTCGCGGCCGCCCATCGGATGATGCGCCCGGCTTCAACGTGTCGGCGCTTAAGCGATTGCTGCCTGTGGCGGACATGCGGGTTACACACTCCCGCTTGGATTGCCGACCGGGAGGTCGCGACTGGCCGTCTTGAGGCTTGGAAGGGTTCCTCGGCCCGGGCTGGAGCGCGCCGGGCCTTGGAATTCGTCAAGGCGTGGTATCCAGGGCTGGACCTGGACCGGCTGGCCACGTTCCGGTCAGAGGCCCAGGCGGAGCTGATAGCTGTGGAAGACGCCCTCATCGAGCGTGCGGCGGTGATCGCCGACTACACAGACACCAGCGTCTTCGTCCCTGAGCGGGTTGAAGACGGCGGGGAGGCGCCGCCGAAGTGGTTCGGGATGAACCCGGATTATGACGAGGACTCGGCGGAGGTGATCGGCTCCAGCGCCGAGGAGGAAGGTGAGGCAGAGGACGGAGGTGAGACGGAGGCGCCAGAAGACGGAGCGGGCGACCAGCCTCAGCTCGACCGCGGCCCAAAGAACGCAGCCGCGCCCGACCGAGCCGGCTGCCGCTAGAGACGATCAAGCCGAGACTGCCCAGCCGTCCGCCCCGGCGCCTGACACCGCCGTCTCTTCCGACCCTCCGAACCCGTCTGCCGCTTCCTAGGCTGCTGTCTTGCCTTTATTTTATCTGCTTTGGTAGTCTTTGAAGAACTTGTTAATTCGCACAATTCCACCCGCAGGGTGTATTTTGAACTTCTGCTTGAAGATTCGGCCAAGGGCCTATGTTATGTAAATATTTATCCGAATTCTATCTTTCCTTGCTCATTGCTCCTTTGGCTTTTTCCTTTGACGCCTTCCCTTAGTCGCCGCCTTGCCGGTCGGACAACCGATTCTGGATCGCCATTGGATCAAATGCTTGGCTACTTTTGGGAAGGCAAGTACTTGGCCATTTTCTAGAGTCTTTTAACAAGTTGGATAGAAAGCGGCAAGCCGACTACTCAAGAGTCGGCTTTGCAAAGAGAGGCTGAAGTCGGCTTAAGCTATGTTTATGCTTTGAGTCCTTAGCCATTTTTCATGTGGGCGCCCATTCTTCCTTACTCCCGCCCACCAAAACAGTCCGCTCATGAGCTGGGCTTCGACAGAGACGGCTTAGGCACCACACACTACTTGTCCGATCGCAGGAAGCATTCCATAGCGAGGCGGCGAGTCCCCGGGCCGACTAGTCGAACCGGGTGCCAAGCGGCATAACAAAGAGTAGCATACTCGAAGGCATAATTCTTATCATATAGATAACAAAAAGGGTAGTCCCCGAGCTCGTATCAGGGGGCCCGAAGTCTTGGTACTTTAATACAAAGGGTAGCGTGGTACATACTGCATCAACTGTAAAATCTTCGGAGAAGATTTGCATTCCATGGCCGTTCGTCTCTTTGCCGGAGTCGTCCCTCTTGCATGCTCGGGGCTTCGGCGTCGATCGTAGTAGGAGTCGTTGCAAGACACTTTGTCGATAATGAAGGGCCTTCCCAAAGGCGCCGACAGCTTGTCTTTGGCGGCTGTTCATTGGATCGGTCGGAGCACAAGGTCGCCCTCTTGGAAAGATCTCGGCTGACCTTCCTGTTGTAGTATCGGCGCAGCTTCGCTGGTAGATGTTGGACCGGCCGAGTGCCAACAGCCGCCCTCTTCCAGCAGATCGACACCGTCTTGACGTGCTTCTTCCGCTTCCTCCTCGGTGTACATGGTGACTCGCGAAGTCGAACTCTATGTCCGTTGGGATGACGGCTTCAGCACCGTGAGACGAGGAAGAAAGGTGTGAAGCCGGTTGACTTGTTTGGAGTCGTCGCAGACTCCAGAGGACGGTTGGCAATTCATCAAGCCAACAGCGGCCGAATGCTCGATGGTTCGACCAATCGAGGCTTGATGCCGCATGTGATGAGGCCGTTTGCTCATTCCACCTACCCGTTTGACTGCGGATGGGCGACGGACGCTAAGTCCAGTCGGATGCCCTGTGTCGCGCAGAAACGGGCCAAGGCGCCTTTGGCAAAATTTGTGCCATTGTCGGTGATGATGCTGTGTGGTATGCCGTACCGAGTCGTGATGTCAGAGATGAAAGTCACTGCAGTCGGACCATTCAACTTCTTGATAGGCTTTACTTCTATCCACTTGGTGAACTTGTCCACCGCGACAAGTAAGTGAGTTAGGCCGCCTCGTGCTGTTTTGAATGGTCCCACCATGTCCAGGCCCCAAACCGCAAAGGGCCAGGCGATGGGGATAGTCTTGAGTGCGGAAGCCGGCTGATGCGGCTTGGAGCGGAACTTCTGGCACCCTTTGCATTTTTGGACTAATTCCTTCGCCTCTTCTAGGGCAGTTGGCCAGAAGAAACCGTGTCAAAAGGCTTTGGCGACGAGTGCTCTTGAGGCCGCATGGTGGCCGCACTCGCCTTGATGGATGTCTTTGAGAATTGCTTGGCCTTGCTCTAGCTCGACGAAACGCTGGTAGACACCAGTGACGCTGCACCTGACCAGCTCTCTGTTGACTATGGTGTAGGCTGCCGCTCGGCGTTGTACTTGTCGAGCCAAGATTTCATCGGTTGGCAGCTCTTTGCTCACTAGGAACTTGAGGATGGGCTAGGCCCATGAGGGTGCTGCTATTTCTTCAACTGCCAGCACTGCGACTTGGACGAGGGCGGCTAGGCTGGGAGGCGGCGGGCTGGAGTCCGCGGCCGCTTGCTGGATTGATGAAGTCCCCGGGCCGACTGGTGCAGTCCCCGGGCCGAGCTCTGGAGTCTTCGGACTGGTCGCCGCAGTCCTCGCGCCGGGTTCTGAAGTCCCTGGGCCGGCTTCGACTGCGGCATTCTTGGAGCCATCTGTAAGAATTCTAAGGCCGTCTGCTGGGGCTCTTGAGTCGGATCCGACTTCTTCGGGGGGAGCCGGCACAAAGATGGAGTCTGATTCTGGTGAAGACTTGACAGACGGCTTGAGGAGGCGCTGAAGGGCGACGCCGGATGGTATTGCTTGGCGGGTGGAGCCGATTCATGCCGTGGTGTTCGCTTGGTCGTTGTCATTTCTTGGCACGTGAAGGAACTTCGCACCTCGAAATATCCGCTGAGTTCTTTGTACAAGGAATCGGTAGCTCGCCATGTTTGCATCTTTGGCGTCCCAATCGCCAGATGACTGCTGGACCACTAAATCGGAGTCGCCATAACACAGGATCCGGCGAATGCCAAGTTCTTTGGCAAGCCGGAGCCCGTGAATGAGCGCCTCGTATTCGGCGACGTTGTTGGAGGCGGCGAAATGGATCTGCAGTGCATATTTGAGCTTGTCGCCTTTGGGGGAAGTGAGGACAACGCCGGCTCCCAAGCCGGTGCGCATCTTGGAGCCATCGAAATGCATCCGCCAATGGGTTGAGTCGGTATTTGGCGGCAGTATGCGGGTCTCGGCCACGACGAGGAAGTCGGCCAGTGCTTGCGACTTGATGGCGGTGCGGGGCTGGTAGTAGATGGCGTAGGGAGCCAACTCTATGGCCCATTTGGCCACTCGGCCAGAAGCATCTCGGCTTCCGATGATCTCGGCTAGTGGGGCTATGCAAACCACAGTGATTGGATGCTCTTGAAAGTAAGGCTTCAACTTCTTGGCGGCAAAGTGCACGCCGTAGCACATCTTCTGGTAGTAGGGGTAGTTCTGCTTGGAGGTCGACAGTACTTCGCTCAGGTAATATACCGGTCTCTGGACAGGTAGCGCCTTGCCTTCCTCCTTGCGTTCAACTACAATGACTGTGCTGACTACCCGGCTGGTGGCGGCAATGTACAGGAGCATGGGCTCTTTAGGAGTCGGGGCCGCCAGCACAGGGGGAGTAGTCAACATTTTCTTCAACTGGAGAAAAGCTTCGTCCGCCTTGTGGTTCCATTCAAAAAGGTGGTCTTCTTCATGAGCTGGTATAAAGGAAGAGCTTTCTCGCCCAGCCGACTAATGAATCGGCCGATGGACGCCAAGCAGCCGGTGAACTTTTGCACATCTAGCGATCGGTTGGGTACCTCCATCCTCTCGATGGCCTTGATCTTTCTGAGGTTACACTCTATGCCGCGTTCAGAGACCAGGAAGCCAAGGAGTTGGCGGCTGGTACTCGAAGACGCACTTCTCGTGGTTGAGCTTGATGCGGAATCGGCGCTTGAGTTCTCAAAGGTTTCCTTGAGGTCTTCCAAAGGTGTTCCACGCTTTTCCTTCTTCACCACCACATCATCCACGTAGACTTGGGCGCTTTCGCCGAGTTGCTTGAGGAGGCACTTCGCATGCAACGCTGAAAGGTGGCGCCGCATTCCTCAAGCCGAACGTCATGGTCGCAGCGAAGGCTCCAAACGGCGTGATGAAGGCGGTCTTCAGTCTGTCAGCCGGGTTCAGCTTGATCTGGTGATATCCTGAATATGCATCTAAGAAGCTCAACAGCTCGCATCCGGCTGTGGAGTCTATCACCTGATCAATTCTCGGCAGAGCGAATGGGTCCTTGGGGCAAGCTTTGTTGAGGCTTGTGTAGTCAATACACATCCGCCACTGCTTGTTCTTCTTCAGCACCAGGACCGGGTTTGCTAACCATTCTGGAAAAAACACTTCCATAATGAAGCCAGCTGCTAGGAGTCGGGCTATCTCTTCTCCAACAACTCTTCTCTTCTCTTGACAAAGCGGCGCAAAGGGCTGCCTCGACGGGCTTTACATCAGATCGGACATGTAACTTGTGCTCGGCGAATTCCAGTCGGTACACAGCATGTCTTTAGGGGACCATGCGAAGATGTCCCGATTCTCACGGAGGAAATCGACGAGCTCGCCTTCCTATTTGCTGTCAAGGTTTGCACCTATGACAGCGTACCTCTCTGGGTGCTCCGGGTCCAAGGGTATCTTCTTCGTTTCTTTGGCCGGCTTGAACGAACCCTCAGCTTCCGACTCCTTGGGGTTGGGCGACTCGGGCTGCTTGCCGGCCATCGCCACAACCCGATCAAGAAGCCGCTTCTCAGCTGCGATCACCAGGGACTCGGCTAGCCGACTGCTTTCAGCCGTGCAAGCGGACGAATTTCTGTAGTCGCCGGCTATGGTCAGAATCCCCTTGGAACTCGGCATCTTCATCTTGAGGTAGGCGTAGTGGGGGACCGCCATGAACTTGGCCAAAGCAGGTCGGCCAAGCAACGCATGGTACGGACTTTCGAGGTCCACCACTTCAAACCAAACTGGCTCTCGGCGGAAATGATCTTTGTCTCCAAAGAGGACGTCTATCAGGATCTTGCCGATTGGTGAGCAGGAAAGGCCAGGAACAATGCCATGGAACACAGTCCGGCTATTCTGAAGCTGTCTTTGCTTGATTCCTAACTTCTCCATGGTATCCTTGTACAGGATGTTGATGCTACTGCCTCCGTCTATCAAGACTTTCATGAGAAGCGAGCGGCCCGCCTATCTGTGGCAAAGGTGGCACCCAAGACTAGGGCATAGGAGCCCGGACTCGGCATCACCTGGGTGATCAGCTCTGCTCAACCGATAGGCTTCTCGGACCAGTGCATGAACTGGAGTATCCGATGCTACTGCATTCACCTCTTCTTCTTCTTTGCCGCCGCTGCGTCAATTGTCGACCACACCGGTGAACACCACATAGGCTCTGTGCTCTTCCGGTACTCATCTTGTCTGCGCCGACCGGCTCGACACCGCTGCCGGGCGGCGGTGGAGGCGGCGGCCCAAAGAAAGCGGGGGAGGCAGGAGGCCGTCTCCTTGGCGATCTGGTGAGCGATGGCACTTCCGGGTGGTCTGGTTTGGCGGCTTGGCGCATTGTGGAACTTGCAGGGACCATATAGAGTGCCTTTCGTAAGAGAAGGCGGCAACCAGTTGGACTTGCCGCATTGCCGCTTGGTCGGAGGCTGCCCCTCCGGCTGGTCTTCGGTCTTCAGAACGCCTTTGCCGGCTGCTGGAAGCCGGCTGTGGGGCCTTGCGCTTGTGATCATTCTATTGTTGTCGCCTACTAGCGTCTCCAGCCGGAGTTCTGGGAGCCTGAGGGGCCACTTTTCCGGTCGCACTAACTTGAATCTCCGCCTTCATGGAGGAGTCGGCTGTGGCGTACTTGTCTGCTATGATCAGCAGCTCATCAGGGTCTCCGGCTCCTCGCAGAGGAGCTTGTGCTTGAGGAGGGTGCCTTCTCCGCACCCGGCAAAGGAAGTACTCGATAGCCTGCACCTCGTGCACGCCCTCGCAGAGTTCAAGCTTCGGCCCGGTAGCGTGAGGTAGTCGCGAAGTTGACTTCGTTGGGGCCTTGCACGCACAAGGAAAGCTGGCGAGGCTTGGGAGGTCGCTTATGCGTGCTTGTGAAGTTGCGGACGAAGGCTTCGGTGAAGTCGACCCAGGTGTTGATGCTGCGGGGCTTCAGGCTGTTCAACCATGTCCGGACCGTGCCCTGGAGCATGAGTGGAACATACTTTACGGCAACACGTTTGTTGCCGTTCGCTATGTTGACGGCCGTGGAGTAGTCAACCAGCCAGTCTTCCGGCTTTACGGAGCCAGTGTACTTGGGCGTATCTCGGGGGAGCGTGAACCCTTTGGGAAAGGGCTCGTCTCGGATGCGAGGTCCGAAACGGGGCGGACCCAACTCGTCTTCTTCTTCCAGTGCCAGGGATCGGTGGAGTCGGTCGATCCGGCGGCGGGCGTCATTTTCTCCGACTCCCTCTTGGCGGCCAAGGCAGTCGCCGAGAGTCGGATGCTCGACGGGTGGTGGGGAGACTCGCCTTTCTTTGTGAGGAGGAGGAGGCAGATAGTCGTCCCACCGTTCCATTGCTCTTGGTCGGCCGTCTTGGTCGCGCTCGATGGTGATGCAAGTCCGACTGTGGCTGACAGCCGGATCCTTGTCTTTTCATCCGCGGACACCGCCAGTCGGTGTCCGAGACGTCGCGCCCTGATCTCGGCGAGGAGGCAGGTCGTTGTTTTGTCGTTCTGGCGCCTCTGTGCGGCAGGCGGCTTCATTCTATGCGGCAGCCGCGTCGAGGAGCTGCTGGAATCGCTCCATCATCAGGCGGCGCTCTTCACCTCGGTTGTCTAGCTTCGTCGCCGCCGCTGGGCGGCGCGGATATTCTCCGCAGGCGTGGTGTACAGGGCGATTGGCCCCAACAGGTTGGCGATGGCCACGCAGCAGCTTGACTGCCGCTTAGGCGGTTAGGGCAGTTGGGGCCGGCGAGCCGCCCACAGTGCGATCCATCTCACGCTGGTAGGCTTCTGACAAGCGTCTCATGCTTGCCAGCTTCTTCGCGCCTTCGACAAGCTGAAGGCGGCGCGCCTCCAGCGTCTCGGTGTCAGCGTCTTCCGGGATAGGCGCGGTCAGGTCTTGTAGAGCCGCGTCGAGTGGGTCATGAGCTCCTTCGCCAGAATGCTCGCCATGACCGATGACGAGCACCTCTGTGACGGTGCTTCCGCTGCTCTCCGCGCGAGGGAGCGGCTCGTCGTAGACCACCACGTTGGTGGGAAACGCGTCGAGCGACGCGGTATCGGAGTCGACCAACATCGGGCCGGTGGAGCCTACGGACTCCAGGTCCACGGCAGGCTCGCCGGCAACGTGGAGTTGATCAAGGAGGCCCACGAGGAGGCTCTCGGGGCCGCCCGTGCCTGCGTCGGATGCAGGCTCGTCGGAGAGGCGAACCTCGCCGAAAAGTTCGGCGAGGCAGCTGGCTGCGCAAGTGATCTCAGCACCCGCGGTAGCGTCGGGCGAGACTTCTGTCGGTGTGCCGGGCTAATCAAGGCCGCCAGTGGAGAAAAGGGTTCCCGTCCAGAGCAGGTCTCCGGACGACGGTGCACCTCGCCCCACGGTGGGCGCCAAATGTCGGGGGTTGGGTGCGACATATGCCAAGGGATGGCTTATCATGGTGGGGGCGAGTAGAACGTCGCCGGTGCCTGGAAACAGGATGAGGCGAAGACATGCACACCGGCGGATCTTACCCAGCTTCAGGGCTCTCCGTGGAGATAACACCCTCATCGCTGCTCTGCGGGGTCTCCGCATGATCGATAGATGAACAAGGGCTACAAGAGGCTCCTTGAGCTGTTCGGGGTGAGGAAGGAGAAGGGCACGGCTAGCTCTTCTCTTCCCTCTATGTGTGTCTAAAACTATCAGAGTCCAACCCTTTGCATGGGTGCCCCGGGGGTTTATATAGGCCTACCCCCCGGGGGTACAATGGTAATCCGGCTGGGCGTGGGTCCCAGCCGTCTATCTCTCAGGCCGACGTCTTCTCCGCCGACTGATGGGGCCCGCCGATTGGTGGGCCCCGCCGACGTGCCCGGTACGGAGCCGACAGGCCTTGTCTGTCGCGGGCAGGTCTTGCCGGCTGCGGATTACTGTAGCCGTGCTTCTAATGACGCTGGCTTGGTCATGGGGTCATGGCAACAGTGCCGCCGCCTGACGAGCGATCACTATTGCCATTCCCCGTCTTGTCTGGTTAATGGCGTGCGGGCCCCGTGGGAGGGGCTAGCCGACTTCGGGGCCGACTCCCAACGGGTCCGTCTTGTGGCGCTCTCGCCTTCTCAGCACTTCACGACAGTGGGGACCCGCCGTCCACTGGGTCGCAGACAGACAGCCGTCAGGCACAGTATGCCGCCACGGGCCGATGTCGTGGCCGGCATGGCAACAAGGCTGGCCCGGATGGAGATCTCCGTTGGTACGGCGCAGATCAGTGGCTATGCCTCGCCCTTCGCAAACGGGCAGAATGGGCCACATGGTGGCCCTACCCGTCCGTCCCATTATTGCGGCGGGAGGTGGTCGGAGTCGCGTCCGACCCCCATAGCCAAGCTTCTCTGGAAGCCGCCCGATTAGGAGTCGGCTTATCTCGAATTCGTCCCTCGGACTCGGCTGTGAGGGGCAGTCGGCGGCGTCGCCGCCGACTCTCAAAAAGCGGCTCTTCATCTTGGGGTCTTGAGGGGCGCAGCCTGCCCCGATGTCTTGAAAGGTTCAGGGGCTCGGGTTAGCCTACCCGTGGCCCATTACTCCGACATATGTGGACTTGCTGAAAAGCTCTTATGTTGACTCTTTCCGATGTTATGATAATTTGGAATTCCTTCAATGATTGAGATCATAGTTTGTTAGTTTTCAATGAAGTTTCTGATTCATACTTTACATTGTGAATAGATTGTTACTTCTACATAAGAAATCATAGGACAATATATATGTATATATGTATATATATATATATATATATATATATATATATACATAAAAACACTATTCTGATCACGGGATCAGAATAATATTCTAATCACAACATGAACTTCCCGAGTAACGCACCTGACCTTCCCCGAGTACTAGATTGAACTTCAGCTAAGAAGTGTCCGAATGGGGCTTGCGATATACCGTTGAAAAGCTATGGACACCAATATCATGATCCAAGTTAAAATTTTCGCAAAATGTAAGCGGTTTAAGAGCAGTTTTGAAAACCGTTTTTTCTTCATACAAAAAACGTGAATCATATTTTCGATCACATTTCTAAACTATTTATCGGAATGAGTTAAATAATATAGTGTTGGAAAGCTGCTGCAAAACCTCTCATTCGACATGTTAAAAGTTTTCTCTAATTCCCTATGGATAAAGAGTAATTTTGAAAATCGTAAAGTTTTGCAAACCGAACAGCCGAGTTCGTATTTTCAATGTAATTTCCAAACGGTTAATCCATTTGAGGCAAATGATATGGCATTGGAAAGCTTGTGAAAATGCGCTACTTTTTCATGTTAAAAGTTTTTTCTAATTTAGAACGGTTTAAAAGTAATTCAGAAAACGATACAAGTTCCATCGAGTTCGTATTTCGACCTAATTTTTTAACCGTACTTCCGAATGCAACAAATGACACGGCGTTGGAAAGCATGAGCAAATGTGAAACTTTTTTGTATATATTGTTTCTCCTAATTCCTTGCAGTTTTAATTCAAGTTGGAAAATGGCTAAAAACGTATTTTTGACATAATTTCTACATACTTTATCGGAATGGGGCAAATGATATACCACTGAAAAGCTACGGAAAATGCAAAACTTTTTCATGTTGATGGCTTTCTCTGATTCCTAGCCGTTTTCAAGTAACTGCAAAAATGGCGAGATCGTTCGTTCTGCCTTTATCGCGAAACAGATTCTTCGAAAATGCACCGCGTGAAGAATCTGAACTTCTCGGCACATGTACTTGAACTTCACTCTATTTTTCACGTGCTTTTTTTGCTCGTATATCTCTATCCACTGCTCCTAGCTCTCCATCCACTCATCGGAATTGAGCAAGTGATATACCAATGGAAAGCTGTTGTAAAAACGCAACTTTCCCGTGTTGATCATTTTTTCATACTCGCAACGATTTTAAAAGTTTTTCATCTGAAATTCATTCAACGTAGTAGTTGAACTTCATGCTGTTTTCACGTTGAACTTCTGTGACGTATTTTTGTTTGTACACGCACCTGAACTTCCTTCTGTACGAACCCGACCTTCGGGCTATCTTCTCAACCGTGTCTCCCCGCGCGAATATTTTTGGTCAGTCATGTTCTATGTGATATAAGTGTAATCTACAAACGGTTTTTAGCAACAAAATGCCCGTTTTAAATAGTAATCTCACTCATTGGCGGATTTGCTCTCGGGTCGTGATGAAACAAGCCTCTGTTGCAATTTTACTGCCTGAGTTGTTCGACCTGAACTTCTCCTAGTGCTAGGTTGAACTTCCTCCAACATTGCCCAAATGGGGCTTGCGATATACCGTTGGAAAGCAATGGACACCAGTATCATGACCCAAGTTAAATTTTTGGCAAAATGTAAGCGGCTTAAGAGCAGTTTTGAAAACCGTTTTTTCTTCATACAAAAAACGTGAATCGTATTTTCGATCGCTTTTCTAAACCGTTTATCGGAATGAGGCAAATAATATGGAGTTGGAAATCTACTACAAAACCGCTCATTCGACATGTTGAAAGTTTTTTCTAATTCCCTATGGATAAATAGTAATTTGGAAAATCGTAAAATTTTGCAAACCGAACAGCCGAGTTCATATTTTCAATGTAATTTCTAAACGGCTAATCCAATTGAGGCAAATGATATGGCGTTGGAAAGATTGTGAAAATGCGCTACTTTTCCATGTTAAATGTCTTTTCTAATTTGGAACGGTTTAAAAGTAAATCAGAAAACGGTACAAGTTCCATCGAGTTTGTATTTTCAAGATAATTTTTAAACCGTACATTCGAATGCAACAAATGATACGGCGTTGGAAAACTTGAGGAAATGCGAAACTTTTCCGTATATATTGTTTCTCCCAATTCCTTGCGGTTTTAAGTCAAATTTGAAAATGGCTAAAAACGTATTTTTGGCATAATTTTTACAAACTTTATCGGAATGGAGCAAATAATATACCGCTGAAAAGCTACAGAAAATGCGAAACTGTTTCATGTTGATGGTTTTCTCTGATTCCTCGCCGTTTTAAAGTAATTGTGAAAATGGCGAGATCATTCGTTCTGCCTTTATTGCGAAACAGATTCTTCGAAAATGCACCGCGTGAAGAACCTGAACTTCTCGGCACGTGTACCTGAACTTCACTCTGTTTTTCACGTGATTGTTTTGCCCGTAGCTCTCCATCCACTCACCGGAACACTCACCGGAATTGAGCAAGTAATATACCGGTGGAAAGCTGCTGTAAGCAAGCAACTTTTCTATGTTGATTATTTTTTCGTACTAGCGATGATTTTAAAAAGTTTTTCATCTGAAATTCATTTAGTGTAGTTGGTGAACTTCCTGCTGTTTTCACGTTGAACTTCTGTGACATATTTTCGTTTGTAATTTTCTCATCTATTTCGTTAGTGTTACACAAATGATATTCTTTTTGTACAAACCTCTCTCGTAATATTGTTTTTAACTTTTCCGACCGAGAACTTGAACTTACACAAATGATATTCCTACCATTTTGAAGTAAATTAGAAAATGCCGAGATCATGATTTCTGCCTTCATCGCGAATGGAAATGCACTGCGTGAAGTAGTTGAGCTTCTTGGGCATGTCTATTTGAACTTCACTCTGTTTTTGACGTGTTGTTTTTTGCACTGCATGAAGTAGTTGAATTTCTGAGACATGTCTGTTTAAACTTCACTCTGTTTCACTTTATTGTATTTTTCTTATACGAAATACACACCATATAGTACGTGAACTTCCGGTTGTTATCACTTTTAACTTCTCTCTGGTTTGAGAGAATTATTTTAAAACACAAAAAACAACATATTTTTTATATTTTTTGGACATCTAAATACACGATGTACCTCTCACAAGAATATTTTTAACTTTTCATCGCCGATCACTTGAACTTCTAGCAACCATTTTTTCGTTTATGAGTTTTTTTTAAGTGCTAAAAATGGCGTTGTGTTTTTTATTTTTTGAACAGGTAAATCCAGGTTTTAATAAACTCTGAACTTCTATGTTATTTCAATTTGAACTTCACCTCTTTTTATTTTGAGTAAAGAATTGTATTCGATTTTTATACAGAAAAATCGAATATGGAAATACAAGGTGATCGAACCTCTCTGGCAAGAATTTTTGAACTTCTCCGGACAGAGCACTTGAACTTCTTTCAACAAACCTTTTAAGCTTTTATTTTTCTATATTTTTATTCCCACCTGAAATGCATTCCTTGCAGTACTTGAACTTCTCGTTGTTTTCACTATGAACTTCTGTCGCATTTTTGTGTATACGTCGAATTACACACAATTGAAGGTCGGGCGTCATTTTTTGCCATTTTAAAACATGTAGTAGGAGGTTGGACGTCCCATAATATAAAATTGAACTTCTCCATTTTTTGTAAAATGTAGAAACGCCATTTTTTATAAACTTTTTGAACTGCAACATTTTTTATTTTTGAACTTCTTGGATTATTCTATGGTGATGGGGAAAATCTCAGGTTTGTAATAAACATTGAACCGCCCTATTATTTAAATTTGAACTTCAAGGTATTTTTTTAGAAATGGTTAAACTTAAAAAACAAAATTATGTTTTTGTCCACTTTCTACGAACTTACTATGTTATATCATTTGAAGTTTTTTGTCTCGCGACATTTTTAGGCTTTTTTGCCGTCGATGAAATGGCCTAGGCGGTCCGTTTTTTGTTCATAGATGAATTTCTTCAGTATGTGGTACACGTGAACTTAAGAATTTCTGAAATATGAACTTAATTGAAGGTCGGATGTCATTTTTAGCCATTTTAAAGCATGTAATTGAATTAATTTTTATAATTGAACTTCTTGTTTTCATTCCTTAATAATGAGGAAAATCTGAATTTTTTATAACCATCGCACTGCTCCATTTTTTAGATTTGAACTTCATGATGTGCATCAGCTTTTTTGCCGTCGATGAAATGGCCTAGGCGGTCCGTTTTTTGTTCATAGATGAATTTCTTCAGTATGTGGTACACGTGAACTTAAGAATTTCTGAAATATGAACTTAATTGAAGGTCGGATGTCATTTTAGACATTTTAAAGCATGTAATTGAATTAATTTTTATAATTGAACTTCTTGTTTTCATTCCTTAATAATGAGGAAAATCTGAATTTTTTATAACCATCGCACTGCTCCATTTTTTAGATTTGAACTTCATGATGTGCATCTGCAAAACAAGTGACAAGAACATTAGAAGCAGGGATTTTCCATAGAGTTTTTTTTATGTACAAATTTTTGCATAGAAATGGTGGTTTTAAAAAACCCACGGGAAAAGTAACGGATTTTGACTTCCTCCTTACCCATTCACCACCGCATGTGCTCTCTTCATATATTCTATTATTCTTTTGGTCGAACACATGCGCACAAGCAACACATAATAATTGGATGAAAGAGAAACTACAACGGCCAGGTAGATGGAGCAGGAGCAGAGTTGTTCTTTTGTTCTCTAGATCCCGTGAGGAAAGCATTAGGACGTTGGGAAAATGGTCAGAGAAATAAATAGGAGAATGAACGATGGAGCAGGAACAGAGTTGGTCTCTCTGCTACTACAACAGTGAGCATGAACAAGATGGCATCACACATTTACATTTGAACTTCTGTCTGGGTTTGTATGTGTTGGGAAGTAGAGTGTTGCGCTTGACCAGTGTTCCAGCAAGATCCTGGGGCCGTTGCCGGTGAGCCCCGGGGAGAGGTGGCGGCATCCGCGCTGGCCATGCCAGCGCCTTTGCTGTTGTTTTCCTCCACGAGGAACAAGGCAAACCAGTAGAGGCATGCAGCATGTGGCGGCTCCATGGCTAAAACTACTTGTTTTCTCCAAAGCTATGAGAACATACAAGAGTGCTCACACACTTACGAATTAACACAAACACATACAGTGCGTAGTAGCACACATAAATTGGAAGCATTAAGCAGGCCCGGCCCTGAGGGGGGGCAGGGGGGCGGCCGCCCCGGGCCCCCGAAACTGAGGGGCCCCCAAATTTGCTGGCCCAAATAGTCGTAGGCACCAGCTTTTCGTTGATTCAACGATATCCATCGAGGCCCAACGAACATCGTAAGCCACAGCGAGAACTCCGCCTGTAATGGCGACGCTTGATTACATGATTTCTGTTCCGCAACTCCTGCCGGCGAGTCCGGTCCAAGGTTGCGGAGCGGGAGCGAGCGTCGTAGACGAAGTAGTCGAAGTAGTCGTACACGCGAAAGTAAATGACACAGAGAGATATGAGGAGACCAGCTTTATTAATCAATGATCAGAGGTTACAATGATGAGCTCCTCGTTGCTTTATATAGGGACTAGGAGGTCAAGGGATAAGTACCCACTTAACGTAAAGTGGGGGAAACGGGAGGGGCTACCCCGTGCGATACGCACGAGGCGCGCCGCCACCCCACGAAGACTCGGTTTCCCAACACTCCCCCTTGGGTAATTATCCGTATATCCATGCCTCAAAACTCCGAAAAACTCAGTGGAAAAAAATATGGAGAAAGAGCACACAGTATACGTTATTGTATTGCACGAATTGCCTCACAAAAACCTCGTGTGAGAAACATCAGAAAACTCACTTAAGGGAAAAAGAGTACAATCCACTCAACCATCATGTTGAGTACTCGATCATCGGGATTGAGATTTTAGCGACGAGTTTGTGAAGTTTCTCCCCCTGAACCTTGCATCTCTCTAAGTCTCATCATACCAATTCCACGCACACACCTCTCTAAGGTTGATGCCGTAATGATTTAGTGAACATATCAGCAAGATTGTCACAAGACTTAGTATGCAAAACTTTCACCTCATTCAACTGCTGCAGCTCATGTGCATAGAAGAACTTGGGACTAATATGCTTAGTGAGGTTACTCTTCACATAACCCATCTGGACTTGTGCAACACAAGCAGCATTATCTTCATAGATAATGGTAGGGGTTTCTACGGTGTTCAGTCCACATGTCTGCTGAATGTGGCCGATCATCCGCCGAAGCGATACACACTCTTTTGACGCTTCGAATAGTGCCATGATTTCCGAGTGGTTCGTGGAAGTCGACACAAGTGTTTGCTTGGACGATTTCCAGGAAAACGCAGTTCCACCACAAAGGAAAACATATCGATCTGCGATTTGCAATCATGCGGGTCCGATAGATACCAAAGATCGGCATAGCCTACAATAGATAGGTCTTGGTTCCTTTTATAAAATAGGCCAAGATCTTTGGTCCCTTGCAGTAACGGAAGACGCCCTTAACACCTTTCCAATGTCTTTTGGTAGGTTGAATCTGTACCTACGCAAGCAAACGGACGGCAAACGCAATGTCCGCCGTGGTACAGTTATGAGATACATGAGTGCTCCAATTGCATTTCGTAAGGAAACTCCGTCCCCAGTTTCCTCCCCTCTTCCTTTGGCCTGAATGGGTCCTTGTTCCGGTCAAAGACCTCCCGACCATCGGGGTCTTAGAAGGATATGCCTTATCAAATCCAAATCTTTCCAACACCTTCGGGTGTAGGCCGACTGGTGCACTAGAATCCCATCGGGGAATGTTCAAGTTGCAGACCTAGATGTAACTTGGTTTTACCCAAACCCTTCATCTCGAATTCCGACATCGTAGGAACTCGCTTCCTCAATATCCTCGGTGTACCGATTATGTTTAAATCGTCCACGACAATCGAGATTATACAGAATCCATCTTGGGATCGCCGTATAAAAACACATGGGCAATCTTTATTGCTCGTGTAGCCCTTCTCATGAAGGAAATCACTTAAGCGATTGTACCACATTCTACCAGACTGTCTGAGTCCATACAATGCCTTTTGAAGTTGGACACTGTATAAACCCCTGTTTGCTCTATCATGGTTCGGAACAGGGATACCTTCTGGAACCTTCATGTATATGTTCGAATCCAAGTTACCATACAGGTAAGCAGTGACAACATCCATTAGTTTCATTTTCAAGCCCATGTTTACCGCCATCGAGATCAAGTATCTAAAGGTAACTCCATCCATGACCGGGAATAAGTCTCCTCAAAATCGACACCGGTCGTTGAGTGAACCCTTGAGCGACGAGCCTTGCTTTGTACCATACTACCTTATTATTTTCATCTCTCTTCAACAAAAACCCACCTATGGCCAACAGGCGAATGTGGGGAGGAGTTCGACAAACTGGTCCGAACACCTTCCTTTTGTTGAGAGATAATAATTACGCAGAATTGCTCACTGCCAATCTTTCCAATCCGACCTTTTATCACGAGCGTGTTAGGCTCGTGGTCAAGATCTATGATTGAGGCAATTTCGTAGCAAAGTTGATGTTGACAATCACCGTTGCTCGGTTCGAGGACTCCCGAATAAATATAATTTATGGCCATTTCGTCATGGAGCGCATCCGGCAAACACTTGCTCTACCAAATTTCCCATTATGGGAGCAAGGTCCTTTAGATTTCCCGCACCGATGTGTGCGCTCACATCTCCGCTGGGTGTTTCCCCTATGGGAAAGTTTAAGTCTGGAATTTCGTGCAATCGAATTTTCCAGACTTGTGCCAGGTCTCGACTGGCTCCTGCTTCAATTTGGGGTACTTTGGCTGACAGGCTGTGATAAATCTCTCTTATCCTTTTTCGTCAGCGCCCCGAGTACTTGGGATTTGAGAAGCCGGATTTCGTCCTTTTAGGCCTTTGGACGGAGCGGGTATACCATCATTTTTCTTTGGTATTTCAACCCTTTCCGATGCATTGCGGCGTGCACATGCGATTTTGTCACCGATCTTTAAGTCACTAAAGTGGTCAGCAATTGATTTGCTAAAGACCGCAAATCTATTATCTTTTGGACTTCTCTCTCGGTCTCAAGGCGCTGGTCATGAGCGTGGATCCCCGTGGCTTGCCACGTGATTTCTCAATTTTTAGCATCAAGGGGTTGATTCTCTCCCCCTAAAGTCGGGAAAAGATCCTCGTCAAAAATGCAATCAGCAAAACGAGCCGTGTGATACCACTGTCATGGGGTCCAGATACCTGATTATGGACACAGCCTCATAACCAACGATATCCCCGACTTACGGAGCGGGCCCATCACCGATCACTGAGGGGTGGTATCGGTACATATACCGCAACCGAACCTATGAAGGTGGGAAATTTTCGGTGCCGAATTTCATGCGCAAGTTGAACAGGAGAGTGGATGTTGTAGGCCGACGGTCGAAAGTTGATGAGATTAGCCGCGTGTAACACCGCGTGGCCCCAACATGTAGTTGGTAAATTACAACCCCGAAGGAGCGGTCGGGCAATGAATTTAATTCTTTTAATCAATGCCTCGGCAAGTCCATTTTGTGTATAAACATGTGGTACCGAAAGTGCTCAACTTTGATTCCCATTGCCATGCAATAATCATCGAACGCTTTGAAGTAAATTCTCGGCGTTGTCCATTCGAATAGACTTTATACGATAATCCGGAAATTATTCCTCATTTGTATAATCTGTGAGATCAATTTTGCAAAGGCATGGTTCCGTGTTAACAAGGCAAACATTGGACCATTTAGAGGAAGCATCAATGAGCACCATGAAGTATCAAACGGCCCCGTGAGGGGCTGAATTGGACCGCATATGTCCCCTTGGATACGCTCCAAGAACGCGGGATTTCATCCTCACCTTGAGGGGCGATGGCCTAATGACTAACTTCCCTTAGCGCATGCGGAGCACACGAAATCATCGGGATTCGGGAAGTTCTTCACGTTAACATTATGGCCATGCGAGTTGTTAATTATATTTCTCATCATCCTAAGTCCGGGTGGCCTAACCTATCGTGCTGAGGCGTAAGAGTTCAGAGCTTTCTAAAGACGGTCTTGAGGGTAGTGTACACGGGCGGTGCTACTATCTTAGTGTAGTATAGCCCTGTGTCAAACGAAGGAAGCCTTTCGATAACATGTTTACCACCGGCATCCCGCTTTGTGATGAGTAGGCACTCCTTGCCGTGTTCATCATCGGTCTCAAAGATGGAAACCATTAGTGCGGATGTCTCTAAAGCTCAAAAGAGTACGAGTCGACTCCGGGTACAACAACGCATCATTAATGATCAAAGTTGTTCCCATGGGGAGTATAATAGTGGCTCGTCCGAGCCAACTATGTGAGAACCGCAGCCGGCGATTGTCATAATACTTCCGGAGATTTTTAATGGACTCAAAGTACTTAGTTTCTCGTAAAATGGTATGAGTGGTGGCGCTATCGGCAAGGCACGTTTCCTCCATTCGGGCGCCACACGCGTTCTAAAATATGATATCTAATTAATGTAATGAGGAAGAAAATACATTAAAAATAAATGCACACATCTCAGAACATAACATGCTATGATGTATGAATAATGGAATAAATGAATAAATGTCATCCAATCGCCAAAGTAAAGAATAAGTTTATGCTCTCATAGAGCTTACAACCAAATCGAATTTATTCAATTTTATTGTATCAAATCACGGAATCATGACAACCAAAGAGGTATGCTAAGTGGACTCGGTGAAGAAGCCATTCACTTCAGCCATAATCTCCATACTAGTGAGCTGATCCTCCTTAGAAATCATCTTGGAGGCAGCATCAATGTCTAGTGGCGGCGCCACGCCGAGGCGACTCATGTGGTCAACCTCCATGGCGACATGGGCGTCGGTAGAGACCGCCAAGGCTGCCGCGATGGGCACCACGGGGTCGCCTATGGGCGCAACAGGGGAGAAGCGATCATCACGGTGCCGCCTTGGGCGCCGGTGGTGCTCCTCCCGAACCAAGGCGAGGTGCGCCTCACGCGCTTCCGAGCCTTGTATGCTTCAACGACCTCCGGTGGTGCGCGACCTTTGGCGGGAGAAATGCTCCACCGAGCCACAACGGAAGCAGTCCCGAGGTCATTGTCCTCCCTTGCCCGGCTTGTTCAGCTTAGCCGGGGCAGGAGGGGGAAGGCCCATCTTCTTGCCCTTGCGGCCCCTCTTCTTCTGTTTTGGCTTTCGGACTTTTTGTGCGTTCACCTCCTGGCGAGAACTCCCCCAAGTGGTTGCGCCGACAAAGTTCTTTTGAGAACCTCATCCCGCGCCTCCGCCACCGGAGGACGCCAATCAACTCTGAATACCTCGTGTAGTTCCCGGCGGTAGTTCCGTGAGGACTGGACCGCCGGGGTGGAAAGTGGATAGGGTTTTCAATCTTCCGGGAGTCGGTAATCTCGGTACCACACAATCAAGAGTCGTACAAATCCGTGCAGAGCCGAATTGTACTCCCCAACCGCCTTGAAGTCCGCAAACCTCGACGGATCCACTCGCCTCAAGACGTGGCTTCACAAAGGTACTTCAGCCGCTCAAACCGGCCGCTAAGAGCGGTCCAAAGGCCGTAAGCACTGCGCCACCATATACTCATCTTTCGAGTAGGTGACAGGTGATGACGGAGAAAGTGCAGAGCCTGCGCATTCTCGATTTCGAACTTGGGATCGATGGCGGCACTGGGCCCCCTTACCGATCGCCTCGGGAGGATTTGCCACGGAGAAAATCTCGCGGTCGAGGACCATGACAGTAGTTCAGCCCTGTCTGGGCCAACTCAAAGAAACTCCTTGTGGACAATTCCGGCCATCTGCGATTTATGCAAAAATCATGAGATTACAGCAGGTAATCTTTTGCACAAAGCGATGTTGATAAACTTATTCAATAAAAAGACGTTCCAATATTTAAAAACATGCTATTATATGACTTACTAAGTGATTAAGAGTGCTAAACAATTAATCTACAGCAGTAAAAACATACAATAATATCATGTTACAAAAGATAGCATGTTAAGCGCATCTCGTATGTGAAAACTAGCCCAAAAATTGAATTCCCGAGGCATTTTAAGCCCAAATACGCATTTTCAAATGAAAACAGACAGTTCGAGGGCTTCTACGCGAAATATTACTGCAGGAATAAAATTCGCGAAAAACAGGAAACTACGGGGCTAAACGCCAATATCTCCGCTGCCGCCAGCGCCACTTTTTTTATAGGCGCCACGGCCGCTGCCCAAGAGCTAAGGCTGCCGCCCATCCGCCTTCACTCGGGCGCCGCTAGGTTTTCCTAGCGAATCGAGTGGGCAGAGCGGCGGCGGCGTTACGCCATTCGGCAATGACGACGGCGGCGCCACGAGGCGCTGCGATGATGGCGCCACAAAGACCGATTCACCCGCCCCGATATTATGCGGCGTAACGCCATACCGAGGCGACGCCACAGACGGCAACGGCGAGGTTCGCCACGCGACGACGGGCGGCTGTGGCACGACGCTGGGCGCGGGCGCTGCCAGCCTGCGGTGCACGCGGGCGCCGCCGCCGCCAATGGGCGGGCGGCAAAGACATCGCAGGGCGGCCGCCATCGGGCTCGGGCGACGAAGTCGGCTAGCGGACGGGCGCGGCGGCGGCGCAGAGACGCGACGATGGCGCGGCGACCAGCAGGTCGTGGCCAGCGGCGTCATCCGGACGCCGCCTGCGCGATCTTCGCCGCGTTCATCCGAAAAACGACGGCGCATGGCACATCCGGTGTCACAGCGGCGGTACCGCGATCATCCGGATCGCGATTCGTACTAACTCCCTATAGTGCGCCAACAAGTTCCTCTTAGTCCAAAAACATCGACATTGGTCGGCGACGTGTTCGTCCGCTTTCGGTTCTTGGGAGGAAAATCCGCACCATAGGTACATCAAATCCGAAAAATAATCTAACCGCAAAACGGAATCATAGTAACGAAGGAATCCATTTTTGCAAATAGCGGGATCGGATCTTATACCTCCGGGATCGACGAAAGCTCGCGTGATGCGTGCTTGACGCAGCTTGACGGAGAGTTGATGGAGCGAAGCGTCCGATAACGTGTTCCGCAACTCCGCCGGCCAGTCCGGGTCCAAGGTTGCGGAGCGAGCGAAGGCCGAGACGGCGAAGTCGAAGTAGTCGACACGCGAAAGTAAATGACATACGTAGAGATATGAGGAGACCACCTTTTATTAATCAATGATCGTATGCTATACAATGATGAGCTCCTCGCCGCTTTATATAGTGACCAGGAGCGTCGAGGATAAAGACTCACTTAACGTAAAGTGGGGGAAACGGAAGGGGCTACCCCGTGATATACGCACGAGGCCGTCGCCACCTACGAAGACTCGGTTTCCCAACAATTTCCATTGCGCGTCGCCGTCTTCCGGATTTTCCTCCATCGGCGCCTGTTGTGCACATCTAGCGCGCCCGAGATTGTCGGCCCATCGGGCGCCACACATCGAGATATGCGGGGTACGACAACTCCAAGGCTCCATCCGGCGGGCCGAGAGAGTACACCGCGTTGTAGGTCTTCAGCGACCTTGCCGTGCCCATCCACTACCTTGGCCAGATGCAGGTCTTCAGGGGCGGCGTACGACTGCAGCGAGATCATAGCTCGTAGACCGTGCCTGTTCAAGCCGAACAGGTCAAAGCATTGGTCGTCTTGAGTGTTGTCTTCAGTCCTTGGAGCACGGGGAGAAATCCATGGACGGCTTGAGGGCTCGATTTGGGGACGAGCCATACATCTGTCCCATCCAGGTAAATAGATACTACCATGTGAAATTCTTGATACAAGAAAAGTTTCGTAGATTTTAACTTTTCTGACTCTTGGCCGGATTAAATTGGTGGGTGATAGATAGTGTCTGCCTGTTCTTGCCAAGTGAAGTTACTTTCAGTTTGAGGAAAGTAATAAACAAAATATAGAACATAGAGTCATAGACAAAAAATACGCTATATAATTAAGTCTTAGGACATTGGTGTGGTTAATTTTGTTGTATTATTAACTAGGACCGCAACAAAGTATAACAGAAAAACAATGCTAATGTTGTGAGCTTAGGGATCAAAGTGACGGTACCCGAAAACATTGATGGTCCATACTGTAGTTTTTTTAGGGGAATGTATATTTTGTTTGTGATATGATGAACTAGCGAAAACCTTAAAAGTTGCATCAAAGTTTATGTAGAGAAAAGTTTTTCAAAGTTCAAATTCTATTAGTTTGATGTTTATATTTAGGGGCCCCCGGATTCTAGTTTCGCCCTGGGCCCCAAAAACTCAGGACCGGCCCTGTGCCCCTTGCCCACAAGGCCGCCGCGGGCAAGGCCCTCGCCGCCAAGAAGGAGCATGAGCCCGAACACAACGACGGCCGGAGGAAGCAGCGACGAGCGCCGTTGGTGCTGCGGTGGTGGAGCCCGAGGAGACTGATGGTGGCGGAGCCCCACAGGGAGGAGGCAGAAGGCGCAAGCAGGTGGGGCAGCAAGGAGGAGGCGGAAGACAGGAGCCCCGCCGTAGGTTGGTGGCGCGCGAAGTGGAGCTCCGGCGGCGGCGCGACGCGGGGCTCCGGCGGCGGCGCGAAGTGGATCTAGGGGCCGCCTCGGCGTGCAGGGATGCCGGGTCTCGGCTGTGCGCGGGATCACGGGAATCCGGTAACGCGTGGTCGTGCGGGGGTCCGGTGGGCCAGGAGACGCGACAGGCTGGGGGGAGGTGGTGGCGGCGGGGGTGACGCTGGGGCCGGCCGCGGGAGGTGGTCGGGAGGATCGGGGGAGAGGTGGTGCGGGAGGGAGGGTGGGCCGCTCGGAGGGGTTAGATGGATGGACCGACCAGTTTTTTTCTTTTTTTAGCGTTTCTGCGATCTCAGAAACATGTGCGTCGCCCCTATATAGCGCTCACCGTGATCCAAATAACTATTCTGATCTCAGAATAGTGTTACTCTATATATATTGCTAATCTAAGAATGATCATGACACCCTCATGTCCGTATTTTATTTTATCAACACCTCTATCTAAGAATGATCATGACGTCCATTTTGCATCATGTTTTTATATCGATATTTATTGCATTATGGGCTGTTATTACACATTATCTCACAATACTTATGCCTTGTCTCTCTTATTTTACAAGGTTTACATGAAGAGGGAGAATGTCGGCAGCTGGAATTCTGGGCTGGAAAAGGAGCAAATATTAGGGCCTGTTCTGAAACCATCTAGCTTCTCCAAAACTTCCCATATCCAGCTTCTTGGGTCGCTTGCTTGTGGCTAACAAAAACGCTCGAGTCGCAGCAGCTTTCTCCCGCTTGGATGAGCTGGCAGCCACCGGGCGCTGGAAGGCTTCTTGGTTGGCACGCTATCGGTCAAGGAGCCCATCTCATGAACTGGCAGACAAAGGGCGGCTCGGCAAGCTTCACGGCGCTCTTGGCTCGGGAAGAAGAGAAGGAAGGGGAAGAAGAGAAGGGGCGCGGTCGTCTTGGTGTCTGCTCGACTCCGAGGTTCTCTCGGTGTCAATGGCGCCGAGGCTCCGAGCCATGGGGTCGCAGATTCCTTGTAGCAGCGCGACGGGCGGCAGAACGATGGGATCCGCGGAAATAGCCTTGGATGCCCGGATCAGATTCGGAGGCGAGGATCCGCCGTGACGGGGCAGCCGGGTGTGGCGGCGGTAACGGCGGGCGCGAGGGTTCGAGAGGAGTGACGAGGAGAGGGGAGATGTGACGAGCGGGTGCGTGCGGGATCGAGGGTGGAGCAGCTGATCGAAACGTTTTTTGGCCGGTGGCATTACGGCCGTAAATAACCCGAACTCCAGATTCACCAAAACGTGGAGCTGGGAATGTCTCTGAAAGATCGTGGATGTCGCCTAGAGGGGGGTGAATAGGCGCTTTAAAATAATTACGGTTGAGGCTTGAACAAATGCGGAATAAACCTAGCGGTTAATTTGTCAAGCACAAAACCTACAACAACTAGGCTCACCTATGTGCACCAACAACTTATGCTAAGCAAGATAAGCAACTATGTGATAGCAAGATATATGACAAGAACAATATGACTATCACAAAGTAAAGTGCATAAGTAAAGGGCTCGGGTAAGAGATAACCGAGGCACGCGGAGACGACGATGTATCCCGAAGTTCACACCCTTGCGGATGCTAGTCTCCGCTTGGAGCGGTGTGGAGGCACAATGCTCCCAAGAAGCCACTAGGGCCACCAGAATCTCCTCACGCCAAGACAATGCAAGATGCCGTGATTCCACTAAGGGACCCTTGAGGCGGTCACCGAACCTGCATAAATGGCAACCCTTGGGGCGGTCGTGAACTCCAGACACTTTGGCAACCCTTGGGGCGGTCACCGGTACCAGATCAAATTGCTCGGGCGACCTCCACAACCTAATTGGAGACCTCGACGCTGTCTTGAGCTTTACACCACAATGATTGAGCTCCTAACACCACTAACTGCCTAGGGCGCCCAAGCACCCAAGAGGAACAAGCTCAAGGGCACCAAGCACCCAAGAGTAATAAGCTTCTCAACTTGTAACTTCCACGTATCACCGTGGAGAACTCAAACCGATGCACCAAATGCAATGGCAAGGGCACACGGAGTGCCCAAGTCCTTCTCTCCCAAATCCCACCAAAGCAACTAATGCTAGGGAGGAAAATGAGAGGAAGAACGAAAGAAGAACACGAAGAACTCCAAGATCTAGATCCAAGGGGTTCCTCACTTAGAGGAGAAAGTGATTGGTGGAAACGTGGATCTAGATCTCCTCTCTTTTCCTTCAAAACTAGCAAGAATCCATGGAGGGATTGAGAGTTAGCAAGCTCGAAAAAGGTCAACAATGGGGGAAGAACACGAGCTCAAAGGATAAGGTTGAATGGGGAAGAAGACCCCTTTTATAGGAGCTCCCGAATCCAACCGTTATGTTCACAACCAAGACAGAGCGGTACTACCGCTCAAGGAGCGGTACTACCGCTTAGGGCGGTAGAACCCCTTCAAACACAACAGCGAGGAGGCAAAAGGCCAAAGAACCTTCGAGCGGTACTACCGCTCGTCCTCACGGTACTACCGCTCGACCTCACGGTACTACCGCAAGTGGTAGCGGTACTACTGCTTGCGAGCGGTACTAAAAAAATACTTATGTGCCTACTTCCGCTGAGCAAAACACGAGATTTTGGTCCGGAGCGGTACTACCGCTTAGGAGCCGCGGTAGTACTGCTCTGGGGCGGTACTACCGCTCAGGAGCCGCGGTAGTAAAAAATTACATCCGCTCTAGTCGCGGTAGTACCGCTGCAGCCTTTACCAAAACAGCCACAACTTTTGCAAACGGACTCAACGAAACCAAGTTTGTTGGAAAGCTAACGACATGGGCTAACAAAATCTTGATAGAAATATCAAGAATAAGCAAATGAGAAAAGTCCCATAAGAAAATGGTGATAACCCTTCATCGGAAAAAGACCGGTAAAACCTCCAACACTGAAAACATCATAGAAGACGCATGTGAACTCCGTTTTCGATGAACTCAAGCTTGTCATCAAGATGACCATAAGCTCTAAGACTCACAAAGATAACCAAACAAGAACCAAGAAACATGATGCAAGGATGCAAGGGTTTGAGCTCTCTACTAACGATACGATCAAGCTACCAACTTGAGAGCCCCCCTTGATAGTACGACAAACGATCATATAACCCGGTCTCCCTACTACCACCATGAGACCGGTAAAATAGAAAACCTATCAAGGGCAAACCTTTGCCTTGCACATGGTCCACTTGAGCTAGATGATGACGATCTTGACTCCCTCAAGAAGGACCACCTTTCTTGATTGCGTTGGCTCGATGAAGACTAGATGATTGTTCCCCCATAGTCCACTATGGGTGAGCCACTCTTCGGTTCATCTTCACAAGTCCATTGACACCACAATGGATGGCAAGCTTCAAGCACTTGATCTCTTCGTGATGCTCCACTTGAACTTGCACACGGCAATCTTGATGACGATCACCACTTGATGTCATCCTTTCCATGGGTTGTATGATATCTTCCTCTTGACGCAAGCCCATGGACACGCACCTAACCCCACATAGACTCTCACATAGACCATGGGTTAGTACACAAAGTGCAATGGATAATGCTTACCATACCATGGGATCACTTGATCCCTCTCGGTACATCTTCTACGCTTTGTGAGTTGATCAACTTGATTCACTCTTGACTTAGTCTTGATCAACCTTGAATCTTTCCAACTCTATTCGTTTGGATGATGTCTTGAAGGTAAACATGAATGATCACACAATCTTCTTCTTCAAGACATGCTTGCAATAAGCTCAACACTCACATGACCAATCTTTGGATAATTCCTTAATAGCACCTTGGTCAACACATAAACTCCTTGAAACCAACACATGGACTTCAAGAAATGCCTATGGACAAATCCTTCAAATATAACTCAATGCAACCATTAGTCCATAGAGAATGTCATCAATTACCAAAACCACACATGGGGGCACCGCATGTCCTTTCAATCCCCCATTTTGGTAATTGATGACAATCACTTTCAAGAGAGTTTATATAAGGAATTATGCATCACCATGCAATGCAACAACCAATAATGCATGCGTATGAGATGCAAATGCTTAGGAACAAAACCGAAGCAAGGAGAAAACTCAAGACTTCTCCATAAAACTCTCTCAAACTTCTCCCCCATTGGCATCGATTCCCAAAATGGGCGAAAAGCTAAGAAGACCAATATAAAAGGTGTTCCTCCAAAAGTTGTGTATTTCTCAACAAGAGAGTGGAATGCCATACACATATCCAAAGGTAATACTTGGAGGAAGACCAACTATATTGAGGCACCAAGATTGCAAAAGAATGATATGCCACAAAGACATAACAAAGAGAGAAACAAGCAATCAAGCAATCAAAAGATACCAATTGAAGCAAGCTATCAAAAGATATCAACTGAACCACTAGACCAAAGATCCTACGAGCCACATGAAAAAGATATTATGATATGAGCAGAGGATTGTTCTAAAGAAACTAGAGAAGCTCCCCATGATTTGTGCACATCAAAAAAATTTGTATTTGGATACAAAGTGCACAAAATAGGATCATAGCTCCCCCAAAGTCAACAGAAACTAACAACCAGTGCAAGAGAGCATATAGGAAACTAAGGCTAGCGCTTGCAACAAGCACATGGTTGAGCAACATTGTAAAATAGGCAACTTAAGAATAGGCTCAACCAAAATGATGTGTGTGAGTCATGGCAAAGCACATGAGAAGACTAATATACGGATGAGCATAAGCATCAACATAGTCTCGAATGAATGAGATACACGGTGCAAAGCCTTTCATTCTCACACACAACTAGCAAATGGGTTCACAAGCTTACTAATAAGAAAATAGAGAACCCATGCTTGTGACAACCCGTGGTGAAGATAGGCGATGAGAGGCTCATCAAGACAAGGGGTACCAATTAAGATGGCAAAAGCCTCGTAAAGATGAGCAAGAGGAAAATAATCTTCACCACACAAGAGTGCGCCAAGATGCAACGATAGAGGACACGACTCAAGGCAAAAGCTTTCACGGAGCCACCAAAGAATTAACATAAGAAAGACAAGGTGGACGTGAAAGAAAGGATATCAACTAGAGATGTAATTTCTCTCAAGTGTATAAGGTTCTAGGTAGACAAAATCATGATGATATATATCTACAAAGAGGGATGTACACCCGAAATAGTTACAACATGAAGGAACAAGATATCCACAAGGAAGTCATAAATATACCAATAAGATATTTGCTTGAAAGCATAGCACTTGGCTAGATATGGTCTTATTGTATATAAATGAATTCCTACCCATGAACATCAAAGACATCACAACTAGAAACATGAGATCATCGTTGAGATGCTTTGAGAAAGGAAACAAGTATCACAAGAAAGAGTGAAATACATGCCATGATACAACCTACACAAGGTTGATGCAAGTAATGTGTACATGTAGTAGATGATGATACTTATTACCGAGATACCATTGGAAGGATGTAGTAGATACCAATTGAAGGTAGATAGTAGTTCATTGATCATCCTAGCTTGACTCCAATATGAACATGGTGACAACACCTTCCTTGTGAGTGAGCCGAGCATCCAATGCATCTCCAAATGTTCCTATAAGAACAACACAAACTAAACGGTACCCAAACTCATCGGGACCAAATAGTTAGAAACACCAATACATAGGACAAACTCCACATAAATATGTGCATATAGATATGAAAATGAATATCATGCACATCTCATCCAAATTGAGACTAGGTGGAGTTTCTCCCATATATTGAGTCAAAGAAAGAAAGCATGACAAATAAAATACATGAAGAAAACATGCATGCTCAAGACTTCAAAACCCAAAACCAAAAGACAAAGAAATGCCAAGTGAAAAGGATACCAAATGAATAAAACATCACTTGGAGGATATCCATAAAAGATACATCAAGGAATGAGATATCCATTGATACACTCAAAATAAAAGATATCAAACTCCCAAAAGAGAGGATGGTTCCAAACAAACCAAGCTCTCTACAAAGTTTCATGATAGCACAAAGTACCAAAACGAAAACGGCTTGCCTTCCACCAACACACACTTGATAAGGATCGCAAGAAGAGTGTTCTATAGAGAATAGGATAGCTCCCCAAGACTAGTGCATTATAGAGAATTTGCATTTGAATACAAAATGCACAATTGGGATCACCACTTTCACTATATCTAGAAAACACTAGACAAGGACGAGAAAAAAACAAGATCCACAAGTGGTAGGGAAGACAACGGAGTTGACACAAACCTTGGCAAGAGAAAAGGAAAAATAAAAATAAAAGCCAATGTAAAGATGATCAATAAATTCTACCACAAAAGTGAGTACCAATTGTCAAAAGACAAGAAGTAAATGGAAATAATTCCCGTGGTAGATAGCAAGTATATCCGACATCATCTTCACACCAAACACAAGCAAATTGCAACTTGTAGAGCTAGCATGCCACCTAGGAACAAGATAATTTACAATATCAATTCTAGGTGACAATATCTCAAATGTACACATTTTCTAGGCTAGTAATACACACATAGCATATTACTCCCCCATAATGTGAAACCAATTAAAGATAGACAAGAGGCAATTAAAAGGATCCAACAAGAGATAATTAATGGAAAACTTAGAATTTGAATTTCTCATGAGAGATATACCACTTAGAGACTAGATAATCTTGAAATATCAATACTAGATGGTATTACTCATGTACACACATTTATAGGATTGTGAGGTGCACAAAGCACATCACTCCCCCATAATGTGATATTCCATTAATCTCTCACAAGAGCCAACTAAGAAATAAACAAGATGCAAAAAGGCTCAACACACAACTCACATGTACATGATGTGCAAACCAACATGCACATACTTGATTTCTCAAGATAAGCAATTTGGAAGCACGACATATACAAGCACATGCAAGATACAAAACCACAACATGCTAAGGGACAAGTAACTTTTAATGTAAGCAATTTAAGCATGAGTTATCGCAAGGAGGAACATTGGATATATGATAGAAAGATAATCCGAATGACTTGGCTTGACACAATATGAATGATGAGGACCCTTAAATCTTCATAATGTAGCCAAGTCTCCAATGACCTCCAACAACACCTATTGATCAAGTTTGAGCTAGTTGGTCCCCAACCAAGTTGGGTCCTAAGAGGTTAGTCACAATAGGCTTGGCCACCCAAATGGTTCTTTTCTTGACACCACTTTGAGTACCAACAAACTTGGCAAACACATTGCCTAGCTTATCCTTCCCAAGAGAATAGACATCATCAATAATAATTGGGTTGGATAAGTTACCACTAGTGCATGAAGAAGCGACGTGGCCTTTCTCACGACATAAGTAGCAACGTCTACTCTTCACTTTCTTCTCACTTGATTTCTCAACAAGAGAAGCATTAACTTGAGTCTTCTTGGGAAGTGGCCTTTCTTCAACTTGAGGTTGAGCATGAGATTGAACTTGTGCCCTCTTCCCTTGTTGCTTGACACTAATGGCCTTCTTCTTCAATGGGCAAGATCTAACATGATGCCCTTCTACTTTGCACTTGAAGCAAACAATCTTGGCCGATTTCTTGACTTGTTCTTGTCCCTTCTTTTTGTTCATCTTGGACTTCTTCTTCTTATTGGAGTTGAATCCAAGTCCACCTTTGTCATTGGGGGATTTTTGCACACTCAAGATATTGTTGAATGTGGATTTCCTTCATGACTCTTTTCCAAGTCTTTCTTCAAAGAAGTGACTTGGGCCTTGAGCTCTTTGATTTCCTCTACATGGTTAGTCTCAATACAAGTACTAGAGGAAGTATAAGCTTCATTGTTAGAGCAACAAGGCAAGGAAAGCAATTCATCACAAGATGTACCAACATTGTGAGTAGATGAATTACAAGGACTAGCACATATCAATATAGCATTTTGACTAGAAGTAGTGCTAGTATCCACATGAGGCTCACTAGATGTTACCTTAGCAAGCATGGCCTCATGAGCTATCTTTAGCACATTATGGGATACTAGAAGATCATCATGAGAGCTTGTGAGCCTTACATGATTTTCTTCCAACATCCCATAATTGCTAGATAACAAATCAAGTTGAGCCCTTAGCTCAACATTCTCCTTCAATATGGATGCTTCACAAGAGATAGAGTTAGTAGCACAAGCATCATCATTAGCAACAAGAGGAGAAGACAACTTGGCAAGCTCTTTTGAATATGAAGCTTTAAGTTGAGCATGAGACTCGGTGAGTTTGATGAGCTCACTCTTAATGACCCTTGAGCCATTTTCGAGGTGCTCAAAGTCCTCAAGGAGTTTAGCATGCACAACTTCAAGCTCCTCATTTTTAGTTTCAAAATCATTGGCCACGTCAAGAGCTCTATCACGAGATTCCCTCACTCTAGATAATTCTAGAGAAAAAGTCTCCTCGAGAGATTCCTTGGTGGTTTGTTCAAGTTCAAGAGCTTGAGAGAGGTCCGCAATCTCATTAGCGTAATCACGCTCATGACCTTCCATTTGATCAATGGTGACCTCATGCTCCTCAAGACGAGATTCCAACTCATTAATATATTTCTTGCCCTCAATAGCAATAGACATGATTTCCATGAAGTTGAAGCGAGCAATTTTATTCTTAAGAAGAGCTTTAAAAATCATTTCCCCTTAATTTTTAAGGAGGCAACATCATCACTCTCTTCATCATAATCAACATCATCATCACTCTTGCCATCATCAATATCATCACAAGATATATTGGGATTCAAAGTGGGAGATACCTTTGAAGCCTTGGCCATAAGGAAAATGCAGTAGATGATGATATAGGATCCCTTGAAGCACCATTCAAGACCACATCTTGTTCCATGGAGTGTTGGGTTTCATCTACATTGTTAGCACAACAACTCGAGGAAATACATGCATTTTATCATGGCAACAAGATATAGCAAGCATATCATCATGAGATTTAGTCAAGCAATTTCTACATGATATGCAAGGACTATCAACACAAGCAAGTGAAACATTTGGAGTGCTCAAGTGCTAAGGCCCAAAGACGGAGCATTGCAATAATATAGTGATGAAGAATCATCCACAAAAGCACACTATCATCATTGCAATGACCGACACTACTCACCATATCATTACCTTGTGGCAAACCACATGTAGGTGAAGTAGAAGAAGTTGAGAAGACTATACGGCCGGAGGTGGAGGGAGAACAATCATCCCTACAAATCTTGGACACGCCATATTTATCTTGAAGATTTGTCCACAACTCATGAGCATCCCGAACGGCATGAGTTGAAATATAACTACATTGCTCAAAACATCGAAAAGCACATTAGAAGCTTGAGCATTGAGATAAGAGTTTTCTCATCCTCTAAAGATAATCTTTGGGGATCCATTGGAGGAGAAAAACCATATCTACAATTCGCTCTAAATTTGGGTCCATGACCCTAAAGAGATTAAGCATGCGAATTACCCAAACATCAAAATTTGTGCCATCGAAACTAAGAGTGTCAGAGAATCCTAATCCCCTAGTCGACATCTTTAATCTCTAGGCGGTTAAGCCTAACAAAGAGAGACGAGGCTCGATACCAATTGAAAGATCGTGGATGTCGCCTAGAGGGGGGTGAATAGGCGCTTTAAAATAATTACGGTTGAGGCTTGAACAAATGCGGAATAAACCTAGCGGTTAATTTGTCAAGCACAAAACCTACAACAACTAGGCTCACCTATGTGCACCAACAACTTATGCTAAGAAAGATAAGCAACTACGTGATAGCAAGATATATGACAAGAACAATATGGCTATCACAAAGTAAAGTGCATAAGTAAAGGGCTCGGGTAAGAGATAACCGAGGCACGCGGAGACGATTTATGTATCCCGGTTCACACCCTTGCGGATGCTAGTCTCCGCTTGGAGCGGTGTGGAGGCACAATGCTCCCCAAGAAGCCACTAGGGCCACCGTAATCTCCTCACGCCCTCGACAATGCAAGATGCCGTGGATTCCACTAAGGGACCCTTGAGGCGGTCACCGAACCTGCATAAATGGCAACCCTTGGGGCGGTCACGAACCCAGACACTTTGGCAACCCTTGGGGCGGTCACGGTGCAGATCAAATTGCTCGGGCGACCTCCACAACCTAATTGGAGACTCGACGCTGTCTGAGCTTTACACCACAATGATTGAGCTCTAACACCACCAACTGCCTAGGGCGCCCAAGCACCCAAGAGGAACAAGCTCAAGGGCACCAAGCACCCAAGAGTAATAAGCTTCTCAACTTGTAACTTCCACGTATCACCGTGGAGAACTCAAACCGATGCACCAAATGCAATGGCAAGGGCACACGGAGTGCCCAAGTCCTTCTCTCCCAAATCCCACCAAAGCAACTAATGCTAGGGAGGAAAATGAGAGGAAGAACGAAAGAAGAACACGAAGAACTCCAAGATCTAGATCCAAGGGGTTCCCCTCACTTAGAGGAGAAAGTGATTGGTGGAAACGTGGATCTAGGTCTCCTCTCTCTTTTCCTTCAAAAACTAGCAAGAATCCATGGAGGGATTGAGAGTTAGCAAGCTCAAAGAAGGTCAACAATGGGGGAAGAACACGAGCTCAAAGGATAAGGTTGAATGGGGAAGAAGACCCCCGTTTATAGGAGCTCCTAATCCAACCGTTATGGTCACAGCCCGCACAGAGCGGTACTACCGCTCCAAGGAGCGGTACTACCGCTCCAAGGAGCGGTAGAACCCCTTCGAAACACAACAGCGAGGAGGCAAAAGGCCAAAAGAACCTTCGGAGCGGTAGTACCGCTCGTCCTCACGGTACTACCGCTCGACCACGGTACTACCGCAAGTGGTAGCGGTACTACTGCTATGCAGCGGTACTAAAAAATACTTCGTGCCTACTTCCGCTGAGCAAAACACGAGATTTTGGTCCGGAGCGGTACTACCGCTTAGGAGCCGTGGTAGTACTGCCTGGGCGGTACTACCGCTCAGAGCCATGTAGTACTGCTCGAGCGGTAGTAAAAATTACATCCGCTCTAGTCGCGGTAGTACCGCCGCAGCCTTTACCAAAACATCCACAACTTTTGCAAACGGACTCCGAATTCAACGAAACCAAGTTTGTTGGAAAGCTAACGACATGGGCTAACACAATCTTGATAGAAATATCAAGAATAAGCAAATGAGAAAAGTCCCAAAGGAAAATGGTGAGAACCCTTCCTCGGAAAAGACCGTAAAACCTCCAACACCGAAAACATCATAGAAGACGCATGTGAACTCCGTTTCGATGAACTCAAGCTTGTCATCAAGATGACCATAAGCTCTAAGACTCACAAAGAGAACCAAACAAGAACCAAGAAACATGATGCAAGGATGCAAGGGTTTGAGCTCTCTACTAACGATACGATCAAGCTACCAACTTGAGAGCCCCCTTTGATAGTACGACAAACGATCATATAACCCGGTCTCCCTACTACCACCATGAGACCGTAAAATAGAAAACCTATCAAGGGCAAACCTTTGCCTTGCACATGGTCCACTTGAGCTAGATGATGACGATCTTGACTCCTCAAGATGGACCACCTTTCTTGATTGCGTTGGCTCGATGAAGACTAGATGATTGCTCCCCATAGTCCACTATGGGTGAGCCACTCTTGACTCATCTTCACAAGTCCATTGACACCACAATGGATGGCAAGCTTCAAGCACTTGATCTCTTCGTGATGCTCCACTTGAACTTGCACACGGCAATCTTGATGACGATCACCACTTGATGTCATCCTTTCCATGGGTTGTATGATATCTTCCTCTTGACGCAAGCCCGTGGACACGTACCGAACCCCACATAGACTCTCACATAGACCATGGGTTAGTACACAAAGTGCAATGGATAATGCTTACCATACCATGGGATCACTTGATCCCTCTCGGTACATCTTCTACGCTTTGTGAGTTGATCAACTTGATTCACTCTTGACTTAGTCTTGATCAACCTTGAATCTTTCCAACTCTATTCATTTGGATGATGTCTTGAAGGTAAACATGAATGATCACACAATCTTCTTCTTCAAGACATGCTTGCAATAAGCTCAACACTCACATGACCAATCTTTGGATAATTCCTTAATAGCACCTTGGTCAACACATAAACTCCTTGAAACCAACACATGGACTTCAAGAAATGCCTATGGACAAATCCTTCAAATATAACTCAATGCAACCATTAGTCCATAGAGAATGTCATCAATTACCAAAACCACACATGGGGGCACCGCATGTCCTTTCAGTCTCGCTTCAGAAAAATGAACTACAGCCCACGATAGCTTCTTGGATTTCAGCTTCACGGAGCTACGGCGTTCGGGCTCGCTTCAGGCTGGGAATTAGAGAAGTTTGGAGTTGGAGGACTTCAGAACAGGCCCTTAGAGACCTATTCTGCACAACTCCAAAAGTCCTGAAACTTCACGGAGGCACTTTTTGGAATTAATAAAAAATATTGGCGAACGAATCAACCGAAGGGGGCCCACACCCTAGCCACGAGGGTGGGGGCGCGCCCTACCCCCCTGCGCGCGCCCCCTTGCCTCGTGGGCCACCTGGAAGCCCCCCGATGCCCATCTTCTAGTATAAGGTGTCTTTTGCCCTGGAAAAAATCAGAAGGAAGCTTTCGGGACGAAGCGCCGCCATCTCGAGGCGGAACCTTGGCGGAACCAATCTAGGGCTCCTGCGGAGCTGTTCTGCCGGGGAAACATCCCTCCGGGAGGGGGAAATCGTCACCATCGATCCTCTCATCAGGAGGGGGTCAATCTCCATCAACATCTTCACCAGCACCATCTCCTCTCAAACTCTAGTTCATCTCTTGTATCTGATCTTTGTCTCAAAACCTCATATTGTTACCTGTGGGTTGCTAGTAGTGTTGATTACTCCTTGTAGTTGATGCAAGTTGGTTTATTCGGTGGAAGATTATATTTTCAGATCCTTTATGCACATTAATACCCCTCTGATTATGAACATAAATATGATTTGTGAGTAGTTACGTTTGTTCCTGAGGACATGGGAGAAGTCTTGTTATAAGTAGTCATGTGAATTTGGTATTCGTTCGATATTTTGATGAGATGTATGTTGTCTTTCCTCTAGTGGTGTTATGTGAACGTCGACTACATGAAACTTCACCATTGTTTGGGCCTAGGGGAAGGAATTGGGGAGTAATAAGTAGATGATGGGTTGCTAGAGTGACAGAAGCTTAAACCCTAGTTTATGCGTTGCTTCGTAAGGGGCTGATTTGGATCCATATGTTTCATGCTATGGTTAGGTTTACCTTAATTCTTATTTTGTAGTTGCGGATGCTTGCGAGGGTGGTTAATCATAAGTGGGATGCTTGTCCAAGGAAGGGCAGTACCCAAGCACCGGTCCACCCACATATCAAATTATCAAAGTAACAAACGTGAATCATATGAGCATGATGAAAACTAGCTTGACGATAATTCCAATGTGTCCTCAGGAGCATTTTCCTTTATATAAGAGGTTGTCCAGGCTTGTCCTTTGCTACAAAAAGGATTGGGCCACCTTGTTGCACCTTGTTTACTTTTGTTACTTGTTACCCGTAACGAATTACCTTATCACAAAACTATCTGTTACCGATAATTTCAGTGCTTGCAGAGAATACCTTACTAAAAACTGCTTATCATTTCCTTCTGCTTCTCGTTGGGTTCAACACTCTTACTTATCGAACGGACTATGGTAGATGCCCTATACTTGTGGATGATGAAGGCGCCGCCTACTTCCCTGAGGCCATCCCCAAGAAGAAGAAGAAGCTGCTCCGCCTAGAGCCTCAGGAGGATGGGGCGTTTGACGATCGCGCCTCAGGACCTGCGCCCACTAATGGGGCGCCTTCCCCTCTCCCATAGGAAGGCGCGCCCGGTGCCCCTCTCAAGTTGGGCTCGGGAGCTCTCCTCTGGAGGGCCTCTTACCTGGCCAGCGTCACAAGGGAGGCGCTCGGGCACCATGTGGAGGCGTGCTTCAACGCGCGCTTCCGCAGGAAGGGCGGAGGGCGCAAGGCGCCGGGCGCTCAGGAGTTCATCATCAAGGCAACCCAGAAGCTTCAGGAAGCAAGAGCCATGCGAGGCGAGCGTCGCCCCACACCCCCCCCCCCACGCGCAACTCTCCCCCCTAACAAGGGCGACGAGCTGCGCGTCTGCGTCAACATCCCAGGGCTCAATAAGGCCGCGTCTCAGGAGCTCTTTTGGTCGTCCCACGTTGTCTGGTGCGAGGGCCCGCATCACAGCTACGTTCGCATGCCTTCCGATTTGCTGAACAGGGCTGCCACGCACCAGCGCCACATGCGGGGCATCCTGGCGGCTCATGAGGCCAGGCACCAGGCGATCCTGTCGGAGATGATGATGGATCCTCGCGAGCCCCCGGGCCTCCAGAGCCTCGCGAGGTTCAGGACCTCGGCAACTCGTAAGGAACGAATTCTGCAGTGCGCGTCTTCAGCTACTCCAACATCTCTTCAGCAACGGTGTCAGGTTACACTTTTTGGTTTGTTCTGTTGGGGGTGCCCCTCGGGCTGCATTATCCCCAGGCCGCGTGGGTCCGTCCCTGCGGCATGTATCGTTCTTTGCATCTATCAGAACGGGCCTTGCTCTTTCATGAGTTGCTTTATGATTATCCCATGTCTGTCTGGTGCTTCATCGCCCCTCGCGGCCAGTTGGGGATATTACTGCTGGGCATAAACTGGCCAGGACAGGCCGGGTTAACTTCATCAGTAGTCAAGTATGCTTGAAGCCCGTGAGGATATTCTATAAGGGCCCAAGGCCCAGAACCGGTTTAAGGCTTGTAGCCGTGAACCGCATTAGTATGTAACTTGTGTTGTAAGTTAGAAATACTAGAGACCGAACCGGACACGCCTATGAGCCGGTCTCGGGACTTCAGAAACCGACGGGCGCCACCCATGTATATAAGGGGACGACCAAGCGGCGTTTAGGGACAACAGACAACAACTTCGAGACTTAGGCGAAGCTTGTTTGCTCCCTAGTCATCGAAACCCCATCAATTCCATCACAACTAGACGTAGGCTTTACCTTCATCGAAGGGGCGGACTAGTATAAACTCTCTTGCGTCCTTGTGTCCACTTTAACCCCTTCAAGCTAACCCATCGTGATGGCTCCACGACTAAGTCCTTTCATGAGGACATCTGCCGTGACAAAACCACGACAGTTGGCGCCCACCGTGGGGCTTTCATAAAAATGGTTTCAAGTTCTTGGAGGGCAACTTCGGAGGACTCAAGGGCTACGCTGTGGGCCGGATGACCAAGAGTCGAGCGGCAAGCTCTACATCGACGATTCATTTGGGGCCCCGAGGCCGGCTCGATTGAGTACGGGTAACGAGTCCCCTTTGGTGGCATACACGTCTTCATTGGCAAGATCGGTGAACCGGGCCCTGAGCCGGACATCTGCACCGACCTCGTCGAAACGGCTCAGCGTGCGAGATCTGCCCAGGTTAAACCGGCCATGAAGCGTGCCTTCGTGGGAGTCATCCACGGAGGAGAGTATGACGGTGGATCGGAATCTGGTAGCGAGACCATCGTTTATTCCGGCGACGAGTCCTCGACCGGAGAAACTGAATCATTGTATCAGCTACAAGACGGCCGGATTGGGGGCTGTTCCGATGGTGACAGTATTCCGGACCCGTCTGATCTGCCCAACCGGGTTGGGATATTCATGGCCGGTACACAGGCGGCGGTCCACTCTTCAACCGCAGCAGCAATGTTCTCCAAGTCAGCAGCGGCGGCCGGGGCAGGAGGCCCTGTGCTCCCGCCGGCTCAAGTCTTATCTGATCTGTTTGATGTGTTGGTTGTGCTTATGGCGGAGGCTAACCCGGCGGATCAGGACGACCACAACGCGGAAATTGCAAAAGTGAGGGAACAGATCACTCAGGCCAAAGCCGACCTAGCGGCTGAGAACAACAGAATGGCCGCAGAGCGGGCCGCTTTGGATGCGCAGGCCTATAGGCTTATGCTGGACCAGAACGCATCGCATGAAGTCTTGAAAAGGAAGCATCGGTCTCGCCTGCCGACGGTTTTCGATGCCAGAAACCTCGCAGGCTTGAGGCTCATCAGCTTACGCCGGTTCGTCCAACCACCTCGATCGAGCCAGGAGTCACTTCTAGTTCTTTGGGAGTGCCTTGTCTTGTCCCCGCTTTACGCAATGTGCGCTTGCCCAAGGATTTCAAGGGCCCGCAAGGTACCAAATTACACAGCCGATTTGTCTCCGGAAACATGGATAGAGAGCTATGAGATGGCCATGGAGATGCTTGATGTAGATGAAGCGGCATGTGCAAAGTATTTCACCATGATGCTTGAAGGGACAGCCTGTATTTGGCTAAAGAGCTTACCAGCTAATTCTATCAGTTCATGGGCCCAGTTGCGAGCCCGGTTTATCCAGAATTTCAAGGATACATGTAAGCAGCCCATGTCGATAGTGGACTTAGCGGCCTGTGTCCAGGAGGAAGGAGAGTCAACGACCCGCTGGGTGCACCGAGTCTCGGAAATTTTGCACTCATCGATCAGTATCAACGCCGACTCATGGGTTATAACTTTGGAAAGCAACTGCCAGTTTAAACCTCTGAAGTTGAAATTAGGACGGATGAAGCGCCATTGTAACGATATGGGGACCCTCATGACTGCGTTAGTGAAGTATGCTGATTCTGATAGTACCAAGGATCACGAGTCTGATGATGAAAAGACAGGGAAGGGAAAGAAGAACAGCAACTCCAAGGGGCAGCAACACAACACGGCAGGTCATGGTAACGGAGGCAAGCATAAAGCGGATGGCAGCATGGATTTTGTTGTTAATACTAGTGCGCAGTACAGGGGCCAGCGACGGAAGGGTAAACCGCCAAATCGCGGTGGAGCTCCAAACCCCAACCCGGACCGCCTGACCTATCTATTAAACCAGCCCTGTCCAAAGCACGGGACAAGGAGGCGCCAGCCACCCACCTTTGGAAGGATTGCTATATTATGCAGGAATTCAAAAATTCTAATGCTTTCCGGTATGATCACGGATCAGGTGGTGGCTCAGGATCTGGATTCCATGGGCCGGGTCATGGTGGAGGAAATGTCGGTTCGGGTTTCAATGGAGATCAGGGTGGACATAACAATCAAAACAATCAGAGTAGCCAGGGTGGTTACAACCAGCAGCAGCAGTCGGGTTATCAGAGCAATCCAAAACAGTTGAATAGTGGGCAATATCATGTATTCACCACTAGCTTGGATAAACGAGACCAGAAGCTTCACAAGCGAGCAGTGAATTCTGTTGAACCGGCCGTGCCTCGTTATTTATGCTGGTCAGAACAGCCAATCATATGGATCAGAGAGGATCACCCTCCCCGGGTTGACAATCCGGTCAGCTAGCATTGGTGGTGGCGCCTCAGGTGGGAGGTTATAAGTTCACTAAAGTGCTCATGGATGGAGGAAGCAGCATTAATATCTTGTACTATGAGACCTTCCGTCGTATGGGGCTAACAGACAAGAATCTTAAACCGTCCAATACGGTATTCCATGGTGTGGTACCTGGTAAGTCAGCATATCCCGCTGGCAAGATAGCTCGAGGTGGCCTTTGGAGATGATCATGATTCGTGTCAGAAACATTGGTTTTTTGAGGTGGTTAAGATCCGGAGCCCGTACCACGCTTTGTTTGGGCGGCCGGCTTATGCCAAGTTTATGGCACGGCCCTGTTATATTTATCTGTAGCTCAAAATGCTGGGTCACAAGGGGACCATAACCGTTCATGGAAGTCGCAAGATTGCATTGGAGTGTGAAGAAGGTGATGCGGCCTATGCAGAGTCGGTTTGTGCCACGGAAGAGTTGAAGTACTACAAGGATAATGTTGATCCGGCGGACATGACTCCGTTGAAGAAGCCAACCACGAGCATGATCCGGCTTTAAAGTTCAAATCGGCATTGAGACTAAGCTTGTTGACTTTGTACTGGCGATTCGTCCAAGCAGTTTAGTATCAGCACCAACTTGGATCTGAAATAGGAAAGCGCGCTCATCGAGTTCATCCGTGAGAACCGGGACATTTTTGCATGGAAGCCTTCTGACATGCCAGGTGTACCGAGGGAACTCGCTGAGCACACTCTTAATGTTGATCCTAAATACAAACCAGCGAAGCAGTTTCTCTGCCGGTTCAACGAAGAAAGGCGCAAAGCTATTGGAGAGGAGGTGGCCAGGCTCTTAGCGGCTGGCTTTATTGTTGAAGTGTTCCATCCTGAATGGCTGGCTAATCCGGTGCTGGTCCTTAAGAAGAACGGCACCTGGCACATGTGTGTGGATTACAGAGATCTTAATACGGCTTGTCCAGCAGATCCTTTTGCCCTCCCCCGCATCGATCAGATTATTGATGCTACGGCGGGTTGTGATCGTTTGAGTTTTCTGGATGCATATTCTGGTTATCATCAGATCAAGATGGCAGTTAAGGACCAGGAGAAGACGGCGTTCATAACTCCCTTTGGAGCCTTCTGCTATGTATCTATGCCCTTTGGGCTCAAGAGTGCTCAGGCAACTTATCAACAGTGTGTACAAAATTTCCTTCATAACCAGATCGGCCGTAATGTACATGCCTATGTGGATGATATTGTGGTTAAGTCAAGGGAAAAGGAGACTCTGGTTGATGATTTGAAGGAAACCTTTGATAACCTGCGGACATACAAGATGATGCTCAACCCAGCCAAGTGTGTTTTTGGTGTACCGGCAGGCAAGTTATTGGGTTTTCTGGTGTCCAACAGGGGAATTGAGGCTAATCCGGAGAAAATCACAGCTATCACCTCTCCGCTAAACCGAAATGTATCAATGATGTCCAGCGCTTGGCAGGCCGGATTGCCGTTGAGCGGTTTATCGGCCGCCTCGGTGAGAAGGCGATACCTTTGTATCGATGCTTTGAAAAAGCGGATCCCTTTGTCTGGAGTCCGGCTGCTGATAAAGCATTGGAGGACTTAAAGCGGCAGCTAGCCAATCCACCTGTTCTTGCTGCTCCGATTGACAAAGAACCGTTGCTACTATATGTGGCAGCTAATGCTCGTGCAGTCAGCGTAGCTATTGTGGTAGAGCGCAAGGAGGCGGGCAAGGAGTATCCGGTTCAGCGTCCGGTTTACTATATCAGCGAGGTGCTTATTGAGTCCAAGCAAAGATACCCGCATTGGCAAAAGCTGGTGTATGGAGTTTTCATGGCAAGCCGGAAGCTTAAGCAATACTTCGAGGACATCCCATCACGTTGGTCAGCTCTGCTCCTTTGGGAGATATAATTCAAAACAGGAGGCAATCGGCGGATTGCCAAGTGGGCTATAGAGCTTGGGCCGCACGGTTTGAAATACGTGCCTCGACGGCGATCAAGTCTCAAGCACTTGTGGATTTCAACAATGATTGGACGGAGCTACAAGCACCAAGAAAACCGGATCACACCTATTGGACTATTCATTTTGATGGGTCCAGTAATTGGAGGGCTCGGGTCGGAGTCGTATTAACTTCCCCATGAGGTGATAAGTTCTGTTACGTTCTCCGCTTAATGTTCCCTTGTACTAACAATGCAGCTGAGTATGAAGCTTTACTCCATGGTCTCCGGATGGCTAAGGAGATGAATCTCAACCGAGTCAAGTGCTTCGGTGACTCGGACCTGGTGGCCCAACAAGTGTCTGGTACTTGGGATTCTAAGGACCCGCTCATGGCAGCATACCGTCGTGAGGTGGATATCATTGCAGGCCACTTCAAGGGATATCAGGTGGATCATGTGGACAGATGGAAGAATGAAGCGGCGGACGCTTTAAGCCGGCTAGTTTCTCAGCGTAAACCGGTCCCGCCTAATGTCTTCTTAGATGTCCTGCATAACCCGTCAGTCAAGCTCCCTGGCGAAGAGGATTTGGCTATTCCTGATCCGGAGGCTCAGTTGGTGGCGGCTTTGCATGTCATTCCGGATTGGACGGTTCCTTATCTTGCGTACATGAACCGGGGCAAGTTACTAGAGGATGAGATGCTGGCCAGACAGATAATCCGGCGATCCAAGTCCATGACTATTGTCGATGGTGAGTTGCATCATTACAGTGTGTCAGGAGCGTTTCAACATTGTGTGTCGCCGGAGGAAGGTTGTGAGATGTTTCGTGAAATCCATGAAGGAGATTGTGGTCACCACGCCGGTTCAAAATCTCTGGTGGCTAAGGCATTTCGTCACGGTTTCTATTGGTTGACTGCTCATGCTGATGCGGAGGACCTGGTTAGGCGATGTGACGGCTCTCAAAAGTTCTCAAGACGTGCTCATGTGTCGGCTCAAGAATTGAGAATGATTCCAATTACTTGGCCGTTTGCAACTTGGGGACTGGATATGGTTGGGCCTTTCAAATGGTCCAAGGACAAGAAGACCCACCTTTTGGTGGCGGTTGACAAGTTTACCAAGTGGGTGGAAGCGGAGCCCGTCAGCAAGTGTGATGCAGCCACGGCGGTTCAATTCATTAAGAAGGTGATTTTCCGGTTTGGCTTTCCACACAAGATCATCGATGATAATGGTACCAATCTGTCTAAGGGTGCTATGAAGGAGTTACGTGAACGTGAGCACATCCGCTTGACGTTTCATCAGTGGCTCACCCACAGTCCAATGGCCAGGCAGAGAGGGCTAACCAAGAGATCTTACGAGGCATCAAACCCCGGCTTATGGTTCCTTTGCAGCGGACGCCGGGTTGTTGGGTTGAGGAGTTACCATCTATATTATGGAGCATCAATACTACGCCCAACAGATCGACAGGATACACACCGTTCTTCATGGTCTACAGAGCGGAGGCGGTTCTCCGCAGTGATATCCGTCATGATTCACCTCATGTAGCAGCTTATGTTGAAGCGGACAACGAGGTAGCACGGCAAGACGCTTTGGACCTGTTGGATGAGGAGCGTGACATTGCAGCTGCCCGTTCGGCGACCTACCAACAGGATCTTCGTCGCTATCACAGTCGCCGAGTTAGAACCAGAACCTTTCAAGAAGGAGATTTGGTGCTCCGGCTCATCCAAGACCAGACTGATATGCACAAGCTATCCCCACCTTGGGAGGGACCTTTCGTGGTCAGCATGAATCTGCACAACGGGTCGTACTATCTAATTGATATTCGAGAGCATAAAGACTCACGTACATCAGAGGAGGAGACCAACAGGCCGTGGAACATAGCTCATCTTCGACCCTACTATACTTGAGCCATAGGCTCTACTTATGTACATATTATGACAATGTATATATTATGATCAATACAATAAACCGGAGCCTTAGCTAAAGCGGGGTCTCTGTTATTTTTACATCATGAGTGGTTACACGGAGTTTTTGTCTTAAAGCGGTCTCCGGTTTACCCCTTGAGTTAGCTTTTTAACAAAGCTTTATATCATGTCACTTGGGAGCTTGGTCGAGTCCGAACCAATGCAACACCTTTTGATAGGCGAAAGCCACGAGATCACTTGGGGACTTGGTCGCGTCTGAACCAGTCACGCCTCTTGATCGGCCTAAGGCCACAGAATCACTTGGGGGCTTTGGTCGAACCCGAACCATCGCTACACCTCTTGATCGGCGTAACGCCACTGCATCATTTGGGGACCTGGCTGACATGAACAGTAGCTATGCCTATTGGGGGCTTTGGTCGTGTCCGACCATGGTAATGCCACTTGATCGGCTCAAACAGCCTCTTTCGCAAAACATTTTGTCTCTGTCTTTGCTTGACATTTGTTTGTCTTTTTGCATATTTCTCTTGTTGTGTTCTTAAAACGACAATTATTAAACCGATTCGACTGTCAGTTGACGGGACATGGTTTGTTTTTCATCTGGAGACACTTTTGCCCGGTTTGATTTTTGATAAACATCCTATTATGGAGTAACACCGGTGTTCATCTTAACCCGGAACGGTTTACCTGGTAAACCGACCCTATATAAATAGGAGCTATTTTCTCCTTCAGCGGAGCGGGTTTCTTACAACTCCGCTTCAAGATTGGCACAGCCAACTTCATTCCCTACGATGGCAGGTATCGTATATTCCCATATTTTATGATATGTTTATTCTAAAGTATTATCTTTAATTTCATATACATGGATATGATGACTCGCCTGGTGATGCAACCACAATGGCGTTTTAAGCTTTTTGCTGCAGACAACAGTTTAAGGTTGATGATTCAACAAAAACATAAATTGCAATAAATATGCACGAAGGCATATCAACACAAAGTGTGTCAACTAGTCTATTACAAGGCAACACAGTGCCCAAATAGGATAATTATTTTTGGCATAACGTAAAGAAGCAGTAATATACACCGGCCTCCGGTTTATGCTTGATCGCCAGCTTGGCCTGATGGTTGCGGGTCATCCTGCGCCGCTTCAACTTCTGATTCCCTACCCAGCGGCTGGAAATCAACAGTTGTCCAGTCGATTCCCATTAATGCTTGGAATACGGCTTCATCATTGATCAGCAACGACGGTTCAATATCAGGAGCGTAAGTATGCTTACGGATTGGCGGTATAAGGTTCTCCGCTTCAGGAATTGGTGCAGGCACTCGTTTATTTTCTCCATCATATTGGGCTTGATAGTGAGACAGATTTGCCTCTTCAACCAATTGGCAAGCCAAAGGGCGCACTTCCCGGTTTATCGTTCGGAGATCCTCTTCGCTGAATTATGTCCCGTCTTCCTTCAAGCTTGGGAAGCCCTGGGCCGCTTCAACAGGATCAAAATCCGGCACCCACGCTTTGGCCCGAATTAAAGCGTTTATGGCACCGGTTCTAGCAGCAGATTTCTTTAATTATTCAAACCGGGCAGGAAGCATTAACAACCTTTTAAGGGTATCCTGGATCAAGGTTGGTGCCGGATTGTTATGAGAAGCGGTGCTGATGATCCACAAGCACCAAAGATAGAGTTGCTCTATCAATGTATAAGAGGCTTTCAATTTCTTCCGCACGTCTGATCCCAAGTGGCCAATATGTGTCTCTGTATCATTCAAAGGGTTAATAAACCGGCAATTACATGAGAAGGATTCATTACATCAGAAATCAAAAAGACTTACCAAACACAGCGGCGGTCATGGCATGCACTTGCCTCTTTACACTGGTCAGTTCGTCAACCACCGGTTTGAGTGCAGCCTTAGCATTCTGTGCCCGTTGAGTTAAAGCGGCCTTTTCAATGGCCCAATCTGCCCGCTCCTTGTTGAAGCCTTCCTTAAGTTTTTCCATGACGCTTAAAGCGCTGGTTAATTCATTCTTTGCTTTGGAGGTTTCAGCTTGTTGGGATTTCAAGTTTTCTTGGAGATCAGCGATTTGTTTTTCCTTCTTGTTCAGATCAGCCTACATACAGAAAATCATTTGATAAAGATTAAGGTGCAGACTTGAAGTACCAACCCCATAACAAGCTATGCCTTTGGTACTTGGGGGCTAATGCATATTTGCTGTTCATCCTACAATTTCTATATCAAGTCCCAAGCTCAATACAAGTATTCAGTTTGGTACTTGGGTGCTAATGCTTATTTTCTCTATCCTTGAGGGATACTGGATTTCTTATAAAAGTCCCGATTTAACTACATTAGGTTGAACTGGCCCTTGGGGGCTACTTTCCCAAAAGTACAGCTTTGCTCAGAATTATATTGGGAAGTCCCGGTTAAGTTCACATCTTAAAGCTGTTACTTGGGGGCTATTAGAGCTGACAGATTGAAATACACAAGCAGAGAGTCATGCAATTTACCTCATATTTGTCCTTCATCATATTTACTAGACCGGCTTCATAATCACGGCTGGTATATAACCAGTTCAGATAACCGGAATGAAGATCTTGGGGATTTAAAGCGGCATAAGCTGCCAAATCGGCATTCCGCTTGCCTTTACCAAACGCAGTAAATTCATCCTTTGCAGTGTGTTTGGACAAGGCGACAGGATTACCTGGCTCGGAATGGCCAAAGCCAGTAATAACAACATCGTCATCCTTGGCTTCGCCGGTTCGCACTGCAGTCGCCGGTTTATCCGTATGCTTTGGTGGACTCCCTGTCTTGTCAGTTTGAGCAGGACTCGTGGGTTGATTTGAAGGGCCGGTGGTATCAACATGCGCCTCTTCAACAGTAACATCATGATCTTGCAATGGTGGGTCGGTCAGCATATCATCCTGAATGTGTTCCTCGGGATTTGGTATTTGGGTCGGTTCAGGAGCATCATCTTCCGCCGCTTTGTCCAGGCGAGCTTTCTTGCTTGGCCTAGGCTTGGCCCTGAAAGGAAAAAAAGATGGATCAAGTCCAATGAACATTGAAAGTGGTATACCAAACAGCATTATCAGGAATATGGCTCACCCAAGCACTGTCTTGAGTGGTGGGAGTTGGGTGCCTGTCGACTCGCCAGAGGAAGAATGAGAAGTCACCGATAATCGGAGTCGGATGGATTAAGAGGTTGACGAATGCAACCCGCTTTAGGATAAGCATTGACGAAACAGTTAGAGACCTCTGAACGGCATTTCCGAACCAGACTGTTCGGTAAACCGGTGGAGGTGACTACCTGGCCGTTGTGTCGGGTTGCGCGACGAGCTTCATGCTGTTGTGTCTTCGTAAGAAAGTTTCGATCCAAATAAGCAAGAGGATGAGAAAATTTAACTTTCCGGTTTGCCCGATGGATTTTTACTGAAGGTAAAGGGTTTGAATCGGAAGAAAGAGCGATTACCTCTACAACATCAGCATGACTAGCTTCAGCATCATCCTGGCAATAATCATTATCAATAAGGCGTGTAAAAATAGACCAAGTGAGTCAAGTTCTACCACAAGATCCGGATTACCCACATCATCGCCACCGGTGGATCGGAGGAGGCAGTGGTTTTCTTTCTATTTGCTGGTTTCTTCACAACTTTGGTCTTGGGCCGGGTTGTTGCCACCGGTTTCTCTTGTGGAGTCTTCCTGCTCCAAAATGGATCATCACCCTGTTTGAAAGATGTTAATATCAACAAAGAGTGCTTAAACATAGTCAGATTTTATAAAGGCATAAGATATGAGTCTTACGGTTGGCGGTTTGTTAATGGCAGAAAAGGGAGCCAGGCCGGTTTGGGCGCAAGCAGCTTCCGGTTTGTTTAACATCCTCTTAACAGCCTCAGTAACTTCATCGTTTGTCAGCTGGATTTCAATATGCTGTAGAGGATCTTTCACATCTTCTGTGTATTTGCACATCAAACCGGAGCGCAGGCTTAGGAGCAGTATACTCCAAGATATCCAGCAGCGAGCAAGATCAACTCCTGTCAACCCGTTGGCCATGAAGGCCCGGAGCTTGGATAGTTGAGGGGCATATTTTCTTCTCTCCTTAGCAGGCAGTCTGTGTGGGAGGGGATGTGTGTTGCTTAGCCGCTCCGGACGGTAACCCGGTAAAGGATTTTCTCCCTCAGGGGAGGTATCTTTGCAGTAAAACCATGTTGAATTCCACTCTTTGGGATGGCTGTGCAGTTTGGCGTGAGGGTAAGTGACCTCTTTCCGCTTCTGAATCGCCACACCACCCAACTCAGTGTTGGGACCATCAGAAAATTCAGTGCGGCGGTTTAGATGGAAGCAATCTCTGAACAACTCAACTGTGGGCTCCTCTTGAAAAAACACCTCACAGAGCACTTGAAAGTGACAAATATTGGTTATGGAGTTGGGGCCAATATCTTGTGGACGCAGTTGGAAGTTGGCCAAGACATCCCGATAAAACTTTGAACCGGGTGGACTGAAGCCCCGGGCTAAATGATCAGCAAAAACAACAACTTCTCCATCCTTGGGTTCTGGAGAACTCTCCGGGCCAGGGACCCTCCAGTGAATGACGTCTTTTTTGCCTAAAGCGCCGGTGCGGACTAAGTTATCCAGTTGAGTTTCAATCACTCGAGAAGGGACCCAGTTACACTCGTATACTTGCTTGGCCATGATGCAATCTGCAAAGCAGTAATACCGTTCAAGAATATGTTGGAAGGCTATATATTGATACATTCATTGTTAAACCGGAAGAAGTTGCTTATAAACCGGAATTCTGCAAGGTGGAAATACATAAGCGGAAAACCTTGGCGGTTCAACAAGGGGACTAATGGTATATGCCGAGTTGTCAATTTCTTTACAAAGTTAAACCGCCTGGTCTGAAACATTGATGAATCAAGAGTGGATGTGCGAAAACAGGTTTCACAAAAACTTGTCACAGTTTTGGATCTGGAGCATATTCAGAAAAGAAATAAATATTCAAGGTCCAAAACGGAGCGGTACCGAATCAATGAGCAAGGACGCAGGGAGATCTATGACCTTGAGATGCGCAGGTGACAGCGGATGCTAAAAAACTACCGCTACGCAGAACAAGGATTCGCGGACTTAACTAAAAGTTATCATATGAGCAAGAAGCAAGCTATGAACACCGAAGAACATGGAAACCCTAGAACAGATCTATGGTGAAAGGATAGAAGACTTACCGGGGCTGAGGAAGAAGCGGAAGGTCGCCGCGATGCTTTGGTACGTTCAGGGTGATGCAGCGGCCAAGGTTGGTGCAGAAGTTGACGGCGGTGGAGCTCTGAAGCTGGGCGGCGCGAGGAAGACGAAGCAGCGGGGCATGAAGGGGAAAAAAGAAATGACCCTTCGGTCTATTTATAAAGGAAAGGGATATGTGTGTCAGGCGCGAAAATCAAGGGGCCGCAAGTTTGGAAGCGGAGCTGTCGCCTCGATTGTTGCAGACTCATTAATGAAAAGATGTTATATACAGTTCTTTATGACAGATGACGTCATGCCGGTTCACCACAATCTGAGAAGATGACGTCACGGCGGTTCAACAAGAAGATGTTGAAGACGAAGGTTTTTACTAAGGATTGACATGAACCTATTCAAATCAATCTGGGGCCTAATGTTGGGGATATTACTACTGGACGTAAACCGGCCAGGACAGGCCGGGTTAACTTCATCAGTAGTCAAGTATGCTTGAAGCCCGTGAGGATATTCTATAAGGGCCCAAGGACAATAACCGGTTTAAGGCTTGTAGCCGTGAACCGGCATTAGTATGTAACTTGTGTTGTAAGTTAGAAATACTAGAGACCGAACCGGACACGTCTATGAGCCGGTCCCGGGACTCTGCAAACCGACAAGGCGTCACCCATGTATATAAGGGGATGACCCGGCGGCGGTTTAGGGACACCAGACAACAACTCGAGACTTAGGCGAAGCTTGTTTGCTCCCTAGTCATCGAAACCCCCATCAATTCCATCACAACTAGACGTAGGCTTTTACCTTCATCGAAGGGGCCGAACTAGTATAAACTCTCTTGCGTCCTTGTGTCCGCTTTAACCCCTTCAAGCTAACCCGTAGCAATGGCTCCACGACTAAGTCCTTTCATGAGGACATCTGCCGTGACAAAACCACGACACGGCCTCCGCGCGTTGCTAATCCATCGTTTGCTCATCCCGTCACGGGGGCTGTTGGCATGGCGCTTGTGCTCGGGTCTGTCCCTGCAGCGCTGATAAACCTGAGAGATCGAGCTCTGACTCACGGCCTGCCCCGCGCACATCACCTCACCGGGTCCTCAGTGCCTTCACCTTCTTGCGGAAAGATCAACGCCAGGACAGCAAGTGCGACCAAGTGTTATGATCTCTCTCTCTCCGACTAACTCGCAGAAACCTCCGGAGCCAGACTACAAGCGGCCTCGCCAGCCACTCCCTTTTTCTGCAATTCGCTTGCACGATTAAAGGGGGGCTCCTGAGCATCGTGCCTCGGGAGCTCCTACTGGCTCTCGAGCCCTCACCCTGGCCTTGACCATGGCATCACAACCTGGCATACCAGCGGCGGCTGAGCATTGCTCGAGGGCCGGGACCCGAGGACGTAGAGCATCTAGATGAGCGAGAAAAGGGCGAGAGCCGGCGTGAGCTTTGCCTAGAAGCACCATCACCAGGGCACGGTCAGGCATCGCGCAAGGGAATCACCAAGATAAGTCACCCCATACATGTCGGCATGAACCTCACGACTCAGTATTTCGACTCTCGCAATCTCGCTCGGGCAACATTGCCTCCCTTTTCGGCCTCCAGGAAGCTGCTTGCACGCTAAAAGGAACCTCTTGAGCATCGCGCCTTAGGGGCTCTTACCGGACCTCGGGCCGCTCACCTCCTGGCCTTGACCACGGCATCGCGACCTGGCATACCAGCGACGGCTGAAGCCTACCTAGGGACTGGGTCCTGTCAGCGTAGAGCGCTAAGCTACCGCAAGAACGAAAAGGAGCACCGTGCCGAAGCGATATACGCAATCATAACACCGGACTAGGGATAATAACATTGAAGCAAAAGCATTACAGTTTCTTACATACCCCCATGGGGCTTGTCACGATTCCGCGCAGGGAAAACAAAAGAAGAGGACTTGGAAGAACCCTGGCCACAGGGCGTCACCGACGATGCCAGGCAGACGCCGCTGCTGCGCTCCGGGCCTGGCGAGAGCTCGGCGGCTCGTAGCTGTCGTCGCCCCTATGGAAAGACGGCGAGACAAGGAAGAAGAAGGAAGAGCGGGCAGCGAGAATATGGAGACGAGCAAGGGGGGCTCTGCCCCTCCCCTCATTTATAGCCAGAGGGAGGTCAACCGCCGGCCTCCATGATCCACGATAATGATGATCTTTCTGCATGCAGCAGGCTCTTATCAAGTCAGACGGTTGCCGAGGCTGTGTGGGGAAGCGGAGACGCCCGCGTCCCATCAAGTGCCACGCATCAACTAGGACCGCAGACGGTTGGGTCCTGTGGAGCTTCGCCCTTGCCCTTTGGCTTCGCCCCGAAGCCAAGTCCGAGCACGCCTTGGGCCCGGGGGCTACTGTCGGCGTCCTGGGAACCAGGGTACCAAGACTTGCCTACCTGTGGCCCACCGCGTGGCTTCATCGACGGCCTGGTACGGCCCATCTTCAGCACCAACAACACAAGACCCTCGCGAGGCGGACGACGCCAAGACCTCCAGAGGGGGCTGCCTCCTTGGGCTGGCTCCTGAGGAGCGGAGATTTCTATGCAGGCCCTCACCTCATGATGTTCGGGTCATGCAAGCCATGACGACCAAGGCCAGGCGGGCGCCAGCGGGCGCAGTACATCATGTTTCCTCTTTGGTGCTAAAGAGGAAGCGCAAGCGCGGAGTCCCGAGGCATTAGCTAAAGGTTTCCATTTCCATGCTACAAGACCAAGACCGTCAGGACTACAGGACGGAGATCATCACCGAGCCCACCACAGTGTCACGACCAGAAACTTTGCAGGCGAAGACCGCCTTTCATAAGGATAAGATATACTAGTTGTCTCCCTTTGAATTTGGCCGTTTTGGGATCCCTTCCCGCCTTCATTTTGGGAAGAGGACCAAGGCCACTATAAATATAGCCTAGCCACCACCATAGAGAGGATCGGATCCAGTCGATCCTCACCCTCACCAGCTCACCCAAGCACAAGAACACACCTCCTGAGGTTGTTCCTCCACTGTACTAGTTCATCCTCAGCCCACCTCGAGGCTAATCCACCACAAAGCAGAAGTAGGGTTTTACACCGCAAGGTGGCCGAACCTGGGTAAATTGCCTTGCCCCATTTCCTTCCAGTTCATTGAGCTAGGCCTTGAGATCGACGGGTTGGCAGACCGGGGAGGTTGAGTTCTTCGCACGCACCCCAGAGTTATCTCGGGTGTGTGGAGTCCTGAATCCAACAAATGCATCACTTGGCCATTCACACGGCCGAACCTCCGCTGTGCGAGGAAGGTTGTGCTTGGGCTTCTTCTTCTCCTCATTCTCATTTTCTTTAGAACCCCGGCTTGAAGAACCCCTTAACCATCTCTTCATCATTTCTTTCTTTTTCTCTGAAAAATTCTGAAATTTTTAGTGACTCAAAATAAAAGTGAACCAAACTCAACAAAATTGATAGCAACTACTCGTACAAGTGCCTAGAGGCTATATCATGCATTAAAACTACTTTGGACCATATACATTTGACATGCAAGCTCAAGAACAAGGTCACCACAGCAGCAAAAAATTGCAATATATAAAGCACTAGAACAAAAACTAATTGGACCATTGGAGGAGTCACATACCGAAGAACAATCCCCCAAAATAGTTTTGCAAATGGAGCTTTGCACAAGGAGATCGAAAATAGCAGCAAGATGAGCAAGAACACGGGTTTGAGCAACGAAATGATTTTTTCTAGAGGAAGACGAAGTGGATGGGTGATGGAATAAGTGAGGGGGACCCACATGGGATCCACAAGCCACCAGGGCGCGCCCCCAGGGCTTGTGGCCCACTGGTGCCGCCCCCTGGTGTGTTCTTAGTGCCAAAATTTCTCAAGTATTCTATAAAAAATTATACTAAATTTTCAGGGCATTTTGAGAACTTTTATTTTCGAGACATTTTTTATTGCATGGATAATTCAGAAAACAGACGAATAATAGTATTTTTGCTTTATTTGTTCTAAATAACAGAAAGTAAAAGGTGGGAACAGAAGGTCGTGTTTACTAAATTCATCCATCTCATGCCCGTCAAAAGGAATCCATTAACAAGGTTGATCAAGTCTTATTAACAAACTTCTTCCGAGTGACATGAAACCGGAGAATTTCCGTATAATACTAGGTTACCCCAACGGGGATATGCATGTCCCCAACGACAAGAATATCATATTTCTTTTTGACAGTAGGAATAGGGAATTCAAAAACCCCATAGCAATAGTTGAAATTTTTCCAATAGAATTGATGCTATGAACTTGAGGTTGTTTCTCCGGAAAGTGTACCGTATGCTCATTATCATTAACATGAAAAGTGGCATTGCCCTTGTTGCAATCAATAACAGCCCCTGCAGTATTCAAAAAGGGTCTACCAAGGATGATTGACATACTGTCGTCCTTGGGATTATCAAGAATAACAAAGTCCGTTAAGATAGTAACGTTTGCAACCACAACAGGCACATCCTCACAAATACCGATGGGTGTAGCAGTTGATTTATCATCCATTTGCAAAGAGATTTCAGTAGGTGTCAACTTATTCAATTCAAGTATATGATATAAAGAGAAAGGCATAACACTAACACCGGCCCCCAAATCACATAAAGCAGTTTTAACATAGTTTCTTTTAATGGAGCATGGTATAGTTGGTATTCGTGGATCTCCTAGTTTCTTTGGTACTCCACCCTTAAAAGTATAATTACCAAGCATGGTGGAAATTTCAGCTTCTGGTATCTTTCTTTTATTTGTGATAATATCTTTCATATACTTAGCATAAGGGGACATTTTCAAAATATCAGTCAAACGCATACGCAAAAAGATAGGTCTAAGCATTTCGACAAAACGCTCAAAATCCGCATCATCCTTTTTCTTGGATGGTTTAGGAGGAAAGGGCATGGGGTTCTCTTTCTTTACCGTTCTTCCTAGCAACGAAGTCTCTCTTATCATAACGTTTATTCTTAGGTTGTGGGTCAAGATCAACAACAGGTTCTATCTCCACATCATTATCATTACTAGGTTGAGCCTCATCATGAACAACATCATTAACATTATCACTAGGCTCATGTTCATCACCAGATTGCGTTTCAGCATCAAAAATAGAAATATCATTTAGGTTCTCAGGTGTTTCTATAACAGGTTCACTAGAAGCATGCAAAGTCCTATCATCATTCTTTTTCTTTTTATTACTAGGAGGGCTAGGTGCATCAATATTAATTCTCTGAGAATCTTGCTCAACTCTCTTAGGATGGCCTTCAGGATACAAAGGTTCCTGAGTCATTTTACCACCTCTAGTCATAACTCTAACAGCATGATCATTGTTCTTACTATTCATCTCACTGAGAAATCATTTTGTGCCTTAAGTACTTGTTGTACTTGAGTTTTTACCATAGAAGCATGTTTACTGATAAGCTTAAGATCATTAACAGTTCTACACATATAATCACCCAAGCGTTCAAGCATATGAGCATTACGTTTCAATTGTCTACTAACATAAGCATTGAAATTTTCTTGTTTAACAATAAGTTATCAAATTCATCCAAGCATTGACTAGCATACTTATTAGAAGGAATATCACCTTCATCAAATCTATAGAGAGAATTTACCTCTACTACCTGTGTCAGGGCATTAAGACCATGTATTTCTTCAATAGGTGGTAAATTCTTAACATCTTCAGCTTTAATACCTTTTTCTTTTAGAGATTTCTTTGCCTCTTGCATATCTTCAGGACTGAGAAATAGAATACCTCTTTTCTTCGGGGTTGGCTTGGGAGGTGGTTCGGGAAGTATCCAATCATTATCATTGCTCAATATATTATCCAATAGCACTTTAGCTTGTTCAACAGTTCGTTCCCCGAAAACACAACCGCCCAACTATCTAGGTGGTCCCTAGAAGCATCGGTTAGTCCATTATAAAAGATATCAAGTATTTCATTTTTCTTGAGAGGATGATCAGGCAAAGCATTAAGTAATTGGAAAAGCATCCCCCAAGCTTGTGGGAGACTCTATTCTTCAATTTGCAGAAAGTTAAATATTTCCTGTAGAACAGCTTGTTTCTTATGAGCAGGGAAATATTGTTCAGAAAAGTAATATATCATATCCTGGGGACTATGCACACAACCAGGAGCAAGAGAGTTAGACCATATCTTAGCATCACTCTTTAATGAGAAAGGAAACAACTTAAGAATATAGTAATAGCGATTTTTTCCTCATGAGCAAATAGGGTGGCTATGTCATTCAATTTAGTAAGGTGTGCCACAACAGTTTCAGTTTCATAACCATGGAAAGGATCAGATTCAACCAAAGTAATTAACTCAGGATCGACAGAGAATTCATAATCCTTTTCAGTAACAAAGACATGTGAAGTAGCAAACTTAGGGTCATATTTCATTTTAGAATTCAAAGATTTTTCTTTTAGCTTAGCTAACAGTTTCTTAAGATCATCTCTATCATTGCAAGCAAAAAAGTCTCTAGCAGTTTCTTCATCCATAATATAACCCTCAGGTACCTTAGACAATTCATATCTAGGGGGAGAATCGTAATCTTCAATTTCAATAATTTCATCAGTTTCGGTAATTTCATTCTCTCTAACCCTAGCAAGTTGTTCATCAAGAAATTCACCTAGTGGCACCGTATTATCAAGCAAAGCAGTAGTATCATCATAAGCATCATAGATAGCAGAAGTAGCATCATCGATTAATGTGACATATCAGAATTACTACCAGGTGGTTGTGTCGCAAGCTTACTCAAAACAGAAGGTGAATCAAGTGCAGATCTAGATGGCAGTTCCTTACCTCCCCTCGTAGTAGAGGGGTAGATCTTGGTTTTGGTATCTTCACAATTCTTCATAGTGATCAACAGATATAAATCCCAAGTGACTCGGAGAATAGAGCTACGCTCCCCGGTGACGGCGCCAGAAAAAGGTCTTGATAACCCACAAGTATAGGGGGTCGCAACAGTTTTTGGGGGTAGAGTATTCAACCCAAATTTATTGATTCGACACAAGGGGAGCCACAGAATATTTTCAAGTATTAGCAGTTGAGTTGTCAATTCAACCACACCTGAAAGACTTAATATCTGCAGCAAAATATTTAGTAGCAAAGTAGTATGGAAGTGCAGATAACGGTGACAAAAGTGATGAGAGCCTCAGTAGCAATTGTAACAGTGGCAACGCGAAAGTAACTTAGCAAAGATCAGTATGTGAAAAGCTCGTAGGCAATGGATCAGTGATGGATAATTATGTCGGATGGCATTCATCATGCAACAGTTATAACCTAGGGTGACACAGAACTAGCTCCAATTCATCAATGTAATGTAGGCATTTATCCTGTATATAGTCATACATTCTTATGGAAAAGAACTTCCATGACATCTTTTGTCCTATCCTCCCGTGGCAACGGGGTCCTAATGGAAACTAAGGGATATTAAGGCCTCCTTTTAATAGAGAAACGAAACAAAGCATTAGCACTCATGAACTCCTCAAACTACGGTAATGACCGCAAAGAATCCCAATTATTGTCACCTTGGGGTATGCGGATCATAACTTGTAATAGGTGTCTACAACTTGCAAGATCGGATCAAGAACACAAATATATTCAAGAAAACATAATAGGTTCAGGTATGAAATCATGACACTCAGGCCCTAGTGACAAGCATTAAGCATAGCAAAGTCATAGCAACATCAATCTCAGAACATAGTGGATATTAGAGATCAAACCCTAACAAAACTAACTTGATTACATGATAAATCTCATCCAACCCATCATCGTCCAGCAAGCTTACGATGTAATTACTCACGCATGACAGTGAGTATCATGAAATTGGTGATGGAGGAAGGTTGGTGATGATGATGGCGATGAATCCCCCTCTCCGGAGCCCCGAACGGACTCCAAATCAGCCCTCTCGATGAAGAACAGGAGGCGGCAATGGTTCTGTATCGTAAAACATGATGAATCCTTCTCTCTGATTTTTTCTCTCTGGATGTGAATATATAGAGCTGGAGTTAGGGTCGGAGGAGGTCCAGGGGCCACAACCCACCAGGGCGCGCCTCGGGGGGTGCCCCCCAGGCTTGTGGCCAATGGGTGGACCCCCTCTGGTTGATTCTTTCGCCAATATTTTTATATATTCCAATAATATTCTCCGTAAATTTTTAGGTCAATCCAAAAAATTTTATTTCTGCACAAAAATAACACCATGACAATTCTACTGAAAAAAACGTCAGTCCGGTTTAGTTTCATTCAAATCATGCAAATTAGAGTCCAAAACAAGGGCAAAAAAGTTTGGAAAAGTAGACACGATGGAGACGTATCAACAAGTAGTATCTCTGCTCAGTTACGCGAACAAGTCCCACCGGGGAGATTATACCTGTGGCGGGCAAAGAGATTTGCCCATGAAAGTTACGCTCTTAGCTGTGGCGGGCTGTTTTTGCTACCCACCACTGCTTGTTTTCAAAAATAGTTGTGGCGGGTGCCCCGCGTCGCCCGCCACTCATTTGGATTCACCTATAAGCCTTTTCCTAATAGTGGGGTTGTCCATACAGAGGCTACCAGTACGAACCCAGCAGGTCCATGGACGTACGCAAGCAAGTGCATGCACTTATTATAACGATGGAATAAAATATTTACGTCTCAGACCCACGAAATTATCAACGTAGTCAATAAACGAAAAAAAATCTACAAGAAGAGACTAACAACTGGGATCCAACAGGTATATTTTTTTAGGCCGAGCAAGTAACAACTAGGCTATAGAATGCCCAGACCAAGTCTTTGTTTTTTAACAGGCGCAACCCATGACGACATGCGGGCACAAGGATCCAACAGCTATCAACTGACCTCTCAGCCGCTCAGTCTTGGTTTTCTTTTTCTTAGAACATCTGCAGCCCAGCTTTCTTTTATTAAAGAAAACGCACAATTCATTTATATTTTTCTATAAAAACGCCATGTTCAACTTTCGTTTTCTCATCTCAACTTGCAAAACGGTCCGTGCGTTGCAACGGGAGAAAAAAACCACAATTTCCAATAGCCATGACCATATTTTGCTACATCATAGAGATATACTATCACTCTTATTTTCATAAAATCATGAATAATTTTTGAAAATCATGAACATTTTCTTGTACTCATGATTTTTTTTGAATTCATGAACATTTTTACAGATTTTCGAACGTTTTGCTAAAATCATGAACATTCTTTCAATTCATGAATATTTAATACTATTTTCAAACTTTTTTTTAAATTGTGAACATTTAACAAAATATTTCTCTTGAATATGCGAACATTTCTAGAATCGACGAACATTTTTTTGTAAATTTTTGGAACAACTTTTAAAATTCACGATTTTTGTTTGCAATGCATGATCATTTTTGTATCAGCAAACATTTTATGAATCAATAAACTATTTCGTAAGTAATAAACAGTTTGTGAATTTTTAGGATATTTTTAATTTCATGAATGCTTTTAATACACAAACTTTTTAAAAAATGAACATTTTTCAATTTCCTTAACATTTGTTTTCAAAATTGCGAACATTTTTTAATATGCAAAATTTATTAAAAAATCATGAACATTTTCTGAATCCACAAACATTTATGAATTAATAAACATTTTATTTTAGAATTCTCATTTTTTTAAACAAAACTTTTTTTATGTCCTAATTTATTTAATGGAGAAAAAAATGAAGACAGAAAAGGAAATTTAAAATAAAAAATGAAATTAAAAAACAAGCCAACCAGACATGAGTCGGCTCAAACAGGCGCGATGTGTCTTCTCCCAGCGCGCAGAGCGCAGTATAGAAGGTTCCTACTGCATAGGTCAGCCGAGACGGGGATTCCCTTGTGTGACATATTTTTTTTACCACTTATAGGTGGCATCAGTGGCTACATCGGAACCAAATGCAAAGTGTTGTTAGTTCGTCCTGATGGAGAAACTCTTTTTTTTCGAGGAAACAACAGGAGCTCTGCCTTTGCATTAAGAAGAAGGGAATAGACCAGTTTATAAGGAAAACTGGCCGAAAACCGATACACCAACACACACCAGCCCCGAGGCTGCGTACCTAATGAGCCGACTTCCCTGTTGCCCAAACGACCAGAGTTGCCACTCCACCACACGACCCGGAGCCGCCACTCCGTCTTACAAACCACAGAAACTCACACACGTCGGCCCCGAGGCCGCCCTCCATCTGGTCGGCGACTACGCCATCCACTCTGACCGTAACCGACACTCCACAGCACAGGGGTTCTCTTCAGAGCCGCCGCACCGACTTCCCCGCCGGCACCGAGGCCGCGCTCCACCTGAGCTGACGACGCTGCCGTACACGCGACCAGGTCAGACACTCCACGACGATGTTCTCCGGAGCCGCCGCTCCGACTTCCTCACCGGCCCCGAGGCCGCGCTCCACCTAAGCTGACGACGCTGCCGCCCACGCGACCAGATCAAACACTCCACGATGATGTTCTCCGGAGCCGCCGCTTCGACTTCCTCACCGGCCCCGAGGCCACGCACACGCCTGGCCGACGAAGAACCCGCAAAGCCACCCTAGCCACCGTGAAATGACGAAGGACTAGACCTCCAAGGCGTCGCCCCCAAGAGGGAAGCGATAAGAACGCCGCCGACGCCTGCTCCGACCAAGGTCGAAACTTCGGTTTTCACCCGAAGAGCCCGAGACTGTGGCGACAATGGTGGTGAAGGGGCTCCACAACGACGCCTCCAAGAAGGGAACGACGTCGGATGCCGTCGACGCCGGCAACGACCGAGGTCGAGCTCGGCTTTCGCCCGGAGCTCACCAAATCCATCCTCACCACAGCCTGCCCAGCAAACTGTCTCCGACAACATGCCGACCATCCTCGCCCAAGCCACATGACCAAGCACGCAAGGCAGCTCGTCGCCACCAAACACCACCGGTTGCAGATGTAGGGGAACGTAGCAGAAATCAATAAAATTCTACGCATCACCAAGATCAATCTATGGAGTTGTCTAGCAACGAGGGGAAAAGGAGTGCATCTACATACCCTTGTAGATCGCAAGCGGAAGCGTTCAAGAGAACGGGGTTGATGGAGTCATACTCGTCGTGATCCAAATCACCGAAGACCGAGGGCCGAACGGACAGCACCTCCGTATTCAACACATGTACGGTTGGGGAAGACGTCTCCTCCTTCTTGATCCAGCAAGGGGGAAGGAGAGGTTGATCAAGATCCAGCAGCACGACGGCGTGGTGGTGGATGCAGCGGGGATCTCAGCAGGGCTTCGCCAAGCTCTACGGAGGAGGAGGAGGTGTTGGAGAGGGAGAGGGAGGCGCCAGGGGCTAGGGTGCGGCTGCCCTCCCTCCAGGGGGGGGCGACGGCAAAGGGGGTGGCTTGCCCCCCAAGCCAAGGGGGCGCCCCCCACCCCTAGGGTTTCCTGCCCTAGGCGCAGGGGGAGGCCCAAGGGGGGCGCACCAGCCCACCAGGGGCTGGTTCCCCTCCCCACTTCAGCCCATGGGGCCCTCCGGGATAGGTGGACCCCCGGGACCCTTCCGGTGGTCCCGGTACAATACCGGTGACCCCCGAAACTTTCCCGATGGCCGAAACTTGACTTCCTATATATAAATCTTTACCTCCGGACCATTCCAAAACTCCTCGTGACGTCCGGGATCTCATCTGGGACTCCGAACAACTTTTGGGTTACTGCATACTAATATCTCTACAACCCTAGCGTCACCGAACCTTAAGTGTGTAGACCCTACGGGTTCGGGAGACACGCAGACATGACCGAGACAACTCTCCGGCCAATAACCAACAGCGGGATCTGGATAGCATGTTGGCTCCCACATGCTCCTCGATGATCTCATCGGATGAACCACGATGTCGAGGATTCAATCAATCCCGTATACAATTCCCTTTGTCAATCGGTACGTTACTTGCCCGAGACTCGATTGTCGGTATCCCAATACCTCGTTCAATCTCGTTACCGGCAAGTGACTTTACTCGTACCGTAATGCATGATCCCGTGACCAGACACTTGGTCACATTGAGCTCATTATGATGATGCATTACCGAGTGGGCCCAGAGATACCTCTCCGTCATACGGAGTGACAAATCCCAGTCTCGATTCGTGCCAACCCAACAGACACTTTTGGAGATACCCGCAGTGCACCTTTATAGCCACCCAGTTACGTTGTAACGCTTGGCACACCCAAAGCACTCATACGGTATCCGGGAGTTGCACAATCTCATGGTCTAAAGAAATGATACTTGACATTTGGAAAAGCTCTAGCAAACGAACTACACGATCTTGTGCTATGCTTAGGATTGGGTCTTGTCCATCACATCATTCTCCTAATGATGTGATCCCGTTATCAATGACATCCAATGTCCATAGTCAGGAAACCATGACTATCTGTTGATCAATGAGCTAGTAACCTAGAGGCTCACTAGGGACATGTTGTGGTCTATGTATTCACACATGTATTATGATTTCCGGATAACACAATTATAGCATGAATAATAGACAATTATCATGAACAAAGAAATATAATAATAACAATTTTATTATTGCCTCTAGGGAATTTCCAACAGTCTCCCACTTGCACTAGAGTCACTAATCTAGTTACATTGTGATGAATCGAACACCCATAGAGTTCTGGTGTTGATCATGTTTTGCTCTAGGGAGAGGTTTAGTCAACGGATCTGCTACATTCAGGTCCGTATGTACTTTACAAAAATCTATGTCTCCATCTTGAACATTTTCATGAATGGAGTTGAAGCGACGCTTGATGTGCCTAGTCTTCTTGTGAAACCTGGGCTCCTTGGCTAGTGCAATAGCTCCAGTGTTGTCACAGAAGAGTGTGATCGGCCCCGACGCATTGGGTATGACTCCTAGGTCGGTGATGAACTCCTTCACCCAGATTGCTTCATGCGCTGCCTCCGAGGCTTCACATGTAGATCCCGCCACGACGCTTTGCTTGCAACTGCACCAGCTTACTGCCCCGCCATTCACAATAAACACGTATCCGGTTTGTGACTTAGAGTCATCCAGATCTGTGTCGAAGCTAAGCGTCGACGTAACCCTTCTGACGAGCTCTTCGTCACCTCCATACACGAAACATGTCCTTAGTCCTTTTCGGTACTTTAGGATATTTTTGACCGTTGTCGAGGTGTTCCATGTCGGGATTACTTTGGTACCTTCCTACCAAACTTACGGCAAGGTTTACATCAGTGCGGTACACGGCATGGCATACATAATAGACCCTATGGCTGAGGCATAGGGGACGACACTCATCTTTTCTCTATCTTACGCCGTGGTCGGGCATTGAGCCATGCTCAATCGCACACCTGTCTGAGCAAGAACCCCTTCTTGGACTGATCCATATTGAACTTGTTCAATATCTTGTCAAAATGCGTACTTTGTGAAAGACCAATGAGGCGTCTCGATCTATCTCTATAGATCTTGATGCCTAATATATAAGCAGCTTCTCCAAGGTCCTTCATTGAAAAACACTTGTTCAAGTAGGCCTTTATGCTTTCCAAGAATTCTATATCATTTCCCATCAACAGTATGTCATCCACATATAATATGAGAAATGCTATAGAGCTCCCACTCACTTTCTTGTAAACACGAGCTTCTCCATAAGTCTGTGTAAACTCAAACGCTTTGATCATCTCATCAAATCGAATGTTCCAACTCCGAGATGCTTGCATCAGCCCATAGATTGAGCGTTGAAGCTTGCACACCTTGTTAGCATTCTTAGGATCGACAAAACCTTCCGGCTGCATCATATACAATTCTTCCTTAAGAAAGCCGTTAAGGAATTGACGTCCATTTGCCATATCTCATAATCATATAATGCGGCAATTGCTAACATGATTTGGACTGACTTCAGCTTCGCTACGGGTGAGAAAGTCTCATCGTAGTCAACCCCTTGAACTTGTCGATAACCCTTAGCGACAAGTCGAGCCTTATAGTGTTGGGGAACGTAGTAATTTCAAAAAATTTCCTACGCACACACAGGACCATGGTGATGGCATAGCAACGAGAGGGGAGAGTGTTGTCTACGTACCCTCGTAGACCGTGGCGGAAGCAATCTGGCGTAGAGGAAGTAGTCGACGTTCTCCTCACGATCCTGCCGATCCCAGCGCCGTTACTCCGGCACCTCCGAGTCGATGATGACGTAGAGGAAGTAGTCGTACGTTCTCCTCGCGATCCAGCCGATCCCAGCGCCGTTACTCCGGCGCCTCCGAGTTCTTGGCACACGCTTAGCTCGATGACGCTCCACGGGCTCCGATCCAGCAAAGCTCCGGGGAGAAGGAGTTCCGTCGGCCTGACGGCGTGGTGGCGACCTTGATGTATCACCGACGCAGGCTTCGCCTAAGCACTGCTACGATATGACCGAGGTGGAATATGGTGGAGGGGGCACCGCACACGGCTGAGAGCGATCTCAAGGATCAACTTGTGTGTACTAGGGTGCCCCCTCCCGTATATAAAGGAGGGAGGGAGGAGGTGGCCGCCCAAGGGGGCGCACCATAGGAGGGAAACCTACTCCAAGTAGGTTTCCCTCTCTTTCCTTATCTTATTTGGAGGGAAGGAAAGAGTACTAGTATTAGGAAGTAGTACTAGTAGTAGGAATAGGAAGAGGGGAAGGAGAAAGGAAAGGGGGCGGCCCCCTCCCCAGTCGGATTGGGCTTGGGCGCCCCCTCCCTTGTTCCTTCTCCCTTCTTCCTACATGGGCCCAATAAGGCCCATATACCTCCCGGGGGTTCGGTAACCTCCGGAGCTCCAAACTTCTCGGAACCTTTCCGGTGTCCAAATATATCCGTCCAATATATTAATCTTTATGTCTCGACCATTTCGAGACTCCTCGTCATGTCCGTGATCATATCCGGGACTCGAACAACCTTCGTACATCAAAATACAAAAACTCATAATATATCCGTCATCGAAACCTTAAGCGTGCGGGACCCTATGGTTCGAGAACAATGTAGACATGACCGAGACACATCTCCGGTCAATAACCAATAAGCGGGACCTGGATGCCCATATTGGTTCCTACATATTCTACGAAGATCTTTATCGGTTAGACCGCATAACAACATACGTTGTTCCCTTTGTCATCGGTATGTTACTTGCCCGAGATTCCATCGTCGGTATCCAATACCTAGTTCAATCTCGTTACCGGTAAGTCTCTTTACTCGTTCCGTAATACATCATCTCACAACTAACTCATTAGTTGCAATGCTTGCAAGGCTTATGTGATGTGCATTACCGAGAAGGCCAGAGATACCTCTCCGAGCAATCGGAGTGACAAAACCTAATCTCGAAATACGCCAACCCAACAAGTACCTTTGGAGACACCTGTAGTACTCCTTTATAATCACCCGATTCGTTGTGGACGTTTGGTAGCACCAAAGTGTTCCTCCGTAAACGGAGTTGCATAATCTCATAGTTATAGGAACATGTATAAGTCATGAAGAAAGCAATAGCAACATACTAAGCGATCAAGTGCTAGGCTAACGGAATGGGTCATGTCAATCAGATCATTCTCCTAATGATGTGATCCCGTTAATCAAATGACAACTCATGTCTATGGTTAGGAAACATAACCATCTTTGATTAACGAGCTAGTCAAGTAGAGGCATACTGGTGACACTCTGTTTGTCTATGTATTCACACATGTATTATGTTTCCGGTTAATACAATTCTAGCATGAATAATAAACATTTATCATGATATAAGGAAATAAATAATAACTTTATTATTGCCTCTAGGGCATATTTCCTTCAGCCTCCCACTTGCACTAGAGTCAATAATCTAGTTCACTCAAGAATGATTCTAACACCCATGGAGTCTTGGTGCTGATCATGTTTTGCTCGTGGAAGAGGCTTAGTCAACGGGTCTGCAATGTTCAGATCCGTATGTACTTTGCAAATCTTTATGTCTCCCACTTGGACTTGGTCCCGAATGGAATTGAAGCGTCTCTTGATATGCTTGGTCCTCTTGTGAAATCTGGATTCCTTTGCCAAGGCAATTGCACCGGTATTGTCACAGAGAAGATCTTCATTGGTTCCGATGCACTAGGTATAACACCTAGATCGGAAATGAACTCTTTCATCCAGACTCCTTCATTTGCTGCTTCGAAGCAGCTATGTACTCCGCTTCACATGTAGATCCCGCCACGACGCTTTGTTTAGAACTGCACCAACCGACAGCTCCACCGTTTAACAAAAACACGTATCCGGTTTGCGATTTAGAATCGTCGGATCGGTGTCAAAGCTTGCATCGACGTAACCATTTACGACTAGCTCTTTGTCACCTCCATATACGAGAAACATATCCTTAGTCCTTTTCGGGTATTTCAGGATGTTCTTGACCACTTTGTCCGATGATCCACTCTGGATTACTTTGGTACCTTCCCGCCAAGTGACAGCTAAGCATACGTCGGTCTGGTACATGACATTGCATACATGATAGAGCCTATGGCTGAAGCATAGGGAACATCTTTCATTTTCTCTCTATCTTCTCGTTGTGGTGGGGCATTGAGTCGACTCAACTTCACACCTTATGTCTGAGGTAAAAACCTTTCTTTGCACTGATCCATTTTGAACTTCTTCAAAACTTTATCAAGGTATGTGCTTTGTGAAAGTCCAATTAAGCGTCTTGATCTATCTCTATAGATCTTGATGCCCAATATGTAAGTAGCTTCACCAAGGTCTTTCATCGAAAAACTCTTGTTCAAGTATCCCTTTATGCTATCCAGAAATTCTATATCATTTCCGATCAATAATATGTCATCTACATATAATATCAGAAATGCTCTGAGCTCCCACTCACTTTCTTGTAAATACAGGCTTCTCCATAAGTCTGTATAAACCCAAATACTTTGATCACACTATCAAAGCGTTTATTCCAACTCGAGATGCTTGCACCAGTCCATAAATGGATCATTGGAGCTTCCACATTTTGTTAGCTCCTTTGGATCGATAAAACCTTCTGGTTGCATCATATACAACTCTTCTTCCGTAAATCCATTCAGGAATGCGGTCTTTACATCCATTTGCCAAATTTCATAATCATAAAATGCGGCGATTGCTAACATGATTGAGACAGACTTAAGCATCGCTACGGGTGAGAATGTCTCATCGTAGTCAACCCCTTGAACTTGTCGAAAACCCTTTGCGACAAGTCGAGCTTTGTAGACACAATATTACCGTCGTCGGTCTTCTTCTTGAAGATCCACTTGTTTTCTATTGCTTGCCGACCCTCGGGCAAGTCAACCAAAGTCCACACTTTGTTTTCATACATGGATCCCATCTCGGATTTCATGGCCTCAAGCCATTTTGCGGAATCTGGGCTCACCATCGCTTCTTCATAGTTCGTAGGTTCATCATGATCTAGTAGCATGACTTCCGAACAGGATTGCCGTACCACTCAGTGCGGATTTTATTCTGGTTGATCTACGAGGTTACTGTAGTAACTTGATCTGAAGCTTCATGATCAACATCATCAACTTCCTCACTATTTGGTGTAGATATCGCAGTAAACTGGTTTACGTGATAAACTACTTTCAAATAAGGGAGAAGATGCGATTACCTCATCAAGTTCTACTTTCCTCCCACTCACTTCTTTCGAGAGAAACTCCTTCTCTAGAAAGGATCCATTCTTAGCAACAAATATCTTGCCTTCGGATCTGTGATAGAAGGTGTACCCAACTGTCTCCTTTGGGTACCCTATGAAGACACATTTCTCCGATTTAGGTTCGAGCTTATCGGGTTGAAGCTTTTCACATAAGCATCGCATCCCCAAACTTTAAGAAAGCGACAACTTTGGTTTCTTGCTAAACCACTGATTCATAAGGTGTCGTCTCAACGGATTTTGACGGTGTTCTATTCAGCGTGAATGCGGCCGTCTCAAGAGCATAACCCCAAAAGCGATAGCGGTAAATCTGTAAGAGACATCATAGATCGCACCATATCTAGTAAAGTGCGATTCTGACGTTCGGACACACCATTGCTTGTGTGGTGTTCCGGGTGGCGTGAGTTGCGAAACTATTCCGCATTGTTTCAAATGCAGACCAAACTCGTAACTCAAATATTCGCCTCCACGATCAGATCGTAGAAACTTTATTTTCTTATTACGATGATTTTCAACTTCACTCTGAAATTCTTTGAACTTTTCAAATGTTTCAGACTTATGTTTCATTAAGAAGATATACCCATATCTGCTTAAATCATCTGTGAAGGTGAGAAAATAACGATATCCGCCACGAGCCTCAACATTCATTGGACCACATACATCTCAGTATGTATGATTTCCAACAAATCTGTTGCTCTCTCCATAGTTCCGGAGAACGGGGTTTTAGTCATCTTGCCCATGAGGCACGGTTACTTAAGTGCCAAGTGATTCATAATCAAGTGACTCCAAAAGTCCATCAAGATGGAGTTTCTTCATGCGCTTTATACCGATATGACCTAAACGGCAATGCCACAAATAAGTCGCACTATCATTATCAACTCTGCATCTTTTGGTTTCAACATTATGAATATGTGTATCACTACTATCGAGATTCATTAAAATAGACCACTCTTTAAGGGTGCATGACCATAAAAGATATTATTCATATAAATAGAACAACCTTTATTCTCTGATTTAAATGAATAACCGTCTCGCATCAAACAAGATCCAGATATAATGTTCATGCTTAATGGCGGCACCAAATAACAATTATTTAGGTCTAAAACTAATCCCGAAGGTAGATGTAGAGGTAGCGTGCCGACCGCGATCACATCGACTTTGGAACCATTTCCCACGCGCATCGTCACCTCGTCCTTTGCGGTGTTCGCAATCTGTAGTCCTGTTTCGAGTTGCAAATATTATAGCAGAACCAGTATCAAATACCAGTGCTATCTGCGAGCTCTAGTAAGGTACACATCAAAAACATGTATATCACATATACCTTTGTTCACCTTGCCATCCTTCTTATCCGCCAAATACTTGGGGCAGTTCCGCTTCAGTGACCGGTCACCGCTTGTGAGAAGCACTCGATTTCAGTGTTTAGGTCCAGACTTGGGTTTCTTCCCTTGAGCAGCAACTTGTTTGCTGTTCTTCTTGAAGTTCCCCTTTTTCTTTCCTTTGCCTTTCTTCTTGAAACTAGTGGTCTTATTGACCATCAACACTTGATGCTCCTTCTTGATTTCTACCTCCGCAGCTTTCAGCATTGCGAAGAGCTCAGGCATAGTCTTTACTAACCCTTGCATATTATAGTTCATCACGAAGCCTTTGTAGCTTGGTGGCGGTGATTGAAGAATTACATCAATGACACAATCATCCGGAAGATCAACTCCCGGTTGAGTCAAGTGATTGTAATACCGGACATTACGAGTATGTGCTCACCGATGCAGACCCATTCTCCTCCATCTTGCAGCTATAGAACTTATTGGAGACTTCATATCTCTCAATCCGGGCATTCTGTTGAAATATCAACTTCAACTCTTGGAACATCTCATATGCTCCACGACTTTCAAAACGTCGTTGAAGGCCCGGTTCTAAGCCGTAAAGAATGGCACACTGAACTATAGAGTAGTCATCGACTTTGCTCGCGGACATTCTTAACGTCGTCGGTTGCATCAATGAAGGGCACGGCACCTAGCGGTGCATCCGGGGCGTAACTCTTACGTGCAGCAATGAGGATAATCCTCGTGTTACGGACTCCAGTCCGTGTAATTGCTACCATCATCTTTCAACTTTGCTTTCTCAAGGAACGCATTAAAATTCAACGGAACAATAGCACGAGCCATCTATCTACAAGCAGACATAGACAAGCAAGATACTATCAGTACTAAGTTCATGATAAATTTAAGTTCAATTAATCATATTACTTAAGAACTCCCACTTAGGCAGACATCTCTCTAGTCATCTAAGTGATCACGTGATCCAAATCAACTAAACCATAACCGATCATCACGTGAGATGGAGTAGTTTTCAATGGTGAACATCTTATGTTGATCATATCTACTATATGATTCACGCTTTCGACCTTTCGGTCTCTCGTGTTCCGAGGCCATATCCGCATATGCTAGGCTCGTCAAGTATAACCTGAGTATTCTGCGTGTGCAAAACTGGCTTGCACCCGTTGTAGATGGACGTAGAGCTTATCACACCCGATCATCACGTGGTGTCTCGGACACGATGAACTTTGGCAACGGTGCATACTCGGGAGAACACTACTTGATAATTTTAGTGAGAGATCATCTTAAAATGCTACCGTCAATCAAAGCAAAATAAGATGCATAAAGGATAAACATCACATGCAATAAATATAAGTGATATGATATGGCCATCATCATCTTGTGCTTGTGATCTCCATCTCAAGCTTACCGTCATGATCACCATCGCCACCGCGCGACACCTTGATCTCCATCGTAGCATCGTTGTCGTTACGCCATCTATTGCTTCTACGACTATCGCTACCGCTTAGTGATAAAGTAAAGCAATTACAGGCATTTGCATTTCATACAATAAGCGACAACCATATGGCTTTCGCCAGATTGCCGATAACTTCGGTTACAAAACATGATCATCTCATACAATAAAATATAGCATCACGTCTTGACCATATCACATCACAACATGCCCTGCAAAAACAAGTTAGACGTCCTCTACTTTGTTGTTGCAAGTTTTACGTGGCTGCTACGGGCTGAGCAAGAACCGTTCTTACCTACGCATCAAAACCACAACGATACTTCGTCAAATAGACTCCGTTTAACCTTCTCAAGGACCGGGCGTAGCCACACTCGGTTCAACTAAAGTGAGAGAGACAGACACCCGCCAGCCACCTTTAAGCACCTAATGCTCAGAACGGTGAAACCAGTCTCGGCGTAAGCGTCTGGCGTAATGTCGGTCCGGCCGCTTCATCTCACAATACCGCTGAACCAAAGTATGACATGCTGGTAGGTAGTATGACTTGTATCGCCCACAACTCACTTGTGTTCTACTCGTGCATATGACATCAACGCATAAAACCAGGCTCGGATGCCCTTTGTTGGGGAACGCAGTAATTTCAAAAAATTTCCTACGCATTACACGGGACCATGGTGATGGCATAGCAACGAGAGGGAGAGTGTTGTCTATACCCTCGTGAGACCGTGGCGGAAGCAATCACAACATAGAGGAAGTAGTCGACGTTCTCCTCATGATCCTGCCGATCCTGCGCCGTTACTCCGGCACCTCCGAGTCGATGATGACGTAGAGGAAGTAGTCAGACGTTCTCCTCGCGATCCGGCCGATCCCAGCGCCCGTTACTCGGCGCCTCCGAGTTCTTGGCACACGCTCAGCCTCGATGGCGCTCCTCGGGCTCCGATCCAGCAAAGCTCCGGGAGGGGAGTTCCACAAGACGACGGTGTGGTGACGACCTTGATGTATCACCGACGCAGGCTTCGCCTAAGCACTGCTACGATATGACCGAGGTGGAATATGGTGGAGGGGCACCAGACACGGCTAAGGAACGATCTCAAGGATCAACTTGTGTGTACTAGGGTGCCCCCTCCCCGTATATAAAGGAGGGAGGGAGGAGGTGGCCGCCCAAGGGGGCGCACCATAGGAGGGGAAACCTACTCCAAGTAGGTTTCCCTCTCTTTCCTTATCTTATTTGGAGGGAAGGAAAGAGTACTAGTATTAGGAAGTAGTACTAGTAGTAGGAATAGGAAGAGGGGAAGGAGAAAGGAAAGGGGGCCGCCCCCTCCCCAATCGGATTGGGCTTGGGGGCGCGCCTCCCTTGTTCCTTCTCCTTCTTCCTACATGGGCCCAATAAGGCCCATATACCTCTGGGGGTTCCAGTAACCTCCTGAGCTCCAAACTTCTCCGGAACCTTTCCGGTGTCCAAATATATCCGTCCAATATATTAATCTTTATGTCTCGACCATTTCGAGACTCCTCGTCATGTCCGTGATCATATCCGGGACTCCGAACAACCTTCGGTACATCAAAATACACAAACTCATAATATATCCGTCATCGAAACCTTAAGCGTGCGGACCCTACGGTTCGAGAACAATGTAGACATGACCGAGACACATCTCCGGTCAATAACCAATAGCGGGACCTGGATGCCCATATTGGTTCCTACATATTCTCTGAAGATCTTTATCGGTCGACCGCATAACAACATACGTTGTTCCCTTTGTCATCGGTATGTTACTTGCCGAGATTCGATCGTCGGTATCCAATACCTAGTTCAATCTCGTTACGGTAAGTCTCTTTACTCGTTCCGTAATACATCATCTCACAACTAACTCATTAGTTGCAATGCTTGCAAGGCTTATGTGATGTGCATTACCGAGAAGGCCCAGAGATACCTCTCCGACAATCGGAGTGACAAAACCTAATCTCGAAATACGCCAACCCAACAAGTACCTTTGGAGACACCTGTAATACTCCTTTATAATCACCCGATTACGTTGTGACGTTTGGTAGCACCAAAGTGTTCCTCCGTAAACGGGAGTTGCATAATCTCATAGTTATAGGAACATGTATAAGTCATGAAGAAAGCAATAGCAACATACTAAACGATCAAGTGCTAGGCTAACGGAATGGGTCATGTCAATCAGATCATTCTCCTAATGATGTGATCCCGTTAATCAAATGACAACTCATGTCTATGGTTAGGAAACATAACCATCTTTGATTAACGAGCTAGTCAAGTAGAGGCATACTAGTGACACTCTGTTTGTCTATGTATTCACACATGTATTATGTTTCCGGTTAATACAATTCTAGCATGAATAATAAACATTTATCATGATATAAGGAAATAAATAATAACTTTATTATTGCCTCTAGGGCATATTTCCTTCATATAGATGGTCACATTACCATCCGCGTCTGTCTTCTTCTTAAAGATCCATTTATTTTCTATGGCTCGCCGATCATCGGGCAAGTCAGTCAAAGTCCATAATTCGTTTTCATACATGGATCCTATCTCGGATTTCATGGCTTCTAGCCATTTGTCGGAATCTGGGCCCGCCATCGCTTCTTCATAGTTCGATGGTTCACCGTTGTCTAACAACATGATTTCCAAGACAGGGTTGCCGTACCACTCTGGCGCGGAACGTGTCCTTGTGGACTCTGAAGTTCAGTAGGAGCTTGATCCGAAGTACCTTGATCATCGTCATTAACCTCCTCTCTAGTCGGTGCAGGCACCACAGGAACATCTTCCTGAGCTGCGCTACTTCCCGTTTCAAGAGGTAGTACTTCATCAAGCTCCACTTTCCTCCCACTTAATTCTTTCGAGAGAAACTCTTTCTCCGTAAAGGATCCGTTCTTAGCAACAAAGATCTTGCCTTCGGATTCGAGGTAGAAGGTATACCCAATGGTTTCCTTAGGGTATCCTATGAAGACGCATTTTTCCGACTTGGGTTCGAGCTTTTCAGGTTGAAGTTTCTTGACATAAGCATCGCATCCCCAAACTTTTAGAAACGACAGCTTAGGTTTCTTCCCAAACCATAATTCATACGGTGTCGTCTCAACGGATTTTGACGGAGCCCTATTTAAAGTGAATGCGGCTGTCTCTAGAGCGTATCCCCAAAATGATAGCGGTAAATCAGTGAGTGACATCATGGATATCACCATATCCAATAGACTGCGATTACGACGTTCGGACACACCGTTACGCTGAGGTGTTCCAGGCGGCGTGAGTTGTGAAACGATTCCACATTTCCTTAAGTGCGTACCAAATTTGTGACTTAAATATTCTCCCCCATGATCTGGTCGTAAGAACTTTATTTTCCTGTCACGTTGATTCTCAACCTCACTCTGAAATTCCTTGAACTTTTCAAAGGTCTCAGACTTGTGTTTCATTAAGTAGACATATCCATATCTACTCAAGTCATCAGTGAGAGTGAGAACATAACGATATCCTCCACGAGCCTCAACGCTCATTGGACCGCACACATCGGTATGTATGATTTCCAACAAGTTGGTTGCTCACTCCATTGTTCCGGAGAACGGAGTCTTGGTCATTTGCCCATAAGGCATGGTTCACATGTGTCAAATGATTCATAATCGAGAGACTCTAAAAGTCCATCGGCATGGAGCTTCTTCATGCGCTTGACACCAATGTGACCAAGGCGGCAGTGCCACAAGTATGTGGGACTATCGTTATCAACTTTACATCTTTTGGTATTCACACTATGAATATGTGTAACATTACGCTCGAGATTCATTAAGAATAAACCATTCACCTGCGGGGCATGACCATAAAACATATCTCTCATATAAATAGAACAACCATTATTCTCGGATTTAAATGAGTAGCCATCTCGAATTAAACGAGATCCTGATACAATGTTCATGCTCAAAGCTGGCACTAAATTACAATTATTGAGGTTTAAAACTAATCCCGTAGGTAAATGTAGAGGTAGCTTGCCGACGGCGATCACATCGACCTTGGAACCATTCCCGACGCGCATCGTCACCTCGTCCTTCGCCAGCCTCCGCTTATTCCGCAGCTCCTGCTTTGAGTTACAAATATGAGCAACCGCACCGGTATCAAATACCCTAGAGCTACTACGAGTACTGGTAAGGTACAAATCAATTACATGTATATCACATATACCTTTAGTGTTGCCGGCCTTCTTGTCCGCTAAGTATTTGGGGCAGTTCCGCTTCCAAAGGACCACTTCCCTTGCAATAAAAGCACTACCTCGGGCTTGGGTCCATTCTTTGGCTTCTTCCGGCAATTGGCTTACTGGCGCGGCAACTCCCTTGCCGTCCTTCTTGAAGTTCTTCTTACCCTTGCCTTTCTTAAACTTAGTGGTTTTATTCACCATCAACACTTTGATGTTCCTTTTGATCTCCACCTCCGCTGATTTCAACATTGAATATACCTCGGGAATGGTCTTTTTCCATCCCTGCATATTGAAGTTCATCACAAAGCTCTTGTAGCTCAGCTGGAAGCGATCAAGGATCTCACACGATCAAGGCGTCATCTGGGAGATTAACTCCTACCGAGTCAGCGGTTGTGCAACCTGCATATTTTGAGTATGTGCTCACCGACAGAACTATTTTCCTCCATCTTACAATTTGAAGAACTTGTCGGATACTTCATATCTCGACCCGGGCATGAGCTTGGAAAACCATTTTCAGCTCTTGAACATCTCATATGCTCCGTGTTGCTCAAAACGCTTTTGGAGCCCCGGTTCTAAGTGTAAAGCATGCCGCATCGAACGAGGGAGTAATCATCAGCACGAGACTGCCAAGCGTTCATAACGTCTTGGTTCTCTGGGATGGGTGCTTCTTCTAGTGGTGCTTCTAGGACATAATCTTTCTTGGCAGCTATGAGGATGATCCTCAGGTTCCGGACCCAGTCCGTATAGTTGCTGCCATCATCTTTCAGCTTGGTTTTCTCTAGGAACGCGTTGAAGTTGAGGGCAACATTAGCGTGGGCCATTTGATCTACAAGACATATTGTAAAGATTTTAGACTAAGTTCATCATAATTAAGTTCATCTAATCAAATTATTCAATGAACTCCCACTCAGATAGACATCCCTCTAGTCAATTAAAGTGAAACATGATCCGAGTCAACTAGGCCGTGTCCGATCATCACGTGAGACGGACTAGTCAACGTCGGTGAACATCTTCATGTTGATCATATCTTCTATACGACTCATGCTCGACCTTTCGGTCTTCCGTGTTCCGAGGCCATGTTTGTACATGCTAGGCTCGTCAAGTCAACCTAAGTGTATTGCGTGTGTAAATCTGGCTTACACCCGTTGTATTCAAATGTTAGAATCTATCACACCCGATCATCACGTGGTGCTTCGAAACAATGAACCTTCGCAACGGTGCACAGTTATGGGGAACACTTTCTTGAAATTATTATAAGGGATCATCTTATTTACTACCGTCGTACTAAGCAAATAAGAAGCAAAACATGATAAACATCACATGCAATCAAATAGTGACATGATATGGCCAATATCATATTGCTCCTTTGATCTCCATCTTCGGGGCGCCATGATCATCTTCGTCACCGGCATGACACCATAATCTCCATCATCATGATCTCCATCATTGTGTCTTCATGAAGTTGTCACGCTAAAGATTACTTCTACTTCTATGGCTAACGCGTTAAGCAATAAAGTAAAGTAATTTACATGGCGTTACTCAATGACACGCAGGTCATACAAAAAATAAAGACAACTCATATGGCTCCTGTCGGTTGTCATACTCATCGACATGCAAGTTGTGATTCCTATTACAAGAACATGATCATATCATACATCACATATATCATTCATCACATCCTTTGGCCATATCACATCACAAAGCACTTGCTGCAAAAACAAGTTAGACGTCCTCTAATTGTTGTTGCATGTTTTTACGTGGTTGTTATAGGTTTCTAGCAAGAACGTTTCTTACCTACGTAAAACCATAACGTGGTATGCCAATTTCTATTTACCCTTCATAAGGACCCTTTTCATCGAATCCGCTCCAACTAAAGTGGGAGAGACAGACACCCGCTAGCCACCTTATGCAACTAGTGCAAGTCAGTCGGTGAAACCTGTCTCACGTAAGCGTACGTGTAAGGTCGGTCCGGGCCGCTTCATCCCACGATGTCGCCGAAGCAAGATAATACTAGTAGTGGCAAGAAAATTGACAACATCTATGCCCACAACTGCTTTGTGTTCTACTCGTGCATAGTAACTACGCATAGACCTAGCTCATGATGCCACCTTGTAGATGAATGTAGCAGAAATCAAAAAATTTCTACGCATCACCAAGATCAATCTATGGAGTTATCTAGCAACGAGGGGAAAAGGAGTGCATCAACATACCCTTGTAGATCGCGAGCGGAAGCGTTCAAGAGAACGGGGTTGATGGAGTCGTACTCGTCGTGATCCAAATCACCGATGACCGAGTGCCGAAAAGACAGCACCTCCGCGTTCAACACACGTGCGGTTGGGGAAGACGTCTCCTCCTTCTTGATCCAGCAAGGGGGGGAGAGGTTGATGGAGATCCAGCAGCACGACGGCGTGGTGGTGGATGCAGCGAGGATCTCGGCAGGGCTTCGCCAAGCTCTACGGAGGAGGAGGAGGTGTTGGAGAGGGAGAGGAGGCGCCAGGGCTAGGTGCGGCTGCCTCCTCCCCCCCACTATATATAGGCCCCCTGGGGGGCGCCGGCCCTAGGAGATCCGATCTCCAAGGGGGGCGGCGGCCAAGGGGGTGGCTTGCCCCCCAAGCCAAGGGGGGCGCCCCCCCACCCCTAGGGTTTCCTGCCCTAGGCGCAGGGGGAGGCCCAAGGGGGGCGCACCAGCCCACCAGGGTCTGGTTCCCCTCCCCACTTCATCCCATTGGACCCTTCGGGATAGGTGGCCCCACCCGATGGACCCCCGGGACCCTTCTGGTGGTCCCGGTACAATACCGGTGACCCCCGAAACTTTCCCGATGGCCGAAACTTGACTTCCTATATATAAATATTTACCTCCGGACCATTCCGGAACTCCTCGTGACGTCCGGGATCTCATCCGGGACTACGGACAACTTTCGGTTCTTGCATACTAATATCTCTACAACCCTAGCGTCATCGAACCTTAAGTGTGTAGACCCTACGGGTTCGGGAGACACGCAGACATGACCGAGACGACTCTCCGGCCAATAACCAACTGCGGGATCTGGATACCCATGTTGGCTCCCACATGCTCCTCGATGATCTCATCGGATGAACCACGATGTCGAGGATTCAATCAATCCCGTATACAATTCCCTTTGTCAATCGGTACGTTACTTGCCCGAGACTAGATCGTCGGTATCCCAATACCTCGTTCAGCAGAAACCATTGCAACCCACCTCCCTCCACAACGGCGCCGTCGAGACCGCACATGCCAGATCCGGCCGGATCTTGGCCAGCCGTAGAGCAGCACGCCACCATGGAGGCCCCCAGCCAGCCGCCGACAAGTCACCGAGGCCACCCGCGGTCGCCCCAACACGCAGGACAGCACCACTGCTGCCCTAACCCCACGCACCTCCCCGCCACACCGGTGGACCGGAGCAGGCGCGCCTCTGCCGGACCGCCTCCACAGGCCGACGGCCCGCCTCACCACCAGATCCGGGCGGATCCGCTTCCCAAATGGCGTGTAGCAGCCAGCGCCGCATAGCCGCCACCAGCGCTTGTAGGCCGACGAAGCCGTAGCCTCCCGGAGCCCCAGACGCGCCGCCCTCCGCCGTCCTCCGCCCGCCACCCTCCGCCGCGCCGCCCGGTGTTCCCTAGCTCGTGAGGCTCCGCCCGTCGCAGAAAAGATAGCCCCGCCGCCGCCTGCTCCACGCGAGCTTTGCCCCCGGAAGGCACCGGCGACGGCGAGGGAGCGGATGGGAAGGAGTGGCCGGAGGCCTTGGTTGTTTGGTCGCCGCCTGTGTCGCCTCTGGGGAGGGAGCGACGCGAGGGCCTCGTGTCTCACATGATAAGTTTGTGCTAATGGTGGTGACACAGCGGGCTATATGGACCTCTCGACGCAAGCAATCCACGAGGCGATCTTCCAAACTCCACATACAATAAAAGAATTCATTACTCGCTTCATCAGAGATCTAGATGCTGTGAGGGAGAAAAACGTTTCGGTTCCTAGTTCCAGGACCAACGTAGCAGCAACAGTAGTTCGGATGCCTGCAGCACCATCGGAAAACTACGTAAAAATACATGTAGATGCGGGGATCAGAGCTCAAAGAAGAGGTTCAGCGGTTGCGATCTGTCGTGACAGACAGGGTTCTTTCCTGGGCAGTTCTGCACTAACTATTGATGGGGTATATGATCCCGCAACTATGGATGCTATAGCCTGTAGGGAGGCGATCTCACTTGCCCAAGATCTTCAGGTTCAAAATTTTGTTATATCGTCAGACTCAAAGCAAGTGGTAAAGGATATACTGAGGGGCAGTCAAGGTGTGTATGGTGTCATCATCTCCGAAATCAAGGCTCGAGCAGTTCCCTTTTCCTGTAATTATTTTGAAGCTCATGGATTAGCTAAATATGCTCTCACTTTATCCCAGGGGCGGCATGTGTGGCTTGGCCAGCCACATAATACGTTTTGTATCCCACATTTTATGGACTTTGATCAATAAATGGCTTTTACCCCCTAAAAAAGGTGGCATCAGTGGGTAATATTTTGCAACTTTATGGGCAATTTTGTTGACGTACTGCCAGAAGCAATATTCCTTTATTATAAGCCTAATTTTCTGTACCTGGGAAGTATGTACTCCCATCTTTAATATACCTCATATACGCATTGATTATACCTTTTTATCATTCTCAATATACTTCAGTAAATGTTCTAAAATATCCCAATACGAGTTTTGTTGAAAAAATACCATTTGCGACGAACTTTTGTTGTATACTGTTTTCACGTATGAACAAATTAATATATACTTAAACCTTTAAAAATATGTTGACTCGCGTGAATTTTTTCATTAAATTTATTTTTGGCTATCTGGTAATTATTCATGTAGTATATTAAAAATAATAAAGAAGTATAAAAGATTTATCTTTGTGGTATATGAGGAGCGGGAGTATGTACTCCCAGAAGTACCCCACATGTCTCATATACTATCATGTAGTAGTATATATACTAGTTTATAATTCTAAATATGTTCATATATTATATCTAAGATTGTTCAAAGCAAGTTTCATAAAAAATTCTACCACTGATGGTAGTTATCATCATGTGAGTTTTGTATGTTATATATAGTATCTGTTAAAACCGAGCGTATGTACATGTGGTATTTAGTATATAAAAATATTTTTGGTAGTATATATCCTACTTTTTAGATAGTATGTACTAGGTTTTTAGTAGATTGTTTTATATGTATAAATATGAAGGTATTTTAAAATATACAAAAATATGGACTCACGTGCAATTGTTTCATACAACTTGCTTTGAAATATATTTACTATAGTATATGAACATACTTAGAATGATATATATATATATAGACACACACACACACTACCAGATGATATAGGGACAAATGGGGTAATTACCCTTGGGTGGTGCATGAAGTTGCACAACATGTTCAGTTTGGTGTCACAAGTTGAAAAATACGAAAAACTAGTGCTGAAACTTGTCTCAACGTGCATATACGTTCAATTCTCGGATGTAGCCGTATATGACGCTTGTGTGGCATCACAGTGTGGTACCGGGCCCACTGTCAGTGACTAGGATGAGCTAGGACGACATTTTCTGTAGGAACCCCCAAAAATAATAACAAATCTTGTAAAAAGCCCCTACGACCGTTGGGCCCCACTCGTCAGGGAACAGTATGAAGGGAAAATTCATATGAAAATAGTGCCAATGCGGCTCAAACCCGCAACTTCCCCATACCTATCGAGTTGTGCTAGCCACCGGACCAATTAAATTGTTATGGAAATTCGATAACTAGGTCTAATCATCTAGTGACCAACACGCACAGGGGACTTAAATAGGTGGCAGTCAATGCGGCCAGTTTGTCATATGTTAGTTTTTTTTTTAATTTTTAAGAATTTTGTAAAAATATGTAAATCATAATGACATTAAAAGATAGAATTCAAATATTCGTGTTCATATATTTTAGAGAGTTTCGTCAAAAAGGGTTCACATATTTAATAAAAACTACTTATTAACATAATTTTTTAATAAAAATAAAAAATGAACATATTATTTTAAAAGTACTCATATACCTTAAGTAGTATTTAAGAATTACAAAAAAGTTCATAAGTTTTAAAATAATATTTAAGAGTTTCATTTGAGGATGTGCAGTCTAGTATTTCCTAAGCTCGTATATACTTTTTCATAAATCTTTAATTATTTGTTATTGTCAAAGAATATATAAATATTTTTGCAAACACACAAACTTTATAAAAACATGCGAGCACTTAAAAAAACATAAACATTTTTTACGTGCTATATAAATTAATAACATGAACACTTTCCAAAATTATATGAACATTTAGTCAAATATATACGTTTTAGACTTATATTTTATTAAATATACGTTCATTGTTTTGAATTAACAAACATTATTATAATTGATATTATTTTCAAGTAATACATGAATATATTTTTAGAGTTACATGAACATTCTTTGAAATAAGTTATTTTATTTTTATTTATATTATTTATAATACACGAATATTCTATCTTTGTTTTTTACTGTGATTATAATTTACATAGTTTCACAAAATTCTAAAAAAGAAAAATAAACTAACATATGAAAATGGGCCAGAGTGACAGTAGCCCATGTAAGCCCTGTGAGCGTGTTGATGTTTAGGTGATTAGAAGAGTTGGTTATCGTAAATCGGTAACAGAGTCTTGTTGGTTGTGTGGCAAGAAAAGCCAGGTTTGGACCAGTTGGTCGCGTGTTCGAACAGTGTTACACATTGTTTTTCATAAATTTTCCTTCGTATTGTTTCCTGACAGGTGGGGCACAACGGTCATAGAGAGGCTTCTTACAAGATTTGTTATTAATTTAGGGGGTTTCTATAAAAAACGTCAGTCTAACTCAGCCTAGTCATGGACAGTGGGCCCTGCGCCACGCATCATCCCACGCGAGTGGCATATACAGGCGAGAATTGAACCATATATACACGGTGAGATAAGTTACGACACCAATTTTCCCTATTTTTTAACTTGTGGCACCAAACTACACATCCTGTGCAACTTCATGTACCACCATTGCATTTGCCTCTTATTTCTTCTGAAGTCCTAGGGAACTTATCGCTTGCCAAGTCATTGGTTTGACTTCGTATTGCCATCTACCTCCCGGCTGTTCGCCTTCACATGGGGTCTGGAAAACGGTTGTGATGAATTAGAATTTGGAGGCATCAACAATGGAATCATAGGCATATAGTAGTGCTGTTAGTTGGTTGAATGCACCTTGTACGCTTACATGATCTATACATATCTTCATATCGATCATGTAAACGGGCCTCCTCTTCGTTTCCTCTTTTTTTGCTGCCGGTCGCCGCCTCCTGTTCTTGGACTTGTTTTGGAGCAGCTCTACTACCCTGCAGCATTAGTGCTACCAGCTGGTATGTATACCATCGCTTGAAATTTTTAGCAAAAGAGCTCCCACCGCTTGAAATTTATGATCAAGCTGATATAGTTTAGCTGCATTTAGTTGCATATACGTATATTTTGTATGTACCATATTCAACTGTTTTTGGCACAAACATTAATGTGTTATATGTTCTCCCTTTATTTCAAAATTTAAGCTTTCGATCATTTATAATTGTGTATTATTTTTCCGTTGTTTGTCCTCATTTAGGACATCTCCTCCTCCTTTTGGCCCTTGTTAAAATGTACTAACTTGCTTAGCTAGTTGTTCTTTGTCATTCACAAGGGCAGTAAGATTAGAGAATGTTGATACAATACGAAAAATGATTGTTGAAAAACAGTAACTACGAAGTAACATCTTTCAAGCGCATGAGGATAAGTGAATCCATTATTTCTATTTAGTGTTCTCTTGATTGTTTGTTTTTGTGGGGAATCGTTCTCTTGATCTTGTACAAGTCTCACTCGTACATATTATTCATACACTTAGGAGATTTTGGTTTGTTATATAGTATTTGCAATGCTACAAGATTACAGCTTAGTTGGATCTATACCTTTAATGAATCAAATTAGTGAATATTCCATTCCAGACAGTGCACGCAAACGATGCCTGGAGGACCGCTGGATCTTGGGAAGTTCCTGCCAGTGCGGATCCTGGTGCTCGTCAGCTTCGGCCTCCAAGTCGTCCTCTTCCTCTGCGCTGGAGTCCGTCGACATGAAGCCACCGGCGTGTGGAGGCTGCGGAGGCTACTCCTCTGGCAAGCATACATTATGGCAGACTACATGGCCATATATGCCCTTGGCCACCTCTCCCTCAGGAGCAAGGCACACGAGCACCAGCTCGACGCGTTTTGGGCGCCGTTCCTCCTGCTGCACCTCGGCGGCCCGGACAACATCACCGCCTACGCACTCCAGGACAACCAGCTCTGGCTTCGCCACCTCCAAACCCTTGTTCTGCAGGTCGGCGGAGCAGCCTATGTCATCTACAAGAACAGAGCCGGCAGTGTCGCCCCCAAACTGATCTTCGCGGTTGGCCTTGTCAAGTACGTGGAGAGGACATGGGCACTGAAGTGCGGCAACTTGGACAGCATCCGCATCTCCGTCAAGACGCAACCACCTGCCATGCATAAACATTCTCACCGCCAGGATGAAGTGCCTTCTTCGAAAAAGAATGAAGATCAGTTTGACGAGGAATCCCATTTGCGCCGAGCTCACTCTCTGTTCCACATCTGCAAGCGTGCCATGGTTGATTGTTCGGTGATCGAAAAGGATCCAGACGGCCGGCAGGACACCCGGAAAATGATGGCGGGCAAAGTGGAGCTATGGAGATTAATGGAGACCGAGCTCTCCCTTATGTATGACATCTTGTACACCAAGGCAGCTGTGATCCACACCTGGCACGGGTACTGCATCCGTCTCATCTCGCCAATCGCAACCTTTGTGGCTCTGGCGCTTTTTCGGCTCAGCGGGAACGACAAGGACGACGGCCGCCGACGAGCTGATGTCATTATCACCTACGTCTTGTTTGGCGGTGCCTTGTTCATGGAGACCACATCCCTGCTGAACGCGCTGGTGTCCTCGTGGACATTCGCATTCCTGAGCACAACAAGATGGCGCCGGTTTCGCTACGAAGCCCTGTGCAGCGAAAGATGGGACCGTCTAAGGCACAAGGTCATCTCTCTTCACCATCTTGTGAGAGGAAGTAGCAGGTATGAATCGAGGAGGTGGTCCGGCAACATGGGGCAGTACAACATGATGCACTTCTGCACCCGCCCAGACACACCGATGACCAGCCCTCTGCTCGGCAGGTTGGCCAAGGCGGTGCGTCTCATGGAGACGTGGAACAAGAAGCACTACTCAGGGACCGTCAACATTTCGGACCATCCTCTGATCAGGGAGTGTATCTCTGAACGCATGGGGCAACTATACAAGGACGTGGGGCTGAACTCGCTGGGAATGCTGAGGAAGAAGTGGGGTGAGGAACCACTTGCTCGCAGGGACTTGTACCATGGATTTTTCCAGAGGTCCCTCGGTGTCGAGTTCCAGGAGGGCATCATCATCTGGCACATCGGCACCGACGTCTTCCTCTCCAAGAGGGCCGAGGCCGCATCGCCTCGTCCTCTTGGTCTCGTGAAGGCGATCAAGGTGCTGTCCAACTACATGATGTTTCTACTAGTGGAACGCCCCTACATGCTTCCGGGCAACGCCCAGAGCAGGCTGTACCAACGGACTAACGAAAACCTTGGCGACCTGCGGAAGCGGTCGACTCTTGGGCGACGTCGCAAAATGAGTATCTGTGCTATGGTGAAGAGTATGTTCCGCCTGCGCGATGGCCCGGGCTCAACTTCTTCCAGGTCCAGCGACGGGGAGGAGCTTGCAAAACACCTATATCGTGAGCATGTCAATGGCAGCACCAAGTTCACCCATGAGTGTCCTCGTCTCACCTATGTAGCCCGACTTGCCCAGGAACTGCTGGAAATGGAGAAACATAAGCCGGATGATTCGTTGCAGCTTGTCCTTGAGGTGTGGATGGATCTCCTGGTCTATGCGGGCAACAAATGCAGCAAAGAGTCCCATGCCAAGAAGCTCAACGATGGTGGTGAGTTGACGACCATCATCTGGCTCATGGCAGAACACCTCCATCAACTTTCTGTCGAGGAGGATAGCTACCAGGGTTTACTCAGGGAAGATGGTGTATAACATACATACAATGCCATTATTTTTAGAACTACTGTACATTTTTTCTTTCTTCTTCATCTCCAGCTCCATGGATGCCTCTACCTTTCCACCACCGTGTCCCCCGCCCTAGGAGGTTGATCCTGAGCACGACTCGAGCACAACACATAATTAAACGGATATGGATGAACTCTAATCATTATTTTTTTCAAAATTCAATCAGTTATGAGGCAATCACCACAATTTAGTTGGCAACTACGCGCATGCCTAGGCTGTATGGATGAGCTGCCTACTAATGCCCTGATTGCAAATGAGCTGGTCCGCAAGATGCAGGCACGTACGGTAAATGCTCATGCGTTATTTCCTCCCATCTTTGTACTTTAGTCCGCCCCTAGAAAAATGTACTTTAGTCCTGAACAGAAATCCTGCTGTTTTATCACATGCCTGATCCCACCGGGTTCATTTTTAAATTTGGATTTGACCAGCTCAACCTTTTGACTTTAGTAATAAGGTAAGATAACCACTAATATGTGACGAGCGCCAACCTCTTTCCGTTGCTGAGCTAGCTTCTAGCAATACAAGGGCATCTCTCGTCCGCAAAGCAGAACAAGAAGCAGCAGAAAGCAAAACTGCATCCATTCATCTCAGATTCCAAACAATTCGTGTTCCGTTTAGCTGGTTTAGTGGACATTAGCCTTGCTGATCTATCTAGAGTGTGATTCTGTAGAATTGTTTTGTGCCACTTATACTGTGGCATTCAAAGTCTAGTTGCTTGTTCTTCGCTGGGAAGTGATCTACAGCATCCAAATTAGTCCATGTCTTCGTTGTTTTTTCCGTGTAATGGATTTTAGAGCTCGATTGCATACGTTTGTGTTCGTTGTTTTCTAGCTCCGGTTCAGCCGTTATCTGACGGTATCATTTCTTTTTCAAGAAGTATTTATGCATCAAACAAACAACCCTCAGAATTTAGCCTTTTAAAAATCTCCTCAAACCTTAACTCCTTAAATTTGAGGAGCTAAAAAAATGGTTCCTAGCCAAACTTCTAAACTTAACTCTTAAAAAAAGCAGTTTTGCTAAGTCTTAGTTGACTGAGACTTTGTTATGTCTCAATCGATGCTATATTTCTTTGATCTTACATGAAGGTTCATATAAATTTTTTTTCAGTTTTTTCCTTCTTTATATATGCTATGTCATTTGACTGAGACTTGGTTAATTCTTGGTCGACTGAGACCTAGCTATACCCTTAAAAAACTTAGTCTTACTCAGTTTTGCCCAAGCCAACTCTTTTTCCTCACTTTTCCCCTCTACCGCGCCACCCACTCTCACCAATACCCAAAAGGGGGTTTGCGATTGGTCGAGGGATTTGACTGTTAGCCAGCTATGTTACTGACGAGTGGGACACACTGTGCCATGTGGCGCTCTCACAATCGGCCGTGTGCCTACCCGCATGCATGTGTAGTCACGTCGTGGTCACGTCGGCGCTTTCACACACGGGGAGTACGCACCGCACGGTTTCCCATGCAAGGAGTCGCGTCGCCAGCATGCCCACCAGGCGCCTATTAATGCATTTTATAGCCGTGCGCGGCGCACTAGGGTTCACTCACTCCTGTCCCAATCCCTTCCCCTCGCCGCCCACAGCCTTCTCCTTCGTGCACCTCCACCAAACCCCAGCCACCTCCCCTTCCGCAGCCGCAGCAACGGCCAGCCACGATGGTGGGGCGGGAAGCAGCAGTCGGGAGCGCCGCCGCGCGCTGTTCATTTAGGGCATGCCGCGCACCCTCTAGGTCGATGAGGCGTCGCTCCTCGCCCGTTGCAGCGTCATGGTGCCGCCTGACACGCGCCTGCCGTCCTGATGGAACATGAACTTGGGGGGGGGGGGCTCGTGGTGGAGCCTATCCCCACCGTCGGCACACCGTTCGCACGCTGAACATGCTGGTCGTCAGACCAAAGTCATGCTTCAGGCACTTCGGGTTTCACTTTAGTTAAGAAAGATGAAAGTTACAAATAAAAGTGCTTTTAGATTTGATCTACAAGGGGTCACGTGTTTAACAAAGTTTAGTATAAGGCTCGAGATCTTTCTTTAATAACTTTCCTGTTTCATGCTTAATTGTTAAGCATAAAATTTAAATACAACTACTTAACAGTAGCAGGTACAGTAGCTTGCAAAAAGAACTTTGTTCTCTGGTTTTTCCTGTTTTTTTAATTCCTGAACTTCTTTGAATTCAAATTTTCTTTTTTAATTTCTAGAACATTTTTTCAAATCCGTGATTTCTTTTCAGAATTGCTGAAACTTTTCTAAATTTGTGCAAAATTTCAAATTCACGAACTTCTTCTCAAATCCACATTTTTTTCAAATTCATGAACTTTTCTCAAATCTGCTAACATTTTTCAAATCCACGTAAAAATCAAATATATGAATATTTTTAAAACTAATGACTTTTTTAAAATTTGCGAACATTTTAAAATTGGCGAACATATTTTAAATCCATGAACATTTTGTAAATCCGTGAAAAACTTTTCAAATCCACAAACCTTTTTGATTTCACGAACTTCTTTCAAAGTCATGAACATATTTTCAAAATTCATTTTCTAACATGTGAGCTTTTTTTCAATTCGTAGTGTTTTTTCAAATTCGTAACACATTTCAAGATTAATGATTTTTTTCAAATCCATGATTTTTTCCAAGTGCATGAACTTCTTACAAATGCACACAAAAAATTAAAATCCGTAAACTTGTTCTCAAATCTGCGTTCTTTTTTCAATTTGAGAATTTTTCCAACTTTATGATCACATTTCAGAATTCATGTTTTTTTATCAAATATGCGAACTATGGTCCGTGAACTTTTTTCAAATTTGTGTGCAATCTTTTTAATCCACGAACTTTTTTCAATTTCGTGAAAACATGTTCAAAATTTATTTTAATTCTTTGATTTTTTTTTTCAATTTGCAAACTTTTTCCAAATTCGTGAACGCATTTTGGAAATCACGAATTTTTTGTCAAATCCAGGATTTCTTCAATAGATGAACATTTTTCAATTGCATGTAAAAACAATTTTGTGAATAATTTTCAAAATTTGTTATTTTCCCCAATGTGCGAACAATTTTCGAATCTGCAAACATTTTTGGAACTCGTAAACAAAATTTTCTAATTCTTGAATTTCTTTAAACTTCACAAACCATTTTTGGGAAAAAGTCAACAGTCGGTGTCAGCACCTGTGACTCAGCTAACGTGGGTGTAGCGAGCGGGAAAGAAAAATGACCACGCGGCAAAATACCAGGGAGCGAATTGCTGTAGGGGTGCTGAAGGTGCTGCATACCTAAATCTCTACTACCTAAAAGAAACATAAGGATCCGTCTCCCCTCTTACATCCTCCACTTCGTCCGTCCTCCCCGCTCAGACGTCGTCCTTCCCTCCTCCGCACTTGCCATGATTTTTGGCCCCCAATTAATGGCATTTACTTCCTCCCAAAGAAATAGGGATTGAGATTCTCCTTTCCAGATCGGAGGCTCGGAGCAGCCGATCCCCTCGTCCACGCCCCGTTTTCTTTCCTGCGACGCCGCACTGATCTGCATCCATACTCATCCTTCGCCGCCATCGTTGAAGTCGCCTCGGACCATTTTGGAAATCACGAATTTTTTGTCAAATCCAGGATTTCTTCAATAGATGAACATTTTTCAATTGCATGTAAAAACAATTTTGTGAATAATTTTCAAAATTTGTTATTTTCCCCAATGTGCGAACAATTTTCGAATCTGCAAACATTTTTGGAACTCGTAAACAAAATTTTCTAATTCTTGAATTTCTTTAAACTTCACAAACCATTTTTGGGAAAAAGTCAACAGTCGGTGTCAGCACCTGTGACTCAGCTAACGTGGGTGTAGCGAGCGGGAAAGAAAAATGACCACGCGGCAAAATACCAGGGAGCGAATTGCTGTAGGGGTGCTGAAGGTGCTGCATACCTAAATCTCTACTACCTAAAAGAAACATAAGGATCCGTCTCCCCTCTTACATCCTCCACTTCGTCCGTCCCTCCCCCGCCTGTACGTCGTCCTTCCCTCCTCCCGCACTTGCCATGATTTTTGGCCCCCAATTAATGGCATTTACTTCCTCCCAAAGAAATAGGGATTGAGATTCTCCTTTCCAGATCGGAGGCTCGGAGCAGCCGATCCCTAAATCACGCCCGTTTTCTTTCCTGCGACGCCAAGACCGATCTGCATCCATACTCATCCTTCGCCGCCACCGGTTGAAGTCGCCTCGGACCCCCCCCCCCCCCTCTCTCTCGTCCAACATCCATCCTCACTTTTCATGCCATGAGCCGTGATCTCCCTGGTCCTGTCACGGCGGCGGACGACAGACAACGTCTCGGAACGTCTTGCTCGAGCACGGCAACGGCGGCCTAGAAGCAGACGTGCGACAAGGCGGCCTCAAGCAAGCGGTTGGCAGAGGCGCTGGAGTGTGCGACGCGTTTCTTGTACTTCCATGTTGGTGGTGGCTTTGGTCACGTGAAGGTATTTTGTCCATCGATGGTGTATGTGTGTCAAGATTTCCAAATGCATGTCTGATTTTCTGCTCTGATTATCTGTAATACTACAACCCAGCATCAGCATTCTTGGACGTCGGCCCATGTTCCACTTGATCTGTGTGGCACTATGCAGAAAGTCTGAGGCCAAGAGAACTCTACTGCTGCTTCACTGCTTCTGCTGATTAGTCGGATAAAAAACAGTCCTGAGCAGACAAGTATCCTTTTATTATGTATACATAAGTTCATTGCTACCAGTTTTACTTCTCTTTTCTGAACATATTTGTGTGTGTGTGTGTGTAATATGCTATCATAGGATATTTTATTGTTCCAGTCACATTCATATTATAGTTCATTCTTAGCAAATAGTAGCATCTACTTAATTAATCAGTACTAAGATCTGGTGGTTTTTTGGTAGTTTAATCAGTATCTTGCACTTCTTATAAGGACTCTTTAGGAACTTCTAAATTTTTATTTTTTCCTTAGTTGATGTGTTAAAATTGTATGACTAATAGCTTTCTTTATGTTTTCTCTTCAATTACAGCTTGTGGACACATAGGTCCTGAAAAAGGCAGTTTTGCTGTCTATTGTTGTTATAACTGTGTAAATTGGATGGTCAATGAGTAATAATAATAATAATAATAAGTATATAATTGTGCATGTGGTCATCTTCTAATGATTTTTTTATTCTGTTACTTTACTTATCTTGACATTTAGCATAGTTCAAACTGCGTGTTTGAATTTCCATAGCTAATTTATAGAGTCCAAGGAAAGAAGAAAAGTTCTACTTATAGAACATCCAAATCAGAAAGCTGCCGAGAAGAATGCTCATTCTGCTAGGAGCATATGTACAATAATAGCAGACCATTATCTGCAGATGATATGCAAAAAACAGATATGTGTGCCATGTTTATGCAGGAGAAGTATGGCAAGCTTGACACAAGTAAAGTGTGTGAATCATCTGTCTTCGTGAACTCAAATGTGCCTCATTTGCCCAGAAGTTCCCTCGCAACAACTGCTAGAAACAACCTGTTGACCCAAGCCAATCAACTTCTATACAGAATGTTGTACCTCTGCCTAATAATCTAGAAATCATGGTCAGTCCAAAGCTAAACAAAGCTCCCAGAGAGGCCCCCACAGAGAAATTGGATTCCAAGTGGATTCGTTGACAGATACAACCAGGTATACCTTTGCTTTGTGCTTCCTCACTTGCTCAATTTCTTAGAATGTTGGATCTTTTCAAGTTCAATAAACTTCTTTGGACAAAAAGAACCAGTGAAATTGTAGTTAATGGAGTGTTTGGCGACTTAAGAACTTGATGTGCATTGTCTATTATTTGTAACAACACCCAAATTTTGTGAATTATGTAAACCATAGCTTAAATCAAGTTTGATCTCCAAAAAAACAGATGCAGTATAGTATATGAATGGCTATATAGTATATGTAAGATAGCTGACAACTATTGGATTATGGCAATAATTGTAGGATTAGCCAAGTAGAAGCTCAAGTCGGTTGGTTATTTGACTGGGTTTTCTTATACACATTTGCAGGTTGCGGAACAACCATGCTTAAGATCATGTGTTGCCGCAATTTAACGGGATGTTGAGCATTCTTTATATTTTCTCATTATTTTGTGCGGATGTAGGTCATGGAAGGACGTCCTCGAGAGCAGCGCTTTTGGTTTCACCACCCGGGCTTAGATGAGCCCGGAGTGAACAGTAAATGCATTTAAAATATCAAACAAATTCAAAACAATTATGGTGAAAGATGCTTAGGCGCATGATATTCGTGCAAATTTTGGTGACATTAGGAAAATCGAGGAGCTTGTGGCAAAAAAATCAGGTGTGAGAGAAACATCTGAAAAACAGGACGGATTTTTTTTTTTTTGCCGCGCGTTCGAATGTCCAAATATAACCAAAAATTGCACGAACATCACGCACATGCGCATCTTGCTTGCAATTTTTTGGGGATTTTTCAATTTTTTTTGCGATTTTACTTCACCGGGCTCATTCGAACCCGGTCTCCGAAGTGGATTACTGTTTTCTGGTTCTCTTTCTTCTTCGCCCTTATATTATTCCCCTATCTTGCTCTCCAACAGTCTATTCTGTATTTTGTGTTGTAGGAAGCGCATCAGCCTTCGCTATGATTTTGTTGCCGCTGGCTGCAATCTAATTTTGCAACCAGTTCATGCAAGTTATCATTTGCCCTTACTTCATATAGAGACATTACAAAGTATCCATTGAATCCAAAGTTTTTCCATTTTTTGTGTCACAGTAGCTTTTCCGTTGCAGATATTGAGGTGCTCGTCAAAGCATATCCTTTTTCTTTGTTATTTCATTGTACAATTATTTTCTTTAATCTGGGGTCACCGATCCAGCTCTATTCAAGATCCCACCGATTCAACTTCTCATTTGATTAATATAGTTCATATCCAAGGAATTCGTGTTTATTTTTTATCATGTTATTTTTTTGACAGTGCTGATCACGGTATTTATCATGTCAAGAGTACCAATTCCCTTTATTAGTGCATTTGATTAGTAGTGTCGGGCTATTTTCAAAAGGGTGTGTTTGGAGATGTCAATGAAAAGGAAGGAACAGATCATATAGTGGTCCCAGACTCCAAGTAGATGAATGGAGCCAGTCCTATGTTAGAAAATAGGATGGCATTTGCTTGATGCATTCAGATAATTATATGTACCCTGTGGAAACAAATAAGCTGGAATTGTTTTCAGGTGCACATTGGTCATAGTAGAGGTGGAAGTTAAATGTAATCCCCAAGAAGTTGAATTATGACATTTATTATCATTTCTTAATACTCCATACTATTCATATCCCGTTGCAACGCACGGGCATTCACCTAGTCACTAATAAATAAAAGAAACCCCTTGCAAATTGCAAAGGTCACTCACATCTTCTCGTGTGCTAACAATTGGCGTACTGCATGTGGGAGTTTATCTGAGAGCTTACCTTTTTAAGTAGATTCATTTTTTCATAATGTTTTTTTTCTTGAACCGTGTATTCAAACGAATCATTTTTTTGTTGGATTTCTTGCATCAAGATCTTTGAAACTAGATCTCATGTTAACAGATTTTGATGATTTTTTATGAAGAAACATGTAAGAAATAAACAGGAAAAAAAATAAGAAAATGAAAACCGAATCGGACAAATAAAACTGGGAAAAAACCAGAGCCAAAAATTGAAGCCCGAAGCACGATTGTGCTTTTTTTCTTCCAAAAAAATTGGGAAGCATAGTCGCGCTTCTCACAGAAACACATGTTGTGATTTTCCTTTTTCAAAAAGCACATGTTTGTTTCTCGTAAAACACAGGTTGTGCTTCTCCTTTTTTCGAGGAAGCACCCCTATGGGGAAAACACGTTTTTCAAAAGCACAACTATGTTTTCCCTTTTCGGAGAAACATAAATGTGCTTGTTGTGAAACTCAGTTTGTGTTATTCCTTTTTCGGAAGCATAAAATGTGTTTTTCTCTTATACAAAAGCACATCCGTGTTTCTCACAGAAAAGCACGACTTTCCAAGAAAAATGTTCAAAACCTAGGGGAAACAAAGAAATGAAAGGCCGAAAAAACAAACAACCCAAAAACGCGTGAAAAAAAATCCGAAATCCAAAGGATACGTCCAGCGCATGACACATGACAGTTGGGTGGCCTTTACATCAGCTAGGTGCATCACTTTACGTGCTCCCAGGTCCTAAAAGTAATCTCTGCGAAAGCTCCAAAGGGGTATCCATTAGGGAGAATATCGGGTGCATGAGTAGTGCTTGTGGTGCTACCGATGCACCGTACTTCTGTAGAACATATTAGAATGTTTTTTTAATAACACATTCACACAACATCAATTAATGTTGTCATAAATTTCAAATTAAAATTTGAAACATAGCTCGTAAACACACACACAGAAATGACAAACTCAACACTGAATAGTACATAACACAAGTTGGGCTTTAGATTTTGCTCATTATCAAAATTTTCATTTTTGTATCTCGAGCAATGTTTCAAATTTTGATATACATTTTTTATGACGACATGCATTGATGTTGTGTCAATGTGCTATATTTTTTTCAGATTTTTAAAAATATTTTAAAATGTGCTATGCATCCGTTGCACCGGTAACATCACAAGGATGGATGCATCGGATAGAATCCCTATCTGTTAGATTTTTTTTGAGTCTACCCTATTTGTTAGATAGTTGCTCCCGCTGCACGAGCTGGGATGTGTTTTTTGAGTGGCCAGCTTTTGAGGGGTAAGGCCGAACTTTATTAATCGAAAACCACAATCAGTGGGATACAATTTTGGTCATGTGGTTGGTCAAACCAGATATGACGGTATGGAGCTAAAGAAAGCGAAAATCTAGCTAAACTAGGTGCATCAACATTGACGCACGATCCTCAAAAGTAGAGATACAATTAAACGCAACTGTTGTAGTTTTGATCTCGGTGATGATTGCTCTAGCTCTGCCTTGACTTTCATGGTTAATCTCTCCCACCACTTGTTTTGAGTCTAATGCTATAACAAGATAGTGTTGATGAAGGTCTTGTGCTAGCGAAAGAGTTTCTCAGCATGCCATTGCCTCTAGCACCATTGGGTCACAACTCCTGCTACTACTAGGGAAGAGCTACCTAGGTAGTTGCCATCGATGTCTCTGCATGCAGCCGACAGCCGCATTGATACGAAGTTTAACGTGTCCCGGGTGGGAGCGGGTGCCTTCTGTAGCTGAGCTTCCACACGCGCTGGAACCGAATCCAGTGTTGTTGTTGTGGGTGTTTTCTTCTGTATAGTTCGGAGCTCCTGTATATGAACCTATTCACAAAAGCATGTGGGATATTGTTGTTTTTTGTGAGAAATACCTGTAACTTTATTCATACTCATAATAATTACAGGTACATTGATTTGGATCTAAATTCAAGAAAATACAAAATAACTCATATGACTAAGAATTACAATGGAATCTCTTGGAAACACCTTCTTCGCGGTATCAATCTCTGCTAGAAGAAATACTCTAAAGACTTCAGTAAAGGTGCTGCAATTAGACTTGAGCAACGATTTTGTCACTCATTCAACTACACAAATATTATCAATGATAGCACAATGCCCGTGCGTGGCCACGGGCCTTTTAATTTTTTGTCTGATTGCATACATGAGCATAATGCACTTCCAATTTCACATTTATAGAAAAAATTTACAGTAACAATCGGAAAATGTACTTGATTCAATGTATTTTCATTATTCCACTTCACTTGCATCTCCTAAAATATCAGGAATATTGTCTTCAGCTTCCTTCGCACACTACTTGAGCAATTATAGTAAAAAAATCTTCATTCACTTGTAACCATCCTGCATGAGTACTTCATACAGTTAGCATGAAGATTTCACATGAAAATGTAAGAACGTGCAAACATAGAGTACTCAACTTGTAAATTGGATGAACCAATTTTTTACCATTCCATGAGAGCATATTAAAATCAAAAACAAAATAACTCAACACATACTGGAATAAATAAATATTTATTATCTCGATTATAATGATGATAAATAATTGTATGTATCTTGAATTTAAAAATAGAATAGACAAATATGAACAGCCTCCCACAAAAAGGAAAAGCCACTCCTCGCCTCTCACCATACAAGCACATCACACATCCCTTATCCCCATCGCGTTGCCACGGGCATTTAAAAAAATCAAAAATCTTACTGGCTCATCATGATCATGTTCTATTAAAAAAAATCTGGGTTTTATGGATATATGATAGTCCTCATTGCAATTAATGTCACTAAATTTCTCAATCCATCAATCATGAGCAAGTGCAAAAGTTAATGAATCTAAGTTCAGTGAAATAAGGAAGGATTAAATGAATGAACAAATGAATCGTGCACATGCCTTAATCACTTCTTCTCCTTGAAAATGGAACCCAATACATTCTGATGCAACATTGCATTGCTCCACGGGAATCGATCAGCCTTCTCACTTGCATTGAGGAGCCCCATTTGCCCATTTCTTTCGCCGCCGGCCTCAACATCACCCTTGATATCTCTCCGCCAGGTCTGTCATGAAGCCATGCCCACCATGTTTCACTGCATCTTACATTACTCCTCACATAACATAAGTAAGTACTATTTTTGAAGCATGCATACCAATCGTTAGATCGATCACATCCAAACATTTGCGATCCACCACTTTTTCACCCTCCCCTCTCTCCACGAGACGTCTCCCATACCGCGTCAACAACACTCCCTTCATCACACGTCCAGCATGGGTCGCCGCCCCTCACGGGAATCAACTGAATATTATAAGGGAAAAACTAAAAGCTTGGAAACATAAACCAATGCATCCATCCACAAAATAAGCTCTACTTGATGACAACCAATGATGAAAAGCTGAATTATTTTGATCATATCCAGTCTAATAGGAGATTACATGGGTTGCAAAATCCACAGATAATCGCACAGGGCATTCTAGATTTTTAAATACCACAATTATCACAATAATGAAAATAAAGCTAGGGATATTGAAAAGTGTAAGGCAGTAGCGCTCTATCTCTTCGGTATTGTTCAATGGATAGGGATGCTCCTAGGCATTTTTGTTATCTTGAAAGAAAATCTGGCTTGAATGAATTCTTTGGTCATAGAAAGCGTCGGAGCTCCTTGAACCTACATATTGCACCCTTTGTGTTAGTCAAGATCGAAAAATAGCTAGGCATTGGTAATCAGGAATGTACCTTTTAATCAAGTTCTTTGCTCCGTTGATGTCTGGGTTGAAGTATTATCCGAGACTGATTAGTCATAAAAGTATTTGCATCTGCAGACAACATAAAATACAATAGCAGGAAGCCAGAAGCAAAATAGTGAAGTGCATACAATCAGAGGGATGTTGCCTCCAGAAATCCCTAGCAAGAGACACTAGTCTTCTACCCCACATTACATATCTCAAAAGATAGTACGCATAATTTTAACTCATTTAGTTATCTAGCTGACCAGATCAATTGTAAGCATTACGTGGTTCTTATTCCAGTGAAAAGGAATTTCGTTGAATAGTGAACTTAATTGGTATAAAAGAACCATAATATGGGTTGTGCTTAAACCACAAAAGATTTTTCTAGGAGATCAGAATAAAATACGTGTAATAACTCACTAAGAATCTTCTTTGTTCTTACTATTTAGGGATACCAACTCTTTGAGTAACAAAGTAATAATAGGACATTGCGTAGCTCAATTCACGTGAGCTAGATTGACACACTATTGCTGCAGCCAGAGGTGATATCCAATGCAATGGGTGGGGTGAAATTCTTGACAACAGCCTGCAATCAGGTAATGAAGGACCATTTGATGACTATAAACTTGACAGTAAAGACATCTTCAACCTTTGGAAAATTAGATACGGATCAAAAAAAACTATGGCCTCATCCCGGACATTAATATTAAAACCATCATTTTAGATTTCTGAAGTTGCAGCATATTTCATGGAAGTTGCTATATGAAGATAAACCTTACAATCAGAATTTTTTTCTTGTACCATATCAATTGGGCATCATGCAATATAACAGAAGATCGTTCAAGTCTATCATGTGTATTTACGAAAAAGAGCAAATATTGCAGTAAATTTTTGTGATGAAATAATATAAAAGAGGTTCTGGAACATACATCTTCGTTTCTTCTAAGCCTCGGTAGAAGCATGATTGCTTGCATTTGAGATGCAAGGAAGAAAAAAATGGCATTCCGAAAGGGCACCACATGCGTCTCCTAATTGATAAACTCAGAAGCACCTCAACTAACAATTGAAAAAGGTGTCGCTAAATAGAATCTCACATATAAAGCTATAAGCATAAATAACAAGCAAGGCAAAATCAAAAGAAATAAAAAATCTGTGAAGCACATTATACTTTTACATTAGATCCTATAGATATTGCAAAGACAAGAGAAATGGTCAGCATGGCAATATTGTTCGGTGGTCAAATAATCCCAAAATGATACATTGAGAAATCTATATTGGACTTCCAATTTATAGAAGAATGCGAAAGAAAACTTAGTTAGACTTTTACACAATGCTCATTTAACTTGTGACGGAAAAAATTATGCCATCATAACTCAATTCCAATATATACAACTCCAATGCTACAGGCAACGTTGCTATGGGCTACGATATATATAAATTGCCCGTATGTTGCACCGGGGGCTTACATATTCTAATGGGTCAATACCAATGGTGGATAACATATACCTTGAGGACCCTTTTGCACACCAGGTGGCATTGTTGACTTCTTTATCATTAACGCATTGTCGTTCTTCTTCTCCCTGCAGAGCTGGCGGCCGACGGCGATGAGCTCCGCCTTCTTATTCTCACTGTTGTGGCCGTCCTTATCGTCCTTGTTGATTGGCTCCATCAACAATCCATTGTTCTTCTCCACCATTCTTTAGCACTCTAGCAACTGTATGGCGAGTTGGTCGTAGTTATTGATGTCGGAGAGGCCAACAAGGCCAAGAGGTTGTTGATGTTCGTGCTCTCCTCCCCATGGTCGTTATCACCGCTGCTGCGGATGCCATTAATCAACGACAGCCACAATACGAACTCATTCTTCATGTTCATCTCCTCCTCCTAAGTACACTATAGTCAAGGACAACCACGACTATACGAGTGGCAGGAGACATATCAGTTTACCTTCGTGTACTTTTCATCTGTCATAATGAAACTTTGAAAGTTATATTCCATTTAATTCTATTTGGCATCTTAAACAATACATGAACAAACTACTCGAGATCAAAGAGTAGCACAGTAAAAATACTACTTACATCTAAGAGAAAGGCTACATCAAGTAGTAGAATCTGCATGGCATGTGTGCTAACCTGGTCTGGATGATGTGAGTTAACAATATTGAACCCCTCTTATGTCTATGTTGCCCCTCTCAAACATCTGCAACCAAAAATAGATGAGACCCATATATTAAGACTACAAAAACGAAAGATGAAACATGTAAGGGCATTTGGGCATAGTACAGAAACACGCTGACCAGTCGCTTTGTTTCAGGATCAAGAACAAAACATGAGAGCTTCACTCATCAATTACCTCGGCAGAAGCTTCATACATCTCTGATTTGTCGAGTGCCTTCCACATTCATGCGGCTGAAAAACTTCCCGCTCCCTCCTGCCCCGTCTTGCGTTGATGAAGACCCAGGCTGAGCTTTGCTCCGCCGCGCACTCACTTCCGGTCAAGTACGCCAACATTGGAAGGGGGAGATGTTGGAGATTAAGAGGGGATTGAGGAAATGGATCCTCAGTGAGGTGCGCGGTGCATGTGCATCTGTGCCGAGTTTGATCTGGCTACAAAAAAAGGAACATAAGCATATGTCAAAGTAAAAGTAAAATGACCATGTACATTATACCTACATTATATTCTCTCCTTCCCTAAGTAAATAAATAAATATATTGTCCTGCATATCGTCTCACAGGTATTAAGAACCTAGCATTTTCTGCTCATGCATTGGATCTAAAACTTAAATTATGTAAGAAGACCACAGTAAACAAAAACCAAAAGCTTTTCTAAGTCGGTCTTGCCTTCATTACTATTTCTACCGATGCTTCTAATTCCACACTTCTTCCTACAATATTGAAGCAGTCGTTAAACCCTGCAATATCAGCATCGAAAAATAAATACAGGACAAATAAAAACACAAAAGTAAATCGTTCAAGAGAAATTGTGGTACCAAATTTGAATTTTTCAACACTCAGAGCATGTTTGAACTATTTGTATCACACTGTATACAGAATACAAAACCATGTCATGCATGACGCCGTGCCTTAGCTGTACACTGGCGCCACCTCCTCCATATGTGGTGTTCGGTGGCGCAGGGTACAGGTGTGCGTGTGAGTTAATCATGTGTGAGAGTGGGGCCTGTGTGCCGGCTGGGTAATGTACTTGGTCTGAACTTGTCACTGAACAAAGGCAAATCTGAAATGAGGAAATACAGTTCTAAATTCCTCCTACTGTTTCTCTTCTCTTCTTGCTCAATAGGCAAAAAGGAGAGGGACCTTAAGCCACTCCTCGCCTCTCACCACACAAGCACATCACACATTAAACAAAATACAATGAACAAATTGATGGATCGATATGGTTGCTTCACTTTACTTCCTAACTAGAACATGAAGGTGCGCGTTGCTGCGCTAGTCCATTTTAATGAAAAATGGTAGAAATTAAAAACAAATTGAACAGAACCATGGGACAACTTGTGATATAAGCCTTGTGTAGATTTTATCATGGAGCATACAGAAAATATGACGCTCCAGACAATAAAGCATTGCATGATATCGAAAGCATAGTATGTAAAATCGATACAACTATGTGCACGTTTACTTAATCATAGCTAGAAAAATATTGTAATGAGGTTTATGATAAGGAGAAAAAGATCACAAGTGTGGAGGTTTCACTGCCTTGGCGCCTTCAACAATGTTAGGACTGATATGTAGTGGTGATGAAAGTTGGGTGAGAAGGGGCTGGTGGAAAGGGAAAGTACAATGTAACTCAACTGGAGAAGAGGGGATGGAATTGTTCTAGTTTTAGGGGAGTCATCACTCAGCACGCAGATCATTAACAACTTTCCCATATGGCAACAAGAAAAAACAATGCATCACGGTGTCCAATCGTTAGTTTAACATCATATAAATACTCCATACACTAAGATAGAACACCAGCTATTCAATCGACAATCAAGATTATAAATTGGTTACAGTTATGAATTCTGGATATTCTAGAAAAAATATATATTTGGATACTGAAGCATGCCATCTAGTGTGGACAGGGAAGATACAGTCGAGTATAAGCGTTAGTGGTCAAGCTATAAGATGTGAAGTGAAGAAAACGCTTGGTAATTGGGAACCTGAACTCTTACTTGGTGTATTGGGAACAAAACTTACTTAATTTTCATTGATGGCATTGCTTTTGTCCATACCTTGATCACCAACACATTCAGATTACGCTTCTAAACTGCATCGGACAACAATTCACGGGACGATTATTGAATGATGGCCGATCCAATGGTCCTTGTGTACAAAGCGGACATGATGAAAGGCTCCGGCGACACGTCGTACACAAATCGCTCGATGGCACCTGTCGCTTTAGAGATGGAGTACATGACCGCGCCACGAGTAGAGGCGGACAACGCAAGGGGCAATCGCCGTCGGCCATCGAAGTGGCCTTGATCATGATCGCCATTGGCCATCGACATGGCCTTGATCATGACGATTCGCAGCACCTTCTTTCCCTGATAGCCATCACCGCTTGCCTGCCTCCACCAGTCTGCTCCTCCGATGCCCTCCGTTTTCCAGTGAAAAGGGGATGAGACATCTCCCCGTTGTTGCGGCTGCTAGGGTTCGCAAGCAAGGCGGCGTGAGACAAGAGAGAGGGATCCTTCCTGAGGGGCGGCGTGGAAAACCTAACGGGTCTGGAGTTTGGAACCCGAATCAACCACGATGCTCTGTACTCGTTCGGTGGAGCAGCGGCCCGGTCCACCGAGCTGCAACGTAGCACATGTCATAAATCTGGACCATTAGCAGTTATATCGTACGGCTGAGGACGCGAAATCGCTGTGGGAGGCCGTAGCTAGCTATGTTTTACTGTTTCGTAATAATAAGTGGATTTCTTTTCCTGAACAAATTGACTGCTGACTTCGGGCAGTAGGATAGATGTTAAGCAAGCAGATATATAAACCCGAGAGCACAAGACAAGATCATGCACGTATTGTAACCGGGAAGATGTGAATTACTTAACAACGTATCCAAACGAAGCAGATCGAAGACACACGTACGTACGTATACAAATCTGAGCAACACCAAAATCACTTAAGTACGCATCCAAATTAACCTTGATGGGGAAGGAAGGAAATTGAGATGGAGAAAGCACCTTACCTTGGCGGTGGCTGGAACAGTCACGACGGCGGCGGCTAGCTAGGTATTCGCGGGTGCTCGCTCTGGAAACGTGTCAGGCTGCAAGTCATCGTCTATTTCTTAAGTTATCCAACGGCACGCAGCGTACCAGTTCATGGTGATCTAACGGCTCGTAATACTCGCCGTTCTGTAGCATTTCATTCATTTCCGTTATTGTACCATTTACTTTCCTTGCCGGGCTATATAAGAGCCGACGCGTTGCGTCTGTAAATCATTCCATTCTCTGAGAATTATCTCCAAACAATATACCTTATACAATTATATATCTTAAAGGGGCATATTCGTGGCATATTCTGTTCGTACTCTCCTACGAACCCTAGATCAAGTTCGTCTGCCTATGAATTTTCCCTGAATTCCTCCTTAGGGCATGACAATTGGTATCATGAGCACAGCCTTTCCTTGGCGAATTGAGGGGTGAGATCCACCAGAATTTTTTTCCCTTCCCTCCCTCCCTATTTCGGTGGCGTTGGCGGCGGCGATGGCGGCGGTAGACTAAATTCGGCGACAACTCACGAGCATCACCAGGTTACTCGAGCACTTTGTGTCGAGGAGTAAAATTCCTGGGTGATTCGCCGGTGGTGTTGCATCGGAGGCGTCAGATCGAGCGGCGGCAGAGCTGAAACCTCAGATCGGGTTACCAGGAAACTGGAAGTAAAATTCCTCTCTGAGTTCTTCAGCTAAGATAGGGCGTTCGAAGGCCAGCGTGGATGAGGCAGAGTTGGCAGATCTGCTCGCCATGAAGGCGGGTCTAGCTGCAAATCGCGAAGAAACAGCTGAATTAAAGGAGGACATGGAGCTGCTTCGGCAAGACGTGTTGACGATCAACTCAAAACAAGACAGCATGAACAAGGTGATTGGCAGTATGCAAACAGCAGTCACAACCTTCAGTCAACAGCTATCTGCAATTACCGATATCCTCGAAACAATGAACACCAGCGAACCGTCAACATCAATTCCTCCAGTGGAACACACTACTACCACAGGTCCTGAACCCACCGTTGACCAGGCAGCTGATCTTTCCAAATAGCCAACTGATCTGGGCAGAGACCAGAGTGACACAAGTGCAAGGCCATCTACAAAAGAGCTGCGCAAGAGACTACTTGAAGAGCAGGAGAAAACAAGACAAATTGCGGCGCTGGCTGGTCAGAGGCTTCCTCCTATAAACACGGGACAAAGATTTGCTCCTCCAGGCTTTAGTAGACCCAATGTTCAAGTTTTTTTATCTGAAGGTCCAAGTCCTACAGGTCATATGAAAACAGCCCGCACTTCTCTGTTCCCTCCTGCACCACGGCAAGATGCTACTGATGCGTGGGCAGAATATAACAAGTCTTATGAAAAAGAGATGGGAACACAATTTCTGAAATCAATCACCAAGGGACCAAAAATGGATTTTCCTAGATTTGACGGTGAAAATCCCAGTGGCTCCTGTCATAAATGTTTTAACAGGAGAAGAACCTACTAAAAACACTGATGAGCCAGATTCAGTATCTGAAGATGAGCAAGAAGAAGCTGTCAAAGAGGAGGACAAATGCATGCAAATATCCCAACAAGCATTAAACCCAGATGGAGCTAAAACAATGTCTGTCCTGGTTAAAATTGGTGGAAAAACAGTTGTGGCTTTAGTTGACACTGGCAGTAATTATACCTTCATGAACATCCACTTTGCATTGCAAACATCTTGCACAATTCTACAAGATAAGTCCAGACCAGTAGCAGTTGCAGGTGGAGGCAGGTAGTGGTCACGAGCATTTATTCCTCCCACTGAATTTACTATTGCAACAGAAACTTTTCACCACTCATTCAGAATTCTGGACATCCCAGGACATGACATCGTGTTAGGTTGTGATTGGCTAGCTGCACACAATCCCACAACCTTGGATCACATCAGTAGGAAAATCACTGTTTACAAAGGAGACACTGCTGTAACATTACCAGTATGTGACAAAATCGATGAAGCTACAGAAATTGACTCTGCTGAACTCATGAAATTACTGAACAAAGGAGCAACAGGCTATGTTCTGCACTTGATCAGAGACATAAGAAAACCTGACCCTCCTCCTCCTCAACAACTACCTGAGGAAATACAACAAGTAATTGAGAAATTTCCAACAGTTTTTGCAGAGCCCACTGAGCTTCCCCCAACCAGAGATTGTGACCATGAAATACCTCTGAAACCCAACACTGTTCCTCCCAACAGGAGACCTTACAGAGTACCACACAAACAAAGAGATGAAATGGAAGCCCAAATACAAAAGCTGCTCAAAGCAAGGTTTATAAGAGCTAGTCAGAGTTCCTTTGCTGCCCCTGCAATACTAGTAAGGAAAAAAGATGCCACATGGAGATTATGTCTGGACTATAGACATCTCAATGACCACACTATCAAGAATAAATTCCCAATACCCATTATTGAGGATTTGCTTGATGAACTGCATGGAGCTGAATACTTCACCAAATTAGATCTCAGGTCAGGGTACCACCAGGTCAGGATGAAGGAAAAAGATATCCACAAAACAACATTCACTACTTATTGTGGTCACTATGATTTTTTAGTTATGCCCTTTGGGCTGGCTAATGCTCCAGGAACTTTCCAGGCCCTAATGAACTATGTATTTGGCCCTCATCTTAGAAAATTCATCCTTGTGTTCTTTGATGATATTCTCATCTTCAGCAAGACCCTGGTGAAAGATCGTGGATGTCGCCTAGAGGGGGGGGGGGGGTGAATAGGCGCTTTAAAATAATTACGGTTTAGGCTTGAACAAATGCGGAATAAACCTAGCGGTTAATTTGACAAGCACAAAACCTACAACAACTAGACTCACCTATGTGCACCAACAACTTATGCTAAGCAAGATAAACAACTAAGTGATAGCAAGATATATGACAAGAAACAATATGGCTATCACAGAGTAAAATGCATAAGTAAAGGGCTCGGGTAAGAGATAACCGAGGCACGCGGAGACGACGATGTATCCCGAAGTTCACACCCTTGCGGATGCTAATCTCCGTTTGGAGCGGTGTGGAGGCACAATGCTCCCCAAGAAGCCACTAGGGCCACCGTAATCTCCTCACGCCCTCGCACAATGCAAGATGTCATGATTCCACTAAGGGACCCTTGAGGGCGGCCACCGAACCCATACAAATGGCAACCCTTGGGGGCGGTCCGAACCAGACACACTTTGGCAACCCATTGGGGCGGTCACCAGAACCCGTCAAAATGCTCGGGGCGATCTCCACAACCAAATTGGAGACCCCGACGCTTGCCCGAAGCTTTACACCACAATGATTGAGCTCCGAACACCAACAACCGTCTAAGGCGCCCAAGCACCCAAGAGGAACAAGCTCAAGGGTACCAAGCACCCAAGAGTAATAAGCTTCTCAACTTGTAACTTCCACGTATCACCGTGGAGAACTCAAATCGATGCACCAAATGCAATCACAAGGGAACACGGAGTGCCAAAGTCCTTCTCTCTCAAATCCCACCGAAGCAACTAATGCTAGGGTGGAAAATGAGAGGAAGAACAAGAAAGAGAACACAAAGAACTCCAAGATCTAGATCCAAGGGGTTCCCCTCACATAGAGGAGAAAGTGATTGGTGGAAATGTGGATCTAGATCTCCTCTCTCTTTTCCCTTGAAAACTAGCAAGAATCCATGGAGGGATTGAGAGTTAGCAAGCCCGGAGAAGGTCAACAATGGAGGAAGAACATGAGTTCAAAGGATAAGGTTCATTGGGGAAGAAGACCCCCTTTTATAGGAGGGGGAAAATCCAACCGTTATGTGCTCAGCCCGCACACGAGCGGTACTACCGCTCGGGCGGAAGAAGCAGGGAAAAGGAGCAACAAAACATGAACCTTGGGGCGGTAGTACCGCCGATAAGCGGTACTACCGCTCACCCCAGCGGTACTACCGCTGGAGGAGCAGAACACGGGACAAAAGGAGGCATGACAGAGCAGAGTACGGTGGCAGTAGTGCAGTAGCGGTACTACCGCTCGACCGGAGCGGTACTACCGCTTATAGGCGATACTACCGTGCCTTACTGCCGCGCGACTACTGCTGAACCCGACACAAAAAGAGCATACCCAAAATCGAGGCGGTAGTAAAGCGGTACTGGAGCGGTACTACCGCTTGACGCTACAAGCGGTACTACCGCTGCCACCGCGGTACTACCGCAGGGAGAAAAACAGAACTGCCAAAACTTCTTCGTATGAGCTCGGAATTGAGCAAACTCAAGCTTCTTGGGTAGAGGAAGACGAGTAGCATCAAAACAGCGAAGAGGCAGGGGAGGTATGCCTAACAAATAGAGGAGTGAAACCTCCAACAGAGAAGAACCGGCATAACCTCCAACATCGAAAACATCATAGAAGATGCATGTGAACTCCGTTGATGAACTCGAGCTTGTCATGAAAATGACCATAAGCTCCAAAACTCACAAGGAGAAGAACCAAACAAGAACCAACAAGAAGATGCAAGGATGCAATGGTTTGAGCTCTCTACGAACGATACGATCAAGATACTCATCGAGAGCCCCCCTTGATAGTACGGCAATCGATCCTATAACCTGGTCTCCCACAACTACCATGAGACCGGTAAAATAGAAAACCTATCAAGGGCAAACCTTTGCCTTGCACATGGTCCACTTGAGCTAGATGATGACGATCTTGACTCCCTCAAGTTAGACCACCTTTCTTGATTCCGTTGGTTCGATGAAGACTAGATGATTGCTCGGCTCATCTTCACAAGTCCATTGTCACCACAATGGACGGCAAGCTTCAAGCACTTGATCTCTTCGTGATGCATCACTTGAACTTGCACACCGCATCCTAACCCCACAAAGAACTCTCACGAGGACCATGGGTTAGTACACAAAGCGTAATTGACAATGCTTACCATACCATGGGATCACTTGATCCCTCTCGGTATATCTTCTACGCTTTGTGGGTTGATTAACTTGATTCATTCTTGACTTAATCTTGATCAACCTTGAATCTTTCCAATTCTCTTCATTTGGATATGAATGATCACACAATCTTCTTCTTCAAGACATGCTTGCAATAAGCTCAACACTCACATGACCAATCTTTGGATAATTCCTTGAATAGCACCTTGGTCGATACAAACTCTCCTTGACTTGGTCGATACAAACTCTCCTTGAAACCAACACATGTACTCCAAGAAAAGCCTATGGACAAAACCTTCAAATATAACTCAAGGTAACCATTAGTCCATAGAGATTGTCATCAATTACCAAAACCAAACATGGGGGCACCGCATGTTCTTTCACCTGGAAGACCACATCAAGCATGTAAGACTAGCTTTACAACTCCTCCAACAACATCAGCTAGTTGTCAACTTGTCCAAGTGTGTTTTTGCTGTGCAACAAGTGGAGTACCTTGGTCACATCATCACACTACTAGGGAAAACCCTAGCAGTAGCGCTGGTTTTGTGCTCACTAGTAGCGCGGGCAGGCACGCTACTAATAAGGTGCTATAGCTATTGCTTAGCAGTAGCGTGTGTCCGAACGCGCTACTGCTAGGACACATAGCTGCAACGTTTGTTCAATCCCACACTACTGCTAATGTAACTACTGGCAGCATGTTTTCTCTCCATCGCTACTAGTATTCTTTTTATTATTTTTTATTTTTAGTGTATTTATGTGCCATCATACAAATATTGGTACAATACCAGTTATGAATGTCCATAAAAGTGTGTCAAATGAAGGTGTATTAGGTTCAAGTGGAGGCAATATGTGGTGCATGTCAAAAGTATACTACTAATCCAAACTTGATCTAGTTTGGACTAGTAGTACTTTCGATGTGCACCCCATGTTGCCTCCACTTGAATCTAATCCGCCAGCACAAGCTATTTAATCATCATCATAGTCATTACCATCAACGGTATTTATTTAATCACCACTAACACTAGCTAATAATAATCATCATAGTAATTACCACCAACACTAGCTATTTTATCATCATAGTAATAGTGTAGCACATCATCATCCTCAAACTCATTTCTATCTAGCTAATCACTCCTGCTGCTCTCTCTTAGATAAAATAACATAAAATATATGTAGCTCTCCTCCTTGATCAAGTTGGAGCATGCAGATGAACCTGTCTCCTAATCGTGGTTAGCACATCTGTTTGTTGCCCCCTAGTACTTCTCTGCGCTCCCCCATCACATATTTGGTCCAGTCTTGCACTATTAAGCATCCGTCGCTGATCTTGAATGCACTAAAGTAATCTGTAGGATATCTTGGCCGTAAGCTAATAATACTCATGGTACCTTTAGTCTCGATCCCATAAGGCACAACATTCATCAGGAGTCCCTGTTGAAGAACATCATATGGTAACATACTTAGCAATGAAGTTTAGCTTCAAAAATAATGTATGGAAAAGATGCACTAAGGACAAATAGTAAAAATCTTACCATCCTTCCTAAATAGATGTGACCGTAGTTCATTACGAACACTATTAGTCGCACGTTTTCAGTACTAACATTTCTAAATGCAGGAAGAAAATTTATCTTGACAGTATCAAGATCCGCAAGCCATGAAACATAATGACTTAGCTCCTCGCAGTTGAGTTCAGCTCCTCGCAGTTGAGTTGAATCTGGGGTCGGGGCGGCATAGAGGGTGTGCGGAGAGCGCGCGGCGGCCGACGGGCGACGACGACGGCGAGAGTGGAGAGTTGGATTTAGGGGAAGTGGCCGTGGGGAAGGACGAACCCGTGGAAAGTCAAGTAGCGAGCGTTGCCTGCAAAAGCGCTGCGGCTACGTTAGCTACAACGCATTCTGGGATACACGCTACTGCTACTCCTTTCTCTTTTTCCCCTTTTTCATTTAGTTTTCTTCACATTTTATTTTTTTCCTTTCACCTTATTCTATTTCTTTCATTTTCAATTACCTTTCTATTTGCTTTCCATTTAATTTTATATCCTTTAGCAAAGAGCGAAGTTTAGATTAAAACGACCGCTACAAAGAAAGTAGCGGTAGCCTTGTTCGTTATAGGTCGCTACTACTATGTGTAGCCTATCGGCTAAGCCGTGGGGATTTTAGTAGTAACGTGTTTAGAACAAGACGCGCTACTGCTAGAACTTTATCTGCAGCGCGGTTTGCACATGTGCGCTACTGCTACTTAGCACCAGCGTGCTTTTTTGACCCTCGCTACTGCTAAAGTTCTGTGTATAAGGTTTTCCCTAGTAGTGTCACTGAAAAAGGAGTGTCCATAGACCCTGCAAAGATTGCTGCTGTAGTTAACTGGCCTACCCCTACCACAGTCACTCAGCTGAGAGGGTTTCTGGGCTTGTGTGGATACTACAGGAGGTTCATCCAACATTTTGGCCTCATTGCTAGGCCTTTGCATGATCTTCTTAAAAAGGACAATTTCCTTTGGACTGATAAACAAGACAAAGCCTTTGCTGAATTAAAATCAGCCATGACCACAGCTCCAGTATTGGTCATACCAAACTTTTCACTTCCTTTCACTTTCGAAACAGATGCATCAGGTTCTGGTCTGGGAGCAGTTTTAATGCAGAACAGCAGAGCCATTGCTTATTACAGTACTGCACTCTGTCCTAAGAATGCTGCCCTATCAACCTATGAGAAAGAAGCCCTGGCCATTGTTTAGGCACTCAAAAAATGGAGGCACTATTTCCTAGGTAACGAGCTCATCATAAGAACTGACCACCAGAGTCTTAAATTCATTACAGATCAAAAATTGAATACTGCCATGCAACACAAATTGCTGCTCAAGCTCTTGGAGTTTGACTACACATTGGAATATAAGAAGGGCAAGAGTAATATTGTGGCAGATGCTCTATCCAGAATGTTTCAGCTCAAGGTTATCACTTCTGTGACACCCAAGTGGACCAAGGAAGTGGAACAATCCTACCTCAAGGATGACAAGAGCAAAGAATTATTGGAAAAACTCCTTCTTGCTCCAAATAACACAATTGATCATGACTGTTACCATGCTGGGATCATCAGACACAAGGGCAGAGTACTTGTGGGTAATGTTCCTGAGCTTAAATAGAAGCTGCTAGTTGCATTACATTCTTCTGCTCTGGGAGGGCACTCTGGCATGAAAGCAACCTACCACAGAATCAAGCAAATATTTTATTGGCCAGGTCTAAAATCTGAAGTGGATAAATTTGTGGCAGAATGTCCTGTGTGTCAGAAAAACAAGGGGGAAACTTGTGCCTACCCTGGACTGCTGGACCCACTGCATATACCTGACATGGTGTGGACACACATTAGCATGGATTTCATCGAAGACCTTCCTAAATCTCAAGGAAAGGAAGTGATCATGGTAGTAGTGGACATACTATCTAAATTTGCTCACTTCATTCCTCTGGCTCACCCCTTCAATGTGAAGACAGTCGCTCAAGCATTTATCAACAATATCATCAAACTCCATGGGCCTCCTCTAGCAATTGTATCTGACAGAGATCGAATCTTCACTAGCCACACCTGGAGGGACATCTTCAAGAGCATGAAAGTGGAACTTCGTTACAGCTCTGCGTACCACCCACAATCGGATGGCCAAACGGAACGGGTGAATCAGTGCATCGAAAACTACCTCAGATGCATGACTTCGACTCACCCAAAGAACTGGATGCAACACCTACCAATGGCTGAATACTGGTACAACACATCCTTTCATGCATCACTACAAAAAAACCCTTTTGAAGTTCTCTATGGGTATAAGCCTCCTTAGATCAGTGAACTGTCCTTGTTTGCTCCTCCTGGCTCTGAAGCTCACCAATTCCTGAACGACAGACAACAGTTTCTCGAGGAAGTCAAACAGAACCTGCATATTCGTGGCATATTCTGTTCGTACTCTCCTACGAACCCTAGATCGAGTTCGTCTGCCTATGAATTTTCCCTGAATTCCTCCTTATGGCATGACAAAACGGACGGAGCCCAGGAGGCGCCTCGCCTTGACGCGCGTGGCAGGTTCCTCACGACGCGGAACACTCCTCCTGCCCGGCGGGGTCGCCGGGTTGCGGCGACGGACGGAGTCCACGAGGCCCTCGCCTCGGCCTTGTAGGTTCTTGGAGGCGGCGAGGATGGAGCCAGACGCTGCCGCCATGGCGACAAGCTTGGAGGAAGAGAGGATGGAGCGCGTGGCGGGATGGATCTGCGGTGGCGAAGGATGGAGGGCGGCGGCGAAGGGATCTAGTGTGCGATCAGTGCGCGATCGGGTCGCCGAGGCGAAGGCCTCGCTCGTGCGATTCGTTCTCGGATTTTTTTCGCTGGTTTTTTTTCGTAGGTTTTTTAGACCATTTTTCTCTGGTGCGAGGGAGGTTTGCGCGTGGACTGGGTGGGGCCTCGCTAGGAGTTTTTTCGGTTCGTGGCGGCTCAGCGTTAGGTGGGAGCAGGTACCAAAGAAACCATGGTAGGTGGGACGAAAATAAACCTGGAACGGAGACTACCAACTGAGACATTAAAAGTAAAGATGGTTTTTGAAAGCGCCTTGAGTCGCCCATCCAAAAAGATGAAAAGCCTTGATCTTGGGCCGGGGATGATCCCTAGAAGTGCAGGCCATCACAATATCTTCACCGTGATATCGATAAAAGATTTCAACTCCACAAAAAACCAAACCAATAAAAAAAGTTTGACATATCAACATAGACTCTCTAATCTCATGGCACCGCTAAAAAAACAAGAGTATTCTCATAAAAAACGATGATCACTAGACAATGATGGAAAACGTAGAACTCTGGAAGATGCTGGGATGTTGTCGTGCAAGTAAATTTTTTTTTTGAGTGCTAAGTAAAACTTACATGGCCCGTGCAAGTAACCTGTTCTTTCAGCCCGGGCCGTAGCAACGGCCCGCTTAAAGACGGGACATAGGAGAAAAGGTCTTGTTTTATGGCCCACGGCCATTCTAGGCTACCACCACCATCATTCGCCGCCGGGAACCCTCCGCTCCCCGCCCCCGGCCGTCCCCGTCCCACTGCTGACTGCTCAGCTTACAAACCACGCTAACCTCTTCCTAAATCTTCGGGCAACTCCAAATTTCGAAAGCCCCCGTCGCTGCTGCCTCGCCGCGGCGCAAAATCATCCGCCCGCTCCTGTGACGCCTGCCCCCCCTCCCAACTTCCTCCCCAGAACCCTAGGCCCCGGCCGCCACCGCCGGCCATGGCGGCGCCCCGCGAGCTGGACCTCTCCGACGAGGTCGAGGGCGAGATGGACGGCACCACCGACTTCGTCTTCCGCCTCGTCGGCGACCCCCTCCCCCTCCTACCCCCCGCCTCTGCCCCGCTCCCCCTCTTCGACCTCCAGTCCCCTCCCGCGCGCCCGCTCACCGTCTCCGACCGCCACGCCGCCGTCTTCCTCGCTCACCCCAACGGTAAGCTTGCCCCGAATCGCCATCCGCCAAGCGTCCGCCTCTGCATTCCTGTCGGCCTCACCGCCTAGGGTTTCCGGCTCTCTGTTTCCAGGGTTTATCGCCGCGAGGACGAAGGCGTTGATCGAGGCCAGCAAGGAGGCCAGGGAGAAGGGCAAGGCGAGCACCCGCTGCGCCCAGGACTGCTGCGTCACCGATGTGCCCCTCCCCGGCGTCACTCTCCTAGCGCTCTCCCGCGACCAGTCCGTGCTAGCTGCCTGCACGGGCAGTGAGATCCAGTTCTTCTCGGCTACTTCCTTGCTCACTGATAAGGTTGGACCATCTTTTCCAGTTCCCCACAAAATCGTGTGAACAATGCAATGTCACTCGAGGGCAGCGTAACAGGACAATACCACAACAGAATATTAGAATGGGATTATCTGTTCTGTTGCAGTGCATTTTTTCACAGCATGTTCCGAGTTAGATATCTGTGTAAGAACAAGCTGGCAGTAATGACTAATGAGCTAATGGCATTGACGGTGTTTGTCAGTTTTTTAATGCTTTGGCGATTCCTGGCAATGACCAGTTTGACTGGTTGAGTGCTTGTTGATCCCGGTGCTGGATATGGTCTGGGTTGCTGTATAATAAATCGTAGTTTTACTGTTTTCAGCAGTAGCTGCCTTTTCCAAGATTACCGTTGTCTAATAATTTTGCTCTACAGGATATCAAGCCATCATCATCATGTAGCATGGGACGATCTGGCACTGTCAAAGATTTCAAATGGCTAGATAATGCCTATATTGTACTCTCGAATGGTGGATTGCTATCTCATGGGAGTTTGGGGCAAGGCCTGAAGGATATAATGGAAAATGTTGACGCTGGTTTGTCTCTTTTCCTACCCTTTTCCTGGGTTAACATTCTTCTACTTATGTAACTTCTACCATATGACCAAAAATCATGCTCTAGGATACCTGTCAGTTGATTTGTTAGAAAAGCAAGTGGTTAGCTTTTAATAATCCACTGATTTTGACATATGAGTACTTATATCATAGAGCATGTCAATTGTTCGACTGCTACTTTGTTACTGCTACATTATTGAGGATCAATACAACAAGAAATTAATGTAATAGTGCTATAATATGTACCACTCCTGTTGGGTACCTCCCCCCCCTCCCCCAAATGGTATTATTCTTTGTAATGCTTAGGCTTTACAAAATCAACCTGATTTAGTATTGTTAGAGGGCTGTATGACACTAATGCTGCTACAAAATGTAGTATGTGTCTTGGGTGCAGCCGCAGCATCCATCTTCAGGCACCGGCTCACTTTTGGGGCTGATATGTGTTGTCCTTCAAAACTTGCTAAGGCATTTCTTTTTGTGTTGTAATTGAAGTTACTCATCATTGTCTTGGTTGTGCTGAAGTTTGCCATCTTTCTGAAATATATGTAGTTGACTGTTGCAAGGACGGGAACCATATTGCTGTGGCAAGAAAGAATTCACTCAGGATATTATCGCCAGATTTGAAGGAAACATGTTGCATGGCCCTCTTGTTTCAGTTGTGGCCTGATAGTGATTCAGAGGGCACTGACATCAAAGGTAATGAGTCTCCATTTTGGTTTTTGGTATATGTCTCAGGTATATATTGAATTGTTGGGTTGCTCCAATTTTCTTGCTGTTATTTTCTGTATACAGTCACCCCTTCCCCAGTTCTGTAAGGATATGCAGTTATGCCTGATGGCCTCGTGGCTGATTGCGGCACTAACATAATGCAGTTTCATAAATATGATTATGTTGCTACCCTGAGAGTTAGCTTGTTTGGTCGTTGACTCACGATATATTCTTTTCCTTGTAAATTGATTTTTAATCTGTAGTACATCGTGCTAGCAAGCATGGTTCTTTTTAGGCGCAAAATGAGCGAGCAACACACAGCTCACAAATATGATCATATTGCTGGATGAACAACATGGTGTAAAAAATGTTTGTGAAGTGCACCACAGGCTAAAATTTGTATCATAGCCATCTTCTGAAATTATATATCGAAGAACCATTGATAAAGATGCAAAGTTCCGTAGGAAATTTTGAGATGATATTAGGGAACAATATAGTGAAGTTTGGTTTCAACATTCATCCCATGATCTTTGTGGTGCACACTTTACTTCTCCAATAATTAGATTCATCGATTTAGTATTATTTTACTCTTGTCCTTGCAGATACACCATTCAATACATCAAATCATGTTTAGTAGTATATGTTACCATGATTCTTTGTTGATATTATATGTTCAAAATTTCATCAGTGGATTCCATTGGGTGGGTTCGCGATGATAGCATTGTTGTCGGTTGTGTTCGATTGAATGAAGAAAGCAATGAAGAGGGTTATCTGGTCCAAGTTATAAGAAGTGGAGGAGATACATTTTTTGAGGTGAATTGCTCTTCTAGTTCTGGCTGCTTCTCCTCTTTCGATTCACATTTTGTTGTGTGGTGTTTCTTTGGTGAATGTGTCATTTGCTAAATGTTCTTTCTGGGAACATTCTTGGGTAAAGCTACATTTTTCGAGGTGAATTGTTCTTCTAGTTCTGGCTGCTTCTCCTCTTTTGATTCACATTTTGTTGTGTGCTGTTTCTTTGGTAAATGTGTCATTTGCTAAATGTTCTTTCTGGGAACATTCTTGGGTAAAGCTACCTCAGTTTGGCAAATATTTATTTTAAAGCATATTTATGCACACAAGACTAAGTGTGGTCAGTAGTTGTATGTATTTAAGAAATGTAAATCAAATACTTGTGGTATTATCCTTCAAAACACAATTTATGTGACAGAAAAGTGATCCCATTAGATTCACATTCAAAAGTGCTAGTAATGATTGAAATTTTCTATGACAGAAACCACATATTATTGGAGTAATAATTGATCAAAGCCTTGTCTTAATGAATCAGATGTATCGCCATTATCTGAATGATAGTCGTGATTTTCATTTTATTGTTGGTTGTCTGTGTGTGAAAAATGGTGTTTTCACTCCGCACATGTTGGCAAATTATGCTGAAATCTAGGAATGAAAGCGCCCTTTGAGCCATACTGTGCCCGCTGCCGAAGAGATCTCAGGCTTGTCGGATGTGGTAATAATATCAATATTGTCACTGACTTGTAGATTATTCTTCATGAAGACTAATCTTTTGAAGTGGCAGTTGTCACTTGTAGCTCCTTGGGAGCAGAGTCCATTAGTAAACTACTTGCATGTATGTCGATCCAAAATTACTGAACTGATACTTGGTTCTGCATAGATTTATCCTTAAAAGATGTAGGAATGCCACATATATGCTAAAATCAAGATGTATTGGGCTATTGCCTATTAGGTTCTGTAATGGATATGATCACGTGCTGGTAATGGAGTATTATATTTAACTTAGGAAGGATATCTCAGCTATGCGGCTACCCTTTTGTATTGTGTAACAAAACATATTTACTAAGATATTCTAGTTTGTGCTCCCTTTGACTTCTGAATTTCCGTACTTACTGGCTGAAGTAATATTATTGCTTTCTTAATGCCTTATAGAGCTCAAGCAAGCCAGTTGTTTTTAGCTATGATGTTTTCGGAGGTATCATGGATGATATTTTACCATCTGGAGTTGGACCAAATCTGCTATTGGGCTATCTGCATCGCTGGTATGCAAAACCGGACTCAACATTCTTTATTCAATAATACTTCTATAATCTATAGTCTAGCTATTGTTTATTTCATGTACTTTGTGTGCATGGTGATGACAATGTACGGAAAGAACCTTTTTTCCCATAAATAATGTAGGGGAAGCCCAATAGTACCATACAGATAGATAGAAAATATTTGAAAAGGGTATTTGCAGATGGATTCTGTCTCTTGTTACTGTTGTCATGTCTGATATATTTGTGTAATTTGACAGGGATCTCCTGGTTGTTACAAATAAGAAGAGCACTGATGACCACATTTCTCTTTTGAAATGGCCGTCCAGAACTGATGAGGAAAGAACTGTGGTATACCTCGAAATGGTGGAGGATAAATATAGTCCTAGGATTGATCTGCAAGGTATGACATAACTCAGAAAACCACAATAAAATACCCTATTCATTGTTTTGAAAACAATATACTCCTTTTGGCTTTCAGAAAATGGTGATGACAATGTTATATTGGGGTTTGGTGTGGAGAATGTTTCGTTATTTCAGAAGATCACAGTACTGGTTGGACCTGAACAGAAGGAGGTTGCCCCTCAACATCTTCTACTTTATTTGACTAGTGAAGGGAAACTAATTATTTATTATCTTGCCAGGTAGGTTTTTTGTTGAAACTTGGCAGTGCCATATAGTTAGATGAAAAGACTGTTTACTTTTGTACTGCATTTTGTATATACTGACATTTTGTTTTGAATATTTTCCTTGTTTTGACACTGTTATAATTTAGGATTTCTGACCCGTCTGATTTACCTCAAACAAGTCTGTCTACCATTGAGGATAGTAATGTGAATAAACAAATTTCTCCTGCAACTGCGTCTAATAAGGATCTGACTCCAAGTGTTACAAGCTCAATGGCCAAGAGTCTGCTCGCAGGACCTGGGGCATCTAGCGCACCAGCAGGTAAGAGATCGCTACTCAGGACTCAGGAGTTACTATCTTGCATCTCGACCTCTGCTGGGCTGTTTTCTATATTTCTTACCAGTGTTGGAAACTTAAAGAATTCTGCTATTTCTTTTATTCTTGCAGAGAAAGATCAGCATGGATCAGGAGATGCAAAGAGCAGTTTCCCAATTTCAAATAGCAAGGACATAGCTGCTGGCAGTTCATTGCTTATCTCTTCTGATAAGAAGCCATTGGATACCAAGCAAGTGAACACGGCTTCCCCATTTGCACCTCCCTCTAGCTCAGCACCAACAGGCAACATGAAACCTGGAATGCCTTTCAGCTTTTCAACTGGTAATAATGTTGGTCTAAATTCAACAGGAAGCAAGGGATCTAGTGAACCAGTTTCTTCATGGCAACGAACAACAGCGGCAGTTTTATAAGCAGCCAACTTGGTAAAGGTGGCTTCGATTCAGCCAAACCACTGGGAGCATTTGGGGGGTCTCAGAACGCTACAAAAAGTGGTGGTAGCCTTAGTTTTAAATCATCAGTGTTCAGCTCAGATGCATCTGTTCCAGTTAAGACTGCAGAAAGGGATGGGGCTAGTAGTTTTGGAAGCTACCCAGCGCAAACCAGCTACACTACTGAGAGGAAAGTTCTTGGTTCCTCAGCTGGCTTAAGTTCTGTGCCATCATTGTCGATTTCTCCAAATAAACCAGTTGGAGTTTCATCTGCTGGGTTTGGGGCAGGAAATCTCGAAGTACCTCCTGTCTCCCGTGGATCACCTCTGCCACAACAAACCATTGGCAAATCACCCAACAACAGGAACCATACGTCAGCGGATTCAAAAAATTTCAAGTTGGGCACAATGTTTGATACCCAACAAGATCTATCTAAGAAGATCTACAGTGTAAGATCAGCTTTTTTAGTATAATGTTTACTATTAAGCCTTGCTGTGTCATCTTATCTGACTCATCGTGATATACATATCTATCATAAGTATCCTATTGATTGAGTTTCCTAAATACGTTCACCTTGTCTAACCTTTTCAGTGTATTTCCTTTGATATGCATATCTCCATTAGGATTCTATTGATAGAGTTTCTTGCATATGTTTACCTCGTTCAACCTTAAATAGAACATTCTTTTGCACCAGTCCAGAGACCTGATTTTTTTTGTTTTATTCTATTCTTCAATTGTTTCTTGCTAGGACCATATTCCTCTCGTGACAATAGTAAACATGTTATCCTCCAATGTATTAAATAATCTAAATATTGGATTTGGATCTACTTTACAGTTTACCTCACTGAGCACTTAACTGCCAGATTGCATGGGTTGCATCTTCTCTATTTTGACCAATAAGTTCTGCCCTTTCATTAAACAGATAAATGATATGACCGAGGAGTTAGATACCCTCCTGTCATACATAGAAAAAGATGGTGGTTTCAGAGATGCTTGCATGACCTTGCAGCAGCGTCCTCTTTCAGTTCTTGAGGGTGATCTGCAAAACCTCTTGGAACTATTGCAGGTCTTCAAGGTAATTTATTTATTTTCATCTGGACTTTTCTTGGGGGTTTAAGACATTATTTGCAGTGCTGCCTGTTCAAAATTATTACTTAACATGTCTTATTGTGAACTCCAGAACAAAGTAGAGGAACAATGTTCAAAAGCTGAAGATCTTCGAAATAAGATGTTCCAAGGTACTTACTGTTTATACCTGGAAATAGAACAATAGGAACACTTCACCTTAAACTAGAACAAATGCACTGTCATAATGTCGTTAGTGATTAATATATACCTGGAAGAAATAATTTCATCATCATTCAAATCTTTCGATATGCTATAGACCAGCGCCTTCGTAATCTATAGTTACCTGACATCCCCATGCACTTGGTTTGGTGCCATGTTCTTTTTTGGCAGAGAAGTTACTGAACTCTACCTTTTTTTTGGAAAAATGTTGATATATTGTATCTCTCATCTATTGATGCTCATAACTTTGCTTACTTCACAATTCCCGTAACACATGCATACTACACATATTAGAATTTTGAAGCCCCCTTCGAAATATTATTGTTTAGACAGAAAAAGAGTCCAAACTATACAATTTCACTATGGCTGTTAGGTCAGGGTACAAACTGGGGGTTCCTTGTGTTGCATCTGAGCAGATATCTGATGCATCTGGTGTGTCTAACAAGATAAATCTGCAGAGAGTTTACCAAAGGCTTTCTCATTGAATCCACTATACCAGTATCTGAGTGCTGTGGGCCTGTCTGCTTTAACAAGCTTCTATTAAGTTGAAATATTAACTCTGTTGCGCTGCTTATCAAAATCATGGCATCACTTATAAACTTTCCTAGGCAATGCACCCTAAGTTTACCAGCTGATCTATGAGGATTTTCCAAGTTATTACTGGTAGTTTTGACATGGAAAACATAGTGTCTGTACTCTGGAGAGATAAACAGTTAATCCACTTGCGCCCAAGCTTTTTTCTGGGCAAGGAAAAATGTCCAAATAAACATTTGACCTATGCATTGAATGACCTTATTTTCTGTTTCTCCTCAGTTTCTGCTAGGCAAGCTTATATGAAGGGAATTCTCACTCAGTCTTCAGATACTCAGTACTGGGATATATGGAACCGCCAGAATTTGAGTCCAGAATTTGAGGCGAAGAGGCAAAATATTCTCAAAGCTAATCAGGTACTACTGTCTAATTCAAGTGCTTTTGAAATATTAATGAACTAATATTGGCTTTTCCTTTTATTATCATATAGAATTTGACAAATCAGCTGGTAGAGCTGGAGAGGCACTTCAATAATCTGGAGATGAACAAATTTGGTGAAACTGGAAGAGTTGCTTCAAGTCGTAGAGCTGTTTATTCTAATAAGTCACGGTCTAGGTATTCACCTACTATCTCGGTAGAATATCCCTATGCATTTTGTTGATATTAACATCAAATGGATGACAAACGTGGAACAATATTCAAACAGCTGCTATTGTGATTTTGGTCCAAAATTAAATCAATCATTTTGCTAGCATGTTCGGAGAGATCTGTAAATCCCTCTTGACATAAAAGGGATGGGTTTTTGCTTGCATGTGTGACCTGTATTAACTTGTTGAAATTGCTTCTCATTTTAACGTACCTGACAGTGTTGGTTGTGGTGTGACCTTAGTGGTAGAAATACAGTGTAATTAATTCAGAATACTGTTCTGCGAATTTGTTAAATTTGCTGTGTTATAACCATGCCTGTCTTCTGTACAACCTTTTGTATTGAGTCGTTGTCCAATTCCATCCATTTTGTGAGCTTCTTACCTGATTTCCAGTATTTACTTGACAGTCAGACACAGTTATCCAGCGTGTACAATGCACTGAATTAGCAATTAGCAGCAGCAGAGCAACTATCTGAATGCCTTTCAAAGCAGATATCTGCACTAAATATAAGTTCTCCTTCTAAGAAGCGAGGGGCAGTGACCAAAGAGTTGTTTGAATCAATTGGTCTAGCCCATACGGCAGATGCAGCCAAATTTTCAGGTGGTACCCCTTCCAAGTTAATTCAAAGGTTTCCATCCACGAAAGAAGACACAAAGGGCATGCTGGGACCTTCCAAGAGTGCTGAACCTGAGACTGCACGAAGGAGGAGAGAGTCACTGGATAGGGTAAACTCCCAGACCAAAATTTGCATTTGTATCTAATATGCATGTGATTTGCAAAGAAGATGTTGATCTTCAGTTCCCAACTCCCATTAACCCCCATCCTGCAAATCACATGATTTGCAAAGATGTTTTCTCTTGGCTTATGTTTGCTCTATACCTCTTTTCTTTTGTGTTCTACGTGGTTGACTGGAAGCAGATCTAACATGAGTTCCATTTTTTTTCCGATAGAGTTTGGCTAGTTTGGAGCCTCAGAAAACTACTGTAAAGAGAATAGCGCAGCAACAACGCCTCAAGATTAGCAGTGATCTGCCATTCAGGTCAAACAAGAAAATGTTTGATTCTCAAATGGCAGCTATCTCCCAGGAAACTTTTGGTGGTAGCCCCAGTTCATCAATAGTCGAATCATATACTAGCAGGGTTCGTTCTCCAATTGAAGGTAAGTTATTGGCTGTAGGCATTGATAGATACTTGGGTATTTCAAGGAGGTCCTGATTATAGACACTGTTACAACATATGACATTCTGCTTGTCTTTTACAGTGCTGGATGAGAAAACAAAACCGTCAGGACCCCAGGGCAACTCTTTGTTCAAATGGGTAAAGGAACCAGCTGGGTCATCTCAGGGTTCAGAGCAAAAGCATCTTGACTTGTCAGGGCGAATGAAAAGTGCTGATCAGTCTTCAAAGTTGACACCATCTTCACCGGCATCATTCAGTTACACGCAGAAGGATGCGAGGGATAGGACCAGCACACCTAATGTTGCATCTTTAGGCACAATGCATACCGTGCCTAAGTCAAATACTCTGACCTTCAAAACCAATATAGCTCCGAAAACTAATGCTAATACACGGCCAGATATTTCACCTTCAGTGTCGAGCCCGATGCTTGTCAAAACTTTGTCTGGGGATTCTGGAGCTGGATTTACCTTGACTACAAAGAACAGATACGGTGACCAGGATGTACCATCTTTTGGAAGCATGAAAGGGTTTAGCATTTCTCCACAGAATACAGGTGTTAATAAACCATCTTTGTCTTCTGAACCTTCTAAGCCTGTTGTGTTGCATGGGAAGACTTTTCAAGTTAGTGGAGTCAGTGATACTATGCAGAACTCAGCCAAAGCTTCACCCCAGGTGGCATTTTCACCAACATCACAGTCATCTTCATTTCCTATAATGTCAGGTGCTTCCTCTTCAGCTGCATCGCTCTTATCAACCATGCAAGCATCAGCTGCAAAGACTTCTGATGTTTCATCTCCAACGGTTTCTTCCACACTCCCACCACAGGAGTCAGCACCAAAAACTCACCCAACAGTATCTGAGGGTACCGTGTCTTGTTCCCTGCCATCTATACCAACACCTGTTAAGGAGTCATTACCTGACTTGAATAAAAATGCATCTAAACCTGAAGTGGTGACACCAGAGGTAACTGGAACCACAGTCTCTGTAAGTGCTACTTTAACAGGCGTACCTACAAGTGAAAGCAAAACTGCATTGCTTCCAGTGACCAATAGCAGCTTACCTTCTAATCCTCCATCCATTCCTGTGCCTAAAGTTGTGCCAGGGGCAACAGAATCTCCTGTTGTCACTTCCACAAGAAAAGATGCAGGACCAAGCAATCTCTCATCAGATGAAGATGAAATGGACGAGGCGTCCTTCTGCAAGTGCAGATCTAAACTTGGGGGCCCTTAGTGGGTTTGGTCTTGGGTCCGCACCTTCTTCAAGTCCTAAAAAATCCAATCCTTTTGGGAGCGCATTTGGTACGTCTGTGAGTAAATGTTCAAGTTCACTGCTTACTTTGACCACCAGCCCAGGACAGCTTTTCCGTCCAGCATCACTGAGCATTCCTTCATCTCAGCCAACACAGCCATCTCAATCAACTAGCTCAAGTACATTTTCTAGTCCATTCTCAAGTGGACTTGGTGGATTTGGACAGTCTGCACAGGTTGGATCAGGGCAGCAGTCGGGATTTGGGCAGTCTGCACAAATTGGAGCTGGTCAGCAGGCAGGTTTTGGGCAGCCAGCACAAATTCAGTCAGGATTTGGCCAGCCGGCACAAGTTGGAGCTGCGCAACAGTCAGGATTTGGGCAGCCTGCACAAATTGGGGGTGGGCAGCAGTCAGGATTCGGGCAGCCTGCACAGCTTGGTGCTCAGCAGGCGCTTGGATCTGTTCTGGGTTCTTTTGGACAATCACGCCAGCTAGGAGGCTTTGGTGGATTTGCTAGTTCCTCTTCTGGGGCTTTTGCTTCTGCACCTTCCAGTAATTCTGGATTTGCTGGTGCTGCAGCAGGTGGGGGTTTCTCTGCAGCTGCTACTTCTGTTGGTGGAGGGTTTGCTGCTGCTGCTACCGGTGGAGGGTTTGCTTCTCTTGCCTCCAAAAGCGGTGGTGGTTTTGCTGCCGCAGCTTCATCAGCTGGTGGTTTTGGAGGTGCAGTCCAGGGTGGTGGTTTTGGAGGTGCAGCCCAGGGTGGTGGTTTTGGAGGTGCGGCCCAGGGTGGTGGTTTTGGAGGTGCAGCCCAGGGAGGTGGCTTCGGAGGTGGTGAGATCTCTAGAATTTTTGCTCTATTTCGGATGCACATACTTATATACTTTGGCCTATATCTGTGTTCATGATTTGATGTGCTGGGTACATATTTCCTTGTCAAGACATGTCTCTAAAATGCTAACTAGTTGTCCAACTGTTTATTAACTATTTGAGCCAAAGTTCGAAGTAATGGTTAAAGAATGGAACGGTCACCTAACCTTATACACATCCTTCTACATAATTTAACTACTTCCAATCCAGATAATTATATACATATTTTTTGCAGTATAAAACAAGCACCCTATACATCTTATACACATAATGAAACTTGCAGCAATAGTATACGGTAGCAGCAGAAAGAGGGAGATCTGACTGACCTATGCTTTGTTAAACGCCTCATGTCTGACGTTCCATTCTATAGGAACATAAATTCCTGCTATTAAATGGCAGTGGTAAATGTTTAACATCCAGTAAACTATATAAATGACCTTTCTTAGTATTAGTTTAAACCTTTGAATTGAATTTAACAGCAGCGTATGGCTTACCTTTACCTTGTTATTGACCTTTTACAAGGCCACAATGGCCTCTATTTAGAGTGATTTGAGCTTGCTGATTGAATGTCAATGACAATTAAGTGTAGTAGATGTTTGATTTTCTGTGAGTGAAATATATTAAATCTGGCATGTACTAAATATTCTTTGAAGTTAAAACTGTAGAATAGTGCTTGTTTCTTCTGGAAAGAACACCAACGCATAATGCTTTGGGCATACAAAATAAAGAGATAAGTTTGGCTTTCTTGTCAGGAATAGCAACAATCAGGTTTTGATAAGGTTGCTTTATTTAGTTGGGGCTGTGTTTGGAATATACTCCCAAAACAAATGCATTCTTTATTTTCCTTGTAAAAGTTATCTGGTCTTGGGTTTAGGAGTAGCCTAAGTATTTAAGATGCTATTATCTTTCTGCACAGCCGTTATTACTAAACTGAACAATTAATCAGTTTCAGTATGTTATTAATTACTCCCTCCGTCCCAAAATAAGTGTCTCAACTTATTATTAACTTTAAAGTTGAGACGCTTATTTTTGGACGGAGGGAGTGCTTAGCTATTGACCGTTTTGTAAAAATCATTGCCAATCAATTATTACTTGAGTATTGGTGTTTTCATTTGTATTTTCAAATGTAGGCCCAATGTCCCACAAGATTATTTTTGAGATAATCGTTTTAGTTGACATAACAGAGTAACAACTTATACTAATCAGTTTGGCCTTCTGGGGGTTTGTCACTAAAAATTACGAGTTTTACTTATAGCTTGATCTTATACCAACTTTGTTGTCTGCAATTCTTTATGACTAACATGATTTGGTTGATCTTGAAGGTGGTTTTGGAGCTTTTGGCAGTAATAACCAAGGGGCTACTGGTTTTTCATCATTTGGTGGGAGTGGTGCTGCAGGGCCTGGAAGACCCCCGGCGGATTTTTTGACGCAGATGAGAAAATAGTGCACTTTGTCTCCAGGCATCCCCAAGTTCCGGCCAGAAATGTTCAAACGGCTTTTGCTCTTGTATGTAAATCAAAAACCTTTTTTGACATGCTGGATGACAACATTTGTGCGAAAGCTGATGTTGCTAAGATGGAGCTCCAATATTCGCCTGTCCCGTATTCAGTACAGCACTACAGCATTTAGTCATCGTTCCGAAAGACAAGAGTATTCGTGGCAACAACAATGTTTTAGGTGGGAACAGCATATTGTTGTGGTTCATGATGCATTCATCTACGCTGATGCCGGGTCTCGCCATTGCTGGGTACCTTGTCACATTTTGAGAGAGTGCAAAAGAGAACCACTTGACCATATTTTCCTAGAAAAAAATGACCCCCTGTTTATTTTTGTACACCATCAAAAGAGGAAACGACTGCCCCGTCCTTTTTTCTCTACGTGGCTCGGTTCACTGCTGACATCGGTTGCAAGTTCACTATTCAACACCATATATTCCTTGTTGCTTTGACAGAACTGGCCGCTGAGGCTGCCAGGTGCTTACACAGGGATGAAAAACAAAAGCATACGATGCCAAGCACTTGTTAACAAGCAACGGCCTAAGGTATTCGCTTATCTTTGTGCAAATATAAGAAGGGGAAAAGCTACGGCTGGAAGGAGTTTATTCCATGTCTTGGCGCGCCATACTATAGTTTCCTTCTCTCTTTTGGCCCGCGAACCGATGCCGGTGGAATATATGCATGGTTTTAGTTCCTCCTTGTGATAACCGATTGGTCATATTTGTTGACAACTTAATGCGGAAGGAATCCGGCAGGTGCTTGGAACAGAACATATGCACGCACGTACGCCTCACTCAATTACAGGGACGCCCACAGGTACAAGCACATCATGAGGACGTGGACCCGTGGCTCATATCTCAGTTTAATTAGGTGATGATCTGTTCCTGGTCGCAGTGGCAAGCCGCTGCTGATCGATTCCCTCAACAACTTAGAGCAGATTTAATCGATCCACGTAGCAGCAGCAACAGCAGGGAAGCATAATCCAATGGAACCCAATGAGGAAGGCGCCGGCTTTTAAAAGAAGAGAGAAAATACTGCTCCGCGGCATCACCCACCCTCTTTGCTTTTTGTATGGTCAAGCTTTTCCTGCAAGCCCCACCGCATCTAGCAGCCGCAGCCGCAACCAAAATCTCATGTGGTTTTGGCATGGGTAAAAATGCCAAAGCGGCATAACCCAACCAGTTCATCATCATTAGCATTACTACTTTGCATGCCACATGTAGAAGTAGAGCCAAACCAACCAACAGTGAAGCTGCGGCGTCGGCTTCAAAGCTCTCTCACACACACGCACACGCCCCTCCCCAGCGTTCCTTTGGGAGGTGCCAAACTTGCCAGAGGAGACACCGCGGGGGAACTCAATGCTTATTCCGTTATTATTCCACATTCCTTGCCTTTGTGCGGACTCGTCACTCCCGAGAAGGCATCCAAGAATGGGCACCTCCGCTTTAGCCCTCTTTTGCATGCTGCACTCATGCCCAAATTCTCCTTCTGGATGCCCCCCCGCAGTCAAAAGATCGATGGCCGGCCCCTCCTCAACCCCTGCGCTCCCCCGACTGATATTCCTCCTGTTCCTCAACATACACATGCAGTGAACCCGCGCGGCGACGCAGGTGATCATTGCGGATCGATCGCATGGAATGCCAACCAACCAACCAATGCTGATTGACCACAAATGTGGCCGCCCTCTCGTTTGGGGACCTAGAGAGGCCCGGAAATGACACCGGAATCGGTTCCGAGCACTCAAGGAATCTATCCAAAGAGCCCCGCAAGTTCTCATGCAATACATACAACACCTCGAGGAATCTAAGAGAAGGGAGAGGCCTGCAAGTTCTCACCCAGGCAACGCAAAAGTCACACCATGAGAAGAGAATGAGGTGCTCCCTCAAAAGGAAAAGATCGCGCTTCGCTTTCGGGCTTTCGCCGGCCCTTCTCAGTCCGGCGCCACGTACGTAACTTCCGGCCAAAGCAGGTGCAAATGTATGATCTATGCATGCTCGGAGAGAGGTTGTTAACTTGTTGTTGTAGCTGCAAAGGGAGAAAGATCGGCCAGGGGAGGGGAGAGGGGGTGGGTACCCTCGGAAGGAATAAGGATCATATCTCTTTTCAGCTCCTGCGAATATAGGGTCCTCGCGCTTTGAGTGTTGAGCTTGCTCCAACGATTCGAGATTCCCTCCCTCCCTCCCTGCCTGCCTCATCCGTCCGTCCATCTACCTCTGCCCTTATAAGTCGAGACCCCGCGTTAGATCGCACGGGAGGTAGTTGGGTTTCATAGGCCAAGGTTGTCTCACTTCCGGAAGGCCGGCCGTGGTCCGAGTCTTTCTTTGGTTACCACAAATAGCGGCGCCGGTGGTAAAGCTGCAGCGGGGATCTTGTCTGTCGGCCGGCCGCCCAGGAATGTGCAGCATGCAGGCAGAGCATTGCCAGTACATGACGGAGCCTGAGCAGGTAAAAGAGTTGCACCTCCAAGGAAGAATTACCTTTGATCGACTTGTGTTCTGACGTGAGATGTTTGATTGATGGCAGATGTATCACCAGCAACAGCAGCAGTTCCATGATCACAGGCAGCACATGTCCTCGAGGCCTAGCTTGTCCCCGGAGAAGAAGTTCTTCATGAAAGGCCAGGGAGGGGCAGGAGGAGGAGGAGGAGATGCGGGGCTCATCCTGTCGACGGATGCGAAGCCCCGGCTCAAATGGACTCCAGAGCTGCACGAGCGTTTTGCGGATGCGGTGAAGAAGCTAGGAGGGCCTGACAGTAAGTAAACGATCGAAAAATTTATTTGTTGTTCATAGCAGAAATGCATAGGTGAATTTCCTTCTGATGGCTACATTACCTGAAACTATCGCAGAAGCTACGCCGAAGGCAATCATGAGGGTCATGGGAATCCCGGGACTAACTCTATACCATCTTAAGAGCCATCTCCAGGTACATATATGGAGTTGTTATTTGGCTATTGTTTATCTAGCATGATGCATGTGTTTGAGCAAGAAACTTAGCTGATTAACCGTTTCCTCATAGAAATTCAGACTTAGCAAGAATCTCCAAGCGCAAGCTAATGCCGTCAATGCAAAAAATGGTTAGTAAATCAGTTATTTGCTAATAATTATCCAATAGATGATGTATCATTGACCCTGCTTTCCATTTCTATTTCCAGTTTATGGCTTCGGCACAGCAACAGATAAAGCGTGTGAAGGGCATGGATCACCAGCTGATCACCTGAACCGAGAGACAAATACCAGCAGGTAAGAAGTAATTTGGGTTTGCTACATATGCACTCGACTTGCATCCTAAGTTTTTATAATAAATTTTGGCATATTTTGGTTAGGTCTATGCACATAAACGACGCCCTCCAAATGCAAATTGAGGTCCAGAGACGACTGCATGAGCAAATAGAGGTACGCTAATATAAACAGGACACAATCTCCTTCAGTAACCATGGAACCTACAGTTTATCACTGTCAGTAGTGCAGTAAGAATATATTACTATCTTCATTCAACATGATTAGATTTTGTTATCCATGTCACCTGTAACTTTGACTCAACCAAGTCTTGGAAGCAAATGGTAGTCTTGTGCTGTGCTGTTATATATGCTGGAGTGCTCATTTCATTTCGGTATCTTGAGCTGCACTTTTTTCGATCTCCGTCGTTGCTGTTGCTGAATCCGATGAACTAGCTACAATGTCTGAAGTTATGAGTGACGGTGGATGAGGGGTTGATCTTTGAAGGTACAAAGGCACCTGCAGCTCCGGATCGAAGCCCAGGGGAAGTACCTGCACTCCGTGCTGGAGAAGGCGCAGGAGGCACTCGGGAAGCAGCACGTCGTCGCCGACATTGAAGCAGCAGAGCCCACGCAGCGGCTGCCGGAGCTAGCCTCGTCGGTGAGACGAGGATTGCTCCAGAACGACGGTTCGGCCGATGACAGCTGCCTGACCGCGTCCGAGGACATCCTCTCCATGGGCCTCTCCGCCGGTGCCACCCGGAGAGGCTGCGGCGCTCCGTTCGAAACTTCGGCGAGCGCGAGCCGCGAGGAGGACGAGGAATGCTACCTGTTTCTCGGCAAGCCTGAGGGGCGGCGTGAGGTCAGGAGGGACGGGTGCAGCGGTGGCGCGGCGTTCGGGACGGCGGCGGAGCTGGACCTCAGCATCGGCATCGTCGCGGCGAGCGGCAGGCGGCGGCCGGACGGCTGCGAGAGGCTTGACCTGAACGGATCAGGCTGGAACTGAGTGAGAGGAGCAAGTGAGATGCATGCATGCCGTGCATGGCGGAAGCGTTCTTGCTCTGAACATGATCATGCAGAGTTTCAGAAGCAGGCGCATCCGTGCATGGGAAACCAGAACGGCAGGACAAGAGTGACGTGGTGGCCTCCTGTAATGTCTCACAGTCTGTATGCTGCAGCTGTGATTCGGCGAAGTAGTCATTTTTTTTGTCACTATGGCTCTTGTGTCATGCTTGTGTATACCTTTTTTTTTTCTCTACAACAAATGTAGAAGCTCCACCTCTTTATCAAGTAGAAAAAAAATTGAACACTTAATAAGAAAAATAACAGAAAAACTGATATAACAAGCTCAACTCGTCTAGCTAAATTAGACATGGAGCCTATACCCATGTTGACAAGACGGTGAAATGCGCTACAAAACACCGCCAATCAACCACAAAACAACATACATCCGACCATGACGAAGAGAAACACCGTCTCTCAACTATACCAAAAATATCATCACTGCATCGGGCACTAGACTAGATCCGGTATGACCTACAAAACGAGCACACCGTTCCCCGATTGACTTCTACCGCGAAAAGGAAGTACAAATGAAAGAAACTCTGGTTGTTGCTGACAACCAAGAAACCTCTCCATAGAAATAAGAACTCCTCTAAGACATCTTTTTTGTTTTTGGCAAACCTGAGCCCTCAAGGAGGGCTAAATTTTATTATTTAGCAACTAAGGCAATGTGCAAACAGTACTTTCTCCTCGAGGAAGAAGAGCAAGGGGCGATGGAAGAACCGCTCTCGCTTCCGCTCTCGCTCCCTTCTCCTCCACCTCAGACTGCTCCGGCGGCCGACCACCTACTCCACCCTTCACCTCCCCCACCCGCCACCCTCACCATCCACCCCAACGACGGGCTCATGCCCTCGGTTGCGCCACCTCCATCCATCCGATGCTTCCTTGGCTGCGGAAACGCCATGGGGCTCGAGTTCGAGGACGACTGCAGCCGCTACCTTCGCCTCGACATCACAACCCCTGAGCTCCACCTCGCGTCGCCTCTCTACGTCGTCTTCGACTTCTCCAACCGCCACCTTGACACCATCGTCGTCGCTGCTCTACTCCAGGCTGCTCTTGGCGGCTGTGCCGCCGACTTCTTCGTTGCTATGTGCTCAGCTCTCATTTTCCGCTTTCACGTTGCATCTCCACGCATCGCTGAGTTATCCTCGATCAGGCCAAGGTTTGCCACCGCAACTTCGCTTTCGCCTTCACCAGAGCTCTGCCACCTCTCACTCCACCACCACCGGCTGCGGCCTCATGCATGTCGCTTGCCCGCTTGCTCCAAATTCCTGAAGATCTGGGGCTCCAGTTTGAAGTTGTGGCCTGGTCACAGCTCCGATCCCACATCACCATCGACCCCGGCCGCCACCCTCACGGCTGTCGCATGTATGCGCGAGTCGTCCAATTCCCATTCGCCCTCAACGCCACGTCCATGGAGCTCGTCCTCGCTCGCCTGTTCGGAGGATGCTACCTCCACTTCAACGTCACTGATGACGGCGATTCATGCTTCTCCTTCACCGTCGCATCACCAGGCGTTGCCAACCTGATAGCCTCCATGGGGGACTTCCGAAAGCGGGGCATGCTGCTTCGCTTTCCCTGGCCCATGCGCATGAGTGCTGCCCGACGCCTGCTTCCTGGCAACGTCACGCCTCTATTGTTCGGATCCGAGTCTCCCTAGTCGGCGCCGGTCGTCTCTGCTTCACTGCCATCTGCGTCCTCGCCCCTCGACCTGCCTAAGGTGAGACGAAAACGGCCTGGTTCTAGCTTTTTTTTTACCGAATGCTTAATGCTACTTGATTTAACCAGACACCACCCCATTTGCATTACACTCATCACTCACACCCATTTTGGATTACTTTCCTCCCTATTAGTGTTAGGCCAAATGAAATGTTAATTGAATCTGCCCTAAATCACTGTTTCTCGGCTAACCAAGACTTCCACGCAATCAAGGTTACTGATCTCATCTTCAAATCCGGCATCTCCACTCGCACAGCAAAAATTCAAATCCTCAAAATTGGGCCCCTTGACTTTGTAGGGTTTCGTCTTTTTCTTTTTGACCAACTTGAAACGGCTGTATCGCACTGTGCTCGATTCCTCCATTGTTATAATGCCCTGGCCTTCTCCCCGCTGCCTCCTAGACCCGCCTCCGTCCTTGGCCCTTTTATCTATCCATCATACACGGCAACGCCGCTCGGTCGGTCAGCCATGCAAACCCTCCTGGCCCACCGCATGCACAATGATGATCGTGCGGCCGCTCCTGACACACCATATCTCCCAAAAGATCTGTACACTCAGGACGACGCTGCGCATGCGCGCGAAGCCAGTGCTACAACAAAAAAAAACCCGGTCTCTCTGTCTGTGCCCAATTTGGACGCCCCACATGACCCCCCGCGTCAAATTCGGGCACCCCCCCGCCGCCCCTGAGACCGCAACTGTGGCGAATCTTGCATTGGGAACCGCTGACCCTGCGCGGCCACGCGCGCTGCCAGGCGCTCGCTCGACGCCGCCGCACCCCCCTCCTATCCCTGACCCGCCTCTAGACCTCATCATCGCCCCTAAAACCACTCTGCAGCCTAATCCGGCCGCTCGGTCACCACGCCCCGCCTACCCCTCACCTCAAACACTGCTACACGCAATGGATCACGCCGCCCTGACAGCAGATCCGCTGCCCCCTCCGTCCAACCGCATCGCGACGCGCACATATCGAGACACACTTCTCTCTCCCACCCGCAGCCACATCGACCCGTTGCCCCGCCCTCCATATATACCCCGACGCCTCCTCTCCCCCCCTCACCTTCATCCTCGTCCACCTCCAGCCACCAAAAAGAGACGCCGCTGCTTCCGCTGTCTAGCCCTGGACCACTGCGTGGAGGATTGCCGTGACCCCGTCCGCTGTGCCCGTTGTTGGCGGTGCGGCCACCGCAGCCGGGACTGCAGGTACCGCCGTCTATGGACTTTCTTCCCCCCTCTCCCGGACTCGTTCTCTAAAGTTCCTAACCCAGCTTTCTGCCATTGCAGAATGGACTCCGCCAGCTCGTCTTCGGCACCCGCGGCAGACCCACGCACGCTCATGATCGGCCAGATACCTGTCATCCTCTCGGAGCCCTTCCCCGCCGTCTGTGTCCCATCACCATTCATCCTCCATGGCATCCCCGTTGGCGCCAATGGCGCCCCCTCCCCCCACCATCTCCACCACGCACCTCAGCCCCTCCTCCCTCACCCACCTCTGCACACCCACACACTTCCCCCTTCGACACCCACGAGCTGCAAGCACGTCTCTCCGACGCCTTCTTCGCATCTCAATACACAAGAACCACATCACATGTCTCCGAAACCGACGACGACGACGAGCTGCCGCAGCCAGTCCACGAGGCTGGGCCGCTGCCCCCCCCTACAGGACATGCCGCTCGTTGTCGCCCCTCCCTGCCTAGTTCACTGCCCACGCCGCTTCGCCTTTGCTCACCTCCGCACTCCCGACCCCAACCCCACCCCACTCATCCGTCGCGCCATCCATCTCACATGAGGAAACCCTGCCTTCATCATGGGCGGCTCCTGGCGCGGGGTGGCCTGCCTCACTTTCCACACTCGATCTGCCCGCAATGACGTTGTTCGTCGCAGCCCCATAGATTTCGAAGGCAACTCCATAATCGTCGAGCCGGTCGAGCACGTCGACCGCTCCATTGCCATCTTCACTGATCTCGCAGAGATCGAGGTCTCGGAATTTCCACACGAGCTTTGGCACAACGACGGCATCTGCTTCGCCCTGGCCTTCCTTGGCGATGTGTGTGCCGTCGATGACTTCTGCCTACATGGCATAGACTACACCTTCGTTCGCGCTCTGGTCCTGCTGCAATCTGGCAAACCAGCGCCCCCTGGCATCGTCATCCAGCTCCCTCCTATCAATGAGATTAAGATAGCAAAGGTGGTCGAGGTTTCCCGCTGGCACCATGGCGACGGGGCCAACCCCTTCGGCGGGGACTCCTGTGACGGAGATTCTGCTCCCCCCTCCCAACGTGGCTCGCCACCACCCACCTTCCATGCCCACATTGCACAGGTAGTCTCCGCCGTCCGTGCTGGCTGGCGTGCCGACCCCACGTACGGCGGTACACGTATGGTTGTCTCCCCTGCCAACCCTGACACACGTGCGTCCCCTCCTGCTCCTGGTCACGACAACAGTGGCTCTGCACTGTCCTCCCCTTTCCCACCTCCTGGATCTATACGCCAGCCTCTCATCATATCTGATCATGATTCCGTCGACTCCGATGACATGCACACACCGCTCCTGCATGGCGTCCCGACGGGGTCGCTGGACGTGGTGCATGCACCCATGCACGACTCGACGGGCCCACTGGTCATCCGCCCGACTTCTCTTGTCGGGGCCGTGCTCCCACCTGCCCCGCTCGCACGCCCGGCGGACGCCGCACCGCCTGTCAGCTCGTTGGTCCCCTCCGGCACATCGGCCTTCTCTGCGTTCGTGCCCCCGGTTGCTAACACTGCAAGCCCCCTGCCTTCACCTTCACGGTGGGCGAATCTTCACGTGCATCTGGTAAAACCCCAATCTCCCCGCCCCCTAATAATTCCACTTCATTACCCTCTGCCACCCTTGTACTGATCCCGACCACTATGATCGCAGACATGCTTCACCACGACCTCGACACTCACGAATGCACCATATGCAAGGAGCGCCGCATGTCAGCCCGTGACCACTCTTGCTCCAAGGACAAGCTGCATTGCAGCGCGCGCCTTGCTGGCAAAGAGGCCAAGTATTCACCCATGCTCGCCAAGGCGGTCAAGGCCAAGGCCGCCCGTCTCTCCGCCGCCAACGTGGGTTAGGCCATCGATCGCGCCATCCACGACGCCCGGCTCGACGTCTCCGATGCCCCCCGCCTTCGCTGAAGATCTAGCGGCCATTGCTCTGCTTTGCGGTGCGGATGATGACCACGTTGACACCATCCTCGAGGCGGAGGACCCCAACTCCGGTGCTGATGCTGCACCATGATCAACTCGCCTTATCTGCCATGCATGGCGGGGTGGATCGCTATGCCGCCGCCAGTTGTCGTTAGCATGCTCGTTCTAAATGTATTGATGTTCTTTTGCTTTTCGTTCCACCGTACGCTAGCCCAGCTCTGCAGTAATGCGTCTATGTTCCTTTCACTACTTTCAGGCATCTGTACCACTATCTTAAACCTCTGATGTACACCTAGTTTACATGAGTAATGCCACTTTCTCTATCTGTTCTTGGAACGTACGTGGCCTGGGAGACGACGCCAAATGCGCCGACGTTCTCTCCGAACTGATCTCGATCAAACCTCACGTTGCATTATTGCAAGAGTCAAAACTCGATGCGTTCTCAGATCCAAAATTACGATCCTTCATGCCCACGCAGTTAGACCAAGTCTTCTCCCTTCCTGCCATCGGCACGGCGGGTGGCACCATCTCCGTCGTCAATTCCGCCTCGTTCCAAGTAATCTCGTACAACCACCTCACCTTCTCATCAACTTTGATTATGCAATCCATGGCAACCGACCGTAACATAGCGATCACCAATATCTATGCACCATCTTCCCGCGCCCTCAAACAATATTTCCTCGACGAGTTACTTGCTATCTCACAACCAGACGACTCACCATGGTTGCTTGTGGGCGATTTCAACCTACTCTGTTACCCCTCCGACAAGAATAATAGCGCTTTTAGACAATCCGAAGCCAATGCATTTAACCAAACCCTCGATTATCTCGCCCTCATCGAATTACCACTGCTAGACCGCCAATACACTTGGTCCAACAATAGAGCAACACCCAACCTAGAATGTATCGACCGTGCCTTTTTCAACTTAGCTTGGGCAGATGCCTTTCCAAACTCCTCCCTCTCCTCTCTCATGCGCTTCACATCTGACCATGTGCCCCTCCTCATACACGTCACCACAACGATCCTGCAGTCTACTTTTTTCAAATTCGAACCTGGTTGGGCCCAACTGCAGCCCTGTGCTGACATTATCAGCAAGACAACAACGTTTGGGCCTCCTCGCGGCCCACAACAACCGATAACTCTGCCGCCACCCTTGCTGCCTTGCTTAGAAAGACTCGAGCCGAGCTAAAAAATGGGCTCGCTCTCGTATTCCCGCCCCCCTCCGCGAATCTCGATGCAAAACCGCCATCGCCGCCCTCGATTGCGCAGAAAAATCCAGGCCTCTATCTCCGCCCGAACTCCTCACTCGCAAAATCATCGTATCCCTCCTAAAATGCAATATCCAGGAAAAAATAGCTTACTAGAAATGGCGTGCCAAAGTCTCTCAAGCAATCCACGGCGGTGAAAACTCCAAATTCTTTCACATGTCTGCCTCTCAACGTCTTAGGAAAAACAAAATCTTCTCCCTCACACGTGATGACACGGTTTTCACCTCCCATCCCCACAAAGCTGAGATCCTACGGGATTTCTTCATCTCACTCATAGGCTCTCCCGCAACGACATCTTGGGCTTTTGACCTCAACTCCCTCTATCCTCAACACGTGCCCGGGCTACACGCCCTCGACGCACCCTTCTCCGAAGACGAAATTAAATTGGCCTTCTTCCAAATGAACCCCCGAGCAAGCCCTGGGCCAGATGGCTTCGGCCCCTCTTTCTACAGGTCCTTTTGGGCCACTATCAAACACGCCATTTTGCCCTTTTTCCAACAATTGCACCAAGGCATAGCCGACACAGAACGACTGAATCATGCACACATCTCCTCCTCCCAAAAAACACAGCCACCTCCTCACCTGATGCCTTCAGGCCAATCTCCCTACAAAACTGCCCCATCAAAGCATTTGCCAAAGCCATCACTTCGCGTCTAAAACCATTCATTCCTACCCTAGTCCACGGGAACCAAACATGCTTCATCACCGGAAGGAATATAGCCGAAAATTACGTCTTTGCGGCCGACCTAATTAGCTCTTGCCACTCCCGAAAAAAATCCACCATGGTTTTCAAACTCGACTTTAGAAAGGCTTTCGTTTCTGTCGCCTGGCCTGCCCTCGATAGGATCTTAGATGCTCGTGGCTTCTCCCCAACCTTTCGAACCTGGATTCAAAACATCTTACACACGGGCAGAACTGCTGTCCTCCTAAATGGCATTCCCAGCAACTAGATTCAATGCAAGAAAGGCCTGCGGCAGGGTGATCCAGCCTCGCCTTACCTGTTCCTCATTGTCGCATATCTACTCCAGCAACTCATCATACAAAAACCCGAGCCAGATCTCCTCCACCATCCCATCTTCACCCACCTGCCTTCCACCATTCTCCAATACGCCGACGATACACTCATTATCGCAGCCGCCTCCCCATTTGCTGCCGCAGCCCTCAAAAAAATCTTGAATAACTTTGCGCAAGCTACCGGCCTCACCATCAACTTCTCCAAAACCACCATGTCTACCCTACACACAGATGAATCTATAGCTGATGCTGCTGCTCTCGCCATGGGATGCTCGCGAGCACCCTTCCCTCAAACTTATCTGGGTCTCCCCCTTGCTCCCATCAAGCCCCCTCCAATGCGTCCGCCCCCTTGATTGCACGCACTCAGAAATTACTAACTGGTTGGCGTGCAAAACTTCTAGACAAAGGCGATCGACTCATCCTCATATCTGCGGTCCTCGACTCTCTCCTTACATACTTCATGTCTGTATTCTGTATCCCAAAAAAAGACCCTCAAAGTCATTGACTCTCTAAGGAGGTCATTTTTCTGGGCTGGTGAAGATGCCTGCTCGGATGCTCAGTGCCTGATTGCGTGGAAAAACGATTGCTCGCCAAAAAAATCGGTGGTTTGGGGCTAAAAAAACCTACACGTTCAAAACAACTGCCTCTTAATGAAGTTTGCTGTCAATGCACTCTCTTCCGTTCAGTCACCTTGGCTAGATTGGCTAGACCTCCAACACCCAAACGCCCTCGTCTCTTCAGCCCCCCAAACCTCATTCTTGTGCTGCACGATAACCCAACAGATACCCACCCTCCAGTCAATAACCTTTGTTCTCACCAACAGTGGCACGCACACATACTTCTGGCTGGATACATGGCTCACACCAAAACCCCTAGCTACCACCTTTCCACACCTCTTCTCGCACTCCATTCTACAAATGGTTAAAGTAGCTAACATTTTGCATTTCAGCATCGAAGCCAACCTCCGTAATCGTCTCTCTCTGACAGCAGAACGAGAGCTTGCTTCGCTTTTGGCTGTTTTGCAGGACTTCACACCGTCGATTGAGGAAGACCAACGGTTCCTACTCCAGGGGCATGACTTCTTCACCAAGCAAGCATACGGCACACTCATGACTAAGCCGGACACAGATCCCATTGCCCCCCCTCATCTGGGGCACCAAGGTTCCTCGCAAGATCAAGATTTTTGCATGGCTTCTCTTCAAAGATCGCCTCAACTCTGCTGCGAACCTCGCCCACAAGCAGATAATCCCCTCCAACCTATGCCCTCGCTGTGCTACATCACCTGAAGATTCCACTCACATCTTCATCACATGCCCCCTTGCCAATAGGATTTGGCATGACTAGGCTTCCTGCCCTTGTCCGACGACCTCAACGAGCTCTGTGTCACGACCGGTTTTTCAATAAAAATATTTATTGAACAACCGACCTATGAAATCCAGTATGAGGAAAATCCTACATACCGGTAGACAAAACTTTGATACAATAAGCCAGTAGCATTAAAATATTACAGGATCGAGCTGAAGATGCCCAACCAATTATTACAAACACACCAATAATTATACATAATGGCGGATATGACACAATGGTGTGGGGTGGCAATACTCGACTCGAGATATGAGTGATTGGTGGAATCACACGGTGGGGTGGATAATAAGACTACTACCTTTGGCGACTCATCGAGCGTCGAGGTAAGGCTGGATGAATTTATTAAGGTGGCAAAAGCGAATATATCACAATGACTAATCCAGGGGTCGGACGAGACTGACTGGGATTACTCTAGGCGTCGGACTCGCTATCGAATTCTTCATCCATAAGATCGCCTTCGTCGACATCCGCCAAATCAACAAGCCAGGTGAGTACTTTGAAAGTACTCGCGAGACAGTTCGGACAAAAGATATAACAAATGTATGCATGAATGCGACATGATTAATCTTTAACAATGTACAATCAAATCAGTATAACGAAGTAAGTAAAAAGGGAATCGGCGGTAGTCCGCTCGAAAACCCAAAGAAGATAAACTCAAAACCGATCGGGTGTCTGAAGCGACGCCTCGAAGGGTGAACAAATAAGTAAAACAAGCCACAGTCGGGCGTCTAAGCAACACCTCATAAAGGGCTTATATTGAAAGAAAAGACATGTGTGCCGCAGTCGGACGTCGGAGCGACATCACAGAAAGGGCTTATAACAAAAGTAAATAATAACAATGCATGATCGGACGTCCGAGCGACATCGCAGAAAGGGTTTATAACAAAAGTAAATAATAACAATGCCGTCGTCCGGACGTCGGCGACATCACAGAAAGGGCTTATAACAAAAATAAATAATAACAATGCCGCAGTCGGACGTCTGAGCGACATCACAGAAAGGGCTTATAACAAAAGTAAACAATAACAATGCCGCAGTCGGACGTCTGAGCGACATCACAGAAAGGGCTTATAACAAAAGTAAACAATAACAATGTCGCAGTCGGACGTCTGAGCGACATCGCAGAAAGGGCTTATAACAAAAGTAAATAATAACAATGCATGATCGGACGTCTGAGCGACATCGCAGAAAGGGCTTATAATTCATTATTCATAAGCGACAAGAAATGGTGCTCACGGAAAATATTCCTCACAAGACAATAAGCGGGTTAGTCCATTCACGAAATAAACATTTAACACTCATATGGTTCTCGAAGTTTACATCACCAAGACTGACACTTGACAAGATAAGATGAACACAGTACTTGGACATGGATAAGATGAAATTCAAGAATTTTGACTCTGCAGAGTTTGTACTAAAATTATCCACAGCCAACGGATTTCCGTAGTCGCGAAGGACTAGTTCCGTTTACGGTATTTCGGAGGAAACACAGCTAACCAAGACACACCCATCATACCTCACGTTGCAGGAATCACCCTAGACAGCGTTCAAGAAAAACTTTGAGACGGGAGATCACAATCTCGAATAGCATGGGATCAAATTTATTCTGGCGCTCTAAGGGTGCCCCTCTCGGTCCCAACCGGAAACACCCATGCCCCCGACCGGATGAAAGGCTTTAATCCAGGCCATGGAACCCTCATCCCGCCTCTCGATTTGGTGTGTACCAGGAAGTGGTGTGCAACTTACTAAGCCGTATCCCTTGCGGGAAACAGGTGGTAATCTGAAAGGGGAGGCAGACGGGAATTTGGTGATTTATGTTGACACTTGGGTCAACGATCCGGCATAAGCACGGCATGCTACAACATTGCCATCTTACCCATACTCATGCCAACTCATGGCCATGCAACATGTTTCCAACAACTCATGGATTTTCGAAACTCACTTGCCTCAACTCTTACGAGATAAACTATCATCGAAATGCTCATGAACGTGCCATGATACAAAAATAATGCAAACATGCCCAAACACTCATCATATCAAAAGTTCAAACATTGCTTGCCTGGTTCGGAGTAGTCGGGGTCTAGCTCGGTGAATTTCGCGGTTCCGTCACCTCCTTCGGTATCTACGGTACACAAAACACACGCGCTAACGTAAATACCGTGGGGTACAGAAAAGTAATCCCAATATTTTCCAAATAAATAAGATAAAAAACTAGACAAAATTTTGAAGAGGACAGAAAAAGAATCACTCAAAAATTCCTTTCTGTTAAAAAGTTATAAGAGTTTTGGTCCAAGGACCCATCTGTAATGAAACAGAAAACCCTCGGGGCCTAAGCAGAAAAGTGCAGAAAAAGCGGTTGAGTAGAAAGCGTATATGCGAGTACGCTTTGAAACGGTTCAAAAAACAACAGAGAGGCTGACGGGCGGGTCCCACCGTCAGTTTGAATATTTGAAAGAGGCAAGAGCACGAGGGTGCCCGCGAGCGGCGGTGGTCGCCGGTGGCGATCCACGGCGATGTTGGGAGATCGGAAGGTACCTCCGTGCTCTGGGCGCCTTTCCGGGTTGGTGGGTGGTGGTGGTGGTCGCCGGCGAGCACCACGTCGACGGCGGCTCTTGCTCCGGCGGACGGCGGTTCGGGTGGTCGTGGGCCTCGTCGGAGAGTCGCGGAGGTTAAATTGAGGTGGGGTTAGCCTCCTAGTGGCGCCACGAGGCTCTGGCAGGAGTTGGGCGGTGGAGGAGTTCTCACCGAAGAGAACGTTGCCGGAGCCCGAGGCGGACGGAATTGGCGAGTCGAGGAAGAAGGGCCCTTGGGGCTCTTCCGATGGCTAGGCGGGTCGGTGAGGTGGTGGAGGTGTGCGGCGAGGCGCGCTTCGGGGTGCTATATAGCCGCCCGAGGCGGTTGCCGCAAACGGATAAGTCCGGCGAGTGATTACGGCGCTGGGCTTGGCAGTTGGTTTAGGGGCTTGAGCATTGACTAGACGTCAGAACGAGCCCATCCACGGTGCCCAACTCAGCAAGGTGGGGAGGTTACGGCTGATCTCAGCCAGAACGGCCGTGCGGCACGTCGGCGGCGAGCGCGCGCCTGTGCGTGCCGAGCTACGGCGACGGTGCTGCATGCGTCTTGGCAAGGAGATGGCCACGCGGAGCTCTCAGAAGGTTTGGGCGGTGCCGAACGGCGTTATGCCGCAGGGTGCCCCCATGTCGGCCGCTACGGGGTTCTGCCGCCGTGGAACATGCCGACGCAGGCGGGCCAGGGCGCCACCGACGCCAGGAACGAGCCAAGCGCGCGTGCGGTGCTCCGGACAGGGAGGAGGGGCTGTGAGCAACGTGCCAAGTGCACTGTCGACGCGTGACTGAATTACGGCGAAGGGAAAGCGACACTGAAATCTGAAACTCTGAACATTTCTGAAAATGCAAAGAAACAGTGCAGGCCAGGTGTTCGACAGAATGATTTTGGTATGTGGGGGTTTCTCCTTGAGCTGATTTTTGGTGGAGTGGCCTCTCATTGCATCTGGAGGCTGCCTGAATTTTTGTGGAATTTTTGGAGAAGAGGAGATATGAATTTCACCAAATTTGACAAATCTGGTCCAAACTTGCAGAGACTGAAATTTGAAATTTTTGAAAAGAAAAGGAGTGGATCTTGATTGTTCTAGGCTGTGGGTACCAAGGACTATCCAGGGGAGTTGGTTTGAGGTCAAAGCTCAATTGCATTTAGGTACTTGCTTTGCAAATCACCTAGGCTCAAAATAATGGACAGAAAAGATTTGGGAGGAGAAATAAATGAAATAAAATTCAGAAAAGGATTGAACTTGTTGAGACAGAATGTTTGGATTGCCCATAGTGGAAGGGGAGATTTTTGGGAATATTTTACCATGTGGTGCATGGTAAAAATCATGAGTGGTTTCAATATTGGAGAAGATGTAAAACTCCTAGGGTTTTCTTTTTAAAAGAAAAAATTAGAAACCAAAATTTTGAAATTTTGAGAAGAGGGCAATCAGAAGAAAAGTTTAAAAACTAAACACCAGAGTTGAAGGAGATGCCAAAATAAAATTCTTGCTAGAGGGAAAAAGTTTTTGAGAGAGATGTTTGGAAGGGTTTAGAAGACCTTCTTCAAATCCAACAAATTTTTTGAAGAAAACCAAAAGAACATTTTTGGAGTGTCACAACACCTACCCCCTTAGGAAAAATCTTGTCCCCGAGATTCCAGCTGATCCTCAAATAAATGTGGGTGCTCTGTCCGAAGGAAATCTTCTCTTTCCCAAGTGGCTTCACTTTCGGTGTGGTTGCTCCACTGAACTTTGAAGAACTTGATGGTTTTCTGTCGGGTTCTCCTTTCAGACTCTTCCAAGATTTTTATTGGATGCTCCCGATATGTAAGGTCTGGCTGCACGTCAAGGTTTTTATGGGATACTTGTTTCTCTGGGTTGCTTACGCATTTCCTCAATTGGGAGACGTGGAATGCGTCGTGGATGTCGGATAATTCTTCGGGTAAGTCTAACTGGTAGGCTACCGTGCCTCTTCGTGCCACTATGCAGAATGGTCCGATGAATCTTGGTGCTAGCTTCCCTTTTATCTTGAATCGATGCAGACCTCTCATAGGGGATACTCGTAGGTACACAAATTCACCGGGTTCAAAATTGACTCCACGATGTTTCTGATCGTAATAACTCTTCTGTCGACTTTGGGCCATCTTGAGTCGGTCCTTAATCACCTTGACCTTATCTTCAACCTCTTTGAGCAGGTCTGGGCCGAAGATATGGCTGTCTCCGGTTTCCGACCAATTTAGCGGGGTACGACATCTTCGCCGTCTGAGATCTTCAAATGGTGCCATTTGCGGGCTGGCTCGATAAGCTGTTGTTATATGCGAATTCTGCGTATGGTAAGCTCTCTTCCCAACTGGTCCCATAGGTGAGGACACATGCTCTCGGCATATCTTCTAGAATCTGGTTTACTCGCTCGGTCGCCCATACATGCAGGGATGGTATGCGATCTTGAATGCCACTGAGTTCCCAGAGCTTGTTGTAAGTGATCCCAAAATCGGGAGACGAATTGAGTGCCTCTGTCCGAGACTATTTTCTTTGGGACTCCATGTAAGCGGGGCGATACGGGAAAGGTAGAGCCTAGCAAGCTTACGAGTGGTGTGGGTTGTCTTCACGGGGATGAAGTGTGCTACTTTAGTCGATCTATCAGTGATGACCCATATGGCATCATGTCCGTGTCGTGACCGAGGTAGTCCAACAATAAAATCCATTCCAATCTCGTCCCATTTCCACTCGGGTATCTTATTTGGTTGCAATAGCTCGGCTGGTTTCTGGTGCTCGGTCTTGATGCGTTGACATGAGTCACAACATGCAATAAACGTGGCTATGTCTCTTTTTATACCATGCCACCAAAATGTTTCCTGAAGATCTTTGTACATTTTTGTTCCTCGGGATGGATTGAATACGGAGCGGTGTGGCCTTCAGCCAGGATTTTCCGTTTAAGGTCATGGATATTTGATGCATAAAGCCTATTCCCGTACCACAATATTCCTTGCTCATCGATAATCTAATTCGAGGCCTTGCCCAAATTCATCTTCCGTTTATGCCTTCAATCTTTGGGGTGTCCACGTTGAGCCTCTTTAACCTTCTCTATCGGGTAGGCTGTAACTCTAAGTTCGACACACTGCCTTTGGTGACCACCATCGATTGAGCTTAGCGAATTCCTGCTTGGAATTCAGGTCTCAAGTTTGGCATCTTTGTCGTTGTTCGGATTTGGGGTTCCGACTCGAGCATCTGCTACAACATTTGCTTTGCCTGGGTGGTAGTGGATTCCAACATCATAATCCTTTACTAATTCCAACCAGCGTTGTTGCCGTAAATTGAGTTCTGGTTGTGTGAAAATATACTTGAGGCTTTTGTGGTCCGTGTATATTTCACAACGATTTCCAAGTAATAAGTGTCTCCATTCCTTGAGTGCATGAATAACTGCTGCTAATTCCAGGTCATGAGTAGGATAATTTTCCTCATGCTTGCGAAGTAGCCTAGAAACATATGCGACAACCTTGCCTTCTTGCATTAATACGCACCCGAGGCCCTTTCGAGATGCGTCACAAAATACCTCAAAATTTTGTGTATATCTGGCACAATTAATCTTGGTGCTTTGTCGCCGGTTTCCTCTTCAGTTCTTGGAAACTTTTCTCGCAAGCTTCCGTCCATTCAAACTTCCTGTCCTTCTTGAGTAGTTGCGTCATTGGCTTTGCTATGGTGGAGAATCCTTCAATAAATCTTCGGTAGTATCCTGCCATTCCCAAGAAACTTCGTACATCCGTTACGCTGGCTGGTGGCTTCCGACCAAATCTGACCTTGACCTTTTCGGGTCTATGGCGATACCTTCTTGGGTCGATCGTGGCCCGGAAAACCTACTTGCTTTAGCCAAAATTCACACTTGCTGAATTTAGCGTACAATTGATGTTTCCTGAGTTCCCCTAGTACAATTCGGAGATGTTCAGCGTGCTCTTTTGGTGTTTTGGAGTATACCAGAATATCATCGATAAATACCACAACAAACTTGTCCATAAACTTCATGAATACTTTGTTCATGAGGTGAACAAAATATCTTGAGGCGTTTGTTAGTCTGAATGGCATTACGGTGAACTCATACAATCCGTATCTGGAGGTGAAAGCTGTCTTGGGAATATCTTCGGTTCGCACTTTCGGTTGATGGTATCCCGATCTCAAGTCAATCTTTCAGAACACCTTGGTCTTAGCGAGTTGATCGAATAAATCATTTATTCGTGGCATCGGATATTTGTTCTTGATTGTGACCATGTTTAGCGCCGATAGTCTATGCACAATCTCAGTGTTCCATCCTTCTTTTGGCAAACAAAATTGGTGAACCCCAAGGTGAGGAACTGGCTCGTATATACCCTTTTTCCAATAATTCCTTTATTTGCTTCTTCAGTTCTACCAATTCGGATGGTGCCATTCTGTATGGTTTCTTGTATATGGGAGCGGTTCTGGGTGCTAGCTCAATGCTGAATTCTATCTCTCGATCTGGTGGCATGCCTGGTAGCTCTTCGGGAAATACATCTGGAAATTCACACACTACTGGAACCTTGCTCAATTCAGAAATATCCACCTTGTTCAATATCGGTTGCTGGGATACTTTTCTTTCCTTGGCTGAAACCTTTATGGTCTTCCGTGGTGGTGGGTGAGAATTACGGTCCTGTTGAAGCAGTCAATAAAACCTTTGTTGGTGGTTAACCAATCCATCCCTAAGATGACATCCAGTCCTTTATTTTCCAACACGATAAGATTTGCGTGAAACTTCAACCCTTCAAACTCGATATCCACACCCTGGCAGTAACTCTGGGTAACTTGCTTAATTCCAGGGGACTTGACGACCATAGATTTTTTCCAAGGGAAGCATCGAAAAATTATTTTGCAAGGCAAAACTTTTCGAAACGAATGAGTGAGAAGCTCCAGAATCAAACAAAACCATGGCAGGTATTGTGTTGACAGGAAACGTGCGATCACGATATCTGTGGCATTTTGTGATTCCTCTTTGGTCACGTGGTTCTGATGACCATTCCTGTGGTTGTTATTTGGTTGAAATTGTTGCGCCTTGGCGCGAATTATACCTCTGTTGTTCGGCTTTGGGGTCGAGTTCCTTGGCTTGGGGCACTTTGCTTGGCATAGTGCCCTTCTTCTCCTAAGCGTAACAGTAACGCTTGGGCGGTATGTGAACTCCTTGTCCCTTGCATGGAAATTCTTGATTGGGCGTGAGACGCTTGTCGTGGGTTTGGGTGTCCAGTTTTTCTGAACATCTGTCTTGCTGCGGTGGTTGCGGGCGTGATTAGTCTAGTCTCTCTTCCGCTTGCGGAAATCTTCTAAGTTGCGTCTCTCATTTTCCAAGGTAATTGCCTTATCCACCAGCGTCTTAAAATCTAGAAATGTGTGTACGACCAATTGGCATTTAAGTGCGGGTGTCAGACCGTCTAGAAATTTCTCCATCTTTTTGTTTTCTGACATACGCTCCTCGTTGGCGTAGCGAGACAGCAGAGTAAACTGACTGTTGTATTCTGACACCGTCATTGTCCTTTGCCTGAGGTCATCAAATTCTCTCTTTTTGATCCTCATAAGACTCTTAGGAATATGTGCCCCACGAAAACCCTCTTTAAATTCCTCCTATGTTATATTATTTTCGTTGGGGTGCATGTGTAGGAAATTTTCCCACCACGATGCGTCTGCTCCAGTGAGATAGTGCGGAGCATAAAGCACTTTCTCAAGATCTGAACACTGGGCAATAATTAACTTTCTTTCCATGTCTCAAGCCAGTCTTGGCTTCAAGAGGTTTGTCGGTGTGAGAAAAAGTTTGGGGACGTGTCTTACGTAGCTCGAGATAACTTTGATTGCTGCTGATACTGTCCACGGTGATTCCCCATATTGATGACTTGGTTCATTATTTCCTGATGTTGCTGTAGACTTTGTTCATAAAGGCGACACATTTGGGAAAGTGCCGTTTCAACATCCTGTTGACTTGTCTGCCCCTGTGTGAAATTGTTGCACAGGGTGTGCCATAATTTTCCTCTGTCGGAGTTGGCATGGAGTGCGTCCAAGGACGAGACATGGTTCACTCTGGGGATATATTTTGAAACACTCATAAGAAAAGAAATTGAGTCGCAAAAATTAATAAATTCAAGAAGACGGAAAAAGTCGCAAATGCTCCAAGATTTTTCAAGAGAATAAACGTTTGTGCACGGAGAAGGACTGCTCATTACATATCTTACACGCAAGCAATAATTATACAATACATCACTCAAGATATGCGTACATAATCCTGACATGTTATTTAGGCTAGTGCACTCCTCCAGTTCCTACATGATGCGCAAACAAGCTACTTCTCACAGCCTATGTACATATAAACATGTCGTACAAGTCGGTACATCGCATGGCGTGCTAAGCGTGCTTAGTCGGAGATGGTAAGGATTTCCCTTGGCCTGCCAAGGGTGAGGCGCAGTGAGGCTGGGGACTCAACCTCCTCTTCGGTGATAGGCTCCAGGGCGTGAGGTGCTGCGCTGAGTTGGTGGAGCAGGTACCCTATCTTGGGACAACTCGAACATGAGCGGGCACGAGGGTGGTGCAGAGCGAACCGGAGTAGGCGCAATGACATGGTTGAACTCCTCCGTGGTAGGCGGTGACGAGTAGTGTGAGAGCAGTAGGAGCAAACGATGCTGATGACGAGACGAAAGTCAGTGGCGGTGCGGCGCAGGAGCTCCCTCCTGTTGGCGGCACAGCCATGGACTGAGTCCATGCGGGCAGCTACAAAGTCGTCCACCAGGTTGTCGAAGGCTGCCTCCAAAGCCCGGAGATACTCGATGAGCATCTCAAAAGCTTCGTCCCGTTCTCCTCTGGGGCAAGAGAACGCGTAGTGGCAGGTATAGGGCACGTGACATGGCAGGTAGCGGTAGCGGCAGGTCTTCATTGAAGGAAGGATGTCCACGAGGCGAGCTATCGCCTCACGGGCTGCCATCTGCAGTGCATGCTTCTCCGTGGGCATGGCTCTCCCAAGAACCGGAAGCGGGCGTAGCTCAATCGCCCTCCCTTGAATTGCACCGCTTGGTGCATGGTTAGACGGTCATTGACCTTGTCTTGAGAGAGTGAGAAGACTGGGCGCCTGGCTGGCCCCATTGCGACTTGGACGATGAAGGAGAGAAGCTTGAGCGAACCCATCGGGCATGTTGGCAAACATCTGCGACTTCGCATGATCGTTGCGACCATCTACAAAAGTAGGCAAAAATCCTGAGTAGTCAAATCATAGATTTATCTTGTTGTCGAGAAATTGACTACATTTGTAAAAATAATAAACAGCTCTATTACGCTAATAACGGATTAGCGATCGCACCTAGTGGCTTCCCTACAGTCGGCTGGCTCTGGTACCAAGCTTGTCACGACCGGTTTTTCAATAAAAATATTTATTGAACAACCGACCTTTGAAATCCAGTATGAGGAAAATCCTCCATACCGGTAAACAAAACTTTGATACAATAAGCCAGTAGCATTAAAATATTACAGGATCGAGCTGAAGATGCCCAACCGATTATTACAAACACACCAATAATTATACATAATGGCGGATATGACACAATGGTGTGGGGTGGCAATACTACTGACTCGAGATATGAGTGATTGATGGAATCACACAGTGGGGTGGATAATAAGACTACTACACTGGCGGCTCATCGAGCGTCGAGGTGAGGCTCGATGAACTTATTTGGGTAGCGGAAGTGGATATATCACAATGACTAATCCAGGGTCGCATACGAGACTGGCGGGATTCCTCTAAGCGACGGACTCGCTATCGAATTCTTCATCCTTGAGATCGCCACGTCGACATCTGGCCAAATCAACAAGCCAGGTGAGTACTTTGAAAGTACTCGCAAGACAGTTCGGACAAAAGATATAACAAATGTATGCATGAATGCGACATGATTAATCTTTAACAATGGACAATCAAATCAGTATAACGAAGTAAGTAAAAAGGGAATCGGCGGTAGTCCGCTCGAAAACCCAAAGAAGATAAACTCAAAACCGATCGAATTATGCAGGCGGCGCCTCGAAGGGTGAACAAATAAGTAAAACATGCCACAGTCGGGCGTCTAAGCGACACCTCATAAAGGACTTATATTGAAAGAAAAGACATGCGTGCCGCAGTCGGACGTCGGAGCAACATCACAGAAAGGGCTTATAACAAAAGTAAATAATAACAATGCCGCAGTCGGACGTCTAAGCGACATCGCAGAAAGGGCTTATAACAAAAGTAAATAATAACAATGCCGCAGTCGGACGTCTGAGCGACATCACAGAAAGGGCTTATAACAAAAGTAAACAATAACAATGCCGCGATCGGACGTACGGCGACATCACAGAAAGGGCTTATAACAAAAGTAAACAATAACAATGTCGCAGTCGGACGTCTGAGCGACATCGCAGAAAGGGCTTATAACAAAAGTAAATAATAACAATGCCGCAGTCGGACGTCTGAGCGACATCGCAGAAAGGGCTTATAATTCATTATTCATAACTGACAAGAAATGGTGCTCACGGAAAATATTCCTCACAAGACAATAAGCGGGTTAGTCCATTCACAGGAAATAAACATTTAACACTCATATGGTTCTCAGGAGTTGCTGTCACCGAGACTGACACTTGACAAGATAAGATGAACACAGTACTTGGACATGGATAAGATAAAATTCAAGAATTTTGACTCTGCAGAGTTTGTACTAAAATTATCCACAGCCAACGGATTTACGTAGTCGCGAAGGACTAGTTCTGTTTACGGTATTTCAGAGGAAACACAGCTAACCAGTACACACCCATCATACCTCACGTTGCCAGGAATCACCCTAGACAGTGTTCAAGAAAAACTTTGAGACGGGGAGATCACAATCTCGAATAGCATGGGATCAAATTTATTCTGTGGCAGCTCTAAGGGGTGCCCCCCTCTCGGTCCCAACCGGAAACACCCATGCCCCCTGACCAGATGAAAGGGTTTAATCCAGGGCCATGGAACCCTCATCCCAGCCTCTCGATTTGGTGTGTACCAGGAAGTGGTGTGCAACTTACTAAGCCGTATCCCTTGCGGGAAACAGGTGGTAGTACGAAAGGGGAGACGGACAAGAATTTGACTGATTTATGTTGACACTGGGTCAACGATCTGGCATAAGCCTGGCATGCTACAACATTGCCATCTTACCCATACTCATGCCAACTCATGGCCATGCAACATGTTTCCAACAACTCATGGATTTTCCGAAACTCACTTGCCTCAACTCTTTACGAGATAAACTATCATCGAAATGCTCATGAACGTGCCATGATACAAAAATAATGCAAACATGCCCAAACACTCATCATATCAAAAGTTCAAACATTGCTTTCCTGGTTCGGAGTAGTCGGGGTCTAGCTCGGTGAAGTTCGCGGTTCCGTCACCTCCTTCGGTATCTACGGTACACAAAATACACACGCTAACGTAAATACCGTGGGGTACAGAAAAGTAATCCCAATATTTTTCAAAGAAATATGATAAAAAACTAGACAAAATTTTGAAGAGGACAGAAAAAGAATCACTCAAAAATTCCTTTCTGTTAAAAAGTTATAAGAGTTTTAGTCCAAGGACCCATCTGTAATGAAACAGAAAACCCTCGGGGGCCTAAGCGAGAAAAGTGCAGAAAAAGCGGTTCGGAGTAGAAAGCGTATTTGCGAGTACGCTTTCAGAAAACGGTTCAAAAAACAACAGAGAGGCGTGAGGCGGGTCCCACCCGTCGAGTTTGAATATTTGAAAGAGGCGGCAGAGCACGACGGTGCCCGAGAGTCATGGTCGCCGTGGCGATCCACGGCGAGGTAGGGAGATCGGAAGGTACCTCCATGCTCGAGCGCCATTCGCGTTGGTGGGTGGTGGTGGTGGTGGCGGCGAGCACCACGTCGACGGCGGCTCTTGCTCCGGCAGACGGCGGTTCGGGTGGTCGTGGGCCTCGTCGGAGAGTGTTGCGGAGGTTAAATTGAGGTGGGGGTTAGCCTCCTAGTGGTGCCACGAGGCTACGGGCAGGAGTAGGGTGGTGGAGGAGTTCTCACCGAAGAGAATGTTGCCGGAGCCCGAGGCGGACGGAGTTGGCCGGAGTCAAGGAAGAAGGGCCCTTCGGGGCTCTTCCAGTGGCTAGGCGGGGTCAGGTGAGGTGGTGGAGGTGTGCGGGGGCGAGGAGCGCGCTCGGGGGTGCTATATATAGCCGGCCCGAGGCGGTTGCCGCAAACGGGATAAGTCCGGCGAGTGATTACAGCGGCGCTGGGCTTGGCAGTTGGTTTAGGGGCTTGAGCATTGACTAGACGTCGTAACGCGCCCATCCTGGTGCCCAACTCAGCAAGGTGGGGAGGTTACGGCCTGATCTCAGCAGAACGGCCGTGCGGCACATCGGCGGAAGGGAGCGCGCCATGTGCGTGCCAGGCCACGGCGACGGTGCTGCATGCGTGCGCTGGCAAGGAGATGGCCACGCGGAGCTCTCAGAAGGTTTGGGCGGTGCCGAACGGCGTTATGCCGCAGGGTGCCCCCATGTCGGCCGCTACGGGGTTCTGCCGCCGTGGAACACGCCGGCGCAGGCGGGCCATGGTGCCACCGACGCCAGGAACGAGCCAAGCACGCGTGTGGTGCTCCGGACAGGGAGGAGGGGCTGTGAGCAACGTGCCGAGTGCCTTTGTCGACGTGGCTGAATTCGGCGAAGGGAAAGCGACATCAATTACGAAACTACGAACAATTCTAAAAATGCAAAGAAACAGTGCAGTCCAGGTGTTCGACAGAATGATTTTGGTATGTGGGGGTTTCTCCTTGAGCTGATTTTTGGTGGAGTGGCCTCTCATTGCATCTGGAGGCTGCCTGAATTTTCGTGGAATTTTTGAAGAAGAGGAGATATGAATTTCACCAAATTTGACAAATCTGGTCCAAACTTGCAAAGACTGAAATTTGAAATTTTTGAAAAGAAAAGGAGTGGATCTTGATTGTTCTAGGCTGTGGGTACTAAGGACTATCCAGGGGAGTTGGTTTGAGGTCAAATCTCAATTGCATTTAGGTACTTGCTTTGCAAATCACCTAGGCTCAAAATAATGGACAGAAAAGATTTGGGAGGAGAAATAAATGAAATAAAATTCAGAAAAGGATTGAACTTGTTGAGACAGAATGTTTGGATTTCCCCAAAGTGGAAGGGGAGATTTTTGGGAAGATTTTACCATGTGGTGCATGGTAAAAATCATGAGTGGTTTCAATATTGGAGAAGATGTAAAACTCCTAGGGTTTTCTTTTTAAAAGAAAAATTAGAAACCAAAATTTTGAAATTTTGAGAAGAGGGCAATCAGAAGAAAAGTTTAAAAACTAAACACCAGAGTTGAAGGAGATGCCAAAATAAAATCCTTGCTAGAGGGAAAAAGTTTTTGAGAGAGATTTTTGGAAGGGTTTAGAAGACCTTCTTCAAATCCAACAAAAATTTTGAAGAAAACTAAAAGAACATTTTTGGAGTGTCACACTCTGGGATACACCACTGCCCCAACATCTACCCACAAATACATGGTCCTTCGTCCTCCTCGCCTTACTCTGGAAGATTTGGGTAGCACGTAATGACATGCTGTTTAGGAGTACCGATCAACGTTCTGTAATAACAATTAGGAACCTGATCTCTGACCTAGACCTTTGGTCACACCGCCTGGACTCGGGTGACAAGGAGGCAGTTTTCTTGTGGTGTTCTTTCCTCTCTGCGTGTTGCACCGTGCTGCTGTAATCTTCTGCATGTCACACTGTGCCGCTGTAAATATGTACTCGCTGCTTCCGCAGTCGTTTGAGTAATATATTCAGGTGGGGAACTTCCCCCAGTGATTCTAAAAAAAGCTCTCTTAGCAAGAGAACGATAAGATTTTTTATGCGAGGAATGTGTACAACTGTGCATTGAAATAGATCAGAAATAAGGTTGAAAAAAAATCTGCTAGGGTCGGTCTGATCTTCCACTGACCTGGTTTCTGGATTAAATCTTTGGCTTCAGCTGTAGTCACCAAGTTCCTGCAATCAGATAGAACCGAGACTTTGTTCCACTTCAGCGCCTTGACAAATGTAGCCGCCAAAAGTAATCCAAGAGCTTTTACCTGCAAGGCAGAATGAACGTTTGTGGTTGTAGCTTGAATGAACATTGAATGTCCCGTTTGCTCATTCTGGAGGAAAACTCCCAAGTGTTGCTTCATCGGCCGCCATCAGCGGGTTGTATGCTACATCAACATAGGCTAGAAAAACTGCATTTAGGATAGGTAAAATTGTACTTGGAGCACTACTGGAGTTGTCATCAAGATTTTTATTTTCTTTGTCCTCTTCCCCCCATTAAACGTGCAATAAGCATAGCCTTTGTGGTATGGATGACTTGCATATTACTCCATTTTTTCTTATTAAAGAGAATATCATTTCTTGCTTTCCATATGTTCCATAGAATAGTGAAAATAGTTTCTAACTTATGATCTGGGTGTTGGGCATTCAGAATCATTTGAACGATATCAACTGGATAAGAAAAGGTGTTCAACATATCAGTTCTTAAGCCATATGTATACCAAACAGATCTTGAAAAATTAGAAAGAAGAGATGTAAATCAGATTCTATTTGATCACATCTACAACATTCTTTTTTAATATGTTTAGGAAGCTCTTAAGCCTGATGCCACAACTCTCCTAATTCCATGCAAAAGTTTTAATTCTTGGAGCTATGTATTTACATTTCCAAATCTGGTTGAAGATATGAGCTTCCTGATCCAAAGGAGAAGCTTTTCTCCTAATAGAGTTATTTTGGATTTCCTGCATAAGAGATTTGCACCTTTTGTTGTAAAATCAACATTGGGCGTGTGAGTCCAATACATAGTATCCTCAAGGTTAGCATTGATAATAGGAATATTCAAAATGCTGTTATTAAGGAATCATCAAAATAAGCACTTATCTTCTCTTCATCCCGAACTTCAGTATTGGGCTTCCAAAGGCCCCTAATAATACTAGGAAAGGACCTTCCACATTAGACTTGAGGTGATCATGAATATTCTCCCAATCTTTACACCAAGGACTAGCCCAGATACAAGAGTTACCACTGGCAATTTGAATTTGACTATTATTAAGCATAAAAGGGAGAATCTTAATAATAGAAGCCAAAAAACCTGATTTAGGAGCATTATAGTTGGGTTTCCATATAGAGGAATTGTGAAAATATTAGGCTTTGAGATTTTTTTGCGACCAAAGAATAGGGATTCTTAATAATTCTCCAAGCCATCATAGCCAACATAGACTTAATCATAATATCCAAATCCCTGAGTGCTAACCCACCCTTATTCATAGGAAAGACCGCCATTTCATTGTGTTCCCCTTCATTTGTGCCTTTCCAACTTTAGTAGCCGCCTTAGTAGCTACCGCAGGCACCACCACCACTAAAGATGGACGCACAAGCCCCTCAAACAAATTTGAATCAGAAGGCATCGATTGAGAGTCCTCAACATAAGAGAGAAAGTTCTGGTTCTCGAATAGAACAATCGCCTAACTAAGGTCTTTTGTGGTCATGTCCTAAAATGGTTAACATCAGGACCACTGAACAAAGATAATGCATTCTACACATGGACTGATCATTAAGCTCAACACTAGCACAACTAGCAAACTAACATTGATTGATCATGAAGTTCAACACACTACCACATCTACCATACTAGCATACTACCATACTCCCATACTTCCATACTATAGATGGCCTGATAAACAAACTCAACATAGTACCACATCTACCATAGTAGCATTGAAACCGACATGGTAAACATGTACATCTACCACAACATCATGAAAATCATCAATGCCCACAAGCAAAACCTACCATGGTACCAAAACGGCACCACTAACATCTGATCTGCGACATTCCTACACAACATCATGGAGCAATACTTGCATAACCTACCATACTACCTACGGATTTACTTGTACTACATGCTCACAGATCTGAGGTCCAACATATAGAGAGTGATCGAAGTTACATCGATTAAAGGAGCATGGAGGAGGTAGGGAACAACTTGGAGAAGAGAAGGAAGAAGGATCGTCGTCGTCGATTGAAGAAGATGATGCTACCTATCTGCTGGTTGGTGAAGAAGCATCCCAGGATGGAGAGCTCAAAGGGGGAAAGATGATTGCGAGAGCTCGTGCGGTGAGCCGAAGGGGGATAAATAGGGCGAGGGAATCAACGGGAGGTGACCCAATTCCTCCCACCGCCTTTTCGGGGATGCACGCGAGCTCGCGCCATCTCCCCACTTGCACGAGCTCTAGGCTGCCTTTCCCCTCCTTGCCTATTGAGAGCCCGTGGCTGAGTGAAAATGGCTAATTTGATCGTTCTCCATAGGCCTGGCTGAGCGGTGCTTTAAGTTTCGTGCTATGCAGGCCCAAGAGTGCTCACAGGCAACCAAACGGGCCAAAATTGCATTCCCAGGGCCTGACTGGAGGGTATGCAAGCGACCAAACACGCCCTTAGCTCTAGGACCTTGCAGCTGTATACTTCCAGGGAGCAAGATACTATGAAAGGTTAATTGAGCACGTGACAGTTCAAATTGATTTGCATTACATGGGCTTCGTAGGAAGCCTCCGTTTCGTTTGGTTTGCATCCAGCATGCTACATAAGGCTAGAGATGGCGAAATCACTAATTAGAGAGTACTCGTTGCAAAGAACATTCCACTTTCCCAAGTCGCGACGAGTGACGCACATGCAGCGCGCCACTTGTCGCAACCTGGGAGTTTTTCCTTTTTTCGTAGATCCGTTTACCCAAAACATTTTATCTCTTAAACCGTGCGTCCAAATCTCGAACCGTTTTCACCATTGGATTCCGTCGAGATCTTCAAAACTAGATCCCATGTTAATAGGTTTTGACGAACTTTTTTTTTTCACGAAAAAAACCGGGCGAAAAAACTAAACCGGGAGCACGGTTTTTTTCCCTTTCCGAAAGAGGCACGCCCGTGCCTCTCGCAAAATCACAACCGTGCCTCTCGTGGAAGCAAAACCGTGACTCTCGTGGAAGGAAAAATACAGAAAACATATTTTTTTTTCATTTCCGAGAGGCACGGCCGTGACTCTCGCGAAAGCAAAACCGTGACTTTCACGAAAGAAAAAAAACAGAAAACGCGTATTTTTTTCCATTTCCGAGAGGCACGGCCATGACTTTCGCGAAAGCACAACCGTGCTGCTCGCGGAAGCAAAACCGTGACTCTCATGAAAGAAAGAAAAACAGAAAACGCGTTTTGTTTTTCCCTTTTCGAAAGGCACGGCCGTGACTCTCGCGAAAGCACAACCATGCCTCTCGCGGAAGCAAAACCGTGACTCTCGCGAAAGAAAAAAAACAGAAAACGCATTTTTTTCGTTTCCGAAAGGCACGACCATGACTCTCAAGGAAGAAAAACCATGACTTTCGCGAAAGAAAAAAAAGCGAGTTTTTTTCGCGCAAATTTTTTTTTTTGAATTTTTTTTGATCGAAAAGCTAAGAAAGACCGGGGGAAAACCAAAACGTCGAAAAACCCAAAAAAAAACCGTTTAAAAAGCCGAAAACGCGTGCGGACAAATAAAAAAACAAAATCCGAAGGAAGCGTCCAGAGCACGACACGTGACGAATGGCTGAGAGCGCGCCAAATGGCGCTGATCGTTGCGAGGCTCCCGAAGGAGCGCTCGTTAACTAGTTGCTCCCCAGAGATGGGCACCGGTAGAATTGGACATCATTGATCTGGGCCCAAGTTGTGCGCTTTAAACATGAGAGCTATATATCGCCTACTGCGAGATAAAGTACCGTCTCGCTATAGGCGATCACCAGATGGGCCGGCCCAATATGGGTTCCTGGGGACCAGGTTTAGGAAACTTCTATGACCAGTTCAGACTGGTTTAAAAAGTGTGTGTGTTAGTTTTTATTGTTTTTCTTCTGATATTCCGTTTTCAGTGTTTCTTTACCGGGTTGTTTTCAATACATGTTTTATTTTTTCAGTACACATTCTACATTTTTTGTATACATATGTAATATTTGTTTTATACATGCTGACATTTTTCTAATACACATTTTGAATATATTTCCAAATACCTGTTGACGGTTTCTCAAATACATGATGAACATTTTTTTGAATGGCACATTTTTTATGAATTACACAAAAATACATACATTGTATAAACATTATTTAAAATGTCAGGAACAATGTTTTGAAACGCGTGAATATTTTTTAAGTGTTGTGAAGATTTTTTTTTGAATGCTATCAAAATTTTAAGAGTTCCAAGAACATTTTTTAACACTGCATGAACATTTTTTGAATGTACGAATGAACTTTAAAAGTATATGTGTGTGTGTGTGTATATATATAATATTTTCCAGTTTAGAAATATAAATGGAAGTAATAAAGAATAAAATTTAAAAATAAGATAGTGTCCTCCCGTGCTGGGCTGGCCCCTTACGGAGGCACAATAGGCGAGCACTTCTTTTTTCTCGCTTGATGCGAGAAAGAAAGGTCCCCTATATCTCTCATAGTGCGAGACAGATTGATCTCTCGCTGATTGGGCTAGAAATTTTAGTGGTTTATAAATGCGGTGATAAATTTTTTAAACGTGCGAACATTTTTGTAGATGTAACGAACATTTTTTATGAATAGTACGAACATTTTCGAAAATTAGCAAACAATATTTTTACACTGCAAGAACATTTTGAAATGCATGACGAACCTTTTGAAAATTTAAGCAAAATATGTTTCGTGTCAGAACTATTAAAAATTAAGAAACTAAAAAAAATATTAGGCATTATAAAATATAAAGGGAAAGAAAACTGTACGATGAAAATCAAAGTGTTTGGATGGCTACTGCTGCATGATAGGTTGAACACACGTGACATGCTGAGGAGGAGACACTATAACATTGGGGATGATTTCACATGTCTCCTTTGTGGGAAAAATACGGATGAGACTCTTGAGCATATGATCTTCACCTGCCAATTCAGCGAGAGGTGTTGGGCCAAGCTGCGTATTGACTGGCTTGGTTTTCAAAACAGGTTCACTGCGTTGCAAAACGCACAAACAAATTGGCCCAATCCTTCCTTCATCGAAGTATTCTTCACTGCTGCCTGGAGTTTGTGGAAAAAAAGAAACAATAAACACTTCAGAGGCGTCGCCCCAAGAACTGCATCTTGGTTCCATCGATTCAAAGAGGACCTGGGGCTTTTACAACAAAGAGTTAAGGTTGCACGTAGAGCTGCCCTGCTTCCATACTGTGACACACTAAGTTGAGTCCTATTTTTGCATTTTACTCTTTTAGCATACATAGAGACAAGTGTATAGCAGTGATCATGGAGTAGTTGCCCACCCCCGGTGGTAACACCAGGAGTGGAGTTGGATGTGTGTGAATTGTATGTCTATGTAAACACCCCATTTATATAGAATATGAAAATACAGTGGGAGTTCTCTCCCACTGTCAAATTCCTCAAAGAAAAATATAAAGGGAAAGCAAAAGAAGAAAACAAAACCAGAAAAATGTACTCCCTCCGTTCCTAAATATAAACATTTTAGAGATTTCAATACGGACTAGATACGGAGCAAAATGAGTGAATCTACACTCTAAAATATGTCTATATACAACCACATGTAGTCCGTATTGAAATTTCTAAAATGGTTTATAGTTATAAGGCCAACTCCACCGCGCGACCCTAAACGGACGTCCGTTTTGTCCGGATTCTGTCCGTTTGGGTAGGGGGATGGGGTCGTGTCCGGGCCTGTCCTGGGATGCGGTGGCCGTGCGCCCAGCGCGCGGCCGCATCCTTTTGCCCCATCTCGTCCGCCAGGGCCTAAAAATGCCTAGATTTTCATATGAAAACAAGTTTGCACGTCCAAATATTAATTGTTTGAAAATTAAAATAGTTTTACAACCCAATCGAAACTGTCTCTAATAAAGATAGTTTTACAACCAAATCGAAATTGTTTTGAATGAACATAAAACGAACCGATACATCTATCGGTTGCCAATATGCTCCCAGACGTGCTCAACCAAGTCATTTTGAAGAGCCTTATGAGTGTGCCAGTCACGAAGCTCACGATGGAACTGGCAGAACTGATCAAACGTGGCCGGTTCTTGATGCAGGGGCTCAACATTGTCACCTTGATAGTCAAATCCTTGGTCGAAGATATTGTCATCACGCTCGTCCTCGACGATCATGTTGTGCATGATCACTGGCGATCATCACCTCCCAAAGCTTCCTTTCATCCCATGACAGTGCAGGGTATCGAATGCCCCATCGGGATTGAAGCACACCAAAAGCACGTTCCACATCCTTTCTAGCACTCTCTTGCATTTGGGCAAATCTCTTTCTCTTCTCACCTTCGGGCTTCGAGATTGTCTTCACAAAAGTTGACCACTGATGATATATACCATCAGCTAGATAGTATCCTTTGTTGTACTGGTGGCCGTTGACCTCAAAGTTGACAGGTGGGGAGCGGCCTTCTGCAAGCCTCGCGAAGACTGGAGAATGTTGCAGCACGTTGATATCATTGTGAGAACCTGCCATACCGAAGAAAGGATGCCATATCCAGAGATCCTGCGATGCCACAACTTCTAATATGACAGTACACTCGCTGACATGCCCCTTGTCTTGGCCACCAAGCAAATGGACAATTCTTCCACTCGATGCAGCATACAATCTATCTGCCAAGCATGCCCGAAAGCCTCTAGCTGCGTTGATCGCCAACAATCTCTCTGTATCAGCGGCAGTTGGCTGCCTCAAGTACTCTGGGCCAAACACCTCGATCACAGCTTGGCAGAACTTGTACATTGACATCAGACATGTTGTCTCGCTCATACGCACGTACTCACCCACCAGATCGCCTGGAATTCCATAGGCAAGCATGCGGACGGCCGCGGTGCATTTCTGGTAAGAGGAAAACCCAAGCTTGCCAAGGGCATCCGTCTTGCACTCGAAGTATGGGTCATGAGCAACCACTTCCTCTCGGATGCGATTGAACACATGCCTTGCCATTCGAAAACGGCGACGGAATTTATCCGGCTTGAAGAGCGGTTTGTTGGAAAAGTAATCGGCATAGAGCAGGGCGTGGCTTCTCTCCCTGTTGCGGTTCAGGTTGGGAGCACGGCCAGGGACTGACCCCCTATACCGAGGAAGCTGCCGTTGAATGTGGTCATGAACGACCAGTGCAGCCACCACAAGATCTTCATCATCCGACGATGAATCGTCCGATGAACAAAGGAAGTGGTGGAAGAAGAACTCGTCTCCACTGTCCATACCTTTGTGGGAAAAATGCCGAAAACCTTGCGGTCGTGGTGGCGAAGAGGCTGCGATGATCACCTTGACGCAGCAGGGGTGTTTGCCGGCCGGCTACTGGCCGCTCTGGAGACGAGGGAAGCTGCCGCGGCCGCCGTGGTACGTCGCCGGCGGTCGTGTCTCCTCTGCCACCGGCAAAGACGGCGACGGCCAAACCTCCTCCTATCGACGGCCAAAACTACGGCGAAAGCGCGGGCGTGGTGGCGGCCATGTCTGCACGTGGTTTGGTATGGACGGCGGGTCTTTGCTTGTGATGAGGCGGTAGGAGAATAGCGGCGACGCCGGCGTGGCGAAGCGGGAGAGGAGGGTTGAAGCGTTGGGAGGAGGGAATGCTAGTGTCTCGACAGCGGCCACGTGTGTGGGGCAAAGGCGCATGCGTCGCCGTCGTTTCAAGACGCTGTCTGCTTTCACCCCAAACCGAAGCGCAACTTTGGGCGGGCATGGGTCAGCAGACGGATTGGACATTTGTCCGTTTGAGGCCTTGTATTTGGGCCGCGTTATTCGTCCGTTTTACCCCAAACGGACGCACCGGGACAAGATGGGGTCGCGCGGTGGAGTTGGCCTAAATGAAGGAAGAACATACATACATACATATAGCAGAAGATGTTGGCGTTAGTTGTGCCCGACCTATTAGGTCTTGTACAATGCTAGGTGCTTAGCGAGGTGTTTAAAAAAATAAATCAGATTTTTCTGACGCACCAGTGTCTTTTCTATCGAAAAGGCGCCTAATTAAGCATCTACCTTCAGCAAATAAGCATTGCTGCTTAAAGAAACAATGAATTATTTCTAACACCTCCTCGAAGCGCCTTGCATTGTACAAGCCCTTAGGCTCGCGCTATAACGTGGCGATCCATGCAGACATGCACCGTTTAAACCCCTCCTCTCCTCCTGCGTGAGAGTGAAGTCCACCAACATACTACGTTGACAGATGACTGTTCCACTCGCGGAGCTTTGACCATATCACCAGAGTGAAGCGGAAACACGTGGCGCCAGAGAAAGCTCAGCCGCACTGTCCGACACCAACACGTGCATCGCCGCACTTTTTCTACATCAACACCACCTCGAATTGCCTCAGGTTTGTATAAAAGTACAGACCACAAGTAGTAGAAGACCACAGCAAGCAAACTGCAGCCAAAAACAGAAAGACGTATGAACGGCAGCAACACTGACGAACGTACTACGTCCGAATTAATCAATATCGACTCGTGCGCGAGTGCCAAATAAAAAGAATATCGTATCTTTGCTAGCTAGGGATGAAAAAGAAATCATAAAAGAATGAAAGATTCCCCACGCACGGGCCATCGGTGCTCGCCCGGATTAATCCATGCTACTGGTGGTAGTACGTCGCGGTGGACCACGGCGTGTTCCTCGGTCCGGAGACACCCCAAGGGCCATCTAGCCCGGCTAGCTAGATACCTGGAGGAGAGGAGGCTGGCGGTGCATGCATGCATGCATTGGCATTGCATGGCCGTGGAGGACCCCGCGGCCGGCCGGTCGACACCATCCATGCTTCTTGATCGTTCGTTGCCGCTGGGCTTCCACCATCCTTTTCCTAGCAAAGCTAAGCTAGTTGCTAGAGACCAGCCAGCCAGCCAGCGGTCTTATCCTCGCCAACACCAACCAAACCTTCCCTCTCGACCGCTTTCCCTGCTTCTAGATCTCCACCGCAGCTTTTGTCCCCCATGGATTCCAAGCGTGTAACTGTAAGTGTGGTGTAATACTAGTAACCAGTGTTGCGAGGTGATCGATCGATCAGCTGAGGAGAGGGCGCAGGACGACAGGATGGCTGGTCGGCCACAGCGCCACGCCGACGGTTATGCAACACGGCACATGCAGTGATGAACTGGACGGAACGAGTGACAGCGTAACGGAATCGAGCTGCTGGGCCGGCCCGTTCGTTCGTTTCACCTGGCTTCTGCTGATGGCGATCGAAGTGATCTAGCAGCGGTAGATGCGTACGTGATGCGTGCATGCGCGCGCGGGAAAAATCTTTGCCACAGCCCCGAGCGAGCGAGCGCGCGCTGTCTGTACGGACTGTCGCTGTACCAATCAGTTGAGCAGCTCATCCGGTTCACACCGTGCACAACATTTCTGCCAGTGTTTAGCTTGCACTGGTAGTAGTAAAGTAGTACTGATCGATGATGATTCGAGCCGACACGCCTTCGTACTCCCTCCCAAGTCCGAGTTCCAAGACCTGCAATCCTGCCACCTAAAGCTCTATCCTTCGTAGTGAAGCAACAAAAAGAGGGCGTACTCTATGCATGGGCGCAACACGGATTAGGCCAAGCAGCATTTGCTGACCGCGACCGGTTTGGCAAGTACGTACGCTATCCATATCCAAGAGCTGCATGCCTACAATGCGTATGTACTTACGCTCTAGCTAGGTGTGTATGTACGTACTACCAAGCAAAGCAACCGAATTCTACGTTTTGTCATGTATATTCCGATGATCATCATCGTCATCTTTCAAATATTTGTATATAGATGCGCCTGTGGGGAGCAGGCAGCCCCTCTGGCATCTTGTCTCTTCCTCCTCTCCTCTGCCCCCCTCGTTACTAAATAAATTCTCCGGGTCGAGACATGACACGGGGGGGTTGGTCGCCGGCTTGCATGCCTTTTGGGGCGCAGGCGGTGCCCCGGTGAGCAGGGGAGTTTTCCGGCCGGGCGCGGCGCGCTGCCCACTTGTTGATTTGATCCCACGACCACGAGGACGACGCCGGGCCGGGGCAACCCGCCGGTGAGTGCATGCATGCCGCGACACCACCTCGTGCCGTGTCCGCGCCTTGCCCCGGCCTTTTCACCTGATCCCAGCGACGTCTCTCCTTGTCTTCATACACGTCGTCCACCGAACACAAGGTGCACAGATGAGAGACTAGATATAATATGATATGCACCGATGATAGTACGTACAAGTGAGGATTCTTTTTCGATCAATCTCTCGAAACATCGTTCATTGCTCAGCATCGTCAGCGGAAACAAATGTACTTATGTGTATTATATCTATATATGGGCAATATATTATATATATTGCGTCCTTGCATCTATTTGCATTGTCGTGATGATGCACGAGATGGGTGGCTAGCTAGCTAGCTGCTCGATGAGTTAGTGGCTTCGGTCATTTCCTAATGGCTATGCAAATTAATTCCTAAATTAGACAACAAATTACTTAGCCTAGTGGTAATAGCTAGTACGAGAGCATCAATTTATTAGCGACCTAGGGCGCCTATGCTCGAATGCTCTAAACTAAAACATCATTACACGTCATAAAGTAGCAAGTGACGGCTTAAAGAATTAGCTTACCCCCGACATGAAGCCAAAAGTGTACAAAGCGTGCGTGCATATGCCTCTTCGCGATGCCATTTCGGCCGTGTAAGTTGGTGGAAAGTCCACTACTGATGCAGTGATGCCTAAAGCTGCAAACAACCTTGTTGTTAATTTCGTTATGGAAGAGTGTTGTTTGCTCCCGGTTTGTTTTACTAGTAGCTGACATCCATTATTTAAGAAAAAAAATACTAGTAGCTGACAGGGACTAAAAAACAGAGGTGGCTCGATCACGAGATCGAGTGGTTGGGACAATGTGCTCCACGTACAGTGAAGGTCTATCTAGCTCGCTAGTAATTGATTCTATTTTGTGCTACTACGTATAGTGAACCGAATGATTGGGTATGGGCGTAGGTGTATTTTGTTAGTTGGATTTTTCGTGTTTAAATATGTAACCAACTTTAGCTCAAGTTTTTCGGGAAACTGACTACAATTCAACATGATATCCATTCTCAAAATCAACATGATACCGGAGAGACGAGAGGGTATCAAATTCAACACTTGAGGATTACGCTACTATTTAAAATACTCCCTCCGTTCTTAAATATAAGTCTTTGTAGAGATTTCAACAGATGACTACGCACGAAGCAAAATAAGTGAATCTACACACTAAAATATGTCTACATGCATCCGTATATTGTATTTCATTTGAAATGTTTACAAAGACTTATATTTAGAAACGGAGGGAGTAGTTGCCATCTGCATGTTATGTACATACAATTCAACATGATACCTATTCTCTAGATCAACATGATATCAGAGAGTCTGATTTTCTTAAACACTTTTCTTAAAAACAATACTCCCTCCGATCCGAGTTAATTGGTGCAGCCTCTATACAATGTTCAGAGAGTATCAAATTTTAATATTAGCCTGAAGAAAATCAGATTTGAGTGGTAGTATTAAAAATATATTAAACACTTTTCTCTGTCAGCTCATTACTTTGGACTAAATTGTTGCGTCAGGTGTATACTCGATATCTCATTGTGTACCGCTAATGACGAGAAGTAGATAATTCGCCCAAGTTGATCATCCATTGATTCGCGGCTATTTTTCAGGGCATACATCGTACAGAGGTCGAAGGTGTAATGCACTTGTCCAAACCTCGCTAGGATTAACCTTTAATAATGGTGGCCTTTTGCCCAACAAAAAAGCAAAGCTGATGTGTAAGGGTTCTGTCAGTAGTGAACTAAGCACGAGGGCACCCACAAAACACAATTAAGGACATTCTTTTCTCTATACAACAACAACGTTACAGGGTCTTGAGTGAAATGCGTCATTAGTCCACGAACGCAAACTGATTGCACACTTTAGGCCAACAACTCAAGAAGTGATCGAATTTGGTCCATAAACTCATTGATTTGATCAAATAAGGCCAAAACCGGCCCGAGAGTAAAAAAACCGGCCACGCGGATGCCATGTCATCGTTCCGTTGACCACTTATGAGTTCACTATTTCTACAGGGGTGTATCTGCAAATTGGCCGTTTTTTTTTACAAACCATCCTAATGGCGTATAGACTGAAAAAATATTAAAAAAAACCTTGCATCGCCCAGTACTTGAACTTGGGTCGACCGGATTTTGGAATGCCTCAGTGACCACCGCACCTACACCGCACACGCGCAATAAATTTCAGCCTACCGCATATGTACGTAGAATCGGAGAGAGAAAAAACAGAAGATCCCTCGGATCGTTTTTCAATCATGCGATCCCTTTCCTTCTGTTTCGCTTGACTGTTGCCTTGTTTGTCGCTAGACTAGACTAGATAAATGGCGTTTCATGGTTTCGTCGCCTTATACATGACAAGCAGGTTAGGACGACGCACCTCCATAAGCGACCACGGCGGTCGTCCTCTCGACGCCGTCTAGCCGCCAGATGGCGCCGCGGCTGCGCGAGCAGGCGCCCGCACCCTCATATGGTATGTATCTTCTTCCGTTGTCGCAGAGAGAGACAGAGTTCGTGTGTGTTCTGGCCAGGAGAGTTGATCTCACCGAATCGATCCAATCCATCAGAGCTAATGCAGGCGAGAGTCACTTATACGTATAACAATACGCGGCTAGACGTGCGAACACTGTCAAGCTGTCCGCTTGCTTGCTTGCTTTGCACAAATACGTTTATTAGCTTCTGGGCAAATCATGCTATCTATGTGCGAAATCATGATGACTGGACGTTAGATCAGAGAGAGGATGCATATAATTGTAGTGCGGATTTTTTATTTGAACTGAATATGTGATCTATGTTTTCTTGTTTGTCGTGGAATGCAGAAATTGATTATGGTTTGTTCACCCTGGAGGTACATCACAATGGCTTTTTCTGTGGCTCGGGAAGCAATAGGACATATTTGGATGACAGAGTTGATTTTTTCGATTATTGTGAGGCAGAGGACATGTCTATTTTGTGGCTTGTTGATTTGTTAGAGCGACTCGGTTACCACGATAGTGAAAAGTACAAGATATATTTGCTCATGCCTGGGAGAAGTATTACTGAAGAACTTTTCTATGTGTGGTGTGATGATGATCTTCAGAAGATGATGAGTATAGTACCGAAGAACAGCAACAACATAATACTTTACGTCGATCAAATGTTTGAAATTCCTGTTAACAGCATTTATTCAGGACCATATAAGTGAATTTCCTTCTCCAAGGGCAACAACGGCAACAAGGGCTGGCATGGACATAGCAAGAGGTAGAGGAAGGGGAGGAGGAAGGGGAAGAGGGAGAGGGAGAGGCAGAGCCAAGTCTTCTTCTCTTACAAATAATGTAAGTGGTTCAGATATTGCTTCAAGTGTAGATGTGGAAAATGTAATAGAAATAACAAGAGCAAGCGTGAGAGGGACAGGGACAGGGAGAGCAAGAGTGAGAGGAGGAGCAACCGGTGGTACTGCTACCCATGTTGAAGGAAGTAGTGCTACTGCTAGTAGTGTGCAACAAGGAGAAGGGACAAGTGTCACCCACGCTGCACCAAGAGCAAGAAGAGCGAGAAAAACAAAAAGACCAGTGCCTCGAGGTGATCATTGGAATGGTTATGAGCACTCAAGATTGTATCAGTTGCTCTACAGAAATAAGTAGAATGTTTAAGTGCAAGTAACCTGCTTGTAATGCACTTTCAAATGGTTTAAGAACTATGTTTTGGAAGCTTTTAGAACTACGTGTTGTCACTGTTTAAAAACTATGGAATAAGTGCAAGTATGTGCAACTTGCTTGTAATACTTTTCAAACGGGTTACAGAATGATGTGTTGGATGGTTTTAGAACTATGTGATCATTTGGATTTTTTAAAAACTACGAATGATATTGTCATTGAAGTCATGTTCTATATATTTTCTGTAGTGTGAGTGTATATTGAATGTGAGGTTTTGTATTGTCGTCAAGATTTATACATATTACTTTGATATTCTCTGAAACCCACTGATTTTATATACATATTTAACAATGATTACGTGAAGATATATATAGTAGCCTGCCTATTTGAACATAAATCACGTCATGGTGTATTGGTGCGAAACCAACTTCTAACCCAGACTGCCTGTGTTCAAATACTACAGGACACACGTTTTAATATTTATTTTTTCTCCTGATTCAGCGTAAATATATATACTGGGCACCGTTTTAGTCTGTGAACTTTTTGTTATTCCATTGGTTGGTTACGTGCTGCCTGTTCGGAACGACCAAGGTTCAAGTCTTGGGCAACACAATTTTTAATACTTTTTCACTCCAAACGCCCTTAATTAGCATGGTCTATGAGAAAAAAAACGACCAATTTGCAAATAAAAACCTATAAAAATAGTGAATTCACGAGCACTCAAAGGATCAATGACATGGCATCCACGTGGACGGTTTTTCCCTGGTCGGACCGGTTTTGGACTTATTTGATCAAATCAACGAGTTTGCGGACCAAATCTGATCACTTCTCGAGTTCTTGGACTAAAGCGTGCAATCAAGTTGAGTTTATGGACTAGTGGCGCATTTCACTCCAGGGTCTTCGTCTATCTCCTCTTTCTTTCTCTAGAATAGCTGGCTGAGGAGTCTTCTTAATAAAGATTATTGGTTCACCAATGAGAATGTAATACAAACTCAGGGGCACTAGTAGAAAACAGGGCTTTGGTTCGGCCAGAAAAGAGCATTAGTACCGGTTGCATTACGAACCGGGACTAATGTGAGCATTAGTCCCGGTTCGAGTGTCTAGTGCACCGTACATGCATTACTTCCGGTTCAAATGGGACCTTAGTCCCGGTTGGTGCCACGAACCGGGACTAAAGGGTGCGATGCCCATTAGTACGGGTCGTGGCACCAACCGGACCTTTAGTACCGGTTCGTGCCACGAACCGGTACTAATGGTGCAATTTTCAAATCCTACCCCCTTATCGCCTTTTCAGTTTCGTAAAAAGCAAAAGAAAAAGATAAAAACTTCAAAAGTTAAAATCCTTCGAGATGTAGTTATGTTACTACATCTACTAGTTAGGAAAATTTAAAAACTTAAATTTGGACAAGTTTTGCAAAAAGTGTAGGGAAAATGTAAAACGGCTATAACTTTTGCATACGATGTCAGAAAAAAAAAGTATAATATATCAAAAATGTTCAGCATGAAAATCTGCATCCGATTTTGACAGCCTACGGCCTGTTTGCAAATTTTAAGAATCCTCAAATTCCAAAAGGAAAAAAAGTTATGCTCAAATTTCAGTTTTTTTAAAATTTTCGTTAAATCTGGTCAAACTATGGTCAAACTACTTATTCAAGAAGTATTACTGTTACTAAATAATTATTTCAGTTTTTTTGAATTTTGGTCAAATCTGGTCAAACTATGGTCAAACTATGGTCAAACAATGGTCAAACTACTTATTCAAGAAATATTAGTGTTACTAAATAATTATTGTTTTTTAGAACAATAGTTTCAAACTCAAACAGTGAAATGTGTGATTTCATGCTCAAGCTAAACTCCTAAGGGTTAATAGGATTGACATCTTACTATTGTCAGGAAAACAACAAGTGCAGACTTGGAAACGAGGAAGAATAGAACCCGGAAGTTAAGCGTGCTCAGGCTGGGGGAGTGGGAGGATGGGTGACCATCCGGGAAGTTAGATGATTTGGAATGATGAGGGGTGTTTAGAGATTAAATTGAGCAGCGATGAGGGGTGATTAGAGATTAGAGGTTAAAATAATTCAGAAATTTGAAAATCGGGCAGCAGCCACGTGGAGGGCCTTTAGTCCCGGTTCGTATAAGAACCGGGACTAAAGGTGGGGGGGGGGACCGGGACTAAAGGCCCTCTAGAACCGGGACAAAAGGCCCTTTTTCTACTAGTGGGGTATTGTATATTATTTTCCCAAAGAAAGCCATACGCCAAGACCACTTAATCAGTCAGTTAGCACAATTAAGGTTCCCGAAGAAACCAAAGGAGAAAACATACATAGGCTCAAGGTTGGCCCTGGGTGGGTCACTTCTCATGAAGAAAAAAACTGTGTGGCGCAGAATCACTTCAAGGCAATTTTACATAAGGGGCCGAGACAGAGCCGAGATTTGAACTAGGTTCTCCATTTCAATGAGTGTCATCTCTCTAGTCTTGGCCGAGGTGCTTGGTGCCATCTCTCAGCTCCCGAGCGACAAGGCAACGAGCCCCGGCGGATTCACTAGTGCTTTCTTCAAGTCCTATTGGGAGATCATCAAGGTCGACAACATGAGTGGCATTAACTCCTTTTCGAGTCTCTGCACCACTTATTTCCACTAGTTGAACTCAGCAAATATTGTGTTGCTTCCTAAGAAGGACGGTGCGGAGGATATCTCGGACTTCCACCCCATTAACCCCATTCATGCCTTTGCCAAGATCGTGGCAATTCGCCAACAACCGTTCATGAATGAGTTGGTCTTCCGGTCTGAGAGCGCATTCATCAAGACAAGAAGCATTCACGCCAACTTCATGTTTCTCCGTGGCTTCGCCCAACGCTTGCATCGAGCCAACACACTATCCTTGCTGCTCAAGCTTGACACCGAGAAGTCCTTTGACTCAATCCAATGGGACTATTTGTTGGATTTGTTGCAACACCATGGTTTTCCGTCTAGATTCAGAAACCGGGTTGTGGCCCTTTGGGCCACCTCCTCCTCGCGTGTCTTGCTGAATGGTATTCCTAGTTCTCCCATTAAGCTAGAGAGGGGCTTGCGGCAAGGGGATGTCCTATGCCCTATGCTCTTTTTCACCGACACCGATCCATGCAACAACTTCTTGCCAAAGCCACACACCAAGGCCTACTCCATCGGTTGTGGGGTCATGTCACCACCATGCATTGCTCTTTACATCAATGACACATCTATCTTCGTCGCCCCCATCAAAGAGGATATTGAGAAATGGTCTACTATTTTGGCAAATTGGGGGGGGGGGGCGGGGGGAGGCGTCATGGGGCTGGATGCAAATCCTAAGAAAAACAATATCACTCCCATCCATTGTCACGACATCGACTTGGATGATATCCTACATGGCTTTCCGGCGATCTGTTCTCGTTCCCCCCTTCCGCTATACGGGTCTTCCCATCTCAACCCACAATCTAAAAAAGTCTAATTTTCAATATTTGGTGGACAAAGTGGCCAGCAAGCCCCCCTGGCAAGGTAGGAACATCAACACAGTGGGCGATCGACCCTGCTCAAATTTCTCCCATCTTCCCTCATCGTTTATCATATCACTTCACTCGACGTACCCCCGGAAGCCAAGGTTGGTATCACCTGTACTTGTGGGTCACCACCTGTTGATAAAATATATCTCAGGTCTGATAGTGTGGTCAACGATAATAATTTCTACATGGACGTAGTCAGACCATCTTTAGTGAGGCTTTGGGCTCTATGGCATGCTACAAACCCATTACTTTAGAATGAAGAAGTTGCCTTATTTGATCCATATATCATGCATCGTGGCAATGTTAATTCTGATAAAGGCCAGTGTCTTATCGCGATTATCTCCACAAGACCATTCTTCATAGTCGTCAGCACAAGCACAACTTTATCATGCCTTACTTTGAAACGTAAGTTCATTCCTTTATGCTTGCACATATACACCTGCCTACTTTGATATCAATCTCGTTCATGTTACATTGTTGAATTGTTTTGCACAGCAATGAACACTGGATCATCATCACACTAATGCCCCGGGACAACCAAGCTTATTTCTTTGATTCCAGGAGATACTCAAAGAAGCCGTGCACAGCTCTGAAAACAGTTCTGAATACTGCTCTTTTGATGTGTCATAAGTCCGACCATAAGAACTTCCCATTCCGCAGTTCAAATTTCACACTAGTTTCTGTTTTCGACAACAACCAAAAGATGAAACCATGCACATGTCTTGGTACTATGCCATGGTCCTCATGGATGACTATGTGCGCGTAGGTCCACTTATGAGAAGTGGTTTAATGTTGCAGAAATGGTCCGAAGAGAATGAGAATGAAGTTCAGTTAGCCCACTTTTGGATAGAGCGTGAGCGCCTTCAGAGGATGCTCACGAATATCATCAATCGTCATGTAGTGAGGGATGAGGGGATGTTCTACCATGAGGCAGGAAGTCAAGAAGAAGGAAAGTTGAGAATTAGACATCAAAATGTCGAAGGATACTATGGCGGAAGGATGGATATATATGCTTTCTAGAAAAACGTCAAACATTAAATTATGTCATGACACAATGCTTGTTACCTTGTGACCTTTACTTTATATGTATGTGTGTAATATGTTTATGTATTTACCTTGTGATCTCTTCTGTATGTATATATTTTGAATGTTATTGTGCGCTAAAATTAACGGATGGGTCCGCGAGAAGTATTGTGGGAGGGCGTATCTGCGGCGCACATGGAGAAGCACTATCTATGGATGTGGGACAAATATCGAGCAGAGCACCTCAGGGAGGCAATGTTAGCTTGGGCCAGAAGTGTTCCAATGGCCCGGTGTTCTCTCCCAACAATGGAGAAGATAGCAGAGAGGCGGTTCAATGACCTCACGGTGTGCATCCCGACGGAGGCGACCCCGGATGAGAGGCTGAGGATCTGGCCGGGTCTGATTCGAACCACCATACCCACGTCAGGCGAGGTACTTCAATGGGCTTTTCGAGAGGCTAAATCTCCCATTCCAGAGCAAGCAGCCCGTTGGTTCCCGTTTGTTCCATCCACTAGTAATTCATGCAGTATGTGCGGCTTCTACTAACGTACTACGTGTTGAACATCGTCCAACACTCTTTTCACTTCTAAACAACTCATGAAACAATTAATTATGTGTGATGAGTGACATATATATGTATATTGTTATAATGCACATGTTATATTTTCTTTATAACTACTACTTTTTATTAATAAGGGATCATTGTAATGTGGTGTCTTTATGTGGATCAATGTTAAAACTAGAATTTATGTATCCCATGCAATTTGATGATGTGATCCAGATGCAATATCATGCACTAGCATCAATTCAGCATCAGTTAATAACAGTGGCGGGCACAAAATACTGTGGCGAGCGGCGGAAAGTGCCCGCCATTGCTGCACAAAATTTCTGTGGGGGGCGATGGGGATTATCCGCCACTGATGGCATATTAGCAATGGCGGAAGGTCAATGGCGGGTGCCCCTGAGAGCCTTGCTCGCCACTACTAGGCCTTTTCTGCCCGCCACTTCTTGGCATTCCTACAGTAGTGGAGGCCTAGGGTTATAGGAGTTGCTGCCGACCTAGAGCCTTGGTCGAACCAGGATTCCTTAACTAGTACAACACGATGGAGATCTTTTGGAAGGATGAGGCCAACTCCACCGCGCGACCCCAAACGGACGTCCGTTTTGTCTGGATTCTGTCCGTTTGGGTAGGGATTTGGGGTCGTGTCCGGGCCTGTCCTGGGATGCGGTGGCCGTGCGCCCAGCGCGCGGCCGCATCCATTTGCCCCATCCTGTCCGTCAGGGCCAAAAATGCCCATATATTCATATGAAAACTAGTTTGCACGTCCAAATATTAATTGTCTGAAAATAAAAATAGTTTTACAACCCAATCGAAATTGTCTCTAATAAAATAGTTTTACAACCAAATCAAAATTGTCTTCAACGAACATAAAATGAACCAATACATCTATTGGTTGCCAATGTGATCCCAGACGCGCTCAACCAAGTCATTTTGAAGATTCAAATGAGTGTGCCAATCACGCATCTCACGGTGGAATTGGACAAACTGTTCAAATGTGGCCGGTCTTGGTGCGAGGGCTCAATATTTTCACCTTGATAATCAAATCCTTGGTCGAAGATACTCTCGTCACGCTCGTCCTTGGCGATCATGTTGTGCATGATCACACAAGCGATCATCACCTCCCAAAGCTTCCTTTCATCCCATGACAGTGCAGGGTTTCGAACGATACCCCACCGGGATTGAAGCACACCAAAAGCACGTTCCACATCCTTTCTAGCACTCTCTTGCATTTGGGCAAATCTCTTTCTCTTCTCACCTTGGGGGTTTGAGATTGTCTTCACAAAAGTTGACCACTGAGGATATATACCATCCGCTAGATAGTATCCCTTGTTGTCTTGATGGCCGTTGATCTCAAAGTTGACAGTGGGGAGTGGCCTTACGCAAGCCTCGTGAAGTCCGGAGAACAACGCAACACGTTGATATCATTGTGAGAACCTGCCATACGAAGAAAGAATGCCATATCCAAAGATCTTGCGATGCCACCGCTTCTAATATGACAGTGCACCCGTTAACATGCCCTTGTCTTGGCCCTGCCAAGCAAATGGACAGTTCTTCCACTCCCAATGCATACAATCTATGCTGCCAAGCATGCCTGGAAAGCCCCTAGCTGCGTTGGTCGCCAACAATCTCTCTGTACCAGCGGCAGTTGGCTGCCTCAAGTACTTTGGGCCAAACATCTCGATCACAGCCTGGCAAAACTTGTACATTGACATCAGACATGTTGTCTCACTCATACGCACATACTCGTCCACCAGTTGCTGGAATACCATATGCAAGCATGCGGATGGTCATGTGCATTTCTGGTAAGAGGAGAATCCAAGCTTGCCAAGGGCATCCGTCTTGCACTCGAAGTATGGGTCATGAGAAACCACTCCCTCTCGGATACGATTGAACATATGCCTTGCCATACGAAAACGACGACGGAATTTATCCGGCTTGAAGAGCGGGGTGTTGGCAAAGTAACTGGCATAGAGCAGGGCGTGGCCTCTCTCCCTGTTGCGGTTCAGGTTGGGAGCACGGCTAGGGAGTGACCCCCTGTACCGATGAAGCTGCCGTTGAATATGGTCGTGAACGACCAGTGCAGCCACCACAAGATCTTCATCATCCGACGACGAATCGTCCGATGAACAAAGGAAGTGATGAAAGAAAAACTCGTCTCCACTGTCCATACCTTTGATGGCAAAAGGTCGAACGCCTTGCGGTCGTGGTGGCGAAGAGGCCACAATGATCACCTCGACGCAGCAGGGGTGGTTGCCGGCCGGCCACTGGCCGCTCTGGAGCTCTCCTTGGAATCTGCCTCGGCCTCCGTGGTCCGTCGCCAGTCGTGTCCCCTCCGCCACCGGCAAGGACGGCGACGGCCAAACCTCCCCCGATAGACGACCAAAACTACGGCGAAAGCGCGGGCGTGGTGGCGGCCATGTCGAGACGTGGTTTGGTATGGACGGCAGGGGGGCTGCGCGGTGAGGAGGCGGCCGGAGAATAGGGGCGGCGCCGGCGGCGGGGCGGGGCGGGGAGAAAGGGTGAAGCGTTGGGAGCGGAGGGACTGGTAGTGTCCCCGACAGGCGGGCCACGGGGGGGACAAGGGCGTGCGTCGCGGCCGTCCGCGCGCGTCCGTTTCACCCCAAACCGAGCGCAACTTTGGGCCGGGGATGGGTCGAAAACGGACGGAATCCGGACATTTGTCCGTTTGAGGCCGCGCGCTGGGCCGTCTCTTTTGTCCCTTTTACCCCAAACGGACGGGGGCGGACAGGATAGGGTCGCCGGTGGAGTTGGCCTGAATTCTAGCGGGGCAAAATGCATGGTTCACGGCTTGGCCCGTTGGGCCCTAAGGCTGGCCCACCTACCGGCTCTCTAGTCGGTAGGCCACCACGGTGCCACACATGGTCAATTGCCCTCGATCTTGTCAAGAATTTAACTGTGCATCTTTCTATGCCCCTCTGGGACAAAATCCTGACGATCTCCCTAATCCTTCCTCCTTCGCCAGACCGGCTATCTTGTCTTCGTTCCATCCTGCCGACTAGATCAACAAAGAGAACGGCTTTCCTGATCCAGTTCCCAGTCGGGTTTGGAACATGTCATGATACCATGTTGAAGTAGGGGGGGGGGTAGGATAGGCCACTCACATGGGTGGTGTACTCTGTAGAGTTAGTGTTGCTGGGGAAACATGTCTAGGTTGTTGAGTTGCATGGGCCACATGGGCCATAAGATCATGCACTAAAATATCATTACGCGGCAAGGCAGTAATGTCATTGATACGTCTCCAACATATCTATAATTTTTGATTGTTCCATGTTGTTATATTATCAATGTTGGATGTTTTATAATCATTTTATAGTCATTTTATATCATTTTTGGTACCAACCTATTGACATAATGCCAAGTGCCAATTGCTGTTTTTTACATCGCACGAAATCAATATCAAACGGAGTCCAAATGCAACGAAACTTCACGGAGAATTTTTATGGACCAGAAGACACCTAATGGGCCAAGGCTGCACCTGGGGGGGGGGGGTGCTCCGAGGAGAGCACAACCCACTGTATGCACAGAGGCTCAGCGCCCTGGTGGGTTGTGCCCACCTCGGGTGTCCCCCGGACCGCCTCTTTGCTCTATAAATACCCCAATATTCCAGAAACCCTAGGGGAGTCAACGAAAATCAATTCCAGCCGCCGCAGAGTCCAGAACCACCAGATCCAATATAGACACGATCACGAATAGGGTTCACCACCTCCATTGGTGCCTCTCTGATGATGCGTGAGTAGTTCTTTGTAGACCTTCGGCTCCGTAGTTAGTAGCTAGATGGCTTCCTCTCTCTCGCTGAATTCTCAATACAATGGTCTCTTGGAGATCCATATGATTGAAAGTGCGTTATATCGACTAGAGGGGGGGGGGGTGAATAGGCGATTTTTATGAATTCTTCACTGAGGAATTTGCGGGTGAGGAAATTCCTTAGCGAAGAACTACTTGCAGCGGAATAAGTACTCAGAAGTAAACATAACAGAACACAAGCATGATCATCATGATGAAATGAAGACATGAACAGAGTACTGAAAGCGTAAACACAGGATAACACAGGATGAAGACAAACAGACTGAAGAAATTGAACTGAGGAAATTGAGAAAGTCTTCAGTCAAAGTCTTCGAAACAGATATGAACAAGCACACATCACAGTAATGAGGAAATGAAAGAGTTGAGGAAATAGAACCAGTAAGCTTGGTGAAGAAAATGATTTGGTAGACCAGTTCCAACTACTGTCTCAGTTGTATGTCTGGTTGGAGCGGCTGATTATTTAAACTCGAGGACACACAGTCCTGGACACGCAGTCCTGAACACGCAGTCCAGGACAATTATTCCTCACCGTATTCTCCTTGAGCTAAGGTCACACAGACCTCGCCCAATCACTTGTGGTAAGTCTTCAGGTGACTTCCAAACCTTCACAGACTCGGTCACTCGGCGATCCACAATTTCCTCTTGGATGCTCTAGACCATGACGCCTAACCGTCTGGAAGAAGCACAGTCTTCAAAGGTAACAAGCGTCGGATCCATGCAAGATCAATTTCTTCAGTGATGCTCAATCACTTTGGGTTTGTAGGTGTTTGGGTTTGGGGTTTTTCCTCACTTGATGATTTTCGCTCAAAGTCCGCGGAGGATGGGATGCTCTCAAATGACAAGTGTCAGTTTCTCTCAGAGCAGCCAACCAGCTAGTGGTTGTAGGGGGCGGCTATTTATAGCCTAGGGAGCAGCCTGACATGATAAGACATAAATGCCCTTCAATGATATGACCGTTAGGTGAGTAGATATTTTGGGACAGCTGGCGCATAGCACAGCAACGGTCCGAAATTTGAGGCACAAATTCCTTAGGGCTATCATGTTCCTCACTATGTAGGCAATCCGCACTGGCGAATTCCTAACTCCTCAGTCAGAACAAATTCCTTAGAGACCAGAAAATCTTCGTCTCTGTCACTGAAGAAATTGACTGAACTGATATGAGATTTCCAATGGCTTCACTCGAAGGATTGGGTAGGTGTAGGATTTTGAGTTGAGCATCACATGGAAAATTTTCCTTAGTATTTCCTTGACCCCCTTTCACAGTACGGTGTTTCCTATGACTCAGGAAAGAGAAAATGAAACTACGAAAACAAAAGTCTTCACGCTTCATGTTCCTCGAATGAATACCAAGTCTTCAAGGTCACACCATTTCTTCACTTTCAAAGTCTTCAGAAATCCAAAGTCTTCAGTCGAAGAACTTCATTTTTAGGGGTCGACTTTCTCTGTAAATATCAAACTCCTCATAGACTTATAGTCCTGTGTACACTCACAGACGCATTAGTCCCTTAACCTATTAGTCTTCAATACACCAAAATCACTAAGGGGCACTAGATGCACTACAATGATGTAACTCTTTTTGCGCTGTGTATGTTAGGATCTGATGAACTTTGAGTTTATGATCAGTTATATCTCTTTATATCCATGAAAGTATTTGAGTTTCTTTGATCTCTTTTATGCATGATTGCTTATAGCCTCGTATTTCTTCTCCGATATTTGGGTTTTGTTTGGCCAACTTGATCTATTTATCTTGCAATGGGAAGAGGTGCTTTGTAGTAGGTTCGATCTTACGGTGCTTGATCCCAGTGACAGAAGGGGGACTGACAGGTATGTATCGTTGCTACTAAAGATAAAACGATGGGGTCTATCTCTACATAGATAGATCTTGTCTACATCATGTCATCGTTCTTATTGCATTATTCCGTTTCTCCATGAACTTAATACACTAGATGCATCTTTGGATAGCGATCGATGTGTGGAGTAATAGTAGTAGATGCGAGGTGAGTCGGTCTACTAATCTTGGACGTGATGCCTATGTAATGATCATTGCTCGGATATCGTCATGTTTATTTGAAGTTCTATCAATTGCCCAACAGTAATTTGTTCACCCACCATTTGCTATTTTTATCGAGAGAAGCCACTAGTGAAACCTACGACCCCCGGGTCTCTTTCTCATATATTTGCCTTTGCGATCTAATTTTCTTTTGCTTTTATTTCCAGATCTATTAAACTAAAAATAAAAATACCTTGCTTTGTTTTATTATTATTTATTTTATTTGGCGTTTGATGTATCAATCTACTACAATTTTATCTCACGTCCGTTTGCCTATCTTGAGGCGACATTACTCGAAAGGGATTGACAACCCCTTTAACACGTTGGGTTGCGAGGATTTGTTATCTGTGTGCAGGGGCTGTTTACGTTGTGTTGCTTGGTTCTCCTACTGGTTCGATAACCTTGGTTTCATATCTGAGGGAAATACATACCGCTGTTGTGCTGCATCATCCCTTCCTCTTTGGGGAAATACCGATGTAGCTTCGAGCCGCATTAAAAGGAATTTCTGGCGCCGTTGCCGGGGAGGATCTTCAACATATACCAGGTTCCTAATCAGAAATTTCATCTCCTCACTATGTAGGCAATCCGCACTGGTGAATTCCTAACTCCTCAGTCAGAACAAATTCCTTAGAGACCAGAAGATCTTCTTCTCTGTCACTGAAGAAATTGACTGAACTGATATGAGATTTCCAATGGCTTCACTCGAAGGATTGGGTAGGTGTAGGATTTTGAGTTGAGCGTCACATGGAAAATTTTCCTTAGTATTTCCTCGACCCCCTTTCACAGTACGGTGTTTCCTATGACTCAAGAAAGAGAAAATGAAACTACGAAAACAAAAGTCTTCACGCTTCATGTTCCTCGAATGAATACCAAGTCTTCAAGGTCACACCAATTTCTTCACTTTCAAAGTCTTCAGAAAGTCTTCAGAAATCCAAAGTCTTCAGTCAAAGAACTTCATTTTTAGGGGTCGACTTTCTCTGCAAATATCAAACTCCTCATAGACTTATAGTCATGTGTACACTCACAAACGCATTAGTCCCTTAACCTATAAGTCTTCAATACACCAAAATCACTAAGGGGCACTAGATGCACTTACAATTCCCCCCTTTTTGGTGATTGATGACAATATAGGTTAAGTTTTCAACAGGGATAAACATGTGAAGTGTAAATACTGATATTAAGGAATTTTATTGCAAGATATAGAAGAACTCCCCCTGAAGATGTGCATAGTGAGGAATTTGCTTTTGAAGCATTGCACACTTGAAGAGTAGAATCAGGAGATCTCCCCCTATATCTTGTAATTCATACACGCATTTGACATAAAATATGAGGAATTTGAAATGCATGATGAAATATGGTGACTGATGTAATTCGGTATGCGTGCATTAACATCAATGAGGAATAAGCATGCAGGAAAAAAACAGCAAAAGTATCAGGCCACTATAGAGTTTAAGTTTACAACTCGATCCAACAAAGTTTCAGAAGAGCGAGAGTTGTAACTTAGCAAAAAAAATGCCCATTTAGATAGACCCGCTTGAAGACTAACTCAAATTTCTCCCCCTTTGTCATCGAATGACCAAAAGTATCGAAAAATGAGGACTAACGCCCCTGAAGAATATCACGATGAAGAAGGAGCGCCAGCGTTGTTGGGGTCGGTTGTCGTTGTAGGGCCTGCAGCAGTGTCGTCCAAGTCTTCGTGCTCGTCGGTTTCGCGCGATGAAGAATATGAGCTGGCCACCAAGTAAGGAACCTTGACCTTCTTGAATTTCTTCGGTGGAGGAGCAGACCAGTCAAAATCCTCCTTGAGACCCATTTGCTTCAGATCTTCCTCATCATATAGATGTGACAGAATAGCCCAGGTGCGACCGAAGACCTCATGGCGATAGTGATGGTTTTTCTTCACTGCATTATGTGTAGCAGTCATGTTGTGAAGAATAGAGCCAAACTGACGCTTAACCCATTTGTGGTTTCGATCCACCTTCTGGTGAAGACTAAGAAGCATCTCACGGTCAGTAATCACCCTTGGAGCTGTGGCTTGAGGATTTGGCTTGGATGCATTAGCAGCAGAATCATGAGTGGCAGTGTCATCACTGGTGGAATAAGATGCAGCTTTGCAAAACTGACCATCCAATGGACGAATGCCTTCATCTATAACAGCAGCTGCCTTGCCCATTTCATCAGTTGAGGAAAATGTCCTTTTGAGGATTTCAATGGGGGGCAAGTAACTGCAGTGGTTGAGAGTGTCAGCCTTGAAGTTGAGTGAAGACCTTGTTTTGATGAATCTCATAATCCAAGGTGCATAAGGCTTCAACTCAAATGGAGAAAGTGCAACATTTGCCAGAGTCCTCATGAAGAAATCATGATAATTGACGGGAATGCCATGATAGATGTTGAATAGCAGATTCTTCATGATGCCAATGACTTCCTCGTCATTCGAGTCGTGGCCCTTGATTGGACTCATTGTCTTCGTTAGAATGCGATAGACGGTTCTGGGCACATATAGCAATTCCTTCACGAGGAATTTGGTCCTTGATGCTTGGCCGGGCTTCAGAGGCTTCATGAGTACTTGCATGGAATGAGATGAGAGTTCTGGCTCCTGGTACATGCAACGAGCTCCTTCCATGGGTGGACTGAGAGGCAGGGCGTGAAGTAATTCAGAGGCCGGTGCCTTATAGTGAGTATTATCGGTCATCCAGTCCAATACCCTGGAGTTGATATCATCAACATCGCCTGTGATGTGCAAGGTTGCATAGAATTGAAGAATGAGCTCTTCATTCCAATCGCAAATGTCCGTGCAAAAGTTGAGCAGTCCTGCATCATAAAGCACACTGAGGACAGGGGTGAAGCAAGGCATATATTCCATGTCAATGTGAGGAATGTGCTCATGATCGAAGACTTTGTCCTTGTTGAAGAGCAGTCAAGAATAGAAATTCTCTTGGCTGCCAGTCCAGAAACGCTTCCTTCTAAGACGAGCAGAGTCATAAGGATTGTAATCAGTGAAGAACACATGCTCACCAAAGAAATCATCAGCCTTGAATTTTTGTTTCTTAGAGAATGGATCCTTTGGCTTGGGCTGTGGAGTATCAGTCAGTTGCATCACCACCTCAGGAATCGCAATCTCAGGTTCCACAGGCTGAGGAATTTCAGCATCTTCTTCAGTGACAGCCTTGGCCTTCAATTCTTCATTGACATGTTCATCAGCACTAGTGGCTGGAATTTCTTCATGGACAGACGAAGTGGCATGAGATTCTTCAGATCCCATTTGAACAGTGTTGACGGGGGACTGAGGAATTTGTTGCAACGGTGTGAACAGTGGAGAGTTGGGGTGCTGACTTTCCCAAAAGTCATCATTCAGCACTGGTGTTGTACATCCAATGTCCACATATTCTTCTTCACTCTTTTCTTCAACGCTGGCCTCTTCAGCAGTGAACTGAGGCATGGGCGATGAAACTTGTGGGGTTGAAGGGATTGCATCCGCTTCAATTTCTTCATCCAACTGCTCTGTCGAAGCAGCAGAAGGAATGTCATCATCAGATTCACCTGGAATCACATATTCTTCATCAAAAGGAACAAGGTCCTTAGATGGCATGAATGAAACAGGAACAACATCAATAGGATTTGCCAAAGAGCTGGTCAGTGGCTTCATCTTCTTCGGAGCAGTTGATGCCTTCCTTTTCTTCACCGATGCATGCTCTACAGCCTTGGTTTTCTTCACATCTGTTGCAGATGGAAGGATCGGAGTTGGTGTAGGCGCAGGAGGAGCAGAGGAATTTGGTTCAAATTCTTCAGGCACAACTGATGCAGTTGCCCTGACTTCTTCAGTTTTTTTTCAGGCGCAACACTAGTGGTTGCCCTGGCAATTTCTTCAGCGGCTGAAATGCAGTCATCAGCCCTGGTACTATGAGTATCTTCAGCAGCCTGAATGTCATCAGTGGTGCTGGCATTTTCTTCAGTTGAGGAATTTGAACAATAGAATTCTCTGAAGAAGTGTTCAACTTTTCTTCGAGGAACGCTGCAAATGAGTTAAGTTGATGAGAACCTAGTGATTCAGCAGCGGACATGAGTACCTGTGAACAGAGTATAGTTGCAAGGAATATGGAGAGGTCATATGCGTTCTTAGAAGGTTTTTCATAAAGAACTAGTATGAGGAATTTGACCAGACGAGTCTTGAAGAATTTCACTAAGCGTTCTTTGTCTTCGGTTCCAGAGTTGTACAGATCAAAAATCCACACAATTGAGGAATCATGAAGAAAAATATTGCTTAGAGAAACGAATCAAGAACAGACGACATGTGTGGTGTTCAGTGTGTGAAGATTTGAAGAATAAACACCTTTGAATATTTTGTAGAAAACATTTAAATCAAAGAGGGTAGTAAAAGTAACTTTTAATTACCCTGGATGAAGAACACGACGAATTGTGAAATGTAGATGTGAAGCTCGTCAGTTTAGATCTTCCACACCCTAACTCGGCAGAGGAAGACAGCTACGGCGGCGGCGGAAAGAAGAAATCCGCAGCCGACACGAGTACGACGGCGACGAGGTCGAGGCAGTGAACCTCTTCCTCACCGGCGATGATGAAGTAGCGGCGGCGCTAGGGTTTGAGAAGCTCGAGCGGGAGAGAGGTCGAACGGAGTAAAAACAAAGTGAGGAAGGGGAGGGGTATTTATAGTAGGAGTGAAAAACTGTTCGCCCGAAGAATTTGGGCGATCGTGCCCCTGACCCTTCTCATTCGCTTGGCATGTGTCACCCACGTACGGAGAGGTGGCGATCGTGCGAGATCGTGGGTGAACAGATAAGTGTTATCGTGGGATGCGGAACGGTTTGAGCGGCAAAGCCGAAAATTTAGATAAGATAAGTTTAAAGTTCCGTTCGCACATTCTTCAGTTGACAAGGACACAGTGAAGATTTTGAACGAGTTTCAAATAGAACGCACACGAAGAATTTATGAATAGATTGGGTTGAGTATAGCATAGAGGGGGAAAGGGTTCGATCACATTCACTTAGCAGAAAAAGCAACTTGAAGAAATAGCAATAAGTGAATGCTGTAGAGGACAGAAACTCATATATTTATATAGCCAAGGAATAAAAACAACGGAAACAGTGAAGATAATGCAAAGTTGAAGAAAATGAACAACTGAGGAATTTTAAAAAAACTCAAATTGAAGATTTTCAACTTTTGGTGGTGGCGTGACCCACCGTATAAGAATGATGATTTTAGACACCGCGTACAATTGTCGTAGGGCTTTGAGAGTCAAATTCTTCATTAATTTCTTCACACTTAGAGCGTTATTCTTCATTGACTGAAGAAAACTTTTCTTCATGTGTTGCGCATCTAAGTCATGAATATAGCATAAGTGTTAGGATGAGTGTACTTTTCAAAGAACATTCGAAGATTCTAAGATATTTAGCTCACACCGCAACTTGCTAAAGCTCTTCTCATCCAAGGGCTTTGTGAAGATATCGGCTAGCTGTTCTTCAGTCTTCACATGCTCAATAGAAATGTCGCCCTTCAACACATGATCACGAAGAAAATGATGACGAATCTGAATGTGCTTTGTCTTCGAAAGTGCCGAATCGGGTTGTGAGCAATCTTGATTGCACTCTCATTGTCACAGAAGAGATGCACATTCTTCACGTTGACGCCGTAGTCCTTGAGAGTTTGCTTCATCCATAGCAATTGAGCACAGCAAGAACCAGCAGCAATGTACTCAGCAAAGTAGAGACAGTGATACATAGTTCTGTTTCTTCGAGGACCAACGGACTAAAGATCGTCCGAGGAAATGGCATGTGCCAGATGTTGACTTGCGGTCCACACAATCACCAGCATTGTCAGAGTCTGAATATCCAATGAGATCAAAAGCCGAGCCCTTGGGATACCATAATCCAAGTGTTGGTGTGTGAGCTAGATATCGAAGAATGTGCTTCACAGCCTTATGGTGCAATTCCTTCAGTGTAGCTTGAAATCGGGCACACATGCAAACACTAAGCAAAATATCTGGCCTAGATGCACATAAATACAATAAAGAACCAATCATGGAGCGGTATACCTTTTGATCGAAGTCAATACCATTTTCATCAGTGCATAGATGGCCATTTGTGGGCATAGGAATTTTGACGCCCTTGCAATCTTGCATGCCAAATTTCCTCAGTACATCCTTGAGGTATTTTCCTGAGATATGAATATGCCATTGTGATGTTGACGAATTTGAAGACCAAAGAAGAATTTCAATTCTCGCATCATAGACATTTGATATTCTTCACTCATCATATAGGCAAATTCATCACTGTAACGTTGGTCAGTACAACCAAAGATAATATCATCAACATATATTTGGCACACAAACAATTCACCATCATAAGATTTAGTGAAAAGAGTTGGGTCAAGTGAACCGGGTTTGAAGCCTTTCTTCATGAGGAATTCCTTCAAAGTATCATACCATGCCCGAGGGCTTGCTTGAGGCCATACATGGCCTTATTGAGTCTGAAGACTTTGTCAGGATGCTTTGGATCTTCAAAACCTGGGGGTTGAGCAACATAAACTTCTTCGTCAAGCTTACCATTGAGGAATGCACTTTTCACATCCATTTGATATAAAGTGATATCACGATGGTTAACATAAGCAAGTAATATGCGAATAGCCTCAAGTCTAGCAACAGGTGCAAAAGTTTCATCGAAATCAATTCCTTCAACTTGTGTGTAGCCTTGAGCTACGAGCCATGCCTTATTCCTTACCACAAGGCCATTTTCATATTGCTTGTTGCGGTAGATCCACTTTGTGCCAATGATATTGTGCTTGCGAGGATCTGGGCAATTAACCAATTCCCAGATGTTGTTCAACTTGAACTGATGTAATTCTTCTTGCATAGCTTGAATCCACTCAGGCTCCAGAAATGCTTCATCTACCTTAGTGGGTTCTGTGATAGAGACAAAAGCAAAGTGCCCACAAAAGTTAGATAAATGTGAAGCTCTTGAGCGTGTGAGAGGACCTGGTGCTTCAATGTCATCAATGATTTTCTCAATTTGCGCTTCGCTTGCAACTCGAGGATGAGCGGGTTGTCATCGAGGAATTTGATAAGCATTTTCTTCAGCACCATTTTCTTTAGGTGCATTATCTCGACGATCTTCACGCTCTGGAATGAATTCTTCAGCAGATTCTTTGGTAGGAATGAAATCCCCAGTAGCCTTGAACTTGATAGTTTCGTCAGGTGTTGGTTCATCTATCACAAAAGGTAGGTGCTCTCTTTGCAAGCCATTAGTTTCATCGAACCGCACATCGCAGTTTCAACAACTTTGTGAAGAACATTGTTGAAGACTCTGTAGGTGTGCGAGTCCTTTCCGTAACCAAGCATAAAACCTTCATGTGCTTTCGGTGCAAATTTAGAGTTGTGATGAGGATCTGTGATCCAACATTTAGCACCGAAGACTTTTAAATAACTCACATTGGGTTTCTTGTCAGTGAGGAGTTCATAAGCAGTCTTCTTGAAGAATTTGTGAAGATATACCCTGTTGATGATGTGGCATGCAATATCTATTGCATCGATCCAAAAGTGACGTGGCGTTTTGTACTCATCAAGCATAGTGTGAGCCATCTCAACAAGAGTCCTGTTCTTGCGCTCCACGACGCCATTCTGCTGAGGAGTATAAGGAGCAGATAACTCATGAGTAATACCAAGTTCATCAAGATAGTCATCAAGACCAGAATTCTTGAACTCAGTTCCATTATCACTTCTGATGTGCTTGATCTTCACACCAAAGTTGGTTGAAGCCCTCGAGGAAAATCGTTTGAAGACTTCCTGCACCTCATGTTTGTAAGTGACAATATGTACCCATGTGTAACGAGAGTAATCATCAACAATAACAAAGCCATATAGAGATGCATCATTTATAACAGCAGAATAATGGTTAGGACCAAAGAGATCCATATGAAGCAATTCAAATGGTCGAGTAGTAGTCATGAACTAATGATAGTCTTTGCTAGATGCTTGGCCTTGGTCATCGTTCCAGCTTCACAGGCTCCGCATAAGTGATCCTTGAGGAATTTGACATTCTCAATGCCAATAACATGCTTCTTCTTCGCAAGCGTGTGCAAATTCCTCATGCCTGCATGACCAAGTCGTCGATGCCATAGCCAGCCTTCTGAAGCTTTTGCAAGTAGGCATACAGCTGGTTGTGGTCTTGTAGAGAAATCAACAACATACAGATCTCATCTCCTAAAACCTTCGAAGACTTTGGAATTGTCAGCTTCCATGATCACAACACAATGATACTTGCCAAAGACAACAACCATATCAAGATCACAAAGCATTGAGACATACATGAGGTTGTATCCTAAGGACTCGACGAGCATGACTTTTTCCATGTGTCGATCCTTTGAGATCGCAACCTTACCTAGACCCAATACCTAACTTTTGCCTTTGTCAGCGAAGATGATATGCTTCAGATGCGACGGAGATAAGGGAGCATCCATCAATAGATTCTTGTCACCAGTCATGTGATTTGTACATCCACTATCGAGGACCCACTCAGTGGCTTTGGGTTGATCATCCTGCAGATGAATTAGTGCAGCTTATGAAATCATATACTTCATCAGTGAAGAATATGACATCAATTCATCAGATCAATTTCATCAACAAATAGAACAGATAATACAGAGTGAGGACGTGAGAAATGAGTGTTCATTTCTTCATGATTAGCCTGCGTCCTTTCAGGCAATTTCAGGTCTCCAGCAAATTCTTCAGATGTTTAAGCACGTCTGGAGACCTGACCCTGCATAAGAGATTAGTTCTTTTTCTTCACCACCCACATCTGAAGGGGTGGCAAAGAGTTCATCACTCTGCGAGCACCATATGAGAAAGGTGGCATAGAAGCCAATCCATTCCATTTCACATAGGAGGAGTTAGGATAAGCATATGAATAAGCAGAGAAATTCTTCGAGGACTTATGAACATAATGATTTGAAGAATGATGCACATATTCATAGCCCTTAGCTCTTCCCTGCGAAACAGAGGTGTTAGCACGATGATGTTCATATGAGGACTTTGATCCACGTGAGGAATTTGGTCCGTATGAAGAATTTGATCTGGGGTTCCTATTCTTCACAGGTGGTGTCATGATGACATTCACCTGAAGACTTTCAAGACACCTTTTGGGAACCCAGATTTTCTTCGTAGGGGAACCGTTCCTGCAGTTAGTGCCAACATATCTAGCAAATACTTCACCATTCTGATTTTTGAACAGTTCATAGTTGGAGTCAAAAGACTCATCAGAAGAATAAGGAGATTCAGATGTAAAGCCAGATAAATTGGATGGATCAACTGGAGGTCCCTTTGCAGCAACCTATGATGTTTTGGGGTACTGCTCAGGCTTCCAATATATACCATCAGCATTGAGCTTCCCCTCAAAGGCAATAGCCTCTTTCCTAGGGTTCCTGTTGAGGATCTGCTTTTGTAGCGACCCGATCTCAGATGGTCAAGTCTCTGTGCTTCTGTGTCATCCCTGGAACGGTAATGCTGACACACACAGTACTCGAAGGCTTTACATCATAGTAGCAATCACACACTTATTACATCGAATGTCTCAAAAGAGCACTTATTACAATAATATGGCTGAAGGCCATCTAATGCGATAACAGCGGAAGGCTTGGAAGATAAAGTGAGTCCATCAACTCCAACAGCATAACTGAGCTGCACGGCAACGACCTACAATCCTTACTCCTCGTCTGAAAAGTCTGCAACATAATACGTTGCAGCCCGAGAACGGGTCAGCACATGGAATATGCTGGCAATGTAACAAATAGAGTAATGAAAGAATAAGCTATACTACATGCATATATGGCTGGTGGAAAGCTCTATGGTTACAGTTTTGTGAAAAGCCAAATTTTCCCTACATCAAAGGAATAAATTTATTTTAACTATCATGGTGGTTGAAACATCATTGAGAAGGTACCCCCCAACTCAGATGATCCCAATTAAGGTAATTAACAACCCAACAAAATTAGTTAAGAGTGATGGGATACTTGTGAATACTCAAGTACTAGATACTCAGAAACGTCCATAACCGGGGACACGGCTAACCATGATTAGTTTGTACACTCTGCAGAGGTTTATGCACTTTTCCCCACAAGACTCGATCGCCTCCGTTGGTTTCTCGCCTTTGCATGGTGTTTGAGAGACGGATGACCGAGACACGCCTTTCGTAAACATTAACTCTCTACTCCAGATAGATCATACCAAACCTATAAAACCCACTACCGCTGATCTACCTCTTGAGAGCTTCACGTAACTTACTCAACTATGCTAGAGCCCATAATAGCTTGTGGCTGCACACGGAAGTTCCTAGCATGAATAATCTCAGTTCCCTTTGAGCCTGGGTGGCGGTTCATAGGAAGATCACACGGGTACCACAGGGATTTCCAAAAATAAAATGTATAACACCTTTGGGTTTCCCGTGTGCCTCAATCCACCCAGATGTGTATTTAAGTTGCCACCTTATAGTAAACCATTAATTAACAATCTCACATCTGTCGTGAATATCTCTCAAATCCAAACCACGTCTCACGAGCATAGCATGGCAGTATAAGCATAACGTAGAAGTAACTCCCAAGGGTTTGAAAGTAACAGGCAATAGGTTCCTACCTCATCATCTACTTCCCAACCCACAAATTAATGACATCCTAATCATGCAATGTTTGAGGGTTGAAACTAATGCATAAAAACTGGGTAGGAAAAGATATGATCAAGTGTTACTTGCCTTGCTGACGATCCGTGAATCCTAGAGACTCGTAGTAACACGCTTCGCACTCCGGGAATTCTATCGCAAGCAAACAACGCATACATAAGTAAACAAGAAAAGATGCACAAACGAAACTTCAACTGAAAAAGGTTAACCGGAGAGTTCAACTTAAGAACTCCGGTTTGCAAAAAGAATCAAACCAAACGGAACAACGAAACTCAAACGGCGAGAAAAACAAGGTCCGTTTACTAATCTGATCTTAGAGTCAAATTTTATAAGGATAAAAACTTGGTTGAGTTGATTATTCGGAAAGAGGGTTTCGATACAAAACTCCAGGCGCCTGAATCGCCTGATTCCGATAAATGAGCGAAAAGATAAACAGGTTTGAAAATTGGATCAGAAATCGCGATCGTAATAAATCATGAATAATTCCAATAAAAGAAAAGCGACGAACTGCTAAACGAACGAACGTTTGTTAACAGAACTTAAACAGTGAACGCGTTCGTTAAAACGAACGGGTGAACGGTCGTTCGTTAAATAAATAAACCGACGAAAATAAACCGATCTATATAAAAAAATGATCTAGGGTTTTTTTAAAAAAGCCGAAGGGTTTTCAAAAAAAAAACAGAATAAACCGGCGGCGGCGGGGTCGGGTACCTCCGGCGAGGCGCGTCCGGCGAGCGGGCGGCTCCGGCGAGGGGGCGGGTCGGCGAGGGGCGGCGGCGATGGCGAAGGCGGCGGCGACAGCGGGAGAGGGGCGGCGGCGATGGCGCGGGGCTCCGGGCGGCTCGGGGCGGCTCGGGCTCCGGCGGGGCGGGTGGTGGTGGCGGGTGGTGGCGGCGGTATTTAAAGGGGGAGGGGCGGGCGGTGGCTTGGGGAAGGGGGCGCCCGGGGGTGGAGTCCGGCTCGGACTCCCCTCGGCATCCGCGCAACGCACGGCGGCGCTCGCGGGCCGGCCTGGCTCGGCTGGGCCTTTGGCCCAGTCGGGCGCGGGTCCGTTTCGGTTTTTTTAAACATTCCGCCAAAACAAAAATTCCTAGAAAAATAAATAAAAAATCTAAAAATTTCAAAACAAGTTTTCTCCGTCTAAATAAAATATTTAGAACTAGAGGAACTTTTCTTGGCCCCTAAAATGCAACTTTTTAAAGTGTGCAAATTTTTCTAGGGCAATTGAAATCCCAAATAAAATCAAATAAAATCCCAAAAATGATTTTAACATTTTTCCTCCGTTATTTCAATTATTTTGGAGAAGTCATATTATCTCCCCTCATTTATTTGTTTTGAAATAGTTTTCCAGAGAGAAAATAATTAAAATCCAATATCCTCGTCTTTCATTATTTGACAAAATTCAAATATGAAAATTGAAAAATGCCCAACTCTCTCCGAGGGTCCTTGAGTTGCTTAGGATTTTCGAGGATGGTAAACGAGAATGCAAATAAATATGATATGCATGGATGACCTATGTATAACATGCCAAATTAAAAATTTGGGATGTTACAAACCTACCCCCCTTAAGATGAATCTCGCCCTCGAGATTCGGGTTGGCTAGAAAATAGGTGTGGATGGTCCTTGCGAATATCCTCTTCTCGCTCCCAGGTGGCTTCTTCCTCGGTGTGGTGGCTCCACTGAACTTTGCAAAACTTGATCACCTTGTTGCGAGTGACTCTGCTATCAAACTCGAGAATTTTTACTGGCTTCTCCTCATAAGTCAGGTTGTTATCAAATTGTATCGCCTCCAGGGGCACTGTATCCTTTAATGGTATGTCGGCCATCTCAAAGGTGGCACTTCTTCAGTTGTGACACGTGAAACACGCCATGCACTCCTGACAATCCTTCATGTAACTCCAGCTTGTAGGCAACTTCTCCCATCCGTCCCAAAATACGGTACGGTCCTACAAATCTTGGGGCTAACTTTCCCTTTACTCCAAAACGTTTCACTCCCCTCAGGGGTGATACTCGCAGATATACTCTGTCTCCAATTTCATAGGTTACTTCCTTGCGTTTAGAATCTGCGTAACTCTTCTGTCTAGACTGAGCAATCTTTAGTCTGTCTCTGATCAGTTTAACCTTCTCCTCAGAGTCTTTGATCAAATCTGGTCCAAACAACTGACGGTCTCCAACCTCATCCCACATCAATGGTGTTCTACATCTGCTTCCATGTGAGCTTGAACGGTGCCATCTTCAAACTGGCTCGGTAGCTGTTGTTGTATGAAAATTCTGCGACGGCAAATTGTCATCCCAACTAGATCCATAATCTAGCGCATGTGCTCTCGACATGTCCTCCAAAATCTGATTGACTCTTTACATGCATCCGTCCGTGCGTGGGTGGAACGCAGCGATGCGAACTCCAATCTGGTACCCAAGGTCTGATGTAGGCGATGCCAAAACTTTGAAGTAAACTGTGTTCCTCTATCCGTCACGATACTCCTCGGAACTCCGTGCAAACATACTATCCTGGTCATATATATCTTGGCTAACTTTGCACTTGTATAAGTTGTTTTCACTGGGATGAAATGAGCTACTTTGGTCAAACGATCCACTACTACCCATATTGAATCATATCCTGCTTTGGTTACGGTAATCCGGTGATAAAATCCATGCCAAGTTTGTCCCACTTCCATTCGGTATTGGCATAGGCTGCAACATCCTGCTGGCTTTTGATGTACTGCCTTCACTCTCGACATACATCGCCATAGCGGCTACATACTCGGCAATATCCTTCTTCATACCAGCCCACGTAAACGCGTTCCTTCAAGTCCAAGTACATCTTGGTGTTTCCGGGTGAATCGAGTATGGTGAGTCATGGGCCTCTGAAGTAATAACTTCACGATCTCCGAATTGTTGGGCACATAAATCCGATCCTCAAACCACAAGGTATCGTGCTCATCATCGCGAAAACCTTTGGCTTTTCCTTTGCCCATCTTTTCCTTTATCTCAGCAATCTCTTTATCCTCCTTTTGAGCGTCTCGAATCTTGTCTAACAAGGTCGACTAAACCTCCATTGTTGCAAGAAAACCTCTTGGAACAATCTCCAAATTAAGTTCCATAACATCATCTGCTAACTCCTTTGGCAGTCCTCTAACTTCAAGGATATTGGCATAACTCTTCCGACTCAAAGCATCTGCTATGACGTTGGCTTTTCGTGGATGATAATGTAGCTTCATGTCGTAATCTTTTATAAGTTCCAGCCATCTCCTCTCCCGAGGTTTAACCCTTATACGTGTGAAAATGTACTTTAAACTCTTATGATCCGTGTACACATCACAACGGTTTCCCATGAGATAATGTCTCCAGGTCTTTAACGCATGTACTACGGCTGCTAACTCCAAATCATGCGTGGCATAGTTCAACTCATGAGGCTTCAGTTGTCGTGAGGCATACGAAACAACTTTTCCTTCCTGCATAAGAACACGTCCAATTCCCAAGCGAGAGGCATCACAATACACTTGAAACTCCTTATGTATATCTGGCAATGTCAGCACTGGGGATGTAGTCAACCGTTTCTTCAACTCTTGGAAACTTGTCTCACAATCCTCTGTCCATTTGAACTTGGTATCCTTCTTTAGCAATTCTATCATTGGTTTAGCAATCTTGGAAAAATTCTCAATGAATCTCCGATAATATCCTGCCAGTCAACGGAAACTGCGAATCTCGCTGACTGAAGTGGGTGCCAACCATTCAGTGACTGACTGAATTTTACTGGGATCTACTGCTATACCTTCTCCTGATATAACATGCCCAAGAAATTCAACTTCCTTTAACCAAAACTCGCACTTGCTGAATTTGGCGATAACCGGTGTTCCCCGAAGTTTCTCAAGAACCAAACGTAGGTGTTACGCATGCTCCTCTTCGTTCTTCGAGTAAACCATAATATCATCGATAAACACCACAACAAACTTGTCCAAATATTCCATGAACACTTTGTTCATCATACTCATAAAATAGGCAGGGGCGTTAGTCAGTCCAAACGACATGACCGTATACTCGTATAATCCATATCGTGTGGTGAATGCTGTCTTGGGTATATCCTTCTCTCAGATCTTCAACTGATGGTATCCTGATCGTAGATCAATCTTAGAAAACACCTTAGCTCCTTGCAACTGATCAAACAGATCATTTATCATTGGTAAGGGATACTTGTTCTTTATTGTTACTTCATTCAATGCTCGGTAATCAACAACCATCCTTAGGGATTTATCCTTTTTCTCCACCAAAAGTACTGGAGCTCCCCAAGGTGATGAACTTCTACGAATGTAACCTTTCTCCAATAGCTCCTGGATCTGCTTCTTAATTTCCTCCAGATCATTTGCGGGCATCCGATAAGGTCTCTTTGATATTGGCCCTGTACCGGGTATTAGTTCTATCGTAAACTTCGATGTCTCGATCCGGTGGCATGCCCGTAACTCTTCTGGAAAACATCTGGGTAATCCTTCACTACAGGTACTTCCTCTTGTACAACTCCCGTGAGGGTATTCACTTGGCTCCTCCTAGGCACATGCCTAGATACATACTTAATCCTTTTTCCCTCTGGGGTGGTAAGATAGATTGGCTTGCTAGCACAGTCGATACTTCCTCCAAACTTCGACATCCAATCCATACCTAATATCACATCCAATCCTTGCGACTCCAAGATAATTAGGTCAGACGGAAAAACATGTGTGCCAATGATTAGGGGTAACTGGGTGCACCATCTGCTAGCCATATACTCTGCTCCAGGCGAGCTCACTAAAAGAGGGGTCCTAAGGGTCTGGGTTGGTAACTTAAACTTATCCACAAATCCCCTTGATATGTATGAATGCGATGCACCAGTATCGAAAAGAACAATAGCGGTAAATGACTGAACCAAAAAACTTACCTATTACCGCATCCGGCTGCTCCTCCACTTCCTCCACGTTAACGTGGTTTACTTGTCCTTTGTTGAATGGATTGGGCTTCTTCCCAGCGCTCCCATTTCCGTTTCCATTCTTTCCTTCAGGGCAGTCGTTGGCATAGTGCCCTGTCTTCCCGCACTTAAAGCAAATAACTTGGCTCAGGTCTCTCTTAGCGGGTGTAGCTGGGTTAGAGCGATTATGATTATTGTTGGCCGCATTTCCATTCCCATTCTTCGCACCATTATGCGTTCCTCCTCCAGTATGGTTATGTCCTCCATGGTTATGAACTAGTCCTCCCGAGTTCAGGGTTAAGCGAGGTTTGGTGAGCTCTGAGTTATACTTCCCTTGTCCATACTTCCTCTTACGATTCTCAATTTCTGCTGCTTTCCTTCAATCATTAGGGCCTTATCTACCAACTCCTGGTAGTTGTTGAAAGTTGCCACCATCAGCTGCATACTCATCTCATCATTCAGTCCTTCCATAAACTTCTCTTGCTTTGCGGCATCCGTGGCCACATCATCAGGGGCATAGCGTGATAACTTACTAAACTCATCCACGTACTGGGCCACAGTACGGTTCCCCTGGCGTAAGTTGCAAAACTCATGCTTCTTTATCTGCATGGCTCCGGTTGAAACATTGGCCGTGCGGAAAGCTTGTTGGAACTGGTCCCAAGTGACATTGGCTATAGGAAAAGTAGCGTGTAATTCTCCCACCATGCGGCTGCTGGTCCATCCAATTGATGTGCGGCAAAACACACTCTTTCAAAGATCCGTGCATCCTGCGGTGGTTAACTCCCTTCCAATACGGCATAACCAGTCATCTGCAACTATTGGCTCAGTGCTACTGGAAAACACCGGCGGTTGTAACCTCAGAAAACGGGCTAAATTGTCCACTGGCGGCGGGTTGTTGTTGTTGTTGTTGTTGTTGTTGGCATTGCCTCGGTTACGAACTAGCAGTTGCATCAAGGCATTCTCATTGTTGGATCAACTGAGTGAGCTCGGTGGGAAAGCAAAACCGGGTCACGTCTCGGAGGCATCTGAGGTCTTAGAGGGGAGAGATTAGAAATAGAAAGAGGTCTAGTGAGAAAACACTACCCATATGCACATGAGGCAAAACACACATTCATTCAATCAAACAAGCAAGGGCATACAAAACGGTCTAGGACTATCGCGTAAGTGCTCACTACTACTAATTACATGGGGAAAATACTACTAATATTTGGTGGTCATCTAAAAATTTTGATCGGTGGAAGACTCCATAATGTCTACTCCAGGTTCGTCTTCATAGTCATCATCACTCAGATCTGAGTCGGTGTCGTCGATGATGATGTAGTTATGTGGACAAGCGGGGTCTTCTTCCTCTTCTTGCTCTTCTTCCTTGGGTGCTGGTCCTCCCATGAAAACTCCAATCTTCTTGACTAGGTCGTCGTTCTTCTCCAGTAGTATCTTGATTTCTTCCTCATATCCATCGCGGTAGACTTGAGTTCTTCCTCCAATTCGATGATCTTAGTTTTCGCCTTTCTTCAAATCCAAAGATGTCTCTGCGCACATCTGCTTCTCATGACGTCGAATGTGCTTGTTGAGCTCCTGGATGTAAGATGCAATGGATCTATCCTTCTTGGTGTTGATTACTTCCCATTGCTCGTCTCGGCGCCCACATATTTGGTATATGATGTCTTTAAGTTCCTTGTTGTAGACTTCTCCGATGCGTCCCATGGTAATGTGAGCTGCCATACTCCTTCCCAAACTCCATGTTGGTGCATTGAAAACACATACTATGGGCTCCGTGCTTGGTGCAAACGTCCTTCCGGGAACTAGGGCTTGAATCTTCCAGCATTCCCCTTCTGGTAAGGTGGCGTTATGCGTCCGGTGAAGCTTGGTATTCCAATATTCAGGTACCTAGTGACTTCCTTCAAGTGGCGTCCGAAAGGTGTGTCTTCATCTGGTTGGGCAAACTTGTACTTCATCTCCGTCATCCTAAAGAGCGGAAAAATGGAGAGAGGTCAGAAATGAGTAGAGAGGAGTGACCTATGGTTTTATCTTAGTTGTCGTGTCCTACACTCAGCGTGTGCTCTGATACCATCTTGTAGCGACCGACCTCGAGATGGTCAAGTCTACGTGCTTCGTGTCATCCTCGGATCGGTAATCTTGACACACACGACTCGAAGGCTTTATAACAGAGTAGCAATCACACACTTATTACATCGAATGTCTCAAAAGAGAACTTATTACAATAATATGGCTGAAGGCCATCTAATGCGATAACAGCGGAAGGCTTGGAAGATAAAGTGAGTCCATCAACTCCAACGGCATAACTGAGCTGCACGGCAACGACCTACAATCCTTACTCCTCGTCTGAAAAGTCTGCAACATAAGCTATACTACATGGAATATGCTGGCAATGTAACAAATAGAGTAATGAAAGAATAAGCTATACTACATGCATATATGGCTGGTGGAAAGCTCTATGGTTACAGTTTTGTGAAAAGCCAAATTTTCCCTACATCAAAGGAATAAATTTATTTTAACTATCATGGTGGTTGAAACATCATTGAGAAGGTACCCCCCAACTCAGATGATCCCAATTAAGGTAATTAACAACCCAAAAAAATTAGTTAAGAGTGATGGGATACTTGTGAATACTCAAGTACTAGATACTCAGAAACGTCCATAACCGGGGACACGGCTAACCATGATTAGTTTGTACACTCTGCAGAGGTTTGCGCACTTTTCCCCACAAGACTCGATCGCCTCCGTTGGTTTCTCGCCTTTGCATGGTGTTTGAGAGACGGATGACCGAGACACGATCTTTGAAACATTAACTCTCTACTCCGGATAGATCATACCAAACCTATAAAACCCACTACCTGCTGATCTACCTCTTCGAGAGCTTCACGTAACTTACTCAACTATGCTAGAGCCCATAATAGCTTGTGGCTGCACACGGAAGTTCCTAGCATGAATAATCTCAGTTCCCTTTGAGCCTGGGTGGCGGTTCATAGGAAGATCACACGGGTACCCTGGGATTTCCAAAAATAAAACAGACAACACTGGGTTTCCCAGGTGCCTCAATCCACCCAGATGTGTATTTAAGTTGCCACCTTATAGTAAACCATTAATTAACAATCTCACATCTGTCGTGAATATCTCTCAAATCCAAACCACGTCTACGAGCATAGCATGGCAGTATAAGCATAACGTAGAAGTAACTCCCAAGGGTTTGAAAGTAACAGGGCAATAGGTTCCTACCTCATCATCTACTTCCCAACCCACAAATTAATGACATCCTAATCATGCAATGTTTGAGGGTTGAAACTAATGCATAAAAACTGGGTAGGAAAAGATATAATCAAGTGTTACTTGCCTTCTTTGACGATCCGTGAATCCTAGAGACTCGTAGTAACACGCTTCGCACTCCGGGAATTCTATCACAAGCAAACAACGCATACATAAGTAAACAAGCAAAGATGCACAAACGAAACTTCAACTAAAAAAGGTTAACCGGAGAGTTCAACTTAAGAACTCCGGTTTGCAAAAAGAATCAAACCAAACGGAACAACGAAACTCAAACGGCGAGAAAAACAAGGTCCGTTTACTAATCTGATCTTAGAGTCAAATTTTATAAAGATAAAAACTTGGTTGAGTTAATTATTCGGAAAGAGGGTTTCGATACGAAACTCCAGGCGCTTGAATCGCCTGATTCCGATAAATGAGCGAAAAGATAAACAGGTTTGAAAATTGGATCAGAAATCGCGATCAGAATAACCGCGGAATAATTCCAATAAAAGAAAAGCGACGAACTGCTAAACGAACGAACGTTCGTTAACAGAACTTAAACAGTGAACGCGTTCGTTAAAACGAACGGGTGAACGGTCGTTCGTTAAATAAATAAACCGACGAAAATAAACCGATCTATATAAAAAACGATCTAGGGTTTTTTAAAAAACTGAAGGGTTTTCAAAAAAAACATAATAAACCGGCGACGGCAGGGTTGGGTACCTCCGGCGAGGCGCGTCCGGCGAGCGGGCGGGTCCGGCGGGTCCGGCGAGGGGGCGGGGTCGGCGAGGGGCGGCGGCGACGGTGAAAGGCGGCGGCGACGGGCGCGAGAGGGGCGGCGGCGACGGGCGGGCTCGGGCCTCGTGGGCGGGGTGGTGGTGGCGGGTGGTGGCGGTGGCATTTAAAGGGGCGGGCGGTGGCTTGGGTAAGGCGCCGGGTGGATTCTGCTCGGACTCCCCTCGGCGTCCGCGCCACGCACGCCTTGTGGAGAGGAGGCGGCGACAGCTCGTGGGCCGGCCTGGCTCGGCTGGGCCTTTGGCCCAGTCGGGCGCGGGTCCGTTTCGTTTTTTTAAACATTCCGCCAAAAGAAAAATTCCTAGAAAAATAAATAAAAAATCTAAAAATTCCAAAACAAGTTTTCTCCGTCTAAAATGTTTAGAACTAGAGGAACTTTTCTTGGCCCCTAAAATGCAACTTTTTAAAGCATGCAAATTTTTCTAGGGCAATTAAAATCCCAAATAAAATCAAATAAAATCCCAAAAATGATTTTAACATTTTTCCTCCGTTATTTCAATTATTTTGGAGAAGTCATATTATCTCCCCTCATTTATTTGTTTTGAAATAGTTTTCTGGAGAGAAAATAATTAAAATCCAATATCCTCGTCTTTCATTATTTGACAAAATTCAAATATGGAAATTGAAAAATCCCCAACTCTCTCCGAGGGTCCTTGAGTTGCTTAGGATTTTCGAGGATGGTAAACGAGAATGCAAATAAATATGATATGCATGGATGACCTATGTATAACATGCCAAATTAAAAATTTGGGATGTTACAGCTTTTTAAGCACATCACAAAGAGTCTGATGCCCTTTGAGGCTTTTGTACATGCCTGTCATGTACAATTCCTTCAGCCCTGCATCATCAGTGATACTAGCAATGTCCTCAGGTAAGGAATTAGTGATAGCAGAGATAGTTGAAGAATTTGTAACATTAAAAGCATTTGAGCATTCATGTGAGGAATTAGCAGATTCACGTTCAATGCATTTCAAACATGGAGGATCAAATTCTTCCTGAGAAGCGCTGATTTGTTGAGCAAGTGATGAATCGCGCTCCTTCTGAAGATCTTCATAACTCACTCTTAGCTTTTCAAGATCTTGCTTTCTTTGAAGAAATTCATAAGAAAGCTTCTCATGATCAGATAAGAGAGTGTTATGATGGCCTTGAAGGTTGTCAAACCTGGACTGGAGCCTCTGAAGATTTTCAGTCAAGATCTTAGTTCGATCCATTTCTTCACCCAACATATCATCACTTTTGTCTAGCATGTTTTGAACCTTTTCAAAAGCCTTTTATTGTTTCACAGCAATCTTAACAAGTTTAGAGTAGCTGGGCTTAAGGTTTTCATTAGATTCATCCTCACTAGATTCAGAGGAGGTATTTTTGAGTACCTTGGCACCCTTTGCCATGAAGCAATAGGTGGGAGCGTAGTCATCATTGCCTTCATCAGCCTTGTTGGTGAAGCCATTTTCTTCAGAGTTGAAGATAGACTTGCTAACGAATGCAGTAGCGAGAGCTAGACTCGCCACACTAGACTCGGACTCCTCGGATGCCTCCTCTTCCTCATGTTCCTCAGATTCAGCATCGGAGTCCATTTCCTTGCCAATGAATGCCCGAGCCTTCTTGGAGCTGCTCTTCTTGTGAGATGAAGACACTGAGGATTTTGATGATGAGGATTTTGATGATTTCTTCTTCTTCTTCGCGTCATCAGAACTGTAATCCTTGTATTTCTTCTTCTTTTATTCCTTTTCCCACTGAGGACAATCTTGAATGTAGTGACCAGGTTTCTTGCATTTGTGGCATAGCCTCTTCTTGTAGTCACTGGATGAGGAATCATTGCTCCTTGAGGATTTTCCAAAGCGACCACGTCTTGAGAACTTTTGGAATTTCTTCACGAGCAGTGCTAGCTCTTGGCTCAATTCTTCAGGATCGCCAAGGCTACTACCAGGATCTTCACCTTCAGATTCAGAGACAGCCTTGGCCTTCAGGGCACGTGATATGCCATAGTTCGAACCATAGAGATCTCTCTTCTCAGCAAGCTGAAACTCATGAGTGTTTAGCCTTTCGAGGATATCGGCGGGATCAAGTGACTTGTAATCTCCACGTTCTTGTATCATCAGTGCCAGAGTATCAAATGAATAATCAACGATCTCAGCAATTTCTTCACCACCTCATGGTCGGTGATGTCAGTAGCACCAAGTGCTTGAAGGTCATTTGAGATGTCAGTGAGGCAATCAAAGGTTTGTTGAACATTTTCATTGTCGAGTCTTTTGAAGCGGTTGAAGAGATTGCGAAGAACGTCAACCCGAGAGTCACGCTGTGTTGAGACTCCTTCATTGACTTTGGACAACCTATCCCAGATAAGCTTGGCTGCCTCCAAAGCACTCACTCTGCCATACTGCCCTTTGCTCAGATGGCCACATATGATGTTTTTCACTTGAGAGTCGAGTTGCTTGAATCTCTTCACATCAGCAACGTTGATGGTAGGAGTGACAGAGGGAACACCATTTTCCACAACATACCGGAGATCGTTGTCAATTGCCTCAAGATGCATTCACATCTTATTCTTACAGTAGGGGTAGTCCGTCACATCGAAGGAAGGACACCCAGCAGAGACCTTGATCATAGCTGCGGTCGACATAACTAAAACTCCAGGTGGTTAAACCAAAATCACACAGAACAAGGGAGTACCTTGCTCTGATACCAATTGAAAGTGCGTTATGAATTCTTCACTGAGGAATTTGCGGGTGAGGAAATTCCTTAGCAAAGAACTACTTGCAGCGGAATAAGTACTCAGAAGTAAACATAACAGAACACAAGCATGGTCATCATGATGAAATGAAGACACGAATAGAGTACTGAAAGCGTAAACACAGGATAACACAGGATGAAGACAAACAGACTGAAGAAATTGAACTGAGGAAATTGAGAAAGTCTTCAGTCAAAGTCTTTGAAATAGATATGAACAAGCACACATCACAGTAATGAGGAAATGAAAGAGTTGAGGAAATAGAACCAGTAAGCTTGGTGAAGACAATGATTTGGTAGACCAGTTCCAACTGCTGTCTCAGTTGTACGTCTGGTTGGAGCGGCTAAGTATTTAAACTCGAGAACACACAGTACCGGACACGCAGTCCTGAACACGCAGTCTAGGACACTTAGTCCTCACCGTATTCTCCTTGAGCTAAGGTCACATAGACCTCGCCCAATCACTCATGGTAAGTCTTTAGGTGACTTCCAAACCTTCACAGACTCGGTCACTCGGCGATCCACAATTTCCTCTTGGATGCTCTAGACCATGACGCCTAACCGTCTGGAAGAAGCACCGTCTTCAAAGGTAACAAGCATCGGATCCACGCAGGATCAATCTCTTCAGTGATGCTCAATCACTTTCGGTTTGTAGGTGTTTGGGTTTGGGGTTTTTCCTCACTTGATGATTTCCGCTCAAAGTCCTCGGAGGATGGGATTCTCTCAAATGACAAGTGTCAGTTTCTCTCAGAGCAGCCAACCAGCTAGTGGTTGTAGGGGGCGGCTATTTATTGCCTAGGGAGAAGCCTGACATGATAAGCCATAAATGCCCTTCAATGATATGGCTGTTAGGTGGGTAGATATTTTGGGACAGCTGGCGGTAGCACAGCAACGGTCGGAAATTTGAGGCACAAATTCCTCAGGGCTATCATGTTCCTCACTATGTAGGCAATCCGCACTGGCGAATTCCTAACTCCTCAGTCAGAACAAATTCCTTAGAGACCAGAAGATCTTCGTCTTTGTCACTGAAGAAATTGACTGAACTGATATGAGATTTCCAATGGCTTCACTCGAAGGATTGGGTAGGTGTAGGATTTTGAGTTGAGCATCACATGGAAAATTTTCCTTAGTATTTCCTTGACCCCCTTTCACAGTACGGTGTTTCCTATGACTCAGGAAAGAGAAAATGAAACTACGAAAACAAAAGTCTTCACGCTTCATGTTCCTCGAATGAATACCAAGTCTTCAAGGTCACACCATTTCTTCACTTTCAAAGTCTTCAGAAATCCAAAGTCTTCAGTCGAAGAACTTCATTTTTAGTGGTCGACTTTCTCTGTAAATATCAAACTCCTCATAGACTTATAGTCCTGTGTACACTCACTGCATTTATTAGTCCCTTAACCTATTAGTCTTCAATACACCAAAATCACTAAGGGGCACTAGATGCACTACAATGATGTAACTCTTTTTGCGCTGTGTATGTTAGGATCTGATGAACTTTGAGTTTATGATCAGTTATATCTTTTTATATCCATGAAAGTATTTGAGTTTCTTTGATCTCTTTTATGCATGATTGCTTATAGCCTCGTATTTCTTCTCTGATATTTGGGTTTTGTTTGGCCTACTTGATCTATTTATCTTGCAATGGGAAGAGGAGCTTTGTAGTGGGTTCGATCTTACGATTGCTTGATCCCGATGAAGGGGAACTGACAGGTATGTATCGTTGCTACTAAAGATAAAATGATGGGGTCTATCTCTACATAGATAGATGTTGTCTACATCATGTCATCGTTCTTATTGCATTACTCCGTTTCTCCATGAACTTAATACACTAGATGCATGCTGGATAGCGGTCAATGTGTGGAGTAATAGTAGTAGATGCAGGCAGGAGTCGGTCTACTAATCTTGGACGTGATGCCTATGTAATGATCATTGCCTGGATATCATCATGATTATTTGAAGTTCTATCAATTGCCCAACAGTAATTTTTTCACCCACCATTTGCTATTTTTATCGAGAGAAGCCACTAGTGAAACCTACGACCCCCGGGTCTCTTTCTCATATATTTGCCTTTGCGATCTAATTTTCCTTTGCTTTTATTTCCAGATCTATTAAACTAAAAATAAAAAATACCTTGCTGTGTTTTATTCTTACTTATTTTATTTTGCGTTCGATCTATCAATCTACTACAATTTTATCTCACGTCCGTTTGCCTATCTTGAGGCGCCGTTACTCGAAAGGGATTGACAACCCCTTTAACACGTTGGGTTGCGAGATTTGTTATCTGTGTGCAGGGGCTGTTTATGTTGTGTTGCTTGGTTCTCCTACTAGTTCGATAACCTTGGTTTCATATCTGAGGGAAATACATACCGCTGTTGTGCTGGATCATCCCTTCCTCTTTGGGAAAATACCCACATAGCTTCGAGCCGCATTAACAGGAATTTCTGGTGCCGTTGCCGGGGAGGATCTTCAACATATACTAGGTTCCTAATCAGAAATTTCATCTCCTCGCAATTTACATTATTTGCCATTTGCCTCTCGTTTTCCTCTCCCCCACTTCACAAAAAAATGCCATTTTATTCGCCCCTCTTTTTCGTTCGTCGTTTTCTTGTTGGATCTGTTTTTGAGTGCAATCTTGTTCTGAAGTCATCATGACTCAAGAGAACACCAAGTTATGTGATTTCTCAACTACCAACAACAATTATTTTATCGACACTCTGATTGCTCCTCCCGCCACTAGTGCGGAGTCTTGTGATATTAATACTGCTTTGCTAAATCTTGTTATGAAAGATCAATTTTCCGGTACTCCTAATGAGGATGCCGCGTCCCATCTTAATACCTCAGTGGAATTATGCGATATGCAAAAGAAAAAAGATGTGGACAATGATGTTGTGAAGATGAAATTATTTCCGTTTTCTTTGCGTGAATCTGCAAAAATTTGGTTCTCTTCTTTGCCTCGCAATAGTATCGATTCTTGGAATAAGTGCAAAGATGCTTTTATCACTAAGTATTTTCCACCCGCGAAAATTATTTCCCTTAGATCCCAGATCATGAATTTCAAGCAACTTGAACTTGAGCATGTTGCACAATATTGGGAAAGGATGAAAATGATGCTAAGGAATTGCCCAACTCATGGGTTAATCTTTGGATGATCATACAAATTTTTTATGCGGGGTTGAATTTTTTCACATAATCTTTTAGATTACGCCGTGGGTGGTACTTTTATGGAAATTACTTTGGGTGAAGCCACCAAATTGCTTGATAATATCATGGCAAATTATTCGCACTGGCATACCGAAAGAGCTCCTACTAGTAAAAAAGTTAATTCGGTTGAAGAAATTTCTTCTTTGAGTGAAAAAGTTGATGCTCTTATGAAATTGGTTGCTACTAGAAGTGCTCCTATTTATTTTAATGATATTCATTTATCAACTTTGATTGAGAAAAATAGTGATGCCATAGATGTGAATTTTATCTCTCGAAATAATTTCAATAACAATGCTTATAGAGGTAATTTTAATCCTAGGCCTTGCCCTAGTAATTCCTCTAATAATTGTGGTAATTCCTATGGAAAACAATCTTATAATAATAATAGGAACACCTCTGATGTTGAGAATAATATTAAACAATTTATCAACACGCAAAAAGTTTTCAACACTACCATAGAACAAAATTTGAATAAGATTGATGATTTGTCTAGAAGTGTTGATAGAATTTCTCATGATGTGGAAAATCTCAAGATGAAATTTTTTGTACCTAAGGTTGATGAATCAATTAAAGCTCTTTATGTTTCTATGGATGAAAGTAAGAAAAGAACCTCTATGCTTAGAGCTAAAAGATAATTTTTAGAAAAAAGTTTTCTAGTGATTACTTTCGTAAAAGTGATGAAGATATTAAAATGATTGGTGTTTATTCTATTGATTCCTTGTTTAGTAAAGTTAAGATTCATTAAAAAGGGACTGGATAAGAGTCAACTTTAGCTAGAAGGCATCCCGATAATTCGGAGGGTGAAAATCTTGTTGAGAAAATTGATGAAAGTGGGTTTGGAGAGGTCAAAACTTTAACTAGTGATGTGCCCACTCTTTTGGATTACAAAGACTTTAATTATGATAGTTTCTCTTTGATTGATTGTTTCTTTTTTTTAGTCCATGATAAATTCACCCCATGCTTATGAACAAAATAAAGCTTTTACTAAACATATTGTTGATGCTATGATGAAAGCTTTTGAAGAAAAAATGGAATTAGAAGTATCAATTCCTAGAAAATTACATGATGAATGGGAACCTACTATCAAAGTCAAGATTAAAAATTATGAGTGTTTTGATTTGTGTGACTTGGGTGCTAGTGTTTCTACAATTTTGAAATCTTTATGTGATGTGCTTGGTCTTGCCGATCTTGAAGAATGCTCTTTAAATTTGCACTTGACGGATTCTACTATTAAAAAGCCTATGGGAAGAATTAATGATGTCCTTATTCTTGCAAATAGGAATTATTTGCCCACAGATTTTATTGTTCTTGATATTGATTGCAATCCATCTTGTCCAATTATTCTTGGTAGACCGTTTTTACGCACTATCGGTGCCGTGATTGATATGAAAGAAGGCAATATCAAGTTCCAATTTCCTTTGAGGAAAGTATGGAAAACTTTCCTAGAACAAGAATTAGGCCACCATATGAATCAATCATGAGGGCATCTTATGGATCTCGAACCAAAGATGACAAAACTTAGATCCTTGCTTTATGCCTAGCTAAGGGCGTAAAACTATAGTGCTTGTTGGGAGGCAATCCAATGAATAAAATTTATTTTTGCTTTTTGCTTTCTGTTCTTGAGTGTTTGCACAATTATTCTACTGTTATGATTGTGTTTCTTGTGTTTTAATTAGTGTTTGTGCCAATTAAAGCCTTTAGGATCTTCTTGGGTGATAGTTGCTTGATCTTGCTGAAAAACTGAAATACAATTGTTAAAGATCACCATAGCGTGATAAAATACCAATTCTTTTTGAAGCATATTAATATACAAAATACCCAGGCCTTCCCAATTTTACATAATTTTTGGAGTTACAGAAGTACTCGAATAGTCAGATTGCTACAGACTATTCTGTTTTGACAGATTCTATTTTCTTTGCGTTGTGTGCTTGTTTTAATGGCTCTATGGTTTTCTTTGATGAGTTTTTGCCATAGAAAAGTTGGAATACAGTAGATATAATGCAAGAAAAAAAATATGAATTGGTTTGATACATCACTTATAGTGGTGATTTGCTTTCTTGTACTAACGGATCTCACGAAGGTTTTGTTGAGTTTTGTATGATTGAAGTTTTCAAGTTTCGGGTTATCTTACGATGGATGAAGGAATAAGGAGTAAGAAGAGCCTAAGATTGGGGATGCCCTGGCATCCCAAGCTATTATCCAAAAGTGAGCAAGCAACTAAGCTTGGGGATGCCCCCGAGTGGCATCCCCTCTTTCTTCTAACGACCATCGGTATTTTACTCGAAGCTATATTTTTATTCATCACATACTATGTGTTTTGCTTGGAGCATATTGTATGATATGAGTCTTTGCTTGTTTTATTTTTTGTTTTAAGTCTTGATTCCTTGCTGGACACACCTATTTGAGAGAGCCAAAATTATGTCATGACTTGTTAGAATTGCTCTCTATGCTTCACATAAAGTTTTTATGAGCTATGGACTTGCTCTAGTGCTTCACTTATATCTTTTTTAGCATGGTGTGCTTTAGTATTTTTGAAGAAATGATCTCTGGATTCACTTAGATTTATTTGAGAGTTAGTAAAATTTTAAAGAAATTCTCTCTTGCTTCACTTAAATTAATTTGAGAGAAAGAAAATTTATGCTCATGATCTTCACTTATATTTGTTTGAACCCATGAAAAGCAACATATGAAAATTAGTTCCAAAGTGATAGATATCCAAGAAGGATATAATAAAAACTTTCATGAAGGTCATTGGACAAAATAAACTTGATTCCTAGTAATAGTTTTGAGATATGATGATGTGATATGTGAGTTATGTTGATGAGTAATTATGCTTTAGTAAGAATATTGGTGTTAAGGTTTGTGATTCCCTATGCAAGCACGAAAGTCAATAATTATGCGATGAAATTATATCCTACTTGTGGTGCATTATTCGGTGTTAATTATGCTTAATGCTCGCTTATGAGATTATTTGTTTCTTGGTTGGTCGCTTCTCAATCTTTTGCTAGCCTTCATTTTGCACTAAGTATGATCTCTACTTGTGCATCCGAAAACCTTTAAACCTGTTTTTCCACATGAGTCCACTATATCTACCTATATGCGTATTCTTTTGCTGTTCTAAGCAAATTTGTATGTGCCATCTCTAATTTTCAAAATAAGCTTCTCTTTTGGATGTTCGTTCCGCTCGCGGAGCGGTGAGGGGTGGCTAATATTTTCCATGATAGATGTGTTATTCTCACGATGAGTGTTTATTCACTTGTCATTGCATGAGAGTAAGGCAAAGGTATTAGGGATGCCTACCGAAATGAAAAATGAATTTACTTTATGTTGCCAAATAATAAATTCCTTGGAAAGTGTTGGTATGGAAGGCAATCGTGGATGCGGTTAGCCATGGAAAGTGATAGTATGGTTGAAAAAGGAATAAACTTTATTTTCTGTTTGGGAACCGCCTATGATATATCTAGCATGGAAAGTGTTGGGAACTCTAAGTCATTTTCTTTGGTGGGAAGGATACACCTCCCAAAATGTTTTTATCTCTAAGTTTTTCGCTTTGAGCTCTGACACCTCTACAAATCCCTACTCCCCTCTGTGAAGGGCCTTTCTTTTACTTTATGCAATTTTTATTTTGACTTTGAGTCTCCATCTTCTCTTATAAAAGCACCAACTAGGAGGCAATATGATCGTACTTGAGTATTGGGTGTAGTTAATATGAGAGTGTGTTTCATGAATGGATCAATGATTGAGCATGATGGGCTAGGGATATCTTATTTTAGCGTTGATATTTTGAAAGACATGGTTGCTTGTTGATACACTGGAGTATTTAAATTATCATGTCAAAATTAGACTATTGCTTTCAACAATATAAAAGTCCAAATGTCCATGCTATAAAGAAAATAATATGATATGACATGTTAGGCATCATTTCACAACAAAAATTCTGTTTTTATAACTTACCTACTCGAGGACGAGTAGGAGTTAAGCTTGGGGATGCTGATACGTCTCCAACGTATCTAATTTTTTTGCTTGTTCCATGCTATTATATTATCAATCTTGGATGTTTTATAATCATTTTATATCATTTTTTGGTACTAACCTATTGACATAGTGCCAAGTGCTAGTTGCTGTTTTCTACATGTTTTTTACATCACAGAAAATCAATATGAACGGAGTCCAAATGCAACAAAACTTCATGGAGAATTTTCATGGACCAGAAGACACCTAATGGGCCAAGGCTGCACCTGGGGGGTGCTTCGAGGAGAGCACTGTTGGGGAACGTAGTAATTTCCAAAAATTTCCTACGCACACGAAAGAACATGGTGATGCATAGCAACGAGAGGGGAGAGTGTCGTCCACGTACCCTCATAGACTGTAAGCGGAAGCGTTATATCAACGAGGTTGATGTAGTCGTACGTTTTCACGATCCGACCGATCCAAGTACCGAACACACGACACCTCCGAGTTCAGCACACGTTCATCTCGATGACATCCCTCGTACTTTTGATCCAGTTGAGTCCGAGGGAGAGTTTCATCAGCACGACGGCGTGATGACGGTGTTGATGATGCTACCGACGCAGGGCTTCGCCTAAGCACCGCTACGATATGATCGAGGTGGATTATGGTGGAGGGGGGCACCGCACACGGCTAAAAGATCAATGATCAACTTGTGTGTCCCATGGGGTGCTCCCTCCCCCGTATATAAACGGGGGGAGGAGGAGAGGGCCGGCCAGGGAGGAGGAGCGCCCAAGGGGGGCAATCATACTCCAAGTAGGTTTGCCCCCCCTCCTTTCCTATTCCAAGAAGGAGAAGGGGGAAGGAGGAGGTGGAGAGAAGGAAGGAGAGGGGGGCCGCCACCCCTTCCCCTTGTCCAATTCGGACTGGGGCAAGGGGGGCCGCGCGCCACCTCCTGCCAGCCCTCTCTCTTCTCCACTAAGTCCCATGAGGCCCAATAGCTTCCGGGGGGGGGGGGAGGGGTTCCGGTAACCCCAGGTACTCCGGTTATATCCGAAACTTCTCCGGAACACTTCTGATGTCCGAATATAGTCGTCCAATATATCAATCTTTATGTCCCGACCATTTCGAGACTCCTTGTCATGTCCGTGATCACACCTGGGACTCCGAACTACCTTAGGTACATCAAAACACATAAACTCATAATACTGATCGTCACCGAACGTTAAGCGTGCGGACCCTACGGGTTCGAGAACTATGTAGACATGACCGAGACATGTCTCCGGTCAATAACCAATAGCGGAACCTGGATGCTCATATTGGCTCCCACATATTCTACAAAGATCTTTATCGGTCAAACAACATAATAACATACGTTGTTCCCTTTGTCATCGGTATGTTACTTGCCCGAGATTCGATCGCCGGTATCCCAATACTTAGTTCAATCTCATTACCGGAAAGTCTCTTTACTCGTTCCGTAATACATCATCCCGCAACTAACTCATTAGTTGCATTGCTTGCAAGGCTTATAGTGACGTGCATTACCAAGAGGGCCCAGAGATACCTCTTCGACAATCGGAGTGACAAATCCTAATCTCGATCTATGCCAACTCAACAAGTACCATCAGAGACACCTGCAGAGCACCTTTATAATCACCCAGTTACGTTGTGACGTTTGGTAGCACACAAAGTGTTCCTCCGGTATTTGGGAGTTGCATAATCTCATAGTCATAGGAACATGTATAAGTCATGAAGAAAGCAATAGCAATATACTAAATGATCAAATGCTAAGCTAACGGAATGGGTCAAGTCAATCACATCATTATCTAATGATGTGATCCCATTAATCAAATGACAACTCATGTCCATGGCTAGGAAACTTAACCATCTTTGATTCAACGAGCTAGTCAAGTAGAGGCACACTAGTGACACTCTGTTTGTCTATGTATTCACACATGTACTAAGTTTCTGGTTAATACAATTCTAGCATGAATAATAAACATTTATCATGATATAAGGAAATATAAATAACAACTTTATTATTGCCTCTAGGGCATATTTCCTTCAAGCACAACCCACCAGGGCGCACCAGGAGGCCCAGCGCGCGCTCTGGTGGGTTGTGCCCACCTCAGGTGCCTCCCGTACCGCCTCTTTGCTCTATAAATACCCCAATATTCCAAAAACTATAGGGGAGTCGACGAAAATCAATTCCAGCTGCCGCAGAGTCCAGAACCACCAGATCCAATCTAGACACCATCACAGATGGGGTTCACCACCTCCATTGGTGCCTCTCCGATGATGCGTGAGTAGTTCTTTGTAGACCTTCGGGTCCGTAGTTAGTAGCTAGATGGATTCCTCTCTCTCAGTGAACTCTCAATACAATGCTCTCTTGGAGATCCATATGATGTAACTCTTTTTGCGATGTGTTTGTTGGGATCTGATGAACTTTGAGTTTATGATCAGTTATATCTTTTTATATCCATGAAAGTATTTGAGTTTCTTTGATCTCTTTTATGCATGATTGCTTATAGACTCGTATTTCTTCTCTGATATTTGAGTTTTGTTTGGCCAACTTGATCTATTTATCTGGCAATGGGAAGAGGTGCTTTGTAGTGGTTTCGATCTTACGGTGCTTGATCCCAGTGACAGAAGGGGAACCGACACATATGTATCGTTGCTACTAAGGATAAAATGATGGGGTCTATCTCTACATAGATAGATCTTGTCTACATCATGTCATCGTTCTTATTGCATTACTCCATTTCTCCATGAACTTAATACACTAGATGCATCCTGGATAGCGGTCGATGTGTGGACTAATAGTAGTAGATGCAGGCAGGAGTCGGTCTACCAATCTTGGACATGATGCCTATGTAATGATCATTGCCTGGATATCGTCATGATTATTTGAAGTTCTATCAGTTGCCCAACAGTAATTTGTTCACCCACCATTTGCTATTTTTCTCAAGAGAAGCCACTAGTGAAACATATGGCCCCCGGGTCTCTTTCTCATATATTTGCCTTTGCGATCTACTTTTCCTTTGCTTTTATTTTCAGATCTATTAAACTAAAAATACAAAAAATACCTTGCTGCATTTTATTCTTATTTATTTTATTTGGCGTTTGATGTATCAATCTACTACAATTTTATCTGACGTCCGTTTGCCTATCTTGAGGCGCCTTTACCCGAAAGGGATTGACAACCCCTTTAACACATCGGGTTGCGAGGATTTGTTATCTGTGTGCAGGGGCTGTTTACATTGTGTTGCTTGGTTCTCGTACTGGTTCAATAACCTTGGTTTCATATCTGAGGGAAATACCTACCGCTGTTGTGCTGCATCATCCCTTCCTCTTTGGGGAAATACCGATGTAGCTTCGAGCCGCATCAGTCATCTATAGCAAGCACTTCAGTAAACATGCAACTTCTGTGCACAAAGGACTGAAGCTCAAAAAATTGTTGGATCAAGGGTTGCCTATGTCAATTGTGTTCCAAAAAAATGAATTGTAGATGCCTAGGGTGTCGGATTTCGGGTTCCGGCAAAACCCTTAAGGTTCAAACTCTGGGGTGCGCACGAAGATCTCTCCCTCCCTTAATTCACACCCTCACCACGATCTCACGGCTTAGCGCATCGAACCCGAAGAACAAGTGACACAAGGTTTATACTGGTTCGGGCCACCGATGTGGTGTAATACCCTACTCTAGTGTGTGGTGGTGGATTTCCTCTTGGGTTGAGGATGAACAGTACAAGGGAAGCACAGCCTCCTGAGGAGAGGTGCTCTTGTGCTCGGTGAGCTGGTGAGGGTGGAATCGATCCGATCTCCGATCAGTTGCCTCCTAATGTGGTGGCTAGTCCTATTTATAGAGGCCCTGGTCCTCTCCCCAAATATTGAGCGGGAAGGGATCCAACAACGGCCAATTTTGAAGGGGGACAACTAGTACAAGTTATTCTGACTAAAGGTGGTCTTCGCCTGCTGTCGGTGTCAAAACCGGCGGATCTCGGGTAGGGGGTCCAAACTGTGCGTCTAAGGTTGATGGTAATAGGAGACAGGGGATGCGATGTTTACCCAGGTTCGGGCCCTCTCTATGGAGGTAATACCCTACTTCCTGCTTGATTGATCTTGATGAATATGAGTGTTACAAGAGTTGATCTACCTCGAGATCGTAATGGCTAAATCCTAAAAGTCTAGCCTGTATGACTATGGTAATGAGTATATCCCCTTTCCGGACTAAGCCCTCTGGTTTATATAGTCACCGGAGGGATCTAGGGTTACATGGAGTCGGTTACATAGAAAGGAATCTTCATAGTTGATCGCCAAGCTTGCCTTCCACGCAAAGGAGAGTCCTATCCGGACACAGGTACAGTCTTTGGCCTTCGTGTCTTCACAGCCCATCAATCCGGCCCATGGATAATAGGCCGGATGCCCGAGGACCCCTTAGTCCAGGACTCCCTCAGTAGCCCTTGAACCTGGCTTCAATGACGAGGAGTCCGGCGCGCAGATTGTCTTCGGCATTGCAAGGCGGGTTCCCCTTTTTCCAAACTCCAGAATAGTCTTTGGACGCGATGATGGTATCCGGACCTGTAACACGCACCACACACAACTGTAGAGAGAATATAATATTTCCACGAGTCCAATCCGCTGACAACCTTTTATAACATGACATCACGACTGCCCAGTCATAATTTCGAACCGTTTTTCATCTACCGCTCCATATTTCGAGACGCGGTTGCCATTGGCACGTCTTGTCAAAGCAGAGATCGTGTCCCCTTATTGCGGGATTCTCAGCAATACGGGCGTGGGTAATCCAACCGTGCCTTTTATATGGCCCTTGGGAATAGGCGAGTTTAAGGCGAGTGGGGAGGCGCTTGATATTCATGGCCTTTATAAGGGGATAAGGATTCCCTTTCTTCACCCACGCCTTCTCTCTTTCTCCTCCTTCCAATCTTGAGCTCCAGCTTCCAAGTTCTCATCTTCCTTCCACTCGAGCTAGCATTTCAACCATGTCCGGATCCGGAGGTCAGGGCAAGTGAATGGTCTCCTCTGTTAAGAGAAGGATATTATTGAGCTTCGGGCGGCCGGGTACTTGGCGAAGGAGATCGTCCACCGCCTCCCAGCCCAGGGGCAAATCGTCCCCATGCCGAAGCTCAACGAGAGGGTAGTATTCATCCCTCATTTACTCCGCGGGCTAGGGTTTCCTCTCCACCCTTTCGTCCGCGGGCTGATGTATTATTATGGGATATACTTCCACGATCTATCTCCGAACTCCTTCCTCAACATCTCGGCGTTTATCGTTGAGGCCTTCCTCCGCATCCATCCCCACTTCGGGCTATGGCTCAAGGTCTTCAACGTGAAGCCGAAGGTGGTGGATGGCCAGCACACGAAATGCGGAGGAGCCATGGTGAGTAAGCTGTCCAATGTCTCCTGGCCGAAAGGCACTTTCATGGAGACTATAAAGGAATGACAGGAACAATGGTTCTATATTACAGAACCCCGTGGCACCAACTGGGCCGCGGCTGCCGAATTCAACCCCAATTCCCCAATGCGGATCACCTCCTGGGTTGAGAAGAGCCCAGACTGGTGTTCATCAGACGAGTTGATAGCGCTGCAGACAAGCGTACAAATCATGGTGATTAAGAACATCAAGCTTTTCGATGTAATCCCGGTGATGCTAGTTCGCTGGATTCTCCCGTGCCAAAACCGAAGCCGCCCTCTATGGAAGTTCAATCCGGAGAAGCACCATACCCTGGAGAGGCTCTTCGGGAGCACTCACGAGGGTGCCTAGAAGTTGCTCTTTAAGGGCAACGAGAAACCGCCGGCCACAGATTCGGACCGCGGGCACGACATGAGCCATCCCGCCAGCGAGGTATGTTATTTTTAACGCGTCCCCTACTTTCTTGTTTAGAGGATGATGTCTGATCTTTTATCATTACTTCTTCAGGACTGGATGGAGAGGGCGAAGCGGATTCAGTGTCCGGCTCCGCTGCCTGAAGAACCAGTCATCCCGCGTTTGGCGAAGATGCTGGTGCCGACGCCTTATAAGGCACCGGAGAAGAAGGCCAAGGGGGACAAGAGTGGCCCCCGTGGTAAGGGCGCTTCGGACGTGATGTCTGAAGACGAAGAGACTCATTACTCCGTCCCTGAGGACGTCGACAAGGAAGAGGAAAAGGAGGAGGAAGAGAACAACCCTCCTCCTGAGGAGGGAAAGAAGAAAAGGGGGGCCTCCACAAACCTGGAGGCGGAAACGCCCAAAAAGGGGAAGGGCACCCTTGCGATCAACACCGCATGGGACATTAACAGTAGTCCAGAGTGGCGCCCCCGTTCTAAGCCCTGGGCCGCATCGTAAGTACTACGACGCACACATATCCATATATCCGGCCTCTCATCTTTACCTTTTTGACATAGCCAATTGTATTATTGTAGTCCGGCCCATGACAGCATCCCACAATCCTCATCTGGAGGTTCGTTGGATCCAGAGGAAATGGCCAGCGGGTCACCACCGACCGCTCACTCCCCCGAGGTCAAGGATGACACCGAAGTGCTGTCCCGGAGGACCACTCCGGGCGAGGGAGGGGCCCAGGAAGCTGTCCAGAAGGCGCCAAGAGGCGATACCTCTACTGCCGGACACATGGGGGAACAGATCCCCATGGAGACTGGCGAGGAGGGCCGTAGTCAGTTCGGCCCTCAGCCGGATACGATTACGGAGACACATGCGGCTCCGGAATCCGGCGAGCAGCCTCCTTCGAGAGAGGAGGGTACGCCAATTCCACCGGTGGCTCCTGTCCAACCAGGGGCGCCGGATAACCTGATGGAGGCGCTACGAGGCGTCTCCATTGTGGACGAACACCGTGTCCTTATGGGTACGGTGATCGAGAAGGTTCAGTCCGCAAAGAGCGGACTAGACGAAGCTTGCAGCAACTTGTTGACAGGTTTTGACGTAAGCCATGTAGAAAGAGAACGACCCCATGCAGACAGTAGCCCCTGAGACACTGTCCGGTGTTCGGAAAGAAAGACCGGACAGAGGATCAATCCTTTGCTGTAGGAGACTAATTTGATATGTATGAATGAGTAGGTGTCGCTGTTGGCCGCGACCTCGCATACTACCAAAGTCTCTGAACAGAGGCAGAGGCTGGAGCGGGCCGAGAACAAGCTCTGCGAGGTGAAGATTCAGCTCGAGGAGAAGCAAGGTGTGTAACAATCTGTTGTGTATTCGTAAAGAATAAATGGTGTGTATTGACCAGAATGTCATAATATGTGTAGGAGCGGCGACCGAGGTCGAGGCCCTAAAGAAGGCCCTGGCCGAAGCCGAGGGGAAGGCTGTCCAGCAGCAAGCCGCTCGTAGGAAGCTCAAGGCCCGTGTCAACGACGTCCAACAGGAGCTTCAGGATGCGGTGAAGAAGTGCGAGACCTTGGAGCGCGATGCGTCGGTTCAAGAGACTGAAGTTGCCAAGGCTCGTCAGAGCGTGGAGGCCGCGCGGAATGAGGCCCAGGATGCCCTACAGGAGATCCAGGAGGCCAAGAAAATCGCAGCGGGTAAGGCATTTAACATGCAAAGCAAGTATGCGAAGAGGAAGTACCTTTTACTAACCCGGATTCGGAGTTGCCCAGGAGCTTTTGCGGATCTGCAACGCAGTGTGTCCGATGCCGCGGAGTTCTTCCGAGCCAAAGAAGGGAGCTCCACGGAGAAGTTGTTCTGGTCGCAGTACGCTGCGCCAGAACATCCGATGCCCTTTACCGATCAGCTGAAACAGCTGGTCGAGCTGCACCGGGTGGCCGAACTAGCCATGAAGGATGTGATAATCCGGCTGTGGCCAGCCGAAGTTATGCCCGGCAGCTACTTTGGTCTCGTGAAGCGGCTGGTGGACGCCTGTCCTCGGCTGGACGTCGTCAAGCGATCGGCGTGTATTGAAGGTGCACGCATGGCCTTCGCCCGTTGCAAGATGTGGTGGGCGAAGATGGACGCTGTCGAGGTGACCAGGGGGCCGCTAGAGGGCAAGGAGCACCGCACACCCGGGCGATATTTTGCGGATGTCCTAGAGGGGTCTCGTCTTGCGGCAGCGCATTGCTCGCAAGACGTCATATTTGAATGAGTATGTTCAGACTGGTCCCTCCTTGTATGATGAAACAGAGTTGTTATGTAATATAATTTTTGTTTTGAAAATTTTACCTCCTGTGCCGCCGTGTTATATGAAATCTAAGGGTTTTCTAGTCGTCGGCTTCTGCCCTCACGTAGGTAGTATGGAGGTGTTCGAGATGGTATCTAAACAATCTTGATGCGATTATATGGTCCTTGAAGGAGTTGTTTAGCACAATGAACCAGGCAACCAGACTATGCGGCGTTAACGCCCTCACTTGGCCATAGGAGTTTGACAAGAAAAAATGTTGGCGCAACCCCTAGTATCGAACCAGGGTGCTATAAGTGCCTCGATCGGGAGGTACCGATCCTTCACGTGATGCGGGAGAAATCTCCAACGATTTGTAACCTCCGAATAGCTGACTGGCTCTCGCTGCATCATGACAGTCAGTTTTCGGCTTTCTCTACTGAGGTGCTCATCCGGTTAAACCATGGCACAATCACAGTAGTTCTCCCTTTACTACCCTAGCCGATGTAGCGGAATGTAGGGTAGCAAAGACAGGAGCCGGACAACCCAACTATTGACCAAAGACATGATTCGGAGCCAATGCATATAATGCTAAATTCGGGGTGCCGAACTTATCTATAAGAAGTGCTCGGACTTTGTTGCCGTATTATGGGGCGACGGGGAGCCCCTGGCAAATATGAAACGTACCAAAGTGTACAGGTGCTAGTAGTTAACTAATTTAAAGGAGAACAGAAAGAGAGCAGAGGTAATATCTGTGATCCTTGAACTTGGGTCATGAACTGCTTCCTTGGATTAACTTGGTAAAGCGCAATGATACAAACAGTGTGATTGATAAGCACCTCGCTATTTAACATGTCACAACCAAAGGCGAGCTGCGTGTGGGTCCTGAAAACAGGTAGAGTGATCGTTGAATTGACCTCTAGAGCTTTCCCCCATATGCCTATGCTTCGTGCCATTTTGGTGTGCTTGTCCTTGGACAGGACTAGCAGTCAGGCCATCAAAGGAGGCCTGTGTGAAAGAAACCTGAAAAAGGGGAAAGGAAATAGTGAAGGAGTATGTGAGTCCGGGATCGGTCTAGCCGAACAGTGGATCACAAGCTAGCTGTGCCTCCGTCAACTCCCATGGAATTTTGAGTGCGTAATTATGTACAAGTGGTACGAATGCCACTATCTCATCGGGGCTGGGACGGAGCCCGAATTGCTAATCGAGCTCTTGACGAGCCGAGCTGTCCTGTTGCAGTGTGGTCCGGACCCTCTTAATGATGTCTAGGGGCTCGACAGTCGGATTATGGTTCTACTTGAGAAGGCCGCTCTGTACCTCTGCTGCTAGGGTGGCGGTGTGCTCTTCTGTATGGAGGGAGCGTTCCCTGTTTCCATTAACTGTTATGACGCCGCGTGGACTGGGCATCTTGAGCTTGAGACAAGCATAATGTGGTACTGCGTTGAATCTAGCGAACGCGGTTCGTCCGAGCAGTGCGTGGTAGCCGCTGCGGAAGGGGACGATATCGAAGATTAACTCTTCGCTTGGGAAGTTTTCCGGAGAACCGAAGACAACCTCTAGTGTGATTGAGCCTGTACAACGGGCCTCTACACCTGGTATATATGACTCCTTTAAAGGTAGTCTTTGTGGGCTTAATTCATGACGGATTAATGCCCATTTTGCACACTGTATCCTGATAGAGCAGGTTGAGGCTGCTACCACTGTCCATTAGGACTCGTGTCAGGTCAAATCCGTCGATGATTGGGTCGAGGACCAGTGCGGCCGAACTGCCATGACGGATACTGGTTGGATGATCTCGACGATCAAAGGTGATTAGGAATGACGACCATGGATTGAATTTTGGGGCGACTGGCTCTACCGCATAGACGTCCCTAAGTGCACATTTGCGTTCCCTTTAGGGGATATGCGTAGCATATATCATGTTCACGTTTTGACTTAAGGGGGAAACTTCTTCTGCCCCCCAGTGTTCGGCCGCCGAGGCTCTTCGTCATTGTCCTCACTTTGTGATCCCTTTTATTTGTTCTCGGTGTTTAACTTGCCGGCCTGTTTGAAAACCCAACAATCTCTGTTGGTATGATTGGCTTGTTTGTCTGGGGTGCCATGTATCTGGCACGGACGATCTAGAATGTGGTCCAAGCTTGATGGTCCCTCACTGTTCCTTTTATAGGGCTTCTTCCGCTGGCCTGACTTGGAGCCACTGAATCCGGCGTTGACTGTAGTGTCGTCATTGTTGTCTCCATTACTTCGGCATTTGTGTCTGTTGCACCGGAGCTTGCCGGTGCTATTTTTGGCCTCGGACAGGCTTGCCTCGTTGGCTGTGTTTTTACTGCGAGCCAGCCAACTATCCTCGCCCGCGCAAAAGTGGGTCATGAGTGCCGTAAGGGCTGCCATAGACTTCGGTTTTTCTTGGCCAAGGTGGCGGGCGAGCCATTCGTCATGGATGCTATGTTTAAAGGCCGCTAGGGCTTCGGCATCTGGACAGTCAATGATCTGGTTCTTTTTGGTTATGAACCTAGTCCAGAATTTTCTGGCTGACTCTCCAGGTTGTTGAACTATGTGACTTAAGTCATCGGCGTCAGGTGGCCGGACATAAGTACCTTGGAAGTTGTCAAGGAAAGCTTCTTACAATTCCTCCCAGCTGCCGATGGAATTCTCAGGCACACTGTTTAACCAGTGTTGAGCTGGCCATTTGAGCTTTTGTGGGAGGTATTTAATGGCGTGGAGGTCGTCTCCACGGGCCATATGGATCTGGAGAATAAAATCCTCGATCCATACTGCGGGATCAGTTGTTCCGTCATATTTCAATATTGACGGGTTTGAACCCTTCAGGGAATTCATGGTCCATTACTTCATCAGTGAAGCAAAGAGGGTGTGCGGCGCCTCTGTATCGGGCCGCATCACGGCGTACCCCTGATGGGGTCCGCCTGCGGTTATCGGCTCGGGCGTGACTAGGTTTGCCACGTCCGAATAGGTAGCCACCGTCGCGCGTCGAAGAGCGTCCTCGTGATCTGTAGATCGATCTGGTGTGTCCTGCTCTACTGTCTAGGTCCTGCCGAAGGTCGTATGTATAATCCCGAGCTATTTTGTCTCTGTTTTTGCATGGCGGTGGGGCGGGCTGCTGTTCGTCCTGAGTTGCCGTTTTATCCCGACCGTGGGGTGGTCGGTCCGCCGCACTGTCCCAACCACGTGGTGGTCGTTTCGCGTTGCGTGAGGGAGGTATGGGCTCCTGCGCCTCCTCATCGAAATGAGGTAGCAGTCTGCGTTTCGGGTAGCTCTTGGCTGGGCGCTTGAGGCCGTATTCTTTGGCTGCCAGGACGTCAGTCCATCTGTCAATGAGTAGGTCTTGATCAGCTTGAAGCTGCTGCAGCTTCTTCTTCAGGCTTCTTGCGATGGCTATGAGCTGGTGCTTAAAGCGCTCCTGCTTGAGAGGTGCGTCTAGCACGATGAAATCCTCGCTGCCAAGGCTCTCCTCATCCTTGGAGAGTGGACGGTAACTGTCGTCCTTCGAGTCATTGGGCATGGCCTTTTCATCAGGGCTGGCTTGCCCGTTTTCTTGTTCCTCCTGTTCGGATGTTGCTCCAACAGGGTCTTCATTGTTTTTGGCACCGTCCGGAGTATTATTTTCTCCGGTGCCAGTGTTGCTGTCTTTTGAGCGACATGACTTGGAATGGCGTTTAGGACGCCGACGCTTGGACTATGTCTCAGGAGGTTTATTCTCGACTGGATATTCTTTGTCATCGTCGTTAGTTTCTTTAGGTGTATCAACCATGTACACATCGTATGAGGAAGTGGCCGTCCATCGCCCAGTAAATGGCGGGTTTTGACCCTGCTCCTCGTCGCCATCGTCGTCCATGCCGTCGATGTCTTCGGAGCCGTAGTCAAGCATGTCGGTTAAGTCCTCGATAGTGGCTATGAAGTGGGTGGCGGGTGGGAAGCAAAATTCTCCATCATCAGCCCCTAGTTCGAATCGAACATAGTTCGGCTGTGAGTCCCCCGCCAAGGACAGGTTCTTTAACGAGTTTAGCACATCGCCCAAGGGTGAGTGCTGGAAGATGTCTGCGGCGCTGAATTCGAAGATCGATAAACGATCAAGTTCGGTGTCCGCAGGCGTACGTAGTTCGGAATTTATAGCCGGAGACGAGTCTAGAGTTCTGGTAACGCAGGTATTACCTGAGGTTGAGTCTGTGTGCAGCTCCAACGCCGCGGACCATGTGACCTCAGGTGGCACGATCTGCTTCGGATATAAGGCCAGAGTAGTAACAGGAACCATCTCCTGGATGAGGTCCGATGACAGCTTTAAGTCATGTTCATCGGAGCGAGAGGGAGCGACTGCCGCGGTCTCAAACCCATCGAAGATCAAGTCTCCACGGATGTCCGCGACGTAGTTCAAGCTTCCGAATCTGACCTGATGGCCGGGGGCATAGCTATCGATCTACTCCAGATGGCCAAGCGAGTTGGCCCGCAGTGCGAAGCCGCCGAACACGAAGATCTATCCGGGGAGGAAGGTTTCTCCTTGGACAGCGTCACTATCGACGATTGAAGGGGCCATCGAACCTTTTGTCGACGGCACAGTGGAACTCTCAAAGAAAGCACCAATGTCGGTGTCAAAACCAGCGGATCTCGGGTAGGGGGTCCCGAACTCTGCGTCTAAGGTCGATGGTAACAGGAGACAGGGGACATGATGTTTACCAAGGTTCAGGCCCTCTCTATGGAGGTAATACCCTACTTCCTGCTTGATTGATCTTGATGAATATGAGTGTTACAAGAGTTGATCTACCTCGAGATCGTAATGGCTAAACCCTAGAAGTCTAGCCTGTATGACTATGGTAATGAGTATATCCCCATTCCGGACTAAGCCCTCCGGTTTATATAGACACCGGAGGGATCTAGAGTTACATGGAGTCGGTTACATAGAAACGAATCTTCATAGTTGATAGCCAAGCTTTCCTTCCACGCCAAGGAGAGTCCTATCCGGACATAGGTACAATCTTCGGCCTTCGTGTCTTCACAGCCCATCAATCCGGCCCATGGATAATAGGCCGGACGCCTGAGGACCCTTTAGTCTAGGACTCCCTCACCTGCCAAAGGCTCTGGTGATGATGCCATCTTGGGCTCAACGGTGACCTCCGTCCTGCCGTCCTGCTGGTCTTGGTCTCGTTGCACCAATATGGAGACCTTTGCTTGACGCCTCGGGACTCCTCGCTTGTGCGTGCCTCTTTAGCACCAAAGAGGAAACAAGGACACTGCGCGTGTTGGCGCCCGCCTAGCCTTGGTCGTCATGGCTTGCGTCACTGGAACCTCGCGAGGTGCCCCTCGCCTTGATCTCTCCGCCCCTTGCGAGCCAGCCTGGTGAGGCCGCCCTTGAGGAGGTCTTGTGTCGTCCGCCTCGCGAGGGTCTTGAAGGTTTGTTGGCAAAGATGGGCCGTACTAGGCCGTGGGCGAGCCACGCCGCGGGCCGCAGGCTGGCAAGTCTGGGAACCCCGTTCCCAAAACGCCGATAGTAGCCCCCGGGCCCAAGGCGCGCTCGGACTTGGCTTCGGGGCGAAGCCAAGGGGCAAGTGCGAAGCGCCGCGGGCCCCAACATCCTGAGGCCTTGGTCGACACATGGCGATTGATGGGACGTGGGCGTCTCTGCTTCCCCACGCTGCCTCGGCAACTGCCCCATTTGACGAGTCCCTGCTGCATGCGAAAGTGGGTTATCATTACCTATGATCGTGGGGGTCGACGGTTGGCCTCCTCCAGGCTATAAATGAGGAGGGGCAGAGCCCCCGTCACTCATCTCTTCTTGCTCCGCTTGCTTCTTCCTCCTTGCTTCTTCACCCGCATCGATTCTCATGGCGTCGATTTGGAGGTTTTCAGCCGCAGAAAAGGGGAAAGCACCCCGCGACGAGCCGGGGCCTCTTCCGCCAAAGAAGAGGCCAGCCCACTGCCGCGACGTGGTCGCGAGGCCAGAGGTGGCGAGGCCTTGGTATGAGTGGCCTCCTCCTGAGTATCCGCTGCCTCTGTACACCCAAGCCGAAGGCTCCGGAGGAAGAGGCAGCGACCAGCGCCGCGCACACCGCGACAGTGGTCGCCGCGCCATGGTGGCGCGCGTCGTCGCCCCAGGAACCCACGCCGAAGGTTCCTCGCGCAAGCTTGTGATGTGGGCGGCAATGCCTCTGCGCACCTGGATTTGCTTCTCGCAGTTCTTCTCTGTCGAGATGCCGCCGAGGGGTCCCCTCGAGCTATGGCTGCAGCACGCCGACTGTGACACCCCAGCGATTGGAGCGGAGATTGAAGCCGTCTCCCCAGGCAAGATCTTCATGACCCGCGGCTGGGGCGAGGGGGCTAGTGTTTGCGAGATGGAGGGCGCCCTCGCCATCCACTTCGAGTATGACGACGCCTCCACGATGCTCTTCAAGGTCTTCAACGAGGAAGGCCACCGCCTGGAGTGCTGCCCCGGAGGGAGCTGTCGGGATGGCGCAGCGGCAGGAGCCAGGCCCGTCGCCGGCCTCACCAGCAGCTCCTCCAGCAGCGGCGGTGCTTGGGAGTCTAGCGACTCTCCTGAGGTCTACGAGACTCCGGAGACAAGCGATGACAGCTACGTGCCCCCGAGCTCTTGTCGCGCCCGGAGCAAAGCCACGGCGCCTGGGCGCCGTCGTCACTGATCTGGATGGGGTCGGTGATACGTCTCCAACGTATCTATAATTTTTTATTGTTCCATGCTATTATATTACCCGTTTTGGATGTTTATGGGCTTTACTTTACACTTTTATATCATTTTTGGGACTAACCTACTAACTGGAGGGCCAGCCCGAATTGCTGTTTTTTTGCCTATTTCAGTGTTTCGAAGGAAAGGAATATCAAACGGAGCCCAAACGGAATGAAACCTTCGGGAGTGATCTTTTTGGAACAAACGCAATCCAGGAGACTTGGAGTGGACCTCAAGAAGCAGCCGAGGCGGCCACGAGGCAGGAGGGCACGCCCCCACCCTCATGGGCCCCTCGCGGCTCTCCTGACCTACCTCCTTCGCCTATCTATATCCATATACCCTGAAAACATCTAGGAGCACCACAAAAAACTATTTCCACCTCCGCAACCTTCTGTATCCGCGAGATCCCATCTTGGAGCCTTCGCCGACGCTCCACCGGAGGGGGAATGAACCACGGAGGGCCACTACATCATCTCCAAGGCCTCTCCGATGAGTCGTGAGTAGTTTACCACAGACCTTCGGGTCCATAGTTATTAGCTAGATGGCTTCTTCTCTCTCTTTGAATCTCAATACAAAGTTCTCCTCGATCTTCTTGGAGATCTATTCGATGTATCTCTTTTTGAGGTGTGTTTGTTGAGATCCGATGAATTGTGGGTTTATGATCAAGTTTATCTATGAGAAATATTTGAATCTCCTCTGAATTCTTTTATGTATGATTGGTTATCTTTGCAAGTCTCTTAGAATTATCAGTTTGGTTTGGCCTACTAGATTGATCTTTCTTGCAATGGGAGAAGTGCTTAGCTTTGGGTTCAATCTTGCGGTGTCATTTCCCAGTGATAGCGGGGGCAGCAAGGCACGTATTGTATTGTTGCCACCGAGGATAAAAAGATGGGGTTTATATCATATTGCATGAGTTTATCCCTCTACATCATGTCATCTTTCTTAATGCGTTACTCTGTTCTTCATGAACCTAATACTCTAGATGCAGGCAGGAGTCCATTGATGTGTGGAGTAATAGTAGTAGATGCAGAATTGTTTCGGTCTACTTGTCACAGACGTGATTCTTATATACATGATCATGCCTAGATAATCTCATAACTATTCGCTTTTCTATCAATTGCTCGACAGTAATTTGTTCACCCACCGTAATACTTATGCTATCTTGAGAGAAGCCACTAGTGAAACCTATGGCCCCCTGGTCTATCTTTTATCATATAAGTTTTCCATCTACTTTTATTGGCATTTTACTTTCCAATCTATATCATAAAAATACCAAAAATATTTATCTTATCCTATTATCTCTATCAGATCTCACTTTTGCAAGTTACCGTGAAGGGATTGACAACCCCTTTATCGCGTTGGTTGCGAGGTTCTTGTTTGTTTGTGTAGGTGTGTGGGACTTTTGAGGAGCCTCTTACTGGATTGATACCTTCGTTCTAAAAAACCGAGGGAAATACTTACGCTACTTTGTTGCATCACCCTTTCCTCTTCAAGGGAAAAACCAACGCAGTGCTCAAGAGGTAGCAAGAAGGATTTCTGGCGCCGTTGACGGGGAAGTCTTCGCTCAAGTCAAGACATACCAAGTACCCATCACAAACTCATCTCGCTCGCATTACATTATTTTCCATTTGCCTCTCGTTTTCCTCTCCCCCACTTCACCCTTGCCATTTTATTCGCCCTTTCTTTCCCATTCGCCTCTCTTTTCGCTTGCCTTTTTGTGTGCTTGTGTGTTGGATTGTTTGTCACGATGGCTCAAGATAATACCAAATTGTGTGACTTTTCCAATACCAATAATAATGATTTACTTAGCACTCCGATTGCTCCTTTTAATGATACTGAATCTTGTGAAATCAATGCTGCTTTGTTGAATCTTGTTATGAAAGATCAATTCTCCAGCCTTCCTAGTGGAGATGCATCTACTCATCTAAACAACTTTGTTGATTTGTGTGATATGCAAAAGAAGAAAGATATGGACAATGATATCGTTAAATTGAAGTTATTTCCATTTTCACTTAGAGATCGTGCTAAAACTTGGTTTTCGTCCTTGCCTAAAAATAGTATTGATTCTTGGAACAAGTGCAAAGATGCTTTTATCTCTAAGTATTTTCCTCCCGCTAAGATCATCTCTCTTAGAAACGATATTATAAATTTTAAACAACTAGATCATGAGCATGTTGCCCAATCTTGGGTAAGAATAAAATTAATGATTCACAATTGCCCTACTCATGGTTTGAATTTATGGATTTTTATGCCGGATTGAATTTTGCTTCTAGAAATCTTTTAGATTCGGCCGCGTGAGGCACTTTATGAAAATCACTTTAGGGGAAGCTACTAAACTTCTAGATAATATTATGGTTAATTATTCTCAATGGCACACCAAAAGATCTACTAGTAAAAAGGTCCATGCGATAAAAGAAATTAATGTTTTGAGTGGAAAGATGGATGAACTTATGAAATTGTTTGCTACTAAGAGTGCTCCTATTGATCCTAACAATATGCCTTCGTCTACTTTGATTGAGAATAATAATGAATCTATGGATGTGAATTTTGTTGGTAGGAATAATTTTGGTAAAAATGCGTATAGAGGAAACTTTAATCCCAGGCCGTTTCCTAGCAATTCCTCTAATAATTATGGTAATTGCTACAACAATTCTTATGGAATTTTTAACAAGACGCCCTCTGAATTTCAGAATAGTGTTAAAGAATTTATGATCTCTCAAAAGAATTTCAATGCTTTGCTTGAAGAAAAAATGCTTAAAGTTGATGAATTGGCTAGGAACATGGATCGAATTTCTCTCGATGTTGATTCTTTGAAACTTAGATCTATTCCACCAAAGCATGATATCAATGAGTCTCTCAAATCCATGAGAAGTTCCATTGATGAGTGCAAAGAAAGAACCACTAGGATATGTGCTAAGAAATATTGCTTTATAAAAGCGTGTTCTTCTAGTTTCCATGAAAATGATGATGAAGATCTAAAAGTTCTTGATGTGTCTCCTATTAAGTCTTTATTTTGCAATATGAATCTTGATGGTGATGGGACTGGAGATGAGTCAACTTTAGTTAAAAGGCGTCCCAATAAGTCAGAGTTTTTAGATCTTGATGTTAAATTTGGTAAAAGTGAGATTGGAGAGATCAAAACTTTACATAGTAATGAACCCACTATTATGGATTTCAAGGAATTTAATTATGATAATTGTTATTTAATAGATTGTGTTTCCTTGTTGCAGTCCGTGTTGAATTCACCTCATGCTTATAGTCAAAATAAAGCTTTTACCAACATGTTGTTGATGTTTTGATGCAATCTTATGAAGAAAAACTTGAATTAGAAGTTTTTATCCCTAGAAAACTTTATGATGAGTGGGAACCTACTATTAAAATTAAAATTAAAGATCATGAATCCTGTGCTTTGCGTGATTTGGGTGCTAGTGTTTCCACGATTCCGAAAACGTTATGTGATGTGCTAGGTTTCCATGAACTTGATGATTGCTCTTTAAATTTGCACCTTGCGGATTCCACTATTAAGAAACCTATGGGAAGGATTAATGATGTTCTTATTGTTGCGAATAGGAATTATGTGCCCGTAGATTTCATTGTTCTTGATATAGATTGCAATCTTTCATGTCCTATTATTCTTGGTAGACCTTTCCTTAGAACGATTAGTGCAATTATTGATATGAAGGAAGGGAATATTATATTCCAATTTCCATTAAGGAAGGGCATGGAACAATTTCCTAGGAAGAAAGTTAAATTACCTTATCAATCTATTATGCGAGCCACTTATGAATTGTCAACCAAAGATGGCAACACGTAGATCTATTCTCGATTTTATGCCTAGCTAGGGGCGTTAAACAATAGCGCTTGTTGGGAGGCAACCCAATTTTACTTTTGTTTCTTACCTTTTGCTTCTGTTTAGTAATAAATATTTGATCTAGACTCTGGTTAGATGTGTTTTTATGTTTTAATTAGTGTTTGTACCAAGTGAAACCTATAGGGTCTTCTTGGATAGTAATTATTTGATCTTGCTGAAAAAGTCAGAAAATTTCTGTTCACGAAAACAATTGTTTAAAATCATCAGAATGTGATAAAATACTGATTCCAATTTAACTAGATTAATAAACAAATTATCTGGGGTTTCCTATTTTGGTAGAATTTGTGGAGTTCCACCAGTATTCGTAAGTTACAGATTTCTACAGACTCTTCTGTTTTTGACAGATTCTTTTTTTCGTGTATTGTTTGCTTATTTTGATGAATCTATGGCTAGTATCGATGGGTATGAACCATAGAGAAGTTAGACTACAGTAGGTTTAACACCAATATAAATAAAGAATGAGTTCATTACAGTACCTTATGTGGTGGTTTTTTTTTCTTGCACTAACGGAGCTTACGAGTTTTCTGTTATGTTTTGTGTTGTGAAGTTTTCAAGTTTTGGGTAAAGATTTGATGGACTATGGAATAAGGAGTGGCAAGAGCCTAAGCTTGGGGATGCCCATGGCACCCCAAGATAATCCAAGGATACCAAAAAGCTTAATCTTGGGGATGCCCCGGAAGGCATCCCCTCTTTCTTCTTCGTTTATCGGTAACTTTACTTGGAGCTATATTTTTATTCACCACATGATATGTGTTTTGCTTGGAGCATATTGTATGATATGAGTATTTGCTTTTTAGTTTACCACAATCATCCTTGCTGTACACACCTTTTGGGAGAGACACACATGAATTGGAATACTCTATGTGCTTCACTTATATCTTTTGAGCTAGATAGTTTTGCTCTAGTGCTTCACTTATACTTTTTAGCGCACGATGGTGGTTTTATTTTGTAGAAATTATTGATCTCTCATGCTTCACTTATATTATTTTGAGAGTCTTATAGAACAGCATGTTATTTGCTATGGTTATAAAATTGGTCCTCATATGATGGGCATCCAAGTTGGGTATAATAAAAACTCTCATAGGAAGTGAATTGGATGCTATGATCAATTTGATGCTTGATAATTGTTTTGAGATATAAAGGTGGTAATATTAGATTAATGCTAGTTGAGTAGTTGAGGATTTAAGAAATACTTGTGTTGAAGGTTGCAAGTCCCGTAGCATGCACGTATGGTAACCGTTGTGTAACAAATTTGAAACATGAGGCGTTCTAAGATTGTCATCCTTATGAGTGGCGGTCAGGGACGAGCGATGGTCTTTTCCTACCAATCTATCCCCCTAGGAGCATGCGCGTAATGCTTGGTTTTTGATGACTTGTAGATTTTTGCAGTAAGTATGTGAGGTCTTTATGACTAATGTTGAGTCCATGGATTATACGCACTTTTATCCTTCCATCATTGCTAGCCTCTTCGGTATCGTGCATTGCCCTTTCTCACCTTGAGTTGTGGTGCAAACTTTGCCGATGCATCCAAACCCCGTGATACGATACGTTCTATCACACATAAACATCCTTATATCTTCCTCAAAACAGCCAACATACCTACATATTATGGCATTTACATAGCCATTCCGAGATATATTGCCACGCAACTTTCCACCGTTCCGTTTATTATGACACGCTTCATCATTGTCATATTGCTTTGTATGATCATGTAGTTGACATCATAATTGTGGCAAAGCCACTATGCATAATTTTTCATACATGTCACTCTTGATTCATTATCCCGGTACACTCCCAGAGGCATTCATATAGAGTCATATTTTGTTCTAGTATCGAGTTGTAATCATTGAGTTATAAATAAATAGAAGTGTGATGATCATCATTAATAGAGCATTGTCCCAAATAAAAAAAAGAAAGGCCAAAGAAAAAAAAGGCCAAAAAAAAGAAAAGGCCAAAAAAAAGAAAGGCCCAAAAAAAATAATAAGGGACTATGCTACTATCCTTTTTTCACACTTGTGCTTCAAAGTAGCACCATGATTTTTATGTTAGAGAGTCTCCTATGTTGTCACTTTCATACTAGTGGGAATTTTCCATTATAGAACTTGGCTTGTATATTCCAACAATGGGCTTCCTCAAATGCCCTAGGTCTTCATGAGCAAGCAAGTTGGATGCATACCCACTTAGTTTCTTTTGTTGAGCTTTCATACATTTATAGCTCTAGTGCATCAATTGCATGGCAATCCCTACTCCTTGCATTGACATCAATCGATGGGCATCTCCCTAGCTCGTTGATTAGCCGCGTCGATGTGAGACTTTCTCCATTTTTGTCTTCTCCACATAACCCCTATCATTATATTCTATTCCACCCATAGTGCTATATCCATGGCTCACGCTCATGTATTGCGTGAAGGTTGAAAAAAGTTTGAGATTACTAAAAGAATGAAACAATTGCTTGGCTTGTCATCGGGGTTGTGCAAGATGAGAGCATTCTTGTGTGATGGAAATGGAGCATGACCAAACTATATGATTTTGTAGGGATGAACTTTCTTTAGCCGTGTTCTTTTGAGAAGACATGATTACTTTGTTAGTATGCTTGAAGTATTACTATCTCTTATGTCAATATGAACTTTTTGTTTGAATCATTTGGATCTAAACATTCATGCCACAATAAAGAGAATTACATTGAGAAATATGCTAGGTAGCATTCCACATCAAAAATTCTGTTTTTATCATTTACCTACTCGAGAATGAGCAGGAATTAAACTTGGGGATGCTTGATACGTCTCCAACGTATCTATAATTTTTGATTGTTCCATGCTATTATATTACCCGTTTTGGATGTTTATGGGCTTTACTTTACACTTTTATATCAATTTCTGGGACTAACCTACTAACCGGAGGCCCAATGCGAATTGCTGTTTTTTTTTCCTATTTCAGTGTTTCGTAGGAAAGGAATATCAAATGGAGTCCAAACGGAATGAAACCTTCGGGAGCGATCTTTTTGGAACAAACGCAATCTAGGAGACTTGGAGTGGACGTCAAGAAGTAGCCGAGGTGGCCACGAGGCAGGAGGGCGCGCCCTAGGAGGGTGGGCGCGCCCCCACCCTCATGGGCCCCTTGTGGCTCTCGTGACCTACCTCCTTCGCCTATATATATATATATATATATATATATATATATATATATATATCCATATACCCTGAAAACATCCAGGAGCACCACGAAAAACTATTTCCACCGCCGCAACCTTCTGTATCCGCGAGATCCCATCTTGGAGCCTTCGCCGGCGCTCCGCCGGAGGGGGAATCAACCACGGAGGGCCTCTACATCATCTCCAAGGCCTCTCCGATGAGTCGTGAGTAGTTTACCACAGACCTTCGGGTCAATAGTTATTAGCTAGATGGCTTCTTCTCTCTCTTTGAATCTCAATACAATGTTCTCCTCGATCTTCTTGGAGATCTATTCGACGTAACTGTTTTTGCGGTGTGTTTTTCGAGATCTGTCGGGGATATACCCCATGGTGTAACCCGGCCGGAAGTATAACCCGGCCGGACTTGGCGACTCACTAATGACCCGCCCTGGCTGGACGACACACTAAGTGACCCGCCCGATCCTGGCGACTTATGGGTGACCTGGGAAGCGGATCAGAGGAGCGACAAGACCCGGGGGCCCAGGAGGCTCAAGGCCCAGAAGGCCGGCTTACGTCATGGTAGGCCGGCTTAAGAGGAAGAAAGCAAGACCCGGACTTGTATTCAACTTGTAAAGATAGACTTGTCCTAGTCCTACTAGGACTCCACATGTAACCCGCCCCTCTAACTTATATAAGGAGGGGCAGGGCTCCCCAAAGAGGGACAAGAAGCAAGAAATAATCTCTAGGGCTAGACACAAAGAGGAGAACCGGCTTATGCAGCGACTCCCACATGAGCATAATGAGACCTAGCCTCAAACACCATGTAGGGCTATTACCGGATGATGTTTCCCGGGGCCCGAAGCTGTCTAAACCCTTGTCTTGCGTGTTAATCCGCCCTACGTTTCTCGTCCCACTCAACCCCTCTCAAGCTATCACATAGATGCGTTGGCCTCGCGACTAAGTCCTCACACTAAGGACATCTGCCGTGACAATTCCACGACAGTTGGCGCCCACCGTGGCGCTTGCGCATGGTGGTGTTGAGTTCTTGGACGGATTTCTTCAGGGATTAAGAAGCTCGCGATGTGTTGGATGAAAAAGAGCCGGCACAGAAAAACATCATCACCAATGAACAACCGGAACAACGTGTGAGATTTGAGATGAGTTTTAAGGTTGTGTTTTGTACTGCCGCTGAAAAGATCATGGCGATGCGTCGGGACCGAGATGAAAGTATTGTTTGGATCTGTCGTGGCCTCGGATGGATTACAATGGTTAGTCCACGATGCAAATACCAGAAAGGAAAAAAAACAAAAGTTCATTGCTGCAAGTCGCCGAGACCGAGTCGCCGGAATCCTCGTTTAAATACTCGATCGGATCCGCTGGTACAAATTCACATTAGAAAAGGAAAGAGGAGTATGACAAAGGACTCAGATTTGCCTTCACCAAGCCGACCCGGATTCGATCCTCCGCCAGAGCCGCCACATCGCCTCCACTCCTGTTACCGAGTGGCCATGGGAGTTGATTTCTTGCGACCTGATTCAACCCGTCGCCGCGTCTCGCTCCGCTAGCCCTTTTCGTCGGATGCGCCGCTCTGCTGGCCCTGAGTCGCCGACCCGCCACGGCCTCCCTCGTTCCAATGTCGTCAAAGCCGGCCGCGCCATTGCTTTCGCCGACCCGCCACGGCCTCCCATCATCTCTGGGCCCTTATTGTTTGAACCGCTGGTCGCCGAGCCACTGAGCCGCTCGGACGCGAGCAACCCGTCGCCAGCTGAGTCGCCCAGCGCCATGAGCCGCCCAGTCACCCTCTGGGCTGTCCCGCGTTGATCCGCCTAGTCCTGCCGCGCCGACGAGGCTTTGAGTCGCCACCTGATGCCATCTCTCTGTCTCCACTGAAGCCGCCCTGAGTCGAGCTGCCTTAAATCGCTGGGGGTCTTCTCAAAACCGCCGAGCGGCCCGGTCATGTGGTCTCCATGACAAGCTGCTTCTCCGACTTCGCCGGCGTTCTGCGGGTCGGCGTCCTTCATACTGCACTATTGCAGCTCCTGCGCCTCTCTTGTCGTCGGCGCCTGCGGGCCTCCTCATTGCAGCCGCGTCATTAAGCTGCCGCAGCCGTGATCTAGCTTGCCCCGGCCAGCGTTCGCTTGCTGCTCCCGAGCCGGTTCACCTTGGCATGCTTCGCTTTTGAGCTGGTAAGGGCGAGCTACAGGTTCAACACTTTCTTCTAAAGATGTCAACACCCTTCGCTCCAGCATCAAGGACAAAGACACCAGTCTATTACCTTTGTCAAAGAGATGCGGGCAATAGGTGAGTCAAACCTTTGGATAGCATGGGAAGGAGGCTGGCTTCCTGGCGCTGCAGCCACGGAGAACCGAACACCTCCTTTTGCTCGAACCTCACCTTGGCAAAGCCGGCGCCACCGGAGCTCCGTCCGTGCTGGATCCTCCCTCTTCGGAGTCCGCTTATAAGACACCTCGCCTCTGCTTGACCGAGCCGCCCGGACGCCTCGCCACTTCACCGCTACTGCGGTTCATCCCACCTCAAACAGACTTGGCTGTCGAAACATGGCCAGCCTCTGTTGCCTCGAGTGGCCTCTGAGCTGCCCTTACATCGACACACCAGGTCGCTTTGCCAAGTCACCAGTCACGATTATCGACCCGCCACTTGTGCGCTCAGACTGAGTCGCTGCTCTGACTCTCCTCCTCCACTGTCCCGTGCCAAGTCGCCGGGCGAACTCGCGCTGTTCGAGAGCCGGCCTCCGCTTGCGCCAGTGCGCCTGAGAGTCGCCTGCCTCCGCCCGTGAGCTGCGTCGGCGCGCCAAGCTGCCTCCGCTAGGCCTCCTCCAAGCCGCCAATTTGCCTCTGTAGCGGTGAGCCGCTGCTGGGAGGTCGAGGATCCGCCCTCAAATCCCCTCCGCCATGGCCTCACGAGCCGCCACCCGGCTGCTCTCGTACCTTTGGATGCTGTCCGAAAAACGGGATGTGGGGAGTGATAGGATAAGATAAGGGAGCATCTCTGACTCGCCCGCTATTCGAGAGCCTGGCCAAGTCGTCTAAAAATATCAGCATACAGACGCCAGTTATTGCGAGCATCTCTGACTCGCCCGCTGTTGGCTTCAACTTTATCGCATTCATCATTGACACTGCAGTTGATGGTCATCTGACACAAAAAAACCCAGGTGATATTCATCTAAGTCTATTGGTATATATTGTTTTCGTCAGAGAACAATTACTTTTTGTCTGTATATTTTTATGTGCAGGACAATGATTTATTATAAAGACGGTGTCATGTTGTGTCGATGAAGTGTGCGTTCAGCGACATCATGTGTCGGTGTCGGCACCGGCTTGTTGTTGAACGGGTGTGCGCAAGCCGCCACCCGTGCAGTTCGATCTACATCAACTCGCCGGGACCGCGCCCATAATTGACTCGCCCGTTCGCACGGCTTTCCGCGCTTGCGATTCCTTCGCCCGTCTGCACCGGTTTAAAACGCCGCGGCCGACTATTCTGTCTGATCCCGCGGTCGGCTCACCCGTGATTGATTTCAGCTTCACCATGTTGATCATCAACTCTACTATGGATAATCACTAGCCTAACATATCAGGTGAAATCCATCTGGTATATTTTATATTACATAATTTTTTTCTTTAAAAGAGCAATTACTTTGGCTTGCAAGTTCTCCCATGCAGGACTCAAACCGGTCTATATCACGGTCAATTATGGAGAATCTCAAGCCGACTCCTCAAGTTGCCTTGAGACTTGGGGGCTATGATGACAATGCTCAATAAATGATGACAGTTTAAAGGCCGTTAGAAAATTTTTGGCTCAAGAGAAATTTGTCTCTCACAAAATTTTGAAGCTCTCAAATCCGGTTCAAAATCCGGCTCAAGGTAAATTTGTCCCTCACAAATTTTTGAAGCTTTCAAATCCGTTTTAAAGTTCCGGTTTCAAAAGAATTAATCTCTCGCAAGTTCGAGTTCTAAGAAAAATTAAAGGTTGCCAAAAAGAATTTGCTACCGTAATGCGCGGTTCAAACATAGGTATCCTGCCTTACGACTTATCTTATTATGGTCACTTGGGGGCTTCCTATTCAAACATAGATCATATTCGAACCAAAGAGAACATAGTTGTCGATACCCTTTTGATTAGCAAACTGCTGAACCTACTTGGGGGCTTCTTGATCGTATCCGAATCATAGCTCAACCCCTTTGGGAATCGACGTGGATCGTATTCGAATCAGCGTCGTTAAACAATTTTTAAGGTCACTTGGGGGCTACCTGTTCAAACATAGGTCGTATTCAAACCAAAGAGAACATAGCTGTCGATACCCACTTGATCGGCATCGCCAACGCCACTGGGGGCTATATGATTGTATTCGCATCTTAGCTTAACCTCTTTGGAACGGTTTACTGATCGTATTCGAATCAGAAGCCTCGAAATTTTTATCTATTTTTATACAATCGCAAGTATTTGAGTTGTCACAAATATCATATGTGCCGGCTCTTACAGACTGGAGTTATCAACTTCACTGTCCGGGTCACATAAACCGGCGGTATCATTCAAAGGATCATAGGGATCTTGTGGTCTACTTGTCTGCAGGGTAAGACTACATTTGGGTGGTTACCCACCCTGGCCCTTGACATTAAGTCGCCAGGGCATATGTTGTTTAAACTCTGTGCAGGATTTGCAGAACTATGATTTATATAAATGCTTCAGTCAAAGCTCATCACTGAAATTGGTGTCTCAAAAGGGTTATCAATTATTGATTTTCTCAAGGCATATAGGCCACCGGGTTACAAAAATTCCGGCGTACAATGAATGCGCATTAAGTCGTCATCGACCATGAGCCGCCAGGTTTTCATACCGGATTATATTATTCAAATCTTGAATAGCCAACATGGCTGGATTTCTATTGTGATTATCAATAACCAGTGTTATGATTGAGGTTTTCAAAGTCGCTTTAGCGCAACGGCTATTATTTTTATCAATGGGCATGATTTATTTCACAATGGAGGAAATAGTCCCGAGTCGCTGCAGGCTTAAGACCCGGCACTTGGGGGTTACATTATTCAAACTGAGGTTACATCAAATATGCAAGTCTCATGTTGCTGCAAGAATGCACCATGACACTTGGGGGCTAATGCAAAGTCATTTTTTGCTCAACTTATTGAAGACCCGACTCATCATATTCTAAATGAGCCGGCCCTTGGGGGCTACCAATTGCTCCTGTCAACAGTTCAAGGTACACAAGTCTTAATCCATTATATTGAAGGATCCATTGCTCAGTTGGTAAAGCACAAAGCTCTTAACCTTGTGGACGTGGGTTCAAGCCCCATGGTGGAGATTTTATTATATGATGTTATTATCAATGAATTATATACAAAGTCCCAGCTTAGTAATATCTTACTGAGCCGGCCCTTGGGGGATACACGTTGTTGTTCAAAGTTTACAAGATTATATTTACAAAGTCCCTGCTCATTATTGCATGATGACCCGGGCCTTGGGGGCTACACTGGTTGAGTTTTATGAGCATAAGGCAATTACAAGTCCCAGGTTGCTGCAAGCATGACAACCCGACACTTGGGGGATACAGGTGATATGCATATAAAGGGAAAGGGAAAAATCTTCAAATTCTCAGTTTTGAGCAGATCAGCTTGATCCGGTGTTTGCAACAATCATGATCCGGTGTTATCAATAATTATGACCCAGCGTCGGCTACAGTTATGACCCGGTGCTATCAATATTTACAAGCCGGCAATTTTGGTTATGATAAACCGGTAAGTTTTACCTCTTCAAGCCGGCTGAAAGTCAGATAAGTATTTCAAGACCAATATGTTTTAAGCCGGCGCTTTGGAGGCCTTTTCAAGTGGATTACTTGTTTACAATATTTCTTCTACAAGCAAATTGATTGTGAAGATGGTCTATTGACCCGGATTTTCTAGAAGAAGGAAATGACAAGGACTTAAGGATGTTCAGGTGCCGGTTTGCAAGAATTCTTAACCCGGAGCACAACCTGTCAAATTTGTTCTTGTGTTTATTTTGCAGCATAAGTTTACCATGGATAAATCCAAGCTAAACTTGGGGGCTAATGTCGGGGATATACCCCGCGGTGTAACCCGGCCGGAAGTATAACTCGGCTGGACTTGGCGACTCACTAATGACCCGCCCTGGCTGGACGACACACTAAGTGACCCGCCCAATCCTGGCGACTTATGGGTGACCTGGCAAGCGGATCAGAGGAGCGACAAGACCCGGGGGCCCAGGAGGCTCAAGGCCCAGAAGGCCGTCTTACGTCATGGTAGGCCGGCTTAAGAGGAAGAAAGCAAGACCCGGACTTGTATTCAACTTGTAAAGATAGACTTGTCCTAGTCTTACTAGGACTCCACATGTAACCCGCCCCTCTAACTTATATAAGGAGGGGCAGGGCTCCCCAAAGAGGGACAAGAAGCAAGAAATAATCTCTAGGGCTAGACACAAAGAGGAGAGCCGGCTTATGCGACGACTCCAACATGAGCATAGTGAGACCTAGCCTCAAACACCATGTAGGGCTATTACCGGATGATGTTTCCCGGGGCCCGAAGCTGTCTAAACCCTTGTCTTGCGTGTTAATCCGCCCTGCGTCTCTCGTCCCACTCAACCCCTCTCAAGCTACCACATAGATGCGTTGGCCTCGCGACTAAGTCCTCACACTAAGGACATCTGTCGTGACAATTCCACGACAAGATCCGATGAATTGTGGGTTTATGATCAAGTTTATCTATGAGAAATATTCTAATCTCCTTTGAATTCTTTTATGTATGATTGGTTATCTTTGCAAGTCTCTTCGAATTATCAGTTTGGTTTGGCCTACTAGATTGATCTTTCTTGCAATGGGAGAAGTGCTTAGCTTTGGGTTCAATCTTGCGGTGTCCTTTCCCAGTGATAGCAGGGGCAGCAAGGCACGTATTGTATTGTTGCCATCGAGGATAAAAATATGGGGTTTATATCATATTGCATGAGTTTATCCCTCTACATCATGTCATTTTTCTTAATGCGTTACTCTGTTCTTCATGAACTTAATACTCTAGATGCAGGCAGGAGTCGATCGATGTGTGGAGTAATTGTAGTAGATGCAGAATCGTTTCGGTTTACTTGTCACGGACGTGATGCCTATATACATGATCATGCCTAGATAACTCATAACTATTCGCTTTTCTATCAATTGCTCCACAGTAATTTGTTCACCCACCGTAATACTTATGCTATCTTGAGAGAAGCCACTAGTGAAACCTATGGCCCCTGATTCTATCTTTTATCATATAAGTTTTCCATCTACTTTTATTTGCATATTTTACTTTCCAATCTATATCATAAAAATACCAAAAATATTTAACTTATCTTATTATCTCTATCAGATCTCACCTTCGCAAGTTACCGTGAAGGGATTGACAACCCCTTTATCGCGTTGGTTGTTAGGTTCTTGTTTGTTTTTGTAGGTGCATGGGACTTTTGAGGAGCCTCCTACTGGATTGATACCTTGGTTCTCAAAAACTGAGGGAAATACTTACGCTGCTTTGCTGCATTACCCTTTCCTCTTCAAGGGAAAAACCAACGCAGTGCTCAAGAGGTAGCAGTCGGCGCCGGCCTCCGTGGCCCACTGTTGATGATGGCGTCGGTGCACGTAGATAGGGCTACTAGCGATCCTCTCCTTTTGTTCCCTGCGAGCAATCGAGTCGAACCCCGTGGGGGCGTGTGTAAAGGGTCTGTAATGCCTTTTGTTGATATCAACATTATTATGAAGATTTACGAATGCATGTTTTGCTTCGGCTCAGCCTCTCCCTTTCCCACTCCGCGTTAGCATGGTGCTCTATGCCGACAGGTCCCGGTCCCCAGGCAGGCTGCAGCCGTCGCTGGTATGCCAGGTCGCGATGCCGTGTTCAAGGCCAGGAGGTGAGCGGCCCGAGGTCCAGTAAGAGCTCCCGAGGCACGGTGCTTAAAAGGTCCCCTTTAGCGTGCAAGCGGCCACCGAGAGGTAGGAAAGGCAGGCGGCGTTGCCGTAACAAAACTGCATCAAGTGAGGGTCCTATGCCGCAATGCTTGATTGATCTGGGCGCGAAACTTACCTCGGCAGTCCAGGGTCGATTCCTTGTACCGCGTCGGACCCGCGCGTCGTTGACTGCAGTACAGCTAGGTTAGGCCTATGCGGGCCTCCCCTTCTTCCCCATGCTCTTCTAGGTGCTCTACGTCCTTAGGTCTCGACCCTCGAGTGAGCTCAGCCACCACTGGTATGCCAGGTCATGATGCCATGGTCAAGGCCAGGGGGTGAGGGTTGGAGAGCCAGTAAGAGCTCCTGAGTCACGATGCTCAGGAGTCCCCCTTTTAACGCGCAAGCGAATTGCGTTGGAAAAAGGGAGAGCGCCCGTGGTACCGCCCGTTGCCGCCCTTGGGAGGTTCCTGCAAGTTAGCACAAGGTGGGGCGCAACTGGCGACCATGACTGCCAGTTTGCCACTAGCCATTTCCGCAAGGTGAGGATGGCACTGAGGGCCTGGTGAGGTGACATGCGCGGGCATGCCGCGAGCCAGAGCTCGTCCACTCAGATTTGTCAGCGTTGCAGGGACGGACCGGAGCACAAGCGCCGTGCCAGTATGAGCAGTCCTCATTGCATGATAAGCAAGGGGCCGATCAGCGATAGGGGCGGCCACGGTGAGTGACAGTCAAGAAGGTGATAACCATAATAACTCATGAGGTGGTGCAAGCTAACTTAGATAAATGCGAAAACGATACAGGCCACTGGGACTGACCCGAGCGGCTTGTGGATAATTCAGCCCGAGGGGCACCCCCAGCAAAGTAAGCTAAAGATGTAAAAGGATACACGCCGCAGGGACATGCCCATGCGACCTGGGAATAATGCAGCCCGAGGGGCGCTCCCATCTAAATAAACTTGGAAAATGTCACCTGGTTCCATTGTCGAAGGAGAGTTGGGGCAACTGAAGACACGTGACGAAGGGGTCGCTCCTCATGAGCCGCCTAGACCCTGAACCTCTTGAGGCTCTGGGGGCTCGGGTGGTTCCTTGAGGACCGTCTCCATCTCCACCAGGACTGCATGATGCCTGGCCTTCTGAGTAGCCAAGATGCTCCACAGGTGAGGCTGGTAGGCTGCCGCCACGTTCGGCAAGCCGAATGGCATGTGGACGTAGCTGTGAGGTGGACCCTCGCAACACCCAGCGCGCGAAGGCCAGAAGAGCTCCTGAGTCGCGGCTCTGTTGAGCCCTGGGATGTCGATGCATACGCGCAGCCTGCCGTCCTCGCCAGGACGGGGGGCTACACCAGGTGGGCGACGGTCGCCGTGGCTCTTGCTTCTTGAAGTTCCTGGGTGGCCTCATCGATGAACTCCTGAGTACCAGGCGCTCCTCGCCTGGTGACCTCTTGAGGGAAACGTGCTGCAAAGCACGCCTCCATGTGGTGCCCGAGCGCCTCCCTCGTGATGTTGGCCAGGTCTGAGGCCCTCCAGAAGAGAGCCCCCGAGCTGTAGGATCAAAAGTATGTCTAGAGGGGGGCGGGGGAGTGATTAGACTACTTGACCAAATAAAACTTATCCTTTTCCCAATTTTAGTTCTTGACAGATTTTAGTAACTTTGAACAAGTCAAGCAATCTTAACACAATTCAAGAAAGCATGCAAAGAGTATATGAGCAACAGAAAGTAAAGCATGCAACTTGCAAGAATGTAAATGGAAGGGTTTGGAGGATTCAAACGCAATAGGAGACACATATGTTTTTGTTGTGGTTCCGATAGTTGGTGCAATCGTACATCTACGTTGATGGAGACTTCAACCCACGAAGGGTAACGGCTGCGTGAGTCCACGGAGGGCTCCATGAAGGAAATATGCCCTAGAGGCAATAATAAAGTTATTATTTATTTCCTTATATCACGATGAATGTTTATTATTCATGCTAGAATTGTATTAACCGGAAACATAATACATGTGTGAATACATAGACAAACAGTATGTCACTAGTATGCCTCTACTTGACTAGCTCGTTGATCAAAGATGGTTAAGTTTCCTAGCCATTGACATGAGTTGTCATTTGATTAAAGAGATCACATCATTAGGAGAATGATGTGATTGACATGACCCATTCCGTTAGCTTAGCACCCGATCGTTTAGTATGTTGCTATTGCTTTCTTCATGACTTATACATGTTCCTATGACTATGAGATTATGCAACTCCGTTTACGGAGGAACACTTTGTGTGCTACCAAACGTCACAACATAACTCGGTGATTACAAAGGTGCTCTCTGGTGTCTCCAAAGGTACTTGTTGGGTTGGCGTATTTTGAGATTAGGATTTGTCACTCCGATTGTCGAGAGGTATCTCCGGGCCCTCTCGGTAATGCACATCACTTAAGCCTTGCAAGCATTGCAACTAATGAGTTAGTTGCAGGATGATGTATTACGGAACGAGTAAAGAGACTTGCCGGTAACGAGATTGAACTAGGTATTGAGATACCGACGATCGAATTTCGGGCAGGTAAAATACCGATGACAAAGGGAACAACATATGTTGTTATGCGGTCTGACCGATAAAGATCTTCATAGAATATGTGGGAGCCAATATGAGCATCCAGGTTCCGCTATTGGTTATTGAACGGAGACGTGTCTCGGTCATGTCTACATAGTTCTCGAACCCGTAGGGTCCGCATGCTTAACGTTTCGATGACAGTTATATTATGAGTTTATATGTTTTGATGTACCGAAGGTTGTTCGGAGTCCCGGATGTGATCACGGACATGGCGAGGAGTTTCAAAATGGTAAAGAGATGAAGATTGATATATTGGAAGCCTATGTTTGGATATCAGAAGTGTTCCGGGTAAAATCGGGATTTTATCGGAGTACCGGGAGGTTACCGGAACCCCCTCGGAAGCTTAATGGGCCATAGTGGGCCTTGTGGAGAAGAGGAGAGGCGGCCAGGGCAGGGCCGCCCCTCCCCTAGTCCGAATAGGACAAGGAGAGGCGGCGCCCCTTCCTTCCTCTCTCCTCCTCTTTCCCTCCCAAGTCCTAATCCAACTAGGAAGCGGGAGTCCTACTCCCGGTGGGAGTAGGACTCCTCTGGCGCCCTCTGTTGGCTGGCCGCACCCCCCTTTGCTCCTTTATATACGGGGGCAGGGGGCACCCTAGAGACACAACAATTGATCGTTTGATCTTTTAGCCGTGTGCGGTGCCCCCCTACACCCTAGTCCACCTTGATTATACTGTACGGTGCTTAGGCGAAGCCCTGCGTTGGTTCAACATCATCATCGTCACCACCCCGTCGTGCTGACGAAACTCTCCCTCAACACTTGGCTGGATCGGAGTTCGAGGGACGTCATCGGGCTGAACGTGTGCTGAACTCGGAGGTGTCGTGCGTTCGGTACTTGATCGATCGGATCGTGAAGACGTACGACTACATCAACCGCGTTGTGCTAATACTTCCGGTTTCGGTCTACGAGGGTACATGGACAACACTCTCCCCTCTCGTTGCTATGCATCACCATGATCTTGTGTGTGCGTAGGAAAATTTTGAAATTACTACATTACCCAACACTCCACCCACGAAGGGTCCACGAAGAAGCAACCTTGTCTATCCCACCATGGCCGTCACCCACGAAGGACTTGCCTTACTAGCGGTAGATCTTCACGAAGTAGGCGATCTCCTTGCCCTTACAAACTCCTTGGTTCAACTCCACAATCTTGTCGGAGGCTCCCAAGTGACACATAGCCAATCTAGGAGACACCACTCTCCAAGAAGTAACAAATGGTGTGTTGATGATGAACTCCTTGCTCTTGTGCTTCAAATGATAGTCTCCCCAACACTCAACTCTCTCTCACAGGATTTGGATTTGGTGGAAATAAGATTTAAGTGGAAAGCAACTTGGGAAAGGCTAGAGATCAAGATTCATATGGTAGGAATGGATTATCTTGGTCTCAACACATGAGTAGGTGTTTCTCTCTCAAAAAATGTAAGTTGGAAGTGTAGGTTCGTTCTGATGGCTCTCTCCACAAATGAAGAGGAGGTGGAGGGATATATATAGCCTCCATACAAAATCTAACCGTTACACACAAGTTGCCAATCTCGGTGGGACCGAATCCTTAAACTCGGTCGGACCGATTTAGCAAATCTAGCGACCCTTAGGGTTTTCGGTGGGACCGACATGCAACTCGGTAGGACCGATATGGTTAGGGTTAGGGCATAACGTAATCTCGGTGAGACCGATTACACAAACTCGGTGGGACCAATTTTGGTAACAAGCTAACCAGAGAGTTGGTCAGGTAAACTCGGTGGGACCGATTCACTCATTTTGGTGAGACCGAAATGTTACGAAAGGGAAACAGAGAGTTTACTTCGGAATCTCGGGCTCATATCGATGGGACCGAAACGTTACGGAGGGAAACAAAGAGATTACAATCCCATCTCGGTGAGACCGAGGTCCCTATCGGTGAGACCGATTTGCCTAGGGTTTCTGGCAGTGGCTATGACATCTGAACTCGGTGGCGCCGGATAGAAAGAATCGGTGGGGCCGAGTTTGACTTTTGGTTTAGGTCATATGTGGATGTGAGAAAGTAGTTGAGGGCTTTGGAGCATATCACTAAGCATTTTGAGCAAGAGCCTCATTAAGCAACACCTAATCCCTCCTTGATAGTATTGGCTTTTCCTATAGACTCAATGTGATCTTGGATCACTAAAATAGAAAATGTAGAGTCTTGAGCTTTGAGCTTGAGCCAATCCTTTTGTCCTTAGCATTTTGAGGGGTCCACTTTTCTCATGCATGCCATGCCAATCATTGAGCTTTCCTAAAATATTAATCTTGAAATAGCATTAGCTCAATGAGCTATATGTTGTTAGGAATTACCAAAACCACCTCGGGATAGTTGCACTTTCACGAGCCTTGCCCGAGGAGGGCGCCGGATGCGCCTCCCTATGCGAGGGAGGGAGGTGCCCCAGGCGTGGGCGCCAATCCTGAGGTAGCGCGACTGGAGACGCCGCCCTCCTGAGGCCCGGTGCGGAGCAGCTGCTTCTTCTTCTTGGGGATGGCCTCAGGAGGGTACTTCACGCCTTCATTGTCAAGGTCCTCGATTACTGCGGCTTGGAAGGCACGCTCAAGGGAGCACACCGCATCTCTTTCTTCGCAGGGGACTGTGATGATCCCGCCGCTTCCTAGCATCTTGAGGACGTTGTAGCCGTGGTGGGTCACGACCATCACTACAAAAAAATACACTTCCGTGATGATACGTGTTTGTCAGAGTAGGTCACGTTTTCTGTCATGCATGTACATCCATGACAAATTTATGACAGAATCAAGATAGTCATACCTGTCTTTGTCAGAGAAGTGTTCCATGACATTACCAAAATTATCATCACGGAAGTGTACACTTACATGACGATAAATCGCGCGTCACAGAAGTGCTTTCGTCAAGGGTGACCGACACATGGCATCCACCGTAACGGAACGCGGGTTGGGTTTTGGATCCGATAACCCGTTAACAGCCCCGACCAATGGGGATTTTCCACGTGTAAAATCATCATTGGCTGGAGGAAACACGTGTCGGCTCATCGTTGGGACAGATGTCATCCACTCATTGGACAGAAGGCGCCTATGATACGTCGACACGTGGCACGGCCCAACAGAGGCCCATTCCTGTGAAAAGGCCGGCCCGTTTGACTTGGTCAAAAGGTGGCGGGCCGGCCCATGGAAAGCCTGTTAACGACCTGTTCGCATATAGCCCATTTACAACCCGCTAACCCAAGGCCCGTTACGCCCTATCCGAATTAGGCCTAGTAGCGTCATCTGGGCCATCCAATATGATTCCAGCCTATTTTCACTTCTAGCCCATGTATGGCCCATGACGTCTTTCGGCCCATATGAGGCCCTATGTAACTCTTCGCCTATTAACGGCCCATGGTGAAACTGGCCCGTAATGAACAGTGTATCACTTTACACCCATTAATGGCCCGTGGTGAAACTGGCCCGTAATGAACAGTGTATCACTTCATACCCATTAACGGCCCGTTATTCCGTTGGGCCGTTTCTAGCCCATGTTATCTTTCGGCCTTCTTAGAGCCCATTTATTCTTGGGTTCATTTCCAACATTCGTTTACTTACGGCCCGCTACTGTCATTTTCTGCTTGTGGGCCAAATTTAGCCCGTGGTTACAGTCGGCCCGTTTGTGGTCCGTTAATATGTTGGGCCGTTTTCATAGCGTCATCAAATATGGCCTATTAACGATGGCCCGTTATGGTCGGCCCATGAACGGATGATTCCAACTCTAGCCCGTTTACGGCCATAATGCGGCCTGTTATTGGCCCATGTTTCGCCAATCGACCATACGTCCCGTATAAGGCCCATTGATGATACGACCCGTAGAAGGCCCACTGTTTCTATGGCCCGTACAAGGCCCACTGTTTCTATGGCCCGTAGGAGGCCCAGTGTCACTACAGTAAATATTAGCCCATGGTTATTGTGGCCTAGTTTTAAAAAACATGTTATTGCAGCCACTAGCAAACCGCGGAAAAAGAACTGCACTGACTACAAGAAAACAAATAAACAAGACAATAAGGAAATAAGTAAGCAAACAACTTATTCTAGGCTATCACGGCTATGACACATATTACATCCACTGGGCATCAAAGTTCGCCACCAGTGCAAATATAGGGAACAAAGCAGCATATAAATGCCGCGGCAAAACAAGTCCAGAACTTAAACCACTTCAGAAGAGTTCAAGAAACAATATCCTGGGTACCCATAATTCTGGCACGATTCTTAGCAAGCTTATTAACTTTCTCTTGTTTGGCGCTTAAATCCTCCAGTAACTTCTTTGTTGCACAAGAAAGTACGATCTGAATTACGGAGGGACTTCCTCGGTCCTTCGTCTTCTTGCCGCAAAGACACCGATCGATGCCTTTCAGCTTGTAGCTGAGAGAAGAGGCCAAGTGATTCAGCAAATGAGTTAGAAGAGCTTGTACCAGCAGACTGCCAAGAACTTTCGAACACTACATCAACGCAGGACTATGGGGTTTTCTCACTGTTAACAAGATTGTTTTTATCACCTTTCTTGGAGACCAACAGGGTTGTCTCACTATCTTGAACCTGATCTGCATTACTTTCTCTACCATTGCATAGTGGGGTGCTCTTCTCCAATATCCTGTTTGCATACTACAAGAGAAACAAGCAGACACATCACATGTTTAGCTTGTAGTATACGAAACTCATTTTGGTAAACCGGTTCAGTAGTAAGGTGGAAAGGATAACAGCATGAAACAAACATATATCTATGTACTATGGTCACTGTATTATCCATATCATTCTAGTTTATGTTCCCTGATCAAGATGGAGACACAGTTCAACTCATATACTTTTAAGACACGGCAACATAGAAAGAATATAAGTGTGAGAAACTACACAACATTGGCAGCACTTGTAATGTGCATCACATGGGAACATAACTATTTATACAACTTAAAATGAAATCAACATAGAGCAAGAAGTTAGAACAGCAATCTAGTTAAAGAAATAGGTTTAAAACATACATGTTGCGCCATTGGAGTTTCAATTGGATCCTTCAAATTCGAAAGTAGTTGGTATGAGTAAGTACAGTTACGCAACAACAGAGGAGTATGGACCATAGCTACGGAACCTGACCTGAGAACAGTTGCTCTTCTGCTTTAAACGTGGAGTTTGGGTTAGCTGTGGTGGTCTTTGTGCTTTGGGCACTGCAGTGGCTTTACAAACTGCTCGTGTGGGGGTACTCTGTGGTGGACATGGTGCTTTGTCAACTAGAAGTGGGTTATTATCCGATGGGGTTGCGATTAGATGGGTTGTAGCTGGTTCCCTGCCCAACGGTGTAAGTGTGCAATCTGGAAGAGTCTCGATTATGTGTGGTAGGGCTAGTTTGTGGGCCAGTACAACCATGGTTCTATCTGCATCGACGGGTAGCACTGTCTTTTGTGAAGAATGGGTTTTTTCTCCCTTAGATACTGCCATCACCCCTCCAATTCAAATGGCTGATAAACAAGAAAAGAAATTGAATGTACAGACATTGTATGATAGACAGATGTGGTAATTCACATATATGTTGTCTAACCAAACAGGACATCATGACACAATTTCACATATATGATGCCTAACTAAACATGATAGCATGACACAGTTTCAGATATATGATGGATAACTTAACATGATATAATGGAATAATTCAACATATGATGAGTACCTAAACAGGATGACATGACAAAACTATATAATGTCTTTCTAAAATAGGTTGGGATGAAATAATTCACATACATGTTGTCTAAGTATACAGGATGGCATGATATTATTGACATAATTGATTCATATACTAAGCGGTGGCACTTTCGCATGTATGATCTCTAAACTAAGCAGATAGAATTCAATATTGTGCATATGATGTCTAAACTAAGCAATGCAAGACACCATATGCATCATATGAGAAATATAAACATTGCAACTTAGAGCATACACCTCGGGTGGGATATAGGACTGGTCATCTGTCTCTCAGATCCTCCTCTAAGAAGCTCTGTAACCATCGAGATATATGCTTCAACAGGTACCATTGCACGCTCACGAAGACCTTGTTTTCACCTCCATTTTTTCATAACCGGCTCAAATGGCTGATACACATGAAGAGTAGTTCAATATACACAGATTGTCGACAAATGGAACACGTAATGAAAAAAAGATGGCATGAGATAATTCACATATATGATGCCCGGCTCCATGGCGGTGCATAATTCACATATATGACAACTGGCTAAAAAAATGGCATTGCATAATTCACATATCTGATATAGAAAGCAAACATGAGGCATTCACACAAAGCATGTCTAATCTAAGCAGATGGCATGGCAATGCAAGACACCATATGCATGATATGAGCAATATAACCCAGCCAAGTTAGAACATGCACCTCGGGGGGGGGGGGGGATACGATTGGTCATCTGTCTCTGAATCCTCTAAGGAGCTATCTCAGAATCAAAGAAGAAATCTGCATCGACAGTAGCAATCGACCGCTTCGAAGACCTTGTTTTCACTCCAGATTTTCCCATGACCGACTCAAATGGCTGATGCATAGGAAGAGTAGATGAATGTATAAACATTGTTGACAAATGGAATACATTATGGAAAAAATATGGCACGATAAAATTCGCATATACGATGACTAGCTAAACAGGATGACATTGCATGATTCACGTATATGATGCCTGGCTAAAGAAGATGGCATTGCATAATTCCCATATACTCCCTCCGTTCCTAAATATTTATCTTTTTAGAGATTTCAAATGGACTACCACATACGGATGTATATAGACATATTTTAGAGTGTAGATTCACTCATTTTGTTCCGTATGTAGTCACTTGTTGAAATCTCTAAAAAGACAAATATTTAGGAATGGTGGGAGTATGATAAAGAAACCAAACATGTGGCATTCACACAAAGCAAATCTAAACTAAGCTGATGACATATAAGATGTATAATGTAAGCAATGCAAGGCGCCATATGCATGACATGACCAACATCAGCATTCCAGGTTGGAGCAAACACCTCAGGTGGTAAACAGGCATGGTCGGCTCCTTCTAAATCTCCATCTGAATAGTTATCTTTCTCTGGAATACAATCTGGAAATACAGGAGGGGGTGCCACTTCGCCCACCATGGAGCGGCGTCTGCATGACATTATATTCCCACACAAAGGTCTTCTCTTTTTCTCTACATGTTCGGTACGATTGTGTACAATATTTGACATGCATAATAAAAAAACAGTTAGATTCTGTAAGGCCTAAGGGGTGCATGCAAAAATCAAGACTGATGGTAGCAAACGAGTGGATGGATCAGAAACTAATGATAGCAGGTAGATTATAGCATCAGTTTAAAAAGATAGACAATGGATCATCTATTGTTTGTTGCCAACCCAACATGAACCACATAGAAGACCCCAGATGAACCAAATAGTAGACATATACTATTCGTTGCTGGCTCGATATGAGACCCATGGGCAATTCAAAACTCAAGTTTGAACGATAAAGTAGCAGGTAATAATAACCGATGTATAACGTAAGCAAACACGAAAGACTGCGACCTCTCTTCCGGAACTGTGTAGTCCTCAGGTTCATCTGCTCAGTCGATGATGGTAATGCAGTTGGCGTGGCTGCCGGCAACGGGGAAGATGATCTGAGGTGGCGAAAGAAAGTCTGCAGGGGGGATCTCTGCTGCAGTGAACGCTTCTGTCGATGGTGCACCTCAGGTGGGGTGGATGATGGCACGGCAGGAGCAGGACATAACACACAGAGTTTTCTTTGACGCCTATCTGAAAATGAAGTAAATCTGTAAGGGCTCCTTAGAATTGGAGGATTCTATAAACGCAGGGACATGAAAAACACAGGAATAGGATAGGAATGCACGTGCAAAACAGAGCATTTTAAAACATAGTATTTTAGTCAACCTGGGTGTTTGGCTCACATGAATTGGAAGAACACAGGAATGGAGAAACGTGGTCAAATTAAAGTCAAGCCACGTGAAAATGAAAAAAATAAGAATCTTATTATGCCAATAATGCAATTAGTTCTGTTCTTCGTGCATATTAATTTGAAAAGGACGTCCAAGTGAATAAACTCCTACGGTTTTTCTTCGAAAGAGACACCAAAGGAAAAAAATCCTCCAGTTTTGCTTTGCTCCACTCCTTCTAACAGATTTGCACGAATAGTAGTTCCATAGCAAAGGATCCCAGAGGGATCGACATGAATGCAGAGTAACAAAGTGATGCGACGAGTGTACAACCTCTTTGGCATAGCCTTGTGGACCTCAACATCATTGGGTTGGACGTGGAGGATGGTGATGATGCTGGTGTGACTGTCGAAGGCGGGGAAGAAGATCCGAGGCCTCTGGAAACGGCGCCGAGGGTACTGCTCCACTGTGATGGACGGTTCCATCGTTGGAGCAGCTCTGCTAAGGTGTACGACAACGAGGCTGAAGCAGGACAAGACAGACAACGTTAATCTGAAGTGAGACTCTAATATCATCTGCAATAGATGATGTAAAATACATCACCAAAAAGTGCTAGATGTAAAACGCACCAGCCGCGCCACGGCCGCTCTGACAGATGCTGTAAGTACTGTTCACTCTGAACTTAAGTGAAGAAAATGAACTTTACAGCCGAAACTGAATTTTACTGTCGAAACTGATTGAACCAGTAACAGAGCATTGCAATAGATGTTTAGGGCGTTCGAGCACTAGTAGGAGAGAAGCTGTGATCTAAATCAGTAGACGTTCGAGCAGGGAAGCACTAGCAGAGAGCAAGTCGTGCAGTAGCACCGCGAGCGAGTGCTAAAGCAGCAACTATTGTAGCTGTCGGAGGTCGTGCAGCAGCAGCGCAAGCGAGAGCAAGAGCAGAGCAGCAGCATGAACGAAAGAGGAGCAAGGCAAAGAAGCGACCGCCAACAAGAACAGAGCAGAGCGAAAGCGAGAGCCGGAGCAGCTGCAGCTAGTGCCGTTGTGGAAGTCGCCACGAGGAAGCAACGACATGGGGGAGAGACGCCGTGGATGATGTGGCCGGCGACGGCGCCGTCGATGGAGACGCGCCATGTCTGCTCGGTATCGAGCATCGGCAGCCCCGTGAGATCGAATAAAAGATAAAATGCAGTGGTGAGTGCAGAACCTCCTTGGGGGCGCTGAGTTGGCCTTTGCTTCATTGGAAGAATTGGTGAGGGTGCTGCGGTTCCGGTGGGGCAGGTCAAGACGACGCTGTGGGGATTGAGGTGGTGTGATAGACGAGGCGAACGTCGGGGCAGCTCCTTGGAGGTGGAGGACGGGGCGGCTAATCCGGCAGGATGACGAGATCGACAACAGATCCTCATCCGGTGCGGTGGATGAGGGACGGCGAGCTGTTGCGGTGGACGACGTAGTCGGGGAAGAGTCTCCGGCTAGGCGGCGGTCGGGAGGGCGACGAAGGAGCGTGGGTTTTCGCGGGTTTTAGCGGCCTCGGTGTACGAATGGGGGGGGGGAGCGAAGGGGGAGGGGAGCCAAGCTTAGGGATGCGCTTGTCCGAAATGAAGGGTAAGTTACCAGCATTCCCCCACCGGTGTTGACACCGCGATGTGGAGCTTCATTTCCGGCTGAGTGGTAGCAGGGGGATTTCGCGTGTCTGGGCAGCGGGACCGATTTCGGATGAGGAGGGAGTTCTCGCACTCGTCCAAATTTCGGGATAACAAGGCGTGGCGCGGGTTGAAGAGGCGGGAGTTTCAAAGCAGGTGAGACAAAAGATACTCGATCTTGGAAATTTCGGGATAACGAGGTGCGGATTCCTTGTTCGGCAGAACAAACATAAGGTGTAAAAAACAATTCATACAAGACACAAGAGAGTTGTCGGTGTCAAAACTGGCGGATCTCGGGTAGGGGGTCCCGAACTGTGCGTCTAGGCGGATGGTAACAGGAGACAAGGGACACGATGTTTTTACCCAGGTTTGGGCCCTCTCGATGGAGGTAAAACCCTACTCCTGCTTGATTAATATTGATGATATGGGTAGTACAAGAGTAGATCTACCACGAGATCAGAGAGGCTAAACCCTAGAAGCTAGCCTATGGTATGATTGTTGTTCGTCCTACGGACTAAAACCCTCTGGTTTATATAGACCGGATAGGGTTAGGGTTACACAGAGTCGGTTACAATGGTAGGAGATCTACATATCCGTATCGCCAAGCTTGCCTTCCATGCCAAGGAAAGTCCCATCCGGACACGGGACGAAGTCTTCAATCTTGTATCTTCATAGTCCAGGAGTCCGGCCAACGGTGATAGTTCGGCTATCCGGACACCCCCCAATCCAGGACTCCCTCAGTAGCCCCTGAACCAGGCTTCAATGACGACGAGTCCGGCGCACATATTGTCTTCGGCATTGCAAGGCGGGTTCCTCCTCCGAATACTTCATAGAAGATTTTGAACACAAGGATAGTGTCCGGCTCTACAAAACAAGTTCCACATACTACCGTAGAGGGAATAACCTTTGCATAGATCTGCTGACGTATTCCGCGGCGTGACATCACACCACGGCCAGGCCTTTATACTTAATCGTTTTCTTGTTTCACCTCAGCGCGTTTAGCGAGGCGGTTTCCTTGGCACGTCTTATCAAAGCGGAGATCGTGCCCCCTTATTCTGGGATTCCCATCAATATGGACGTGGGTAACCCAACCGCGCCATTGATTACGGCACTTGGGGGATAAGCGAGTTTTACCAGGCTGGCGGGGGACGCATAGCTTCGTCCGTCCATATAAGGGGATAAGGATCCACCTTTTCGCCTACGCCTTCTTCCTCCTTTGCTCATCCATTTCCACGCACTCGAGCTCAAGCGCCCAAGTCCGCACATCCCACGTCAACCTTCTCCAACTATGTCCGGAGCGGGATGCAAGTGGATGGCCTCCTTCGTCACAGAGGGGCACATCAAAAAGCTGCGGAAGGTCGGATACTTGTCCAAATGACATCACAAGACCGGCTCCCCGACGAGGGGCAGCTCATTCCAACCCCTAGGCCCCATGAGAGGGTGGTGTTCCTCACCCACTTCCTCCGTGGACTAGGTTTTCCACTTCACCCATTTGTCCGGGGGCTCATGTTCTACTACGGCCTGGACTTCCATGATCTGGCCCCGAATTTCATCCTCAACATCTCGGCGTTCATCGTCGTGTGCGAGGCCTTCCTCTGCATCCAGGCCCACTTCGGCTTATGGCTGAAGATCTTCAATGTCAAGCCGAAGGTAGTGGGCGGCCGCCAAGCGGAGTGCGGAGGTGCCATGGTTGGCAAGACGGCCAAAGTCTTATGGCTCGAGGGCTCCTTTGTGGAGACCATAAAGGGGTGGCAATCGGGGTGGTTCTACATCACCGAGCCGCTGATCACAATGGGCGGCGGCCCCTGAATTTCGATCTGGCTTCCCCACACGGCTCACATCATGGAAAGAGACGGGCCTGACGTGGGGGGATTCAGAAGAGCTTTCCGGACTCCAAACCTGCGTCCGAAACCTGATGGACAAGAATCTCAAGCTTATCAACGTAATCCAGGTGATGATCATCCGCCGGATTCTCCCATGCCAACAACGGGCCTTCAAATTGTGGGAGTTCGATCCAGCACAGCACCAAACTCTGAAAAGGCTCTTCGACACTACGTACGAAGACGCCTGGAAGGTGCTGTTCAAGGGCGCCGAGGCTCCCACATCCACTACCGAAGATCACGGATTCAGCTCGCAGCGTCAGGCCAGCGAGGTAAGTTATTTTACCCTTTATGGGACTCTTTTTTCATAGTTTGACTCTATGCGGAATCTAAAACTCCCTAACCTTTGACAGGACCGGCTGAAGACATCCGGACAGATTAACCGTCTGCCCCTTGCCGAAGACTCCAGCGGACGCCCGATTAGCCAGGGCTCTTGGCTCCGCACCTCACGTGGTGCCGGAGAAGAAGGCCAAGAAGAAGGCCACGGGAACTCGAAGGAGCTCCAGGCGCCAGGTGTTGTCGGACTCATCATCCGGCGACTCTGAGGCGGAATCCTCCTCTGAGGAAGAGGAGGAGGAAAAAGTAGCCTCTCCCCCAGCGGGGGGAGAGAAGAAAAGGAAGGCCGCCCCTACTGGGGAGGCCGGAGGGTCCAAGAAAGGAAGGACCCTTCCTCCGGACTTCTCCACCAACGCCGACAACAACGGGAGGAGGGCCAACAAGGGCCAAGCCTGGCGAGATCGTAAGTGTCCGGACTCCAGAATAGCTCATGGCTTTTTATTTGTCGCATAGTGTCTTCTAACGCCGAATATAACCATGTAGCCCGCCCAAGGACGAGCTCGCCGCTTCGTCGAGCGACTCCCTGAATTTCACGAGGGCTGGTTTGGGGCCGGATTGCTACGCGTGCATGGATCGTGCTAGGCGGTCTTGTTGTAGGTTACTCCGGGCGCGCTTGACAGTGTCCGGACGTTTAGTGGCCGGACTCGAGAATTGCTGTGAGAGGCTGCATTGCACCTCCGCCGCGAGGGCCGCCGTATGCTCCTCTGTTCGGAGAGAGCGTTCGGTGTTTCCATTGACCGTGATTACTCCTCGTGGGCGTGGCATCTTGAGCTTGAGGTATGCGTAGTGCGGCACCGCATTGAACTTTGCAAATGCGGTTCGTCCAAGCAGTGCGTGATAGCCGCTGCGGAACGGGACTATGTCGAAGATTAACTCTTCGCTTCAGAAGTTATCCGGGGATCCGAAGACCACTTCGAGTGTAACTGAGCCTGTACAATTGGCCTCTACACCCGGTATGACGCCTTTAAAGGTCGTCTTTGTGGGTTTAATCCTTGAGGGGTCTATGCCCATTTTGGCGACCGTATCCCGATAGAGCAGGTTCAGGCTGCTACCGCCGTCCATCGACTCTAGTGGGTGAAATCCGTCAATGATTGGGTCAAGAACCAATGCGGGCGAATCCGCCGTGGCAGATGCTAGTGGGTGGTCCCTTGATCAAAGGTGATCGGGCAGGAGGGCGATGGGTTGAACTTTGGGGCGACTGGCTCCATCGCATATACGTCCTTTAGCGCACGCTCCCTCTCCCCTGTGGGTATATGGGTTGCGTATATCATGTTCACCGTCCGCACTTGTGGGGGGAAACCCTTCATCCTCTATTGTTCAGGCCGCCGGGCTCCTCCTCGTCATCGCTATGCAGCCCCTTGTCATTGAGTTCGCATTTAACTTGCTCGCCTGCTTGAAGACCCAGAATCCCTGTTGGTGTGGTTGGCTGGTTTTTCGGGGTGCCATGTATTTGGCACGAGCGATCGAAAGTATTCGGTCCAGATTGGACGGGCCTGAGTATTTCTTTTGAACGACTTTTTCCGCTGACCGGGTTTAGAGCCTCTGAATCCGGCATTGACCGCCGTATCTTCATCATTATCACCGCACGCGGCGCTTTGTTCTTGCTGCGACGCCGACCTGCCATTGCTGTCCTTGGTATCCGAACTACCAGGGTTTTTGGTCAAGTTGTTACTACGAGCTAGCCAGCTGTCCTCTCCGCCGCAAAAAGCGGGTCATGAGTGATGTGAGGGCTGCCATGGATTTCGGCTTTTCCTGTCCTAGGTGCCGGGCAAGCCACTCGTCGCGGATGTTATGTTTGAAGGCTGCAAGGGCCTCTGCATCCGGACAGTTAATGATTTGATTTTTCTTGGTTAGTAACCGTGTCCAGAATTGTCTGGCCGATTCTTCTGGCTGCTGAATTATGTGGCTGAGGTCATCGGCGTCTGGTGGTCGCACATATGTGCCCTGGAAGTTATCAAGGAATGCGGCTTCCAGGTCCTCCCAACAACCAATTGATTCAGCTGGCAAGCTGTTAAGCCAATGCCGAGCTGGTCCTTTAAGCTTGAGTGGGAGGTATTTGATGGCGTATAGATCATCACCGCAGGCCATGTGGATATGGAGGAGGTAGTCCTCGATCCAAACCGCAGGATCTGTTGTGCCATCGTATGATTCGATGTTTACTGGTTTGAAACCCTCGGGGATTTGATGATCCATCACTTTGTCTGTGAAGCATAGTGGGTGTGCGGCGCCTCTGTATTGGGCTATATCACGACGCAGATCAAATGAGCTTTGGCTAGTGTGTTCGGCCCGGCCGGAGTTGCTGTATCCGGCGTGACGGTTATCATCACGTGTCATGGGGCGCCCACGCGGTCCGTAGATCGATATTGTTTGCCTTGCCTTGTCCTCCAATATGTCTCACAGTGTCCGGGCGCTGCTTCCCGTGCCTTGGTCAAGCGGGCGCCGGGTGCGGCTTGAATGGAGGGTCTAGAGGCCTCTCTGTCAGCGGCCACTGTGGTGGCCGGTCGGCCGCATCATGCGCCGGGTGATGTAGTTTGGGTGCTGCTTCCTCTAATTGGGGTAGCAGCCTGCGTTTGGGGTATCTCTTGGAGGGGCGTTCGAGTTCATACTCTTCGGCTGCAAGGACTTCAGTCCATCTGTCAGCTAGCAAGTCTTGGTCAGCTCTAAGCTGCTGCTGCTTTTTCTTGAGGCTGCTTGCCATGGCCATAAGCCTGCGTTTGAAACGCTCCTGTTCGGCGGGATCCTCAGGCACGACATATTCCTCGTCGTCGAGGCTTGCCTCATCTTCGGAGGGAGGCATATAATTATCGTCCTCCACCTCCCTCTCTGCTGCTCTATCATGAGGGCTGGCTTCTCCCTCCTCCTGTGCTGAATCCTGTTGGAGGTGCTTGTCTTCGGCATTGTCTGGGGTGTTATTATCTCCCGTGCCGGAATCACCGTTTTTGCTGTGGCGGGATTTAGAGCGGCGCCGCTGACGCCGGTGCTTGGGCTGCTTCTTGGAGGGGTCATCCTCCGTTGTTCCATCGCCGTTCCCATCTTTTGGGATGTCCACCATGTATATGTCGTATGACGAGGTGGCCTTCCGATTGCCTTGTAGGCGCTGGTTCTTGGTCGTCTCAAGCATCGCCGTCCCATACTGATCGATGTCTTCGAGTCAAGTCGAGCATGTTGGTTAAATCATCGACAGTGGCTACAAAGTGGGCGGTGGGTGGTCATTGAATTTCTTCGTCGTCCGCATCCCAACCTTCCTGACCGTAGTCCGCCCAGGGCTCTCCTGATAAAGAGAGAGACTTTAGTGAATTCAGGATGTCGCCAAAGGGCGAGTGCTGAAAGATGTCCGCGGCAGTGAACTCCATAACCGGCGCCCAATCGGATTCGACTGGCAGGGGCGCGGAGGGTTCGGAGTCCAGAGAGGAGTCCGGCACCTTGGAGTTACGGTCTTCGCAAAGGACATGGATGGAGTTCGGCCCAATTGCCATAGATATCATAGCCCCCGAGGCGGTGTCCAACCACTCGCACTCGATCGGTGGAGTCGGCTCCGAGCTAAGGGTCAGAGCGGACGCCGGTGCGGCCTCCAGGACACTCTTCGGCGGCAGAGCTAGATCGTGCCCATAGAGACAGTGCGGCACGCTTGGCTGTGGCTCGAATCCGTCGAAGATCAATTCTCCGCGGATGTCGGCCGTGTAGTTCAATCTCCCAAATCTGACCTGATGGCCAGGGGCGTAGCTTTCGGTCTGCTCCAGATGGCCAAGTGAATTGGCCCGCAGTGCAAAGCCGCCGAATACGAAGATCTGTCCGGGGAGAAAAGTCTCACCCTGGACCGCGTCGTTGTTGACGATCGAAGGAGCCATCGGGCCTAAGGATGACGACACAGAGGAACTCTCAATGAAAGCACCAATGTCGGTGTCAAAACCGGCGGATCTCGGGTAGGGGGTCCCGAACTGTGCGTCTAGGCGGATGGTAACAGGAGACAAGGGACACAATGTTTTTACCCAGGTTCGGGCCCTCTCGATGGAGGTAAAACCCTACTCCTGCTTGATTAATATTGATGATATGGGTAGTACAAGAGTAGATCTACCATGAGATCAGAGAGGCTAAACCCTAGAAGCTAGGTATGATTGTTGTTCGTCCTACAGACTAAAACCCTCCGGTTTATATAGACACCGGATAGGGTTAGGGTTACACAGAGTCGGTTACAATGGTAGGAGATCTACATATCCGTATCGCCAAGCTTGCCTTCCACGCCAAGGAAAGTCCCATCCGGACACGGGACGAAGTCTTCAATCTTGTATCTTCATAGTATAGGAGTCCGGCCAACGGTGATAGTTCGGCTATCCGGACACCCCCTAATCCAAGACTCCCTCAAGAGTCATGTCCCCTTTTACTATATTGCTATAGATGCCATTGAAAAACTATAAGAAAAATGTAAAAAAAAATGGGAGAACAAGATTACCCTGCATAGTGCCAAATCGATCCGCACTTCCCTCAACAACAACAAAAAACAAATCAATTCCCACCAAAGAAATAGTAATGTCCCTTTTTATATGATTACAGATGCGAGGATCTTGAATTTCAATTTTTGAATCCACGTTATGTTGAATTCGAATATACCGTTAGGTGACCTTGCGGTTTATAATTGATGTAGTCGTACATTTTGATCTTCCATCATATATGAACATTTTACTCCACCATGTGAACATATATATTGTCGTCTACCATATGGACTAAATTTGAATCAATTTTCTTTATTTTAATACAATTGTTGTCAAGTTATACAATAATTTAAATATTATCTTGATAACAAAAAACATGCATATAGCAGTAATCATATTTCACTATGAACTACATGTACCATACGCTCTCCAATTCAAATATTTTTACCCATTTTATGTTGAATTCAAATCATAGTACATTATTGGTCTAGGTAGCGAGATGTTCAGGATAATCTAAACCATGTTTTCATATGTATAAGTTTTGGCTGAATTGGGACAAGTTTTGGTATAAGCTTCTTGCAAAACCGGAGATTCTCTCAACAAGCCTCGTGGTTCCGAGAGGGAACATGTCACCTTTGTGTGTGAAACGATATACGCTGCCTCACCCCTGATTTTCTTTACAGAGGCAACATAGAACTATATGAGTGCCCTGTTAAATTTTGGAATTATTTCGGGTTCATTTGGCCTTTTTATACATTAATTGAGTTTCTGTACTTTTAATGTGCATAATCTAAATATTAATTGCATGCACATGCTCCGGTGCGCCAAAGTGGGTTGAAAAATCACATGTTTGTCCTTGGTTGAATTTCTAGGTCCCATGGAATAAATGAGAATGAAATTCAAACATCTGGGCGTCATGACTCGGCCGAGAACATCGAGAAACTTAGATTTTAAATTCATGTAAATCCAAAACTACTTTGGAAATCATGAAACTTGGCATGGTGTCATGTCATGGCACTAACATGTTGTGGTAAAAAATTGGGCCGACTTGGAAGCTCGTGGTTCTAAGAGGGAACGTGCCACCTTTGAGTGTGAAATGATATACGCTGCCCCACTTGAGTTTCTTAACAAAAGCAACATAGAACTACATTAGTGCCCTGTTAAATTTTGGAATTATTCCGGGTTCGTTTGTCGTTTTTATACATTAATTGAGTTTCTGGTCATTTAATGTGCATAAGTCAAATTTGAACTACAAGCACATGCTCTCGTGCACCAAAGTTGGTTGAAAAATCACATTCATGTCCTCGGGTGAATTTCTAGGTCCCATGCAAGAAATGAGAATAAAATTAAAACATATGGGCATCGTGGCTCGGCTGAGAACATTGAGAAACTTGGTTTTAACATTCTTGTAAATCCAAAACACGTCTGAAAATCATGAAACTTGGTATGGGTGTCATTAGGGCTGGAAAAAAAGCTCGAAGCTCGTGAGTTAAACGAGTAGCTCGTGACTCGGCTCGAATCGACTCGAACTCGAAAAATAACGAGTCGAGCCGAGCTTTAGTTTAAGATTGTTTATAGACCAAGTTAAACGAGCCAATCTCACGAGTACTCGTGTAACTCGTTAGGCTCGACACAAAAGATCAGCCACTCCCAGTACAAAAAAAGATCTGCCACTCAGCACCCTATGTCCCAGGCGCACAACACAATGCCTAGCCATTGAAGGCCCAACCGCCTAGGAGACTCATGCGTTACAAGGAAATTTATTATTGTTTAGTGATATATATGTTTAATATATACATAATCATTTTTATAATATTTCAGGGTTTTATATTCATATCTTTAACGAGCTTAACAAGCTAAACGAGCCAACTCGCGAGTTATACGAGTCGAGCCAATCTTGGATTTGAGCTCGTTATAATAACGAGTCAAGTCGAGCTAGTTTGTTAACAAAATGAGCTCTAGCGAGTCGAGCCGAGCTGGCTCGACTCAGCTCGAATTCCAGCCCTAGGCATGTCATGGTACTACCATGCTGTGGTAAAAAAATTGGCAGAATAGGAACATATTTTGGTATAAGCTTCTTGCAAACCGAAGCTTCTCTCAAGAAGGCTCGTGGTTCTGGGAGCGAACGTGCCACCTTTGAGTGTGAAATGATATACGCTGTCCCCCTTGAGTTTATTTACAAAGGCAACACAGAACTACATGAGTGCCCTGTTAAATTTTGGAATTATTCCGGCTTCATTTGGCCTTATTTACACATTAATTGAGTTTTTGGTCATTTAATGTGCATAATTCAAATTTGAACTACAAGCACATGCTCCCGTGCACCAAAGTTGGTTGAAAAATCACATTTGTGTCCTCGGGTGAATTTCTAGGTCCCATGCAAAAAATGAGATTAAAATTCAAACATCTGGGCATCGTGGCTCGGTCGAGAACATTGAGAAACTTGGTTTTAAAATCATGAAACTTGGCATGGTGTCATGTCATGGTAGTACCATGCCATGGTAAATTTTTTTGGCTGAATAGGAACAATTTTTGGTATAAGCTTCTTGCAAATCGGAGCTTCTCTCAAGAGGGCTCGTGGTTCTGGGAGGGAACGTGTCACCTTTGTGTGCATAATTCAAATTTGAAATACAAGCACATGTTCCAGTGCACCAAAGTTGGTTGAAAAATCACATCTATGTCCTTGGGTAAATTTCTAGGTTCAATGCAAGAAATGGGAATGAAATTCAAAATTCTGGGCGTCGTGGCTGGGTTGGAAACATTGAGAAACTTAGTTTTTTAATTCCTGTAAATCCAAAACACGCATGAAAATAATGAAACTTGGCTTGGTGCCATGACATGGCACCAACATGTTGTGGTAATTTTGCAGTCCGATTTGCGAAGGCGCACACATTAACAATCAACAAAGTCATTTTGGAACAAGTGTTGTCACGTTATAATCGGAAATACAAGTATATTGAAACCGTGGTCGTTCTACTTACAAGTACCATTTACGTGCCGCCACGCGTCCCCATTTTTTATTAGCTAGGAGGCGCCGTGTAGGGTAGCTATTTGAGTATGAGAGGCGTGCGATCAAACCCCTGCGCGTGCTTATCGGGAGGAGAGCCCTTTGACCTCCATCTACCATCCACCTCTATCCCAAGGTCTCCATTAATGGCGCCCGAGCCTCTGTTTAATGGCGTGGCTATGTCTCACTCGACTGAGATTTAAGAGAGAAAAAAGAAAATCTGAAAGCACGGATCTTGATGAAAGATCCGACGGACCTATATAGCATCTACTGCGACTTATAGCAAGACTGATGAATATATATGGACGATTAATTGTCTTACATAATTAGAAAAATAATTAAAAAAGCCACATGCGGCTACGCCCGAAATACACAAGGGCAAAAGAAGAAGGAAGACAAGGATCTGGCTCGCTGATCTCTACTTTCTTGATGCGTTCTGCAGGTCAAGGAACTAGTCTCCGCTGGCGAAGCGGCGATGAGCTCTTTCGTGTCCTCAAGACGCTGCTTGAGAACATCCACAGATTCCTCCACCAGCCTTTGGCGCTCGTTGCAGAGCATGTCATTCTCGGCCCATAAGTTTCTTTGACGATGACGCCGGTCCTCTTCAACAAGGCACTGGTCTCCTCCTGCTGGTCTGCACTTCGGACGATCTTCTCCCTCACCAGGTCGCGCTCGGCCCGGAGCCTCTCATTGCCCTCCCTTAGTTGCCGAATGACGCCGATAGCCTGTTCAAACGAGGTTTTCATGTCGTCCTGCAACCTCGCCCAGCCGGAGATCTGATCCATCTGGATATGGACGATCACATGCATGCGCCTGTAAAAGTCGCCGCCTGCCCGCGAGAAATTTTCCTAGGCGCGCATGGCGCGGGACATCTCTGCTTCATGGCCGCCGGACGATCTGTTGCATCGACGGAGCGGCGGGACCTCCGTGATGCTTCAGCGGCGCGGCGGGACCTCTGTGCTGCTACTTCCGCGCGACGGGACATGTCGGCTGCTCTCGCAGCAAGGCGGGACATCTCTCCTGCTTCCGCTTCCATGCTCGCCTCTCCCTGGTGGCGCCTTCTCGACCTGTAACTCACGCTGGCCATGGCAGACGCAAGGGAAGGATGCTGAATGACTTGTTTGTTTTTGTGGATGAGGAGTTGAGGACGAATGTGCAGTCATCTTGGCATACTAGTATTTATAACCGAGTACTAATACCGTTTAGGTTGTGATCGGTGTGAACAGGTTTGCAATTCAATATAGCGTGGTACTAATATGCTCCTAAGTGCAGTTCAAAAAAAAATACGCTCCTAAGTGGGAAACCGTTTAGGTTGTGATCGGTGTGAATAGGTTTGCAATTCAATATAGCATGGAGTAATTTGGAATGCGACGAGATGCAAGCTCAAAATTTATTGACGGTTCTAGTTCGAAGTGCGGCACTATTCCCAGATGGAGTAGTTCTTTTTCTACTCCCTCCTTTCCGGTTTTATAGGGCTTATCTCAAAATTTTAGTTTTTCTATTTTATAAGGCTCAATTTGGTTGTTCCCCATCACATGTTCAGATTCCAAGGTGCATTAAATCATTGCATGCAAGTATTAAGAGAAAATTGACCAAATGCATGTACTTTATGCATGCATGCATTGCAATTAATGCATTGATAAACATAATTTTTTGAGAAAAACAAGAGCATTAATTAGGTGCTTTTGCAAACTAAAAAAAATATTCCACCACTCACCATCTTGGTTGGTGAGATTTTTGAATTAAGCCCTATAAACCGGAAAGGAGGGAGTACTGCTGTGTACATGCAATAACTGGCACCGTCGTATACATATCTTACGGTTAATGGGGCGTTCGATAGGAATAGCCGCGTGGCGAGCTCTAGGCTAGTCTTTTTTTCAGACGCATTAAACCTATCTCTTGGGACTTCTCGCACGCACCATCGTGCCACCCACAAAAACTTGTACTCTGAGTTTAGTACGTTATACATGAAGAGAAGAGGTGCACGCACGCACTCGTCCTCTCACACATGCATCTGTTTTTTCTCGAAAAGGAGGATGATGACCCACGGCCTCTGCATCTGGGAGTCACACACGCATCTGTAGCTACGAATTGTAGTGTTCTCAACCATCCGATTGGCTCTATCATGGATGTACCTATATACTAAAACATGTCTAGATACATCTATATTTTGACAAATGGAATGCATGTATTGTGGAACGGAGGGAGTGCTTGTCATCAAAATGGATAAAAAGGGACGTATCTAGAACTAAAATACGTCTATATACATCTCCTTTTATCCATTCTGATGACAAGTAATACTTCTTACCCAAAGGAACTTTCTATCCAACAGACACAAAATATCCGTTCGACTGTTGGAAATAACTGATTTGATGTCGAAGTAATTGCTGCATCGCCACGAAAACCCACCATTTATTAAGCTAAATTAGACCGAGGTAATCCCTATATTAGTATATTACTAAGATAAACAGAAGGCAGTGTAGAAACATTAAGGACGTGAGCTTGTCAATCTGAATGTGGGGGGACACCAGCTTAGCCCCGGCTAGCAGCTTGGGCGGAACTGTGACGAAGGTCAGCTCCTGCACGTCGACATCACTGGGATCCTTGCTGCTTGTCACCTCCATTTCCACCTTGACGGCGTCGGTCGTGCCTTTGGGCTCCCCCGGCGAGCCGTTCGCCCACAGCTTGGCCACGTAGTGCGGCAGTGGGGACGCCGTCGCTCTGATGTAGACGACCGACACGGCGATAGGCGCGCCGATGTCGAGCACGCCGCCGACCAAGAAAAATGCGCGGCCGTCCTCCTCCGCGAACAGCATTTGCCGTGGCTCCGACAGTGGCACTTGCAGCTGGAGCACCTTGCCGTACTGGATCCTGTGCACGGGCATGACATGCGCGGTGCTGATGTGGTGGTAGAGCGCCGGCGGCGGGCCTTCGTAGCCTCAGACGGGCACGGGGTATTTGTAGGACGCAAGCGGACACACGCTCTGGTGATCGGCGAGCTTGTGGTAAGTGACGTAGAGCCCACAGCCTTCGTGCAGGCACTCCACCCTCACCGACGAAAGGACGGAGTCCACCGCCGTGTTCCGCACATCGAAGCCACCGCCGTGCTCGCACTTCTGGCACTGCCGCTGGTTCCCGGGGCGCTCGACGCGGTAGTCCGCGCAAGCCAGATGCCCTCTCTTGCACTGCAGAAATCAATCGAGCAACACATCAATCAAGAAACCTGCACCTTGCTTAATTAGCCGAACGGACGAGGTGTATTCGAACCTCATACACTGGAGGCATCAGGGGGCGGAGGCACAAGGGGCAGTGGAGCACGGTGAGGTCCATCGAGACCTTAGAGAGCTCCATCATTGGGTCCTGTTCGGTCTGCATGATCTCGCCCTCCTCGTGCACAACCATCTCTCGACTTGGGCCGGGGCATTACAAAGCTTTACCGTCACATATTTTATACTACTTCAAGGTGCATTGAATCAACATATGCAAGTATCAAAAGGAGAGTCACGGCATGCATGCATGCATTGTAATTAATGCATTGGTAAATGAAAATTATTGAAATATATCAAGTGCAGTGCTTTGATGTGTCGCGTCAACTCGTACATCAACGAGAAGTTTGATTATCCTCTCCCTCGCGTACTTAACTGCTGTCGGTGTCAAAACCGGCGGATCTCGGGTAGGGGGTCCCGATCTGTGCGTCTTAGGCTGATGGTAACAGGAAGCAAGGGACACAATGTTTACCCAGGTTCGGGCCCTTTCGATGGAGGTAAAACCCTACTTCCTCCTTGATTATTATTGAAGATATGGGTAGTACAAGAGCAGATCTACCACGAGATCGTAGAGGCTAAACCCTAGAAGCTAGCCTATGATGGTATGATTGTAATTGTGATCGGCCTTCTAAGGACCAACCTCTCCGGTTTATATAGACACCGGAGAGGGCTAGGGTTTACACAGAGTCGGTTACAAGGAAGGAAATATAATATCCGGATCGCCAAGCTTACCTTCCATGCCAAGGAGAATTCCATTCGGACACGGGATGAAGTCTTGAGTCTTGCATCTTCACGCTTCAATAGTCCGGACGATGTATACAGTCCGGCTGTCCGGATACCCCCTAATCCAGGACTCCCTCAGTAGCCCCTGAACCAGGCTTCAATGACGATGAGTCCGACGCGTAGTCTTGTCTTTGGCATTGCAGGGCGGGTTCCTTCTCCGAATACTCCAAAGTAATTATCGAACACTTAGATCGTGTCAGGATCCATGAGGGGATTCTTACACACCGTTGTAGGGAACATAGCATAAATCTGATCCGCTGGCAATCTTTGTACGCCGTGCCTTCGCATCGTGGCTCAGTTCAACACGAACCAGTGCTTCTCGCCCCACCTCGACTCGCGCTGCGAGGCGGTTTTATTGGCACGTCCTGTTGAGACAGAGATCGTGTTCCTCTTATTACGGGATCTTCCATTAATGAGGGCGTGCGTAGCCCAATGACGACCGTTGGTATGACTCCGTGTGCCTTCAGGTGAACCTCAAGTGGTCACCCTAAGGACTATTGATATTCACCCCCTTTATAAAAGGGGCCGAGGCCTATGCCTCTTTTCCACCTCGCTCGAGCCTTCTCGCACCTCGAGTTCTAACACCCGATATCTAATCTCCAACACCCCTGATCCTCCAATATGTCCGGATCCAACCCTCAAGGCCGGTGGGTGGCCTCCTCGATTCAAAAGGAGGACATTGCGAAGATTAGGGATGTCGGATATCTGACCGCCTACATCCAACATGGGCTTCCTGCTCCAGGGCAGGTCATCCCTACACCGGAGCCCAATGAGTGCGTCATGTTCGTTCCTCACTTCCTCCGTGGCTTGGGCCTCACCCTCGATCCTTTTGTGAGGGGGCTCATGTTCTATTATGGGTTGGATTTTCATGATCTAGCTCCGGACGCTATCCTCCATATCTCGTCGTTCATTATAGTGTGCGAGGCCTTCCTCCGAGTCGCCCACACTTCGGCTTATGGCTCAAGACCTTCAATGTGAAGCCGAAGATGATCGAGGGGCAACACGCGGAGTGCGGAGGTGCCGTAATAAGCAGGAACATTGATGCCCCATGGCCAGAGGGTTCTTTCCCAGAAGTATCCGATGTATGGCAATGGAGGTGGTTTTATGTCACGGCTCCCAGAGGCACAAAGTGGGTGGCCGCCCCCGAGTTCCGCTCGGGCCCTATGTTACAGCTAGCGTCTTGGACCGACGTAGGATGGAATTGGGGGCCCGCTGGTGATGTACCAGTACTGCAGAGCCGCATCCGAGAGCTTTTTGAGAGGGACATTAACCTTGCCAGCAAAATGCAAGTGATGTTAATCCGACGGATGTTTCCGCGCCAACGCCGGCCTCTCCGGATGTGGGAGTTCAATCCAGAGGGTCCGCAGACTGTTAAGCACTTCTTCGGCCTGAAGCTCGAATGGATGTGCAAATTATTCTTCGGACCGAAAGTAGAGTGTCCGGACACCACCGAGGATGCGGGCCTAAGCTGCAATCGCCTAGATACCCAAGTAAGTAACCTTGATACCGGACACCTTGTTTTGTATTTGTCATAATTGCTTATTCTGAAAATCATCCGTGGCCAGGATTGGCTTAGCAAGGCGGAGACAATCAGGTGTTCGGCGCCACTTCCCGAAGGCTCGCCTGGTCCCACCATGGCCAAGATGCTTGACCGGGTACTCAACAGAATGCCCTCAGGGAAAGACAAGGGGAAGAACGAAGAAATCGAACTTCACACGCTACGCATCCAAACCGGGGGAATTGTTGCCTCCCCTAAGGAGGATAGTCTGGAAGGGGAGGCTAAGGCCTCCTCCCCGCGCGGGAAGAAAAGGGCTGCCTCCGAAGACTCGGAGACGGAGATGCCCAAACCAGGGAAAAATATATCACCAGGGGGCTCTGCCCCGACGGGCACCCTCACCGCGTCGTGCCCACCAACGGGCCAGCCCTCCACCGAGCTGTAAGTTAATTTTTAATTCGAAGGTACTGCATTTCTCTGGGATCCATGACCAGGATTTGTCTTTTGCAGTCCGGCTAGCAGCTCTTCTCAACAAAGTTCGTTTTCTGGGGATCTTCCTCCGAAGATGATGGAGAGCGAGACCCCACCCACCTCTCCTCCTTATGAAGCGGGCGACACCGAAGTGTCGTCACGGAGGAGTCCGGATCTGCCAAAGCCGGAAGCCAGTGCGTCAGCCGCCCTGATCCCGGAGCGTTTGGCTCACACGAGGGGCGATGGGAAGGATCCGGCACAGTTCAATATCCAGCCGGACGTACTGACGGGCCTGTTGGAGCGAGCTGCGCTCTCGGAGGAGCAGCGCTCATTAATGAGCATGCTGCTCGAGAAGATTTCATCCGCAACAAGAGGTTTGAATGAAGCATTTATAAGCCTGCTCAGAGGCTTTGAGGTATGCAGTGAAGAATACACTATTTTATGGCTGTGAGGCACGCGCTAGGTGTGCTCCATATAGATAGTAGCCCCTGAGACACTGGTTGCCCGCCCTAGGCGGCAAACGGGGGATCATAAATCAATGATTGCTTTGTAAATACTGGCAGGTACCTGTGGGTTCGGCCGTCGACCAGTACGTTGAAGTTGCCGAACTAACAAGGCAGATTGGATCGATGATGCCGATATCACGCTGATGAACGAGCGGCTGGACAAATAACAAGGTATGTGCTCTGCATTCCTTTGTATAGAAAAATATAAAGGCGGCATGAGATTAATGTAATATGTTTGGACTGCAGACGGTGCTGCTGCCGTGGAGGCCCTAAGGGCGGAACTTGCCCAGGCCAAAGAGCAAGTTCGGGTTAGGAATGCGGCTGCCCTAAAAGCGGCCGAAGATTTGAGAGCCGAACAGGCTGCTCGTCGCCGAAGCGAGGAAAAAATAGCCGAAATGGCTGTGGAGTTAAAAAATGCCGCCGACCGGTATGAACTCCTCGAAAAGGAGAAGAAGGCTAGTTCGGACGACCTGAACAAGGCACTTAATGCCACCAAGGAAATACGGACCGAGCTCAGGGGTGCGCGGGAGGAGCTTCAACAGGCCGGTAAAATCGCGGCTGGGGGCTCCTACTTGTCATGGACGAAGTTTTTGATCCGGCACGCCCTCGGATGGACGCTGGAGTCCTCGTGGACGCCAGATCTGGAATGACGAAGACTACAACTGACGCTGCCAAGTTCTTCGAGGATCAGGGTAATAAGGAAGTGGAGAAGCTTTTCTAGTTGCAATTCAATGCTCCCACTCGCCCGCTGCCGTTAAGTGACAAGATGGCTGCTGTAGCGGAGCTTCACAGGCTGTCCGGGGTTGCAATGCGGTCTATAATAGACCATCTTTGGCGGAAGGGGCCTAAGCCGGATAGTTACTTTGGCTTGGTGCAACAATTCCTTGGGGCTGTGCCTCAGATTGATGCCATGAGAAGGTCGGCGTGCATAGAAGGTGCACGGATGGCCCTTGCCCGTGTTAAAGCATTTTGGACAGATATGGAGGCCACCATTGTGGCGACCTAGGATCCGGAGGGAGGCCAATATCCGGCCGAGCACTATTTGGCGCAGGTAACAGAAGGTGCGCGCCTAATAGAGGCGATGCTTTCAAGGATGTCTTGTTCGAAAGTGACAAATCAGATCATTGTAAAAACAATGCTATTTTGGTTATAAGGCCATACTTATATTTTTTGCCCGAAAGTATTATTGTGTCCTCAATGGCCGTTATATATATATATATATATATATATATATATATATATATATATATATATATATATATATATATATATATGCATTTAATCCAAAAGTTAGCAGTCGTTGGCTTCAACCCCCACGCATATAATGCAGGGGTGTTCGAGAAAAATATGCATAATCACTCTTGATCCAACGTCTTGGTCCATTAAGGAGGTGATCGCACGTCGAACTAGGCAACCGAACTATATAGCTATAATGCTTTCGCTTAGCCATGGGAGTCTGATGGTGGGGCTACTCTGTAGCCCCTGGTACCTTCGCTTTCATCCGAATGCGGGCGCGTATGTATATGACCGGGAAACGGTCCTTCGTTAATGCGGAGGGATCCTAAAGATTCCGACAAGTCTTCAAGTGGTTGAATAGTCTCTCACTGTATCATGATAGTCAGTTTTCGGCTTTCTCTACTGAGGTGCTCGTCCGGAATAACCAGGGCACAATCGCAGTAGTTCTCCTTTGGCCACCTTAGCCGATAATAACGGAACATAAGGCGGCAAACCCAGGAGCCGGGAAAACCCAACATTTGGCCAAAGCCATGATTCAGAGCTGATGCATATAAGGCCAAACTCGTGACGCCGAACACTCCCGAAGGTATTCGGACTTTATAGCTGACGATGGGCTCAAGAATGCCCATTCCTTATAAACCCTGTGTTTCCAGGTACGTGCAATGATCTGTCGTGGCGAAATGCCAATAGCAGTATCCTCTATGGGTGTGGAACCCATGGGATGGTTAAACAACAAGAGGCAATATAAAATGTTTACACAGGGGCTTAATCTAAAAAGAAACCTGTTGAGCGGGGCCCTGCTGCACGTCTGCACCTTTGTCTCCGTTGTGCCGTATCCTGGAAGGGTATCGCGCGAACATTGTCTGTAAAAAAAGAAAACTCATAAGGGAGTACAACGTAAGTATGTGATGGATAGTAAAAGTGTAAGATGTTGGCCTGCCAATAAGGTTGAGCCAAGTGTGGGGCTGTATTAAATATTTATAGCCCCTGGTGTCCGCTATGGGATTACATATACGGTGCCCTGATTCAATTGTATCCGGGCGACCGGACTCGTCTAACCATGTCTGTGGTCTTAATGACCAGTCATGTTTTATAATATTGGAGGTCGCTTAAAGTCCGGCCGCTAGGGTCATCGCGTGTCCTCTGCGCGTGAAGAGCGCTCTGTGATTCCGTTAACGGTGATGACGCCATGTGGACCAGGCATCTTGAGTATAAGGTAACCATAATGCGGTAAAGCGTTGAAGCGGGCGAAGGCCGTTCTTCCAAGCAATGCATGATAGCCGCTTTGGAAGGGTGTGATGGTGAAGAGTAGTTCTTCGCTTTGGGAATTGCCTGGGGAGCCAAATGTTACCTCCAGTACGACGGAGCCCCTGCCGTAGGCTTCAATGCCTGGTATCACCCCTTCAAAGGCGGTGTTGCTTTGGCTAATTCTGGATGGGTTTATCCCCATCCTGCGGACAGTGTCTTCGTATATTAAATTGAGACTACTGCCGCCGTCCATGAGGACACGGGTGAAACGGTATCCGTCGATTATTGGGTCAAGCACCAAGACCTTTGATCCTCCGCGCCGAATACTAGTTTGGCCGTCCCGGTGATCAAAGGTGATCGGGTAAGACATCCAGTAGTTAGGTGTGGGTACGATGGGTTCTATATCGCGCGCGTCTCGATGCGCGTGTTCGTGCCTTCTCATGGATGTGTGAGTCGCGTGGATCATGTTCACTGTTTTAACATCTGGCGGGAATTTTTTCTGTCCCCGGTGTTCGGCCGGGCGAGGTTCATCCTCGTCTTCACTTGGTGTTTCCTTCCCTTGTGTTGAGCGTTTAATTTGCGGCCTGCTTGAAGACCCGGCACTCTTTGTGCGTGTGGTTCGCAGGTTTGTCAGGTGCCATGAATTTGGCAATACATCTGTCTAGGACTCTATTCGCACGGACGGTCCCTCTTTACTGCCTTTAAATGGCTTCTTTTGCTGATCAGGTCGAGAGCCCCTGAATCCAGCATTAACCATTGTGTTATCCGGGCTCTCTTCCTTGTTTTGGCGTTTGTTTTTATTACGCCGTGGCTTCCCGTTGGCATCCCTTATTTCTGATGTTCGCTGGTGCCCTTACGGGCTAGCCAGCTATCTTCACCCTCGCAAAAGCGGGTCATAAGGCTTGTTAGGGCTGCCATTGTCCTTGGATTTTCTTGGCCGAGGTGTCTGGCGAGCCACTTGTCGCGGATGCTGTGTTTGAATGCCGCTAAGGCTTCGGCATCCGGACAATCGACAATTTGATTCTTCTTAGTGAGGAATCTGTTCCAAAGCTTGCGGGCGGATTCTCCGGGCTGTTGGATTATGTGACTTAAATCGTTAGCATCCGGAGGCCGGACATAAGTCCCTTGAAAATTGGCCCTGAAAGCGTCCTCGAGTTCCTCCCAACTCCCAATTGAATATTTGGGGAGGCTTTTCAACCAGTGTCGAGCTGGTCCCTTCAGTTTGAGGGGAAGGTATTTGATGGCGTGGGGGTCATCCCCATGAGCCATATGTATATGCAGGATAAAATCCTCGATCCAGACACCTGGGTCCGTCGTTCCGTCGTATGCCTCTATATTCACAGGTTTAAAGCCCTGTGGAAATTCATGGTCCAGTACTTCTTCGGTAAATCACAGGGGGTGAGCAGCCCCTCTGCATCTGGACGTGTTGTGGCATGCCGTCGGCTGTTTTTGTGTCCTGTGTTTATTCCGAACTGGTATTCAATTGGCATAATCGTTTTGGTGACCATAGTCCCTCGCCGGGGTGTGTCCTTTAGATCCATAAATGGACCTGGCCGCGCCAGCTTTCTTATCCAGGTGCTCACGTAGATCGTGCGCGGCGTCGGTAGCCGCTTTGTTGCGGTTATGAAGTGGCACGGCTTCGTCGTCGAATTCTGGAAGTAGCTTGCCTTTTGGATAGCTCTTTGTATGGCGATCATTGTTGTATCTTTCTTCAATGTGTAGCACTTTATTCCATCTACGGTTGAACGTTTCCTGTGCGGCTTTGAGCCGTTGCTTCCGCTTCTTTAGACTTCTTGCGGTGGCCATAAGCTTTCTGTGGAGGTTATCTCGTTCCACGTGTTTTTCTGGGATGATGAATGCATCGTCATCCGGACTGCTTTGTTGTGCTGGTTCTGTTTGATGACCTCGTCCGTCGGGATCATTGTCCTCGGGCGTCTGCTCCGAACTGTGTTCGGGGTGGCCTGGTTTGCCCTGCTCCATCGCTGGGTCCGTATGGTTGTTGTTGCCTTCGGAGTTGACTGTAGTATCGATCCTTGTGGCGCTCTTGTCGCTATTTTTATTGTTGCTGGACTTAGAACGGTGTCTATGCCGTTGCTTTGGCTTTTGCCCGGGGGTTTTATCTTCCGGATTGTCGCCTTTGTCCTCTTTGGGTGTATCCACCATGTATATGTCGTGTGACGAGGCAGAAGTCCAGCGCCCCATAGATTCCGAAACTTCTCCTGCATCGTCATCCATACCGTCGATGCCTTCGGAGTCGAAGTCAGGCACGTCGGTTAAATCATCGACCATGGCTATGAAGTGGGTGGTGGGTGGGTAACGAATTTCTTCGTCGCCTACTTCCCACTCGAGCCAGACATAGTTTGGCCAGGACTTTTCTGTCAAAGAGAGAGTTTTTAACGAAGTTCAAAGATGTCGCCAAAGGGCGAAGTCTTTGGAAAGATATCCGCAGCGGTGAACTCCATTATCGGAGCCCAACCTGGCTCGACTGGCTCAGGAGTGCGCGGACCGGAACCAACATCCAGATATGAATCCGGAGGTCCGGAGTCACAGGCCACCACAGAGGTAAGGCCCGTGTTTGGCTCCACCGCCGATGAGTGTGCGACCTGCGGGGCAGGGTCCAGCCCTCCATCCTTAGGCAACGCAGCCTGCTTCGGATTTAGGTCCGAGGCTACTGCAGGGCTGATACCCCGAGCTTTGTCCGACGGCAGGTCTAAGTCGTGCTTGTCGTGACTGTCCGGTGCTCCTGGCATAGGCCCGATTCCGTCGAAGATCCAGTCTCCGTGGATGTCCGCCATGTAGTTCAGGTTTCCTATACTGATCTGGTGGCCAGGGGCGTAGCTATCGATCTGCTCCAGATGGCCAAGCGAATTGGCCCGCAGGGCGAAGCCGCCGAACATAAAGATCTGTCCGGAGAGAAAGGTCTCACCAGGGACCGTGTTGTTGACGATGGTTGAAGGAGCCATCGAGCCATGTAGCGACGCCACAGAGGAAATCTCAATGAAAGCACCAATGTCGGTGTCAAAACCGGCGGATCTCGGGTAAGGGGTCCCTATCTGTGCGTCTTAGGCTGATGGTAACAGGAAGCAAGGGACACAATGTTTACCCAGGTTCGAGCTCTCTCGATGGAGGTAAAACCCTACTTCCTGCTTGATTATTATTGAAGATATGGGTAGTACAAGAGCAGATCTACGACGAGATCGTAGAGGCTAAACCCTAGAAGCTAGCCTATGATGGTACGATTGTAATTGTTATTGGCCTTCTAAGGACCAACCTCTCCGGTTTATATAGACACCGGAGAGGGCTAGGGTTTACACGGAGTCGGTTACAAGGAAGGAACTATAATATCCGGATCGCCAAGCTTGCCTTCCACGCCAAGGAGAATTCCATCCGGACACGGGATGAAGTCTTGAGTCTTGCATCTTCACGCTTCAATAGTCCGGACGATGTATACAGTCCGGTTGTCCGGATACCCCCTAATCCAGGACTCCCTCAACTGCACCTGCGTTTGGCTGTATGACAGGTTGGCCACACACCTGTCGGGCCCACCTGTCATACATGCAAAGGCAGGAGTGTCCCTCCCTCTCCCATGAGCGTGGTGGCTGGCAAGACTAGGAGAAGCTTTCTCTACACACTCTCCCTCCCGCACGCGATGGACATGCAACAGTTCAATCGGTGTCAGATGGCCAGAAGCATACTGTAGTACTCCTCCAGTGCAGTAGTACTCCATCATTGTTCGACTTCCCGAAGAGGCGAAGAGCCAAGCGCAGCCCGGATGCTCGTGTGGCAGTTTCATGTGTAGAGTAGTCTAGGATAGCGTGTACCGTGCCTGTAAGCTTAAAATCGTTGGGGTCGGCTCCATGCTATGTGGCCGTCTCAAATTTTAAAAAAAAATTAAAATAGTCTTCCATCCCTACCTGTCACCCTGGTGATTGTAGTTTGCACGCTCATCTGGTCAAGACAGGAATACATATTTTAATTTGTTTTTTTCGTAAAGGGGGGACTCCCCGCCTCTACATCAGAATGATGCATACGACCACATATATTTTAATTTGTGGTGGGTAAATGTTAGAGGTTGCAGCAAACATATTGTACACTGCGGGTCTTTCAGCCAAGTTTAGAGGCAAGCATGTGGGGCCAGTGCTATGATGTGTCGCGTCAACTCGTACAACAAGGAAAAGCTTGATTTTACTACACGCCTTCTCCCTCGCCCATGCGCGTGGTTGGTCGCAAACGAGGACAGGCTTTTGCTTAGTAGTACTTCTACAACAAGCTATCCATCCCGCTCGCGGTGGACGGACATGTAGTAGTGGATTCGACACTGTAGAAGCAGCAGTAGTAACATCATTGTTCGTCTTCTCGAAGAGGCGAAGAGCCAAGCGCAAACCGAACGTTCCAGTTGCGGACATTGGAGCATGCATATAGCCAGGCTCTTGCATGAGACAAAATTGCTATGTGAGCCCACTATTGTACTAGTACATACAACTAGTACAATAGCCCTGTAAACCCTGTAAACAAGAAAGGAGTATTTGCCCTTCTAGAGATTTCAACAAGTGACTAGACTACACCCAGACGGAGTACATATGGAGCAAAATGAGTGAATCTGCACCGTAAATAAATACATACTAGTTCTATCGTTTTCCTCTCCGAGGTGCACAATATTGAGTATACTGACTAGTCTCTTTTTGACATGCATTTACGGTTTTTTTGACATGACAGACGCAAGCGCTCATATACACGCGCATACACTCACCCCTATGAACGCACACACGCACGACACTATCATCTTGAAATTTACAAAGTCACCATAGGCACCTCGTCGTCGATGGGTCCATAGGTGCTTGAATGCCAAGGAGGGAGAGGGTAGCGGTTCCCGAGACGTTGAACGGTCAATGATGCATCCTCAATTAGATGCAGAGGGAATGAATTGGAGAAGCAGTATAGAGCCAGCACGATGTGAATGCAACAGAGTTTGGACTCTCATATAATAAAGGTGCCCCACCACTCCAATCCATCTACTCCTAAGTCTCTGCGCAACACTGCTCACTCCAATCCAAGACCAAGTGACCGAAGCCACAAGCACCTATGGAGGCGATGGACGCGGCCAGCGATCGGCTGTGCCAAATCATCCAAGGCGCCGGCCTGCGGCCCCGCACCGTGCAACGTTTCCAGACGGTGTTGGCGACCGCAGGCATCATAGCCCTTGCCAACGCCGGCATCGCCTCTCGCATGGACGACATGATGGTCAACTCCATCCGCAAATTCACCGCCGTCAAGAAGCGCGCAGACGACCTTGCCGTACTGCTCCAGCCCCCGTGCCCAGGCTCCTCATTGCCTGCCACCCTCATCGGCCTCCATGGTGACGAACTCTTTCAAGCCCTGGTGGCCCTACAGGTGCCGGAGGTCGCGACGAAGAATGTGCACCTCGAGGCCGCGCTCGCCGCACAACGCCTCGCCATGCAAGAAGCCGTCGACCTGCACATCCACGTCTACGAGGAAATCGTCTACATAGGCCACTACAAGGCAAGCAGTGACAAAAATACGTTGACCTTCTTCCAGCGGCTGGAATCTTTGGACGCCATTGTTCAAAAGCACGTCGACCTAGCCATGAAAGCCGCTGCTACTTAGGCGCCGTTCGATGGGCCGGTGCCCTGAGTCGAGGAGGTGGACCTCATCGATGGATGCATCTCTTCTTCTTGCCTCCTGTAACCAGCACTGCATCGCCTCGTGGCCTTAATGTTTTATTAGTATAGTACTGCCTCCGTTCCCGAATAGTCTTCCTAAATATTCAAGCAAGTGACTACTACATACGGAGCAAAATGAGTGAATCTACACTCTAAACTATGTCTACATACATCTGTATGCTGTATTCTATTTGAAATAGTATCTAAAAAGGCTTATATTTAGGAACGGAGGGAGTATATGTCATTTTTATTCCAGTCATAACGTTTTCACCGTGAGGTGGGGTCGCAGTTGAGCAAACCCACCCCGCCCACCGGGCGTCGGCCGAGTTTAGAATTAGAAGAGAGAAATGGGGGAGGAGAGCTAGCTGTAGCTCAGACGCTATTGTCAGATGGGACTCGTTTTTATAGAATAGGAGTACTGAGCACGCGTGCCTCTTTTATTTGAGGGAAATATTAGTCGTATGTCCAGTACCACTAGTTGGGTGCGTGCGACCTATAGCTGTCATCACTTTAGGTATCCTTTTCGAACCGTAGCTATGCTTCACAGTACATATTTTTTTCATGCATTTATCCTACTATATGTACTCCTAGGCTATTTCCACGTGCTCCCATTCGCCGACATGTGGGACACAGAGCATCTGGGTCGTAGTGCATGCACGACTCGGAGCATATGTCGGGGTACTTTACATTTCATACCTCACGAATTACATGCAAACCCCCCGCAGAAGAATAAATAAATGAATGACTTACTACATGAAACCGGATTATTTTCGTGAAAACTGGAGCACGTTCATTAAATTTTGGACATAACACGTTTATAAAAAATGACCGGACCTAAACCAGTCTAAGGGCCTCTTTGATTTTTCCCTCAAAAAGAAGGGTCTCTTTGATTCGCAGGATACTGAAAACACAGGAATGGGGAAAGTATGATGGCGATGAACCGAGACGAGGAGAACTCTAACTCAGTTAGAGCTTAGAGTTAGATTCTAACCCTGAACTAACTCTAAACCAAAGAGGTGTATGGATGGTAGGGTTAGATTGACAATAAAGGCTCTTTCTCAGTCATTTGACTACTTTGGACCCTATTTCCTGCCGGATTTGGTGTGGCCGGCTCTTTTGTGGCCTCCTCCCGCTCACAATTGACATAAACGAACCATCTATACAAATCAAGCATGCAATACATGATAATTTTTACTTTGTCCATACAAATGAGATATCCCACTTAAACATACAAGTCATCAATCAAGCTTCACAAAATAAAAAAAACCCTTCATGAAACAAAGCATGAGCTAACTCATCACGGAAGTCATTCACGATAGGGAGGGAGCCCGGAGCCCCTCATGCACCGAGGGAGGAGCTTGCCATCGTCGCTCTGGAGGAAGGCTCTGTAGAGCCCAAGCCCCGGGAACCCCTCCAACGCCGGCCGTTGCGAGTTGAGGTCGAAACCGGCATGGGTAGCAGGGCCGCTTGTCACGATCGGGAACTTAATCTTTGGGCCTCTAGAAATAATGCAAGCCTGTAACTAAAATACCTAGAAAGGTGAACTGAATCTTTGGGCCTCTAGAAATAATGCAAGCCTGAAACTGAAATACCTAGAAAGGTGAACTGAATCTTTGGGCCTCTAGAAATAATGCAAGCACAAACTGAAATACCTAGAAAGGGGAACTGAATCTTTGGGCCTCTAGAAAGATTTATTACCTCCTCAAGCAGCATCAAACAATTCCATGCGTGCACCACAAATCTATACCAAGTTTGATCAGGATCTACTTTTCCAAATCAGAATTAGCGCTAGAGCAAGCAAGATCAATGATATGGCTGTGAGACAGAGAAGGAACGAACAAACTCACCCCTCTCGCAACCTCCTTGGTAGATGCGCCGCCGCCGCACACGACAGAGGGAGAAAAACGACTGGTGAAGGGGGAGCGGGGCGACCTTCGAAGGCCGGAGGGAGAGTGCGGCCGGAGTAGGGCGGCGGAGGCCGGAAGGAGAGGGTGTTCGGAGGAGAGTGAGGGTGAGTGGCGCTTGGGCGGGCGGCCCTATGGGGAACAGAGAGGAGTCGTGCGAGAGGGGGGAGCGATCTGGTGCGGGCAGGGGAGATTTTTTAGTTCTCTTTTAGTGGGCCTGGGGATAACTAACCCAATTAGAACCTCTCCACCGGGCTAGTTTTTTTAGCTGGGTTAGAGCAAACTAGCTCAAACTAACCCCTCTTGTTTCGATAATTTGAGGCTATTTCAACCCAAACTAGCTCTAACTCAGGGATCCAAACAAAGAGGAGTGTTATTGTACATGCTACGGTGGACTGTAGCACATTGTTTATGGCCATATCACCACATTGTTTTCTCTTGCTAGTTCACTTTGGGCTACCGTGGTTCCTGCTTGCTGGTTCCTTTGGGCTGCCGTGGTTTCCACTGCTGTCACTGGGCTGCCGTGGTTCGCACTCCTCCGACCTGAGTAGTAGTAGTACTAGTATATACCGCATCATTCTTTGCTCCTTCTTACTACTCCGACATGTGGGAGAGCCAGCATCCGGGTCGATGTGTCATGCACCAGATTAGAGCGCGGAACGGAAGGGGGGCATCACCCCAGTCGGAGCGCCAGTAATTCATGACTATAGTGAGTGGTCATATCACAAGTCTTTCCAGCAAGATGCCACGTCAAATCGCACAGCCCGACCTTTCCTGCAGTATGTTTGAGAATCCGCCACTCGCTCACCCTCCTCGCCTCTCTGTCAAACCGCCTACCGGAAAACTGCCACAGACGTCTTTGCCGGGAAAAGCCCCGCCTCAACTTTTAACTACGAAAAATAGTTCGATCTTGTTCGTTCTATATAAGTACAGTACTTACTGTATGTTTATTCACCCGTGGGGTTGTTCAATGAATGGAGGGGCGGGGAGCACAAGTGAACAATACTGTAGTACTACTAGTAGTAAGTAGGAGTCGTACAGTAGTCACCTTAAATAGAGAGTTTCTTTTCTTTAATGCCACGTACACAAATTGAAATGCTTGTTGTGGAGAGAAAAAAGATAATTACTCCACTATATATGGATGCAGGGACCTAACCGCTTGCTTTACTAGGGTTGCTCTCTTCATTCTCTCATCCTCTCCAGATATAAACAAGACAGCGGTAGCGACATTTTCTCTCTGCTCACCGCAGGTCATAGATCCGGCCGGATCCCTTCGGCCGGTGTGTGTAAAGGACTAAAAGGTGCATCGTTCACGCGGCATCGCCACCGAGGGAGGAAACCCATAGCTGCCGGAGGGGCCCGATCCTCTGCCCGTGCCGTTCTCTCCGACACAGCGCCGGCTCGGAGGTCCTCCGACCCTTCTTCCTCCCTGCCGTATTGTCCACAGATCCGACCTGCCGCCGCCGACATCCCGGCGACCCTCAGGTATAAGTTCTTCGAAAGCGGCCTTGCTCTACTGCCCCAGCTCCCCACGTGTCTGCATGTGCATCTTTTTCTACTCCCATCAGCTCTTCCAAAGCCACCTAAGTTTTTAGTATTATTAGAGGTAAAGCTACTTCATGCATTCGAATCTAGGGCCTTGTTCAAACAACGAAGAAAGGGGGGAAAGTTGTAGCATGAATCTAGGACTTGATTCAAAGAGGAAATAATATGGTGAAAGTAGTAGAGACCGGATACCCAACCGATCTCTTGGTTGAAAAGGGAAATAATGGGAAAACGCAGTACAAACTGGATAAGGAACATATCTATTATTGGTTGAAAAAAGGATAGAAAGTGGTGGCTGGTGGACAAGTCAATAGAGTATGTCCAGGATTAGATTTGCTGCCATCACAAAGTAAAAGGTCTCCAGGATTAGATTTGCTGCCCTCACATGGTAAAAGGTCTCGGGATTACATTTGCTGCCCTCACATAGTAAAAGGTCTCCAGGATTAGATTTGCTGCCCTCACATAATAAAAGGTCTCCAGGATTAGGTTTGCTGCCCTCACATAGCATGAACAAACTCCGCATCACCACTTTATGCCTCCTTGTAGGTACATTGTGCTGATGCGTCCACTGTCGCATGTCCTTATACCAACCTTTTGCTGTTGTTAATGTAAGGGCGCATGTAAAATGAAGCGTTCACACTGTTACCTTAGGGACATGTCTAACCAGTGTCATTGTTAATCTCATGCCTCCAGTGATAAGATGCAATTAAACTATGTTACAAATGGCACTCCTGCTGTTTTCCCTAGTATGATAAGTAAGTTGCTCCTTTACGCTGATGAGTGTCCTGGTGTCCCCACGGTCCCTTGCCCTTGAACCAACTCTTTAGCTGCTGTTGATTTACTCTGTCTGGTAAACAAGCAATGCCACCATTAAAGTAATCCCATATTTGAGGAATCTCATTGTTGATCGTAATGCTTCTGGTAACATGAAGCATTGCTAACGTTTTAAAATTTCTACTGTCCTTGCGTGATTGCCATGAACATAATTAAGATGCTTCTTTTCATTTTGTATATGTTTCGTATATTCTTATTGACCAACAAATGTTTACTTTCTATCTTTTTGTGCAGATAGGGATATCCATTTCACCTTGTTGCTATTGTGACCTTTTGGTGAACTGCACAAAACACTTTTTTTTGGAATGAGTGTCTTGTGCAGTTCAACTAAAATGGCACGTGGGCAACATCTCTCAATTTTGCTGGAATTGCACAAAATGGTGATTGGAGTATCCAAAATCTTTGTCAAGTTCTGCTGGTAATCTCGTGCAACATTTTATTAGCCTTTGCAAGATGGAGCCATCACTGTCACCACAATGGCACTTTATTTGAGTGGAACTGCACAAAAGGATAAGAAAATTATAGTTGCACCTTACATGAGCCGGATAGCCAACCTTAATGTTCCTCAATTTTAGTGCAACTACTAAAGAAGAACCTGCCAGCTCACGAGAGCAAGTACTTCTTGCTAGCTGAATGATGCAATCTTTGCTTCATTTCATGGAACTCCAGGCAGACCTCATCCTAGTGGAGCTGCAGGTTGAGTTCACGGAGGCCACTATTAAAGTGAAATCATGCTCTCCTTGTTTGTGTTGTGCAAACAGGAATACTCAACTACAGATGTTGTGATGGTCAAGAGCATTCGCCAAGTTCTTAGATTGTATGACATGGCTAGCCAAGATGGATTTAATCCCGATATTCACTTTATCAAAAGGCTCTAATGGGTTGGTTCTGAATCTTGCAAGCTGGGAATCAATGAGATGTGTAAGCATCTTTGTTGTACTTATTATTTGAATCTTATTTGTTGGTTCTGAATCTTGCAAGCTGGGCATCAATGAGATGTGTAGGCATCTTTGTTGTACTTATTATTTGGTCTTATTTGTTGGTTATGAATCTTGCAAGCTGGGAATCAATGAGATGTGTAGGCATCTTTGTTGTACTTATTATTTGGATCTTATTTGTTGGTTCTGAATCTTGCAAGCTAGGAAACACGGCATAATGATGCAGAGGACAACAACCATAACAAACAGTTCAAACTTGGTAGTATTATCTTTGTGAAAGTGCGACAAATGTGTTGATCTGTAAAGGCCCACGAGAATAATAATTCTAATTGTTATGCATGTTGATCCTGTGGCACTCATAGAATGAGCCAATGCATTGCTTGTTTTAAGTATAAATTTCTATTAAAGCTAATTAAATTTAAGTAAAGTGACCACTAACTCCTGTTATTACAGTACCAATACAGACCCGCTCGTGAACCGACGTGTGGCCGGAGTAGGTTTCTTAATGGAGGCGTTTGAATGCGCCGAGGGTGCATCTTCTGTCGGGCGTGCAGCGGACAAGGGAGGGGTAGTAACTGTTGTCGCCTGTACACACTCAGCTTACTGTTGAATCCAGTTCCCCAAGAGCTGGAAAACGAACTGCTGCCGCCGCCTACACACTCGTTCACTCGAAGAGACTCCAATGGCGATCCGAGGGGTGAGCCTGCTGGATATGGACTTCAGCAAGGAGTTCCCCTTTGAGTTCACCATTTAGTCCTATGGCTGCACCAAGTTGAATGTGATGTACACCAACGTCTGAGACTCGGTGAAGCTACGCCGCTTCTCGCCCCTATGGCTGCACCAGGTTCTGGAGCATTCGCCCGTTTCATCGGCAGTGCCGCTTGCACCTTCGCTACGGTGGAGAGAAGGAAGAACGCGACGATTCGGCCATCTGGTGCAACAAGCTTGTCGACATCCAGAAGCAATACAAGATCATCAGCAACGGGCAGGAGAAGGACTCCGTGGTTTTTTTTTGAGCTGAGAAGGACTCTGTGGTTGACCTCGCTGAGACCATCATTGACCCCTGATACGCCAACATGAAAGAAGACGACCTGAACATGTGGCAGGTACCTCCGAATCGACCCTACATAACCTACGCGGCCAAGGACGCATACGCATGCTACGACATGTACAGACAGATCTTGGACATGAGGGCGTGTCTGCTTCCCTAACCGACGAGTACACGGACAGCCGCAGCATCATGATCAAGCGTGCGGGAAGGTCTAGATGTTGTACTTTATCTGTTTATAAGCACCTTTATCATCTGAGTGTTTCATGCATTAGCCTATGTGTCGTAATTATCTGTTTTGTCTGAAATATTTCTTTGAGGAACCCATTAACCTGATTGCTTTTTTTTAGTGGCTATTTGCTTATGTATGTAACTAGTTCACTTGTCCGTTAAAAAAAACTAGTTCACTCCACTGTCGTGCTTTGAATCTCCTTCCTCCCAACATATTCCTCCTCGTGGACCCGAGGTCTCTGAATTTTCTCCCACTTTCTTTTTCGACGTAAACTGAGTTTTCTCCCAGTACTTTTCCCTAGAACCAACTCAACTGTCCCACGTCTAGCCTAAATAATAAGAATACCCCACATACTATTAACTCATCAAATTTAAAGGATATTTTATTTCGTAAGTTGAAAGTTCTTACAAATAATAAAAAAATAAGTGTTTATATATAACTTGGCAAGTTAACTCCTAGTGATTGCGTACATAAGCTTGCAAAGATTTTACTGACCAATGCAGTAATAGACGTGCAATCATGTGTTTATGTTTTTATAACATTTCTCCGTCTAGCCCAACATGATATTTTCACCCAGCCCAGCAAGTCCACGGGTTTCGAGAAAAATGCTAATGGGATTTAAACGGGCTGCATAGATGCTACATTATTGTTTCACCCAACCCACCAAATGGACTAAAAAACAAATGGACTGGCTGACATGTGGGCGATGGGTCGAAGTTTAAGAAGGCGTGGGATTTACATCCAACGGCCGGATTCTTCTTCAATCTCTCGTCTTCTTCCCCAGCTGCGGAACCGCCTGCTCCAGCCTTTCGGCATCCAGCGGCGTTGTTTTGCGCTCCTCAAATAACGCTAACCCGCCGACGGCCAGGCCATCCCTCCACTCCGCACCTCCTATTATTCTCTGCCGAGTGTAGGCCCACCCCGCACCCGAACCAGTCAAGTTTCCCGCTCCTCTCCGTCTACGACTCCACTGCCGCGTCTTCCCCATCTCTGGGTCGTTCCAGTCTGGGGCCTCGCCCTCGTCCACCACCTCGGTGCGCTCGGCGCAGCGTGGTCAACATACGAGAGTCATCGGAAGAGGACTGCACGTGGAGAGCCTGACAGCTGGGACCCACGAGGTCCATGGTCGCACGCAAGGAAAGTTCCTCCTTATTACGCACTATACGTGGACTGTACGTGGGAAGGGCTTCTGTATTTCATGAAAAAAATGTTCCCCCCGCTGATAGGTCGGACCCACCAGCTATATCTTCGCACGCAAGGAAGTGCCTCCTTATTACGCACAAAAAAATGAATACCCTCCTGCTAGCTGGGACCCACCATAGTGGGTGGCTGACTTGTGGGCCTACTAAGTTGACGAGGATGGAGGGCTTTGTCAACTTAGTCAATATGAACGATTCTAGCTCCAGTGACCGTACGATGTTCATCCAACGACCATAGTGCTTCTTCAACCTCTGGTCTTCTTGCTCCAGCCGCCCAAAGTAGCGCCGGTCATGCCGCGTGCTCCTGCCTCTCGTGGTTGGCTGTGATGCCGCGGAGGCCTCACCGCCCCCTACTACTCCCACCGCTGGACCAGGGCATCCCTCTACTCACCCACACCCCCTGTTATTCTGCGGCGACGGTAGCCTCACGCCGCAGCCGAACCGGTGAACCCTCGTACTCCTCTCCGCGTGGGCATCCACTGCCGCATCTTCCCCGGCTCCGCGTCGCCCCCTTCCTAGGCCTCGCCGTCGTCCACCGCCTTGGTGCTCTCGGCGCGGCGTGGTCAATGTGGTCAACGACCGACTTCCATTGGAAGATTACTGTACGTGGAGAGGCTGACAGCTGGGTCCACGGCCACAGCTAGGTCCACGGCCACAGCCCAGTTTTTTTGTGATTTGCCAAGTAAGTCACTTTGTCAGGCCTGTTGGGCTGCAAATCTTTCAAGACAAGGAGAGCTTCATTCAGCTGGCCGCGAAAATGGCCTATCAGTAATGAGAAATGGGTTGTACATTTTTAAAACACATCAAACCGACAATTAGTTTCAAATATCTTTTTTTCATTTCGAGATTTTAAATTGCATTTTTTTATGCGTGGATAATTTGTTGGAATTTATATTGATATACATTTATTTTTTAAATCATTTTGAATGTGACTCGAAATTTCGGGACTAAAAACAGTTTGGACCGCACCGAAATATGCAAAATTTGGTATAATTTTTTAACCGTGGCCACAATATGGGCTGTAATGCTAACAAAAAGAATATGGGCTCGAAAAAAACTTAAGAATTAGCAAATGGGCTGTAAATTATTAGAAATAATGGCAGATGGGCTGTATGCTATTTTCCACAGATTTGAGGCTTTCCTAAAAAAAGGTTGGATTTCCATCCAACGGCCGCCGCGCTTCTTCAATCTCTGCTCTTCCTGCTCCAGCCGCTCAAACAAGCGCCAAGGGACTGCCTGCTCCTCCTCCTCATGACCAATTTGTCACAGGCCTCACCGCCCCACCGTACTCCCATCGCTGGCCTAGCCATCCCTCTACTCACCCACACTGCTGTTATTCTCCGGCAAAGAAAGGCAGATGAACGATAAACCCTCGTGCGATCGTACTCCCCTCCGCGTGGGAAACAACTACCGAGTCTTCCCTGCCTCCGTGTCGTTCCCTTCCTAGGCCTCGCCGTCGTCCACCGCCCTGGTTCTCTCGGCGCGTCCTGGTCAACGTGGTCAACAAACGACATGCATCTGAAGTGGACTGTACGTGGAGAGGCCGACAGCTGGATCCACGGCCGCACGCAAGGAATTGCCTCCTTATTACGCGCAAAATAATGATTCCTCCACCTAACATCTGGGACCCACCGAAAGGGCCTCTGTATTTCACGAAAAAAACGTTACCGCCGCTGACAGCTTGGACCCACCGGCTATATCTTCGCACGCAAGGAAGTGCCTCCTTATTACGCAAAAAAAACGAATACTCCCCCTGCTAGCTGGGACCCAGTATAGTGGCAGGCTGACTTGTGGGCCTACTAAGTTGACGGGGATGGAGGGCTTTGTCAACTTAGTCAATACTCCAGTGACCGCCGTATGATGTCCATCCAACTGCCGTAGTGCTTCTTCAACCTGTGGTCTTCGTTCTCCAGACGCCCAAAGCAGCGCCGGTCGTGCCGCATGCTCCTGCCTCCCATGGCCGACCGTGATACCGCGAAGGCCTCACCACCCCCTACTACTCCCACCGCTAGCCAGGCCATCCCTCTACTCACCCACACCCCCTGTTATTCAGCGGCGACGGCAGCCTCACACCGCAGCCCAACAAGTGAACCCTCGTACTCCTCTTCGCGTGGGCATCCACTGCTGCGTCTTCCCCGGCTCCGCGTCGTCCCCTTCCTAGGCCTCATGATGCGTCCCCGCCGTGGTGCTCTCGGCGGCATGGTCAATGTGGTCAACGACCGACTTCCATCTGAAGAGTATTGTGCATGGAGAGGTGGCAATTTGGGTCCACGACGGCCGCAAGGAAGTGCCTCCTTATTACGCGCAAAATAATTATTCCTCCACCTGACAGCGGGGACCCACCAGATGGGCCACCGTATTTCATGAAAAAAAACGTTCCCCCCTGACTGCTGGGACCCACCAGCTACAGCTTCGCACACAAGGAAGTGCGTTCGGGCAAAAAAACACAAAACGATTCGCCCCCTGACTGCTGGGACCCACCAGCTACATCTTCGCACGCAATGAAGTGCGTCCTGGCAAAAACAACGATTCGCCCCCCTGACCGCTGGGGCCCACCAGCTACATCTTCGCACGCAAGGAATTGCCTGACAGTCGGGACCCACCTGGTCGAAGCGTACATAGCGTTGTCATTCTGGTCGCGAACGTGTACGTACATACTGGTCGATGTAGAGGCACGCACGAGTCGTAGTAGAGGCGTGCACATGTCGTATTAGAGGCGCGCACGTAGCATGTACATGTACGTACAGCGGCCAGGGTGCAAGAAAGAAAATACGGCCACGTATGTGTACATACGGGCGGGGTCTCGAACGCTGCTTTCGCGCGCTCGTCGTCTGAGGGCTCGTCTACATGGCTGGGTCGGAATGGAGAAACAGCATCGTCGTCGTGTTCATGGCGAGGAAACGGAATGCGTCGTGTTCATGGGGAGGCAACGTAATGCATTGTGTTCATCGGGAGGCAACGGAACGCGTGGGAGCCAACCAGCTGGGTCGAAACGGAATGCGTCGTCGTGTTCATCGGGAGGGCTTGGACGGAACAGGCGATGGAAACGAGGCCTGGCGTACCGCAGAACGGAGGAAACGGCCTTGTGTTCGACCGGCCACGTTCAAAACGGGATCCTGTTCATCGGGAGGGTGCAGCGTACCGCAAAAGCGGAGAAACGGACCTCCTACGGTCGAAACGGGGTCCTGTTGACGGGAGGGTGTGGCGTCTGCAAAGCAGACGAAACGGACTTGTGTTGGAGCGCTACGGTCGAAACGGGGGTCCTGTTGATCGGGAGGGGTGTGGCGTACCGCAAAACGGACGAAACGGACTTGTATTGGAGCGATACGGTCGAAACGGGGGTCCTGTTCATCGGGAGGGGTGTGGCGTACCGCAAAACGGGACTCCACGGGATACTTTTCATCTTCATCGTCGACCTCCTCCAGCCTCCACGGGCTCCTGTTCATCCAGCCTCCACCGCGCGCTACTCCTCCGGCTACTGTTCAACCACCCCTCCACGGGCACCCTTCACCGTTTACTGTTCATCCAGCCCTCCACGGGGTCGTTTTGTTCATCCAGAGGCAACGCCACGGGGTCCTGCATCCACCCCCACTGTTGAGGATATAACTACTGACGGTAAACCGCCCAGGAGGGGCCGGTTCACGCTCGACTATACTGAAGCCTAGGAAGACAAAGAAGATGGCGTTTTATTGATAAGTCTTAGAGGCCCAGAGCCCAAAGGCGGATTAGGGGCCATAGTACTAAACCGCCATAGTTGAATAACTTGTATTGTAAGTTAGGGAAAGGGAGAGACCGAGCCGGACACTTGTATGAGCCGGCCTCGGGACTCTGTAAACAGGCCGGGCGCCACCCTGTGTATATAAAGGGACGACCCGGCAGCGGTTCAGGACAACAGACAACACCTCGAGACTCAGGTAAAGCGTATTCGCTCCCTGGTCGTCGAAACCCAATCAATTCCATCACAACTAGACGTAGGGATGAAAACGGAGCGGAAACGGACATAACTGAGTACTATCATATTTGTTTTCGTATTCTTTTGCAGAAGCGGAAACGAATATAGAAACCCCGGAAATGAATACGGAAACAGATATTATCGGAAACGAACACGGAGCGAATACAAAGCGGATACGGGAACAGAAATAGGCATTGATCGGAACTTAATAACCCCTTGAATCATAGAGAAATACACAAAAAAAAATTAATGACTTGTTAACATGGCTACCAAATAATATCATTATGTTAGCAACTTAGCGTAGTATTGTAGTAGTACCGGACCATTGCATATAGGGTCAAGCTGAGTACATGTGTGGTAGTAGAAGTTGGGTCTTAAATCCATTCTACTAATTATATCATTGTGTTCCCTTTGGTGGTTGGGCTACAAAGCAACTATTGGTCTATAGTAAAAATAGAAATTCCATATTCACGGAAATGAAAAGTTCCATTTCCATGCATGTTCCACCGGAAAACACCGTTCCATTTTTGTTTCCATTTTCGCATAAAAAATTCCATTTCCACTTCCATTTTGTAAATTTCCATTTCCGTTTTCATATTTCCTCTCCATTTCCATTTTTTCTCCGGAAAAACGGAAAGTTTCCACTCCATTTTCATCCCTAACTAGACGTAGGCTTTTACCTTCATCAAAGGGGCCGAACTAGTATAAAAACTCCCGTGTCCCTTGTCCGGTTTAACCCCTTCAAGCTAACCCTTAGCAATGGCTCCACGACTAAGTCCTTTCATGAGGACATCTGCCGTGACAAAACGACTACAGTTGGCGCCCACCGTGGGGCTATCGCACGATGGTTTCAAGTTCTTGGAGGGCAGCTTCTAAGGGCTCAAAGGGTACGCGGTTGGCCGGATGACCAAGAGTCATCGCGGCAAGCTCTACATCGATGACGAAGGATGAGGCCCCGAGGCCGGCTCAATCGAGTACGGGTACCGGGTCCTCTTTGGCGGAATTCATGTCTTCATCGGCAAGATCGGCGAACCGGGCCCTGAGCCGGACATCTGCATCGACCTCGTCGGCTCAGGGTGCGAGTCCTGCCCGGGTTAAGCCCGCCATGAAGCGTGCGTTCGTAGGATGTGTCCATGGGATCAGATCTGAATCAGTGTCTGAATGCGAGACGGCTATTTATTCCGACGGCGAGTCATCCACCGGAGAAACCGAGTCCCTGTACCAACTTCATGATGGTCTATTCGGAGGATATTCCGATGGCAACAGTATTCCGGACCTCCTTGAACAGCCAAATCGGGTTGCTATTTACATGGCCGGAACACAGCCCACTTTGCAATCTTCATCTACAGCAGCAATGATTTCCGGATCAGTGGCCGCGGCAGGAGGCCCGGTGTGCCGACCGGCTCAAGTCCTCTCCGGTTTGACGGATGCCTGGACGACCTTGTTAACCACGGCAGTTACCCCGGAGACGCAGGATCAGCATGATGCGGATGTTGCGAAGCTGAAGGACCAGATAGCACAGGCTAAGGAGGACTGGCAACTGAGGATGCTAGGATGGCTGAAGAACGGGCCGTTTTGGATGCCCAATCACAACAGATACAGGCACAGAATTACCGGCTCATGTTGGATCAGAATGCATCAAATGGCGTGATGCGAAGGAAGTACCGATCCCGTTTGCAACCGGTCTTCGAAGGATTGAATCTCTTTAATACGCCGGGGGCTGGGACGAGTAATCCGGCAGCTGTAAACCGGACCGATGCGCCTAGGGCAGCGCAGGATCAACCACGGATAACGGAACCACCTCGACGAACGGAAAACCCGCCGCAATATGTGTCAACACCACCGGGTCACTTTTCGAGCCCTTTGCATAACATGATTGCTGCAGCATCCCGCCTGGCAGCTATTCCGATGGAGGGTGATTCATTGGCGGCGATTGAAATGCGGCGGGCCAGGGATCTTCTTCAAACCGCTGTGGTGCAGCAGCATGCTTATTCCTATAACCGAGATAGAATTCATTCGACCCCTCGTCCGAGCAAAAGCTATAGCAGGCACATGGATGAACCGGAAGTATTTAGCAGTGCGCGGCGCCGTAATGTCCCTCTGGGACCCTATCCGGCACGCGGTGAGGTAAACGCTCAAGACGTGGTGGATAATGGCAGAGCATGAAGGGAGGCCGCTTTGGCAGCACAATACGCGGGTAGACCCGCCCCGATTCAGCCAGCGGCGTTAGTAGACCGAGGCACCGGGCTTGCTTTCAGTTCCTGGGGAGTGCCGTGTCTCATTCCGGCTCTTCGTAATGTGTGACTGCCCAAGGATTTCAAGGGTCCATGTCAGGTACCTAATTACACTGCTGATCAGCCACCTGAGGCATGGGTCGAGAGTTATGAGATGGCAATGGAGATGCTGGATGTGGATGAAGCGGCCTGTGCAAAGTATTTCACGATGATGTTGGAAGGGACAGCCCGTACTTGGTTGAAAAATCTACCAGCCAACTCTATCGAGTCATGGGATCAGTTGAAGGCCCGGTTTATTGCCAATTTCAAAGACACGTGCAAACAGCCTATGCCGATTGTGGATATGTATGCATGTGTTCAATGGGAGAACGAGTCAACAACTCATTGGGTGCGCCGGATTTCAGAAGTTTTGCATTCGTCAGACAAGATTAATGCTGGCAAAGCAATCATAACGCTGGAGCGTAATTGCCGGTTTAAGTCGCTAAAGATGAAGTTGGGACGGCTCAAGTGCCATTGCAATGACATGGGAACACTTATGGCAGCCTTGGTCAAATATGCCGATTCTGATAATACCAAGATCCCGAGTCTGATGAGGAGAAACTTGAGAAGGGAAAGAAGAATGGCGGTGCAAAGGGACAGCATCACAACCAAGGAGGCCATGGGAATAATGGTAAGCGCAAAGCAGATAATTCAGATTTCGTGGCTAACACCAATATGCAGCGTCGTAAAGGTAAGCCGCCCCAGCGCGGTGGAGGGATGAATCTGGAGCGTCTATTAAACCAGCCCTGCCCAAAGCATGGGACGAAGGAGGCCCCTTCCACACATATTTGGAAAAATTGCTACATTATGAAGGAGTTCAAAAACTCTGATCTCTACCGGTATGATCAGGGTCCGTCGGGCGGTTCAGGTCCAGGTTTTCATGGTGGTGGCGGTTCAAGCTCTGGATTTCAGAATAATCAGGGCCACCAGAACAACCAAGGTGGTAATAGCCAACAGAATAATCAAGGGAATCAGCAGCAGTCAGGTTATCAAAGTCACCCCAAGCAGTTGAATGGTGGGCAGTATCATGTGTTCACTACTAGCCTGTGCAAGCGCGATCAGAAGCTTCACAAGAGGGCAGTTAATGCTGTTGAACCGGCAGTACCACGTTATTTGCGGTGGTCCGAGCAGCCCATTGTATGGAGCAGAGAGGATCATCCGCCCCGGGTCGACAATCTGGGTCAACTAGCTTTGGTGGTAGCACCTCAGGTGGGAGGTTATAAGTTTACCGAAGTTCTGATGGATGGAGGAAGTAGTATCAACATACTGTACTATGAGACTTTTCGTCGCATGGGGTTGAAAGACAAGCATCTTAAACCGTCAAACACTGTTTTTCATGGTGTAGTACCAGGTAAATCGGCATATCCTGTTGACAAGATGGCTTTGGAGGTTGTGTTTGGAGATGAGCATGATTCCAGGTCTGAAACATTGACCTTTGAAGTGGTGAAAATTCGGAGCCCATATCACGCATTGTTTGGACGGCCGGCTTACGCAAAATTCATGGCGAGGCCCTGTTATATCTATTTACAGCTCAAAATGCCGGGTCATAAGGGAACTATCACAGTACACGGAAGTCGAAAGACCGCTTTGGATTGTGAGGAAGGTGAAGCGGCCTATGCTGAGTCAGTTTGTGCTACAGAGGAGCTGAAGTTTTATAAAGACAATGTTGATCCGGCAGACATGACCTCTCTGAAGAAGCCCACCACTGAGTATGACCCGACCCTGGCGTTCAAACCGGCTGATGAGACTAAACTTGTTGACTTTGTTCCTGGCGATTCATCCAAATAGTTTAGTATCAGCACCAATCTGGATCCAAAATAGGAAAGCGCGTTCATCGAGTTCATCCGTGAGAATCGGGACATTTTTGCATGGAAGACTTCTGACATGCCAGGTGTACCGAGGGAACTCGCTGAGCACACTCTCAATATTGATCCCAATTTTAAACCGGTCAAGCAATTTCTTCGCCGCTTTAACGAGTAAAGACGCAAGGCCAATGATGAAGAGGTAGCTCGGCTGTTGGCTGCTGGGTTTATCGTCGAATTATTTCATCCCGAGTGGTTGGCTAATCCGGTGCTCGTTCTTAAGAAAAACGGCACTTGGCGTTTGTGTGTGGATTACACATATTTGAACAAAGCTTGTCCGACAGATCCTTTTGCTCTCCCGCGTATTGATCAGATTATTGATGCAACGACGGGTTGTGAGCGCCTGAGTTTCTTGGATGCTTATTCAGGTTATCATCAGATTAAAATGGCAGTTAAGGACCAGGAGAAGACAGCCTTCATCACTCCCTTTGGAGCCTTCTGCTATGTTTCTATGCCCTTTGGGCTCAAAAGTGCCCAGGCAACTTATCAGCGTTGTGTGCAAAATTGTCTTCACACGCAGATTGAGCGTAATGTTCCTGCCTATGTGGATGACATTGTGGTCAAGTCCAGGAAGAAGGAAACCTTGATAGATGACCTCAAGGAGACGTTCGATAATCTTTGGGTTTACAAAATGATGCTCAATCCGGACAAGTGTGTTTTTGGTGTCCCGGCAGGCAAGCTCTTAGGCTTTCTGGTGTCTAACAAAGGCATTGAGGTTAATCCGGGAAAAATCGAAGCGATTACATCCTTGGCTAAACCGAAATGCATCAATGATGTTCAGCGTCTGGCGGGTCGAATTGCAGCCCTCAGCCGGTTTATCAGCCGTTTGGGAGAGAAGGCGATTCCTTTGTATCAGATGTTGAAAAAGACAGATGATTTCGTCTGGAGTGACGCAGCCAATGCGGCATTTGAGGACTTAAAGCGGCAGTTGGTTGAACCGCCGATTCTTGCTGCTCCGGTTGACAATGAGCCCTTGTTATTGTATGTGGCTGCTAACACCCATGCGTTCAGTGTGGCAATTGTGGTTGAGCGTAAGGAGGCTGTGAAGGAATATCTGGTTCAGCGGCCAGTTTACTATATCAGCGAAGTGCTGATCGAGTCAAAACAACGATATCCGCATTGGCAGAAGCATGTGTATGCGTTTTTATGGCAAGTCGGAAGCTCAAGCAATACTTTCAAGGCCATCCCATCACAGTGGTTAGTTCTGCTCCTTTGGGCGATATAATTCAGAACAGAGAAGCAACTGGCAGGGTTGCGAAGTGGGCAATTGAGCTTAGTCCACATGGATTGAAATATATGCCTTGAACGGCCATCAAATCTTGGGCGCTTGTCGACTTCATCAATGATTGGACCGAGTTACGGGCACCCGAGGACAAACTGGACAATACATACTGGACTATTCACTTTGATGGGTCCAGGCAAATAGAAGGCTCGGGGGCTGGAGTTGTCCTCACTTCCCCTCGAGGTGATAAAATTTGTTATGTCCTCCACTTGAGGTTTCCTTGTACTAACAATGCAGCTGAGTATGAAGCCTTACTTCACGATCTCCGCGTGGCTAAGGAAATGAACTTAAGCCGGGTTCGCTATTTTGGAGATTCTGATCTGGTGGCTCAGCAAGTTTCTGGTACTTGGGATTCTAAGGATCCGCTCATGGCGGCTTAAAGACGCGACGTGGATATTGTGGCAGGCCACTTCAAGGGTTATCAGGTTGAGCACATTGACCGGCGCAAAAACGAAGTAGCAGATGCTTTAAGCCGGCTGGGATCTCAACGTAAACTGGTACCACCTAATACCTTTTTAGATATCTTGCATAACCCGTCTGTTAAGTTGCCTACAGAGGAGGACTTAGCTATTCCTGATCCGGAGGCCCAATTGGTAGCCGCTTTACATGTCATTCTGGATTGGACGGTTCCATATTTGTCGTATATGAACCGGGGCCAGTTACCAGATGATGAGCTCCTCGCCAAGCAGATAATCCGGAGGCCCAATTGCAGTGTCTCAAGCGTATTCCAGCGTTGTGTTTCTCCTGAAGAAGGACAAGAGATTCTACGTGAAATCCATGAAGGGGATTGTGGTCACCATGCCGGTTCAAAATCCCTGGTGGCTAAAGCTTTTCGTCATGGGTTCTATTGGGTGACAGCTCATGCTGATGCGGAGGATCTGGTAAAGCGGTGTGACGCTTGTCAGAAGTTTTCACGCCGAGCTCATGTTCCGGCTCAGGAGCTACGGATGATTCCTATTACTTGGCCGTTTGCCACTTGGGGGCTTGATATGGTGGGACCTTTTAAGCGCTCCAAGGATAAGAAGACCCACCTGTTGGTGGCGGTTGACAAGTTCACTAAATGGGTTGAAGCGGAGCCCGTCAGCAAGTGTGATGCAGCCATAGCGGTTCAATTTCTCAAAAAGATCGTTTTCTGTTTTGGCTTTCCACACAACATCATCACAGATAATGGCACGAACCTTTCTAAAGGTGAGATGGAGGAGTTTTGTCAACGAGAGCACATCCGCCTTGATGTAGCATCCGTGGCTCATCCCCAGTCTAACGGTCAAGCTAAGAGGGCGAATCAAGAGATCCTGAAGGGTATCAAGCCCCGGCTTATGGTTCCTTTGAAGCGGATGCCGGGTTGTTGGGTGGAAGAATTACCATCAGTGTTATGGAGAATAAACACCACCCGAACAACGATCTCACGGGTTATACACCTTTCTTCATGGTTTACGGGGCTGAGGCCGTCCTCCCGAGTGATATTCGTCATGACTCGCCCCGGGTTGCCAATTACGTTGAAGCGGACAATGAGCAAGCACGCCAAGAGGCACTGGACCTGTTAGATGAGAAACGGGACATGGCTTTGGCTCGATCGGCGGTTTATCAACAAGACCTGCGGCGTTATCACAGCCGACGGGTTAAGACAAGAACCTTTCAAGAAGGCGACTTAGTGCTCCGGCTCATCCAGGATCAGACCGATATGCACAAGTTATCCCCACCTTGGGAAGGACCCTTTTTGGTCAACAAAAATCTACACAGCGGATCGTACTACCTCATTGCCATTCGAGAAGACTCACGCAGTTTTGAGGAGGAGACCCGGCGGACATGGAACATAGCTCTCCTTCGGCCTTACTACACTTGAAGCCATAGGCTTTTCTTATGTACATATTTCAACAATGTATATATTATGATCAATATAATAAACCGGCATCCTTGCTATATGCAGGGTCTCTGCCGTTTTCTTCAAATCTCTTTGTTTACATGGGGGATTCAGCTGACAAAGCAAAGTACTACCTGTTAAACCGGCTATCATGCCACAAAACAGCTTGGGAGCTTCACACCCAAGGGGCCAAAGAGAGTTCTATTGCTAAAAGCACGACTTAAACATAGGCCCCCATTGAGCGCAGCTCACAAAAATTACTTGGGGCTCTTAGTGTAAAATACCAAAGAGTTTGAAAGGACCCTTGTAATCGGGTATCGATCCACGGCTTGGAAGCCTGGTGTATTCACCTTAAACCCCGGGTTAACTTGCCTTCATCAAGTAAGCCACTCATATCCAGGTAATCCTGGCATGACCCGCGGAATGTTTGGCAGTTACTCTCATTGAGACCCCGAACTTGTCAAAGTTAAAACGACGATTGGTTAGTTGGAGGCCCATCTTAAAAGGCTTTGTCAAAATGGTTTAACTCAGCGGCCTGGCAGCCCATGAAAAGCCTCGAATTTGGGCCTGGCAGCCCTTGAAAAGCCTCGACTACGCGGTTTTTGTTTGCTCTTTGCCAAGTCTTTGTTCTTTGGTAATATCATATTAGCCCGGTGTTTGTTAACCCGGCTTGGCTTTCAACTACAGGTTGTCAGATCATATTCATGTTAAACCGGTGTTTCATAACCCGGACTGGCTTTGATTAAATATCACCAGTATCATATACAGATAATCCGGTGTTTTATCACAACCCGGTACGGTTTTATCATAAACCGGCATATTATGGAAGGAGTTATCGATGCTTCAGATTTGGGTTTTTTACCCTTACTACAAATACAAGTTGGTAAACCAACTAAGTGATTTAATATCACAGGTATGATTTATTTCATATTTTTTGATTTAGCTTTGGTCATTAACCAGGCTTTCTATGGGGCATTGTGACCCGTCCAGCAGTAAACCGCCCGGACAGATCTTTTTATGAACACATAGGGATTGCATAATATTATGAAGATATATGAGCCAGCACTGAAATTCTCATGACGGATCAAACAAAGTATATCCCAGTGCACGATGGCAACAGATCAAAGTATTTTAACTAGCCTATTACAAGGCGCTTTAAGGCCCAAAATACGGAATTGTTTTTTCCACAGAACAAAGTTTATGAAGTATCAACCAGATTGTCGGATCAAGCATCATCACCATGTTGACGTGAAGCTGATGGATCATCTGGCGTCGGTTCAGCCTCCTCCTCCCCATCCAGTGGCTGGAAGTCAACGGTGGTCCAGTCAATCCGGGTTAAAGCTTGAAAGACAGCCTCCTCACTTATAAGTTCGGAAGGATCAACGTCAGGGGCGTAAGTGTGCTTACGGATGGGCGGGATAAGATTTTGCACTTCCGGCATGACAGTGTCAATCCGTTTGTTGTTGGCATCATAGAAAGACCGGTGAACAGTCAAGTTAGCTTCTTCTGCCAATTGACTCGCCAGAGGACGCATCTCCCTTGTCAAAATTTGAAGGGTTTCGTTATCAAACTCTGCTCTGTTTTCTTGTTCACTAGGAAAGCCCTTGGCGATGTCCACCAGATCCAGGTCGGCTATCCATGCTTTGGCTCGGGTAAGTGCTAACAAAGCGCCAGCCCTGGCAGCGGATCGCTTCATCTCTTCTATTCATTTGGCGTCATGGATAACCTTGCTAGAGTGTCCTTGATCAATGTTGGGGCGGATTGTTGTATGGTATTTGGCAGATAACCCGTTGAGCAACGGTATCTGATTGTTCAATCAGAGTATATGCTGCCTTGACTTCATCCGCATATCAGAGCCCAGATGAGCAATGCGGCCACCTACAGCGGTTTAAGAATTTCATGTTAAACCGGCAAATTACAAAGATGGTCATTCAAGAAGCCTTGGCAAGAGTACTTACCAAATACTGCAGAGGTCATGGCATTCACTTGGCGCTTCAACCCAGTAAGCTCTTCCGCCACCGGTTTAAGAGCCGACTCGGCGTCTTCCGCCCGCTTCAGCAATGCAGTCTTTTCAGTATCCCAGTTGGCACGCTCAGTCTTGAACCCTTCTTTAAGTCGCTCCATGGCGGTTAAAGCGGTTTTAAGCTCATCCTTGGCCTTGGAAGTCTCTGCTTGTTGGGATTTGATACTCTCTTGAAGATCAGCAATTTGAGAGCTTTGGTGATTTATATCAGTCTGCCACAATCAGAGGAGCATATAAATATTTTATCAAAAGTCCCAAGCATATAACCAGTTATACACTTGGCACTTGGGGGATAATGCGGATTGCTTATTTACTACTGATTGATTGAAGTCCCAAGGATTAATACAAGTTTTAATCTTGGCACTTGGGGGATAATGTGTATTTGATCAAAAAATACACAAGTAAGGAAAGTAAACAAAGTACAGTATGGAAAATAAAAGTCCCGGTTTGTCTTCGCAAGACAAACCGGCCCTTGGGGGCTACGAAGTCCAAGTGTTCTTCATCTTTAAAAGTCCCGGTTTATCTTCAAGAGATAAACCGGCCCTTGGGGGCTACAATACAATAAAGGTACAGAATAAGGATGAACGTGTTTACCTCATAGGGTTCCTTCATCAGATTTACCAAACCGGCCTCATAATCTCAGCTTGTGTAAAGCCGGTTCAAGAATCCGGAATGAAGATCCTGAACAGAAAGATTAGCATAGCTTGACAAGTCGGTCTTCCCCTTCCCCTTGCCCATAACAGCAAATTCGTCCTTGGCGGTATGTTTCGACAAAACAACTGGATTGCCCGGGGCGGTATAAGCAGTGCCAGTAACAACAACGTCATCATCATCTTTGGCTGGGCTCGGTTGATTGACGTTATCTTTGGCTGGGCTTGACGGATTAGCAGTTGAACTCAGCGGATCAACAACTGGACTTGCAGGCGTAGCACGTGGACTTGATGTGTCAACATATGTAGCCGGGTCAGCCTCCGACTGATCAGCATCAGTAGCTGGGTCTTGCGGGGCAGAGTCATCCATGAAAATATCAAGATTTTCACCGGCATTTTCGGGGGTCTTCTCCGGTTCAACATCGTCAGTGGGGTCGCTTGTCTTGGCTTTCTTGCTTAATCGGGCCTTGGCACTACAACATCAAAATAAAGATTAGTATGATAAACCGATGCATGAAGAAACAAACCAAAAAGCAGTACACTTACCCAGCGACGGTTTTAAGGGGAGGCAGTTGAGTGGTTGATGAAACGCCAGATGAATTGGAAGACACCTGATAATTCGGATCAGATGGATTGAGTGGGTATCGGAAGAAACCCTTCAAAGGATAACATTTTTTGGGAGAACAAGTAACCTCAGGACGACGCTTTCGATTTGGTGTATCCGGTAAACCGGAAGAGGTGACTTGCTGGCCACTGTGTCGGGTTGTGCGAAGCCCTTCGGGTTGCTGTGTCTTCAAAGAAAGTTTTGGATCCAAGTAAGCAAGAGGGTGAGAGTATTTTACTTTCCGAACTGCATGGCGAAATCTTTGAACCGGCACAAGATATAAATCAGAGGAAAGAAAGATTACCTCAACATGGTCTGCATGGCTGGCCTCCGCATCATCCTGGGAATAATCATTGTCAATAAGGTGTATGAAAAAGGAACCAAGGGAATCAAGTTCTACCTCCTGATCCTATTCGTCAATATCTTCTGGCGGATCAGAAGACTCAGCAGTTTTCTTCTTGGTTGTTCTCTTGGTGACTTTGCTTTTGACACGAGGACCCTGGCCGATTTATCTTGGGTTTTCCTCTTCCAGAAGGAGTTATTGGCCTGCAAAATTAAACAAAGGATTATTATATCAGTGTTAAAGCGGAGACGGATCAAGAAAGTACAAGTTTAAAGTTTTTACCGCCGGCAGTTTGTTGGAGGCATAAAAAGGGCGCAGGCCAGTTTGGGTGCATGTGGCGATTGGTTCATCAAGCATATTCTTCACACTTTCAGTGACTTCAGCATCAGTCAGTTCTATTTCGTTAAACCACTGAGGATCATTGGTCTTTCCGGTATATTCATACATCAATCCCGGGCGGCGGCTTAAAGGTAGGACACACCACGAAACCCAACAACGGACGAGATCAACACCGGTCAAACCGTTGGCGAGGAGAGCCCGGAGCTTGGCGAGTTGAGGTGCATAAGCTTGTCGTTCTTTGGCAGTCAATCGTGGAGGTAAAGGGTGGCCATTGCTAAGCCGGTGAGCGCGGTAGCCCGGCAAAGGATTTTCTCCAGTAGGAGCAGTGTTCTGATAGTAAAACCATGTTTGATTCCAGTCTTTAGGATGGCTGTGAAGTTTGGCATGAGGAAAATCAACCACTTTTCTTTTCTGAATTGATACACCACCGAGTTCAGTATTGGGGCCGTCAGAGAACTCAGTTCGATGGTTTAAGTGGAGAAATCCCGGAAGAGGTCAACAGTTGGTTCTTCTTGAAGGTAAACTTCACAGAATACTTGGAAGCTGCATATATTAGACACAGAATTTGGCCCAATATCCTGAGGATGGAGTTGGAAGCTGGTAAGTACATCCCGGAAAACTTTTGACCCGGGAGGACTGAATCCCCGGGATAGATGTTGCATAAACACGATCACTTCTCCATCTTGAGGCTCAGGAGGGCACTCAGGGCCAGGAACTCGCCAGTGTAGGCCATTTTTTGGAGCTAAAGCGCCCATTACAACGAATCCATTGATTTGTGTTTCCGTAATCCGGGATGGAACCCAGTTGCAAGCGGAAAATTGTTTGGTCATCTTGAAAAGTGAAACTGTAAAGGAAAAATGAAAGCCGGTTTACGATTCACGGTTCATGTGCACCACATGTGTCCGCGTTCCCGAGGCCACCTCTCTCTTTCAAGAGGATTCGCGGCATGTCAAGCCCTGGTAAGGTTCTTCACTTTACATCGAATTAAACCACATGCTCCACCGCTTGTGCGGGCCCCCGTCAATTCCTTTGAGTTTCATTCTTGCGAACGCATTCCCCAAAGCGGGATACTTAACGTTAGCTACATCCTTTGCACGGGTCGAGTCGCACAGCACCTAGTATCCATCGTTTACGGCTAGGACTACTGGGGTATCTAATCCCATTTGCTCCCCTAGGTTTCGTCTCTTAGTGTCAGTGTCGGCCCAGCAGAGTGCTTTCGCCGTTGGTGTTCTTTCCGATCTCAATGCATTTCACCGCTCCACCGGAAATTCCGTCTGCCCCTACCGTACTCCAGCTTGGTAGTTTCCACCGCCTGTCCAGGGTTGAGCCCTGTGATTTGAAGGTGGACTTGAAAAGCCACCTACAGACGCTTTATCCTTGATGCCTGCGCACCGCCAGCGTAGGCAGCGCACAGTCTTGTCGTGGCGACGCTGGGAGCGCCGGGGCGTTTTCTTGGGGCCGAGGGACTTCTTGACAGCTTCCTTCTTCTCGCGCGGGCACCCGGCGCGGTGGGTTGCACCGGGGGGCCGCACGCCTTGGTGCTAGGGCCCCGTCTTGTTGCGGAGGCGGCGGAGGCGCCCCGTGGCCCATGTCGCCCGCGGCTGGAGGAGGGCGAGGTAGCGAGAGCGAGGGGACAGGCGAGCCCCCAGCAGCGCTGACGAGCACGATGATGTGGTCCAACTAGTCCTCGTAGAGGTCGTCGACCGGGCGATAACGCAGGAGCTCGCATGCCATGAGCAGCACGGCCTGCATGTCGGTGGGTGCGTGCCGAGCATGGGACGACGAGCCTGCCGGGGTCAGCGACAGGGTGGCGGTGCGGCCGTCCCACTGCATGGAGGGGTGCAGCGAGGACGCCTGCTGCTCGTTTCTTGCAGGGCCGGTGGCGGGTGACGGCGAATGACGGGGAGGCCCGCCAACAGGAGCCGTCTGAGCGACCCGGGCAGCAAGGGCGGCCCGGCGCTCAGCGCAGGCTCGATGTGCATCCGATATGGATGCGGTGGAGCAATGGAACGCAAATCTGTGGAAGGAAAGCTTCAGCGCACCCCTACCTGGCGCGCCAAATGTCAGATTTTGGGCCGGCAAAACCCTTAAGGTTCGAACTCTGCGGTGCGCATGAAGATCTCTCCCTCCCCTAACTCACACCCTCACCACGAACTCACGGCTTAGAGCGTCGAACCCGAAGAATAAGTGACACAAGGTTTATACTGGTTCGGGCCACCGATGTGGTGTAATACCCTACTCCAGTGTGTGGTGGTGGATTGCCTCTTGGGTTGGGGATGAATAGTACAAGGGAAGAACAACCTCCTGAGGAGAGGTGCTCTTGTGCTCGGTGAGCTGGTGAGGCTGGAATCGATCCGATCTCCGATCAGTTGTCTCCTACTGTGGTGGCTAGTCCTATTTGTAGAGGCCCTGGTCCTCTCCCCAAATATTGAGCGGGGAGGGATCCAACAACTACCAATTTTTAAGGGGGACAACTAGTATAAGTTATCCTTACTAAAGGTGGTCTTCGCCTGCCAAAGGCTCTGGTGATGACACCGTCTTGGGCACCATGGTGACCTCCGTCCTGCCGTCATGCTGGTCTTAGTCTCGTTGCTTGACGCCTCGGGACTCCTCGCCTGCGCCTGCCTCTTTAGCACCAAAGAGGAAATGGGGACACCGCGCGCTGGCGCCCGCCTGGCCTTGGTCGTCATTCCTTGCATCACTGGAACCTCGCGAGGTGCCCCTCTCCTTGATCTCTCCGCCCCTCGCGAGCCAGCATGGTGAGGCCGCCATTGAGGAGGTTTTGTGTCGTCCGCCTCGCAAGGCTTGGCCCCTCGCGAGGGTCTTGAAGGTTTGTTGGCGAAGATGGGCCGTACCAGGATGCGGGCGAGCCATGCCGCGGGCCTCAGGTAGGCAAGTCTGGGGACCCCCATTCCCAGAATGCCGACAGGGAGAGGAGCAAGATGTCACCATTTTAAAGGAGAATTCGTTCTTCTATTACGAGGGTTTCGCCTAAGTAAAAAGCCTTAAATGGCTATTTAAGAGACGCACCATGGTATATACACTACGGACGGCCTAGGTGTCAATGTACGTACGAGCAGATGACTATTGGGATGCCTAAGAGCATCTATATCTAGACACCTAAAACCGTCTCAGACATTCGGACAGGAGGATCGGTCACTGACCGATCACAAAAATTGACCCATCCGGACACCTTAAACTAGCCTCAAACAATCGGGCTGTCTGACGCCCCTTATATCCAGCTCAAATATGTAGGGCCGATATGGGGCAGCCAGGGTACGCCCGAGCATGTCCAGCACGTCGGAGCTGATAGGCCGAGCCCACCACCGACCCCGCGGTTGTCATCCCACAGAAAACCTCATTCGGCTCCTTGCTCGGAACCCTAGCTCAATCGCTCTTCCATCTTGCTCCGTCCTCTGCTCTTGCCTCTTCGATTCTGATCCAATCCAGCGCAATGTCGAGCTCCGGAAGCCACTCCGGCTTCGATCGCGACGTCGACAAGGAGCCGGCCCTTCGCATTTCCATGAGCGGTCCAAGGTGGACACCGGGGGCAGCTCCGGATCTGCAACGTCGCGGTAGTTCCCGCGTGGGTGCAGTGCGTAAGCGGCCGGAGCTGGGCCCTCCTAGCCCACGCGTAGCTTCGCCACGGCGGCGCAGTCAGCTCTGCCCCCGTGCCATTCCCTTCTCCCTTATTGTCCACTGCTCTGTGCGGATAGCGGTGGGTGCTAGTGCTGTGCCGCCGGCCCGCACGCACACTCCGGAATCAGAGGCACGCCGCTCACTGCGCGCAGCAATGGACAAGGAAGAGGGATGTGATGGAGCAGTCTGTACGCCATTGCCGTAGGATGCTGGTGGAGCCCGATGAGGATATGCTGCTCCTCACTTGGGTCTGAAGGAAATATGCCCTAGAGGCAATAATAAAATTGTTATTTATATTTCCTTATATCATGGTGAATGTTTATTATTCATGCTAGAATTGTATTAACCGGAAACTTGATACATGTGTGAATATATAGACAAAACACAGTGTCTCTAGTAAGCCTCTACTAAACTAGCTCGTTGATCAAATATTGTCGGCGTTCTGGGAACGGGGGTCCCCAGACTTGCCTGCCTGCGGCCCACGGCATGGCTCCACTGGCGGCCCTGTACGGCCCATCTTCATCAGCAAACGCTCAAGACCCTGGCGAGGGGCCAAGCCTCGCGAAGCAGACGACGAAAGACCTCCTCGGGGCCGGCCTCACCGGGCTGGCTCGCGAGGGGCGGAGAGATCAAGGCAGGGGCACCTCGCGAGGTTCCTGTGATGCAAGCCATGACGACTAAGGCCATATGGACGCCAGGCGGGCGCCAGCGGGCACAGAGTACTCGTTTCTTCTTTGGTGCTAAAGGAGCAGGCGCAGGCGAGGAGTCCCGAGGCATCATTTAAAGGTTTCCATATTGGTGCAACAAGACCAAGACCAATAGGACGGCAGGACGGAGGTCACCGTGGAGCCCAGGATGACGTCACCATGAGATCCTTTGGCAGGCGAAGACCACCTTTAGTCAGGATAACTTGTACTGGTTGTCTCCCTTCAAAATTGGCCGATGTTGGATCCCTTCCTGCTCAACATTTGGGAAGAGGACCAGGGCCTCTATAAATAGGATTAGCCACCATAGTAGGAGGCAACTAATCTGGGATCGGATCCATTCCGTCCTCGCACACACAAGCTCACTGAGCCCAAGAACACCTCTCCTCAGGATGCTGTTCTTCCCTTGTACTAGTTCATCCTTAGCCTGCAAGGGAATCCACCACACCACACTGGAGTAGGGTATTACACCACATCGGTGGCCTGAACCAGTCTAAACTCTTGTGTCCCTTGTTCTTTGGGTTCGGCGAGCTGAGCTTTGAGATTGCGGTGAGAGTGATAGCCGGGGAGGGAGAGATTTTCATGCGCACCCAGTGTTCGAACCTTAAGGGTTTTCCGGAACCCGTGATCCACCATTTGGCGCACCAGGTAGGGGTGCGCTGAGGCTTTCCTTCCGTCGATCTGCATCCCACTGCTCCACCGGATCCATGGCCGACGCTCGTCGAGCCCGCGCTGAGCGCCAAGCCGCCCTAGCCGCCCATATCGCTCAGACGGCCCCTGTCGGCGGGCCTCCCCGTCGTTCTTAATCACCCGCTACCAATGCCGCCACCGGCCCGGTGGGAAACGAGCAGCAGGCCTCATCGCTGCACCCCTCTGTGTGGCGGGATGGTGCACTGCCACCCCGTCGCTGACTCCGGCGGGCTCCTCGTCTCACGCTCGTCGCACTCCCACGGACGTGTAGGCCGCGCTGCTCATGGCGCGCAAGCTCCTGCGCTACCACTCGGTCGATGACCTCTACGAGGACTGATTGGACCGCATCACCGAGCTCGTCAGCACCGCTGGGGCTCTCCCGCACCGTCCCTCTCGTTTCCTCGCCCTCCGCCAGCTTCGGGCGACGTAGCTCATGGAGCGCCTCCGCCACCTCCGCACCAAGACGGTGCCCTGGCACCAAGACACGCGGTCCCCCGGCGCGACCCGCCGCGCCGGGCGCCCGCGCATGAAGAAGGAAGCTGCCAAGAAGTTCCCCGACTGCAAGAAAACGCTCCACCGCTACCAGCACCGCCGCGTCAAGATCGCCTGCCGTGGCGGCGCAAGGGCACTAAGACCAAGCTCCACCCCCACGACGGGCCCCGGTGGCCACGGCCGGCTGCCGTGCCTTCACTCCAGAGCTGCGCAATGTCGTTTGGCCAGGCAAGTTCAAACCCGACCTGCCTCCGTACTACGATGGCACCCCGACCCTGCGGAGTTCCTGCAGCTCTACGAGTTGAGCATCGAAATGGCCAACGGCGACGAGAAGGTCATGGCAAACTGGTCCCCCATGGCCCTCAAGGATGGCGCTCGCTCGTGGCTCCTAAACCTGCCCGTGGGATCAATCTCCTCCCAAGGCGAGATGCGCGACCGTTTCATCGCTAACTACGAGGGCACTCGCGACCTCCCACCGGCCGCGGGTGACATGCGGCGCATCAAGCAACAGCCAGGAGAGACCCTACAAAAGTACATCCAGCGCTTCAACAGCATCCGCCTCAAGATCCCCAAGGTGACAGACGAGGCCATCATCTCAGCGTTCTCTGACGGCGTCCGTGATGTCAAGATGAAGGTAGAGCTTGCTATCCACAAAGACCTGAGCACGGCTTTGGAGATGTTCAACATGGAGACCAAGTGTGCTAGAGCTGAGGAGGGGCGCCTCTCCCTCCTCGAGCTCCCAGCTGCAGACCCAAAAGAGAAGAAGGCCAAGCCCAAGGACTTGAAGCGCAAGGGGGCAGACGTGCTCGCGATTGAGCCCAAGACGAAGCGCTGCCGGGACCAACCCGAGTCGTCCAAGAGCAGGCGTCCGTTCTGCGCCTTCCACAACGTGCACAACCACAACACCAATGGCTGTCAAGAGCTCAGAGCCATTCGTGATGGATGCTTCGATCCACGCCCCGAGCGCAACGACCGGGGCTACGGCCGAGGAGGAGAACCAAGTGAAGGACGCTGGGACGACCGCGGCCCTTGCCAGGAGTGGCGCGACCGACCTCGAGAGGACCACAGGCAGGACCGACCTCGTGAGGGCACGTGGAGGGACCAGCCTCGTGAGGACTACCCTCAGGGTAACGCTGGCCTCCCTTCCCTGCTGCCACCACCAAGGAGAAACAACGACCACCGTCAGGACGAGGGGGCTGGGGGCTTCCAGGAGCCGTGAGCCGTTGCCTATATCTTGGGTGGCGCTCAGGCCCCAGCCTCCCAGCGCCTCTTCAAGCAATTTTCCCGCGAGGTGAATGTAGCGCTCTGAAAGCACAAGTGCTCCCTAGGTGGTTTTGGTAATTAATGTCAACATATCTCTTGTTGGCCTAACACTTTTATCTAGTATGTTTCAGATAAGTTCAACAATGGAGTGGGATGGACTAAAGGATGTGGGAACTCCTTCAAGATGCTAAGGACAAATGATTGGCTCAAGCTTCAAGCTCAAGACTCTTCATTTTACATTTTAGTGATCCAAGATCACATTGAGTCTATAGGAAAAGCCAATACTATCAAGAAGGGATGAGGTGTTGCTTAATGAGCCTTTTGCTGCATGTGCTTAGTGATATGCTCCAAAACCCTCCACTACTTTATCACATCCACATATGACCTAAACCAAAAGTCAAACTCGGCCCTACCGATTCTTTCTATCCGGCGCCACCGAGTTTAGATGTCATAGCCACTGCCACAAACCCTAGGCAAATCAGTTTCACTGATTGGGATCTCGGTCTCACCGAGATGGGATTGTAATCTCTCTGTGTATGTCCATTACCAAAATCGGTCTCACCGAATTTGTGCAATCGGTACTACCGATATTACAATGCCAACTTTCTGGTTAACTTATTACCCAAATCAGTCTCACCAAGTTTGAGTAATCGGTCTCACCGAGTTTGCCTGACCAACTCTCTGGTTAGCTAATTACCAAATTCGGTCTCAACGAGTTTGCGTAATCGGTCTCACCAAGATTACGTTATGCCCTAACCCTAACCATATCGGTCCTACCGAGATGCATGTCGATCCACGAAAATCCTAACGGTCACTAGGTTTACTAAATCGGTCCGACCGAGTTTGTTGATTCGGTCCCACCGAGTTTGGTAAATTGTCTCAGAACGGTTAGATTTTGTGTGGAGGCTATATATACCCCTCCACCTCCTCTTCATTCATGGAGAGAGCCATCAGAACAAGCCTACACTTCCAGCATCCTATTTCTGAGAGAGAACTACCTACTCATGTGTTGAGACCAAGATATTCTTGATCTCTAGCCTTCCCCAAGTTGCTTTCCACTCAAATCTTCTTTCCACCAGATCCAAATCCTATGAGAGAGAGTTGAGTGTTGGGGAGACTATCATTTGAAGCACAAGAGCAAGGAGTTCATCATCAACACACCATTTGTTACTTCTTGGAGAGTGGTGTCTCCTAGATTGGCTAGGTGTCACTTGGGAGCCTCCGACAAGATTGTGGAGTTGAACCAAGGAGTTTGTAAGGGCAAGGAGATCGCCTACTTCGTGAAGATCTACCGCTAGTGAGGCAAGTCCTTCGTGGGCGATGGCCATGGTGGGATAGACAAGGTTGCTTCTTCATGGACCCTTCGTGGGTGGAGCCCTCCGTGGACTCGCGCAACCGTTAGCCTACGTGGGTTGAAGTCTCCACCAACGTGGATGTACGATAGCACCACCTATCGGAACCACGACAGAAACATCTGTGTCTCCAATTGCGTTTGATTTCTCCAAACCCTTCCCTTTACATTCTTGCAAGTTGCATGCTTTATTTTCCGCTGCCTACATACTCTTTGCATGCGTGCTTATTATGTATTGAGAATGTTAAACTTGTGCCTAAACTCCACTTAAACCTAAAAGAAATTAAAAACTGCAACTTTGGTACTTAGTGTCTAATCACCCCCCTCTAGATACCTCTTCTCAAGATCCTACAAGTGGTATCAGAGCATTGGTCTCCATTGCCTTGGTTTAATCACCATTGGAGGAAGATGGATGAGTCTACTGGGAGTCTTAGTCATAGAGTGCCTATTCTTGATGGAGAGTATGTTCATGAGTGGAAAAATGAGATGCTTGTAATTTTCAATCAATATCAATTGAACAAGTACATTGCTAGCCCTTGTGCACCTCATGTTGATCCTATGCATCCTACCCTTGATGAATCTATTGACATGACTAGAAATCTTAGAACTGTTAATCTTATCACTAGAGGCTTGCCTAGAAACTTGATTAGAATCTTGCCTACTGTTGAGTGCGCCTACACTATATGGAAATTTCTTGAGGAACGCTTTCCAAATTATTCCTTGAAAAATCTAGATGAGATTCTCTATAAATCTATTGCCTTGAGTAAGATGAATAATAGTGATCCTATGTTTGGTGATCGTCTATTTGAACTTACCGACCTTATGCGTGCCAAAGGAGATGTAGGAATTATTAGTGATATTATTTCTGAAGCTATAAGAATTCATAAGCAAGATCTTTGTCAAACTCACTCTAATGAATTACCCTCTCTAGGACTTGATCCATCACATGACGATGTTGAACATGGATACTACGATGAGGATGATGATAGTGATTTCGATCTTGATGATGCAATGAGACATTTTGGTCTTATGGCAAATCTTCGGGGATATATGTGGGGAGGAAAGGAATGGGTTCTTGACAGTGGATGTACCGATCACATGACCGGAGATAAAGACATGTTTCGTGAGCTTGCTGAAAATGATAGTCCTCGAAAGTTTGTCACTTTCGGTGACAACTCAAAGGGTAAGGTGGTTGGCCTCGGTAAGGTGGCCATCTCACATGATAGCTCCATTCAAAATGTCATGCTCGTTGAGTCTCTTGGCTACAACTTACTTTCAGTATCTAGACTTGCTGATTTCGGTCTAAATGTCCTATTTACTAAAGTAGATTGTCAAGTGTTTCGTCAAGACAATCATAAAATGGTCTTTACCGGTATACGTAGAGGTGATCTTTACATTGTTGATTTCTCCAAGAAGGCACAACCTAAAACTTGCTTCATTGCTAAATCCTGAAAAGGTTGGTTATGGCATAGACGACTAGGTCACGTTGGCATGAGAAACCTTGACAAGCTTATTAAAGGAAATCATATCCTTGAAGTCAACGATGTCATATTTGATAAAGATAGACAGTGCAGTGCTTGTCAAGCAGGTAAACAGGTCGGAGGAAGGCATCCCATGAAGAACATCATGACCACAAGGAGACCACTCGAGCTACTTCATATGGATCTCTTTGGTCCCAACACCTACAAAAGCCTCGGTGGAAATTCTTTTGGTCTAGTTATAGTTGATGATTTTTCAAGATTTACGTGGGTGTTCTTTCTCGATGATAAATCGCAGGTCCAAAATATCTTCAAAAACTTCGCTAGGAAGGCCCAAAACCAATTTGAAGTGAAGATCAAGAAGGTTCACAGCGACAACGGAACGGAGTTCAAGAACGCAAATGTGGACACCTTTCTTGACGAAGAAGGGATTTCACACGAGTTCTCGCCACGTACACACCTCAAAAAATGGAGTTGTTGAGAGGAAGAACCGGATGCTCATCGAAATGGCGAGAACGATGCTTGATGAGTACAAGACGCCGAAGCACTTTTGGGCGGAAGCGGTTGAGACGGCTTGTCATGCAACAAATCACTTGTATCTACACAGGCTACTCGGCAAGACGGCATACGAGCTCCTCACCAGTAACAAACCCCAAGTTGGATACTTTCGAGTATTCGGCTCAAAGTGCTACATTCTTGATAAGCATCGTCGTTCAAAATTTGCTCCTAAATCTCATGAAGGTTTCCTACTAGGTTTAAACTCTCACACTTACCGTGTCTACAACAATTTCACCTGAAAGGTTGAAGATACGGTAGATGTGAAGTTTGATGAATCTAACGGCTCGCAAGTAGAGCAATTGCCAATTGATGTAGGAGACAAAGACCCTTGGAAGCAATCCAAGACTTGTCTATTGGCAAGGTCCGTCCAACGGACGTGAAGGAGAGTACCTCGTCTGTTCAAGTGGAAGCTTCTACTTCACGACAAGGTGAACCAAGAGTTGAAACGGAAGCATCCACAAGTGGAACACACCAATATGAAGAAAACCAGGAAGAACATCACGAACATCAACAACCTCCTTCTCCACCTCGACAAGAAAACAACAACGCCAACCATGAAGATGATCAAGAAGAAGAAGAACAAGATGAAGAAGATGTTCAACCGAGACCCAAGCAAAAGCTTTCACGAGTTCGAGCAAGAATTTCTAAAGACCATCCGTCGAGAAAATCTACAATGATATTCAAACCGGGAGAATCACTCGCTCTAAAACTCGTCTAGCTAACTTTTGTGAAAACTATTCTTTCATCTCTAGAATTGAACCTATGAAGGTCGAAGAAGCATTGGAAGATCCGGATTGGATAAATGCTATGCATGAAGAGCTACACAACTTTGAGAGAAACCAAGTTTGGACATTGGTTGAGAAGCCCGACAACAACCACAACATCATCGGTACCAAATGGGTGTTTTGCAACAAGCAAGATGAAGATGGACAAGTAGTTCGCAACAAAGCACGTCTCGTCACCCAAGGCTTCACACAAGTCGAAGGTATGGACTATGGTGAGACTTATGCTCCCGTTGCTAGACTTGAGTCCATTCGCATCTTACTTGCCTATGCTAATCACCATAATATCACCTTGTACCAAATGGACATTAAAAGTGCTTTTCTAAATGGTGAAATAGAGGAGGAAGTTTATGTTAAACAACCTCCCGGCTTTGTCAATCCTAAGAAACCAAATCATGTTTATAAACTTCACAAAGCTCTTTATGGTCTTAAACAAGCTCCTAGAGCATGGTATAAATGCTTGACCAAGTTTCTTCTTGAAAAAAGCTTTGAAATTGGGAAGATTGATTCCACACTTTTTACTAAAAGGGTTAACGGAGAATTATTTGTATGCCAAATTTATGTTGATGATATCATATTTGGATCAACTAACCCTCATTTTAGTGAAAAGTTTGGAAAGCTAATGTCGGGGAAGTTTGAGATGTCAATGATGAGTTAACTCAAATTCTTTCTTGGGTTGCAAATCAAGCAAACTAAGGAAGGTACTTTTGTGTCTCAAACGAAGTACACTAAGGACTTATTCAAGAAGTTCAATATGCAAGAATGCAAAGGTATGTCTACACCCATGCCTACTAGTGGCATCTTGACTTGACCAAAGATGGTAAACCGGTTGATCAAAAGGTTTATCGCCCTATGATTGGTTCATTGTTATATCTATGTGCTTCACGTCCCGATATTATGCTAAGTGTGTGCATGTGTGCAAGATATCAAGATGCTCCTAAAGAATGTCATCTTAAGGCCGTAAAAAGGGTAGTGAGATACTTAACTCATACACCAAACTTTGGCATTTGGTATCCTAAGAGGGCCTCTTTCGATCTTGTTGGCTATTCCGACTCGGACTATGCCGGAGACAAGGTTGATAGAAAGTCCACTTCGGGTACTTGTCAATTTCTTGGTAGATCTCTTGTGTCTTGGTCCTCCAAGAAACAAAACTCGTATCCTTATCTCATCGTCAAGCGGAGTACATTGCCGCTGGTTCATGTTGTGCTCAATTACTTTGGATGACCCAAAGTCTTAAAGATTATGGGATTTATGTGAAACATGTTCCATTGCTTTGTGACAATGAGAGTGCTATCAAAATTGGTCATAATCCCGTACAACATTCTCGAACTAAGCACATTGAAGTTCGTCATCATTTCATTTGAGATCATGTCGCTAAGGGTGACATTAATCTTAAGCATGTTCGCACCGAAAAGCAATTAGCCGATATATTTACTAAACCGCTTGATGAGAAAGTGTTTTGCAGGTTGAGAGGAGAATTGAACATCATTGATGCTTCAAATTTGTAGTAGAAACTCCATTGGATACATGCAAGACATGAGCTTATGACTAATCCATGATATCTCTTTTATGATGAATATATTATACCTTGGATATATTTGCATCTTGCATGTCATCTAACCCATGTAGGTACTTGGTGGAATCAAATTCCATGAGATTGTAATCTACTCACATCTTGAGCAATCTCTACATCACCAAGTCTCTACCCTTTGGTGGATGAATACAAGGAAGCACGAAATCATTCTAACATATCCTTTTGACAAACTCTATGATTGAGCTTCATGATTGTCATTTTGGATACACAAGTGCTCTTCCTTGCAAGAACTAACCCATGTAGGTAGATGGACTCAAATTCCAAGTGGTGCTCCCAACTCTTGATGAGCTACTTCAACCTTGAGCAACCCACACAAGTTCAACTACATGGACAACACCACCAACCAAGGTATGTTATTCCATCTTAGAGAAGCTTTACTCCAAGTCATGAGCTAAAGCAACTCGACAAAATGTGAATACATCATGATGCTTAAACGAAAAATGGTAACCCCATTTTGAGCTTAAACGAAGAGTATGACCTATGATCAAGTGATCTCACTTGACTCCTAAGTCAATATACTCTAACATAGGTGACTTTGTCACCGACCATCTCTAGATGAAGTTCTCTCGTGTTCTTATATGTATTTCTGCATTTGACTCATGCATGTTTGTTTCCCCTTTCAAAAAAAACTTCATCTAGATTTCTTTCTGTCTTTTCAGTTGCTTTGCATTTCCTGAAATCAAATTCAGTGCACATCCTTCAGTTAATTCCTTGCAAATCTTTGTGAGATCTTTCTATTATAGTGAGCTGAGGTGACAAATGTTTTCTCTGCGATGAACTCGGTTTCACCGATTTGTTGTTTTCGGTCCAACCGAATGCTTTCGGTACAACCGAAGCATACCACACGTTGCCACCGATTTCACAACAGGAAAAACAGTTCGCCACTTATTCTGTGTTTCTTTTAAAATCCAGCTCCACTCAATGAATCTTGTCCTCTACAAGCATCCCAATTTTATCCAGTGCTTTGTGTTGTGACTCAAGGACCAAAACCATTCCAACAAATTCCAGAAGGCCCTTCTTGGAAATTGATGTCAAAGGGGGAGAGAGAGATCACATCAAAGCTTATCACTTAGAGAGATCACATCAGAGAGAGTATTAAGGGGGAGAAAATAGATCTCCAGGGGGAGAGAATACTCATGTAGAAAGTATTTCTCAAGGATCCCAGATGCTTGGTATTCAAGAGGACAGATGCCACATGTATTTTTGGGGGAAAGACATGTTCTTTTGTGCTTATTTGCACTAAGCTCTGTTCATTTATATCTTTTAGCTCTGATTTTCTGTTCCTGATCTTCTCCCAGTATCCCATGCTAGATTCAGGGGGAGCAAGCCATCTAAGGGAAATGAATCAATCAAATTCATTGCATATCTTTACTCTTGGGGACATGTCTAATCAAATGTGGTACTCAATACTCACTCTCTACATGTCATCCCAGTCTTGGTATTCTTGTGGTTTCTTCTATTTGCTTTGGCTAGTAGATGTACCTGTGTTATCTAACCTTGTTTGTGCAGGTTCATTTCACCCTAAGCCAACTCAAGACTACAAGGTAAGTATATGCATCACACTCATGTGTATGAGGAATTCTTGCTGATGTACATATTGTTTTGCAAGAAGGACTCATGAGCATGAAGGTATTTTCTTTAATATTCTTTGCTCTGATGCATATTGCCAAGATACATGTAACACATTGCCTACTCTATCATGGTTATTGCTCTCACATGCTTCTCTATTCCATACTCACATGATTGCATACATATAGGGGGAGCCTATGCTTGTTACATGTCTTTCCGAAGCTTTACTTGCTATTCTTTATATCTTTATCTAAAGCTTTGATTTATGTTGCCATCAATTACCAAAAAGGGGGAGATTGAAAGCACAAGTGCTCCCTAGGTGGTTTTGGTAATTAATGCCAACATATCTCTTGTTGGACTAACACTTTTATCTAGTATGTTTCAGATAAGTTCAACAATGGAGTGGGATGGACTAAAGGATGTGGGAACTCCTTCAAGATGCTAAGGACAAAGGATTGGCTCAAGCTTCAAGCTTAATACTCTTCATTTTACATTTTAGTTATCCAAGATCACATTGAGTCTATAGGAAAAGCCAATACTATCAAGAAGGGATGAGGTGTTGCTTAATGAGCCTTTGGCTCCATGTGCTTAGTGATATGCTCCAAAACCCTCCACTACTTTCTCACATCCACATATGACCTAAACCCAAAGTCAAACTCGGCCCTACCGATTCTTTCTATCCGGCGCCACCGAGTTCATATGTCATAGCCACTGCCACAAACCCTAGGCAAATCGGTTTCACTGATAGGGATCTCGGTCTCACCGAGATGGGATTGTAATCTCTCTGTGTTTGTCCATTACCAAAATCGGTCTCACCGAATTTGTGCAATCGGTACTACCGAGATTACAATGCAAACTTTCGGGTTAACTTATTACCCAAATCGGTCTCACCGAGTTTGAGTAATCGGTCTCACCGAGTTTGCCTGACCAACTCTCTGGTTAGCTAATTACCAAATTCGGTCTCACCGAGTTTGTGTAATCGTCTCACCGAGATTACGTTATGCCCTAACCCTAATCATATCGGTCCTACCGAGATGCATGTCAGTCCCACCGAAAATCCTAACGGTCACTAGATTTACTAAATCGGTCCGACCGAGTTTGTTGATTCGGTCCCACCGAGTTTGGTAAATTGTGTGTAACGGTTAGATTTTGTTTGGAGGCTATATATACCCCTCCACCTCCTCTTCATTCGTGGAGAGAGCCATCGAACAGGCCTACACTTCCAAAGATCCTATTTCTCGAGAGAGAACTACCTACTCATGTGTTGAGACCAAGATATTCCATTCCAACCATATGAATCTTGATCTCTAGCCTTCCCCAAGTTGCTTTCCACTCAAATCTTCTTTCCACCAGATCCAAATCCTATGAGAGAGAGTTGAGTGTTGGGGAGACTATCATTTGAAGCAAGGAGTTCATCATCAACACACCATTTGTTACTTCTTGGAGAGTGGTGTCTCCTAGATTGGCTAGTTGTCACTTTGGAGCCTCCGACAAGATTGTGGAGTTGAACCAAGGAGTTTGTAAGGGCAAGGAGATCACCTACTTCGTGAAGATCTACCGCTAGTGAGGCAAGTCCTTCGTGGGCGACGGCCATGGTGGGATAGACAAGGTTGCTTCTTCGTGGACCCTTCATGGGTGGAGCCCTCCATGGACTCACAAGAACTGCGTTACCCACGTGGGTTGAAATCTCCACCAACGTGGATGTACGATAGCACCACCTATCGGAACCACGACAAAAACATCCGTGTCTCCAATTGCGTTTGATTTGTCCAAACCCTTCCCTTTACATTCTTGCAAGTTGCATGCTTTATTTTCCGCTGCCTACATACTCTTTGCATGCTTGCTTATTATGTATTGAGAATGTTAAACTTGTGCCTAAACTCCACTTAAACCTAAAAGAAATTAAAAACTAAAACTTTGGTACTTAGTGTCTAATAACCCCCCCCCCCTCTAGACACCTCTTCTCAAGATCCTACAAGTGGTATCAGAGCATTGGTCTCCATTGCCTTGGTTTAATCACCATTGGAGGAAGATGGATGAGTCTACTTCGGGGAGTCTTAGTCATAGAGTGCCTATTCTTGATGGAGAGTATTTTCATGAGTGGAAAAATGAGATGCTTGTAATTTTCAATCAATATCAATTGAACAAGTACATTGCTAGCCCTTGTGCACCTCATGTTGATCCTATGCATCCTACCCTTGATGGATCTATTGACATGACTAGAGATCTTAGAACTGTTAATCTTATCACTAGAGGCTTGCCTAGAAACTTGATTAGAATCTTGCTTACTTTTGAGTGTGCCTACACTATATGGAAATTTCTTGAGGAACGCTTTCCAAATTATTCCTTGAAAATTCTAGATGAGATTCTCTATAAATCTATTGCCTTGAGCGTGGCAGCCGCCTTCCAGCGCCACCTGCAGAGCATCCTGGCGACTCAGGAGGCCAGGCGTCACGCAGTCCAAGTGGAGATGGAGACGGTCCTTGAAGAACCACCCAATCCCCCACAGCCTCCCGAGACTCAGGGCCCTAGTGGCTCATGAGGAGCAACTTATTCATCGCGCACCTTCAGCTACTCCAACACCCCTCCAACAACGGTACCAGGTGACATTTTCCAATTTACCCGGCTGAGAGCACCCCTCGGGCTGCATCATTCCCAGGCCGCATGGGCCTGCCCCTGCGGCATGTATCCTTTTGCATTTTTTAGCTTATTCTGTTGGGGGCGCCCCTTGGGCTGCATCATCCCTAGGCCGCTCGGATCCGACCCAGTGGCATGTATCATTCCTGCATCTACATGAACTAGTTTGCTTCCTTGCATCAGTTACTTATGGTTATCACTTGCCTGACTTGAATCTCGTGGCGTCTCACGTTGCTAATCGATCTCTTGTCTACCTCGCGACGAGAACTCCGCCCATTGGCATGATGCTTGTGCTTGGGTCCGTCCCTACAACACTGATAAATCTGAGAGATTGAGCTCTGGCTCGCGTCCCGCTCTGTGCACGTCACCTCACCAGATGCTCGGTGCCTTCATCCTCACTTGGAGTAATCCGCCGCCGGGTAGCCAACATGACTACGGGCTATCTTCCCTCTTCCAACCTACTTGCAGGGATTCCCGGGGTGTTAGCTACGGGCGGCCCCGTTAGCTCGTTCCTTCTCTTGTGCAATCCGCTTGCGCGCCAAAGGGGGGCGTCCTGAGCATCGCGCCTCAGGAGCTCTTACTGACTCTCCAGCCCTCACCCCCTGGCCTTGACCACGGCATCGCGACCTAGCATACCAGCGGCGGCTGAGCCTTGCTCGAGGGTCAGGACTCGAGAATGCAGAGCACCCAAGAGAACACGAGAGGGGGAAGGATCTAACATGGGCCTAGCCTGGCAGCAACATCATGTCGATACGCAGGCCGGACACGGCCCAAGAAATCACCAAGGATCACACAAGATGAGTCACGCCTCCAAGCCAGACCAGCACTCTGGCACCCAATCCCTAGCTCCCACGGCCTTGCTACAGCAACGCCGCCTACCTTTCCTACCTTTTGGGAGTTGCCTGCATGCTAAGAGGGAACTCTCGAGCGTCGCGCCTCGGGAGCTCTTACCGGACCTTGGGCCACTCACCTCCTGGCCTTGACAACGGCATCACGACCTGGCATACCAGCGACGGTTGAATCTTGCCTGGGGACTGGGGCCTGTCAGCGTAGAGCGCTTTGCTGCTGCAATGGTGGAAAGGGGGAACCAAGCCGAAGCAAGGCGGGCAAACATAAGCTTTCATAATAGGAAGATATTAACACAAAAGGTGCAACAAATCCTTTACACGCTACCATGGGGTTCATCTCGATTCCTCGCAGGGAACAAAAGAAGCAGGTTCCTAGGAGCCCTATCTACAAGCGCCGCCGCCGCCGACACCATCATCAAAAGTGGGCCACGGGAGGCCGGCGCCGACCCCATCCAGATCAGTGGCGACGGCAAGCCGATGCCGCTGCGGTGCTCCGTGCGCGGCGGGAGCTCGGGGGCACGTAGCTGTCGTTGCTCGTCTCTGGAGTCTCGTCGGTATCAAGAGAACTGCTGGACTCCCAGGCGCCATCACTGCTGCTGGAGGAGCTGCCGGTGCCAGCCACCTCACCAACCTGGTGGCTTCCACCCGAGCAGCACCCCAGCCGGCGGCCTTCCTCATCGAAGACCTTGAAGAATAGCATGGAGGCGCCATCATACTCGAAGTGGATAGCGAGGGCCCCTTCCGCGTGGCAGACGCGGGCGACCTCGCCCCAACCACGGGTCATGAAGATCTTGCTCCCATCGTCGGGGTGTCACAGTCGGTGTGCTGCAGCCTCAGCTCGAGTGGCCCCCTCGGCGGCACCTCTACAGCGAAGAACTGTGGGAGTTGCATCCAGGTGCGTGGTGGCATCGCCGCCCACACCACCAGTTCGGCGAGGAGCCCTCGGCGTGGGTTCCTGGGGCGGCGGCGACGTGGTCGGCGCAGATTGCCACCTCCCCCTCCAGAGCCCTCTGCCCGGGCGTACAAAGGCAAAGGATATCTGGGGGAAGCCGCTCATGCCAAGGCCTCGTCACCTCCGGTCTCAAGGCGACGTCGCGGCGGCGGACCAGCCTCTACTTCGGCGGGAGTGGCCCAAGCTCTTCGCGAGGGGATTTTCCCTTCTCGGCGGTGGAGAACCTTCATATCGGTGCCATCGGTATCATTGGAAGAAGGAGAAGCAGGAAGAATGGAGGAAGAGATGTACAGCGGGGGCTCCGCCCCTCGCCTCATTTATAGCCAAGAGGAGGCCAACCGTTGACCTCTACGATCGTAGGTAATGATGGCCTTTTTTGCATGCAGCAGGGACTCGTCAAGTCGGGCAGTTGCCAAGTCAGCATGGGGAAGTGGAGATGCCCACGTCTTGTCAATCGCCACGCGTCAACCGAGGCCGCAGGCTGTTGGGGCCCGCGGCACTTGATACGTCTCCAATGTATATATAATTTTTTACTGTTCCATGCTATTAAATTATCTGTTTTGGATGTTTAATGGGCTTTATTATACACTTTTATATTATTTTTGGGACGAACCTATTAACCCAAGGCCCAGTGCAAATTGTTGTTTTTGCCTATTTCAGTGTTTCGCAGAAAAGGAATATCAAACGGTGTCCAAACGGAATGAAACCTTCGGGAGAGTTATTTTTGGAACAAACACAATCCAGGAGACTTGGAGTGGACGTCAAGGAAGGAACGAGGAGGCCACAAGGCAAGAGGGCGCGCCCATGGGGTAGGCACACACCCCCACCCTCGTGGGCCCCTCGTGGCTCCACCGACCTACTTCTTTCGCCTATATATTCTCATATACCCCGAAAACATCCGAGAGCACCACGAAACCCTATTTCCAGCGCCGCAACCTTCTGTACCCGTGAGATCCCATCTTGGGGCCTGTTCCGGCGCTTCACCGGAGGGGTAATCTATCATGGAGGGCTTCTACATCAACACCATAGCCTCCCCGATGATGTGTGAGTAGTTTACCACAGACCTTCGGGTCCATAGTTATTAGCTAGATGGCTTCTTCTCTCTCTTTGGATCTCAATACAAAATTCTCCTCGATTCTCTTGGAGATCTATTTGATGTAATTCTTTTTGCGATGTGTTTGTCGAGATCCGATGAATTGTGGGTTTATGATCAAGATTATCTATGAATAATATTTGGTTCTTCTCTGAATTCTTATATGTATGATTTTTTATCTTTGCAAGTCTCTTCGAATTATCGGTTTAGTTTGGCCTACTAGATTGATCTTTCTTGCAATGGGAGAAGTGCTTAGCTTTGGGTTCAATCTTGCGGTGTCCGTTCCCAGTGACAACAGGGGCAGCAAGGCACGTATTGTATTGTTGCCATCGAGGATAAAAAGATGGGGCTTATATCATGTTGCTTGAGTTTATCCCTCTACATCATGTCATCTTGCCTAATGCATTACTCTGTTCTTATGAACTTAATACTCTAGATGCATGCTGGATAGCGGTCGATGTGTGGAGTAATAGTAGTAGATGCAGAATCGTTTCGATCTACTTGTCATGGACGTGATGCCTATATACATGATCATGCCTAGATATTGTCATAATTATTCGCTTTTCTATCAATTGCTCGACAGTAATTCGTTCACCCACAGTAAATTATGCTATCTTGAGAGAAGCCACTAGTGAAACCTATGGCCCCGGGTCTATCTTCTATCATATTAGCTTCCTATCAATTTACTATATTTGCAATCTTTACTTTCCAATCTATATCATAAAAATACCAAAAATATTTATCTTATTTTCTCTATCAGATCTCACTTTTGCAAGTGGCCGTGAAGGGATTGACAATCCCTTTATCACGTTGGTTGCAAGGTTCTTATTTGTTTGTGTAGGTACGAGGCGATTTGCGTGTGACCTCCTACTGGATTGATAGCTTGGTTCACAAAAACTGAGGGAAATACTTACGCTACTTTGTTGTATCACCCTTTCCTCTTCAAGGGAAAACCAACCCATGCTCAAGAGGTAGGAGCGCTCTGCACTTGTCCCTTAGCTTTGCCTTGAAGCCAAGTCCAAGCGCGCCTTGGGCCCGGGGGCTACCGTCGGCGTTCTGGGAACGGCGGTCCCCAGACTTTCCGGCATGCGGCCCACGACGTGGCTCCACCGGCGGCCCTGTACGGCCCATCTTCATCAGCAAACGCTCAAGACCCTCGCGAGGGGCCAAGCCTCACAAGGCGGACGACGCAAGACCTCCTCGAGGGTGGCCTCACCAGGCTGGCTCACGAGGGGTGGAGAGATCAAGGCAAGGGGCACCTCGCGAGGTGCCTGTGATGCAAGCCATGACAACCAAGGCCAGACGGGCGCCAGCAGGCGCAGAGTACTCGTTTCCTCTTTGATGCTAAAGGAGCAGGCGCAGGCGAGGAGTCCCGAGGCATTAGGCAAAGGTTTCCATATCGGTGCAACAAGACCAAGACTAGGAGGATGGCAGGACGGAGGTCACTGTGGAGCCCAGGACGGCGTCACCACCAGAGCCTTTGGCAGGCGAATACCACCTTTAGTCAGGATAACTTGTACTGGTTGTCTCCCTTCAAAATTGTCCACTGTTCGATCCCTTTCCGCTCAACATTTGGGAATAGGACCAGGGCCTCTATAAATAGGATTAGCCACCACAGTAGGAGGCAACTAATCTGGGATTGGGTCCATTCCATCCTCGCACACACAAGCTCACTGAGCCCAAGAACACCTCTCCTCAGGAGGCTGTTCTTCCCTTGTACTAGTTCATCCTCAACCTGCAAGGCAATCCACCACACCACACTGGAGTAGGGTATTATACCACATCGGTGGCCCGAACCAGTATAAACTCTTGTGTCCCTTGTTCTTTGGGTTCGGCGAGCTGAGCTTTGAGATTGCGGTGAGAGTGAGAGCTGGGGAGGGAGAGATCTTCGTGCGCACCACAGAGTTCGAACCTTAAGGGTTTTGCTGAAACCCGTGATCCGAGAAAGATAGTTATGTTTCCTAACCATTGACATGTGTTGTCATTTGATGAACGGGATCACATCATTAGGAGAATGATGTGATGGACAAGACCCATCCGTTAGCTTAGCATAATGATCGTTAAGTTTTATTGCTATTGCTTTCTTCATGGCATATACATATTCCTTTGACTATGAGATTATGCAACTCCCGGGTACCGGAGGAATACCTTGTGTGCTATCAAACGTCACAACATAACTGGGTGATTACAAAGATGCTCTACAGGTATCTCCGAAGGTGTTTGTTGGGTTGGCATAGATCAAGATTAGGATTTGTCACTCCGAGTATCGGAGAGGTATCTCTGGGCCCTCTCGGTAATGCACATCATAATAAGCCTTGCAAGCAATGTGACTAATGAGTTAGCTGTGGGATGATGTATTAAGGAACGAGTAAAGAGCCTTGCTGGTAACGAGATTGAACTAGGTATGAAGATACCAACGATCGAATCTCGGGCAAGTAACATACCGATGACAAAGGGAATTACGTATGTTGTCACTGCGGTATGACCGATAAAGATCTTTGTAGAATATGTAGGAACCAATACGAGCATCCAGGTTCCGCTATTGGTTATTTACCGGAGAGGTGTCTCAGTCATGTCTACATAGTTCTCAAACCCGTAGGGTTCACACGCTTAACATTCGATGACAATTTTGTATTATATGAGTTATGTGATTTGGTGACTGGATGTTGTTAGGAGTCCCGGATGAGATCATGGAAATGACGAGGAGTCTTGAAATGGTCGCGATGTAAAGATTCATATATAGGACGATAGTATTCGCACACCGGAAGTGTTCTGAGGGTACCGGGTACGTATCGGGTCACCGCAAAGGGTTCCGGGCATCCCCCCGGCAACTACATGGGCCTAATGGGCCAAGAAGGGGACAGACCAGCACCTAGGGGGCTGGTGCACCCCTTGTAGGCCAAAAAAAGGGGGGAGGAAAGAGGAGAAGAGGGAAAGTAAGGGGAGGGATACGGCCTCCCCCTTCCTTCTCTTCTCTCTCCTCCTTCCTTCCCCCTCCGGATGAATATGGAAGGGGGGAGGCCGAATTGGGAGGCGCCCAAGTAGGATTCCTCCTACTTGGGGCGCCCCCTTGGCTGCCTCTCCTCCCCTCCAACCTATATATATGAGGGGGAGGCACCGCTAGAACACACAACATTGATTCCTAGCCGTGAGCGGCGCCCTCCTCCACAGCTTACGCATTCGGTCATATTGTCGTAGTGCTTAGGTGAAGCCCTGTGCGGATCACTTCACCATCACCGTCACCACACCGTCTTGCTGACGACACTCTCCCTTGACACTTTGCTGGATCAAGAGTTCGAGGGACGCCATCGAGCTGAATGTGTGCAGAACTCAGAGGGGTCGTGCGTTCGGTGCTTGATCGGTCGGAATGAGAAGAAGTTTGGCTACATCAACCGCGTTGTCAAAACACTACAAAAATAAGACACATCCGTGACATTTTGGGCCGAACGATTTTTTTTTCCTATCATGCTTATGACACTTCTATGACGATAATTGTGACAAAACCCGTTATCGTCATAGATGTGGTGGGCTCCTACTTCTATGACAAAAAATGGGCTTTTCGTCCTGGGCACGCCGGAGATGCGGCTACATGACATTCTTTGGGCCGTCCGTGACGGAAAAAACCATGGTAGAAGCGAGGGCGAGGAAAATATCGGGGAGTCCCAGGTTACAGTGGGTGGTCGGGGCCGAGCAATTGCTACCTCTTGAGCATGCATTAGTTTTTCCCTTGAAGAGGAAAGGGTGAAGCAGCAAAGTAGCGTAAGTATTTCCCTCAGTTTTTGAGAACCAAGGTATCAATCCAGTAGGAGGCTCCTCAAAAGTCCCACGCACCTACACAAACAAACAAGAACCTCGCAACCAACGCGATAAAGGGGTTGTCAATCCCTTCACAATGACTTGCAAAAGAGAGATCTGATAGAGATAATAAGATAAGATAAATATTTTTGGTATTTTTATGATATAGATTGGAAAGTAAAAGATGCAAATAAAAGTAGATAAGAAACTTAAATGATAAAAGATAGACCCGAGGGCCATAGGTTTCACTAGTGGCTTCTCTCAAGATAGCATAAGTATTACGGTGGGTGAACAAATTACTGTCGAGCAATTGATAGAAAAGCGAATAGTTATGAGATTATCTAGGCATGATCATGTATATAGGCATCACGTCTGTGACAAGTAGACCGACTCCTTCCTGCATCTACTACTATTACTCCACTCATCGACCGACTCCTGCGTGCATCTAGAGTATTAAGTTCATGAAGAACAGAGTAACGCATTAAGAAAGATGACATGATGTAGATGGATAAACTCATGCAATATGATATAAACCCCATCTTTTTATCCTCGATGGCAACAATACAATACGTGCCTTGCTACCCTCGCATCCTTTGGAAAAGGACACCGCAAGATTGAACCCAAAGCTAAGCACTTCTCCCATTGCAAGAAAGATCAATCTAGTAGGCCAAACCAAACTGATAATTCGAAGAGACTTGCAAAGATAACCAATCACACACAAAAGAATTCAGAGGAGATTCAAATATTTCTCATAGATAAACTTGATCATAAACCCACAATTCACCGGATCTCGACAAACACACCACAAAAAGAGTAACATCGAATAGATCTCCAAGAAGATCGAGGAGAAGTTTGTATTGAGATTCAAAGAGAGAGAAGAAGCCATCTAGCTAATAACTATGGACCCGAAGGTGTGTGGTAAACTACTCACAACTCATCGGAGAGGCCTTGGAGATGATGTAGAGGCCCTTCGTGTTGATTCCCCCTCCGGCGGAGCGCCGGCGAAGGCTCCAAGATGGGATCTTGTGGATACAGAAGGTTGCGGCGGTGGAAATAGTTTTTTGTGTTGCTCCTGGATGTTTTCAGGGTATATGGATATATATAGGCGAAGGAGGTAGGTCAGGGGAGCCACGAGGGGCCCACGAGGGTGGGGGGCGTGCCCTCCTGCCTTGTGGCCGCCTCGGCTGCTTCTTGACGTCCACTCGAAGTCTCCTGGATTGCGTTTGTTCCGAAAAAATCGCTCCCGAAGGTTTCATTCCGTTTGGACTCCGTTTTATATTCCTTTCCTTTGAAGCACTGAAATAGGCAAAAAAAACAGCAATTCGGGCTGGGCCTCCAGTTAGTAGGTTAGTCCCAAAAATGATATAAAAGTGTAAAGTAAAGCCCATAAACAACCAAAACGGGTAATATAATAGCATGAAACAATCAAAAATTATAGATACGTTGGAGACGTATCAGGCATCCCCAAGCTTAATTCCTGCTCGTCCTCGAGTAGGTAAATGATAAAAACAGAATTTTTGATGTGGAATGCTACCTAACATATTTCTCAATGTAATTTTCTTTATTGTGGCATGAATGTTCAGATCCAAATGATTCAAAATAAAAGTTCCTATTGACATAAGAGATAGTAATACTTCAAGCATACTAACAAAGTAATCATGTCTTCTCAAAATAACATGGCTAAAGAAAGTTCAACCCTACAAAATCATATAGTTTGGTCATGCTCCATTTTCGTCACACAAGAATGCTCTCATATTCCACAACCCCGATGACAAGCCAAGCAATTATTTCATACTTTAGTAATCTCAAACGTTTTTCAACTTTCACGCAATACATGAGCGCGAGCCATGGATATAGCACTATGGGTGGAATAGAATGTAATGATGGGGGTTATGTGGAGAAGACAAAAAAGGAGAAAGTCTCTCATCGACGCGGCTAATCAACGAGCTAGGGAGATGCCCATCGATTGATGTCAATGCAAGGAGTAGAGATTGCCATGCAAAGGATGCACTAGAGCTATAAATGTATGAAAGCTCAAGAAAAGAAACTAATTGGGTGTGCATACAACTTGCTTTCTCATGAAGACCTAGGGCATTTGAGGAAGCCCGTTGTTGGAATATACAAGCCAAGTTCTATAATGAAAAATTCCCACTAGTATATCAAAATGACAACATAGGAGACTCTCTAACATAGAAATCATGGTGCTACTTTGAAGCACAAGTGTGGAAAAAGGATAGTAGCATTGTCCCTTTATATATATATATATATATATATATATATATATATATATATACATATTTTTATTTGGCCTTTCTCTTTTCTCTTTTTTTTTGGCCTTTCTTTTTCTTTTTTGATCGGGGACAATGCTCTATTAATGATGATCATTTCACTTCTATTTGTTTACAACTCAATGATTACAACTCGATACTAGAAAAAATATGACTCTATATGAATGCCTCCGGCAGTGTACCGGGATATGCAATGAATCAAGAGTGACATGTATGAAAAATTATGCATGGTGGCTTTGCCAAAAATACGATGTCAACTACATGATCATGCAAAGCAATATGACAATGATGAAGCGTGTCATAATAAACGGAACGGTGGAAAGTTGCATGGCAATATATCTCGGAATGTCTATGTTAATGCCATAATAGGTAGGTGTGGTGGCTGTTTTGAGGAAGATATAAGGAGGTTTTTGTGTGACAGAGTGTATCGTATCACGGGGTTTGGATGCACCGGCGAATTTTGCACCACAACTCAAGGTGAGAAAGGGCAATGCACGGTACCGAAGAGGCTACCAATGATGGAAGGATAAAAGTGCTTATAATCCATGGACTCAACATTAGTCATAAAGAACTCACATACTTATTGCAAAAATCTACTAGTCATCAAAAACCAAGCATTACGCGCATGCTCCTAGTGGGGTAGATTGGTAGGAAAAGACCATCTCTTGTCCCCGACCGCCACTCATAAGGATGACAATCTAAGAACACCTCATGTTTCAAATTTGTTACAAAAAGGTTACCATACGTGCATGCTATGGGACTTGCAACCTTCAACACAAGTATTTCTCAAATCCTCAACTACTCAACTAGCATGGCTTTAATATTACCACCTTTATATCTCAAAACAATTATCAAGCATCAAATTGATCATAGAATCCAATTCACTTCCTATGATAGTTTTTATTATACCCAACTTGGATGCCCATCATATTAGGACCAATTTTATAACCATAGAAAATACCATGCTGTTCTAAAAGACTCTCAAAATAATATAAGTGAAGCATGAGAGATAATTAATTTCCACAAAATAAAACCACCGCCGTGCTCTAAAAAGTATAAGTGAAGCACTAGAGCAAAATTATCTAGCTCAAAAGATATAAGTGAAGCACATAGAGTATTCTAATAAATTCCAATTCATGTGTGTCTCTCCCAAAAGGTGTGTACAGCAAGGATTATTGTGGTAAACTAAAAAGCAAAGACTCATATCATACAAGACGCTCCAAGCAAAACACATATCATGTGGTGAATAAAGATATAGCTCCAAGTAAAGTTACCGATAAACGAAGAAGAAAGAGGGGATGCCTTCCGGGGCATCCCCAAGCTTAGGCTTTTGGTTGTCCTTGGGTTATCTTGGGGTGCCATGGGCATCCCCAAGATTAGGCTCTTGCCACTACTTATTCCATAGTCCATCAAATATTTACCCAAAACTTGAAAAACTTCACAACACAAAATTCAGCAAGAAATCTCGTAAGCTCCGTTAGTGCAAGAAAGAAAAACCACCACATAAGTTACTGTAATGAACTCATTATTTATTTATATTGGTGTTTAAACTACTGTATTCCAACTTCTCTATGGTTCATACCCCCCGATACTAGCCATAGATTCATCAAAATAAGCAAACAACACACGAAAAACAGAATCTATCAAAAACAGAACAGTCTGTAGCAATCTGTAACTTTCGGATACTTATAGAACTCCAAAAATTCTACCAAAATAGGAAATCCCATATAATTTGTTTATTAATCTACTTAAATTGGAATCAGTAATTTATCACGTTCTGATGATTTTAAACAATTGTTTTCGTGAACAGAAAGTTTCTGACTTTTTCAGTAAGATCAAATAATTACTATCCAAGAAGATCCTATAGGTTTCACTCACAAACATTAATTAGAACATAAAACCACATCTAAACAGAGTCTAGATGAATTAATTATTGCTAAATAGCAAGGATAAATATTGGGTTGTCTCCCAACAAGCGCTTTTATTTAAAGCATTTTTAGCTAGGCATTGAGATATCGATGATGCTCACATAAAATATAGTAATTGAAACACAAAGAGGGCATCATAAAACATGTGACAAACACATCTAAGTCTAACATACTTCCTATGAATAGGCATATTATAGGCAAACAAATGGTCAAGGCAAGCAAAAACTAGCATATGCAAGGAAGCGCAAATAAACAATAGCAATCTCAACATAACGAGAGGTAATTTAGTAACATGAAAATTTCTACAACCATATTTTCCTCTATCATAATAATTACATGTAGGATCATAGGCAAATTAAAAAATAGCTATAACATAACATATTCTCAACATGATCCACATGCATGCGAAGTTGACACTCTTCCAAAATAGTGGGATTATCATTAACTAAAGTCATGACCTCTTCAAACCCACTTTTATAAAAAAAATACCATAAGATTGAAAATTCTCCAAATATGTGGGATCTAAAGTTGACACTCTTCCAAACCCACTTTCAATAATATTGCAAACACTATTATCAATCTCATATTCATCATGGGGCTTAAATAAATTTTCAATATCAAAAGAAGAATCACCCCAATCATGATCATTGCAACAAGTAGTAGACATAGCAAAACTAGCATCCCCAAGCTTAGGGTTTTGCATATTATTAGCACAATTGACATCAAGAAAATTTATCGTAAAATCACGGCAATCATGATTTTTATTCAAGGAGCTATCGTGAATCTCTTCATGAATTTCTTCATCACAATTTTCAGATTCACGAATTTCAAGCAAAACTTCATAAAGATAATCTAGTGCACAAAACTCACTAGCAATTGGTTCATCATAATTGGATCTCTTAAAAAGATTAGCAAGCGGATGAGGATCCATAGATCTTAGGTTATCTGTTTAGCAATAAATAAACAACTATTCTAACCAAACGAGCAAACGAGCCAAGTAAGACATCAAAGCAAACGAAAAGACGAATGAAAAGGGGTGAATAAAACGGCAAGGGTGAAGTGGGGGAGAGGAAAACGAGAGGCAAATGAAAAATAATGTAATGCGAGGGAGATGAGTTTGTGATGGGTACTTGGTATGTCTTGACTTGAGTGAAGACCTCCCCGGCAACGGCGCCAGAAATCCTTCTTGCTACCTCTTGAGCATGTGTTGGTTTTTCCCTTGAAGAGGAAAGGGTGATGCAGCAAAGTAGCATAAGTATTTCCCTCAGTTTTTGAGAACCAAGGTATCAATCCAGTAGGAGGCTCCTCAAAAGTCTCACGCACCTACACAAACAAACAAGAACCTCGCAACCAACGCAATAAAGGGGTTGTCAATCCCTTCACGGTAACTTCATGAAAGTGAGATCTGATAGAGATAATAAGATAAGATAAATATTTTTGGTATTTTTATGATATAGATTGGAAAGTAAAAGATGCAAATAAAAGTAGATGAGAAACTTATATGATAAAATGTAGACCCGGGGGCCATAGGTTTCACTAGTGGCTTCTCTCAAGATAGCATAAGTATTACGGTGGGTGAACATATTACTGTCGAGCAATTGATAGAAAAGCGAATAGTTATGAGATTATCTAGGCATGATCATGTATATAGGCATCACGTCCATGACAAGTAGACCGACTCCTGCCTGCATCTACTACTATTACTCCACACATCGACCGACTCCTGCGTGCATCTAGAGTATTAAGTTCATGAAGAACAGAGTAACTCATTAAGAAAGATGACATGATGTAGAGGGATAAACTCATGCCATATGATATAAACCACATCTTTTTATCCTCGATAGCAACAATACAATACGTGCCTTTCTGCCCCTTCTGTCACAAGGAAAGGACACCGCAAGATTGAACCCAAAGCTAAGCACTTCTCCCATTGCAAGAAAGATCAATCTAGTAGGCCAAACCAAACTGATAATTTGAAGAGA